>JAVQMG010000080.1:0-2400000 GCA_032878915.1 Castanopsis chinensis | reverse complement strand
AAAATGAGACTTATTAAAAAAGAAAAAAAATTTCTGGAAATCAAATTCCACTTGAATATTTTCAAGGAACTCGAGTTCCACAATTTTTTTTTTTTTTTTTTTTTTTCAGTTCGTTATAACTTGATTGTCCAAAAATTCAATTTTACATTGAAACTCGATTTTTAGAAAATCGAGTTTCAAAATAGGGTCATTTTCCTAAATAATTTCAAACATGAGGTATTTTGCTGGAAAGTTTTGGCGAAATGGGCAAATGTCCATTTTGGCCGAATATCCATAGTTACAAACACATGCAACATGATCGAAAAGTTTTGCATAAATAATAATATTATAATGTATATAATAAGAGTATTCACATTGGGAGTGCTCAATCACCAAAAATGCTATATTAGCATTCCAAACACTAAAAAACCTTGTTTCATCCCATATACTAAATCTAAATATATTTGGCACCTTTTTTTTTTTTTTTTTTTTGGGCAAATGCTATTGTTTTGGTGTTTAGAATGGTAATATAGCATTTTTAGTGATTGAACACCAAATACATGAGCAAAATTCCAAACACCAAATACTAAATCTAAAAGGCTCCCCCTTAAAGGTAAAACTCTTCACCTTAAGAACCAATCAGTAGACAACTAAAATTAGGATATATTTCAATATTTAAACACATAAAGCCCATAAACTCATGTTTAAGCAAAATTTAGCCAAAACATTCGTAGCTTTTTGGGGTGTTAAATGCTAGGTTTTTAGCACTCCAAATGTGAATACTCTTAAGCACCTATTAAAAACAATTGCACATATATTATGCTAAAAGGGTATTTTTGTTCTTAAAGTTTGAATGACATTCAATTTTTTTTCCTAACTCCTAAGCTTATATAAAAATTTAAAAAAAAAAAGTTTTTTTTTTCCATAATCATTGAAAACATTATACTTTTTGTCCTTGAACTTTTTAAAAAATAATAAATAAATTTTTTGAGCCACTTACCTAATATTTAAGGAAAATTAAAAGAGGTAAATGAAGGTGTTGCCATAAAAACTAATAGCCATCTAGTCCAATGCCATTTCACCTATATGTTTTGTTAGAAATTTGGTGGTCAAATCCCCTCAACTTTTACTCAAGAAAAAACATAAATGAAATAAATCCCATTATTAAAATTATAATTAAACTCTCAAATATATATATATATATATATATATATATATATAAAATAGGTGAAGCAGAGAGAAACTCCAATTGGAATTTTAAATTAGAATTCTAATCTATTGTTGTGTCACGTGTCAATGTAAATATGAAATTGGAATATAATTTGTAATTCTAATGCGCTTTTTTTTCTCTTTATTTTTCCACACCCATGTATTTTTAGGTTCAGCTCCCTTTTCTACACCCACGTATTTTCAAGTTTACCTCCCTTTCTTTCAGGTTCACCTCCCTTTTCCACATCCACGTATTTTCAGATTCACCTCCCTTTTCCAGTTCACCTCCCTTTTCCACATGAAATTTCAAAAGAATCTCTTGGTATTAATGATACATGTATTTGGATATTTTTGTATCTTATATAAGAAGAGGTTCTCCAAATATTCTGATTGTATTTGTCTTTACAATTTTCATGGTCCTAGTTTATGTTCTGCAAAACGAATTCCAACCATTCCTAAGGTTTGATTACTGCTTTCTTTCATCTACCTATACTATCATTCCTTTTTGTGTAAATTTTTTATTGTTTAATTATATAATTTTGTGGTTTTCCTATGATTGATGTTGTATGTTTATTGTCTTTCATCTGCCTATACTTTCTTTCCTTTTTGTCAATAATTTTTATTGTTTAATTATAAAATTGTTTTGTTTTTCTATCATTGATATTGCATTTTTTTTTTTCATAACATGTTATCAGCACGAGGCTCTACCCAATTTCGAAAGAAAGTTGTAATCCCATTATTCTTCAAATCTCAAAGATTATTTATGTAGTTTTCTCAACTCACTGTAAGTTTTCTTTTAAGGAATTAGTATTTATCCTATTTGTTTGTATTTATCCTATTTATCCTATTTGTTATTCAATTGTTATATATTGTTATGAGATGTACGTTATGAGATTCACATTTAATTGGTTAAATTATTTTGTTAAAAATGGTTTGTGATAAAGTAACTTAATCATAGTTATATGTACCGTGAATAAATCAACCTTGAATATATATGTCTATGTAGCATTCTTTCATTAGAATTTTGTATGATAAAAATATTTGTTAAAAAATTACATAATACTAAGTCTTTTAAATATGACTAAACTCATGATTAATAAATAAATAAATAAAAAACAAAACCAACAGTATCACTTAAATAATAAAATGCAGTATATTTTTTGGTTTATTAAATTATATTTATTCTCGTGCGGTAGCATGGGTTATATACTAGTATTTATTAATGTTATACCACTCAATAAATTGTTATTATAGAAAAAATCTGTTAGATTAAATTTTAACAAATTTCATATTAAGTAAACACATTCCTCATCTATAGCCTAAAAAAAAAAAAGTGATCGTACGTCGTCTATAAAGAATAGGTGTACCAATCTCAACACTCCTTTTTTCCCCAAAAAATAAATAAATAAATAAATAAAAATCTCAACACTCCTCTGCATATAATGACCCCCCCTCCTATATTTAGTTCTCATTCTCCCTATCTCAACACAGTTGCAACAAAATAAATAAATAAATGCAGTTGCAACATAGAGAGGTACATGTAAAAAATATAAAATTGGAAAGCTGTAGAGATTCTTATTTCGTGTGTGAAAATATGATGAGAGAAAAAAAAAATTGTCTCTCCTCTCTCCTCCTATTTTAGCAATAACATTGTCACACTTCATTTTTTTTTCTTTTTTTTTCTTTTTCTTTCTCCTTGTTTCAATCAAGTTAGTTGGTTAGGTCAGTTCAATTGGGGAGCTTTGGCAATACAATGGCCGAAATCACTTTTTTTTTTCTCTCTCTCTCTCCCTCCCATCACATTATTTCACTCTCCTAATGTAGAACACATTTTACTATTTAATTATTGTATATTATTTCTAGTATTTTAAGGTCTTCTTCCATAACAAATAACCTAAAAATACCAAAAATAATAAATTACATAAAAATCTCTATATCGGTATTTTCTTGATTTTAAGATCTTCTTCCATAACAAGGCCTTCATTAATTTCTTCAAAATTCTCTATATATTTTTCTTTGACTTCTACATAATCTTCAAGAACAATAATTTCTTCAACATGCAATTCTTCCTTTAATTGTGGAATATGTGGCTCTTCAAAATAATTCAAGTATGAAAGTTTTGGCCAATAATAATCTTGTTTTGTATACGACAAAAGTTCATCACAATCCAAAGGAAAAAAGTTGATAACAAGCATCTTTTTCATCTTTGGCCATGAACAAATTTTGTCTTCACCTTGTTGGATTCAATTAGATTGTATTCATTCCCACCAATGTAGGGCATATCCACTAAGTTTATACAAAGCAAGTTTAACTTTTCTCTCATCACAAATATTCTCATAGTCAAATAAGTCCTCTAGATCCAGTAACCAATCAAGATAATCTTCTTTATAAAAATAACCATTAAAACTTGTAATTTTTCTATAAGGTCTATATGAAATTTGCTTACCAATAAGTTGCCCGTGAGTTATGTTTCTAAGACAGTTATACCTATTGTTTCCATGTTCCAATGACGGCATCCTAGCAAAGATATTTATGAGTGCTAGCTGTATTTCACGTAATACTTGCTAAGTTTTCTGTCACCAAAATTGCTATCATCTCATACGTCAGCTACCAAATCAGGATAAGTTAAGGCTTTGATACCAACTGATGTTGTGAAAGCCTAAAGAAAGCACACACAATGCTCTTTTTGATGGACAGAAACTAAATTGTTAGTTTTTGTATAATGAATCTCAAATCCACGAGAGGTTCCTTGAAACCACAAGGTTATAAACTGGAATCCACTAAAAAAAGAATTAAAAAAAAAGTCTATATTTTATTAATAATAATCTATAAAAAAATGTTTATAGATTTAGAGGTCTATTTAAGAACTCCGTAAAACTTCACAAACAAGAAAAATATGTGAAATATAATCCTCAACAATTGCAAACATTATAATTATTAAACTCGACCAAGCATTGACTAGCCTATGAGCCGAGTCACTAGGTTACCAGTTTAACTAGTGAGTCATTGGTCAAACAACAAGTTCAAATGAAAAAAAAAAAAATTATACCAATCAAGAAAGTGATAGAACAAAACAACTACACCAACTAATGTTTATATGTTATAGGAAAACAACTTGATAGGATAGAAGATAGGATTAAGAATAAGGTTATCCTCCAGCCAGGAGATAGAAGATAGGTTTGTCCTTGTCAAAAACATGACTCAATCTGTCATGTTTTTGACAAAGACAAATGTTGTCTTGAAACATATGCTGACTTGACAAACATGGGCTTTTGGTAGTTTGAATTCAATCTGCATTTTCCTACCACTTGCGGATGTCAATCTCTCCGTAGTCTTCTTGAAGTACTTGGAGGGAATGATTCCTTCTTGGATGCAGTTGAGATCAACTCCTAAATTTATTAAGGCTATGACCTCAAATTCAAAATCTTTGCTAATTACAATCCTAAATTTGGAATGTCATTTCTAGAAGTTAATCCTACTAATGGTATCTATAAACTTCTCACTGGATGTTTCTTGGGCCATATCAGTTGTAAGGTTAATAGATTCATCAATTTCTTCATCAAAAGGGTTCTGATATGAGGGACCTTCCTCATTGCCTTGATGAGAAGTATTTTCCAATTGTTGACCTTTTTGGTTGAGAAGATTGTGATCAACCCTCAAAATGGTTAGTTCTTGCTTTAGGGTTCTAATTTCTGACTTTGTCTGCTTGGCTTCCTTCTGAAGGTCGTTGACTGTAACTTCCTTCTTGGACTTGGTGAACCTATTGTAGATTTTTTCTAAATCTACTTTGAGTTGCTAGATCCTTAGTTCAGGTTTACTGGTTTCCTTTACTAAGGTTTGGTGAAATTGGCTAAGTTTCTGAGCTTTGATGATTGGGTCTTCTATTGCTTCTATAAGGTCTAGAAGAAGCTCTTCTTTCTTAATGAGGACATTGATAGTTTTGTTCCTACAACACCTATCTTTGCATGGTATGGGTGCATCCGGGCCACTAGAGGTATTAGAGGAGGCTCTAGAGGTTTCATAGGATGACTGGTATTACAATTGGATCTCTTGGTCACTAGGACTACTGGAAGACTCACTTTCCGAGTGGTCAAGTTCTAATAACTTAAAGATCTCATCCTTACTGATTTGGTCACTAATGAGGGTGTTAATAAGGGATTTGGCTTTAGCTCTACACTCTTTTCTGAAATGACCTCTTTTTCCACAATTGAAGCATTTTCCTGATGCTTGTGGAATGGGTTTTCCTATTCTCTTGGACTTTCCTTTCTTATAGAACTCATCAATCTTGTACTTCTATTTTCTATAATACTTGCTGCTATCCTCTTCCTATGGATTTTCTTAGATGATTCCTTTCCTCTGTACTTAGATTTCCTTTTGGAAGGGCTAATTGAAGATGAACCTTATTGTGTACAGAAGTTTCGTACTTAGTAATCCTTGTGTTCTTTTACATGAGCACAAGCATGCATATTTATGCATGTTAAAAATTGGCTCTGCTGTCTATTGTCCAACCCACAAATAAATTCATTTCATCTTCCTTCTTTTGCCAATAAATTTAATCTACTTGGTGGCCAAAGAATTTGTTAATAAAGCAAAGGGTTTAAATTCTTCTTGCTGTGTTTGAACTTGAAAGCACCAAATGAAGATGATACTGCCCAAGCATTAAACCAGTAACCAGCACCATCAAGCTACTAACAGCCTCCTTCACATGAATTGAGAAAATCTTCAAGAGAACACGTTTCAGATAAGCTCAATGAACATGGAAGAAGCCATATTCAATAATTCTATTTATGTAAGTAGTATTGGTGTCACTGCCCGAAATCGGGAAGGGAAACCAATTACAATAATTACTATAGAAACTGCAAAGCATGAATACTAAGCTCATTGAATCTGTAACAGTTTGTTATGCACTTGCAATGAACAATATCTATAAAATAAAAATCTCTGGCCAAAACATGGAGGATTGATCACTAACCAATACAAAGTGGACAAGTACTCCTGATTGTAGTAGGAAATGCTCAATATCAGCTTATAAAATTTCCTCTCTGCCATTCTTAACTCACAATTTGAAATTGAGTGAACATAAATAAAACCCAAATGTTATATAATAGAAATTCAAATTAAACAGAAGGATTGAAAAAATAAATAAATAATTGGCATAACCAAATGGGCTAGGTTGTGCACTTTATGCTTTACAACATAAAGATAAAAAACTAAGGCCTTTTATGATATTTTCAGGTATATTTAATTTCAATGCTTCTAGAAAGCTCACCATCACTTCTCTGCAAATTTACTCTTAACAAAAAAAAAAAAAAACATTTAAATTTATAAATCTCATCAAAAAGCCATAAAATGACACAAATATACATCAACAACTGAAAACATAAATATACTACCAATGGTACACATCTACCAACAAATTTACATAATCCAGAATCTAGAAACTCTATTAAACTTGCCACCTGCCCAACCGCCCTAAATATTTTTTTGACCCTTCATACCCAATTTCTATTCAAAACAGTCCTTTATGCTTCAGGTCAGATGGGTCGATTAGATTAGCCTTAGGACAATCCCTTCCGCTCCAAGCTCAACCCTGTACAAGTGACAAAATTTAACTCTTATCATTTTAAAAGGTTTCAAATAAGTCCATCCAGTTCTTTGAATTATAGATCAGAACGTCTTTTTCATCAATGATGTTAAGAAAATAATTGAAGGGTTATTTGAAAACCTTTTGAACGGGCAAAGTTTAAATTGAAATTTTTGATAAGTGTAGGATTAGTTTAAAAGTACTCCAAAACAATCGGGTTTGATATATAATTTATTTAAAAAAAAAAGAAGAAGAAGAAAAAAAGGAAAAGGTTGAGGTAAGTCCAACTTAAAACATTTATCTTCACATAATCAAAAGGAAATAAATCAAAAAAAAAAAAAACATTGTTGTTGCCTAGGCCAAGCAATTCATGGTTTGAGAAGAGCAATGTTAAAGAAACAAAAAAAACATTCACAATTTTTTTCATAACAATTAAGTTAGCAAGTTTTACTGTACCAATCATCACATCAATTATTTAAACTATCACTAACACGTTAATCCATGTGAAAAATT
Source organism: Castanopsis chinensis (assembly GCA_032878915.1). Taxonomy (NCBI): domain Eukaryota; kingdom Viridiplantae; phylum Streptophyta; class Magnoliopsida; order Fagales; family Fagaceae; genus Castanopsis; species Castanopsis chinensis. Next base: position 2,392,715 of record JAVQMG010000080.1, on the reverse strand, counting down.
TATATATATATATATATATATGTGTGTGTGTGTGTGTATGAAGCCTTAATGCAGTTGACTTGATTCAGACAATTTCGCCCTCTATAGGATAGCAAAATGCATCCACCTTGCTGTAGCATCACGAGATTTTCTTTAGTCAGGCGATAACCATGAAGAGGTCTTACACCACCAATATTGGTTTCCAAATGACAAATAAGGTCAGGACTAGTATCTGAATCCAGAATGTCAAAGTGCGCAGTTGGATACACATTTAGAGCAATTTTTTAGTCAAATATAATGCAAATATGATGAACCCATTCTTGGGACATTACATGCATCAACTTGAAGGTTTTAAAATAAGCATTTGAATATTGGAATTTCCATGTGATTTTTTTTTTCACATCCACTCCTTCAATAGATTGGTTCAGTTTCTACGGAAAATACTGACACCATCATAGCCGAAGTAATTAAAAACCCCACAAACCCAAGTGGATAATTTCCTAGTCTCGCCTTTCTTCTTTCATTATCCTCTGGGCCAATGTTTCTCAAAACCATGTTGTGACAGCTCACAAATAAAATACCTCATAATTACGAACAACAACAGCACCAGATGGGCCTTCATCTTCACCAGTCATTCCTTTATATGGTTTTTCCAACTGCTTTGGATGAGAACTTGTGATCTCTATCCAGCACAATTGGCACGTCATGAAAATTACAAATGCTAGATTTTTTTACAGATTTGGAGGGGAAGGATTAGATTTACTCATTTTGACAAAGTAAGGGCCTAAATTGACAAAAGTTATATACTAATTCAATATTCTATATCCATACCTTAAAGACTAATTGAAGCTTAACATTTTATTTGTTGCTACGTTATTGCTGAGCTATATCAACGGCCATATGTCATCATCTTTTTTTCCAATTTTTCCTCTAATTGTTTTACACAATTAAGCAAATAAATTATTAATATTAAAACAGCTAAAATTACAATTCTTAAAATCCATGTCTGTTACTTTACCTTTGCATATAGACAACAATTCGGTTACTTTTAATATTTAAAGTTTTAAACTCATTAAAATTAAAACAATACGAATTAAAACACTAATGATAAAGAACTATTATCAGAAGCGGACATTATTGGTTGAAACTCTCTTAAAAAAAAAAACACTATAGATAAAAATACAATTATAATTACAATTGCTTATATACATAAGGTTATGGCAGGAATTTGCTTTATAGAATATAACCACTGCCCTATCAAGTAATACATCAATGCTTCCATGTAGTATTCCGTTAGTTTGGTAAATTAATTTGTCAAAATATCACAAAAAAAGAAGAAGAAAAAAAAATCATATTTCAGCTTAAGCTTAAAATTGAAATGAGTTTAAATTTCCTTTAATCCTTTCCCCAATCTGTTAAACTCCTTTCCATTCTACCTCCCTAATTTAGGTTCTTTATTTTTGTATTGAAAACACTACAATATAGATAATTATACAACGCATTAACCATAAGATTTGCTAAAAGCTACTATAAATATGTATTTTGATCCCTGAAATATGTTTTTATCGTAGCTGGTGATTTACTAAAAGGAATACCAAATAGTGTTCATATCAGGGTGGTCGATACCGTACCGGTACCGGCCGTACCGGCCGGTACATACCGTACCGGCTAGTGCACCGGTACCGGTACACTTTTATTTTGTACCGGGAAAAATACCGGCCATACCGGTCGCGTACCGGCCATACCGGTGAATTTCGGCCGTACCGGCCACGTACCGGCCGTACCGGACCAAAACACAAAATGTTGTTGTTTTTTATTTTTTGTAATTGTGGCATTTTTGTCTCTAAAATAATCAATAATGAAAGTATTTTGCAGATAATTTCATTATTTCACTTATCCTTTGATCCCTCCAATTCTTTTACTTAATTTGAATTTGGTATTTGAATTAAGAATTCCATTTTCTTCTTTTTTAATTCTTTTACTTGCATCAATTCTAATCTCCAGTTGATCTTTACGTTGTTATATCAATCAGTACATAATAGTTGAAATGGAAGGTATTTATAAGACTAAAAGTTGGAAAGTATGTGTGTGTAAATAGAGATTTTGTGTGTGTGTGTGTGTGTATATATTAAATATATAAAATAGCGGTAAACCCGAAACGGTATACCGGTATTGACCGATATCCGAAATATACCGTACCGGTGGCCAAACCGGTACAGCCTCCGGTACGGTATTGACTTCCTTGGTTCATATATATACTACAGTATTTGCTAAAAATTGGTTCTTATACAAGGTGCTTGGTCCACTTAGATTAATTTCGGTCCTTTGGCTCCAATTCTACCTAATACGGTCCATTTATGTCCTCTTTGGTCTAATTCAGTCGACTTCAGTCCATTTCGATCGGTCTAATTCAGTCTTCTTTAGTCCATTTCGGTTTGTTTTAGCAATAATAAATATTAAACTTCAGCTTTTACGTATTATATAGATTCATAAAATTTTGATTTTCTCTATCATGCTCAATGAATCCTTAATCCAACTAATTGAGTGGGGCTAGATGCTCTCTTAACTTTTTATTGATCAAAATTTCATGATCTGCTGTAACTAGTATGATATATGTGTGTGTTGTAATACCCACATATGGTTTAAATTGGATCTTTAGGCCTAATGATTTTCTACTTGTTTTTAAATAATATTATTGGGCTATTGCTATTTTGGCCCAGTATAAAAAATAAAAAAAAATTGGCATGAGTTTTTTAAAATTATCGGCTACCACATTAGTTTCCATTAGCAAATTGTTGAATTTTTAACATAAGGAGTCCATTTGGTATACTATCAAAGTTTATGTACTAAATCAAATGGAAAAAAAAAAAAAAATTAAGACGTCCTAGTGCATTTTACCTCCTGTAAACGTTTGCCAAGCATTTTTTTTTTTTTTAAATTTTTTTGGAACTTATAAATTTCCCTTTTTAAAATCAATCATAATCAGACATTATGGACAAGCAGGCTTTGTAGATGGGGCATAGTACTTTCTAATGTGTTTGGAATTTTGGTGGAAATGGGATAAAGTAAACATAATCTCATGTCCAGAAAAATTTGACTAGAAATGGGATAGGGACATATAATAATTTGATTGAAAGATGAAATTTAAAGAAACTCAATTCCACAACAACGTAGTTTTTTTGTCAGGGCAATGAACTTAAAAGGAAAAACAAAGAACAGTAATACAAATGCATAGAAGTTGCAAGGAGAGATGAAATGAGCAATGGGAAACCATCTTCTCAACGACCTGTAGCTTTGCTTTTATCATTAAAAACTTGAGTAGAACGACATATAACATATCACGCCTGTACAGCCAAGAACTTAAACGGTTAAAACCAATCTCTCAACGACATGCCGTATAAAACCATTAAGCCCAAGAACGACATATAACTTTCTTTTAGCAGTGTCTCTCTCTGCAATCTTTTTTTCTCTCTTTATAATATGCCTTGCATTGCAGCTCATGTTATGAAATAGGACTAGAAGAAAGTAAAAATTGACAATATTATCATGTTGTGCAACATTAAAAAAAAAAGGACTTTGTATGTGCTGAGTAAACCGCCAATTCACCATTGTCACACTCATATATACTGAGTTTCATTCCTTTTAGTGAGTTTCGTGTTGTGCAGGTAGTGATTTTGGCATTGACAAAAGAGATAATGAAATGACAAATAATGGAAAAACTTGAAAATTCTCATAGAAAATGAATGTTAGGTACTTGATGAGATTTATAAGGGTGAGATCACTATAATTCCTTCACTCTCCAAAACGTGAGCCACAGACAATTTATTGGACCACTTTATGGAGGCATTTTTACCCAAGATATGTTCCAGAGCATCAGTAACGTTTGGCATGGAGAAGTTCTAATTATAGATCTAACCATCCAAATATAAATTTTTTCTTGGACTATTTAATTGATAATTTTAAAGCTGAAGCCAATTGATATATAGGGGATGTTGCCTTGGGGAAGTTCTCTGTTGCTAGCTGTAGAAAGCCTAGGAACAATTACTGTTGCAGTTGCTTTAGTGCTTATTTCTTTTTAAGTAGTGCAATTTCAGTTGCTTTTTTGTATGTAAAAGTGTGTACAACAATTTTTTTCTTTTTTATTTATTTATTTTTAACAAGGATACTAGAGAAAGAGTAGTGGTTGCCATGTTAATTTGTAAAATTGCAATAAAATTGTAGATGGAATGGAAAACAATTGACAAGGAGAGAAAAAATGCTATTTATTTCGTAAATGAAGTGGAAAATGATAAATATCTAGAGTTATTTTTCTAATTGTTAGATTTTTTTTAGAATCCTATGGTGTAAAAAATATGTAACTTAAACCCATATCATATTTTCATCATTATTTTTAAAAGAATTATATAAGAAATAATTTGTTTGGAATATAACATTCTACAAAGCAAGTTTAATAACATGCAGTTAAGAATATAGAACAAGAATATATATATATATATATATATATATATATATAGTGATTATAGAATTTAACTTATGGTGTCTATCATGATAATTGATCTTTATCATCAAACCAAGACCCTAATTTTAAGATACCATATGTTGAGCTAATTGTAAAACCCACAAAAATTGAATGTTTAATTTTTTTTTTTTTTTTTTGAGAAATCCCTCTAACTGGGAAGAAACTTAAATAACTGGTAAGTCTTTGGTTACAGAAAACAAAGCGTTCAGTGGAACATCCTCCATCCAAATGCGCAACGGAAAAAACATCCTAGCCTCTCTAGCTAAAACATGGGCAACACCATTACCCTGTCGCCTTACATGAGAGATAGAAAAGGTTTGAAAAAAACCCGCTATAGACATAAAGTCTTTTACAAGATGCCCAACATGGGCATTAGAGCTATCCTTCTCTCTCAAACTCCTCACAACCCCCTCTGCATCGCCCTTAAAACAAGCATGTTTAAAGCCCAACTCCCGAGCAAAGATGGCTGCCCTCCTAGCTGCTAGCATCTCAAGGACTTCCACCGACGGGGGCATCATGAACTTCTCCGATAGAGCAGCCAGCACTTCCCCATGCTCATTTCTAATAACCACGCCCACCCCAGCCTCCCGAGAATCCCCAAACACGGCACCGTCTAAGTTTACTTTGATCGAGTTTGAAGGAGGGGGCTGCCAATGAGACGGTCCAGTAAGGCTTCTTGCATTACCACACAGTTTCTTCAGTTGGAACTCAGCCAAAATTGTTACCGTTGATCTATAGACTTTGTGAATCGGGGTGCTAACCTCCTTACTCCGAAGCTTATTACGACGTTGCCAGATCATCCAAGCCACCATAGCAAAATTTTCAAGCTCACCTATCTCATTCTGTACAATACAAACCAGGTCCCACATAGACTCAATGCTAGGGTGATTTCCTCTAACTTCTGCAAACGGAGCATCCCAGGCTGGTTGGATGCAGACACAACTCCAAACAGCATGAACCTCATTCTCCACACCATTCAAACATTGATCGCAAGTTGTGTTGTCCACCACCTTTCTTTTGAACAAGCCTACTTTCATTGGTAATGTAGTTGAGCAAGCCCGCCAAAGGAAAACTTTCACTTTGTTTGGCACTTTAAGCCTCCAGACACGCTTCTAGAAGAGATTGGTTCCCACATCCGAGGACCCCCCAGGTACCTCCCTAGCCTCGGTTTCACACAGCAGCTGATAGCTGGACCTGACAGAGTAGCCCCCCTAGCCTCGGTTTAATTAAGTGAAAATGATTAAATATTTTTCAATCTACTTGCATAATAAGCTCATATTCATTTCTATATTAGTTTTACTAATTTGCATTTTATCTCTTTCTAATGAGATGTCATATAATTAAAGTTAATTCTCAAAATATTATAACATATAGTCATAAGTACTAAACAATAAACATAGGTCATAAGTCATAACATTATTTCTTGCAAAATTTTTCTAATGACATATTATATTGAATAATTGAAGTTGATTCCCAAAATAATATAATAAGTATTAAACATGTGCATGAGATAATTTATTACAAAATGTTTTCAAAAGCATAAGCAATTGCACAGGATTTTCTAAAAAAGAGCATTCAAAGAAGAGCAGCAGACTAATAAAAGGAGAGGTTATTCTAGAACTCGCTTGCCCTTGTCTTTATGCAGTGAAACAAGTCATAAACCACATCATTAATGATTCTCATTTGAACGAGCCCAAGAGGATATACTGAAGAAAAATTACTAGGTACTCCCGGAGTACCATAAATACGTATTCCCTCCTCTCACATAAATGGTGGGTCTCACCATGAATTTAATTAGTAGGACCCACCATTCATGTGAGAAGAGGGAGTACGCATTTATGGTACTCCGAGAGTACACAATAATTTCCCTATGCTGATTAGGCCAAGAAATCTCAATGGACACAGGACAGTAGTATACAGTTAATCTGGTTACAGAAACTCGTGGAGAATGACGAAAGGCAAAGAGCTAGTAGTTCAAACAGAGGGAGTTCAAAGCAGCTCTAGCATGGGATTTGGGAGGTTGAATTATTTCATATGAGAGCTAGCCAAAATGCATTGCCCACATGGTTGGATGAGAAATCAAAGAAGGTTGAATTCTTTGCAGTATTATTGAGTGAATCCTTTAGGGGGCAAAGTTAGGTGGATTTATCATTCGCAGTGTTAGCCGGAATCCCTTTGGTATTGGGGCAATTAGATCCTTCTTCACTGGAAAACCTTGCATGATTAGCAGCAGATAGGTTAGAAAAGCTCAAGAAAAATCAGGCTGTTGCCCTCCAAGATCGAGCATCCTTCGAGGTAGCAAGCACCCGAACCAAGCTAGCACAAAATAAATTTTAAGCTTACTGTTGCAGACTCTTTATATTATAGCAAATAGAGGTTAGCGCTAAAGTAAAAACTGAACACCGCACAGAATGTGGTTTGATGGTAGGAATGCTTGTCCACACGCCTAGAGATGGAGAAGGCATTTGGTATCAAATGATACCATGCCAGCAGTATCAAAATTCAATAAGTATGGGACATATTAACAAAAAATAACTAACTCATTAACAATTGAAAGACATGTGTTAGCGGGTAGTAATTTTTGCACACATGTCTCTCATTTATTAGGTTTTAATACGGATGACGTGGTACAATTTGATATAACTCACTTTTTTCTAGAGAGGAGCAGTTTGAGAGATAGTTCCAATAAAGCCCGTGTGGTACACGTTATATTACCTATTATCGTCACGTGACGTGAGGTCGATGAGCCCACACTAGATATCCCTTTTTTAATTGGTTTCATTCAGACAAAAAAAAAAAAAAAAAGCAACAAAGTAATAGCCTTAACGGCTATTAAACAAACTTCAGTTAAACGACCTGTAGCTTTGCGTTTATCAAAGACATAAGTAAAACGACATATAACAACATATCACGCATATATAGTCAAGAATTTAAATCCAATCTCAACGTTCACTTTCTCCATCATAATATTACAATTCAGGGGGTCTGCCATTTTTCACTTCTTTGAATACGTATGCCACTCGTGGGACACGCATATAAGCTTTTGATGAATTTTCTAGAGAACAATCTTTATTTCTAAACCTAGTCAGCTAGTCCAAATCAAATTCTTTTCTTTGGTGAATAATAGAGGTTTGAATGTCCTTTAAATGTGGAAAAGAAGGTCAAAGAGAAGAGGAGGATGAATAGCCCATCTTACCAAAACTGATGCTTTGACTTGAACAGCTGGGCGACTGAATGGTTCATATATGTACAGTTGATTTTTTTTTTTTTTTTTCTTGTTAATACGTGACTAGTCTCATCACAGGAGTGAATCCTCATTCTTTTTATTTTTTATTTTTTCTGTCAATATTAATTTTAGTATATATTTTTAAGACACAAGTTTTTGCTAATAAGAAAATTCATAGGTATGATATAGAAAATTATAGTTTAATTAAACTTCAAATGTGCAAAACAAAATTACATCCGTCTAAATATGGATTTGAATTACATCTACTTGAATTATCTCCTCTCTAAATATCTCCGTCTCTCTCTCTTTTTCTTTGTAGTTTGCACTGAAACCAGCCCACACCACCACACTTTCGTCCACTGGCAACACTTCTAGATAAAAGTTGTCTCATTCACACCAGCCCTTTTGAAAAACAAAAACTTAGACAGACTCGCGCCCTTTTTCTTGGATTGTTCAAACCGAAATTCAAACAGAGTGTGGACTTGGAGTCAACAATCTTGTCTAAGCTAATGATGGTGTGGTTCAATCATAACCATTAGATAATATGTTTGTAGTATCTTAATTTATAGAATTCCTCTTGGGAAAAATCTCTTAAAGCCTATTGTTAATCTGAGAACATGGCTACTGACAAACCTTCCCGTAGAAGTCATAAACTATGCTATGCTGTAATAGCAATTTTCTTTGTTACCATTGTCATTGTTATCATAACCTTGTTCTTTACCATCTTCAAGCCTAAAGAGCCCAAAATTTCCCTCTACCCTGAAGGCATAAAAAACATTGACTTCTCGGCCTTAACACCTAATGTCACATTGTCATTAGGCACTGTTGTTGCAATTGAGAACCCAAACTATGGAAGCTTCAAGTACAAAAACACCACATCTTATGTTACATATCATGGGGAGTTGTGGGTGAAGCTCCAATTGAGCAAAGATATGTGCCTGCACGCCGCAAGCTTAACATTACAACTTCTGTGGAGCTTATGGCTGGTAAATTGCTAATCAATCCCCATTTATTATCTGATTTTTTTGGTGGGAGCTTGAATTTGACTTCAACAGCTGTGTTACCTGGGAAAGTGATAGTGCTAAACATCTTCAAGTTCCATGCCACCGTTTATAACAGTTGTAATATATCTGTTTTTATTAGCCCTCAGAAAGTATAGTCCATGTGCAAGACCAAACTCAAGTTATAATTTTTGTTGTTATTCGTTCATTTCCCTGCATATTTCCTTATCATCGTGTAATCACATAAAAAATAAGTAAATAAAATGGAAATCCAAGGAACTCATCATGGTCTCTCTCAATCAAACTCCTACATCATCTAAAAGAAAGTTTTCCATCTGACTTACCCAAGCATGAAAGATTATGGGCAAATTAAATTTTCTTAATAGTACTTAAAAAAAAAAAAAGGGTGAATAGCATATGTTTGAAGTTATTTAGTTAGTTAGATTGTTTTTGAAAGTCGAGTTTGGCAAACTCGACTTCCAAAAGCAGTCTAACAAACTATATAACTTCTTTCATGTACTGCTTTCCTAAATTTTTTCTAAAAACATACTATTTGGCAAATTTTGCCAAAGATTATGAGTTTTTTTTTTTAATATGAATTCCTTTTTATAAACTTAAAATCATTATCATTGTTTGCTCAAAAAAATAAAATCATTATCATTGTATATATAAAAGGAAGAACCTCATGTTTTGGCATTACAAAAAACTCGTTCTACATCAGCGTTTTTAAACTATCGCTATAGCCTATATTTGTTTAGAAAAAATACCCTATAACAGTGGTTTAAAAAGCGCCTAGATAGGGTTTCAAAACCGTTAGGATCTATACTAGCAGTTTTAAAAACACCGGTGTAGGTCTTTTGGACCTATTGTCACACTCATTGCACAACGCTACAAAGCGTCAGGAAAAAATACTGAGATAACCCCAGTTTTTTGTAGTGTGGAGCTTAAGATTCTACCATATAGCACATTTTTAAAGAATTCATTTATTTAACCTCCCACCCCCTCTTGTAATTATAAATTAGCACTATGTGTCATTCTTTTTTGAAAGGAAAATAATAGGGACCAAATATGAGCATGTTAAAGCAGTTATTGGTATATTGCTGGTAACAAAAAACTTACTGATTTATCTTTCTACACACTCTTCCTCCTCTCTGATGGTGTCTCACCATTGACATTGGCCTTGCATCCTCTTGCATTGTGCCCTTCCCTTGGACATCTCCCACACTTGATGGGCTTGTTTGCTCTAGACACTCTATAAGAGTTCCTTGGCTCATCAACATCCCTCTTCCCTTTTATGGATGGCTTGCTTAGTGGCTTATAGATAGGAGGTGCAACAGGAGCATGTTTTGGCCACTTGAAATCCACTCAAACTAGCCAATATGGGAGGTATGGGTGTCTTGTATCCCTCCACATAAGCATCTTTGTAATAGCATAGATGGGTGTAATCCTTTGATTTCTCACATGCATGTCTTCCTTACCAAGTCCACCACATGTCTCTACCTTTCATTGTCAACTTCATACACAAACCTGCCAGATGGCATTGTATAGAAGCCCTTAGACTCTACTTTCAACTCCTCCAACCTGTCTTATATGTTTGGACACAACTTGTCACCATACTTTTCTATGCCAATCCTCTTTATGTAAAGTCCGCTCATAAACCTAACCCTAATCCATATCAGCATTGATAATATTAGCTTATCTCTAGCCTTCACAATCATGGAGTTAAAACTCTCACCCAATTGTTTACCAAACAATTTGTCAAAGCCTTAAGAGAAAAGTGAGATCTAGTCCACTATGCAAGATATATATCTGCAAGATATTTCTAAGCTTCTTCATCCAAAGTCTTAAGATACTGCATCTCCCTCTTAAATTCCTTAAGTGATGTTGTGCCAGCACACCTCCACAGTACATTCTTTAACTCCATACCCTTGTGGTTAACCTAGGAGTTGTTGTATATGTGCTTTACATGATACCTATGCTCTACAATTAGGAATAGTCTCCATTGCAGTTATAAGGTCTCAAGTATTGCAAGCAAGTAAACAAGTAGGAAGTATGATCAATATGAAATCACACGTAAGTAATAAACATGAGCACTATAATAATACATTTTGCCTGTCACTAATGAATACTGGATTAAGATCATCTAGCTTACCAATGTCATCTGCAAACTGCTCCAAGAACCAAATCTAACTTTCCTTGTTCTCTTGCTTAACCATAGCCATTGCCATTGGGAATATATTGTCATTTCCATCCTTGCCTACCAAATCTACCCTTCAAGTGGCATCCATCTAGCCCAACAAATAGTCTACAATCACCTAGAAACCCAAGTTTCTGAGCATTGTACCCAGCGTGCATCATTTTGAACTTGGGTTATGCATTCTCATCTTCCATCTTTGTTTGCAATATCACCTTACTTCCTACATCTGTCCTTATTATCATTTCTACATAATCTCTAAGTAGGCCATACTGTTGCTCTTCATTTCCAGTGATCAAACCCTTAACTGCCTTTTTTGATCTATACACTTGACTAAGACTTAAAAAAAAAGAAATCTGCTGCATAACATGATGTCTAACACTTAAGACCTCCCAATTAGGATTTTTACCAAAATCTTCCAAGTACTTGTTTGCCACATATGTTGATGTAACTTGACCATTTTGAAATGTTAGGGGACAGGTACACTCAGGATTAAGTGTCTTGATCTCAAATGCGCACTCTCCAATAACCATTGAAGCATAACACCTCCATCCACAATTATTCTTACAATGAACAAAAATCTTCTTCTTCTCATTTAACTTCCACTTGATATCAATGTGATTCTGAATGACATACTCCCTCAAAGCCTTCCTACAAACCTTGGAGTTTGGAAATTTCATCATTTTTACAAACTTAACATTTGTCATATCAATCTTCTCATTGAATTCTAGGTTGACAGGTCTTTGCTCATCATTAGAATCATCCATGCTTGCAATATCATCCTCTAGAGCTGGTTCAGCCCACTCCTCATTTTAGTCTTTATTTAGAGGTGGAATAGTGTTTGGCTGAGGTGTATCTGTGTTTGTAAGAGGTGTATTAGTGTTTGACTGAGGTGTATCAATGGTTAGTTGAGGTGGATCATTGTTAGGCTCAGGTAGAACAGTGTTAGGCTCAAGTGGAATACTATAAGGTGGAGAAGACTCACCAAATACATCATCATCAAAGTCTTTTCCTTCTAAACCTTCATTTAACCGATCTAACTCCTCTTCTACCACCGCATATCATCACCCCCTCCACCAACCCTTCCATTAACCCCTCTAGGAACTTTAACTGCAAGGGAGCATGTCCACTTTCCACATACATTATGTTGGTGTCTCTTGGCCCTCCTGCATGAAGCTTACACATAGACACCACATCTGCATCATCATGTATGAGCCTCAAGTCTTGCTCCAAGTTGCCCCTTAGAGCAAGATAATGAAGCCTATACGGTTCAGAAATTCCCAAATCCTCACATATGCCTTCTATTTCAAAATAATTAAGTCTATCAGGATCCTTATGCACTATTTCAACTTTCCCAAGAAAATATTCTAAACTTGGGTTCCACAGAAAAGTACCCCCATAATGAACTTCAAATTTCACTTCCTCATCATTCATCTACAATAACAAAATACCATTATACATATATACAATTAAAGAATTGTAAAGAATAAACACTTGTATGCTTCTGTTTAACTATTGGGTATTGCGAGGCAACACACATATCAAAGGGACCACATGTTTCTGTTTTACTAATAAGCACATACAAACACTAAAATTAAAACCCAACAGATTTGTAGGGTCCACAATGAGACACAATGACCATGACAGATAAAATGCACATAAACAACAATAAATCCAAACCACAGGTGGTCACATTTTTCATAAACATCAACAAATTCAACCAATATTCTCAATAATGATGAGCTTGGATAGAAACCTACATGTAACATTGACCGTTTACTCAAAAAATTATAAAACCCAAACAAACCCAAATAAAAATAGTTTGAAAACCCAAACAGTGACTAATTTCTTACTTGGATTTGGGTCCCTCGAACAACCTGTTGCTCGTCTCGGTTTATTCTTGCAGTACAATTTCTATATTAGATGCAGATGGGGATTTTCGTGATTCTAGGGCCCGTGAGGAAAGAGTTTAAGGGTTCGTGGTTTTTATCCTTCTTATGTTCTGATTTCTATTAAAAAGGTTTTTTTCGAACGTCTGAGGGTGAGGTGGGTAGTAGAGAGCAAACGAATTGATGGTCAGTGGGCAAAGTGTTAAATTTTAAACCATAGGTAGACAAAATAAAAATGAGTCAAAACCACAAGTGAGTTTACTGTAATTTCCCCATTATAAAATTTGCAAAGTATGAAATACCAAGCTCATTGAATCTATAATAGTATGTTAAAACAATTTTTAGAAGAATAATTATTGATGCAAACATTTATAATTTTAATGCACATGGAATCAGTTGGCAGAGCCAGGAATTTTTGTTTGGGAGAACCAAGTTGCAGTACTAATATATTTATCAAGACAACCCCTAAATACACATATACACATGCTTTTTTATTATATACACTTTCTTATTTAATAAGTTATATATATACACACATCCAACAAAAAATAAGAATTTAGTATTTTTCAATCAAAATTATGTTTGATGGCAATCTTTCATAAAATAAAATTCATTTTTACCATTTTTATAGTAAAATTCTTAAAAAAATTTCATTTTCAATGCAAATTATCTAATTTTATATTAAAGTAAGCATAAAATCTTTCAATTGAACTAATGAAATTTTCAAAAACATGAATGATCCAAAACTTAAAGGAATAAGCTAGGCTTCAAACATATTTGAAGCTATCTTACTCTAACCCATCATGTGGCAACTAAAGAGATATTTTATGTGTGGTTTTAGTGACATTATTTTTTTAATGAGTCAATGATTTGTTAATTGCCACATAACTGGTTGAAAAAAAATATAGATTAAAACAAGTTTGGTGCTAAACTTTATCAAATATTTAATAGAAATAAGAGCACACTTTACAATAAAAAATAAAATTGTGCAAAATAATGTTATGTTTCTATAACTATTAGACCAATTACTTATTTTAAGAACATCATTGAACTAAATTAAATATTTGTGGAGGGGGGAATTCTCATTATTGTAGACTAAATTTTGAAAATTTTAAAATAATATTATATATATATATATATATATATAAATTTCAAAATTTTGGGGGCACCCTTACACATAGCTACGCCCTCTAGCCAAGACAAGGACAAGTTGACATGGAAAATTTTTAAGAAACACAAATAAAAACTAACTCATTCACCTAAGGAATTCATTTTCAATTAGTAAGAGGAAAGCTCAAGATGAGCTTGCACGTGCAAGCTACTAAACGACAAAGTTAGAAGAGAGTTTATTAACGGAGCACGAGACATGCACGTGTTTTCTAGGTGTGATCCACGCGTCATTAGGTGCTTAGATTAAAGTGTAAATCAGTTAGTTATTTCTGTTTTCATTTTCTAACGGCTACTCTAAAAGTTTTATAGATTAGTTTCAGTCCTTAATAAAATCTCTCTGTTCTCTCATCAGTATACAGAGATTAAACTCTCTCTCAATTTTCTGTTTGAGTAAGCTTTTAACATCATATATTTCAGCTACAATCTTTATCTATCAAGAATAAAGTGCGCACACACACAAGAACTTTTTGCAGGTATATTTGGTTTCACTACAACAAAAGTGAGTTATGGTGACGAAACCTTTCGTCACAATATGTCCTTATTTCGTCACCGAATACATATGGTGACGAAATAGCATTCGTCACCTAAGCTCCGTCACAAAATGTAATGGTGACGAAAATGTTTCGTCACCAACAAAAAAATAATAGGTGACGAAATTTTTTTGTCACCAATAAAAAATAATAGATGACGAAAGTTTTTCGTCACTAAACCTTATTTTTAGTGACAGAATATTTCGTCACCAAGTGTATTTTTTTTTCCAATTTCAATAGATTAGTGATGAAGTTTTGCGTCAGCGATTGTTTTTTTTTTTTTTTTTTTAGATCAAGTGATAAATTATTTTGTTGCCAATTTTTGCCTATAGTTAGATATGGCAACGAAAATTATTGTCACCAATTTTTTTTTTTTATTAACTTGCCATTACATTAACCTGTTCACTTCTAACCAAATTCATAAAATAAAAAAAAATAAAAAAAAAATCCATTCATTTCTAACCAAATCCATAAAAAGAAAAACATCCATACAATCTAAAAATGTAATAAAGATGTTCACAAAGTTATTACAATCATTTATATACAAATGATGTCTTTGCTTCCAAACTTTAAAAAAAATTATTTGAGTTCAAGTAGTCCCACGAAAGCTATCTTTTTGCCACCAATCCCATATCTGCACAAGTATAAAGGAAAATACATCAATAACAAATTAGACTTCAAACCTATATCCCTGATAAGATGTACTATAACAAAAAAAGATTATTATTAGTAAGACAATGCAAAAAATGTCTACAAAAAACCCAATAACAAACTAGACAAATAATCATAATGAAAATTCATATGAAGCCAAACTATCAAAGAAAGAAGACCTACAACATTCTCATCAAGTAAAAACCAAACCCACATTACAAACTATGGAGAACTCATAAAGAATGCAAAAAAATCCCAATTTAAAACAAAACAAATAAAGTGAAATCCAAAACAAAAATTCAGCCACCATCATAAACACAAACCTAAACGCCACAACAAATAAAAAATCAAGCCAACACTATTTAAAAAAAAAAAAAAAAAAAAAAAAAAAAAAAAACTAGCCACTACCATTAACAAAAAACCCACCACCACCATTAAACAAAAACCACAGCCACCACAATAAACAAGAAACCCACCACCACCATTAAACAAAAACATAACCACCACCATTAACATAAAAACCCAATCACCACCATAAACAAAAAACCCACCACTACCACTAAACAAAAAACACAGCCACCACCATTAATGTTGCATCTAATTGTCTTACCACTTTGATATTTAACAATGCATTCATCAACATCAACACCTGGCAGCGTGAAGCCAGCCCTAGACAAAAGATTGCCTGCACCCCGCACATAAACAAGATAAGCAAAAAATATGTTGACTGGTTCACAATGTGAAATAGGGCATATAAATTTGTGTTCATTTCTCAAGAATTTTTAAATTAAAATTATTGGAAAAAAATTAATTGTGAGTGGTCGTGGAAGTTAAGACAATTAGATGCAACATTAATCATGAAAAAATACAACTGCATGGATTCACTTGAAAAAGAAATAAAAATATATATTTTTTCAATAAAGAAACTGAGACAAATTCTTCTTAAAAAAAAAAAAAATTACTTGTGCCAGAGGTGATATTCATGGACGGATGCCTCCTTCACTCTCCATTTGTGCGACAATGCATGCTATTCTCAACTCCCTAGTCACAAGGATGAGCAATTAGAAAAATCAACCTGGCATTTCAAGCATTGATGTATAATTTTAACTTCAGATAAGTAAAAAAATAAATAAATGAAAAGGAATAGCAACTTTAAGGTTTCTCCACCAAGAATAGCTCCTAAAAATATGCCATCCGGCTTCAATGCCAATCTACACTGGCAAAGATAAAAATTTGTTAGAAATGAATTCAGCAAGGATCCCTTTACATATATGAAAGGATTAGAATTTAGGAGGAAAAGATGGAAGGACAACTTTGACTCACACAACGTTTTAAGCCTTTAAGTCAGCTTTAACAAATTTCTGGCATCCATTATATCATTGGTACAAGGAGAGATACAATATACAATATATATATATATATATATATATATATATTTAAGTTGCAAATAAACTAAAATAAAAAGGTTTTAATTTTCTTTAAAACCATGTAGGTTATTAATAGATATTTGTGTGCGCACATGCACATGAACTACTCTTTGTTCCATGCATGTATACACATTTGATACCTTTGGCGGTCAAATTGCTAAATAAAGAAATACCTGATATTTCTTTGTGTTTAATTTATGATTGAAAACTTTCGAAGTTTTTTAATCAATGAAAGAAAATAAATCAAGATGAAGACCAACTGATAGCTTTAGAGGCATTTCCAGTGCTTATTATTTTTACAACCTGTAAACTTTCGTATATGTACTTGATCTTGGTGCTTCTACTGACAACATAAAACAAAAAACAATATTGCTGTAACGATCACTAAAAAGACAATTGACCACCTTGCACTAATTGCATAGGTAGCTTCCTCAATAGAGCATTAAAATGTTGTCCAACAAAAATAAAAATAAAAAACCACTATACTAATTCCTATGCAATTAAAAGGATAGCCTTAATGAAAATTCTAATGCCCATAATTCCATCAAGGCATTAACTCCAAAGTATCACATCCATTACATCCTAGTGCTTCCTAATTCACATCCCAAATAATTCTTTAATCTTTTAAAGTGATTTTAGACAACTAATTACACAGCAAATAGAAATTAAAAGGTAGATAAATGGTTGGAGAAAAAAAATGAAACTCTAAATTCTTACCATGACCACCTAATAGACGCCTGATAGCTTCCAATGAACCACCCAAACATAATGTTGTTGGAAATGATTTTTTACAATCCTGCAAAAGGCAAATACATAGCCAACATAAATCTAATGAGGAAACAATTCTGAAGTTATAACAGGCATAAAATATTTAAGACTTGCATTTGAATTCCAAGTAGTAGAAACTCAAACTTTGAAAGTGAAATCAGCATTGCATATTACAAATATTTACCCAAAGATGCTTATTACTACCTCCAAGCAATCCAACAGATTCTCAGCAACAGCATCAACAAAAGAATCATTTGGACACATCAAAATCTTAATCCTCGTTCATATTTGATTCGAATGGAAACACAAAACAATAACTCCAAAGTCACTATATGCAGAAAAGAAACAGGGAGACATGAGAAGTGAATGTAAATGTACAAAGAGGCAGTTAAAATGTGATATAAATGGCTTACTCATCAACAATGGTGATCAATGAGAGAGAAAGAGAGAGAGGATCGATGAGAGAGAGAGCTTACCGATCAATGAGGGAGGAGAGGCGTGAGGTCTGTGGGAGGCAGAAACGTGTGAGTAGAGGAGCAAGAGAGATAGGTTAGGGTTTTGTTTTTTCAAATAAAAAATAAATGAAAAACAATTGGCGCTGAAAATTGGGCATGGCGCTAAAAAAAAATTAAGCTGAAAATGAAAAAAATAAATGAAAAACAATTGGCGCTGAAAATTGGGCATGGCGCTAAAAAAAAATTAAGCTGAAAATAAAAATTAAGATAAAAATTATGTTGGTGTTGGTATTCGAACTATTGAGGGAGTGTTAGTCCACAACAAAGTGCTACCAGTAGACTACTAAACAACATGATATTTACATGTGGAAACTAAATTAATGTATTCTAACACTGCTAGATATTTAAAGTTTTCAAGAACAAAAAAAGAAAAAAAAAACACACACACATTTTTAATATGCTTTCCAAAAATTGATATTTATGATAACAAAAATAGTAAATTCAAATTATAGTTTTGAGGTCAAATTATAGTTTAAATTAATTAATACTAGTATGTAACGTGTGTTTACACATAGGATTGATCAATTGAAGTAGTGCTATTGATGTTAGCTTGAGTTATTAAACATATAAGACATTGGTTCAATTACGATATTTAGATGTACTAAAATAATTTTTCCTCAATTTTCATGATATTAATTACGTCAAGTTTCTCATTACATTACTATTATATGTATAACTAGTGTGTAACCCCATACATAAGCGCGTGTACATTTAAAACTAATTACATTGACACACACACACACACTCACACACACACACACACACACACACATGATATAGGCAAAAAAATTTAAAAATTTAGATTAGATGAGACACATGGCGTAAAAATAAACTCTAGTTGAAATTTGATCAAAATTCAATTAGGTTTAAGGGGTATTTAGGTCATTTTTTAGGTTTCGGGAGTATTTTGGTCATTTTTTTAGGTTTCGGGGGTATTTTGGTTTTTTTAAATGTTTAGCGTGGTATTTTAGTCATTTTTAGATTTAAAGGTATTTTGGTCATTTTTTTAGGTTTTGGGGGTATTTCAATAATTTTTAAGATTTATGGGGTATTTTGGTCAATTTTTAGCTTTCGGAAGTATATTGCTCAATTTTTATGTTTCTGCGGTATTTTGGTAAATTTTTACGTTCAGGGGTGTTTTGGTTAATTTTTAAAATTTGGAGGGTATTTAGGTCATTTTATTAGTTTTAGGGGCCTATTTTGGTAATTTTTTGGTTTATGGGGGTATTTAGGTCATTTTGTTAGGTTTTATGGGTACTTTGAATCTAAGGGTGGCAAAATCTACCCAAACCCATTTGTCCTACCCAAACTCACCCATTTATTAATTGGGTTAAATGGGCATTAACCCAATTAAGCCTAATTAATATTAATGTTTATTGGGTTCCAATTGGGTATTTAATTAGACCTAATTATGATCCAAATATCATTTTTACAAATCACCTAACTTTAAAATACCCCAAAACCACTAAAAATTACCAAAATACCCCCTAAACCTAAAAAAATGACCAAAATACCCCAAAATCCAAAAAATAACAAAAATGCTCTTAAAACAAAAAGAAAAAGACCAAAATACCCCTAAAACCAAAAAAAATTAGCAAAATACCCCAAACCTTAAAATTACCAAAATACCCCTGAAACCCAAAAAAATGACTAAAATACCCCCAAAACCCAAAAAATAATCAAAACACCATTGAAATTTTAAAATTACCAAAATAGTCTTGAACGCTAAAAAATGACCAAAATCTCCAAAACCCCAAAAATGACCAAAATATTACTGAAACCCCAAAAAATGATCAAAATACTCCTAAAACCAAAAAAATGACCAAAATACTCCTAAAACTTAAAAATTACCAAAATACCCCCCAAAACCCAAAAAATGACCAAAGTAGTCCTAAAACCTCAAAATTACCAAAATACCTCCAAATCCAAAAAATGACTAAAATAGTCCCCGAAACCTAAAAATTACCAAAATACACCCAAAATCCAAAAAATGACCAAAATACTCCCAAAAACCCAAAAAATGACTGATATACTCCCAAAACTTAAAATTACCAAAATATCCCCAAAATCCAAAAAATGATCAAAATACTTTTAAAACCTAAAAATTACCAAAATACACCTAAAATTCAAAAAATAACCCCAAAAATGACTAAAATACTCCCAAAACCCAAAAAATGACCAAATATCCCGAAACCTAAAAATTACCATACCCCCCAAAACTCAAAAATCACAAAAATGCTCCCGAAACCTAAAAAATGGCCAGAATAACGCCGAAGCCTAAAATTGACCAAAATAGCCTAGCAACCTAAAAATGACCAAAATACCCCCTGGAACCTAAAAAAGACCAAAATAACCCCAAAGCTTAAAAATTGACAAAAATAACCCCGAAACATAAAAATGACCAAAATACCCCCAAAACCCAAAAATGACAAAAAAACCCCCTAAACCTAGAAAATGACCAAAATTCCCTCAAACCTATAAAGTGACAAAAATACCCCTAAACTTTTTAAATGACCCAAATAAACCCAAAACCTCTAAAATGGCCACAAACAACCGAAAACCTCTAAAATTACGAAAAATACCCTGAAACCTCTTAAATGACCAAAATAGCTTTTAACCTATAAAACGACCAAAATAACCCATTTTTAGGGTATTATGGGGTATTTCGAAAATTTTTTAGGTTTAGGGGGTATTTTGGTCAATTTTTAGGTTGAGGGGGTAATTTGGTCATTTTTAGGTATAAGGGGTGATTTGGTCATTTTTAGGTTTAGGGGGCATTTGGTCATTTTTAGGTTTCTAGGTTATTTTGATCAATTTTTAGGTTTCAAGGTTATTTTGGCCATTTTTTAGGTTTCAGGGATAATTTGGTCAATTTTTAGGTTTCGGGGTTATTTTGGTCAATTTTTAGGCTTCGGGGGGTATTTTGGTTAATTTTAAGTTTCAAGGGTATTTTGATCATTTTTTAGCTTTAGAGGGTATTTTGGGCAATTATTAGATTTTGGGGGTAATTTGGTCATTTGTAGGTTTAGGGGGTAATTTGGTTTCTTGGTAATTTTGGTCAATTTTTAGGCTTTGGGGTTATCTTGGCCATTTTTTAGGTTTCGGGAGTATTTTGGTTAGTTTTAGATTTTTGGGATATTTTGGTCATTTTTTGGGTTTTGGGGGGGTATTTTGGTCATTTTTTGGGCTTTGAAGATATTTTGGTCATTATTTAGGTTTTGAGGGTATTTTGGTAATTTTTAATGTTTTGGGGGAATTTTAATTTCTTGGGTTTCGGGGGAATTTTGGTCATTTTTTGGGTTTCTGGAGTATTTTTGTCATTTCATAGGTTTTGGGGTTATTTTGGTAATTTTTAGGTTTTTGGGGTATTTTGGTCATTTTTGAAGATTCTAGAGTAGTTTGGTCATTTTCACTTTAGGGGCATTTTGGTAATTTTGATAATTGGGTAATTAGGTGGGTTGGGGTTTACCCATAATAATTTGATTGGGTTAGGTTTGAGTTAGAAGTAATTAGTTAAATGGGTTTTAATGGGTAAATAGGTTTTATATATCCAACTCAATTATGCCCACCCCAAACTCACCCATTTGACGCCCCTAATTTTGATCAATTTTAGGTTTCAGGGATATTTTGGTCATTTTTTAGATTTCGGGGGTATTTGGTCTTTTTTTTTTAACACTTGAAATATCTACTAGTTTTAGAATAAATAATTTTATATTCATATAAATAGAACACATTGTGCAACAATCTGCTGGTTGGGTCTTAGGTGGAATAACCCTTGCTCATGGGTTCGATCCATGCTTAACTCTTTTTAAAATAAAAAGAAACCTCATTATTTGTAGTGATAGGTGACGAAAAATTATTTTGTCACTAAAAACACCTAAATCTTAATATTGGGTGACGAATATAGAATTTCGTCACCCAAGATAGGCCTTTGGTGATGCAAATATTTTGTCTCCTTACATTTGTGTTTTTTTTTAATGACCTATAGTGACGAAATAAATATTTCGTCACCAATTTGAACATTTTTAGTGACGAAATATTGATTTCGTCACCATTTTGAACATCTATAGTGACGAAATATTGATTTCATCACCCATTTTAAATTTTTGGTGACGAAATCTTCTTTTCGTCACCGAATGCTAACATTTAGTGACGAAATTGTTTATCCTCACTAGATTTCGTCACAATAGCCCACTTTTGTTGTAGTGTTTCAGTAGATCCAAATGCCACAAGAAATTCAAGATGAAGAGGAACCATCGTAAAGATAGTAAAGCTGTTAACGTCATAGATTTTATCTAACTTCATTGTATCTCTCATTACGAGAGTAACGAGACCACCAATGTACTGAACAAGCTAGAAATGATAGAAAACACTCTTCTGAGGACCAAGTTCAAGGTATTACATCTCAAGCACAAGCAGAGAATCAAGCATCTGTACATGAATGTTGCGTGGAAGCAAAAGTCTTGTGCACAAAACAAACCTGCATTCAAAATATTTTCATTATTGTTTTGTTTTATTGCACATATCTATTATGGTTTATTATATAGCAGATATATATTAAGAAAACATTTTCCGAACCATTCTTTTATGCCTCAGTTTATTACCTTCCTTTGCTATTGAAAAAGAAAGAAAAGAAAGAAAACTAATTTTCCCATCAGTCCTTCCTTCGATGAATAGTTGCTACAGATATTACCAGAGATTCTCTCACTGCAGTTTTAGTTGGGCCTCTACAGAAGCGTATGATGCAGCCCATTCTTGCAGGAAGTGGGCCTTGAATAGGGTGTGTTTAGTGTTGTTTTAACCGGTCATGCATGTCCTATAGGATCTAGCCATTCTTTCCTTTTTAATTTTTAATTTTTAATAATTGTTACAATAATTTGGACAAAGAAGATTTTCTTAAAGAGATCAGACAATGTTGTTGAATTAAAAGATTTTTGGTCCGTCATTCTAGTCCAAACTTGTGTAATATAATATTCAATTCATGTGGTTGGTTTAAATAAATTAGAAAATTTTAGATTTTAAATTTAGATTAAATAATTTGAATAGAAAATGAAATGTGAATTATTTTAATTGATAAAAATTTATGAAAATATTTGAGCTTTATTAAAATGTAGCAATGAATTAACTAATTATAATGTTTTTTTTTTAAAAGCAAACTGAAATATTATTAAAACAACATCAAGATCTAAATACATCATGGATAAGAGCTTACTGAATACAACAAGGAGTCTCTTCAATACAAATTACATCATTGACAAGGTTTTGAGCTTGTCTAGCTAGAATATGGGCTAGTTGATTGCTCATCATTCGCACATGAGTATAATGTTTTTTTATTTTATTTGAGTAAATCTCCAAAATTCACTTCATCATATACATATATTGCTTTTTTTTTGGGGGGGGGGGGGGGATAAAATGTGTTGTTAAATTTATATAAAGTGATTTATACTAATAGTCATTCCTCAAAATCCCTTGATTTCTTTTTAAAAGCTAAAATGCAAAACTAACCTTCAAATTTTCTTCAGATTTCATTTCAGTCTTCTAATTTTGCTTTTGTTCATTTCAATCCTTTAAATTTCAGATTTATTCAATTGAGGTCTTTCCGATAACTTTTGTTAAAAGTTTTTGAAAAAAAATGTGGAAAATATTTTTCAATCATTAATTGAATTTTTTTAATTTAAAAAATTTGAAGAAAAATTTAAAAAAATTGAAAAATTAACCACAACATATAACAAAAATTGATGGAAAAGCCTTAATTGAATAAACTTGAGAATTAGAGGACTTAAATGAACAAAAGCAAAGGTAGAGAACTGAAATGAAATTTAAAGAAACTTAGAGGGTCAATTTTGCATTTTTACCTTTTAAAAATCTAATCCAAAGTTCAAACAAAACATTTTTGATATAGCAAAACAAAAAAAAATAAAAAAAAGAAAAAGAAACTATACCGTGAGACATTTTTCATGTCCTTTTTGGCATTTTCCTTTGTTTACATTTTTTCTAGAATATTTAGGGTATGTTCGGCTAGAGTGAAAGCATGGAAGATGAAAAATAAAGAGGAAAAAAAGGGTAAAAAATGACATTTTTTACTGTTTGGTTAAGAGGGGGAGGAGGAGAGAAAAGTGGTGGGACCCACCAGCTTTCTCTCTTCCCCCTTCAAAATATAATCTCTCCAAATTGGAGAAAAAATTGAAGCGAAAAGTGAAAAATATTTGGACAAAACTGCCCCCACTTCTAATTAACGTGTCTAGCTCTTTTTTCTTTTTTCTTTTTTCTTTTTTTTTCTTCTTTTGACTTTTCCAGTTTCCTTGTAATGTTGGCTTCTTTTTTTTTTTTTTTTTTTTTTTTTTTAATATAACGTTGGCTTTTTGTTTTTTGGTTGTGTCAAGTGGTGGGTTCTTCTTCTTCTTCTTTTTTCTTAATTTTAATTTTTATTATTTTTTTAAGAAAATACTTTTGGATGATTTTTTTATGTTATTTTTGAAAATGTCTACTTTCATCTATACACAATTCTTTAAAAAAGTATAATGTATCACTTTTTGTTTTTATTTAAGAGAGACATGATAGTAAATTTTTACAAACCTTATTTTCAACCAAATTAAAAAGTTTTTCATCCCTCCACTTTTTCACCCTCTCAACCAAACATAAATGAGGAAAACTAAAAACTTTTCAATCCTCTCACTTTTCTATCATTCCTCTATTTTCTATTTTCTCACTTTTTCATCCTCCCAACCAAACAGACCCTCAGTAACCATATATTTAGTTGAAAACCTAACATCTCTTGAGGTGAGGTCTTACAGACCCACTCTCTTTTGAGAACTTGAACTAGTTATCTAAAGGTTAATTGAGGATGAGTTGAGACTTGGAGAAAACTTAAATTATTAGTAGCAAAGCTATTCACAAACAAATCTTTTAACTAGGGGGAGAGGGGGGGGCATTCAAGATTGCCATGATAAATAGATGGAAGCCTACTGTGTCTTTGTACAAGCCTGAGATTTGGGAGAGAATGTGTTCATATTTTATTTTTAGGACCCCCCTTGATAAAAAGATTGCCATGATAAATAGATAGAAGCCTACTGTGTCTTTGATAAAAGCCTTTTACAGTTGCATGAGTTTTTGAATCAATGGAATTAGAATTTAGAAATAACTTAGATTAAAATTTATTTCGGGCTTGCAATGTGAAATTATAACAGAAAATTCTGCATAAATTGGATGGAGATAGTAATTATTGTGTTCTTTTACATGAGCACAAGCATGCATATTCATGCTTGTTAAAAATTGGCTCTGCTGTCTATTGTCCAACCCATAAATAATTTTCATTTCATCTTCCTTCTTTTGCCCATAAATTTAATATACTTGGTGGCCAAAGAATTTGTTAATAAAACAGATGGTTTAAATTCTTCTTGCCGTGTTTGAACTTCAATTCTCAGCACCAAATGAAGATGGTACTTGAGCCAAAATCAAATCCAATGGTCTAGTATCTCCAGCTATTGTCGGTTCAATTATTTGTAGCCTTCTCCCCCTCTAGGATTCTATGTAGAGTAGATGAAAAAAGTCTGGAAATAAAGAAAATCAAACATAGGAGTGACAGTGTCAGTTGTTAAAAAATGCAAACTGACAATCACTTGTTTTGTGCTAAGGGAAAATTTTTCCCTCCATGAGGAACTCCATTTTATAAGAAAGTTGATTGTAAAGGAAACTGCCCAAGCACAAAACCAGTTCCCCAACACCATCCAGCTACTAGCAGTCCCCTTCACATGATTGGTAAAATCTACAAGAGAGCAAGTTTCAGATACACTCAATGAATATGGAAGAAGCCATATCTAATAATTCTCTTTATCTAATATTGGTGTCACTGGCTCACTGCTCGAAATTGGGAAGGAAAACCAATTACAATAATTTCTATAGAAACTGCAAAGCATAAATACTAAGCTGATTGAATCTGTAACAGTTTGTTATGCACTTGCAATCAATAGTATCTATAAAATTAAAATCTCTGACCAAGACATGGAGGATTGATCACTAACCAAGACAGGGTGGACAAGTACTCTTGATTGCAGTAGGAAATGCTCAATATCAACTTATATAAAATTTCCTCTTTGAAATTCTTAACACACAATTTGAAATTGCTTGAACAGAAATAAAACCAAAATGTTATATAATAGAAATTCAAATTGAACAGAAGGATTAAAAAATAAATAAATAATTGGCATAACAACATAAAGATTGATGCTTTTTATGATATTAATTAACAGGTCTATTTAATATCAATGCTTCTAGAATGCTCACCTTCATTTCTCTGCAAATTTACTCTTAACCAAAAAAAAAAAAAAC
This sequence comes from Castanopsis chinensis, assembly GCA_032878915.1. Classification (NCBI taxonomy): domain Eukaryota; kingdom Viridiplantae; phylum Streptophyta; class Magnoliopsida; order Fagales; family Fagaceae; genus Castanopsis; species Castanopsis chinensis. The sequence goes on along the minus strand of JAVQMG010000080.1, from coordinate 2,366,518 downwards.
ATTTAAATTTATAAATCTAATCAAAAAGCCAAAAAAATTACACAAATTTACATCAACAATTGAATACATAAATACACTACCAATGTTATACATCTACTGACAAATTTACATAATCAAGAACCTAAAAACTCTATTAAACTCGCCACCTGCCCCACCACCCAGATATTTTTTTTGAACCTTCATACTCGATACTGACCTATTCATTGAAAAGAGTCCTCCATGCATCAGGGTAGATGGATCGTTTAAATTAACCTTAGGACAATCCCTTCCACACCAAGCTCAACCCTGTACAAGTTACAAAATTAAACTCTATCATTTTTAAAAGGTTTCGAATAAGCCCATCCTTTATTTTCCTACTAACGCTGCTAATAGGAAACAACATCATTTCACTGACTTACATATCAAAACGTCCTTTTCATCGATGATGTTATGAAAATAGTGGAAGGGTTATTTGAAACCTTTTGAACAAGCACAGTTTAAATTGAAAATTTTGAAATAATGTAGGATTAGTTTAAAATTACTCCTAAACAATAGGGTTTGAAATATATATTTAAAAAAAAAAAAAAAAAGATAAGGTTGAGGTAAGTCCAACTTAAAACATGGTAAAATTATATCTTCACATAATTACATAATCAAAAGAAAATAAGTAAAAATAAACACAGTTGTTGCACAGTCCAAGCAATTCATGGGTTGAGAATGAGTTAGTAAGCTTTTAAGGATTTTTTTTTTTTTTTTTTGTCCATGGACTTTCTCTTTAATCATGGATCCATGAGAGGGAATATTCTTCCAGAACTCGCTTGCCCTTGTCTTGTGGATCAATGGGACTCCTCGGGCTTCCAAAATTAGACTCCTTCCTAGAGCTGGAGGTTCCTTCACCATAATCATGCTTTTGCGTATCCCTATTTCCATCTTCAGTGGGCAATTGATGGATGAGATCCCAATCATCAGACGAGTTAAAGTTCATGCTATGGCTTAATATTGTTTGCTCAAACTCTTCCAACTCATGATGGTACAAGAGACGAAGGCCACATATCTCCACCTTCAAACCTGGCCAGTCAGTTGTAAATGAAGCCTTAACGCAGTTGGCTTGATTCAAACAGTTTCGCCCTCTATAGGATAGCAAAATGCATCCACCTCGATGTAGCATCACGAGATTTTCTTCAGTCAGGCTATAACCATGAAGAGGTATCACACGACCAACATTGGTTTCCAAACAACAAATAAGGGTAGGACTAGTATATGAATCCAGAATGTCAAAGAGGACAATTGGATCAAAATAAGCACATAGAACCAAACCCATCCAAGAACTATCACTGTACAGATTTGGAGGTAGATCGATTGTCACCCAGGGCTCATCGCTCAGTTTACTGAACCAGTCCAAAATTTCACCTGGAGGCAAACGGGGATTACAGAAGATGCATCGATCAAAGCCCTGTGAAACAGAAATATTGTGTTTTATGGTTGAGAGGAGAGAAATTAAAAAGAGGGAGATGGAATATCTTGTTTGAGACAGAAAAACAACCTAGTTGTTACTTACCAATGGGTCATTTTTGCCGAGTTCATTCTGAATCCAAGACCTCGTTTTTTTATTTATATTCTCAGTTTTCTTTTGATCATGGATGCCCAAAAATTCAGACTCGGACTTCATGCAGTTCTTCACGCAGTTCTTGAACTCTTCCACCCAACGCTGGTATAATAGACGAAGGCCACAATTCTGCACCTTCAGGTAAGAGCAATTTGTCTCAAATGAAACCTTAATGTAGTCACAATCATATAGCCAATCAGGAAACGACCCACGTGGTATATAGGTCAGCCAAGTGAGTCCACCTAGCAGTGAAATCATGCGATCTTCTTTAGTTGGCCAATAGATATGGCGAGGTTTCACACTCATATCATTAGGCCCATTACTTCCTTCCAAGTGGCAAATAAGTTTGTAAGAAGAGATTGAATCCATAATGTCAATGAGACTAGCCACATCCTTTGTAACAAAAAAAACTGCACATAGAGCGACTCCCAGCCAAGTACTTCTATTATGCAATTTTCGAGTTAGTCTGAATGTCACGTGGGACTTGTCACTTTGAATGAGGAACCAATGCGGAATTTCAATTGGAGGGTGACAAGAATTATAGTCACAGGATCCATCAAAGCCCTGTAAAACAGAAATATTGTGATTAATAAGTGAGAGTGAGAAATTAAAGAGAGGGAGAGGAAATATTATGTTTGAGGTAAAGCAAAGTCATAATCTATTAATTACCGGCAAGTGGCTTTGGGAGAGCTGATTCTTAGCTCTACTCATTTTCACTTTGTAACGAGCTGTTGATTGATCGTTCAATACTCGAAACCCATGTGGCTCTCCCATAATGAAATGATCTAGTATTTCAAGAAACCATTCTTCACGCATATGGTAGAAACTAAGCCCCCATTTTTGCACAATGATACCTGGCCAATCGCTTATAATTGAAGCCTTGATGCAACTGAACTCATCTAGAAATGGGCAACATGGAATATAGCACAGCCAAAGAAATCCACCCTCAATATCTAGCCACGTAAATTCTTTTTGAATGGTGCGATGGACATGGATTTCTGGCTCTGGAGCAGCTCCGTCCGTTTCCAAAACACAAATAAGGTGGTGAGGAATCGATGAATTGGGATTTTCAATAATTGCAGTTTGATGCCGATCGCTTGAAAAATAAGCACATAACACAAGTCCCATCCATTTGTTGTCATTGAAAAAATAATTGGATATATCAATTTTCACTGAGGGTTCATTACTCTGGTAGTAGAAACAATGTAAAATTTCCACTGGGGGAAAACATAATGAATATTCAAAGTGCCCACCCTGCAAAATAAATAAAATTATAGGACATAGAGAGGGAAGTTAATGGTGTATTTGAAACAAAGAAAGTACTCATAATTTCTTACGTAATTATTGAGTGGTGGAGACACGACTTCGTTAAAAATATGCATACATAAGCTCATTGGTATCCCGCCACTATGGCTACATTGACATTTGCAATCCCAATTTGCAGAAATGGAAGCATTGCAATGTTTTAGTTGTTGCTCAAACTGTGACAGATCATGCTGGTACAAAAGACGAAGCCCACATTTTTGCACCATCACGCTTGGCCAATCACTAACAAACGAAGCCTTAATGTGGCCACATTGATGCAGCATATCCTTCAAGGCCTCACCAGGTATGTAGGATATCCAGATGAGTCCAGAGAATCGACGTAACCAGTTGTCCTCTTTATTAGTGGTGCGGCAAACAAGGATTTGATTGTCTAGACTAGCTTTACTCATTTGGAATTGACAATATAGAAAGTGGAATGAATTTGTTGGATCTGCATTTTCTTGACCCCTGGGGATTAAAATAGAAGCATATAGAGAGAGCCCCAACCAATTGTTGTCTTCGTACAAATTTGGGGGTATCTCAATTGTCACCGAGTGTCCAAGACGACAATAATGATTAAACCACCTTGGAGTTCTTCTTGTTGGGAAACAAGAATTATATAAAGTGGACGGATGAAAGTACTACAAAATAGATACAAAACAAAAATACAATGTCCAATTAGAGGGAGAGAGAGAAGACTGTTAGAAGTTAAAATTGTTTAATTAAGCTTATTAATATTTGACAATATTATAGTGAATTCATGTGAGAAGTTTGTTGATGTTACCTGGAGAGAGTTTATAAATAGGAACAAAGAGTTGATTTTCAAGTTAAAATTTTATTTCTTGGATACAATACAATAGTGTACAAAATGTGTAGTATTTGATATACCTAGCTCTATATTTGTAATATTTAATTATAACAAGAAATTGATTATAAAATGAAGAAGATCCTAATACTTATAAATGTGGGGAGTTTATATAATAAATGTAATTGAGAATATACACATCTTGTCAATGTGGGACTATACACTTCCATGCAAAATCAAGAACTACAAGTGTATAACCAAACCTTGAAATTGCAAATAACCATACCCAAAACCTCACCACTGTGATTAAGGAGAGAAAGCAAGATAGAGAGGGGGGTTATGGGCCAAGAGAAGGGAAACAAGAGAGAATCACCACTGTGGAGTAGTGGTCCATAGCCATGGAGTTTAGGGTCTAAGCTAAAGAGAGATTGAGAGATAATGCGAGATTAAGAGAGAAGGAAGAGAGCTTAGGTTCGGCCATGGTGACAGAGCTTAGAGCTCTTAGCCATGGAGGCCACTGCCATTTGGGATTAGGGTTTTCAATTGGAAAAGAAAGAGAATAAGATTGAGAAAGAAGCAAAGATAGATTGAGATGATACCTAGACTATGGAGCAGCAAAACCTAGCTTTAACCCTCAAAATCCAATCCACCTTTAGAAAACCACAATGTTTGAACTCAAATTTTGATTCTTTGGATTTTGTGAGATAGAAGGAAAATGGGTATGTACTAGTGGGTAATTGAAAATCTAGGGAAAATAAAAGGATAAGATTTAGCTACAAAATTTGTTGTAGTTTAAGTCTACAAACTCACTAAATATCTTTCTATTGGAGTTGAATTTTGATAAATCCACCCTTAGATTACATCTTCTTCTTATATCATTCACACTTGCAAAATTTCAAGAAAATTAAAGATCAATAACTATGTCATCAATAATTTTTTTTTTTTTAAATTACTAGCTTTTGTAATTTAAAATTATGTACAAAATATAAACTTATAGATTATATAGTAAATAATATCCGATTAACACAAAATTTGACATGTGTATTAAAAGCGTAAAGAACATGCAATTCAATAATTAAATTTTCAAAATATATTATAATATTTATTTTATTAAATAAGTTTGTAGCCTTAAGTTACAACTAATTTTGTGGCTAAACTTTGTCCAAAATAAAATGCGAGAGAGAATTATTCTAATGCAACAAATAAAAATTTGTTGCAATATATTAGTATTTTTAAATCTCTATTGCAACAGAAAGTAATATACCCACATATATGTCTATTGCCACTATAATGTTTCTTTGTTACAATAGCTTTGTTGCAAAATAGCTTTTTTTTTTTTTTTTTTTTTTTTTCTTCTTGTAGTGAAGTTATTTACTTTTTTCTTAGTGGATATATATATATATATATATGAGATTTTTTTCTGGGTTGGTAAAAATGGATTTTGTTGTTGTTTTGTTTTAGGATGTTACCTAATCTCTTAGGTGATCACTTTAATTTTTGAGTTTTTAGGTTTAAGAGCTCATTTCCAATTTTGGAGGGAGGCCATGCATGCTTCTTTTTTTTTTTTTTTTTAAACAAAAAGCTTCAAATTTGATAAATAAATATATAGTAATATAATGCTTAATAGAAATTTAAAATCCAGAATGCTTGACTTTAGTGTTTGGAAGTGAGAGTCTGCGAAGGCCCACCAACTTCCAACACAGACGACTATATATATTTTTCATAGAATTAATTAAATTTGCACAAATAGGTAAGAATTCTTACCCGGAAACGATTGTGAGGGTATGAGTCCTCCTCGTAAGAATATTGGGCAGTTACACTAGTCTCCTCCTGAGAAATGAATAACCTTTGGGGGTGCAGGTACTCATAAGAGTTCTTTCTTCCAATGAAGTGCTCAGGATAATTATCCCATATATAGCAAAATTGTCCGGGACCGAGGGAGTCAAGAAAGCTATCAAATGGGGTAGAGCATTGCACCAGTATATGCGTTAACTCTTCCATGTTTTTCCGATATACAACGTTGATCCCAAAACTATATGGAAACAAATCTGGCATTGCGCCTTCAAGCTGGAATTCAGCCCAAGCGCTTTGACTCCATAAATGTGCATGCGTATTACGTGGGATGAACATTACCCAAATGAATGAACGTTGATTTAACGTAACGAATTCATTGTCCATAGTCAATATTCCATGGCATACTAAACGCCGGTTAGAAGAGCTGGTTCGCAAAAGACAACAGAATTGGAGCATTACAATTTTTTTTGAACTCAGGCTCTGACGAATAGCAGTTGGATTTATATTGAATGATAAAAGACCACATAGTGCAAATCCCATCCAATCAGGATCATTAACAAGTTCTGGAGATAGCGGGATTTCCATTGACTTCTCATCATCTTCATAACAAAACCACGGTGGGATTTCACGCTCAGCAAAACAGCAATTGAAGATTTCACCCTCATCAAAGGTTTTCTGAAAAACATGGCGGAAATGTTAAAATTTGCTAATATATAGGTAATTTTAACAAAAAGGTCTAAAAACACAAATTCTTAAAATCATTTTCACAACTGATAGATGGAATGTTATGATCAGTGATGTTATACCTATGTGAAAGGGATGTTATTTCAATCACAACTTAGCACATCAATAATTGTGAAAAATATTGAAACAAATATTTGTGACCGATTTGATTCAATGAGTGAACAAGTTGTGAAGTCTTTATTATTTATAATAATACTTAATTGTTAGTCTAAAACTTCCGTTTAGCCAATAAGATATTCTGAAAGAACAGAGTTTCAGATAGAGAATAATACAACTTGTACTGTACTATATATCCTATAAATATGCTGACAGAAAAAATTGGCTCTAGAAATATACTGCATGTGGGGGTGACAATTAACCTTAACTAGTTTATCCATATCGATGTTTTAAAATTAATTATGAATTCTAAGCTTATTATGTATTTGACTATTAGCAACTATAATAATTTTAGTTGTAAGCAGAAAAGACTAAATTGTGTCTCCTTTATCCTCTGTATGTATGCTGTGATACTGAGGTTAACTTTCTTGAGAGAGAGAGAGAGAGAGAACCTCTAAACGTGCTTTGATCAAAGATTCACTTGACATAATACTTGCATATTGCTCTTTCCTAGTTGTTTCAAGAAAACCAGTAAAAGAGCTCGGACTTGTTGCCGAAAAGGTACAGCCTTCTGCCATATTTTCATTACTTGGTTGAAGGACGGGCATGGGTTGAGACATCCTGCTGGTATCAAAGAACATATCTTAGAAATTCAACATACTGACATAAAAATTTGATAAATGTCTCATTCAGGTTTATAAAAAATTGTTTCCAGTTAAAATACCTTTGGAGTGAGGAAGAGAAACCAAAATCATTGCATGCCACCCTTTCCTCAACTTGATGTAACAAATTTTGATAAAAACACTCATGATAGGCATCTGGACTTTCTAACATGCACTGGGCTAAGGTTTGCACAAAGATTTCAACATCTTGCTCGAATACAAGGCGGAGTCCACACTCTTTAACCCGCGCATCTGGTTTATTGTGTTCAAATGAAGCCCCGATATGCCGGCACTCTTCCAGCCGAAGTAACACCCGCGGTATATAAAATACCAAAATTCGATGGGATGACTCAACAAAAATGTCTTTAGATTCCTGAAAGACCCTGTGACGAGTGAGGCAAACTCGATGACTAGCTGAAGGATTATAGAAGTTGAGAAAGCTTGTTAAATCCTTATTGTCACCAGAAATTACTAGTCGCTCTTGGACAGTATAATAAGCACACACAGCGATTCCCATCCATCTCCCATAACTCTGCAAATCGGTGGGCAATTTAATTCTTATGTCAGAACAAAAACTTCTATTACTGAACCAGTCTGGAACTGTCATATGAGGAAAGACATAATCATATTTATGGTTTTGAGCCAAGTCTCCCTGTAAAATAAAATGAATTAAAAAATAATTCAAATGAGTGTGACAAATATATATATATATATATATATATATATATATATACATAGAAATATAGTGTTCAGTGAAGAATAGGGGAGACCTGATACACTCTTAAAAGCAATGACATTAGCTTTGCTTTAAGCCGGTCATTGGACTGAATAGATTCCACCTCATGAATCTGGCATTTGGATCTTTGCTTGATCTTGCCTTTAGCTTGTACAAACTTTTCCAGATCTTGCATGTAAACTACACGAGCACCACACATCTTGATCTGGATATAAGGGCTATCACCCGTAAGTGAAGTGCTAATTGAACTGCATTCCTTTAGACAGTCTCTAAGTTCCCCAGCTTGAACAAGTAACTTACAACTTTGTGAACTACTATGGCGAAAGGAGTCATATTGAATTTTACATTTGTCAAGGACAATCGAGTGACATCTATCTACAGGACCGTCAACCATGTCTGATCTACAATTAAATTTGATAGAAAATTTGCATTCTTGTCTGTTTAATTTTTTGTGGAATATAACAACAGCAAACAGAGCAATCCCAATCCAACTACTATTATCATGCAGATCCAAAGGTAGTGGCATCCTTATAGATGACCCAAAGTTTTGATGGCTGAACCACTCTGGAATTCCAGTTGGACTTGAAAACTTGCAAAAGGTTTTATTTTGATGAATTAAATCCTGTAAAATATTAAAATGCATAATTACAATGATGTCCAACACACATGTTTGGGTTGTGTCACTTGTGTGTGAGAGAAATAAAAAGAGATATAGAAATATGAAGTTAAGTGAAGGAATAAGGGGAGACCTGACGCAAATCTAGAAGTTTCCACCTCATCAAGGTCACATTTGAATCTTTGCTTCATCTTGCCGCTACCTTTAGCTTGTAGAAACTTTACCAAATCTTGCTTGTACAGTACACGCGCACCACACGTTTCGATCTCGATATTAGTGCACTTTCTCCTAATAGAAGCAATAATGCAATTGCAATCCTCTAAATGGTCTCTAAGTTTTCCAGCTGGAATAATTACCTTCAATCCAAATGAGCTAGCACGGAAATTGGTTAAATGCAATTGCAATTGCAATTTTTTTAAGGGACAATTTATACGTGGAACTTCAATTATGTCTGATCTACAAATAAAGTCAATAGAAATATCATCATCCTGCTCAGGAGAAACACTGTTCAATACTTCAAGGAATTCAAAACTAATAAAGAAAGCAATCCCTATCCAACTACTATCTTCACGCAGATTAGAAGGTAGCGGAATTGATACAAGTGACCCAGGGCTCTGATGGCTGAACCACTCTGGAGTTCCAGTTGAAATTGATAATATGAAATAGTTCTTGTTTTGATTAATTATACCCTGTAAAAAATTAAAATGCATAAGCATAAAAAAAAAGATGTTTAACACGTGTTTGTCACATTGTGTTGTGTGCGAGAGAGAGAGAGACCATCACATATTTTTCATAGACACGATCGAAGTGATCACCATATAAGCCCGGAAGGCGGATGGGAGAGGAAGCTTCACCCTCGCTAGCCAAATGAATCACTGTGAATCCCATTTCACCCGAAGTCCATGCAATACGTTGACTTGAATACTTTTCCAATAAAGGACACCCTAATGCCATCACATCTCCTACACTTAACGGAAGGTCTGGCAATGATTGTAGCCTGCTACAACCATTCAACACAAGAATTTTGAGCTTAGAAAGCTGAGAAATACTACCAGGCAGGTGTGTAAAGTTGTTTTCGCTCAAATTCAGTTCCTGCAATGAGGATAAGCCACTAAGATCATCAGGGAGTCCTCCATCCCATAAATTGCGGCCACCTAGATTTAGAGATGCAATTAATCTTAACCTAGGCAACATCAGGTTGATGGCCTCGGGGATAAGGAAAGCATGTGCAGCACGGACGAAGGAGAATCCATGCGAAAGCCAGGATTTAGGTGGTTGTGGTTGAACCTTAAATCCCATTAGATTGAGAGTTTTCAGAGATGGCAAATTGACAATTGGAAAACTTGAAAGGTTTTTGCAACCTTGAAGACTCAAGACTGTCAAGCCAGTCAAACGCTCGAGCGATGATGGCAATTCTTCCACAGCAGTCCCATCTAAATACAGCTCTGACATGCTTGTCATATTTGTTCCAATCTCTGAAAACTTCTTGAGACTTGAACAGCCAGATAGAATAAAAATTTCAAGAGACTTCAAGTTTATTTCGCGAGGGAGGCCAGTAAGACTTCTACAATCTTTTAGATTTAACAAAGTAAGCTTATTGAGAGTTCCGACAGATGGGTGAAGCTCATACAAACTTGTACATCCTTGAAAAATCAGCCTCTCCAGATTTGGGCATCCGATGAAGTTAGGAGTCTTGTCTAAGTCTTTAGAGTCCCTAAGATCCAGGAGTCTTAACTTGGCCAAGTTCTGCAACAATAAATAGATATGGGAAATCAAGTAATCAAGAACCTAATCTGCATTTTAAAAATAAATAAAAAATAAAAAAAGCAACACTAGCACGCATTAATGGAAAACTTACAGTAAGTCCCTCTGGTAATTGCTCAATGTGGCTGCGGGGCATGATGAGTTCAACAAGATTGTCCGGTTGAAAATCGATTGGCATTGATTTCAAAGGATAATCATGCCATTCCATCATTCTTAACTCATTAGAAAGGAAATCGAGGCCTTTTGGAAGGTGCACATTAGAAATTTTAAGCAACCTTAGACTTTTCATATTTGAGAAGGCTTTGTCATTCAAGTTTTCTTTACGTCGAAATTCTTTTCCTTGGAAATCAAGAACTATGCCTTTTACAATTTCTGTTCCCTGGCAATCAGCAACAATGACATTAGCGTTGGGAAAAATATAGCAAAAAATTTGCTAGAATTACACAAATATACACTTCTCTAAATTTATGCCTATATACAGAACCACTTACAGTATTTTTCTTTAGCACATGAAACACATCTTTACAAAGCCACAACCTACTGCGTCTTCCACGCTCTTGAGGTGATTCACGACTAACAATTCTCCAACCCATCTGTTGTATTAAATCATGCATACATAATTTTCCCCCTAAAATGGCAATGAGAGATTTGTCCTTGAGAGTTTCTATATTCTTCTTGCAACCATAACCTTCTATATGCGCCACTCGATTTTTATCCTCCCCTTTGAAGAAACACGCAATATCCAAAAATAGATCTTTCTCTGTTTCAGTCAATCCCCTATAACTTATTTCAAGTTTATCAAGAATTTTTTCTTCAGGAATTTCTCCTTTAGGAATTTCTCCTTTAAGGATTTCTTCTAATTGATGCAGGTAATCTTCCCATACCTCTCTTGGTCTATCAATCAAGGAGGAACCCAAAACTTTAAGAGCTATAGGAAGCCCTTTAGCATACTTCACAAAACCATTGGACAAATCCTCAAAATCTTTTTTAGGATAGGTTTGTTTAAACACATACCAACTGAAGAGCTCCAAAGCTTCATCATTATCTAATCCATGTACCTTATGTATAGTAGTACCCAAGTGATGCCTCTTTAGCAAGTGCTTATCTTTACTTGTGAAAATGATCATACTCCCTACCCCAAACCAGTCAGGGCTCCCTGCTAATGCCTTTAGTTGTTCATCTTTGTCAACATCATCAAGAATAATAAGAACCTTTTTATTTAGTAGTCTCTTCTTTATGACTTTGATACCCTCAAGATGGTCCCAAATGTCTACTTCTTTTACCCTCAGTGTCTTAGAAAGAAGTTGTTTTTGTAAATGAACTAGACCATGTTTTTCAACTGTTTCACTAATGCCAAAAATAAAGCTACTAGCTTCAAATTGATGACAAATTTGGTAATAAATGACAGATGCTAGTGTGGTTTTACCAATCCCAGGCATCCCCCAAATCCCTATGAAGCGCACATCATCTGACATTGTACTAAATAAGTTCATTACTTCTTTCACATGTGAGTTTATTCCAACAAGGTGCTCAGAATCTTCTGATAATTCACGATTCAATTCATCAAATATGCTTTTTGTGATTTCCTCAATATCTACTGATTCGGGACTGCAATAAAAATTAAAAATTAAAAAAAGATACAAACAATAATTTTGATGAGACAAGTGTGCTAGCCACAAATAGATAATATATCATTAAATAATTTTTAGAAAATCTTATATTACAAAAGCTAGGGAAAAAAAACCTTATGTTAAGATATGTTAGGTGAGGATTGGAAAAAAATCTTAGATTTTACGAGGGCAAAGCAAGTGCAGAAGATTGAAATCCGAGATAAACCCGGGTAAAAATATGTTTTCTTATATTTGTTTTTGTATTGTTTGTTTCTGTTTTTACCTCTGCATTTGGGTATTGGAATGTTAAGTGAGGATTGGAAATGTTTTAATGCTTTTATTTTTTACTTTGTGTAGGTGGGGTTTGTTGTTTTTTTATGGAAAATAAATGTGGAAAGTAATTGTGTTATGTACTTTTGAATTTTTTGTGAATTTCAATAGGAATTTTTAGGATAATGTTGAAAGTTACCACTGAGGCATGATTTTGATCATTCCCAAAGTGCACAAAGTTTATCGGGAGCCTGGAGGACTGCATTGTGTCGCTTGAAAACTTTTTTTTTCCAGATAAAGATTATGCATAAGTTATTGTGACCCAGGAAAAGATAGAGTGCAACTTTTTTTTCCATGCCTTTCGATACTAAAAAATCAGGAAAAAAAATTGAATTACTTTACCTTATTGCATCCGGTACAAAGCACAAACTACAAGAGACACTCAGTATGCCTTTAGATCTTTTTAAAGGCTTCCCCCACTAAAATAGCAGTCGTCCTTCCTCCCCCTAATTTGAGTAGGCTTACTCAATAGTCTTAAAATAAATGGCTAAATGGCCTAGTGATTTTTAAGAAAACATAGCTTCTTCTTGTATCAGACAAAATTTTAAGACGTGTATTTTAGAAGATTATATAGGTTTCATTAGAATTATTTAATTCAATTTAGCAGGTAATCTAGTAATTTATATCACTAATAAAATATTTAAAAATTTGCACTATAAACATAACTAAATCGGAGATAATAAGTTTTATATATATATATATATATATATATATTTATATATATTTTATATTTAGCGTGGCCACTCCATGACAAATATTTTGGTTTTGCCACTTGAATGAATTAAATTTTAACTCTATGAAGTTGTATCTTATGTTCTTTCATTGTATTTAGATAATTTTGACTGATTACGAACTAAGTTTTCTAATTATCTCTCTTTCACATTTTTTTAAGTCTTTTTTAGGGGTTGAACATAATTGGAACAGAAGATTTAGCACTAGTTAAGATTTTTTTTATAAATTAATCATATAACAAATTTATATGAAAGAAAATTGTGAAAAGAAGAGAGAAAACTATGGTTTAGATGTAATAAAAAAAGAAAAACCACTGCGCACCCTTAGTACGGTGGTCACTCCACAAGTATAAATGCTTGTAGGGTGTGAAGGGGTAAGGGCCACGGTTCAAGTCTCCAAAAGGGAGTTTCACACACATATACACTTAGACTAGGCTAAAATAGAATTCTATCTTGTATTAAAAAAAATAAATAAAAAATAATAATAATAAAATAAAAAGAATAATAAAAACTAAACAATTGATTGTCTTTATTATCTTAGAAAACACCTGCAGTTATCATACATAAATATATAATACGCAAGATATTCTATACCTCAATCCATTTACTACCCAAAATATACAATGTTTTTGTTAAATACCAAATATATATAAATAATTATAAACAACATTTCATGTATATTATATATTATAATATTTTCTTATAAGCATTTTTTTAATGAGTTTTCAATTTTGATAAGCATTATATATTATTATATGACATTTGAATCTGTCACACTATTATCTATCATCTATTGTAATATATTCTTTTAGTTAAAGAAGCAACTTAAATTTTTTATTTATTTTTTAATTATTCAAAAGATACAATGGGTAATGAGGGATTTAAAATAAAAACTAGACATTTCTAATGGAAATGCCCCATTTCAGCTTATACAACCCTCTATGGCTTTCTTTGTTGATTGGGCAAATTATAACTTGCATACCTGTGGTTTTGTCGAAATTTAAATTGTCTACCTATAGTTTTAAATTTCACATTTTACCTACTTAAGGTTTGACCGAAATTTTAAATTGCTTACCTGTGATTTAAAATCCTATGATGGAAGTGTTCAGCTGAATTCTTTTTTATCTCATTTGTTATTTTACATTTATGTTTTTTTGTGTTTTTTGGGGAGAAAAACAAAACATTGAAGCAAAATCACATATTTAGTCATGTTTTAAACAGAGATGGGTTAAGAAAATTTAACAGAACTAATCTCATATAGGTAAAGTGTCAAATTTCAAACTACATATAAGCAACTTAAATTTTAGTCAAATCACAGGTGGGTAAATTGTAATTTTTCCTTGTTAATTAAAGCAACTTAAAGGCTTTTATTTATTTATTTATTTTTTTTGAGGAAAAAAGCGACTTAAAGTTAAAAGTTAGCTACGAAAACATCTCAATTCTTAGCCACAGAACACAGAGTTCTATCAAACAAAACAAACAAACAAAATTATACCAGTACATACACTAGAGAGCAAGAGAGATACCAGTCATTCCAGCCGTATGGAAGTCACAGACTCATGGCAGGCAATTTGTTTATTTGCTTTTAATTTTTTTTTTTTTTTTCAAGTGGTGATTTGGAATTTGTTAAATGGAAAACTGGGATCTTGTCAACGTGTTTGGGGGACCCCGGGTTGAGAAGGAAATATAAATTTTTGGTATCAAATATAATTTTTTTTGGTTTTTGGTACCAAATTGATATTGTTGGGTTTTACTTTACTACTATAGTTTTATTGGACAAGTTCAACAATTTGTTTTTTCATATTATTTTTCAGATAACTAGAACAAAACCAATTCAAAAGGTATCAAAACATTGATGATATGACCAGAAGAAAAGGTAGAATCTTACCTATCCACTAAATGCCTCCCGCGGAGCTTGCTCACTTCTTTCAGTGCAGATCTCCACTCCTGTATCTGTTCTTTGCAAACCTTGCCATCTTCTTCATGCTTGAGAAATGCTTTCTCAAAACTCTTTCTCTGATTCCCAACATCAGAGGGATTTACATGGTAGAAAATAGGCCAAACTTTCAGCCCCTTCTCTTTCATGCATTCAAGAATTTTGACAAGTTCATTCAAGCACCACTTTGAAAAGGCATAGTTTTTTGAGAGAACAATAATTGCGATCTTGGATTCTTCTATTGCTTTCATGAGCCCTAAAGCAATGGGTTTTCCTTGCTCGAGACTTTCATTATCTCTATAAACATTAATGCCTTTTTGTATCAAAGTAGAATATAGATGATCAGTAAAATTCTTACGGGTGTCCTCACCATAAAAGCTGAGAAAAACTTCGTATTTCCATTGAGACATAGAAGAAGAAGATGAGGAAGACAAGGATGGACAGGCTTTTTGAGTGCTGAAGGAAGCCATTAGAAACTCACAACCTATAGCTTGTTTATGGAAAATGGAGTACTAAAAGAGAATCGAATATTTTTCTTTTTTTTTAAGGAAAAAAAAAAAAAGAGAATAGACTTTTAAAAGTAAAAAAATTTAAGGAAGAGAATGGAACTTGAGCGCAAAGCTTTATGAGAACTTCAACTTTCTGTAGAGGTTTCAGTTATCATTCGGGGTATTAAACTTCTGGCGACGTGGGAGAAGCATTTATAGGTGCTTAAGTGGGACCACTTTGAAAATAGATTAAAAGTTCATTTTAGAAAGTTTTAATTTCGATCCCTAGATTCTAAATTTTTATCAATTTCATCTTTTGAGTTTGTAGTAATTGCTAATGTGATCCTCCCTTCTTTTATATCATTGATGAATTTGCCCTTAACGCCACCAAAACAGCCTACGTTATGTTGTTATAGTTTGTTTGTTTGTTCGTTCGTTTTTTTTTTTTTTTTGAGAAAGTTTCAACTTATGGCATCCACTCCTGATGATAACTCTTTATTATCAGACTAAGATACCAATCAGTTTTTGGTGTAGGTGAGGAAAACAAATTTCTTATACAATCATCAGTTGAGCTAACTAAAACTCACTTTTTTTTTTACATTCTACTAGCAGTACTGATTCGATTAAAAGAGGGGCGGAGCAAGGATTATATAGAACCTATGATTTTCTTACTTTCACATCCCCATCCACATCTTTAGGAATGGACTATGTGGATTAAAATTTCACATTAGTGTTGCCAGCGCATAAATACTTGAGTCTATGAGACTCGAGTTACTACAATAAACTCGAGTCTAAGAGACTCGAGATACTAATTTCTTAAATAATTTTGAAAACATGGTAACTAACGAAATTATTAGCAAAATGGTGTTAAATTGCAAAAAAAAAAAAAAAAATCTGATTTATGACCCTTCTCAGAAGTTTCAAATGTCAAATCATTATTGTGATGGAACAATTCTGTTACTAGTCTAAGTTATTGCTTTGAAATTTTTTTTTTTTTTTTTTAATTTTTAGAAACAGCTTTAAAAAAAGTTGAAGTTGGCTTTTGCAAACAAAAATATATCCAATCTTTCGGCATGAAATCATAGATTCTAGAGAAAGCTCGAACCCCCTCCCCCCCTTCCCGCGTGCAAAATCATTCCCTTATTTCTTTTTCTTTTTTTTTTCTTTTTTTTTTTTTTAATTAGAACTGCCACTCTTAGAAAAACTAATTATTAAAATGTGATGTGGAAAACAATAAGGGGTTTAATTCATAAGTAATGTTACAATTATAAACTATTTATAATATTTTTACAAATTGTTAATGTGTCCAATTTATTATTGATTTTCATCTAAATCTACTATTAATATCACTTTTCATTTATCAATAACCATTTATCAAATTAGTAGTTTGGTAAAAAAATTTATAAAATTTTTTGTTATATGTCAATTAGTACCATATGTATAGGCATAAATTTGCTTGAAATTTTTCACAGAGGTTTTCTTTTTTTAAAAGTGGATTTCAAAATTCTTCCTTTTGGATTTAGATCCCTTATGGATTTAATCATTTTGTGAAATTAGAACAAGTTCTAACCCAATCGTAGGGTGAAAGCTTTCAGCCTTTCACAGTGGCAATTTAAGCTCTTGATGAGAGGACGACTAGTGGATTTCATCAATCTTGGGTTTAAATCCAAAAGCAATCGTGATAATGATAGATAAGTTCCTAAGACTGTAATCGTAGCCCGCAAGACTTCATAGATTAGATCTTAGATCTCAAAGATGGAGGAGCTGTTTGGCAAGAGATTTTAAATAACGTTTTTCAGTGTTTAAACAAAATTACACATATTTCTATACATTTTTTTTTTACCCATACATATTTCCAAAAAATACAAATATTACTTGAACAATATAAGCAAACACCCCCTAAGTTTCTTACATTTCATTTGCAACCTAAGTTTCTTTTACCAGACAGTCAACAAAGCAGCGTTCCTCGTGAAAGCTTAAAGCGTCAAGAATGAAAAATTATGTGAACACTCTATAAGTTTAGAGTCTTAGGCTCTGTTTGAATCTTTATTTAAACAACAGTTTTCGTTGTTTAAATAACAATAACAATTCTCAAATGTTTTTCTATAACACTCAAACACGTTTTTTCACAACACCAAACACTAAACAACAATACTTAAATACTGCTACCAAACTCCAAACCAAGCTTTGCCACAAGGGGCCACAAGCACAAAACAGTGTCCGCATTTTACACTTTCCCGCTCAACACGAAACGCTCAAAAAGATAGAGATGCATGAAACTCCTTTTCATGGCATCTTCAAAGCAAAAGGCCAGGGAAAATATATATTAAAATAGAAAATGATCGATCGGTGGTTCAATTTTTATTTTTGTGCGGTTGGTATGGTTCACTTGGTACATACAAAATCTTTCATAATGTTGCACAGCATGATGATTATTAATCCAAAATAACAATAACAACAAGTATATATATACGCAAAAGATGAATTAGTATTACAGGCTTTTTTTTAAATTTAAGAAAAATAAATTTGAATTTAGTGTTATAATTTTTTATTCATTCATCTCTTTTAGTGTCATAATTTTTTTAGGCCTGCCAATTAAAGAATATCCAATAATGAAAAACTAGCAATTTGGGATGGACATCTAAGGCCAAAAAATTTGTAAGTACATAAAAATTGAAGCAAATATTAATCATAATTTTTTTTTGGGGGGGGGGGGGGATATAGTGTACGTGAGATTAAGAATTAAGGAAGCTAGAAATTCAAAAAAAAAAATTAAATAATAGAAATCGGTAAGTCTTGATAAAATATTTTTAAAAAAAAAAGCTAGAAAGTGGTCTTAAGGGAAATATTAAAGACATAGACTAGTCGAAGAGTGTCTTATTTTGTAGGCATTTTACATAAAGTTGGAGATATAATTTTACTAGATTGTCCTCAAGTTTTGTCCTCATTAAACCTAGGGACTAGGGGTATTTCTGAAATACAAAAAAATCTAGTCCAAGGAATTCTCTTTGATATATATATATATATATATATATATATATATGTATATATATATAGGTAAAACTTAGAGAAAGTTCAATTAGAATTTAAAATTAGAATCCAATTTTGCGTCACATGTCTAATTTATGTGGTGATCACACCATAATTATCCACTTAAGTTTGTGTCATGTATCCGTTTAAGTTTTTTAATCTTTGTGTCAAGTGAGTTAATGAGTGCAAAATACTAATGCCCTGTTTGGAAGGTAAGTTTTAACACACATTTTCACATTTTAAATAACATTACACAAATTTTCACACACTTTTTCACCCACACGTATATTAAAAACACCCAAACAATATACCTCAAACTCCTCTCCCAAACACCCCCTAAGAATCTAATATTATGAACTATAAATTTTTTATAAAAAAAAAAAAGAGGAAAATGACAAAAAATGAATCACATATACTCAGTAAAAATCACCACACAACAAAGATAGACCACTACACGTTCTATCTTATTGAAGATTAGAAAAAAAAATGATCATAACTAGTATTAAATTTAGGTAAGAGTTTTAATTTGTGACTAATTATGTTTACTTTGTAAAAAAAATAATTTGACTAATAATTTATATTTTTATTATAAAAATTGTGTTTACTTTTAAACGTATTCGTACATATAAATTTGTTACATGCTTTTTTTTTTTTTTTAATAATTTCACTAATTATACTAGCTTGTAGCCCATAATTGATGCCTTAATTTGATAGTAGAGAGTAGATTATAATATAATGGATGTCATAAATTAAAATCTCATTTTATCTATAATAAATTGTGGGTGCCCAAGGACCAAGGAGGGATCTAAAGAGTTGTATGATTGTGGGGATGTCACAGTCCATGGGCCCAAGGAGGAAAGCCACCCGAGGAAAGGAAGAAATGAGTCAAGGTACTCTAAGGCATTCTAAGTGGGAGCGAAAATCTACAGAGGGAGAGAGAGTCAATGGTCATAGGAGAAATTTCTAGTTTGGAGTAGCCTGTCGCTTCTACATTAAATGGTGGGCAACAACTTTATCAGTTGTATTGATAAAAAAGTGACCTGAACAGTGCAAGTCATAGCTAAGCAAACTCATTCCACTACCTTCTTCAGAGGTAAAAGAAGACAAGTGTCATGAGGGAAAGCTAATTAGGTAGGGATGGATGGTTGAGATGTGGAAAAATGAGAACTATATAAGAAAATAGGGGTTTATAGAAAAGGGGATCGAGACAGAAGTGTCAAAAAGAAACAAGAAGAGCATTGATAGAAGAGAGTGAATAGTACTACTTTCTGTATAACCTTAGCCTCCTTGGGCAAGCTTATGGAGGGATTTATGCTCATCTATTCACTAAAATTAATCTTTTCTTCCCTATTTTTCTTCGGGCAGAGCCTTCTGCTGTTGTTCATTTCCTTCTCTTACAAATTTTATTGATTTGGGCCAAGGTAAAATTGTGCATCTCACTGTTCTAAGTGGACTTGGGTCGTGAGATCTTTTGGTCCTTACATAAATAATTTTTAAAAAAGGATAATATAAGGTATTATTTATATGATTTATTATAATATAAATATATATATATATGTAATTAATTAAGGTGATAATTGCAAATTTCATTCACAAAAAAATAAAAAAATAATAAAAAATTTGCAAATTTTCATAGTTTTGATTGCAAAATACAAATACCCCTAATTCAGGGTGTGTTTTATACGATTAATCCTATTTGTTCTGTTCTATTACAATTAATCCAATTTGCATATTCTATTATAATGCTTTCAAGATAATATAGCTTTTGCCTTTCTCAAATATATATATATATATATATATATATATCGTAGAATGCCTCTGCTACGTTCACCAAGTATTTATTTTTAATTATTATTGATGAAGTAAGAATTCGTCAGTTAAGAATAAATGGGTTCAGATGGAACCAAACCTTCTTTCCTCCCTTCTTGATGGTATAAAAAATGGTGGGGAAGATTTCTTAGTGTGGTCACTAGTGTTTCTTTACTATGTTCCATTTTGTAAAGGTATCTTAGAACTGACTTGAGCATCAAAGGTTTTTTGGCAGGCACCACACCGGTGACCACATTGAGAAATCTTATCCACCATTTTTTATACCATCAAGAAGAGAGGAAAGAAAGTTTGGTTCCGTTTGAACCCATTTATTCTTAACTGACGAATTCTTATTTCATCAATTATTATTCCCATTCTTCAGAGTTAAGTTTTCTAAGGAATGTGCTTTGTTGACTTGGCCAGTGAAAGAAACACAAAGTATCAACTGCTTTGCAAAAGCCATATTTTTTTTTTTGATGTAACAAAAGCCATATATATATGTATGAGATTCCTTCCAAGCTATTATTATTATTATTATATATAAAGTATTAAAAAAAAAAACAAGGATAAAGAGTGCTTTTTCTTCTTTTCTTTTCTTTATTATTTTTTTTATTGATTATACCTTTTTTTTTTTTAATGAATAATGCTATCTTCTTAGCAAGTACAATTTCTTTTTTCTCTTTTTATATGTCGCACAAGATTCTTACTCATTGTTTACATTATAACAATTTTTGTAATGTAATTTTGATTAGTAAATTCACCTTTCATGTCTTATTTTGCAGTTGATTTGTTAGGGATTTGCGTCAAATTAGTGCATTGAGTAAATATCATCCTTAATAAGTCACAAACATGTGCAATATGTATGAAAAGTTTGGCATAAAGATATAACACATATATGATAGGAATAATGTGGCCAAAATAGAGTTTTACCTATTTCAGCCAAACTTTCCACCAAAATGCCTCTCTGTCTGAAACTATTTAGGAATATACCTCTGTTTGAAACTCAATTTTCTAAAAATTGAGTTTCAAATGTAAAACTCGATTTTTGGACAATCGAGTTATAGCAAAATGAGACTTATTAAAAAAGAAAAAAAATTTCTGGAAATCAAATTCCACTTGAATATTTTCAAGGAACTCGAGTTCCACAATTTTTTTTTTTTTTTTTTTTAAGTTTCAGTTCGTTATAACTTGATTGTCCAAAAATTCAATTTTACATTGAAACTCGATTTTTAGAAAATCGAGTTTCAAAATAAGGTCATTTTCCTAAATAATTTCAAACATGAGGTATTTTGCTGGAAAGTTTTGGCGAAATGGGCAAATGTCCATTTTGGCCGAATATCCATAGTTACAAACACATGCAACATGATCGAAAAGTTTTGCATAAATAATAATATTATAATGTATATAATAAGAGTATTCACATTGGGAGTGCTCAATCACCAAAAATGCTATATTAGCATTCCAAACACTAAAAAACCTTGTTTCATCCCATATACTAAATCTAAATATATTTGGCACCTTTTTTTTTTTTTTTTTTTTTTGGGCAAATGCTATTGTTTTGGTGTTTAGAATGGTAATATAGCATTTTTAGTGATTGAACACCAAATACATGAGCAAAATTCCAAACACCAAATACTAAATCTAAAAGGCTCCCCCTTAAAGGTAAAACTCTTCACCTTAAGAACCAATCAGTAGACAACTAAAATTAGGATATATTTCAATATTTAAACACATAAAGCCCATAAACTCATGTTTAAGCAAAATTTAGCCAAAACATTCGTAGCTTTTTGGGGTGTTAAATGCTAGGTTTTTAGCACTCCAAATGTGAATACTCTTAAGCACCTATTAAAAACAATTGCACATATATTATGCTAAAAGGGTATTTTTGTTCTTAAAGTTTGAATGACATTCAATTTTTTTTCCTAACTCCTAAGCTTATATAAAAATTTAAAAAAAAAAAGTTTTTTTTTTCCATAATCATTGAAAACATTATACTTTTTGTCCTTGAACTTTTTAAAAAATAATAAATAAATTTTTTGAGCCACTTACCTAATATTTAAGGAAAATTAAAAGAGGTAAATGAAGGTGTTGCCATAAAAACTAATAGCCATCTAGTCCAATGCCATTTCACCTATATGTTTTGTTAGAAATTTGGTGGTCAAATCCCCTCAACTTTTACTCAAGAAAAAACATAAATGAAATAAATCCCATTATTAAAATTATAATTAAACTCTCAAATATATATATATATATATATATATATAAAATAGGTGAAGCAGAGAGAAACTCCAATTGGAATTTTAAATTAGAATTCTAATCTATTGTTGTGTCACGTGTCAATGTAAATATGAAATTGGAATATAATTTGTAATTCTAATGCGCTTTTTTTTCTCTTTATTTTTCCACACCCATGTATTTTTAGGTTCACCTCCCTTTTCTACACCCACGTATTTTCAAGTTTACCTCCCTTTCTTTCAGGTTCACCTCCCTTTTCCACATCCACGTATTTTCAGATTCACCTCCCTTTTCCAGTTCACCTCCCTTTTCCACATGGAATTTCAAAAGAATCTCTTGGTATTAATGATACATGTATTTGGATATTTTTGTATCTTATATAAGAAGAGGTTCTCCAAATATTCTGATTGTATTTGTCTTTACAATTTTCATGGTCCTAGTTTATGTTCTGCAAAACGAATTCCAACCATTCCTAAGGTTTGATTACTGCTTTCTTTCATCTACCTATACTGTCATTCCTTTTTGTGTAAATTTTTTATTGTTTAATTATATAATTTTGTGGTTTTCCTATGATTGATGTTGTATGTTTATTGTCTTTCATCTGCCTATACTTTCTTTCCTTTTTGTCAATAATTTTTATTGTTTAATTATAAAATTGTTTTGTTTTTCTATCATTGATATTGCATTTTTTTTTTTCATAACACGTTATCAGCACGAGGCTCTACCCAATTTCGAAAGAAAGTTGTAATCCCATTATTCTTCAAATCTCAAAGATTATTTATGTAGTTTTCTCAACTCACTGTAAGTTTTCTTTTAAGGAATTAGTATTTATCCTATTTGTTTGTATTTATCCTATTTATCCTATTTGTTATTCAATTGTTATATATTGTTATGAGATGTACGTTATGAGATTCACATTTAATTGGTTAAATTATTTTGTTAAAAATGGTTTGTGATAAAGTAACTTAATCATAGTTATATGTACCGTGAATAAATCAACCTTGAATATATATGTCTATGTAGCATTCTTTCATTAGAATTTTGTATGATAAAAATATTTGTTAAAAAATTACATAATACTAAGTCTTTTAAATATGACTAAACTCATGATTAATAAATAAATAAATAAAAAACAAAACCAACAGTATCACTTAAATAATAAAATGCAGTATATTTTTTGGTTTATTAAATTATATTTATTCTCGTGCGGTAGCATGGGTTATATACTAGTATTTATTAATGTTATACCACTCAATAAATTGTTATTATAGAAAAAATCTGTTAGATTAAATTTTAACAAATTTCATATTAAGTAAACACATTCCTCATCTATAGCCTAAAAAAAAAAAAGTGATCGTACGTCGTCTATAAAGAATAGGTGTACCAATCTCAACACTCCTCTTTTCCCCAAAAAATAAATAAATAAATAAATAAAAATCTCAACACTCCTCTGCATATAATGACCCCCCCCTCCTATATTTAGTTCTCATTCTCCCTATCTCAACACAGTTGCAACAAAATAAATAAATAAATGCAGTTGCAACATAGAGAGGTACATGTAAAAAATATAAAATTGGAAAGCTGTAGAGATTCTTATTTCGTGTGTGAAAATATGATGAGAGAAAAAAAAAATTGTCTCTCCTCTCTCCTCCTATTTTAGCAATAACATTGTCACACTTCATTTTTTTTCTTTTTTTTCTTTTTCTTTCTCCTTGTTTCAATCAAGTTAGTTGGTTAGGTCAGTTCAATTGGGGAGCTTTGGCAATACAATGGCCGAAATCACTTTTTTTTTTCTCTCTCTCTCTCCCTCCCATCACATTATTTCACTCTCCTAATGTAGAACACATTTTACTATTTAATTATTGTATATTATTTCTAGTATTTTAAGGTCTTCTTCCATAACAAATAACCTAAAAATACCAAAAATAATAAATTACATAAAAATCTCTATATCGGTATTTTCTTGATTTTAAGATCTTCTTCCATAACAAGGCCTTCATTAATTTCTTCAAAATTCTCTATATATTTTTCTTTGACTTCTACATAATCTTCAAGAACAATAATTTCTTCAACATGCAATTCTTCCTTTAATTGTGGAATATGTGGCTCTTCAAAATAATTCAAGTATGAAAGTTTTGGCCAATAATAATCTTGTTTTGTATACGACAAAAGTTCATCACAATCCAAAGGAAAAAAGTTGATAACAAGCATCTTTTTCATCTTTGGCCATGAACAAATTTTGTCTTCACCTTGTTGGATTCAATTAGATTGTATTCATTCCCACCAATGTAGGGCATATCCACTAAGTTTATACAAAGCAAGTTTAACTTTTCTCTCATCACAAATATTCTCATAGTCAAATAAGTCCTCTAGATCCAGTAACCAATCAAGATAATCTTCTTTATAAAAATAACCATTAAAACTTGTAATTTTTCTATAAGGTCTATATGAAATTTGCTTACCAATAAGTTGCCCGTGAGTTATGTTTCTAAGACAGTTATACCTATTGTTTCCATGTTCCAATGACGGCATCCTAGCAAAGATATTTATGAGTGCTAGCTGTATTTCACGTAATACTTGCTAAGTTTTCTGTCACCAAAATTGCTATCATCTCATACGTCAGCTACCAAATCAGGATAAGTTAAGGCTTTGATACCAACTGATGTTGTGAAAGCCTAAAGAAAGCACACACAATGCTCTTTTTGATGGACAGAAACTAAATTGTTAGTTTTTGTATAATGAATCTCAAATCCACGAGAGGTTCCTTGAAACCACAAGGTTATAAACTGGAATCCACTAAAAAAAGAATTAAAAAAAAAGTCTATATTTTATTAATAATAATCTATAAAAAAATGTTTATAGATTTAGAGGTCTATTTAAGAACTCCGTAAAACTTCACAAACAAGAAAAATATGTGAAATATAATCCTCAACAATTGCAAACATTATAATTATTAAACTCGACCAAGCATTGACTAGCCTATGAGCCGAGTCACTAGGTTACCAGTTTAACTAGTGAGTCATTGGTCAAACAACAAGTTCAAATGAAAAAAAAAAAAAATTATACCAATCAAGAAAGTGATAGAACAAAACAACTACACCAACTAATGTTTATATGTTATAGGAAAACAACTTGATAGGATAGAAGATAGGATTAAGAATAAGGTTATCCTCCAGCCAGGAGATAGAAGATAGGTTTGTCCTTGTCAAAAACATGACTCAATCTGTCATGTTTTTGACAAAGACAAATGTTGTCTTGAAACATATGCTGACTTGACAAACATGGGCTTTTGGTAGTTTGAATTCAATCTGCATTTTCCTACCACTTGCGGATGTCAATCTCTCCGTAGTCTTCTTGAAGTACTTGGAGGGAATGATTCCTTCTTGGATGCAGTTGAGATCAACTCCTAAATTTATTAAGGCTATGACCTCAAATTCAAAATCTTTGCTAATTACAATCCTAAATTTGGAATGTCATTTCTAGAAGTTAATCCTACTAATGGTATCTATAAACTTCTCACTGGATGTTTCTTGGGCCATATCAGTTGTAAGGTTAATAGATTCATCAATTTCTTCATCAAAAGGGTTCTGATATGAGGGACCTTCCTCATTGCCTTGATGAGAAGTATTTTCCAATTGTTGACCTTTTTGGTTGAGAAGATTGTGATCAACCCTCAAAATGGTTAGTTCTTGCTTTAGGGTTCTAATTTCTGACTTTGTCTGCTTGGCTTCCTTCTGAAGGTCGTTGACTGTAACTTCCTTCTTGGACTTGGTGAACCTATTGTAGATTTTTTCTAAATCTACTTTGAGTTGCTAGATCCTTAGTTCAGGTTTACTGGTTTCCTTTACTAAGGTTTGGTGAAATTGGCTAAGTTTCTGAGCTTTGATGATTGGGTCTTCTATTGCTTCTATAAGGTCTAGAAGAAGCTCTTCTTTCTTAATGAGGACATTGATAGTTTTGTTCCTACAACACCTATCTTTGCATGGTATGGGTGCATCCGGGCCACTAGAGGTATTAGAGGAGGCTCTAGAGGTTTCATAGGATGACTGGTATTACAATTGGATCTCTTGGTCACTAGGACTACTGGAAGACTCACTTTCCGAGTGGTCAAGTTCTAATAACTTAAAGATCTCATCCTTACTGATTTGGTCACTAATGAGGGTGTTAATAAGGGATTTGGCTTTAGCTCTACACTCTTTTCTGAAATGACCTCTTTTTCCACAATTGAAGCATTTTCCTGATGCTTGTGGAATGGGTTTTCCTATTCTCTTGGACTTTCCTTTCTTATAGAACTCATCAATCTTGTACTTCTATTTTCTATAATACTTGCTGCTATCCTCTTCCTATGGATTTTCTTAGATGATTCCTTTCCTCTGTACTTAGATTTCCTTTTGGAAGGGCTAATTGAAGATGAACCTTATTGTGTACAGAAGTTTCGTACTTCATACTTGGCTTTGTTCTTGTTGGCTTGGCTTTGGATTTTCATATCTCTGCACATATTTATTCCTTCACTTCGAATGGTACTAGAGAAATCTCCATATGTTAGATTATCATAATATATGACACCTAAAGGACTGCAAAGGGTTTCTTTGACTTTTTGGCCAAAGAGTGTGGGTAAGCCACTGATAAACTTCTCTTTCCCAAATGAAGAGTTACAATCGCTTCTATGCATGACTCGGGTGGTAAAGACATCTTTATACCACCTGTAGTCACCTAAGGTTTTACATCTAAGGTTACTCAACTATTCGTAAATCCTATATGTGATGTTGTTGGGTTTTCCTACGAAGTGTTTTATGATCGTATAGATCAGGGTATTGACTCCATCAGGAATTCCTCTCTCAATGTTATCAAAGATGGGAGTTCCTTCCTCATCTTTTTGGATTGCATGCTTGATGTCTTCCTTAGATTCTTCTGTTAGGCAGTTGTTCCACTATTGCAAAAGTTTTCCTGTAAATCCTAAGGCTGTGAGCTCTATGACCTTTGTGTGGGGACGTCCTTTGTCCAAGTAGTTATTGGCTACTATGGTCATATGTTGATCTTATTTAGGATTTTTTGTTCTGATAAATCATTTATGTTCCATTCATAGAGTTTACCAGAGGATACTGAGAACTAGTTGTTAACATTCTTTTCCTCGAACTGGGGGTCAGGGGGTGTTGGTCTAGGGTACCAATTCTTGGTTAAGCTGGTTGGACTTACTTTGGGGTGGTAAAGCCTTTTTACTTGTAAATCCTGGAACTAGTTTTCTAGTTGCTCTATTTCCTTGTCAGGCTCTTGGGAGGTTTGACTAGAACTACTAGAAGCTGTATGGATGTCTAAAACCTTAAGCTGTGGGGTTTTTCTGGGCGAAGGGAGGACTGGTTCCGTCTTCGCAAGCTCCTCAAGCTTTTGGGTAACGATCTCTAAGGCTGTTGGGCTCCTAGAGGTTATGCTTAAGACATTAGCTTGGGGATTTTTACTAGTTGAAACTGGTGAAGGGGTGACTGGTTCCTTCTTCATTAGTTCTTCTAGCCTCTAGGTGACAATTTCTAAGGCTGTCTTGTCCTTACGTTTGAAGCTTGTATGCCCAGTTGTGAGAAGCTTGACTAAAGGCTTTTCTAGGGTTTGGATGGGCTTGCTAGGGCTTCTTGGCTGGAGGATAGCCTTATTCTCAATCCTATCTTCTATCCTATCAAGCTGTTTTCCTATAACATCTAAACACTAGTTGGTGTAGTTGTTTTGTTCTATTACTTTTTTTTTTTTTTGGGTTCTAATTATAGAAAGTAATGTTTAAGAATTGTGTTTGTGGTTTAAACCACACAGAAATACATGTTTGAGAGTTATAGAAAATTGTATGAAAAATGTTATTGTAGTTTAAACAGTGAAAACTATTGTTTAAAATGGTCTACCAAACACCTCCTTATGAATTGATTATTTCTAATATGGTTTATTATATATTAAGAAAACAATTTTGAATCATTCTTTTAGGCCTCTGTTTATTACCTTCCTTTGCTATTGAAAAAGAAAGAAAAGAAAAAAAAATTTTGATTTTCCCATTTGTCCTTCCTAGACATGGAAAAATAGGTGGGTCGGGTTTGGGTTCCAGTTCGGGTTTGGGTTTGGGTCATGTCAATTGGATTGCGAGTCAAACGGGTCACGGGTCAAAACTAGTCATTTTAAGCAAGTTAAAAACAAGTTGCGGGTCAAGCCTTGTTGGGTCGGGTTGACCCGTATTTTTCACATGAATTTTTTTTAATTTTAATTTTTTATTTTTTATTTTTATGAAGAAAACAACATGTATTTGTCATTTGGAAATTTATGAAATAAAATACTTGATATAAAATGCATTATTTTGAATTCACCATTTATATCAAGAATGAACACAATTAAAGTTATTAATACTTATTTAATAATTTTAAAATTATACAAATCATAACATTGCAATCTAAAACAAAATAACATAAAGATAAGTAAAACAAATACACAAGTTTTATTTCTACACAATATCAACATTTCAAAATATAAAACAAAATTACAAATAACTTATTGGATAACTCATTTGATAAAGAATAAAAACATATAAGAAATTTACAATCTTGAATTTAATTTTGTAATCTATTATTAATTGTGGTTGACATTCAATTTCAATTTGACATATACATTAAAGTTTGATTGCTTACTTATTTATACGTGATCTCTTTCATAAATATCATATCATTGTTAAACAACACACACTCTAAGATATATCATAATTTATTTTGAAATGCTGTTTATTTTGGACATAAATTGTTAAAAAAATAGGTCTAAGCATTCATAATTTATGCTAATTTAATACTTTGGCTTTACTTTTTTTCACACATGTGATTGTTTCTCACATATGTCTATAATTTTAAATCTATGTTTTTAACTCTACTGTAACTAGATTATTTTGACATCTAATTTACTATTTGATATCTAAAAATCTTTACTCATTATAGAATACTTAACCATTTATCTTTCAATTAATTTGCATGAAGTTATGAAAATGTATTAATTTTTTCCTTAAAGCTCGCAATATATAATTAAACCAATATTGTATTAATTTTACTATTTTTTTACCCAAATTTTTTTTTTTAAAATGGTTTGGGTTCAGGTCGGGTCACATCGCGTTGACCCGCAAAAAACATGGGTCGGGTCACGGGTCAGCTCGTTTTTGCTTCGGGTAAAAAAAAAAAATCAAGTTCAGGTCAGGTCAGGTCAGAAAATTCTGATCTATTTTGCCATGTCTAGCCCTTCCTTCAATGAATAGTTACTACAGGTATTACCAGAGATTCTCTCACTGCAGTTTTAGTTGGGCCTTTGGAGAAGAGTATGACGCAGCCCATCTCTGCTGCAAGTGGGCCTTGAATAGGGTGTGTTTAGTGTTGTTTTAACTGGTCATGGCCACTAGGCTCTAGCACCCCATCCTTTTTTTATTTTTAATTTCTTTTAATAATTGTTACAATAATTTGGACAAAGAAATTCCAGATCAAAAAATGTCATTGAATTAAAAAAAATTTGGTCTGTCGTTCTAGTCCTAACTTGTGTAATATAATATTCAATTCATATGGTTGTTTAAAATAAATTAGAAACTTTTAGATTTTAAATTTAGATTAAATAATTTGAATAGAGAATGAAATGTACATTATTTTAATTGATAAAAATTTATGGAAAGATTTAAGCTTTATTAAATTTAGCTTTGAATTAACTAATATCATGTGTTTTGATTTGAGTAAAACTCCAAAATTCATTTCATCGTCTTGATATGTTGGTTTTTATTTTGGATAAAATGTGTTGCTAAATTTATATAAAGTAATTTATACTAACAGTCATTCTTGATAATCCTTTGATTTTTTAAATCATCTAATCCAAACAAAGCATTTTTACTTAACAAAATTTTGTTTCCTTGGGAAAAGAAAAAAGAAAAAATAAATAAAACTATACTGGGAGACATTAATGCTTTTAGTAAGCTTACCTTGACTTCTCTACAAAATTTACACTTAACAAAAAAAGACATCTAAATTTATAAATCTTATCAAAAAAAAAAAAAAAAAATTACACAAATTTACATCAACAACTGAAAAGCACAAATCTACTACAAATTTTACACATCTACTGACATTTTTTAAAAGAAGTATAAATGTTCTTTAATTTATTATTGCCTTTTTTATTTTTCTTTAATATTTTTTTTAGAATACTAAATATTTTTAACACACACATGGAAATAGGGGAGAAAGTTTTAAAGAAATTTACAGTGATGTATATCCAAAACTTCCAAACTCTTGAATATACAGCACAGACTTTTATCCTTTTTAACTCACACTCATTTTCTAATATGGGATTAACCTACTATTATTATTTTTTTTATAATACTAAATATTTTTAATACACACACGGGAAGAGAGAAGAAGGTTTTAAAAAAACTTATAGTGGTGTATATTCAAAATGACCTAACTTTTAAACATACAGTACAAACTTTAAACCTCTTTAACTCACACTTATTTTCCAATGTAGGATTGACCCATTATTTTTTTTTTTTTTAAGAATATTAAATATTTTTAACACATACAAGAAGAGAGGAAAGAATATTTTAAAGAAATTTACAGTAGTATATATCGATAAGGGCCTAAATCTTGAATATAAAACACATGCTTTTTTTTTTTGTCATACAAAAGCCAATTAATTTTAAGAGCATTTAAAGTATAAGTTAATGAAAATATATAAGTAAATCCTATTAGCAAAAGATTTTTATTGTTTTCCAATAATAAAATCACACACATTAATTTATATAAATAGTTAAAGCTACCGGTATAAAATGATATATTTGGCTTGGCCCCCTTTGAGAAAATTTTCTGACTTTGCCACTGATATTATCAATGAATTGAGGAGGTCAATCTTGTTATTGTTGCCTACAAGTGCTAGAAAAAAGCTTCATCTCGTCCTCCATGAGACGACTTCATTGTTGAGGTCCTCCAAGATAATGGCATCCCTATCCTCGCTCCTCAGCCACACAAAGCTACTAAGCTAGAGAAAGGGGAGAAATAACTAATAAAAATGAGAGATGAGATGCAACTGGAATACAAAGATAATAATAGGTATCTTACACATTCAGCCAAAAATAAAATTTAAAAACAAAATCTGGAAAATATATGCCACTTTTGAAAATTTGGCCTATTGTAAAATTCAAAGGAGAAAAATCCTGTATGATATGAGGTAATGCCGTACTGCCGTTGATAGAAAACGACACCATTTTGTTGAACTACAAATTTAAAACGACGTCAATTTTGTCAACGATGTTAGGGAAATTAATGAAAGGTTTTACTCAAAACGTTTTGAAACAGTGTAGGATTTAAATTGATAATTTTAAAATGAGAATGACTGGTTTAAAACTACTATTATTCCATACGGTTTAAAACACGATTCATTGTTATTATTTTTCTTAAAGGTTGAGGTATGTCCAAGTTAAGATATTATAATCACATAACCAATAAGAAATAAATAAATTACGCTATAATTGGCAGTCCAAGGAACTCATAGTTTCATCACCCAATTGAAGTCTTATATCATGTCCAATAAAAATAAGAAGTCCTATATCATGAGATTCATGACAGAATTTTTTCCATCATCAGTTTTTGTGATTTTCTTTAGTCAGGTGATAGCCATCGAGAGGGGTTGCTGTAGCAACATTGGTTTCCAATCGATAAGCAAGGCGATAAGAATATTCCAAATACAGAATGTCAAGGTGAGCAATCAGATTCACGTCGACAGCAAAAGAAGCACATAGAAACAGTCCCATCCAAGCACTATCAATGTACAAACATTTTCTGAACCATTTATTATGCCTCTTTTTACTACAGTCTTTGCTATTGAAGAAGAAAGAAAATTGATTTTGCCATTAGTCCTTACTTCAATGAAGCTATGCTCGGAGACCAGCTATTTATAGTTGCTCGCTACAGATATAACCAGAGATTCTCTCACTGCCGTTTTAGTTGGGCCTCTAGAGAAGCATATGATGCAGCCCATTCCTGCACAAGTGGGCCTTGAATAGGGTGTGTTTAGTGTTGTTTTAACTGGTCACGTCTTCTAGCCCCTCTTCCCTTTTCTTTTCTTTTTTCTTTTTACTTTTTTTTTTTTTTATAATTGTTTACAATAATTTGGACAAAGAAATTTGATCCTTGATTTTCTTAAAAGAGATCAAACAATATCATTGAATTAAAATATTTTTGGTCTGTCATTCTAGTCCTAACTTGTGTAATATAATATTCAATTCCTGTGGTTAATTTAAATAAATTAGAAAATTTTAGTTTTTAAATTTAGATTGAAATATAATTTGAATTGAAAATAAAATTTCAATTATTTTAATTGATTAAAAATTATGGAAATATTTGAGCTTTATTAAAATGTAGCATTGAATTACCTAATTATTGTGTGTTTTTATTTGAGTAAATCTCCAAAATTCACTTCATCATATACATATATTGGTTTTCTATTTTGTATAAAACGTGTTGTTAAATATATATATATATATATATATATAAAGTAATTTATACTAATACTCATTCTTCAAAATCCCTTGATTTTTTTTTTCAATATCATCTAATCCAAAGTCCAAATGAACATTCTTGATAAAGCAAAATATTTTTTTCCTGAAAAAAAAAAAAAAGAAAAAAAAAAACCCTATACTATGAGACATTTTTTTTGTCCTTCTTGGCAATTTCCTTTGTTTAAATTTTTTTAAGAATATTTATTAACCATATACTTTGTTGAAAACCTAATACCTCCTGAGGTGAGGTCATAATATGAACTTGCTATCTAAAGGTTAATCGGGGAGGGATTGAGAGTTGGAGGAAATCTAAATTATTAGTAGCAAAGCTATTCACAAACAAATCTTTTAACTGGGAGGCATTCAAGATTGCCATGATAAATAGATGTAAGCCTACTGTGTCTCTGTACAGGCCAGAGATTTGGGAGAGAATGTGTTCATATTCTATTTCTAGGACCCCCTTGATAAAAAGATTGTCCAAATGAATAGCCCTTAGGCTTGTGATAAAAGCCTTTTACTGTTGCATGAGTTTTTGAATCAATGGCATTGGCATTTAGAAATAACTTAGATTAAAATATTTATTTTTGGCTTTCAATGTGAAAGTATAATAGAAAACTCTGCAAAAATTGGATAGAGGTAGTAATCCTTGTGTTCTATTGCATGAGCACAAGAATGCATATTTATGCTTGTTAAAAATTGGCTCTGCTGTCTATTGTCCAACCCACAAATAATTCCATTTCATCTTCCTTCTTTTGCCAATAAATTTAATCTACTTGGTGGCCAAAGAATTTGTTAATAAAGCAGAGGGTTTAAATTGTTCCTGCTGTGTTTGAACTTGAAAGCACCAAATGAAGATGATACTGCCCAAGCACTAAACCAGTAACCAGCACCATCAAGCTACTAACAGCCCTTTTTCACATGAATTGAGAAAATCTACAAGAGAACACGTTTTAGATAAGCTCAATGAACATGGAAGAAGCCATATTCAATAATTCTCTTTATGTAAGTAGTATTGGTGTCACTGCCCAAAATTGGGAAGGGAAACCAATTACAATAATTACTATAGAAACTGCAAAGCATGAATACTAAGCTCATTGAATCTGTAACAGTTTGTTATGCACTTGCAAACATCATCTATAAAATTAAAATCTCTGGCCAAAACATGGAGGATTGATCACTAACCAAGACAAAGTGGACAAATACTTCTGATTGTAGTGGGAAATGCTCAATATCAGGTTATATAAAATTTTCTCTCTGCCACTCTTAACTCACAATTTGAAATTGATTGAACATAAATAAAACCCAAATGTTATATAATAGAAATTCAAATTAAACAGAAGGATTGAAAAAATAAATAAATAATTGGCATAACCAAATGGGCTGGGTTGTGCACTTTATGCTTTACAACATAAAGATAAAACACTAAGTCTTTTTATGATATTAACAGGTATATTTAATATCAATGCTTCTAGAAAGCTCACCTTCACTTCTCTGCAAATTTACTCTTAACAAAAAAAAAATTAAATTTATAAATCTCATCAAAAGCCATAAAATGACACAAATATACATCAACAACTGAAAACATAAATATACTACCAATGTTACACATCTACCAACAAATTTACATAATCAAGAATCTAGAGACTCTATTAAACTTGCCACCTGCCCAACCACCCTAAATATTTTTTTGACCCTTCATACCCAATTTCTATTTAAAACAGTCCTCCATGCTTCAGGTCAGATGGGTCGATTAGATTAGCCTTAGGACAGTCCCTTCCACTCCAAGCTCAACCCTGTACAAGTGAAAAAATTTAACTCTTATCATTTTAAAAGGTTTCAAATAAGTCCATCCAATTCTCTGAATTACATATCAGAATGTCCTTTTCATCAATGATGTTAAGAAAATAATCGAATGTTATTTGAAAACCTTTTGAACAGGCAAAGTTGAAATTGAAATTTTTGATAAGTGTAGGATTTGTGTGTGTGGACTTACTATTTTGAAAAACAACCACCCAAATGTTTTCCATCTTATCTTTCTGTGCACCGCGGTAAAAGATTATCAGTTCTTTGGTCTAAGATTAAAATTAAAAACTAGAGGGAGGATGACTTACCAATAATTTCAAAAGGAAGAGCTCCATAAGAGAGATTATTCTTCTAGAACTCGCTTGCCCTTGTCTTTTGGATCAATGGGTCTCCCTAGACTTCCAAAAATAGACCCCTTCCTAGAGCTGGAGGTTCTACTAGATGTTCCTTCACCATAATCAGGCTTTTGCGTATCCCAATTTCCACCTTCAGTGGGCAATTGATGGATGAGATCCCAATCATCAGACGACGAGTTCATGCTATGGCTTAATATTGTTTGCTCAAACTCTTCCAACTCATAATTGTACAAGAGACGAAGGCCACATACCTCCACCTTCAAACCTGGGCAGTCAGTTGTAAATGAAGCCTTAATGCAGTTGTCTTGATTCAGACAATTTCGCCCTCTATAGAATACCAAAATGCATCCACCTTGCTGTAGCATCACGAGATTTTCTTTAGACAGCCTATAACCATTAAGAGGTCTCACACCGCCGATATTGGTTTCCAAATGACAAATGAGGTCAGGACTAGTATCTGAATCCAGAATGTCTTTACATTTAGAGCAATTTCTTCCCTAATTCACAATAGTGAACTTTCTTAGTTTAGTCTAACTTGATTAGTGCAGCTAATTCACAATAGGGCGCTAATGGGAACCATATCACCATTGCACAGGATCCAGGAACTGAACCAGCAAGGCATGTATGGTCTTCAATCAATGCAGGTACAGAGATATATGTTAGTGGCGCAGTGGTGACTGCAGAATGGTCTGTCAGTGATTTTGATGTATTGGTTCCAGAAGATGTTACTAACACTGGACCATGTTACTAACACTACTTTCTGTTGATTTTCTATCATGTTTGTCTGATTTCAAACAAACTTCAGATATAAAACCTATATTTTTGTCCCCCAAAAAAAAACCATCATAAAATTAAGGAAACACACAAATCTACATAATTCTAGGATTTAAAACAATCATAATTTCTATTGATACATACTTTTTCATGGG
The DNA here is from genome assembly GCA_032878915.1 of Castanopsis chinensis. Taxonomy (NCBI): domain Eukaryota; kingdom Viridiplantae; phylum Streptophyta; class Magnoliopsida; order Fagales; family Fagaceae; genus Castanopsis; species Castanopsis chinensis. The sequence continues at coordinate 2,330,617 of JAVQMG010000080.1, read as the reverse complement.
TTCAATATGACCGAAATGTAAGACAAAAGAAACAGAGTGGAAGATAATGATAATAAGTTTGACAAAGCCTACAAAATATTCCAAAAAGAAACAATTCTTAGAAAATCATGGTTTGAAAAGCCAAGTCAAGTTGATATCTTTTTCAACCACCTTGACCTCTAGATTGGTAAGAATTTCCTTGATAGGTTCCCAAAACTTAGCCCTTTCTTTATCACATATCACAAGCTTCAATTGCTCAAGATTTGTAGTTGATGGTGGCAACTCATTACGCAAGCTCAAGCACCCTTTCATGTGGACCTCCCTTAATTTACATAACTCACCAATATCTTTTGGAAAGTGTCTAATGCTTAGGCAATCAGATATGTCGAGAAGTCCTAACTTCTTAAGGCTTCTGATAGATTCTGGCAACTCAAATAAATCAGTACAGGACCTAAGCCTAAGCACTTCTAAATTCACAAGCTTTCCAATCTCTTTGGGAAGTGTAGACAGTTGATGGCAATTGGTGATAATGAGTATTTTTAGGGTGATAACATCACACAGCACTGCAGGTAATTTCACAAGATCGTTGCAATAGTCAATGTTTATCTCCATTAGATTTGGCAATGCATCTGAAGCTTGGATAGTACAATTTTCAAAAGCTTGACCAATGTTACACATGAACAAGGATATCTTCTTCAAACTCTTCAACAGTACAGGGTCCTTGCAAAGGGAAGGGATTGAAACCTTCTCCAATCTGATTGTCTTTAAATTGCGTAGAGACATGAGTGGTTGAAAATTTCTTAATTCAGTAGGAAAGAAACCATAATTAGTGGCTATCAAAACCTTGAGATTATCCATTTTATCCACAAACTCAGGTAAGCTGTAATTCTCTGTCTGGAAGTTCAGAACTAGAACCTCAACTTTGGGTGCTTGAATGTTGCACCAAGTTGACAAGAACGATTCATCTGCAAAAAAGTATTATATACGATGTGAGATGGCACTCAAAATGTATTGTCTGCACTCGTGTTTACGCATGTGAGTGATAGAGGGAAACATGAACAAACCAGTTGAGATTGATAAAAAGCGGGCATTGATGGGTTGCTGATCCTGTTCTGTGCACCAACTTGGTAGAGAGTTTCCACTTATGTCCATAATCAATCTTTGCCTTTGTCCTTCTGGCCCCTGGCCGCTTTCAAATATAGCTAGCTCTCTAAGAAGATCATGCTGTGAGACATAGTCTTCATTATAATAATTGTTGATCTCACTTGCATCTTTCCTGGTGAATGGCCAAAAATTAGGAGTTAGAAGATTCAAATTCATTCTTCAAATGCAAAAAGTACATCTCAACTAATCTATAATAAACTATTATTTCCAGAAGAAGCAAATTAAGTTATAAGACATTAAAATAAGTTGTGCCTTAGGCCGTGCACGCTACAAGAATATTAGACCATCAAAATTAAAAGTCAGCATACCTTATCATCACAAGATTAGCCAAATTCCTGGTGGTGAGTTCATATAAATTGGCAATGGCATCAATGCCATCTTCATCAAGTCCATATAATTCTTCCCACATATCAATGAGGGCAAGAACAGGTATCCTTTGGTCTTCATGAAATGAACCAAGATCCATGAAACACTCTTTGAGAACAGCTTCATGATCTGAAAATTCTAGGCTTTTTCGGAGACATTCAAGCAGATCAGAACTATAATTGAAGATAGAATGACCGCTAGAAAATTTCCTAGCTCTACTGTACCAAGCCTCTACAGGCTTCCCACAGAGTGATCTGCCATTCACTGTGAGGGCTAGTGGGAACCCCCCAGAGCCTCTCACTATCTGCAATTTAAGGAAGCAAATAAAATCAGTTTTAGTTTGGAGGGTACAGGGTCAATATAAGCCAATGCTAAAGTTATTAAAAGTTTAAAACCACATTAATTGTTTGGAAATATGATAATGAAGTTGTAGGATTTTGGAGACAATGGATTTAAAACAAAACAAGCAAGCTCAAATTTAAGTATAAGTATGAAAGCGTGATTTTGGCAGGTACATATGGTATTATGTAATAAGCAGGACCAAAACTAGAATTTATCTTTTCATTCATATGCATATACATAAGTACTTTCCCAATGGAGAAAATTATAAATAAAATTAAGCATATATATATATATATATAATCACAGATTGACAAAGCACCTTTTTGATAGCTTCATCTGGAATGTGAGAACTCCCATCTTGCTGTGATGCAAAGTGAAGAAGCAGAGTCGTTGCATCTTCATCATTTAATGGTTTTAAGTTATACGTAAAGCTAAATCCTGGAAATGTAGTTCTTGAGGTCACCAGAATATTAAAATTTGGCACATTTAACTTTAACTTCTCAAGACGAAACTCAGATCCAGACCACACATCATCCAAGATCAATAATATAGGATTTGATCCAATTTGTGTCATCAGTTCCCGTAGCTGGTTGATTGCATCTTCATCACATTGGAACTGAGGCACCTTACCACTTATATGATGAAATAGTCTTTGCACAATGATCATCAGGTTGAGAGTTTTGGAAATGGTGACAAAAAAAATTTTGTCCTTAAATTTGCCTATCCAAAAGCAATCTAGTTAGAAAATTGCCAACAAGGCACATTACATTACTTATAACACTGGAAACAGAAAACATAGATAATCATGGTGAACTCATATGAAGTGAATACACAAATTTCAATCATTGCAAAGGTTGAGAATCGTGCAAAAGAGTACTCTTTGAGAAACACCCCCAATTATTTAGAAATGAAAATTTTTCTTTATTTTAAATATACATTGTCTTTGTTACTACTATTCTAAGGTAATAAATCCAAAGGTTGAAATATGCCAAAAACACTGCTAGACTGTTAAAAGGGCTAAAACAATATAATTAGCAACTGCCTATCATATCTTATTTAGAACCGGGCAAAAACAAAGTTCTTTGAGAAATGCCACCAAGTATCAAGATTCAAGAAAAGAGATTTTTTTTTTTGGTTACATTGTCTTTGTTACCACTCTTCTAGGGCAATAAATCCAAAAGATGAAATGTGCCAAAAACAATGCTTCACTGTTGAAATGGCTAAAACAAAATAATGAACATAAGTAGCAACGGCCTATCATATCTTGTCTAAAGAGACAGATTTGTTTCAAACTGCAGTTCAATTTCACTTTCAGAAATTTAAACAATGCAATCCCATCCATTCCATATACAATCATGCATATAATATTCAAGCAAAATTTCAATTCAATATTCAACAATGAACTTCTCTATGTATTTTGTTCGTGGTAGTACCTCTTAGATTTATATTAGAGCCTATTGGGCCCAACCATTTTACAAAGACCAAACTTGTACTTTCAGTTCAAGCAACATAATTGATAGTCCTACTAGTATAAGAATAGGGTTAGGGTAGCCTCTCTATAAATATGCTTTTTGTACAATTTTGCAGTGAAATGATTCAATTCAGTTTTGCTTTATTCTTATGGTACCTAAGGGTTTACTTTTGATATAAAGGATGCACATACTAGAACTATATATAACTTAAAGAGTATTCAAACAATATTTCCTAAAGCACTTGCCAATAATCTATTAAAATTCCACACACACAAAGGAGAGATTACAGACATTTAATTTGCTCGTCCTGGCAAAGCATTTTCACCAATGTGGTCTTCCCACATCCACCAGGAGCAGTCAGTACAAGCTGCTGCTGCTTCTCCTTCAACAGCTGCATCTTCAACACCTTGAGAGGCTCATCTAGCCCAACAGGAAAATCCGAGGGTCCAGGAACTGAGCAAGACAACCCATGTATATTCATGATGGGTGACTTCTTTTCCTCTCGAATAGATTTCAACTGCTCCAAAATCTGCAAAAGATCCCTTCTGTTCTGTGCTTGCATATGAACTTTACAGAACCTGACAATGGCCTTATCCAAATCGGTAAGTTTCTTCACATAAAATGCTTGGAAAGGGAAGTTCCAATCTTGGATTTCTGAGCAAGTGCGAATGAGATTCTCAGCATCCTCCATATCTTTGATCAAGCTCTTTGTTTCCTCCTCTGGTCGATTAAGTTCTTGGTTTAATCGTCTTATCTCTTCAACCACTGGTGCTAAAAGATATAGATTGGATTTGAAACTTGTAAGAATAGATTTGAACATAACGACTTTGCTTCCCACATCCTTAACTGTTTCATACAACTCTGCAAATGCCTTTCCAAACACTGCTCCCAGAGCAGCCCGTCCAACAATTCCTGCTGCCAAGCCTGCCATATGATAAAAGAAAAAAGAAAAACCAAGGACTCTGGATACGATCAAAGAAAAGAAACCAAAGATGGCAACAACAATTTAGATGTCTGACTCTTCTCTCTCTCTCCTGTTCATTTTCCTTATGCTGATAAGGAAAAGAGACAGAGAATTAACTTAAAGCCATTTGAGATGAAAGGAGAACATATGCTTCTATCCTGGAAAACAATGAAAAGGGAATAAAAGACTTAAATCTGAAGTAACAGACTTGTACTTCTATCCACAATGCGCAAGTCATGCCATGCTACAAACCTAGAAGTTTCCAAGTTTGAGCACATTGACTACAATCTTTTTTTAACTTGACTTAAAAGGCTAGCCTCACGCTTTACGCGTTGGCGTTCAAAGGCTTTTTTTTTTTTTTTTTTTTTTTTTTTTTGTAAAAGTTATTAATTTGTATTCATTATAATTGAGGATTACTACATTTTTCAATTACAAAATAAAAATTTAGGGGTGTGATAAAAAAATTATTTCACTGCACATAATACTCATCACACCTCTAGGTTTTTTTTTTTATAATTGAAAAATGTAGTAATCTTAAATTATAATAAATGCTCTAAATTATAATAAATGCAAATTATTAACCTGCACAAAAAAAATTAAAGAACCTTTGAGCACGCACGTGAGCTAGTTATTCTTTATCATTATGCTAAGACACAAACTTTTCACTTAAAAAAAAATGACAATATTAAATTTCATATAGTAGGATATTTATAAAAAAAATGTTCATTAACAACTACTTGATAGATTAACTACCACTTTACTCTCCTGAATTCATCTGATATGCCTTCCATACAATCTAACAAAATTGTTGATATATCACCCTAAAAAAATACAAAAAATAGAGAGTAAGGCTTAAATGTAAGAAAAATAAAATAATAGGAGGAAGACAAAGCACCACTTAAAACACATACACTAAAATAATTAATCAAACCCAATAACCACAAAAAAAAAAAAAAAAAAACATAGACAAAAATATATATCATTCCCACACTTTAAAAAAGATACATTAATTAGAGAAAATATTAATCAATTATCAATCTGGCCAAATAAAAGAAAATATTAAAAAAGAAAAGTATTGTCCTATTTTGTAGGCAGTATTTTCAAGGGAGTTAAAAGATTTTTTTTTTCTTTCAAACTCTAAATTACATAAAAGAATAAGGTTTTTTGTTTTTTGTTTTTTGTTTTTTTTTGTTTCTAAACTCTAAGTTAGCATTCAAATACATATTTTGTTGAAAAAAAAAATCAAAAAGTAATTTGAGTTCAAATAGAACTCATATTTTTTCTTGAAATATTCACGTTTAGAAATATGAGTTCAAATAGAGAATTCACTTTTAGAAATATAAGAAAATTCACGTTTAAAAATATGAACTCATATTTAAAAATTTTAGTCCAGATAGAAATCAAATAGTTTTATATTCAAGTTTTCAATATGAGTTCTAATATAAGTTCAAAACGTTTTCATGCTAACATGAGCTATATGACTTCAAAAGGTGAATATAAGAAGTTATATTTGAACAAAACAATAGGAATATAAGAAAACGTTTTCATGCGTGAAAGCGTTTTTTTTTTTTTTTTTTTATTTAAAGTTTTTTTTTTTTTTGAATACAAGATAGAATTTATACTTTAGCCTAATCTAAGTGTATATGTGTGTGAAGCTCCCTCCTGGAGACTTGAACCCCGGCCCTTACCCCCCCCCACACCCCACAAGCACTTATACTTGTGGAGTGACCATCGCACCAAGGGTGTGCGGTGGTTTATTTAAAGTTAAGATAGTGATATGGAAAGGATAATGATAACAAAGGAAACCAAATATAGGAAAACAAATACTAAATGACAACTCATGAAAGCAAACGTAATATAAAGAATTCAATACGCATGAGGTGTTCTAAATAGAGGTCATAAAAGATACTTACCTATTTGTTGTTGACTACACTTCAAGTCCAACGTTCAAATAGGTTGTTGAAGATGGAGGACAGAACAAAATCTTTAAGATCAACACCCTAGTGCAAGTTTGTTGAAGTTATACCAAAATTTTGAAAATCCAGTACATGCTCCTTGAAGTTTAAATACCAAAATCTTAAAGATAGGCACCCCAGTGCACATTCCTTGAAGAAATATGTGAAAGAAATTAATGGTGAGGTTGAAATATAAGGGCTATTTTACACAAATATTTGATTTGTTTCTAGAAAATAAGAAGTTGTTCGTGAATTAGAAAATCAAAATAGAAGAGACCAAAGTATATTGACATACACATACCGTTGAGCATGACCAAATTTGAGTAGAGCAAATAGAAAAAATGATGATAATGATGAAAAGAAGATTAACATAACTGAGAGAATTAGAGAACTGAAGAAGAAGCAATTTGAGTTTGAAAATCAACGTGAGTGTACCAGAAGTGTGGTCCTATTTTGTAGATAGTATTTTACGAGGGAGTTTTCATTTAGAAAAATGATCCAACCAAATTGTGGTGATATGGTTAGCAATTTGAAAACTAAAAGGAGAATGGTAGTGTCTAAATTTAAGGGATATGGATGAAAAGTTATAATCACAGTTTTATTGTATGAAAAATAAAGAAGAACTTTTATAATTAAAAAATAATAATTGTTATAAAAAAATAATAAATAAAGAAGAATTGATTTTTTTTTTTTTTTTAAAAAAACGTGAAGGGAGCATGAGTTAGAAAAGTGAATTCAAAAGAGGAAAAAAAAAAGAGTGAAAAAAAAATTAAAATAACCAACTTAGGGGAAGTTAGACATGGGTTTAAAAAAAATGAAATAGATAACCAAAAAAATGAAATTGGTTTTCTCTTTTTACTTTTTAAAAAGAAGTTAAGAAAATAGTTTAAATAAATTGTAATATATATATATATATATATATATATCTATTTAGTTTTTTTTTTTTTTTTGGGATAAACTTGAGGATGTTTTAAAAAAAAAATTTGATTTGAAGATAACTTTTTTTAAAAGGAAAAAAATAATAACAAGCATTTAGATGATTTAAAGAAGTGGGTTAGTAAGAGAGTAATCCTATTTTGTAGACAATGTTTTAGTGGGAGTTAAAAATGTATTTTTATTTTGTTGTCTTTTAGTTCTGTCTCTATTTAAACTTAGGGATATAGGGATATTTTGGAACAAAAAAAAAAAAAATCTGGTCCAAACAGGTGCAGCCGCTTAAATAGTAGTATAGATATAATTTTTATTTTGAGAATATAATTTATAAGTGAATAAATAAATTTGAAAATCAGATTTTCAATTCTGATTTCATGCTAAATTTTGAGTATGTGTTTGGGCTTCGTTTTCTCACAACCTTAAACATATATAAGGATTATTTTAAGGGCCGTCACAAAGAGCACAAGTGTGAAGCAAAGTGTTGTTCATGCAAATTGTAACCAAAAACTTAGTTTGCCCTAGCTTATCTTAAAGAAGCCGCTGTGTTTGTACACCATAGGGTTTTGTGACCAAACAATTTCGTGATCTTTATCGTGTGATGAACCGAAGAACTTTGTAGCCAACATCCTTCTCAAATTGGTGATCAAGTCGCGTACTAGGATCCACGTATCTATTGGTTAGTCACGTACTAAGAGCCGTGCATCAAAAGGAGATATTGTCATTACAGAATAAGTCCAATTGGGTATTGGGGTAAGGGTTTAACTGTAGGTTGGTATAAGGTACTGTAATTCCTTTACTTGTAACCGCTTGTTGTGATAATAGTGAATTTTTTAGAGTGATGACCTTAAATTCACCCGATGGGGTTTTTGCCTTGGAGGTTTTCCCCTTTCGAAAGCAAATCACCTTGTCAAATTTATTTTCCGCTGCATTTTATTTTAGTTGGTGATTTGTTTGTGCTACCACATACATTGCATGTTAATTTGATTAATTAATAAACATGAGTAATTAATTAACTAATTCATCACAAGGGATCAATACATTTTTGGCCTAGTATTATGTAATAGGGATATAAGTGTAAATTTATACAAACTATATTTTTAATCCTCTCATTTTTTTCCTCTACCAAAATAAATGTTTTCCATTCTTCCACTTTTCCAACCTCCCAACCAAACACAGATGAAGGAAATTAAAATATTTTCTATCCCCCCACTTTTCTATCCTCCCACTTTTCCACCCTCCCAACTAAACAAACTCTTAATCAAAGTTTTGACAAAGCTCCTACACACAGAAGCTCAAAGGAGCTTCTAACAAACTAAGTTCTAGACCAACTAATGAGTTTTAACTATAATGAAAATTCCTCCTATGATACCCAAGTCTATTTGGATTAAATTAAAGTGTGTGGGCGTGTGTTTAGTCTGGTATTAGGTATGCACAGGCCACTAAGTCGAAGAGGGCTATAAGCGATTATAATGTGTCCTAATTGTATATTGATTAGTCATTTTGAGGTATAACGTAGATACGACTAAAATTTATCTCACAATCTATATATACTATACATCAAAATGACAAATCAAATATAATGCAAATATGACGAACCCATTCTTGGGACATTACATGCATATTCAACATGAAGCTTTTAAAATAAGCATTTGAATATTGAAATTTCCATGTGATTTTTTTTAACATCCACTCCAATAGATTGGTTCAGTTTCTACGGAAAATTAATAGACACCATCATAGCCTAAGTAATTAAAAAACCCACAAACCCAAGTGGATAATTTCCTAGTCTCGCCTTTCTTCTTTCATTTTCCTCTGGGCCAATGTTTCTCAAAACCATGCTGTGACAGCTCATAAACAAAATACCTCATTATTACGAACAACAACTGCACCAGATGGGCCTCCATCTTCACCAGTCAACACTTTATATGGTTATTCCAACTGCTTTGGATAAGAACTTGTGATCTCTATCCAGCACAATTAGTACGTCATGAAAATTACAAATTCTAGATTTGTTTACAGATTTGGAGGGGAAGGATTAGATTTACTCATTTTGACAAAGTAAGGGTCTAATTTGACAAAAGTTATATACTAATTCAATAATTTATATACATACCTTAAAGACTAATTGAAGCTTTAAGATTTATATTGTTGCTACATTATTGTTAAGCTATATCAATGACCATGTCATCATCTTTTTTTCCAATTTTTCCTCTAATTTTTTTACAAAATTAAATAAATAAATTATTAATATTAAAACAGCTCAAATTCCAATTCTTAAAATCCATGTAAGTTACTTTACCTTTACATATACATACAACTATTTGGTTACTTTTGATATTTAAAGTTTTAAACTCATTAAGTGTGCGTTTGGGAGGGGCTAAAACGCCTAGCGTCTGCATTATAGCCCCTTCTACTTTTTTTTTTTACTTAAATGGGACGTGCGTTGGTCACTGTTCATTGGCCATGAACAGTAATTTTAGGCCAATGAACGTGATTTTAGGTGTGAACAGTATTTTTAACTCATTAAAAAATTATTTTGCTACATTATTTTTCAGTTTTCGGTATTCAGTTTCAACTGCATCCAAACGGACCCTAAAATTAAAACACTACAAATTAAAACACTAATAATAAAGAACTATTATCAGGAGCGGACACTATAGGGTATGTGAAACTCTCTTCCAAAAAAAAAAAAAAAAAAAAAAACACTACAGATAAAAATACAATTACAATTACAATTGCTTATATACATAAGGTTATGGCAGGAATTTGCTTTATAGAATATAACCACTCCCCTATCAACTAATATATCAATGCTCCCATGTAGTATTCCGTTAGTTTGGTAAATTAATTTGTCAAAATCACAAGAAAAGGAGAAGAAGAAAAAAAAAAAAAATCATATTTCAGCTTAAGCTTAAAATTGAAATGAGTTTAAAATTTCTTTAACCTTTCCCTAATCTGTTAAACTCCTTTCCATTCTACCTCCCTAACTTAAGTTCCTTATTTTTGTATTGAAAACACTACTATAGAGTATAGACAAGTATACAACGCATAAACCATAAGATTTGCTAAAAGCTACTAGCTATAAATATATATTTTGGTCCCTGAAATAGGTTCTTATCGTAGCTGGTGATTTACTAATAGGAATACCAAATAGTGTTCATATAAATACTACAGTATGTCCTCTTTAGTCTAATTTGGTCGACTTTGGTACATTTCGGTTTACTTTAGTCTATTTCGGTTTATTCTAGCAATAATAAATACTAAACTTCAATTTTTACGTATTATATAGATTCATAAAATTTAGATTTTCTCTATTATGCTCAATGAATCCTTAATCCAACTAATTGAGTGAGGTTAGATGCTATCTCAACTTTTTGTTGACGTAAATTCCATAATCTGTTGTAATTGGTATGATACGTGTGTGTGTGTGTGTGTGTCTCTCGTATATATCGTAATACCCACATATGGTTTAAATTGGATCTTTAGGCCTAATGCTTTTCTACTTGTTTTTAAATAATATTATTGGGCTATTGCTATTTTGGCCAAATATAAAAATAAAAATTGACATGAGTTTTTTAAAATTATCGGCTACCACATTAGTTTGCATTAGCAAATTGTTTAATTTTTAACATAAGGAGTCCATTTGTTATACTATCAAAGTTTATGCACAAAATTAAATGGAAAAAAAAAAAAAGAAAAAAAAAAAGTTAAGAATGTCCTAGTGCATTTTACCTCCTGTAAACGCTTGCCAAGCATTTTTTTTTTTTTTTTTTGGATCTTATGAATTTCCCTTTTTAAAATCAATTATAATCAGGCATTATGGACAAGCAGGCTTTGTAAATGGGGTATGGTACTTTTTAATGTGTTTGGAGTTTTGGTGGAAATGGGATAAAGTAAATATAATCTCATGTCCAGAAAAATTTGACTGGAAATGGGATATAGGGACATATAATAATTTGATTGAAAGATGAAATTTAAAGAAATTCAATTCAACAATAACGTAGTTTTTTGGTCAGGGAAATGTACTTAAAAGGAAAAACAAAGAACAGTAATACAAATGCATAGAAGTTGCAGGGAGAGATGAAATGAGCAATGGGAAACTAACAGCTCAACGACCTGTAGCTTTGCTTTTATCATTAAAAACTCGAGTAGAACGACATATAACATATCACGCCTGTACAGCCAAGAACTTAAACGGTTAAAACCAATCTCTCAACGGCTTGCCGTATAACAGCATTAAGTCCATGAACGACATATAACTTTCTTTTAGCAGTGTCTCACTGCAATCTTTTTTTCTCTCTTTATAATATGCCTTGCATTGGAGCTCATGTTATGATATTGGACTAGAAGAAAGTAAACATTGACAATATTATCATGTTGTGCAACATTTAAAAAAAAAAAAAAAAAGGACTTTGTATGTGCTGAGTAAACCGCCAATTCACCATTGTCATACTCATATATGCTGAGTTTCATTCTTTTTAGCGAGTTCCCTGTTGTGCAGGCAGTGATTTTGGCATTGACAAAAGAGATGATGAAATGACAAATAATGGAAAAACTTGAAAATTCTCATAGAAAATGAATGTTAGGAACTTGATGAGATTTATAAGGGTGAGATCACTATAATTCCTTCACTCTCCAAAACGTGAGCCACAGACAATTTATTGTACCACTTTATGGAGGCATTTTTACCCAAGATATGTTCCAGAGCATCAGCAACGTTTGGCATTGGGAAGTTCTAATTATAGATCTAACCATCCATATATAAATTTTTTCTTGGACTGTTTAATTGATAATTTTAAAGCTGAAGCCAATTGATATAATGTGGGATAGTGGATGTGGCCTTGGGGAAGTTCTCTGTTGCTGTAGAAAGCCTAGGATAGGAACAATGACTGTTGCAGTTGCTTTAGTGTTTATTTCTTTTTAAGTAGTGCAATTTTAGTGTTTTTTTTTTTTTTTTTTTTTTTTTTTTTTTTGTGTGTGTAAAAGTGTGTGCAACAAGTTTTTTCTTTTGTCTTTTAATTTTTTTTTTTAACAAGGCAACCACTAGACAAAGAGAAGTGGTTGCCTTGTTAATTTGTAAAATTGCAATAAAATTGTAGATGGATTGGGAAGCAATTGTCAAGGAGAGAAAAAATGCTATTTGTTTCGTAAATGAGGAGGAAAACGATAAATATCTAGAGTATTGTTGAATTCTTTGCAGTATTGTTGAGTGAATCCTCTAGGAGGCAAAGTTGGGTGGATTTATCATTTGCAGTGTTAGCCGAATCCCTTTGGTATTGGGGCAATCAGATCCTTCTTCGCTGGAAAACCTTGCACGATTAGCAGCAGATAGGTTAGAAGAGTTCAAGAAAAATCAGGCTGTTCAGTTAAGCCCTCCAAGATCGAGCATCCTTCGAGGTAGCAAGCACCCGAACCAAGCTAGTACAAAATAAGTTTTAAGCTTACTGTTACAGACTCTTTATATAATAGAAAACAGAGGCTAGCGCTAAAGTAAAAACTAAACACCACATAGAATGTGGTTTGATGATAGAAGTGCTTGTCGAGGTACTTAGAGAGGGAGAAGGCAGTTGGTATCAAATGATAGGCCAGCAGTATCAAAATCTAATAAACGTGGGATACATTAGCAAAAAATAATTAACTTACTAACAATTGAAAGATATGTGTTAGTGAGTAGTTATTTTTGTACACATGTCTCTCATTTATTAGATTTTAATACGGATGATGTTGTATAATTTGATATAAAATACTTTTTCTAGAGATAAGCGGTTTGAGAGATAGCTCTAATAAAGCTCATGTGGTACACATGGTATTACAAATTATCGTCAAGTGATGTGAAGTCGATAAGCCCACACTGGATATCACTTTTTAAATTTTTTTTTCATACAGAAAAAGAAAATAAATAAAAATAAATAAATTTAATAGCCTTAACTGCTATTAAACAAACTTCAGTTAAACGACCTGTAGCTTGCGTTTATCAAAGACATAAGTAAAACGACATATAACAACATATCACGCATGTATGGTCAAGAATTTAAATCCAATCTCAACGTTCACTTTCTCCATCATAATATTACAATTCAGGGGGTCTGCCATTTTCACTTCTTTGAATATGTATGCCACTCGTGGGACACGCATATAAGCTTTTGATGAATTTTCTAGAGAACAATCTTTATTTCTAAACCTAGTCAACTAGTCCAAATCAAATTCTTTTATCTATATGTATATATATATGTGTGTATATATATATATATATATATATATAAAACTGAAGCTCTGCGGCTCTCACAATTTTTTACGTTAGCATAATATTTAAATAAAATTATTTTTGTTTAATCTAAACTGAATAAAGAGTGAAATTTTATCTCTCTAACAAGTCCAACTTAAACTCAAACTCATTATTATCATATTTTTTTAAACAAAATTATTTTTGTCTAATCCAAACTTAACAAAGAGTGAAATTCTATCTCTCTAATAAGTCCAACTCAAACTCAAACGTTGATAATTTATAATTTTTAATTGATTTAGATGTTTGGTGCTATACAACCACTATACTTTAAAGAGACCTAAATTATCGCCTAAAATAATGGAATATATCTTCATTAAACGGAATAATTTATTTTTTTTCTAGAGCGAACCAATTCTACGCATCTTACCCAGCTGGAACCGAACTCTTAACAGACACGGCTAAGGTTTGTGAAAATAATAGTATGATTTGAGATTTGTACTTTGTTGTTTTCGAATGTGAGTTATGGTTGTTTTAAATTGATATTGCACTGGTCTTTGATCTGATATGGTTTTATTTATTTATTGGTGGTTATATTTGAGTTTGTGATTTGTTGGCAATTATATAAAGCAGCACTTGGTAATTGCTTTGAAGCAGAAGAGTGGGGTCCGATTGAGTATTGCATCATGGCAAGGCACTTTTAAGTGTTAAGGTTTTTTTTTTTTTTTTTTTTTTTTTTTTTTTTTTAAGTTGAGTAGAGGTATGAGCTCTTCTTATGTTATTTTCTTCTACTCTACTTTGTTAAAAAAAATTTATTTTATGGTTTTTTATGTATTTTTTAAATAGTAATTTTCGTACATGAACTATCAAACTCTCTTTAACCATTTTTTACAAGATAAAAAAGTTTGCAATAATTGAAATTATTCTTTCAAATGTAACTCATCTTTCTCTTATATTTCTCTATTATTTAGTCATATATATTTTGTTTTATGTCAATAAGTCTCTCAGAAGTTTTAATGTATGAATTTTTGAGTTATTTTTTTGCAGTATCTGAAACTGTTCCACAAATTTTTTGTAAGCCATTGCACGTTTAAGAAATAGCTTCTTCATCAAATTTTAACACAAATTGGAGTCATACAAGAGCAAATCATGCAATGATGTAGTTTTTTAAATTTTTTATAAAATTATTTTAGTCTACCTCAGAAATAAGTAGGTTCCTGTGCATAGCACGGGTTAGTGACTAGTTTGGTGAATAATAGAGGTTTGAACGTCCTTTAAAAGTGGAAAAGAAGGTCAAAGTGAAGAGGAGGAAGAACTAGCCCATCTTACCAAAACTGATGCTTTGACTTGAATAGTTGGGGGTAAGGGTCATCAAATAGCCCACGGTCCATACCCCTACCCAGAAACCCGATGACCCACCGGGCTAATAGGCGGCTTGGCCCATTGTTATTAAGGCTCATGGGTAGCCCACTAGCCTAGTGGGTCAGGCCGTGGGCTAATTTTTATGCCCATGGGTACCCGATGGGCTAGCCCAGTAGCCCAACCCGTTACCCAGCCCAATAACTTATAATTCATAACAAAAATATATAAGAAGTGTATGAAGGATTGATCTTGAGATATTATAGAGTAATTTCTTAAGCCCTTGTTAGGAACTTAGAGGTTCCTAATGGGGATGGACATGAATTATAGGAGGATTGATGGGAATTGTAGGAAGATTGACTTAATTCGAGGTAGTCACCCTCCATAGAAAAAGAGAAAGATTAAGAGAGAGAGAGGTAGATGCACTAATGCACTAATGCACTAACAAGTTGGTTTATTCTTCAATTTATATCCCATATTAGATTACAATCATGTATTTATAGGAGATTAGCTCTAATCCTATTGGCCCACATGGCCTCATCCTATTGGTTTTATTATTCTCCATGTGCATTAATAATTCTAACATGTGCTAAATGTGATTAACCATGTGCATTAATAATTTCAACATGTGCTAAATGTGATTAACATGCTTGGAATTTCAACTAACTAACTAACTAACTAACTAAATCTCAATACAACAATTATTATCCATATGCATATAGCATTCCTAACAGCCCTCAACTAAGATACTTAAAGTAATTGTGCAAAACTTAGTTTATTAAATATATATTTTTCTAGTAGTTTAGCAAATTTGAATTAACCATTTGACATTTTTTTTATTAAAGATAAAATAAAAAAATATTTAAAGCCTTATTAAAAAAAAATTAAATAGGTTTCCATCAACAAAACAAAAAATTAAATAAATTTGAATGTAAAAAAATTTGTAATTAAGTATTAAATTCTTTAATTCTTTCCTTTAAAAAAATAGATTGATTATTCCTTTATAAAAAATTAATTATTTCTTTATAAAAATAATAAAATAATATACTAATACAAGCTCATGGGTAGCCCATTAGGCCCAATCCGATAGCCCAGCTTGCTAAAGATAAAATGTGCATTACCCATGGGCAGGGTCATGGGCCGAGGTTTACTCTTTGAGCCCAGCTCGACCCGGCCCGTTAATTGGTTAATAGCCCATTATGCCCAATCTATTGTACCTATGGGCCAAGTGAAAATAGGCCGGGCTGGCCCGACCCGGCCCATTGACTACCTTAGCTGGGGACTGAATGGTTCATATATGGACAGTCAAATTTACTTTTTTTTTTTTTTTTCCTTGTTAATACGTGACTAGTCTCATCACAGGAGTGAGTCCTCATTCTTTTTATTTATTTATTTTTTCTGTCAATATTAATTTTATTATATATTTTTAAGACAAATTTTTATGCTAATAAGAAAATTCATAGGTATGATATAGAAAATTACAGTTTAAAACTTCAAATGTGCAAAACAAAATTACATCCGTCTAAATATGGATTTGAATTACATCTACTTGAATTATCTCCTCTCTAAATATCTCCGTCTCTCTCTCTTTTTCCTTGTAGTTTCAACTAAAACCAGCCCACACAACCACACTTTATCCACTGGCAACACTTTTAGATAAAAGTTGTCTCATTCACACCAGCACTTTTGAAAAACAAAAACTTAGACAGACTCGCCCCCTTTTTCTTGGATTGTTCAAACCGAAATTCATACAGAGTGTGGACTTGAGTCAACAATCTTGTCTAAGCTAATGATGGTGTGGCTCAATCATAACCATTAACCGAAGTACGTCTCCAAGGCCACTGTTTGGTCAGAATTTCTTTAATAAATATCAGCTCCACCGAAAGTGAACGACCTTGATTTTGAATACTTTCTGACAAATTGGAACCACCCCACATGCATGTTTATCAACCCTTTTCTTTCATTCTTGCTTTGATCTTAGTTCAGTTGAATTTCACTGTAATGGTGTGAATTGAAAGAACTTTGAGGCTCGTGTTGTGTTTGTACTATTTTGGGATTTTTCTCATTATATTTGCTATTCACTTCACATTAGATAATATGTTAGTAGTATCTTAATTTATAGAATTCCTCTTGGGAAAAATCTCTTAAAGCCTATTGTTAATCTGAGAACATGGCTACTGACAAACCTTCCCGTAGAAGTCATAAACTATGCTATGCTGCAATAGCAATTTTCTTTGTTATCATTGCCATTGTTATCATAACCTTGTTCTTTACCATCTTCAAGCCTAAAGACCCCAAAATTTCCCTCTACCCTGAAGGCATAAAAAACATTGACTTCTCGGCCTTAACACCTAATGTCACATTGTCATTAGGCACTGTTGTTGCAATTGAGAACCCAAACTATGGAAGCTTCAAGTACAAAAACACCACATCTTATGTTACATATCATGGGGAAGTTGTGGGTGAAGCTCCAATTGAGCAAAGATATGTGCCTGCACGCCACAAGCTTAACATTACGACTTCTGTGGAGCTTATGGCTGGTAAATTGCTAATCAATCCCCATTTATTATCTGATTTTGCCGGTGGGAGCTTGAATTTGACTTCAACAGCTGTGTTGCCTGGGAAAGTGATAGTGCTAAACATCTTCAAGTTCCATGCCACCGTTTATAACAGTTGTAACATATCTGTTTTTATTAGTCCTCTGAAAGTAGAGTCCATGTGCAAGACCAAACTCAAGTTATAATTTTTGTTGTTATTCGTTTATTTCCCTGCATATTTTCTTATCATCGTGTAATCACATAAAAAATAAATAAATAAATTGGAAATCCAAGGAACTCATCACGGTCTTTCTCAATCAAACTCCTACATCATCTAAAAGAAAGTTTCCCATCTTACTTATCCAAGCATGAAGATTATTGGCAAAGTTTTCTTAATAGAACTTTTAAAAAAAAAAATTGGGTGAATAGCATATGTTTGAAGTTATTTAGTTAGTTAGACTATTTTTGAAAGTCGAGTTTGGCAAACTTGACTTCCAAAAGTAGTCTAACTAACTATATAACTTCTTTGAAGTACTGATTTCCTAAATTTTTTCTAAAAACATACTATTTGGCAAATTTTGCCAAAGATTATGAGTTTTTTATTTTTATTTTTTTCAATATGAATTCTTTTTTATAAACTTAAAATCATTATCATTTTTTGCTTAGAAAAATAAAATCCTTATCATTATATATATGAAAGGAAGAACCTCGTGTTTTGGCACAACAAAAAACTCGTCCTACATCAGCGTTTTTAAACTATCACTATAGCCTGCATTCGTTTAGAAAAAAACCCTATAACAGTGGTTTAAAAAGCGCCAAGATAGGGTTTCAAAAGCCTCGGGACCTATACCGGCAGTTTTAAAAATGCCGATATAGGTCTTTCGGACCTATTGTCACACTCATTGCACAGCGCTACAAAGCGTCAGGAAAAAAAGCGTCGAGATAGGGCATTTGGACTATTCTAGCACTTGTTGGGACTATCCTAGTGGTTTAAAAATACCGCGATAGCCCAAGTTTTTTGTTGTGTGGAGCCTAAGATTCTACCATATAGCGCATTTTTAAAGAATTCATTTATTTAATCTTCCACCCCTCTTGTAATTATAAATTAGCACCATGTGTCATTCTTTATGAAAGGAAAATAAGAGGGACCAAATATGAGCATGTTAAAGCAGTTATTGGTACATTGCTGGTAACAAAAAACTTACTGATTTATCTTTCTACACTTTATTCCTCCTCTCTGATGGTTGTAGGGAATTTCCACGAATTCCTAAACCTGTGAGAAACAAAAATATAGAGAAAACACACGCCAAAGAAAATAATCACACGCACAAGACAGTATTTACGTGGTTCGGCAATTTGCCTACGTTCACGGAGTTGCAGAGATTTCACTATTATCAGGGAAAATTACAAGTTGCGGCTACAAACTGTTTTTTTCTCCTCACAAAACCGATTACTCACCGAAACCCAAAAAAAAAAAAAAAACCACGCAACATTATTCGGGTCGGGTCGGGTCATCCACCGGATCAATATATAAAACTAGGCTCCACAAAACCCAACAATGGTGTCTTACCATTGACATTGGTCTTGCATTCTCTTGCATTGTAACCTTTCCTTTCACATCTGCCACACTTAATGGCCTTGTTTGCTCTAGACACTTTGTTAGAGTTCCTTGGCTCATCAGCATCCCTCTTCCCTTTTATGGGTGGACTACCTAATGGCTTATAGATAGTAGGTGCAACAGGAGCAGGTTTTGGCCACTTGAAATCCACTCAGACTGGCCAAGCATAGAAGGTATAGGTGTCTTGTATGCCTCCACATAAGCATCTTTGTAGTAGTATGGATGGGTGTAATCCTCTGATTTCTCACAATTCACAAAAATGGATGCCACTCCATGCATGTAGGGGATTCCTGTCAAGTCCTAGACTCTACAACTGCATGTCTTCCTTACCAAGTCCACCACATGCCTCTACCTCTCATTTTCAACTTCATACACAAACCTCCAAGATGGCATTGCACAGAAGCCTTTAGACTCTACTTTCAACTTCTCCAGCCTGTCTTATATGTTTGAACAAAACTTTCCACCATACTTTTCTATACCAATCCTCTTTATGTAAAGTCCACTTATAAATCAAACCCTAATTTATTTTAGCATTGATAATATTAGCTTATCTCTAGCCTTCACAATCATGGAGTTAAAACTCTCACTCAAATTTTTTACCAAACAATTTGTCAAAGCCTTAGGAGAAAAGTGAGATCTAGTCCACTGTGCAGGATCTATATCTGCAAAATATTTCCAAGCTTCCTCATCCAAAGTCTTAAGATACTGCATCCCCTTCTCAAATTCCCTAAGTGATGTTGTGCTAGCACACCTCCACAGTACACTCTTCAACTGCATACCCTTGCGGTTAACCTTGAAGTTGTTATATAAGTGCTTTACACAATACATATGCTCTACACTTAGGAATAGTCCTTATTGCAGGTATGAGACCCTGAGTATTGCAAGCAAGTACGAAGTACGATCAATATCAAAGGTGTGTAATAAACATGAGCACTATGATAATACCTTTTGCCTGTCACTAATGAATACCAGATTAAGATCATCTAGCCTTTCAATGTCATCTACAAACTACTCCAAGAACCAAATCCAGCTGTCCTTATTCTCTTGCTTAACCACAGCCATTGCCACTAGGAAGATATTGTCATTTCCATCCTTGGCAGTGGCAAATAGTAATTTCCTACTAAACCTACCCTTTAAGTGGCATCCATCTAGCCCAACAAATGGTCTACAATCACCTAGAAACCCAAGTTTCTGAGCATTGCACCTAATGTACATCATTTTGAGCTTGGGTTATGCATTCTCATCTTCCATCTTTGTTTGCAATATCACCTTACTTTCTACATCTGTCCTTCTTATCATTTCTACATAATCTCTAAGTAGGCCATATTGTTGCTCTTCATTTCTAATGATCAAACCCTTAGCTGCCTTTCTTGATCTATACGCTTGACTAAGACTTAAATCAAAAGAAATCTGTTGCATAACATGGTGTCTAACACTTGGGACCTCCCAATTAGGATTTTTACTAAAATCCTCCAAGTACTTGTTTGCCACATATGTTGATGTAACTGGACCATTTTGAAATGTTAGGAGACAGGTGCATTCAGGATTAAGTGACTTGATCTCAAATATGCACTCTCCAGTAACCATTGAAGCATAACACTTCCATCCACAATTATTCTTACAATGTACAAAAATCTTCTTCTTCTCATTTAACTTTCACTTCACATCAATGTGATTCTGAATGACATACTCCCTCAAAGCCTTCCTACAAACCTTAAAGTTTGGAAATTTTATCATTTTTACCAACTTAACATTTGTCATATCAGTCTTCTCATTGAATTTTTGGTTGCCACATCTTTGCTCATCATTAGAACCATCCATGCTTGCAATATCATCCTCTAGAATTGGTTTAGCCCACTCCTCATTTGCATCTTTATTTGGAGGTGGAATAGTGTTTGGCTGAGGTGTATCTGTGTTTGTAGGAGGTGTATTAGTGTTTGACTGAGGTGTATCAATGGTTAGTTGAGGTGGTTCATTGTTAGGCTCAAGTAGAATAGTGTTAGGCTCAGGTGGAACACTATAAGGTGGAGAAGACTCACCAATTACATCATCATCAAAGTCTTCTAATTCTAAACCTTCATTTAACCAATCAAACTCATTTTCTACCAACACACTATCATCACCCCCTCTACCAACCCTTCCACCAACCCCTCTAAGAACTTTAACTGCAAGGGGAGCATGTCCACTTTCCACATATAGTATAATGGTGTCTCTTGGCCCTCTTGCATGAAGCTTACACATAGACACCACATTTGCATCATCATGTATGAGCCTTAAGTCTTTCTCCAAGTTGCCCCCAGGAGCTATATAATGAAACCTATATGGTTCAACAATCCCCAAATCCTCACATATGCCTTCTATTTCAAAATAATTAAGTCTATCAGAATCCTTATACACTATTTCAACTTTCCCACCAATTAAAATATTCTAAACCTGGGTTCCACAAAAAAGTACCCCTATAATGAACCTCGAATTTCACTTCCTCATCATCAATTTACAATAACAAATTACCATTTTACATATATACAATGAAAGAATTATAAAGAATAAACACTTATATGTTTCTGTTTTGCTATTGGGAGGCAACACACATATCAAAGGGACCACATGTTTTTGTTTTACTACTAAGCATATACAAACACTAAGATTAAAACCTAACAGATTTGTAGGGTCCACATTGAGACACAATGACCATGACAGAGAAAATGCCCATAAACAATAACAAATCCAAACCACAGGTGGTCACATTTTTCATAAACATCAACAAATTCAACCAATATTCTTAATAATGATGAGCTTGGACAGAAACCTATATGTAACATTGACTGCTTACTCAAAAAATTATAAAACCCAAACAAACCCAAATAAAAATAGTTTGAAAACCCAAAACAATGACTAATTTCTTACCTGGATTTGGGTCCCTCGAACAACCCGTTGCTCGTCTCAATTTATTTTTGCAGCACAATTTCTATATTAGATGTAGATGGGGATTTTCGTGATTATAAGGCTCGTGAAGAAAGAGTTTAAGGGTTCATGGTTTTGATCCTTCTTATGTTGTGATTTCTATTAAAAATGTGTTTTTCGAATGAATTGAAGTTTAGTAGGCAAAGTGTTAAGTTTTAAACCACGGGTACGCAAAGTGAAAATAAGCCAAACCATGGATGAGTTTATTGTAATTTCCCCATTATAAAAATTGCAAAGTATGAAATACCAAGCTCATTGACTCTATACCAGTATGTTAAAACAATTTTTAGAAGAATAATTATTAATGCAAACATTTACAATTTTAATGCACATGGAATCATCCGGCAGAGTCAGGAATTTTTGTTTGGGGGGGGGGGGGGGGAAGTTGTAGCACTAGCATATTTATCAAGACAACCCCCCAATACACATATACACATGCTTTTTTATTATACACACTTTTTTATTTGATAAGTTATATATATATATATATATATACACACACACCCAACAAAAAATAAGAATTTAATACTTTCAATCAAAGTTATGTTTGATGGCGATCTTTCATAAAATAAAATTCATTTTACCATTTTTATAATGAAATTCTATACAAATTATCTAATTTTATACTAATGTAAGTAAAATTTTTTTCAATTGAACTAATGAAATTTTCAAAAACATGAATGATCCAAAACTTAGAGGAATAGGCTAGGCTCTAAATATATTTGAAGCTATCTTACTCTAACCTATTATGTAATAATTAAAGAGATATTTCATATGTAGTTTTAGTGATATTATTTTTTTAATGAGTTAATGACTTGTTAATTACCACATAACTAGTTGAAAAAAATATAGATTCAAATAAGTTTGGTATCAAACTTTATCAAATATTTAATAGATATAAGAGCACACTTTACAATAAAAAATAAAATTGCTCAAAATAATGTTATGTTTCTATAACTATTAGACCAATTATTTATTTTAAGAGCATCGTTGGACTAAATCAAATATTTGTGGAGGGGGGAACTCTTATTTTTGTAGACTAAATTTTGAAAAATTTATAATAATTATATATATATATATATATATATTTCAAAATTTTGGGGGCACCCGTACACATAGCTACGCCCTCTAGCCAAGACAAGGACAAGTTGAAATGGAAAATTTTTAAGAAACACAAATGAAAATTAATTAATTCACCTAAGGAATTCATTTTCAATTGGTAAGAGGAAAGCTCAAGATGAGCTTGCACGTGCAAGCTACTAAACGACAAAGTTAGAAGAGAGTTTATTAACGGAGCACGAGATATGCACGTGTTTTCTAGGTGTGATCCACGCGTCATTAGGTGCTTAGATTAAAGTGTAAATCAGTTAGTTATTTCTATTTTCATTTTCTAACTGCTAGTCTAAAAGTTTTATAGATTAGTTTCAGTCCTTAATAAAATATCTCTGTTCTCTCATCAGTATACAGAGATTAAACTCTCTCTCAATTTTCTGTTTGAGTGAGCTTTTAACATCATATATTTCAGCTACAATCTTTATCTATCAAGAATAAAGTGCGCACACACACAAGAACTTTTTGCAGGTATATTTGGTTTCAGTAGATCCAAATGCCACAAGAAATTCAAGATGAAGAGGAACCCTCGTAAAGATAGTAAAGCTTTTAACGTCATAGATTTTATCTAACTTCATTGTATCTCTCATTACGAGAGTAACGAGACCACCAATGTACTGAACAAGCTAGAAATGATAGAAAACACTCTTCTGAGGATCAAGTTCAAGGTATTACATCTCAAGCACAAGCAGAGAATCAACCATCTGTACATGAATGCTGCGTGGAAGCAAAAGTCTTGTGCACAAAACAAACCTGCATTCAAAATATTTTCATTATTGTTTTGTTTTATGTTTCTGATCATAGAAAATACTGAATTGCACATTTCTATTATGGTTTATTATATAGCAGATATATATTAAGAAGACATTTTCTGAACCATTCTTTTATGCCTCTGTTTATTACCTTCCTTTGCAATTGAAAAAGAAAGAAAAGAAAGAAAACTAATTTTCCCATTAGTCGTTCCTTCGATGAATAGTTGCTACAGATGTTACCAGAGATTCTCTCACTGCAGTTTTAGTTGGGCCTCTACAGAAGCGTATGATGCGGCCCATTCTTGCAGGAAGTGGGCCTTGAATGGGGTGTGTTTAGTGTTGTTTTAACCGGTCATGCATGTCCTCTAGGATCTAGCCCTTCTTTCCTTTTTAATTTTCAATTTTTAATAATTGTTACAATAATTTGGACAAAGAAGATTTTCTTAAAGAGATCAGACAATGTTGTTGAATTAAAAGATTTTTGATCCGTCATTCTAGTCCAAACTTGTGTAATATAATATTCAATTCATGTGGTTGGTTTAAATAAATTAGAAAATTTTAGATTTTAAATTTAGATTAAATAATTTGAATAGGGAATGAAATGTCAATTATTTTAATTGATAAAAATTTATGGAAATATTTGAGCTTTATTAAAATGTAGCAATGAATTAACTAATTATAATTTTTTTTTTGATAAGCAAACTGAAATATTATTAAAACAACATCAAGATTTAAATAATACATCTTGGATAAGAGTTTGCTGAATACAGCAAGGAGTCTCTTCAATCCAAATTATATCATTGACAATGTTTTGAGCTTGTCTAGCTAGAATGTGGGCTAGCTAATTGCCCGTCCTTCGCACATGAGTATAATGTTTTTTTTATTTGAGTAAATCTCCAAAATTCACTTTATCATATACATATATATATATATATATATATTTTTTTTTTTTGGGGTGGGGTGGGGGGGGATAAAATGTGTTGTTAAATTTATATAGAGTGATTTATACTAATAGTCATTCCTTAAAATCCCTTGATTTTTTTTTAAAGCTAAAATACAAAACTAACCCTCTAATTTTCTTCAGATTTTATTTCAGTCCTCTAATTTGCTTTCGTTCATTTCAATCCTATAAGTTTTAGATTTATTCAATTGAGGTCTTTCCGATAACTTTGTTAAAAGTTTTTGAAAAAAAATGTGGAAAATATTTTTCAATCATTAATTGAATTTTTTTAATTTAAAAAATTTGAAGAAAAATTTTAAAAAATTGAAAAATTAACCACAACATATAACAAAAATTGATGGAAAAGCCTTAATTGAATAAACTTGAAAATTAAAGGACTTAAATAAACAAAAGCAAAAATAGAAAACTGAAATGAAATTTAAAGAAACTTAGATAATCAGTTTTGCATTTTTACCTTTTAAAAATCTAATCCAAAGTTCAAACAAAACATTTTTGACATAGCAAAAAAAAAATTCTTGAAAAAAAGAAAAAGAAAAAGAAAACTATATCGTGAGACATTTTTCATGTCCTTTTTGGCATTTTCTTTTGTTTACATTTTTTCTAGAATATTTAGTAACCATATATTTAGTTGAAAACCTAACATCTCCAGAGGTGAGGTCTTACAGACCCACTCTCTTTTGAGAATTTGAACTAGTTATCTAAAGGTTAATTGAGGATGAGTTGAGAGTCGGAAGAAACTTAAATTATTAGTAGCAAAGCTATTCACAAACAAATCTTTTAACTAGGGGGAGGGGCATTCAAGATTGCCATGATAAATAGATGGAAGCCTACTGTGTCTCTGTACAAGCTTGAGATTTGGGGGAGTATGTGTTCATATTCTATTTTTAGGGCCCCCCTTGATAAAAAGATTATACAAATGAATAGCCCTTAGGATTTTGATAAAAGCCTTTTACTGTTGCATGAGTTTTTGAATCAATGGAATTAGAATTTAGAAATAACTTAGATTAAAAATTTATTTCTGGCTCGCAATGTGAAAGTATAATAGAAAACTCTGCAAAAATTGGATGGAGATAGTAATCATTGTGTTCTTTTACATGAGCACAAGCATGCATATTTATGCTTGTTAAAAATTGGCTCTGCTGTCTATTGTCCAACCCACAAAAAATTTTCATTTCATCTTCCTTCTTTTGCCCATAAATTTAATATACTCGGTGGCCAAAGAATTTGTTAATAAAACAGATGGTTTAAATTCTTCTTGCCGTGTTTGAACTTGAGTTCTCAGCACCAAATGAAGATGGTACTTGAGCCAAAATCAAATCCAATGGTCTAGTATCTCCAGCTATTGTCGGTTCAATTATTTGTAGCCTTCTCCCCCTCTAGGATTCTATGCAGAGTAGATGAAAAAAGTCTAGAAATAAAGAAAATCAAACATAGGAGTGACAGTGTCAGTTATTAAAAAATGCAAACTGACAATGCACTTGTTTTGTGCTAAGGGAAAATTTTTCCTTACATGAGGAGCTCCATTTTATAAGAAAGTTGAATGTAAAGGAAACTGCCCAATCACAAAACCAGTTCCCCAGCATCATCAAGCTACTAGCAATCCCCTTCACATGAATTGGTAAAATCTGCAAGAGAGCAAGTTTCAGATAAGCTCAATGAATATGGAAGAAGCCATATCTAATAATTCTCTTTATCTAATATTGGTGTCATTGTTCAAAATTGGGAAGGAAAACCAATTACAATAATTACTATAGAAACTGCAAAGCATAAATACTAAGCTCATTGAATCTGTAATAGTTTGTTATGCACTTGCAATCAATAGTATGTATATAATTAAAATCTCTGACCAAGACATGGAGGATTGATAACTAACCAAGACAGGGTGGACAAGTACTCTTAATTGCAGCGAGAAATGCTCAATATCAGCTTATATAAAATTTCCTCTCTAAAATTCTTAAAACACAATTTGAAATTGCTTGAACAAAAATAAAATCCAAATGTTATATAATAGAAATTCAAATTGAACAGAAGGATTAAAAAATAAATAAATAATTGGCATAACAACATAAAGATTGATGCTTTTTATGATATTAATTAACAGGTCTATTTAATATCAATGCTTCTAGAATGCTCACCTTCACTTCTCTACAAATTTACTCTTAATGAAAAAAAAAAAAACATTTAAATTTATAAATCTAATCAAAAAGCCAAAAAAATTACACAAATTTACATCAACAATTGAAAACATAAATACACTACCAATGTTATACATCTACTGACAAATTTACATAATCAAGAACCTAAAAACACTAAAAGAAAAGAGTCTACTAGCAAGAGTAAAATGCTCTTGCAAATATTCAAATATCATCGCAAAAGCTTATTAGCGTGGGTATATGGCCCTCAAAGGCTATTGCATTTGCTCTTGTTGCTAAAAGAGATTTTGCGACCACACCTTCACAAATAGATAATTTACGAGAGCAATCCACTGTCGTTACTGAACAAATCCGCCCTCACAAATATAATACCAAATGACGAGAAAGGTTGACAACTTATTTTTAGCAGAGGAAAACAGTCGTTGTAAACAACTATTTGTGAGGACATTTATACCCTCGTAATCAGTTATTTGCACTATAAAAAAATTGTACTATTGCAACAGGCCAAAACCACCGCTATATGTTTGAAGCTTTAGCGGCGGGCAATAAATGCCGCTATTGGTCTTCAATTATATTAAAATGTTAGTCTTTCAACGGCAGTTTTTGCCCACCACTATAGGTGATTTTTTTTTTTTTTTTTTTTACCCTCCTAGGTTCTAAACCCACATATCTAGGGCTGTCCAGAGACCCGGCCAACCCGACCCATCCGCCGCTGCCGACCGTACCCGACCCGCCGCCGACCGCACCCGACTTCTCCGGCGGTCGGCGACGGGTCTGTTCCTCAAAAACCCGAGTTTGGCGGGTCGGAGGTCGGTTTCCTTTCTCCAGAATCCGTTCAAACCGATCCGACCCGCCAAACAAGATTTCCGGCGCTATTTTGGTAGATCCGGTGAGATCTAGACCATTTTCGTCAAGATCTCGGCGAGATTTCGCTTGATCTAGCTGAGATCTTGCCGAAAATGGCCTAATCTAGGCCGGATCTGGAGAAACTTAAAAGATTTTGCCGGATTTTCGCTGTTTTGGTGCCGGACTTTTGCTGTTTTCACTCCGGATTTCACCGTTTTCTGGGTTTTTGATGCCGACCGACCCGACCGCCGCCCGTTGATGGTCTGATCCGCCCGATCAGAGTACTCCAGCGATCGGCGGCGGGTGCATTTTTTTGGCATCCGATTCCGGCGGGTCGGTTCCGGGTTGGGCACAAATCCGACCCGGACCGACCCGTGGACAGCCCTACACATATCTATTACAAATAACTTGTAATAATTTTAACTTCACTAAGACAATACCACAAATGTAACTAGATAACACCACAAATGTCTCCAAACTAACATTATATTAATATAGAAATATATTATCAAATACATAACATTGTCTATAACCATTATCAAAGTTTCAAAGTATTTAAATAAATCCTCCAACACTTCCAAAAAATGCAGTTATTTATATGTGGTTCTTTGTACACAAAAAACCATAAAAAAATTATAACATCTTCGGAATTGTAGCACCATCATTAGTAATTGTCACGTCTCCAATATCATCAACGAGCATCTGAAACCATCAACCAAAAAGCAAATCAAAACTATACCCTTTAGCAGAACCACATAGTCCAAATAAACCACCTGTAACGAATGAAATTGTAATTAAAAAGAAAGAAAAAAAAATCATTCTGGTGCTTTGAAATCATAGATTGAAAAGTATAATTGTTACCATTCAAGCATTTTCTCAATGGTGATAGCTTGACCAAGTTGAGAGAATATCAAACATGGAAGTAAAACCAAGTTGAGAGAATATCAAATATGGAAGTAAAAGTGGAAAGACCAACTGCATTACACAAATAGTGGGAACGATGAGTTATGGTGCTCAAATTTGCTGATAGGTAAATCTAAGTTGCAGAGTAAGTTAATAAGAAGTGAGCATCAGCATGACATATTCAACAACAACAACAACAACAATAACAGCAACAAGAAGCATATGTTTTGCAGAGTAAGGTCAAGGTTTTTCTTTTTCAATTTTTTTAAAAATACATTAAAGTATTGCAAGCATATGTAACCAAGTGGAGAAAAAATGAGCATCTTCAATTCTCTTAAGGCACATGCGTACGGTGGAATTCTTAAAACAAAGAATAAGAAGCAACAGGTTGAAAAAAAAAAAAAAAGAAAGAAGGAAGAAGACCACATCATGAAAAATAGAAGAAAAAGAAGAAACAATGGCACAAATGAGAAAAGAAGGACAATACCTTTCAGTTGGCCTTCACGTGGAGACAACTCCAGACCTGCACAAATCAAAAACCCACTTGGTCAAAATGCTGTTTAGAGGAAAGGGGCAAGACCCATAAGAGATTGTGAGAAAAAAAAAAAAAAAAATCCCCAAATCTTTAATCATTCACATCCTTACTAACAATATAAATACTCAAAAATAATCTTCACTATTATTTTGGTGGATTGATAATAATAGATGGCTTGAGAGAGGGACGAAGGAGAAATAAGCGAAAGCTACTTGTTTATGGGGGTAATTTGACACCCACTTTTGGCAACTACTTGTTTGTCAACTACTCTTTTTTTTTTTTTTTTGGTAAACCAAACCACATAATATAGAGAGCCTGCCTACTTCACTTGGACCTTACAACGTGTCATCAGACGTCTATGCATGATCACATTCTCAATCTTTCATCTAAGATATATATTTAAAAAAAAAAAAAAAATGTTAAGGAAGCCTTAATCTTTCATCTAAGATACATATTAAAAAAAAAAAAAAGAGGTAAGGAAGCCCCAAACTTCCTTACAATATAGTATTCATAATCATGCTTTTGCACACTGGACAAAGCACATCAGCCTTGGCAAAGTAAAAGTAATCAATCCCAATCTACAATGCTATAAACCCAAATATACATCTAACATCTCTAGAGTACCAGGATTCTCAATTTGTCATTTGAATCTCCACAATTAAAATAATTCTTTTCTATTGGTAACAGAATCCAACTATTATTAGATTGCCAACTTGGCAATTTTGCAAGCCAAGCTTTTGGAGGACCACCTAATGGCCATAATTATAACACGAAATTTAACAAGTTATTTGCAAAAATTTATCCTTTGCACATGAAAAATGTAGACAAAAGTTGAGGAACTCAAAAGTCAAAATGACATGAGTCTAACTATACTTTTCAAAGGCCTGCTTGTCATCTAACATAGGCAGCCATCCACACACACATAAGAAATTACTCCGAGGAAAGAGTGGCCACTTAAGGCAGCCATCCACTCACACAGAGATTATATATATATATATATATATATACATATACATATATATATATATATATATATATATATAATGATACTACCAACAAAAGCATGAAGACCAACCATTTAAACGGATTGCTTCACAAATCTCCACCAATAAGACAAACTTTCTCATATTGGCCAAACAATAGTTTCAAATGTATACGTGGCTGAATTCAACTTTTTTCTTTCTTCTAAATTTTTTCTAGTGAAAACTCAAAGCAGATATATTGGAGTTTTTTTTTTATTTTTTTTTTATTTTTTTATTTTTATGCAGATATATATCAGCTTTAAGGACCTTAAAACACTTCAGCCAACTAAAAGAGGTTTTAGCTCCATGCACAACCACTGTCCCAAATAGTCCACCAATAACCCCACAGATCGCCAAGTACACAAAAACACACCCAAAGGCATAAAGGATCTTTCCCTTCAACAACTCATATTCCTCATACTACATAAGCTTGTTAATATTTGTAAAACAAGAACTAATATCATAGGTCATAATTCAACATGAAACTATCATTCGTATGTATTTTTTTTTTTTTATTTAAAAAAAAATGTTTCACAGGATCAATTGAAATGATATGATATGCCAAGGTTAAGCCACCCACCAGGTGCGCAATGACATCGCAATCACTGCCTGTGCAAAAAGTGTGATTTGTCAATTGCTTCCTCAGATCTTCATGATTGTAAATTTCACCATTGATCTGATGTTCAATATGAACTTCATCAATAAAATAAAACTATTGAATATAGATTAAATTGATCTAACTATAGGACGATATAATTCATACTCCGTTATTACCTACTAATGCAAGCAAAATTTAAAAGAAGGAAAACAAAATGCATGGTACTGGGTTGCACCGACACGGCATTTTTGGCGACGTGTCGGTGTCGGACACGTGTCGGACACAGGCCGGTACCGGTGTAACACGGCGCCGACGCGGCTCCGACACGGTGGACACGCCAGCAGTGAAAAAAAAAACCAAAAAATCACAAATCAACCCTCCCTCTGGCCTCTGCCCTGCTGCCCTCTGTCCCTCGCCGGTGTTAGATCGGGCCGATCGGCGCGTCGACGAGCTCCATAGATCGGGCCGATCGGCGCGTCGACGATTCTTTTACATACAGTTCGATGCTGCGCCTTCCGAAAGGACGTGGAGAAGATTGATCTCTTCTCTTCTCTCCCTCTCTGTTTTTTTTTTTTTTTGTTTCTTTCTTTCAGGCGAAGGCCTCTGTTTCTTCTCTTTCATGTCACTGGCTCGCTGCGTTACTTAAAGCGCGTGTCCTTTTTTTTTTTTTTTTTTTTTTTTTTCACTCTCACTGTTACTGTCTTATAATATATATATATATATATATATATGTATATATATATTAAGTTGGTTTGTCCCCTGAACATTTTTGTGTATTATTGTACCACTTTGGATGTTAGTTTACTTATTTACTTTACATAATTTATACACTTTTTAACAAAAAAATTATTGATGCAGTAAAAATTTGCAATATCCTAACATCATTCAATTTATGAAAAAGGCCAAAACACAACAGCTCTTAATATTATGAAAGGGACAGTTAGAAAGCACAAACCGTCGCAACAATTGACTTGTCCTCATTGAAGAGAGGTTGATCACCGGAGGCAGGGTCAACAGTAATTTGACTTGCTCTTTTTCATAGCAAAAAACCCATAAATGGATTCCAACACAGAAACCACACTAGCCAAGTGCCATAGTGCAGTGATATAGACATGAACAATAAGAAAGAGTACGAACAAACCATAACAAAATGCCGCCTAAACACAAAAATTAAAATATGCATCACAAAAATTAAATTACTTCACCAAATCCAAACCCAAATTTCACAAAAACCATTAAAAAAAAAAGTTAAATAAAGTATCTACATATTAAACCACAAAATCCAAATCCAAAGTTTACAAAAATCAAAATTGAAAAATAAATAAATAACCTAATGTTAAGTATCCAAATCCGAACCCAAAATTTCACAATAATCAAAACAAAAAATCAAATAAATAACTTACCACCATTCACTATTCATACTTTATAAATCTAGAACTTTAAAGAACTATTCACCTTAATTTGCCAAACACTTAAAACACCAAAGAGCTTCTCAGGTAAAACTCTATTTCACAAAAGCTCTACTTCCTACAACAATGCCAAACAAGCACTAAGGCTGAAATTTAGAGCTTTAGGAAAAAGTTCTAGAATTCTCTATTCATGCCCTATAAATCTTGAACTTCAATTCATTGTAATATGCCAAACACTCCAAACACTAAAGAGATTTTCAGTTAAAGTTGTATATCACAGAAGCTCCACTGCTAAAGCTACATAGTTAAAGCTCTACTTCCTACGGCAACGCCAGACAAGCACAATATGCATATACAAATGAATGGATATGAAAATGAACTAAGAGACATCAAATTCGTAAAAAGTAAACTCCAGGACAGATCAACTTTCCCCAATGCACAATCTAAACGAATGTGATTAACCGAATTTGGATGAACTAGACATGGCACAGATGCAGCATTTCGTATAAAATAATCAAAGTGAATTTGAAGCAATTGGACATGTTATGGCAATTCCAACAGTACCACTGTCTTTGCTCGTTAGCAGAGTCTCTGAATTCAACATCGCGCTGCCTCTGCTGAAGCAACGAGTACATATAATTGCAAGTCCTCGCGATGGAAACCTAAAGAAACTTTAACATAAGTTTCGATTGAATCAAAGCAAAAAAACCGAAGGAATCAAGACGAAAACTCACCGGATCATTGGCGAAGAGATTGAGCGAAACCAGAAATCCATACATAACAAGCTTTGGTTCAAGTACTTTGCGCGGTGGTTGCGCGTGTGTGTGTGTGTGTGTGTGTGTGTGAAAGTGAGAGGCCGTGTGAGAGATAGAGAGAAAATGAGAGAGTTTTGTGAGTAAAAACTTTGTGAGAAATGGAACTTTTGTGTGGGAATGAAAATGTAAGTGGGAAATTTTTTGTTGAAGAATTTTGTGCGGGAAATGAAAATGTAAGTTGTAAAATGTTTTTACCATCTGTCAAATTGATAACGTGTTGTGCACCACAAATACTATTATTATTTATTAAATAAATCAACTGAAAAAAACTATTTATTGAGTATTTATTAAATAGATAAATTATCTATTATTATTAAAATGAGCTAACATTTTAAGTTTTTAACTAAAGTTTAGCATATTAATTAAGATATAGACTTATAAATGTAAATATTTTTAATAAATTATATGGATTTTGACTAATGAACTTATAAATAAGTAGTTTCTCAAAAAAAGCTTATAAATAGTTATATAGTTATATATTTATGATGATATGCCTATTAATCTTTGATCACCTTGAAATTTTGCAAGCATAAAAAATATATGAAGACAATGTAATCTAACGGTAGATTTGTCAAAATTCACATCAAATTAAGAAATATAGGGTTGGGTTCAAGTTACACTTGATGTAACTCAAAAGAATGTTACACCACCTAATAATTATTAAATTCATATTTTGAAAATTCAACCATTGGATTACATGTTTTATATGGTCTTAACATGCATGTCAATTTTCATGCCAATCGGATGTAATTTACTATTTGATCTATAAACTCATCTTTCATGTATTATTTTAAACTTCAAAAACTTGAATTTAAACCATTGATTAATAACATGACTATTAATTTTTGATCACCTTGAAATTTTTTAGGCATGAAAATATATGAAGATAATGTAATCTAACGGTAGATTTGTCAAAATTCACATCGAATTAAGAAATATAGAGTTAGGTTCAAGTTACACTTAATGTAACTTTAAAAATTGTTACACCACCCAGTAACTTATTATTGAATTTATATTTTGAAAATTTAATTTTTGGATTACATTTTTTATATGTTCTTAACATACATGCCAATTTTCATGCCAATCGGATGTAATTTACTATTTGTTTTATAACTCATCTTTAATGTATTATTTTAAACTACAAAAATTTGAATTTAGGCAATTGATTAATGATATGCCTATTAATCTTAATTTGAAATTTTTTAACCCTGAAAAATGTATGAAGATAATGTAATCTAACAGTAAATTTGTCAAATTTCACATCGAATTAAGAAATATAGGGTTAGGTTCAAGTTACACATGACGTAACTCTAAAAAATGTTACACTACCCAATAACTTATTATTAAATTCATATTTTGAAATTCCAACAATTGGATTACATGTTCTATATGGTCTTAACATGTATGCCAATTTTCATGCCAATCAGATGTAATTTACCGTTTGATCTATAAACTCATCTTTTATGCACTATTTAAAATTACAAAAATTTGAATTTAAACAATTGGTTGATGACATGATTATTAACCTTTGATTACCTTGAAAATTTGTAAGCATAAAAAATATATGAAGATAATGTAATCTCATGGTAGATTTGTCAAAGTTCACATCGAATTAAGAAAAATAAGGTTGGGTTCCAATTACACTAAAAAATGTTACACCACCTAATAACTTATTATGGAATTCATATTTTGAAAATTCAACTGTTGGATTACATGCTTTATATGTTCTTAACATGCATGCCAATTTTCATGCTAATCAAATGTAATTTACCCTTTGATATATAAACTCATCTTTTATGCATTATTTTAAACTACAAAAGCTTGAATTTAAATAATTGATTGATGACATGACAATTAATATTTGATCACCTTGAAATTTTATAAGCAAGAAAAATATATGAAGATAATGTAATCTAACGGTATATTTGTCAAAATTCACATCAAATTAAAAAACATAGAGTTAGGTTCAAATTACGCGTGATATAACTCTAAAAAATATTACATTACCCAATAACTTATTATTGAATTCATATTTTGAAAATCTAACCATTGGATTACATGTTCTATATAACATGTATGCCAATTTTCATGCCAATCAGATGTAATTTACCATTTGATCTATAAATTCATCTTTTATGCATTATTTTAATGGAAAGAAATTTTTATTCACTTTTGAGAGAGAGAGAGAGAGAGAGAGTACAAAAGGCTGAAATTCTTGAATTTTAGGTTACCATTTTGAAGTTGAAAGTGCTATCATTTTTTTTATGGGTACAATTGTTTAGAAAATAAGGACAAACCTTTCTTATATAGGATGTATATAAAAGGTTCATTTTTTTTATGGGTACAATTGTTTAGAAAATAAGGACAAACCTTTCTTATATAGGATGTATATAAAAGGTTTTTTTTTTTTTTACTGTAAACAAAAGGTTCATCTAAAGAATACAAAATGCTATATGTTTATACGTTTTTTATTTTTTTTTATTTTTTTGAATTTTAGAATAACTGTTATCTTCAAAAAAATTAATATTTTAATAATTTTTTGCAAAGGTCAATCGTGCCTCTTGCAAATAATTTAGTGTTAGTAAGGGCATATTTTTAACCCACACAAAAAATAAACTTTTTGCAAGGGATTTTTATTGTCCCTCGGAAATAATTTGGTGGGAACATTTCCCTCTAAATTTTTTGACATTTTAATGTTTATTTGTGAATGTCGATCTTAGCCCTCGCAAATAATTTAGTATTAGTGACAGTTTTTTTTTGCCGTCACAAATAATACACTTTTTGCGAGAGATTTTTAATTGTCCCTTGCAAATAATATGGAGGGAAAATTTCCTTCCAAAATATTAGTATTTGCGACGGCTAGAACACATAATTGCGATAGCTTTTCTTGTTGGTCACAAATATTTCACATTTTACTAAGTATTTGCGAGGGCTTTATTTTGCCATCGCAAATAAGATTTTTTGAGAGTGCTTTTTGGGTCCGTAAAAAATTAGTGGTCGCTAATAGGCATTTTTCTTGTAGTGAAACTCTATTAAACTCGCCACCTGCCCAACCACCCAGATATTTTTTTTGAACCTTCATACCTAATATTGACCCATTCATTGAAAACAGTCCTCCATGCTTTGGGTTAGATGGATCGTTTAGATTAACCTTAGGACAATCCCTTCCACACCAAGCTCAACCCTTTACAAGTAGACAAAATTAAACTCTATCATTTTTAAAAGGTTTCAAATAAGCCCATCCTTTATTTTCCTACTAATGCTCTTGATAGGAAATGACGCCATTTCATTGACTTACATATCAAAACGTCATTTTCATCGATGATGTTATGAAAATAGTGGAAGGGTTATTTGAAACCTTTTGAACAAGTATAGTTTAAATTGAAATTTTTGAAAAAGTGCAGGATTAGTTTAAAATTACTCCTAAAAAATAGGGTTTGAAATATAAATTTTTTTTTTTTTTAAAAGAAAAGGTTGAGGTAAGTCCAACTTAAAACATGGTAAAATTATATCTTCACATAATTACATAATCAAAAGGAGATAAGTAAAAAAAAACACAGTTGTTGCACAGTCCAAGCAATTCATGGGTTGAGAATGAGTTTAGTAAGCTTTTAAGGTTTTTTTTTTTTTTTTTGTCCATGGACTTTCTCTTTAGTCATGGCTCCATGAGACGGAATATTCTTCCAGAACTCGCTTGCCCTTGTCTTCTGGATCAGTGGGACTCCTCAGGCTTCCAAAATTAGACTCCTTCCTAGAGCTGGAGGTTCCTTCACCATAATCATGCTTTTGCGTATCCCTATTTCCATCTTCAGTGGGCAATTGATGGATGAGATCCCAATCATCAGACGAGCTGGAGTTCATGCTATGGCTTAATATTGTTTGCTCAAACTCTTCCAACTCATAATGGTACAAGAGACGAAGGCCACATTTCTCCACCTTCAAACCTGGGCAGTAAGTTGTGAATGAAGCCTCAATGTAGTTGACTTGGTTCAGACAATTTCGAAACGACCCACGCCCTTTATAGGATAGCAAAATGCATCCACCTTGTTGTAGCATCACGAGATCTTCTTTTGTCAGGCGGTGGTCATCAATAGGTATCACATTACCAACATTGGTTTCGAAATGATAAATAAGTTCATAAGGAGTATCTGAATCCGGAATGTCAAAGTGGGCACTTGTTTTCACATCTAGAGCAAAAGAAGCACATAGAACCAATCCCATCCAAGAACTATCATTGTACAAATTTGGAGGTAGATCAATTGTCACCCAGGGCTCATCGCTCAGTTCACTGAACCACTCCAAAATTTCACTTGGAGGCAGATGGGGATTATTGTAAATGCATCGATCAAAGCCCTGTGAAACAGAAGTATTGTATTTTACGGGTGAGAGTGAGAGAAGTTAAAGAGAGGGAGATGGAATATCTTGTTTGAGACAGAAAAACAACATAGGTATTACTTACCAATGGGTCATTTTTGCCGAGTTCATTCTGAATCCAAGACCACATTTTTTTATTTATATTCTCAGTCTTCTTTTGATCATGGATGCCCAAAAAATCAGACTCGGACTTCATGCAGTTCTTCACGCAGTTCTTGAACTCTTCCACCGAATCCTGGTACAATAGACGAAGGCCACAATTCTGCACCTTCAAGTAAGAGCTGTTTGTCTCAAATGAAACCTTAATGTAGACACAATCATATAGCCAATCAGGAAACGACCCACGTGGTATATAGGTCAGCCAAGTGAGTCCACCTAGCAGTGAAATCATGAGATCTTCTTTAGTTGGCCAATAGATATGGCGAGGTTTCACACTCAGAACATTAGGCCCATTACTTGCTTCCAAGTGACAAATAAGTTTGCAAGAAGAGATTGAATCCATAATGTCAATGAGATTAGCCACATCCTTTGTAACAAAAAAAACTGCACATAGAGCAACTCCCAGCCAAGTACTTTCATTATGCAATTTTCGAGTTAGTCTGAATGTCACGTGGGACTTGTCACTTTGAATGCGGAACCAATGCGGAATTTCAATTGGAGAGTGACAAGAATTATAGTCACGGGATCCATCAAAGCCCTGTAAAACAGAAATATTGTGTTTAATAAGTGAGAGTGAGAAGTTAAAGGGAGGGAGAGGAAATATTATGTTTGAGGTAAGGCAAAGTCATAATCTATTAATTACCGGCAAGTGGCTTTGGGAGAGCTGATTCTTAGCTCTGCTAATTTTCACTTTATAACGAGCTGTTAATTGATCGTTCAATATTCGAAACCCATGTGGCTCTCCCATCATTAAATGACCTCTTATTTCATGAAACCATTCTTCACGCGTATGGTAGAAACTAAGCCCCCATTTTTGCACAATGATACCTGGCCAATCGCTTATAATTGAAGCCTTGATACAACTGAACTCATCTAGAAATGGACAACATGGAATATAGCACAGCCAAAGAAATCCACCCTCAATATCTAGCCACGTAAATTCTTTTTGAATGGTGCGATGGACATGGATTTCTGGCTCTGGGGCAGCTCCGTCCGTTTCCAAAACACAAATAAGGTGGTGAGAAATCGATGAATTGGGATTTTCAATAATTGCAGTTTGATGCTTATCGCTTGAAAAATAAGCACATAAAACAAGTCCCATCCATTTGTTGTCATTGAAAAAATAATTGGATATATCAATTTTCACTGAGGGCTCATTACTCTGGTAGTAGAAACAATGTAAAATTTCCACTGGGGGAAAACAAAATGAATATTCAAAGTGCCCACCCTGCAAAATAAATAAAATTATAGGACATAGAGAGGGAAGTTAATGGTGTAATTGAAACAAAGAAAGTACTCATAATTTCTTACGTAATTATTGAGTGGTGGAGACACGACTTCGTTACGAATATGCGTATATAATTTCATTCGTATCCCGCCACTACGGCTAAGTTCACATATGAAATCCCGATGTGTAGAAATGGAAGCATTGCAATGTTTTAGTTGTTGCTCAAACTGTGACAGATCATGCTGGTACAAAAGACGAAGCCCACATTTTTGCACCATCACGGTTGGCCAATCACTAACAAACAAAGCCTTAATGTGGCCACATTGATGCAGCATATCCTTCAAGGCCTCACCAGGTATGTAGGATATCCAGATTAGTCCAGAGAATAGACGTAACCAGTTTTCCTCTTCATTAGTGGTGCGGCAAACAAGGATTTGATTGTCTAGACTAGCTTTACTCGTTTGGAATTGACAATATAGAAAGTGGGATGAATTTGTTGGAACTGCATTTTCTTGACCCCTTGGGATTAAAATAGAAGCATATAGAGAGAGCCCCAACCAATTGTTGTCTTCGTACAAATTTGGGGGTATCTCAATTGTCACCGAGTGCCCAAGACGACAATAATGATTAAACCACCTTGGAGTTCTTCTTGTTGGGAAACAAGAATTATATAAAGTGGATGGATGAAAGTACTACAAAATAGATACAAAACAAAAATACAATGTCCAATTAGAGGGAGAGAGAGAAGACTGTTAGAAGTTAAAATTGTTTAATTAAGCTTATTAATATTTGACAATATTTTAGTGAATTCATGTGAGAAGTTTGTTGATGTTACCTGGAGAGAGTTTATAAATAGGAACAAAGAGTTGATTTTCAAGTTAAAATTTTATTTCTTGGATACAATACAATAGTGTACAAAATGTGTAGTATTGGATATACCTAGCTCTATATTTGTAATATTTAATTATAACAAGAAATTGATTATAAAATGAAGAAGATCCTAATACTTATAAATGTGGGGAGTTTATATAATAAATGTAATTGAGAATATACACATCTTGTCAATGTGGGACTATACACTTCCATGCAAAATCAAGAACTACAAGTGTATAACCAAACCTTGAATTTGCAAATAACCATACCCGAAACCTCACCACTGTGATTAAAAAGTGAAAGCGAGATAGAGAGGGGGGTTATGGGCCAAAAGAAGGGAAACAAGAGAGAATCACCACTGTGGAGTAGTGGTCCATAGCCATGGAGTTTAGGGTCTAAGCTAAAGAGAGATCGAGAGGTAATGCGAGATTAAGAGAGAAGGAAGAGAGCTTAGGTTCGGCCATGGTGACAGAGCTTAGAGCTCTTAGCCATGGAGGCCACTGCCATTTGGGATTAGGGTTTTCAATTGGAAAAGAAAGAGAATAAGATTGAGAAAGAAGCAGAGATAGATTGAGATGATACCTAGACTATGGAGCAGCAAAACCTAGCTTTAGCCCTCAAAATCCAATCCACCTTTAGAAAACCACAATGTTTGAACTCAAATTTTGATTCTTTGGATTTTGTGAGATAGAAGGAAAATGGGTATGTACTAGTGGGTAATTGAAAATCTAGGGAAAATAAAAGGATAAGATTTAGCTACAAAATTTGTTGTAGTTTAAGTCTACCAACTCACTCAATATCTTTCTATTGGAGTTGAATTTTGATAAATCCACTATTAGATTACATCTTCTTCTTATACCATCTACACTTGCAAAATTTCAAGAAAATTAAAGATCAATAGCTATGTCATCAATATTTTTTTTTTTAAATTACTAGCTTTTGTAATTTAAAATTACTAGCTTTTGTAATTTAAAATTATGCACAAAATATAAACTTATAGATTATATAGTAAATAATATCCGATTAACACAAAATTTGACATGTGTATTAAAAGCGTAATGAACATGCAATTCAACAGTTAAATTTTCAAAATATATTATAATATTTATTTTATTAAATAAGTTTGTAGCCTTAAGCTACAACCAATTTTGTGGCTAAACTTTGTCCAAAATAAAATGCGGGAGAGAATTACTCTAATGCAACAAATAAAAATTTGTTGCAATATATTAGTATTTTTAAATCTCTGTTGCAACAGAAAGTAATATACCCACATATATGTCTATTGCCACTATAATGTTTCTTTGTTACAATAGCTTTGTTGCAAAATAGCTTTTTTTTCTTTTCTTCTTGTAGTGAAGTTATTTACTTTTTTCTTAGTGGATATATATATATATATATATATATATGAGATTTTTTTTCTGGGTTGGTAAAAATGGATTTTGTTGTTGTTTTGTTTTAGGATGTTACCTAATCTCTTAGGTGATCATTTAATTTTTGAGTTTTTAGGTTTAAGAGCTCATTTTCAATTTTGGAGGGAGGCCATGCATGCTTCTTCTTCTTTTTTTAACAAAAAGCTTCAAATTTGATAAATAAATATATAGTAATATAATGCTTAATAGAAATTTAAAATCCAGAATGCTTGACTTTAGTGTTTGGAAGTGAGAGTCTGTGAAGGTCCGCCAACTTCCAACACAGACGACTATATATATTTTTCATAGAATTAATTAAATTTGCACAAATAGGTAAGAATTCTTACCCGGAAACGATTGTGAGGGTATGAGTCCTCCTCGTAAGAATATTGGGCAGTTACACTAGTCTCCTCCTGAGAAATGAATAACCTTTGGGGGTGCAGGTACTCATAGGAGTTCTTTCTTCCAATGAAGTCCTCAGGATAATTATCCCATATAGAGCAAAATTCTCGGGGACCGAGGGAGTCAAGAAAGCTATCAAATGGTGTAGAGCATTGCACCAGTATTTGTGTTAACTCTTCCATGTTTTTCCGGTATACAACGTTGATCCCAAAACTATGTGGAAACAAATCTGGCATTGCGCCTTCAAGCTGGAATTCAGCCCAAGCGCTTTGACTCCATAAATGTGCATGCGTATTACGTGGGATGAACATTACCCAAATGAATGAACGTTGATTTAACGTAACTAATTCATTGTCCATAGTC
Organism: Castanopsis chinensis; assembly: GCA_032878915.1. Taxonomy (NCBI): domain Eukaryota; kingdom Viridiplantae; phylum Streptophyta; class Magnoliopsida; order Fagales; family Fagaceae; genus Castanopsis; species Castanopsis chinensis. The sequence continues at coordinate 2,288,829 of JAVQMG010000080.1, read as the reverse complement.
AATATTCCACGGCATACTAAACGCCGGTTAGAAGAGCTGGTCCGCAAAAGACAACGGAATTGGAGCATTCCAATAGTACGGAATTGGTGCATTCCAATTTTTTTTAAACTCAGGCTCTGACGAATAGCAGTTGGATTTATATTGAATGATAAAAGACCACATAGTGCAAATCCCATCCAATCAGGATCATTAACAAATTCTGGAGATAGCGGGATTTCCATTGAATTCTCACCATCTTCATAACAAAACCACGGTGGGATTTCACACTTAGAAAAACAGCAATTGAAGATTTCACCCTCATCAAAGGTTTTCTGAAAAACATGGCGGAAATGATAAAATTTTCTAATATATAGGTAATTTTAACAAAAAGGTCTACAAACACAAATTCTTAAAATCATTTTCACAACTGATAGATGGAATGTTATGATCAGTGCTGTTATGCCTATGTGAAAAGGATGTTATTTCAATCACAACTTAGCACATCAAAAATTGTGGAAAATATTGAAACAAATATTTGTGACCGATTTGATTCAATGAGTGAACAAGTTGTGAAGTCTTTATTATTTATAATAACACTTAATTGTTAGTCTAAAACTCCCGTTTAGCCAATAAGATATTCTGAAAGAACAAAGTTTCAGATAGAGAATAATACAACTTGTACTGTACTATATATCCTATAAATATGCTGACAGAAAAAATTGGCTCTAGAAATATACTGCATGTGGGGGTGACAATTAACCTTAACTAGTTTATCCATATCGATGTTTTAAAAGTATCCATGAATTCTAAGCTTATTATGTATTTTACTATTAGCAACTATAATAATTTTTGTTGTAAGCAGAAAAGACTAAATTGTGTCTCGTTTATCCTCTGTATGTATGCTATGATACCAAGGTTAACTTTCTTGAGAGAGAGAGAGAGAGAGAGAGAGAGAGAGAGAGAACCTCTAAACGTGCTTTGATCAAAGATTCACTTGACATAATACTTGCATATTGCTCTTTCCTAGCTGTTGCAAGAAAACCAGTAAAAGAGCTCGGACTTGTTGCCGAAAAGGTACAGCCCTCTGCCATATTTTCATTACTTGGTTGAAGGACAGGCATGGGTTGAGGCATCCTGTAGGTATCAAAGAACATGTCTTAGAAAAATCATACTGACATAAAAATTTGATAAATGTCTCACTCAGGTTTATAAAAAATTGTTTCCAGTTAAAATACCTTTGGAGTGAGGAAGAGAAACCAAAATCTTTGCTTGCCACCCTTCCCTCAACTTGATGTAACAAATTTTGATAAAAATACTCATGATAGGCATCTGGACTTTCTAACATGCACTGGGCTAATGTTTGCACAAAGATTTCAACATCTTGCTCGTATACAAGGCGGAGTCCACACTCTTTAACCTGCACATCTGGTTTATTGTGTTCAAATGAAGCCCCGATATGCCGACACTCTTCCAGCCGAAGTAACACCTGTGGTATATAAAATACCAAAATTCGATGGGATGACTCAACAAAAATGTCTTTAGATTCCTGAAAGACCCTGTGACGAGTGAGGCAAACTCGATGACTAATTGAAGGATTATAGAAGTTGAGAAAACTTGTTAAATCCTTATTGTCACCAGAAATTGCTAGTCGCTCTTGGACAGTATAACAAGCACACACAGCGATTCCCATCCATCTCCCATAACGCTGCAAATTGGTGGGCAGTTTAATTCTTATGTCGGAACAAAAACTTCTATTACTGAACCAGTCTGGAACTGTCATATGAGGAAAGACATAATCATATTTATGGTTTCGAGCCAAGTCTCCCTGTAAAATAAAATGAATTAAAAAATTAATTCAAATGAGTGTGACAAATATATATATATATATATATATATATATAGAAATATAGTGTCCAGTGAAGAATAAGGGAGACCTGATACACTCTTAAAAGCAATGACACTAGCTTTGCTTTAACCCGGTCATTGGACTGATTAGATTCCACCTTATCCATCTGGCATTTGGATCTTTGCTTGATCTTGCCTTTAGCTTGTACAAACTTTTCCAGATCTTGCATGTAAATTACACGGGCACCACACATCTTGATCTGGATATAAGGGCTATCACCCGTAAGCGAAGTGCTAATTGAACTGCATTCCTTTAGACAGTCTCTAAGTTCCCCAGCTTGAACAAGTAACTTACAACTTTGTGATCTAGTATGGCGAAAGGGTTCATATTGAATGTTACGTATGTCAAGGACAATCAAGTGACATCTATCTACAGGACCGTCAACCATGTCTGATCTACAATTAAATTTGATAGAAAAATTCCATTCTTGTCTGTTCAATTTTTTATGGAATATAACAACAGCAAACAGAGCAATCCCAATCCAACTACTATTATCATGCAGATCCAAAGGTAGTGGAATCCTTATAGATGACCCAAAGTTCTGATGGCTGAACCACTCTGGAATTCCAGTTGGACTTGAAAACTTGCAAAAGGTTTCATTTTGATGAATTAAATCCTGTAAAATATTAAAATACATAATTACAATGATGTTCAACGCACATGTTTGGGTTGTGTGTGAGAGAAATAAAAAGAGATATAGAAATATGAAGTTAAGTGAAGGAATAGGGGGAGACCTGACATAATCTAGAAGTTTCCACCTCATCAAGGTCACATTTGAATCTTTGCTTCATCTTGCCGCTACCTTTAGCTTGTAGAAACTTTACCAAATCTTGCTTGTACAGTACACGCGCACCACACGTTTTGATCTCGATATTAGTGCACTTTCTCCTAATAGAAGCATCAATGCAATTGCAATCCTCTAAATGATCTCTAAGTTTTCCAGCTGGAATAATTGCCTTCAATCCAAATGGGCTAGCATAGAAACCTTCTATACTGCTAGCATGCAAATGCAATTGCAATAGTTTTAAGGGACAATTTATACGTGGAACTTCAATTATGTCTGATCTACAAATAAAGTCGATAGAAATATCATCCTCCTGCTCAGGAGAAAGATTGTTCAATAATTCAAGGAATTCAACACTAATAAAGAAAGCAATCCCTATCCAACTACTATCTTCACGCAGATTAGAAGGTAGCGGAATTGGTACACGTGATCCAGGGCTCTGATGGCTGAACCACTCTGGAGTTCCAGTTGAAATTGATAATGTGAAAAAGTTCTTGTTTTGATTAATTATACCCTGTAAAAAATTAAAATGCACAAGCATAAAAAAGATATTTAACATGTGTTTGTCAAATTGTGTTGTGAGAGAGAGAGAGAGAGACCATCACATATCTTGCAACACGTTCGAAGTCATCACGTAAGATCGGAAGGCGGATGCTAGAGTGACCTTCACCCTTGCTATCCAAATGAATCGCTGTGAATCCCATTTCACCCGAAGTCCATGCAATACGTTGATTTGAATACTTTTCCAATAAAGGACACCCCATTGCTATCACTTCTCCTACACTTAACGGAAGATCTGGCAATGATTGTAGCCTGCTACAACCATTTAACACAAGAATTTTGAGCTTGGAAAGCTGAGAAATACTACCAGGCAGGCATGTAAAGTTGTTTTCGCTCAAATCCAGTTTCTGCAACGAGGATAAGCCACTAAGATCATCAGGGAGTCCTCCATCCCATAAATTGCGGCCACCTAGATTTAGAGATGCAATTAATCTTAACCTAGGCAACATCAGGTTGATGGCCTTGGGGATAAGGGAAGCATATGCAGCACGGACGAGAGAGAATCCGTGCGAAAGCCAGGATTTAGGTGGTTGTGGTTGAACCTTAAATCCCATTAGATTGAGAGTTTTCAGAGATGGCAAATTGACAATTGGGAAACTTGAAAGGTTTTTGTAACCTTGAAGGCTCAAGACTGTCAAGCCAGTCAAACGCTCGAGCGATGATGGCAATTCTTCCACAGCAGTCCCATCTAAATACAGCTCTGACAAGCTTGTCATATTTGTTCCAATCTCTGAAAACTTCTTGAGACTTGAACAGCCAGATAGAATAAAAATTTCAAGAGACTTCAAGTTTATTTCGCGAGGGAGGCCAGTAAGACTTCTACAATCTTTTAGATTTAACAAAGTAAGCTTATTGAGAGCTTCGACAGATGGGTGAAGCTCGTACAAACTTGTACATCCTTGAAAAATCAGCCTCTCCAGATTTGGGCATCCGATGAAGTTAGGAGTCTTGTCTAAGTCTTTAGAGTCCCTAAGATCCAGGAGTCTTAACTTGGCCAAGTTCTGCAACAATAAATAGATATGGGAAATTAAGTAGTCAAGAACCTAATCTGCATTTTAAAAAAAAATAAAAAATAAAAAAGCAACACTAGCACACATTAATGGAAAACTTACAGTAAGTCCCTCTGGTAACTGCTCAATGTGGCTGCGTGGCATGATGAGTTCAACAAGATTGTCCGGTTGAAAATCGATTGGCATTGATTTCAAAGGATAATCATGCCACTCCATCATTCTTAACTCATTAGAAAGAAAATCGAGGCCTTTTGGAAGGTGCACATTAGAAATTTTAAGCAACCTTAGACTTTCCATATTTGAGAAGGCTTTGTCATTCAAGTTTTCTTTATGTTGAAATTCTTTTCCCTGGAAATCAAGAACTATGCCTTTTACAATTTCTGTTCCCTGGCAATCAGCAACAATGACATTAGCGTTGGGAAAAATATAGCAAAAAATTTGCGAGAATTACACAAATATACACTTCTCTAAGTTTATGCCTATATATAGAGCCACTTACAGTATTTTTCTTTAGCACATGAAACACATCCTTACAAAGCCACAACCTACTGCGTCTTCCATGCTCTTGAGGTGATTCACGACTAACAATTCTCCAACCCATTTGTTGTATTAAATCATGCATACATAATTTTCCTCCTAAAATGGCAATGAGAGATTTGTCCTTGAGAGTTTCTATATTCTTCTTGCAACCAGAACCTTCTATATGGGCCACTCGATTTTTATCCTCCCCTTTGAAGAAACACGCAATATCCAAAAATAGATCTTTCTCTATTTTAGTCAATCCCCTATAACTTATCTCAAGTTTATCAAGTATTTTTTCTTCAGGAATTTCTCCTTCAGGAATTTCTCCTTCAGGGATTTCTTCTAATTGATGCAGGTAATCTTCCCATACCTCTCTTGGTCTATCAATCAAGGAGGAACCCAAAACTTTAAGAGCTATAGGAAGCCCTTTAGCATACTTCACAAAACCATTCGACAAATCCTCAAAATCTTTTTTAGGATAGGTTTGTTTAAACACACACCAACTGAAGAGCTCCAAAGCCTCGTCATTGTCTAATCCATGTACCTTATGTATAGTAGTACCCAGGTGATGCCTCTTTAGCAAGTGCTTATCTTTACTTGTGATAATAATCATACTCCCTAGACCAAACCAGTCAGGGTTCCCTGCTAATGCCTCTAGATGTTCATCTTTGTCAACATCGTCAAGAACAATTAGAACCTTCTTATTTAGTAGTCTCTTCTTTATGACATTGATCCCTATACGAGCGTCCCAAATGTCTTCCTTTACCCTCAGTGTCTCATAAAGAAGCTGTTTTTGTAAATGTTCTTGACCATTTTTTTCACCTTTTTCTCTAATGTCATAAATAAAGCTACTAGCTTCAAATTGATGACGAATTCTATTATAAATGGCAAGTGCTAGAGTGGTTTTACCAATCCCAGGCATCCCCCAAAACCCTATGAAGCGCACATCATCTGACATTGTACTAAATAACTTCATTATTTTTTCCACATGTGAGTTTATTCCAACAAGGTGCTCAGAATCTTCTGATAATTCATGATTCAATTCATCAAATATGCTTTTTGTGATTTCCTCAATATCTATTGATTCAGGACTGTAATAAAAGTTAAATATTAAAAATTATAAAAAGATACAAACAATAATTTTGATGAGACAAGTGTGCTTACCACAAAGAGATAATATATCATTAAATAATTTTTAGAAAATCTTATACTACAGAAGCCAAGAAAAAAAAAACCCTTATGTTAAGATATGTTAGGTAAGGATTGGAAAAAATCTTAGTTTTTACAAGGGCAAAGCAAGTGCAGAAGATTGAAATCCGGGATGAACCCGAATAAAAATATGTTTTCTTATATTTGTTTTTGTATTGTTTGTTTCTGTTTTTACCTTTGCATTTGGGTCTTGGAACGTTAGGTGAGGATTGGAAATGTTTTTATTTTTTATTTTGTGAAGGTGGGGTTTGTTGTTTTTTAATGGAAAATGAATGTGGCAAGGAATTGTGTTTTTTGAATTTTTTGTGAATTTCAATAGGAATTTTTAGGATAATGTTGAAAGTTACCACCGAGGGATGATTTTGATCATTAACAGAGTGCAGAGTTTATCGGGAGTCTGGAAGAGTGCATTGTGTCGCTTGAAAACTTTTTTTTCTTGATAAAGATTATGCATAAGTTATTGTTACCCAAGAAAAGATAGAGTGCAACTTTTTTTCCCATGCCTTTCGATACTAAAAAATCAGGGAAAAAAATTGAATTACTTTACCATATTGCATCCGGTACAAAGTACAAACTATAAGAGACACTCAATATGCCTTTAGATCTTTTTAAAGGCTTCCCCCACTAAAATAGCAGTCCTTCCTCCCCCTAATTTGAGTAGGCTCACTCAATAGTCTTAAATAAAATAAAATAAAATAAATGGCTAAATGGCCTAGTGATTTTTAAGAAAATTAAGATAGCTTCTTCTTGTATCAGACAAAATTTTAAGACGTGTATTTTAGAAGATTATATAGGTTTCATTGGAATTATTTAATTCAATTTAGCAGGTAATCTAGTAATTTATATCACTAATAAAATATTTGAAAATTTTCACTATAAATTTTTTCTTTTTAGAAAAAATTTCACCATAGAAATTATAATAGATGAATTTTATTCTATAAACATAACTAAATTGGAGATAATAAGTTTTTTTTTTGAAACCGGAGATAATAAGTTATATATATATATATATATATTATATTTAGCGTGGCCCCTCCATGACAAATATTTTGGCTTTGCCACTTGAATGAATTAACTTTGAACTCTATGAAGTCGTATCTTATGCTCTTTCATTGTATTTAGATAATTTTTGACTGATTATGAACTAAGTTTTCTAAATATCTCTCTTTCACATTTTTTAAGTCTTTTTTATTGGTTGAATTGAACATAATTGGAACAGAAGATTTAGCAATAGTTAAATTTTTTTTTATAAATTAATCATATAACAAATTTATATGAAAGAAAAAAGTGAAAAAAAGAGAGTAAACTACTGTTTAGATGTAATAAATAGAAAAAAAAAATTAAACAATTGATTGTCTTTATTATCTTAGAAAACACCTACAATTATCATACATAAATATATAATACGCAAGATATTCTATATAACCTCAGTCCATTTACTACCCAATATGTACAATGTTTTTGTTAAATACCAAATATATAATAATAATTATTGTAAGGACACAAAGTAGGCCTTAGGCCTAAATGCGTGACTGGGCCGACCCAAGTGGCCTACACAATAGAATTTGTAGAGAGTGGGCTCAAAGCCTAGACTTCATAGGGCTCTGGAAAGCTATGGCGTATGGGCTAAGTTCGCTGCTGACGTACGATGAGCTGATGAAGCGACTTTTCCTCTCCTCGGACGTGGGCCGAGGAGCTTGTATCCTGGCTTCCCTTCTGTTATCTCGAAGGAGAGCGAGAGAGAGAGAGTCTTCTTTTTTAGGAGAAAGAATCTGGCCCCCTTCTAATGGTTCCCCCTTCTTTATTTATACTTCCCATTCTTGGTGCCCATCTGTCTTTTCCCTGAAAACGCTCCCCAATGCCTGTAAGGCTGACCACCGTCCTCTCAGAAGTCATTTCTCCATTAATGCGGCCAGGCGGGTAGGTGAAAGGCCTTTAATGTGGTGGCAGCAGCTTTATGCAGTGCACATCCCACTTGTCCCCCTCCTCGGCGTCCCATTGAAGCTTGGGATGACTTGCTGAGCTTCAGGAGCTCTTCCTTGGATGTCATGCTACGCTCTTCGATCCCTGGCCCTGCTGTCCGAAGAGACCTTCTCCTCGGACTCTCATCTAACTGGCCGACGGCCTGGTCGGCGGGCCTTTGGGCCCCAGTTTTAGGAGGCCCTATTCTCTATTCACGGCCCCTTGGCGGAGTCCATGTTTTCGGACCAGGCCCAAGGCCCACATGGTGCTCTAACGTCTTTACCCCCCACAATAGCCCCTTAAAAAGTCGTTTGACTCCGATCCGAGGAGGCAGACGGGTTTTTGACCTGCGAAACCTTCCCCCACGTGACCTCTTAATTGTCGCAGGTGCAAAGTCTGTTCGCGCCTTCTGGGAAAGCCTCTGGCGCTTCGTAACACGTAACACCTGCATTAACTGCGCTGAGTAACTCCCTATCGCGCACGTTCAACGGTGAGATGGGGATCTAACGGCCTGGGTTCATTCCCGAAAATTTAAGCGGGATTTTTCTCACGAACCGCCGCCCCTCAATCATCAAAACGCTTCGATAATCGTGAATGTCCCGCATTTCTTCCAAAGAGTAGATATCCTCCGAAGTCATTCAATCTTTCTCTCTTACTCAAGAAGCTCCCAGAAGTTCGCATATCTTCGTCCTGTAAGTCTCTCACTCCTTCGAACCCCTTCCTCCTCGGCCATCAACCTTTCTTCCTTTTCACCGTAACCCATGGGTAGGTTTAAGTGTCTAGTTGATACGGCCTTTGGCATGGAAGGATTCCGGGCCAAGTATCACATCCCCTCGGATGTGGGTCTGGAATACTGCCCCCTCGGGGCCGTCACGAACTCTAGGAAAGCGGGGCAGGTTGTCATCCCTATAATCGCCTTCCTGGAGGGTGGGATGACACTCCCCATGAGGGAAGTGACCAGGGAGTACCTTCGTAACCATAGGTTATGTCCAAACCAGTGTACGTCCAACATGTTTAAGTTCTTAGGCTGCGTCGATGCTCTGAACGAGCAAATGGGTCTGCACCTCACATGGCACAACGTCGTTTACATGTACGAGTGCCACCGGATGAAGGACGCAGGCTATTACCTCAAGTCGAGGTCTAGCGCTGTCAGGCTTATCTCATGTCTGCCCAAGTCCAATAAAGGCATGAAGGATGACTATCTCATCACCACCGGGAGGTGGTATGACGGTCTCCATTGCCCAGTAAGGGAGGGACAGCCAGGTGCGATTCCCTAGGATTTAGGAGTCTCGGTTTGTAAAGTTTTGCCCCTTTTTACTCCCCTTGGTAGATCTACTGTCATTCGATGTCTTCCTTACTTGATTCGCCATGAGTATCTAACCATGTTCGTTTCCCCTGCTCTTTTTCTTGCAGATAAGCAGCACACGTCTCCTCGTTTGGGCAACGTCAACATCTCAGACCTCAACAAGGTTTTGAGATCCGAGGTCTTTGTGAACGGGGACCTGCAGGTGAGGGCTGCCCACCTCATATTGGGGTACGACCCCATATCAAAGGTTTTCGGCGAGGTTGAAGACGCTATTCTCGCCGGCCACCGGAGGCGATCACGGATAGACATCCGCTACCCCGAATTTCTCACCCCCCGTGCTTTGCTGGACGCACCCTCCACCATCTTATACAGTCGAACCATCAAAGCCATTCCTTTGGCAGCGCAGCAAGAGGACTAGACCATCCGGGAAGAGTCCGCGGCTTCCCCCTCATCCCTCGGCAAAGAGATTGACAGATTCCGCCTAGAGGAGGCCGAGAGACCATTGGGGAGCCACATGGTTAACATCTCGGATGAAGAAGAGAGCGCTTCGGACAGGAACTCCGGCATCGCAGGGTTAGTTATTGCCCGACCAGAGGACTCCTCCGAAGAAGACCACGATATGACGTCTTTGAAAGATCTCTTTGCCAGGAAAAAGGGGGTCCAAGTCTCCAAGGGTGACGCCTCTGGGTCCCAGCTGAGGCTGTTCCCGCCTCCGCCTCCCCCTCCCCCTCCCTCCGACCCACTCCCTCCTCTTTCCAACGTTCCAAAGAAAAGGAGGAAAGAGAATGAGGAGGCAGACAGGGAGAGGGAAAAGAAGCAGAAGCACCAACGGCAGCTGCAGCAGCAACACCAGCAGGTTGCTAAGGGTGGGGGGCAAGCCTCATCCGCCGAGAGCGGGGAGATCCGCGGGCTAGCCGAGGTCCGCCGAGGGGAGTCCAGCTGGTCCCCCGCTCTAGAGGTGGATGAGGCTCTAGTGTCTCTCTAGGCGAGCATTAGGGATTTCCAGAAAGGTCACGCCTCTCACCTGGCCAACGCTTTGGAGCAGCCCCTCCTCCTGCCTAGGGACATGGAGGACTTGGGGAGGATGGGTCAGACGCGCCTCTTCCTTTCCCTTAAGAGGAACTTGGGCCTGGTACGCACTATACATTTAGTTTCCTGTTGTCGTTTCAGTCCCCGTGCATGCTAACTTTCGTTTACCATGTTTCTGTTGGAACTTTTCCTGCAGGCCATCCAGGAGGCCTTTGCCGCCGACACGCTGGTGGAGCACTATCAAAACCAGGTCGGTGCCGAGCAGTCGGCCAAGGTCGAGGTTGAGAAGGAGCTTGGCTGCGCCGAGGCAAAGAAGGCTGACCTGGCTGTCAAGCTAGCCTCAAAGCAAAACGAGAGAAAGAGCCTGGACGCGGGCCTAAAGACGGCGACGGCGCAGGCGGAGGCCCAACGCAAGCTCCTACACCAAAGGGACGAGGCCCTGTCCAAAGCGGGGCAAGAGGTTTCCAACTTAAGAAGAGAGCTTGCGTAGGCCCAAGAAGTGGCTTGCACCATCAGGGAGACTGTGGAGGCCGCTACCAAGGCCACCTACAATGAGGGGGTCGAGGCGACGGAGAATCGCCTGACCGAGGAGCTGGGCGAGCTGTGCAGGGAGTACTGCCAGCAAGTTTGGGCGAAAGCCTTAAATGCTGTGGGGGTCCCTACCAGCTCCGAGTGGAGGGCAGCGGAGAAGGTCTGGTATCCCGAAGATATCAGACTCATCGAAGACGCTCCCTCTACTCTGGTCGCTTCCGAGGTCGCGGCCCTGACGCTGCCTCCCTCCTCCCAGGATCAAGTTCTGCCCCCCGAGGAGGTTGTTGCCTCTAAGGACGGGGCTGAGAAGGGGTTGGGCAAGCTAGCCAGCCAGGTCTTACCTCCGCCTAAGCCAAAGGACAAGGGAAAGCAAGTCCAGGACCTGTCTAAGGTCACACCAGAGCGAATCGAGGTGGAAGGCCAAACTAAAGAGGCCTCGTCCAAGCCAGCGAAGGAACCCCCGTTAAAGATCAAGGGATAGGCAACCTCGGGCACCTCTTCGTCGTTTTGCGCAGACTTTCACTTTCATCAACTGTTTTTATGTAGATTTTAAGTATTTCTCCTTGTAATTTCTTTCCTTTAGCTTTGTCTCGAACAGTTTTTAGTGAATTTCATTATCTTGCTTTGATAGCGTAACTTCTTTAATGGATTGTGTTTACTATTGTATGATTCGCCTTATTGCACTTGATTTCTGACATAATTGGGTTGATAGACAAAAAGCTTATTTACGCAGTCTCACAATCGCTCAAAAGACCAATTTACGCAGTCTAGGTTGACATTAGCACTTGGTCGAAAATAAATTTTATGTTAAATTTTCCCTAGGCAGAAAGTCCGAGGACTTGGCGTAGCCTAGGATGACATCAACAGATAGTTTAAACGAATTGGGTGTTAAATTTTCCCAAAGCAGAAGGTCCAAGGACCTAGCTTAGCCCCGATTGACATTAACCTTTAACAAAACATTGAACTGTGTTAAATTTTCCCAAGGCAGAAGGTCCGAGGACCTGGCTTAGCCCCGGTTGACATTAGCACTTAATAAATAAACTGTATGCTAAATTTTCCCAAGGCAGAAAGTCCGAGAACTTGGCGTAGCCTAGGTTGACATTAACAGATAGTTTAAATGAGTTGTATGTTAAATTTTCCCAAGGCAGGAGGTCTGAGGACCTAGCGTAACCAAGGTTGACATTAACATAACAAATTGCATGTTAAATTTTCCCAAGGCAGAAGGTCCGAGGACCTAGCATAGTCTAGGTTGAACATTAACAGATAGTTTAAACGAATTGGGTGTTAAATTTTCCAAAGCAGAGTGTCTGAGGACCTGGCTTAGCCCCAGTTGACATTAACACTTAATAAATAAACTGTATGTTAAATTTTCCCAAGGCAGAAGGTCCAAGGACCTGGCATAGCCTAGGTTGACATTAACAGATAGTTTAAACGAATTGGGTGTTAAATTTTTCCAAAGCAAAAGGTCCGAGGACCAGGCTTAGCCCCGGTTGACATTAACCCTTAATAAAAAATTGAACTATGTTAAATTTTCCCAAGGCAGAAGGTCTGAGGACCTGGCTTAGCTTCGGTTGACATTAACACTTAATAAATAAATTGTATGTTAAATTTTTCCAAGGCAGAAAGTCCGAGGACTTGGCGTAGCCTAGGTTGACATTAACAGATAGTTTAAACGAGTTGTATGTTAAATTTTTCCAAGGTAGGAGGTCCGAGGACCTGGCGTAACCAAGGTTGACATTAACATAACAAATTGCGCGTTAAATTTTCCCAAGGCAGAAGGTTCGAGGACCTGGCATAGCCTAGGTTGACATTAACGCTTAACGAAAATAAATTGCATGTTAAATTTTTCGAAGGCAGAAAGTCCGAAGACTTGGCATAGCCTAGGTTGACATTAACAAATAGTTAATCTAGCGATAGAGACTAAGATATTAACAATTGGCATGATACAATGATATCCGAATACATGGCGGGCACGCCTTTCATTAGTAGTAATACCTTCGGAGGTTATTTACATTCCAGGGTCGTTTTACAAGTTTGTTTTCCAAGTCGGCGAGATAATATGGCCCCACGCCGGCCACTGAGGTTATACGGTAGGGCCCCTCCCAGTTTGGTCCCAATTTTCCCCACGATGGGTCTTTAGCAGTTCCCACGACTTTTCTCAAGACCAAGTCTCCCGGAGCGAAAGACCTGGATCATACGCGAGAGTCGTACCCTTGCTTGAGCTTCTGCTGGTAGCAAGCTAGTCGGACCATAGCGTTTTCCCGCCTTTCTTCCACCAAGTCTAGCCCCTTCAGTAGCATGTCGTCATTAGCATCTGGGGTGAAAGACTGCGCCCTCATCGTCGGGAACCCCATCTCCATAGGAATCACAGCCTCGGCGCCATACGTCATCGAGAAAGGAGTCTCCCCTGTGGACCTTCGCGGCATGGTTCGGTAAGTCCACAACACGTATGGTACCTCATCCACCCATCTGCCCTTCGCATCGTCAAGTCTTTTCTTGATTCCATTGACTATCGACTTGTTGACTGCTTCGGCTTGGCCGTTCTCCTGTGGGTAGGTTGGGGTGGAGTACCTGTTTGTGATGCCGAAGTCTCCACAATACTTCCTGAAGGCTTTACTGTCGAACTGCAGTCCATTGTCCGAGATGAGAGTGCGTGGGATCCAAAATCTGGTGATGATGTTCTTCCAGACGAATCTCTTCGCGTCCACGTCCCGGTTATTTGAGAGTGGCTCGGCCTCTACCCATTTAGTAAAATAGTCTGTCCCGACGAGCAGCCATCACTTGTTGCCCGCCGCCCTCGGAAACGGTCCCACTATGCTCAAGCCCCACTGTGCAAACGGCCAAGGGCTGACCAATGGATTAAGAACACCACCAGGCTAGTGAATATTGGGGGAGAACCTCTGACATTGATAGCATTTCCTCGCGTACTCCTATGCCTCTCTTTGCATATTCGACCACCAGTACTCCTGTGTGAGGGCCCTGTGAGCTAGTGACCTTCCGCCCGTATGGCTACCGCAAATTCCCTCATGCAACTCCTCCAAGAGCTGCTCCGTCCCTTCCGGGTGCACACACAGTAGGTAAGGCCCCAAAAAGGAGCATTTATAGAGCTTCTCGTCCTCGGATAGCCAGAATCTAGGAGCCTTCCTACGGATCTTGTCGGCCTCAGACTTTTCCTCCGGCAGAGTGTCGTGTTTAAGGAAAGACACTATGGGGTCCATCCAACTGGGTTTTGTTCTGACTTGTTGGACCCGGACGGCCTGACAATCTGGACCTGCTGGCCTAAACAGGTCCTCAATGAGAATGACCCGAGGAAGGCCCTAGGTCCAGGAGGTTATGAGCGTGGCCAGCGAATCGGCGTGGGTGTTTCCGCTTCTGGAGATATGTGATAGTGCGAAGGATTCGAATTTGGCCTGCAAGTGCTTGGCGCGAGCTAAATACTCTCGCATTCTCAGTTCCCTGGCTTCCAACTTCCCTTCCACCTGGCCGACCACCAGCTGCGAGTCTGAGAACGTTCGTACCGCCTTTCCCCCCATTTTTCGAACCATGTCTATTCCCACCAGCAAAGCTTTATACTCGGCCTCATTATTGGTAGCTGGAAACGCTATCCTTAGAGACTTTTCTATGACGACCCCATCTGGAGATATCAAGACTATTCCAGCACCTGAACCTCTCTAGTTGAAGGCTCCATCTACATAAACCTCCCATATCGAAGACTTCTCACACGAGACTATGCCAACTTGTTTTCCCCCCAAGCTACATCCCCCTAGGTTTTCCTCTAGGGAAGGCTTAGTGAACTCCGCCACCAGGTCAGCCAGGACTTGCCCCTTCACAGATGTACGAGGTAGGTACTTGATGTCGAAGGCTCCCAAGAAAGTTCCCCATTTGGCGATTCTGCTGGAGTAGTCAGTACTTCGCAGCACGGACTTAAGTGGGAGTTGGGTTAGCACGACGACTGTATGAGATTGAAAATAGTGCGGGAGTTGGCGTGTCGCATGCACTACGGCCAGAATCGCCTTTTCCAATGGTAAATACCAGATCTCGGCCTCCTGCAGAGACTTGCTCACGTAATAGACCAGTCTCTGTATACTGTTGTCGTCTCGTATCAGAATCAGGTTAACAGCATGGGCAGCCACAGCTAGGTATGCAAACAGCACTTCGTCTGGATTAAGGCGGGACATAATGGGTGGTCGAGAGAGGTATTCCTTCAGCTACTGGAAGGCCAAGGAGCACTCCTTGGTCCATTCGAATCCCTTCCATTTGTTTAGCAGTTGGAAGAAGGGTTGGCACCTGTCCGCAAATCGGGAGATGAACCTACTGAGGGCAGCCGTAATCCCGGCCAGCCTCTGGACCTCCTTCGGGTTCCGAGGTGGTTGCAGGTTACAGATTGTGGTGATCTGTTCGGGGTTGGCCTCAATACCTCTGTGAGTAAGCATATAGCCCAGGAATTTACCAGACCCTACACCAAAGGAGCATTTGGAGGCGTTTAAATGCAACTTGTGCTCCCGCAAAGTCTGGAATGTGCTATCCAAGTCGGCCACATGCTCCGATATGGCCCTGCTCTTCACAACCATATCATCTACGTATACCTCGACGGTCTTTCCAAATTGCGCCTCAAACATCCGGGTTATCATCTTCTGATAGGTAGCCCCTGCATTTTTCAGGCCAAAGAGCATCACCTTGTAATGGTAGTTGCCGGTGGGGGTCACGAAAGCGGTTTTCTCCTGATCTTCTAAAGCTAAAGGTATCTGGTGGTACCCCTGAAAGGCGTCCAGGAAACTCATGAGAGGGTGGTCGACCGTCGCGTTTACCAGTTGATCTATGTGAGGCATCGGGAAAGGCTCCTTGGGACACGCTTTGTTCAGATCCGTGAAATCTATGCATACCCTCCACTTCCCACTTTTCTTCTTCACCACGACTGTGTGCGCCAATCATTCGGGATAGAACACTTCCTTGATAGCCCCAACTCTCTTAAGTTTGATGACTTCCTCCTTAACGGCCTCGGAATGCTCCGTGGAAAAGCGCCGAGGGGGTTGCTTCTTCGGTACTGCTGCCGGGCTGACGTTCAAGTGGTGGCATATGAAGTTTGGGTCGATTCCAGGCATCTTATGCTCGTCCCATGCAAACACGTCAAGGTTCCCCCTTAAGAATGCGACTAATTCTTCCCTTTCTTCAATCGACAGTTGAGCCCCTATCTGGAAGAACCTCTCTGGGTCATTATTTACGAGAACCCTGTCTAACCCCTAGCACATGGACTCTTCCGTCGCTGTCCCCACCGTTGCAGCGGAAGAGGCTAACTGCTATTGGGTCGGCGCATTCTAGGCCGACGATTCAAGTTCCGGCCTGCGCATGACTGCGACCGTTAGGCACTGCCTCGCCGCAGTTTGACTCCCAATAATTTCTTCGACTTGACCACCGAAAGGGAACTTCACCTTGGCGTGGAGAGTGGAGGAGACAGCCCCCAGGGCGTGCAGCCAAGGTCGCCCCACAATGGCCGTGTAAGGGGAGTAGGCGTCTACAACGATGAAATCCACCTCTACTACTGCTGGACCTGACTGCACAAGCAATCTGATCTGCCCCTTCGGGATCACTGCCTTCCCCTCGAAGTTTATCAGTGGTGAGTCGTAGGCCGAAAGGTCCTCTTCCTTCAGGTTCAGCCCCTTGTACAGGTCGGGGTACATGATATCTGCTCCACTTCCTTGGTCCACCATCACCCTCTTGACATCGTAACCTCCAATTCTCAGCATAATGACTAGGGCGTCGTTGTAGGGTTGGATGGTCCCTTCCTTGTCCGCGTCCGAGAAGGCCAAAGTGGGCGGCTCATTACTCTTGATCTTCTTCGGCTCGAGGCCAGAGCCCTCAACATGGGCTCGCGCTACTGACATCACCCTGGAAGGGCGCGAGCCGGTCCTCCCAGGAGCGGCGAGAATGACATTGATGGTCCCCAGAGGAGGCTTGGGAGTATGATGGCCCTGGCTTGTCAGCCCAGGGTGCTCTCTCTGCCCTTCATGCTGGTACACGAACTGTCTCAAATTTCCCTTATTCGTCAGCTGTTCTAAGTAGTTCCGTAGGCTCTTGCAGTTCTCCGTCGTATGGCCGTTCTCTTGATGGTACTGGCAGTGGAGGTTCTGGTTACGCTTTGTGGGATCACCTACCATTTTACTAGGCCACCTGAAGTAGGGCTCGTGACGGATTTTCTTAAACACCCGCCGTATGGGTTCGTGGAACACAATGCCGACCACCTACGTTGTCGTCAGACGAGGTTGCCCGACGAGTTCTCTCCTCGGCCTACTATTGCTGTATCTGTCCGACCTGAAATCCCTCATCTCTTGAGGGATAACCTTCGCCCTAGCCTTCATTTGTAATTGATCCTCCTCCACCCGCGTGTACTCGTCAATGCGGTCCATGAGCCAGCGCACGCTCTTGACAGGCTTTCTGGTCAGTGACTTCCTCAAGTCATGCTCGTTTGGAAGGCCGACCTTGAAGGTGCTTATGGCGACTTCGTCGAAGCCCCCATCGATCTCGTTGTACATCTCTTAATATCTGTCGGTATATGCCCTGAGGGTCTCTCCTTCTCTCATGGCCATGGACAACAATGAATCTACAGGCCGAGGGACCTTGCTGCATGTGATGAACCGCGAGCCGAATGCCTTGGTGAGCTCCGTGAAGGAATCGACAGAGCTTGCCTTGAGGCCATTGAACCACCTCATCGCAACGGGTCTCAGGCTGGAGGGGAAAGCCTTGCACATCAGGGTCTCGTTCTTTGAGTACACTACCATCCTCTGGCTGAAATGGCTCACATGCTCTACTGGGTCCATTCTCCCGTTGTAAATGGTGAAGGTCGGTTGTGTGAATCGCCTCGGAAGCTTTCCCTTCTCAATCCTCCGAGTGAAGGGTGACTCAGAAATCTGGAGGAGCGCCTTACTCAAGGTGTTGTTGGCCAAGCCCCTAGAGGGGGTCCTTTTACCCTTAGGGTCGCAATGGTGTTCGCCCTCCTGAGAAGAGGACTCGCTAGGGGAGGTCCTCGACCTGGAACTGTCGAATCTACTGCTAGTACCCGCTGAGGACTGGCCTGAAGGAGAGGGTGTGTGCCTTCGTTTCTCCAGGCGCAGCGTTCTTCTCAGATGGTCAATCTCCCTTTACAGGGTCTCAACACTCTTTTTGCGTGAGGCTCTACTTCCATCCCCTGCATGACTCCTCCCGCGCGTACGCTCTGTACGCACACTGGCTTCACGCTCTCTCTCCCGCTTTAACCGCAAAAAGTGGTCCTCGCGCTAGGACCCCATGGATTCTGCACGACGTGAACCTGAACCTTCCATGATACTTCCAGTCCCTTTAGTCAAGGCTTCCCACAGACGGCGCCAATTGTAGGGACACAAAGTAGGCCTTAGGTCCAAATGCGTGGCTGGGCCGGCCCAAGTGGCCTACACAATAGAATTTGTAGAGAGTGGGCTCAAAGCCTAGACTTCATGGGGCTTTGGAAAGCTATGGCGTATGGGCTAAGTTCGTTGCTGACGTGCGATGAGCTGATGGAGTGACTTTTCCTCTCCTCGGACGTGGGCCGAGGAGCTTGTATCCTGGCTTCCCTTCTGTTATCTCGAAGGAGAAAGAGAGAGAGAGAGAGAGAGAGAGAGAGAGAGAGAGAGAGAGTCTTCTTTTTTAGGAGAAAAAATCCGGCCCCCTTCTAATGGTTCCCCCTTCTTTATTTATACTTCCCATTCTTGGTGCCCATCTGTCTTTTCCCTAAAAACGCTCCCCAATGCCTGTAAGGCTGACCACCGTCCCCTCAGAAGTCATTTCTCCATTAATGCGGTCAGGCGGGTAGGTGAAAGGCCTTTAATGCGGCGGCAGCATTTTTATGCAGTGCACGTCCCACTTGTCCTCCTTCTCGGTGTCCCATTGAAGCTTGGGATGACTTGCTGAGCTTCAGGAGCTCTTCCTTGGATGTCATGCTATGCTCTTCGGTCCCTGGCCCTGCTGTCTGAGAAGACCTTCTCCTCGGATTCTCGTCCAACTGGCCGACGGCCTGGTCGGCGGGTCTTTGGGCCCCTATTTTAGGACGCCCTAGTCTCGATTCACAGCCCCTTGGCGGAGTCCACGTTTTCGGACCAGGCCCAAGGCCCACATGGTGCTCTGACGTCTTTACCCCCCACAATTATAAACAAAATTTCATGTATATTATATATTATAACATTTTCTTATAAGCATTTTTTTAATGAGTTTTGACTTTTGATAAGCATTATATATTATTATATGACATTAAACTCAATCACACTATTATCTATCATCTATTGTAATATATTCTTTTAGTTAAAGAAACAACTTAAAGTTTTTATTTTTTATTTTTTAATTATTCAAAAGATACAATGGGTAATGAGGGATTTAAAATAAAAACTAGATATTTCTAATGGAAATGCCCCATTTGAGCTTATACAACCCTCTATGGCTTTCTTTGTTAATTGGGCAAATTACAACTTACATACATGTGGTTTAGTTGAAATTTAAATTGTCTACTTATAATTTAAAATTTCATATTTTACCTACCGAAGGTTTAACTGAAATTTAAGTTGCATACCTAGATTCTTTTTTATTTTATTTGATCTTGTATATTTATTTTTTTTTTTGTGTTTTTGGAGGAGAAAAACATAAAAGTAAAGCAAAATCACATATTTAGCCTTGTTTTTAGCAGAGATGAGTTAAGAAAATTTAACTGAACTAATCTCACGTAAGTAAAATGTCAAATTTCAAACTACAGGTAAGTAACTTAAATTTCAGTCAAATCACATGTAGGTAAATTGTAATTTGCCATTGTTAATCAAAGCAACTTAAAGTTTTTTTTTTTCTTTTTTTTTTTTTTGGGAGGAAAAAAGCAACTTAAAGCTAAAAGTTAGCTAAGGAAACATCTCAAGTCTCAGCCACAAAACACAAAGTTCTATCAAACAAAACAAATAAAAAAAATCATACCAGTACATACACTAGAGAGCAAGAGAGATACCAATTGATTACCAAAAAAAAAGAGAGATGCCAATTCAAAAGTTATCCAAATCATTGATGATATGACGAGAAGAAAAGGTAGAATCTTACCTATCCACTAAATGCCTTCCGCGGATCTTGCTCACTTCTTTCAGTGCAGATCTCCACTCTTTTATCTGTTCTTCGCGAACCTTGCCATCTTCCTCATGCTTGAGAAATGCTTTCTCAAAACTCTCCCTCTGATTCCCAACATCAGAGGGATTTACATGGTAAAAAATAGGCCGAACTTTCAGCCCCTTCTCTTTCATGCATTCAAGAATTTTGACAAGTTCGTTCAAACACCACTTTGAAAAAGCATAGTTTTTTGAGAGAATAATAATTGCATATTGAGATTCTTCTATTGCCTTTATGAGCCCTGAAGCAATGGGCTTTCCTTCCTCGAGGTTTTCATTATCTCTATAAACAATAATGCCTTTTTGTATCAAAGTAGCATATAAATGATCTATAAAATTGTTACGGGTGTCCTCACCATAAAAACTGAGAAAAACTTTGTATTTCCTTCTAGACATAGAAGAAGAAGATGAGAAAGACAAGGATGTACTGGCTTCTTGAGTGCTGAAGGAAGCCATTAGAAACTCAACCAATAGCTTGTTTATGGAAAATGGAGTACTAAAAGAGAATGGAATTTTTTTTTTTTTTTTTGGATGGAAGAGAATGGAACTTGAGCAAAGGTTTATGAGAACTTCAACTTTCTGTGGAGGTTTCAGTTATCATTCGCGGTATTAAACTCCTGGCAACGTGGGAGAAGCATTTATAGGTGCCTAAGTGGGAACACATTAAAAATAGATTAAAAGTTCATTCTAGACAGTTTTTATTATTTGATACCTATATTCACAATTATTGTCAATTTCGTCTTTTAAGTTTGTAGTAATTGCTAATGTGATCCTTCCGTCTATTTTCATTAATGAATTTGCCCTTAACGCAACCAAAACAGCCTACGTTATAGTGACTTTTTTTTTTTTTTTTTTTTTTTCACATTCTACTCGAGGTACTGATTCGGTTAAAAGAGGGGTGGAGCAAACCTATGATTTTCTAACTTTCATATCTCCATCCACCTCTCCCTGAATGGACCATGTGGATTAAAATTTTACATTAGTGATGTCAGTGCATAAAACTCGAGTCTGTGAGACTCGAATTGTTACAGTAAACTCGAGCCTAAGAGATTCAAGATGTTAGTTTCATAAATAATTTCGGTAACATGCTAACTAATGAAATTATTAACAAAATGGTGTTAAACTGCAAAAAAAAAAAAAAAAAAAAAAAAAAAAAATCCGATTTATGACCCTTCTCAGAAGTTTCAAATGTGAAATCATAATTGTGATGGAACAATTCTGTTACTAGTCTAAGTTATTGCTTTTAATGTTTTTTTTTTTTAAATCCTATTTATGACTTTCTCAGAAGTTTCAAATGTCAAATCATAATTGTGATAGAACAATTCTGTTACTAGTCAGAGTTATTGCTTTTTATTTTATTTTATTTTTTCTTGCGTTAGAGTTTTATTTTTTTTTTTTCACATTCTACTTGAGGTAGTGATTCGGTTAAAAGAGGGGTGGAGCAAAGATTAAATATAACCTATGATTTTCTAACTTTCACATCACCATCCACCTCTCCCGGAATGGACCACGTGGATTAAAATTTTACATTAATGTTGTCAGCACATAAAACTCGAGTTTGTGAGACTCGAGTTGCTGCAATAAACTCGAGTCTAAGAGATTCAAGATGCTAGTTTCATAAATAATTTCGGAAACATGCTAACTAACGAAATTATTAGCAAAATGGTGTTAAATTGCAAAAAAAAATCCGATATATGACCCTTCTCAAAAGTTTCAAATGTGAAATCATAATTGTGATGGAACAATTCTGTTACTAGTTAAGTTATTGCTTTGAATTTTTTTTTAATTTTTTTATTTATTTTTAGAAACAGATTTAAAAAAAGTCGATGTTGGCTTTTGCAAACAGAAATATATCCAATCTTTCGGCATGAAATCATAGATTCTAGAGAAAGCTCGAACCCCCTCCCCCCCTTCCCACGTGCAAAATCATTCTCTTATTCTTTTTTTTCTTTTTTTAATTAGAGCTGCCACTCTTAGAAAAACTAATTATTAAAATGTGATGTGGAAAAAAATATAGGGTTTAATTCATGAATAATGCTACAATTATAAACTGTTTTATAATATTTTTACAAATTGTTAATGTGTCTAATTTATTATTAATTTTTATCTAAATCTACCATTAACATCACTTTTCCTTTACCAATAACCATTTACCAGATTAGTAGTTTGTAAAAAAATTTATAAAAAAATTTGTTATATGTCAATTAGTACCATATGTATAGGCATAAATTTGCTTGAAATTTTTCACAGAGGTTTTCTTTTTTTAAATGTGGATTTCAAAATTCTTCCTTTTGGATTTAGATCCCTTATGGATTTAAGCATTTTGTGAAATTAGAACAAGTTCTAACCCAATCGTAGGGTGAAAGCTTTCAGCCTTTCAAAGTGGCAATTTAAGCTTATGATGAGAGGACGACTAGTGGATTTCATCAATCTTGGGTTTAAAAACAAAAGCAATCGATGATGATATATATGTTCCTAACACTGTAATCGTAGCCCACAAGACTTCATAGATTAGATCTTAGATCTCGAAGATTAAGTTTCTTATACTTCATTTGCAACCTAAGTTTCTTTTACCAGACAGTCAACAAAGCGGTGTTCCCCGTGAAAACTTAGAGCGTTAAGAATGAAAAAGTACTCTATGAGTTTAGCGACTTAGGCTCTGTTTGAATCATTATTTAAACAACAACAACATTTTTCACATGTCTTTTTATAATACTCAAACTTATTTTTCCACAACACTAAACACTAAACAACAATACTTAAATTCTGTTGCCAAACTCCAAATTAAGCTTTTGCCACAAGGGGCCACAAGCACAAAACAATGTCCGCATTTAACACTTTCCCGCTAGACACGAAATGCTCAAAAAGATAGAGATGCATGAAACTCCTTTTCATGACATCTTCAAAGCAAGAGGCCAGGGAAAATATATATTAAAATAGAAAATGATCGATCGGTGGTTCATTTTTTAATTTTGTGGGCACATACGAAGTCTTTCATAATGTTGCACAGCATGATGATTATTAATCCAAAATAACAATAACAACAAGTATTTAAAAATTTACAAAAAAATTGAGTTTAGTATTTTAATTTTTTATTCATTCATCTCTCCTTGTGTCATAAATTTTAGAGGCTCGCCATATTATAGAATATCCAATAATGAGAAACTAGCAATTCGGAATGGACATCTGAGGCCAAAAAATTTGAAAGTAAATAAAAATTGAAGCAAATATTAATCATAATTTTTTTTTTTTTTTGGGCATAGTGTACGTGAGATTAAGAATTAAGGAAACTAGAAATTCAAAAAAATTAAATTAAATAAAAGAAACCGGTAAGTCTTGATAAATTTTTTTTTTTTTAAAGCTGGAAAGTGGTCTTCAGGGAAATATCAGAGTGGACTGAGAAGTTTTTTTTTTTTTTTTTAATTTTTGGATAATTTTGTTTTGAAGACATAGACTAATCGAAGAGTGTCCCATTTTGTAGCCATTTTACATGAAGTTGGAGATATAAATTTACTAGGTTGTCCTCAAGTTTTGCCCCTATTAAACCTAAGGACTAGGGGTATTTCTGAAATACAAAAAAATCTAGTTCAAAGAAATGAATTATCTTATATATATATATATATATATATATATATAGGCATAACTCAAAGAAAGTTCAATTAGAATTTAAAATTAGAATATAATTTTGCACCATGTATTCACTTAAGTTTTTTAATCTTTGTGTCAAGTGATTTAATAAGTATAAAATACTAAGAATCTAATATATATGAACTATACAATTTAAATAAATAAAAAAACGATCACATATACTCAATAAAAATCACCACACAACAAAGATAGATCACTATACATTCTATCTTATTGAAGATAAGAAAAAAAAAATTGATCACAATTAGTATTAAATTTAGGTAAGAGTTTAAATTTGTAACTAATTACGTTTACTTTTTTAAAAAAAGTAATTTGACTAATCATTTATATTTTTATTATAAAAATTGTGTTCACTTTTAAATGTGTTCATACATATGCATGTGTTACATTCTATTTTTCTTCAATAATTTGACTAATTTTACTAGCATGTAACCATAATTGTTGCCTTAATTTGATGGTAGAGAGTAAATTATTATATAATGGATGTCATAAATTAAAATCTCATTTTATCTATAATAAATATATATTTTTTTTAAAAAGGATGATATAGGGTATTATTTATACGATTTACTATAATATACATAATTAAGGTGATAATTGCAAATTTCATTCACAAAAAAAAATTTTAAAAAATTGTAAATTTTCTTAGTTTTGATTGCAAAATACAAATACCCCTAATTCAGGGTGTGTTTTATACTATTAATCCTATTTGTTCTGTTCGGTCAAAGTCAAATACAACATCTATTACAATTAATCCTATTTGCAAATTCTATTATAAAGCTTTCAAAAGAAGTTGATACTTTTTTTTTTATACAAAGCAGTTGATACTTTATGTTTCTTTCACGGGCCAAGTCAACAAAGCCATATTGATCCAAGCCAAGCTTTTGCCACGAGGGCCCGCAAGCACAAAACAATGTCCGCATTTCACACTTCAATTCCCGCTGGATACGAAATGCTCAAAAAGATAGATATGCATGAAACTCGTTTTCATGGCATCTTCAAAGCAAAAGGCCACCTGGGAAAATATTAAAATAGAAAATGATCGATCGGTGGTTTATTTTATTTTTGTAAGGTTGGTATGGTTCACTTAATTGGCACTTACAAAGTCTTTTTTAATGTTGCACAGCATGAAGATTATTAATCCAAAATAACAATAACAACAAGTATATATATATACACAAAAGATGAATTAGTATTACAGGCTCTTTTTCTTTTTAAATTGAGTTTAGTATTATAATTTTTTATTCATTCATATCTTCTAGTGTCATAAATTATAGAGGCTCCCTAATTAAAGAATATCCAATAATGAAAAACTAGCAATTTCAGATGGACATCTGAGGCCAAAAAATTTGTAAGTAAATAAAAATTGAAGCAAATATTAATCATAATTTTTTTTTTTTGGGTAAAATGTACGTGAGATTAAGAATTAAGAAATTCAAAAAAAAAAAAAAAAGCTGGAAAGTGGTCTTAAGGGATATATCAAAGTGGACTGAGAAGTTTTTTTTTTTTTTAATTTTGGATAAGTTTGTTTTGAAAACATGTACTAGTCAGAAAGTGTCATATTTTGTAGGTATTTTACATGAAGTTGGAGATATAATTTTACTAGGTTGTCCTCAAGTTTTGTCCCTATTAAACTTAGGGACTAAGGGTATTTCTGAAATACAAAAAAAATCAAGTTCAAAGAAATGAATTCTCTTTTATATATATATATAGGTAAAACTCAGGGAAAATTCAATTAGAATTTAAAATTAGAATCCAATTTTGTGCCATGTATTCACTTAAGTTGTTTAATCTTTGTGCCAAGAAGTTAATAAGTGCAAAATACAAAGAATCTAATATATATGAACTATACAATTTTAAAAAAAAAATCACATATACTCAATAAAAATCACCACACAACAAAGATAGATCACTATACATTCTATCTTATTGAAGATTAGAATTTGTAACTAATTACTTTTACATTTTTAAAAAAAATAATTTGACTAATTATTTATATTTTTATTATAAAAATTGTGTTTACTTTTAAATGTGTTTGTACGTATGCATGTGTTGCATGCTATTTTTTTTTTTAATAAGTTGACTAATTGTACTAGCATGTAACCATAATTGTTGCCTTAATTTGATAGTGGAGAGTAAATTATTATATAATGGATGTCATAAATTAAAATCTCATTTTATTTATAATAAATAATTTTTTTTTAAAAAAGAAGGATGATATAGGGTATTATTTATACGAATTATTATAATATATATAATTAAGGTGATAATTGCAAATTTCATTCACAAAAAAAATTTTAAAAAATTGTAAAGTTTCTTAGTTTTCATTGCAAAATACAAATGCCCCTAATTCAGGGCGTGTTTTATATGATTGATCCTATTTGTTCTCTTCTGTCAAAGTCACATACAACTTCTATTACAATTAATCCTATTTGCAAATTCTATTATAAAGCTATCAAGATAATATCGTTCTTGCCTTTCTTAAAATATATATACGTGTGTGTGTGTGTGGGCGCCCCCGGGGGGGGAGGGGGGGGGGGGGGGGGGTTGTGTGGGGGGCGTTGGGTGGTGGGGCGGTCCTCTTTTGCAGGGCAGTTGATACTTTATGTTTCTTTCACTGGCCAAGTCAACAAAGCCATATTGATCCAAGCCAAGCTTTTACCACAAGCACAAAACAATGTCCGCATTTCACACTTCAATTCCCGCTGGACACGAAATGCTCAAAAAGATGGATATGGATGAAACTCGTTTTCGTGGCATCTTCAAAGCAAAAGGCCAGCTGGGAAAATATTAAAATAGAAAATGATCGATCGGTGGTCTATTTTATTTTTGTAAGGTTGGTACGCTTCACTTAATTGGCACATACAAAGTCTTTTTTAATGTTGCACAGCATGATGATTATTAATCCAAAATAACAATAACAACAAGTAAATATATACACAAAAGATGAATTAGTATTACAGGCTCTTTTTTTTTTTTTTTTTTTTTTTTTTTTTTAAATTGAGTTTGGTATTATAATTTTTTATTCATTCATTTCTTCTAGTGTCATAAATTATAGAGGCTCGCCAATTAAAGAATATCCAATAATGAAAAACTAGCAATTTCGGATAGACATCTAAGGCCAAAAAATGTGTAAGTAAATAAAAATTGAAGCAAATATTAATCATAAATTTTTTTTGGGTATAATGTACGTGAGATTAAGAATTAAGGAAACTAGAAATTCAAAAAAAAAAAAAAAAACTAAATAAAAGAAACCGATAAGTCTTGATAAAATTTTTTTAAAAAAAGAAAAAAAAAAGTTGGAAAGTGGTCTTAAGGGAAATATCAAAGTGGACTGAGAGGGTTTTTTTTTTTTTTTTTAAATTTTTGGAGAAGTTTGTTTTGAAAACATGTACTAGTCGGAAAGTGTCCTAATTTGTAGGTATTTTACATGGAGTTGGAGATATAATTTTACTAGGTTGTACTCAAGTTTTGTCCCTATTAAACCTAGGGACTAGGGGTATTTCTGAAATACAAAAAAATCTAGTCCAAAGAAATGAATTCTCTTTTATATATATATATATAGGTAAAACTCAGGGAAAATTCAATTAGAATTTAAAATTAGAATCCAATTTTGTGCCATGTATTCACTTAAGTTGTTTAATCTTTGTGCCAAGAAGTTAATAAGTGCAAAATACAAAGAATCTAATATATATGAACTATACAATTTTTAAAAAAAATCACATATACTCAATAAAAATCACCACACAACAAAGATAGATCACTATACATTCTATCTTATTGAAGATTAGAATTTGTAACTAATTACTTTTACATTTTTTAAAAAAATAATTTGACTAATTATTTATATTTTTATTATAAAAATTGTGTTTACTTTTAAATGTGTTTGTACGTATGCATGTGTTGCATGCTATTTTTTTTTTTAATAAGTTGACTAATTGTACTAGCATGTAACCATAATTGTTGCCTTAATTTGATAGTGGAGAGTAAATTATTATATAATGGATGTCATAAATTAAAATCTCATTTTATCTATAATAAATAATTTTTTTTTAAAAAAGAAGGATGATATAGGGTATTATTTATACGAATTATTATAATATATATAATTAAGGTGATAATTGCAAATTTCATTCACAAAAAAAATTTTAAAAAATTGTAAAGTTTCTTAGTTTTCATTGCAAAATACAAATGCCCCTAATTCAGGGCGTGTTTTATATGATTGATCCTATTTGTTCTCTTCTGTCAAAGTCACATACAACTTCTATTACAATTAATCCTATTTGCAAATTCTATTATAAAGCTATCAAGATAATATCGTTCTTGCCTTTCTTAAAATATATATACGTGTGTGTGTGTGTGGGCGCCCCCGGGGGGGGGGGGGGGGGGGGGGGGGGGGGATTGTGTGGGGGAAGTTGGGTGGTGGGGCGGTCCTCTTTTGCAGAGCAGTTGATACTTTATGTTTCTTTCACTGGCCAAGTCAACAAAGCCATATTGATCCAAGCCAAGCTTTTACCACAAGCACAAAACAATGTCCGCATTTCACACTTCAATTCCCGCTGGACACGAAATGCTCAAAAAGATGGATATGGATGAAACTCGTTTTCGTGGCATCTTCAAAGCAAAAGGCCAGCTGGGAAAATATTAAAATAGAAAATGATCGATCGGTGGTCTATTTTATTTTTGTAAGGTTGGTACGCTTCACTTAATTGGCACATACAAAGTCTTTTTTAATGTTGCACAGCATGATGATTATTAATCCAAAATAACAATAACAACAAGTAAATATATACACAAAAGATGAATTAGTATTACAGGCTCTTTTTTTTTTTTTTTTTTTTTAAATTGAGTTTGGTATTATAATTTTTTATTCATTCATTTCTTCTAGTGTCATAAATTATAGAGGCTCGCCAATTAAAGAATATCCAATAATGAAAAACTAGCAATTTCGGATAGACATCTAAGGCCAAAAAATGTGTAAGTAAATAAAAATTGAAGCAAATATTAATCATAATTTTTTTTTGGGTATAATGTACGTGAGATTAAGAATTAAGGAAACTAGAAATTCAAAAAAAAAAAAAAAAACTAAATAAAAGAAACCGATAAGTCTTGATAAAATTTTTTTAAAAAAAGAAAAAAAAAGTTGGAAAGTGGTCTTAAGGGAAATATCAAAGTGGACTGAGAGGGTTTTTTTTTTTTTTTTTTTTTTTTAATTTTTAGAGAAGTTTGTTTTGAAAACATGTACTAGTCGGAAAGTGTCCTAATTTGTAGGTATTTTACATGGAGTTGGAGATATAATTTTACTAGGTTGTACTCAAGTTTTGTCCCTATTAAACCTAGGGACTAGGGGTATTTCTGAAATACAAAAAAATCTAGTCCAAAGAAATGGATTCTCTTTTATATATATATATATATAGGTAAAACTCAGGGAAAATTCAATTAGAATTTAAAATTAGAATCCAATTTTGTGCCATGTATTCACTTAAGTTGTTTAATCTTTGTGCCAAGAAGTTAATAAGTGCAAAATACAAAGAATCTAATATATATGAACTATACAATTTTTAAAAAAAATCACATATACTCAATAAAAATCACCACACAACAAAGATAGATCACTATACATTCTATCTTATTGAAGATTAGAATTTGTAACTAATTACTTTTACATTTTTAAAAAAAATAATTTGACTAATTATTTATATTTTTATTATAAAAATTGTGTTTACTTTTAAATGTGTTTGTACGTATGCATGTGTTGCATGCTATTTTTTTTTTTAATAAGTTGACTAATTGTACTAGCATGTTGTAGTGCCATTGGGCCCGAATTATACGCAATGGGCCGGCCCACAAGCTCTCACAATGAAAGAGGCCCGACTTCACATCTAGAAATGGTCCGAGGACTCAATTCGTCCAAATCTACAAAGACACGTGATAAGAAGGGATGTCGTGCATGATCAAATACCAAGGAATACCACGTCCGAGGACAGCATAGTCCTCGGCAAGTGTTGCCGAGGATGACGTAGTTGATTTAACAGTCCAACGGCTCCCCTAACAGAAGCCTGTGGTGCTGGAACTAAAGAGATAAAGATTAAGATTAAAGGGGAGGGATAGGGGAACATCCAGAAAAAAGCTGCTACCACCGCATTTAAAGCTCTACACCTGCTTCTCTGGCCGCATTAATGAAGAAGTGACACCTGAACGTTGGGTTTGAACCATATCTTCATCATCAGAGACCTGAGTAAAAAGGGATGATGGGACAAGTATCCAAAGGAGAAGAAGGTGAGGATTACACGTGGAAGAAAGGGAAAAGGAGAGAGGCCTATAAAAGGTGAAGGAAGAAGACGTAGTGGTGGGGGATGAAAAAGAGAGAGAGAGAAAGAAGGAGAATTTGTAAGGAAATTAAAGCATTTGTCCTCGGCAACAATATACAAAGTAACATTTCGTCCATGATTGACAAGTATATGCATAGGTTCTATGATCAAGCCAAACCTGGATGTTATTTATCACCCAAATCCAAGGATTAAAATCCTGCTCTCTATAAATTCATTGTTTAGGGCTCAGAGACTGAATCCAATATCAAGTTCGATCCGTGCCCTTACAATTGGCGCCGTCTGTGGGAATCCTTGAGTTTTTGGTGCAGATAGCATGATGGCGGGCTTGAATCCAGACCATGCTGAATCTCTCGGATCCCAGCACGGGGATCCATATCAACAGACAGAGCATATAGAAGATCGAGAAGGCAGTGTGCACTCGGTGCGGACCGCCGGTAATCCTCAAGATAGGAGCAGGGGCTCTAATGAGGCAAATACTAGGGCCATGCAGAGGGAAATTGATCATCTGAAAAGGAAATTACGACGGGTCAAACGTAAACGTACGCCTTCCATATCTGACCCTTCGTCAGAAGATTCCCAGAGCAGTAGTTACAAGCAGAGGTCGGCCACTCCTCCTAGTGAGACGTTTTCTTACCAAGAAGGGAGTCCCCATGAAGGCAATTTTGTGCCATGTATTCACTTAAGTAGAATCCAATTTTGTGCCATGTATTCACTTAAGTTGTTTAATCTTTGTGCCAAGAAGTTAATAAGTGCAAAATACAAAGAATCTAATATATATGAACTATACAATTTTTAAAAAAAATCACATATACTCAATAAAAATCACCACACAACAAAGATAGATCACTATACATTCTATCTTATTAAAGATTAGAAAAAAAAAATGATTATAATTAGTATTAAATTTAGGTAAGAGTTTGAATTTGTAACCAATTACGTTTACTTTAAAAAAAAAAATTGACTAATGATTTATATTTTTAATATAAAAATTGTATTAACTATTAAATGTGTTCATACGTATGCATGTGTTGTATACTATTTTTTTTTTTAATAAGTTGAAAGGTGTCATTTCCTTTCAAAATCAGATTGTTTTTTCCACAGCGATGTCATTTCCTTTCAAAATCAGATTGTTTTTTCCACAGCAACGGCCCACACTCATAAAACAACGTCCAAGTTTTGCACTACCTACTTAACACAAAACACTCTAAAAGGAATAAAATTCTCAGTGTAGTCATGTCATCTTCAAAGCAAAAGGGAAAAGGAAAAAAAAAAAGGTTGGTGGTTTACTTGGCCCCTAGTCACATACAAAATTATTTATTTTTTTATTTTCGTTATCTTGCACAACATGATAATTATTAATCAATTAAAAAAAAAATGTATGCATCCAAAAGAAATTATTTACTGACCCAAAAACAAAAGATTTATAAAATCGTTTCACGCCACAACAATTTTTATAAAATGATAGAAAATTATGCATTTATTAATTATGCATTTATTATACTTTGAAAGGAGTAAGTTAGAATTTTTTTTTTTTTTTTTGAGAAACCAAAACATTCTAATAAACACCTGGTGTGAATTCAACATACACCGTCACAACCTCAATATAATCTGAATCCACGTACGAATCCAAAAAAAAAATCGAATACCATTCTCAAAGTTTCAAGGGGTCCATCATATTTGTCATGGCACAAATTGTTTTACTTGTCCAAATGAATTAGAGCTTTGAACATACCGAATCTTACATGGGACAGTTCTAAGGTGTCATTTACTTTCAAAATCAGATTGTTTTTTCCACAGCGATGCCATTTCCTTTCAAAATCCAGATTGTTTTTTCCACAGCGATGTCATTTCCTTTCAAAATCAGATTGTTTTTTCCACAGCAACGGCCCACACTCATAAAACAATGTCCAAGTTTTGCACTACCTACTTAACACAAAACACTCTAAAAGGAATAAAATTCTCAGTGTAGTCATGTCATCTTCAAAGCAAGAGGGAAAAGGAAAACAAAAAGGTTGGTGGTTTACTTGGCCCCTAGTCACATACAAAATTATTTATTTTTTTATTTTCGTTATCTTGCACAACATGATAATTATTAATCAATTAAAAAAAATGTATGCATCCAAAAGAAATTATTTACTGACCCAAAAACAAAAGATTTATAAAATCGTTTCACGCCACAACAATTTTTATAAAATGATAGAAAATTATGCATTTATTATACTTTGAAAGGAGTAAGTTAGAATTTTTTTTTTTTTTTTTTTTTTGAGAAACTAAAACATTTTAATAAACACCTGGTGTGAATTCAACATACACCGTCACAACCTCAATATAATCTGAATCCACGTACGAATCCAAAAAAAAAAGAAAATCGAATACCATTCTCAAAGTTTCAGGGGGTCCACCATATTTGTCTTGGCACAAATTGTTTTACTTGTCCAAATGAATTAGAGCTTTGAACATACAGAATCTTACATGGAACAGTTCTAAGATGTCATTTCCTTTTGAAATCAGATTGTTTTTTCCACAATGATGTCATTTCCTTTCAAAATCAGAATGTTTTTTCCAAAGCAATGGCCCACACTCATAAAACAATGTCCACATTTTGCACTACCTACTTAACACGAAACACTCTAAAATGAATAAAATTCTCAGTGTAGTCATGGCATCTTCAGAGCAAAAGGGAAAAGGAAAAAAAAAAAAAAAAAAGGTTGGTGGTTTACTTGGCCCTAAGTCACATACAAAATTTTTTTTTATTTTTTTTATTTTCGTTATCTTGCACAACATGATAATTATTAATCAATTAAAAAAAATGTATGCATCCAAAAAAAATTGTTTACTGACCCGAAAACAAAAGATTTAGAGAATCTTTTCACGCCACAACAATTTTTATAAAATGATTTTTTTTCCGGGATGATGATTTTTTACTTTTAATATTTTGGTTAATTAAATAATTTTTTAGGATTTTGCATATGAATAAGGCAGTGAATCAATATTTAAAGGTAATATATAATGCATAAATTTGTATATAAATATAAGGATAAATTGCAAATCACACATCTAAAGTTTAAAGGTGTTTGAATTTTATACCCTGAAATTTTAAAATTTAGATTTTACCCCCTGAAGATTAGGAGTGTTTGGATTTCACATCTTGATGTTTTAGAATTTGGATTTTACCCTCCTAAAATTTAGAGATGTTTGGATTTTACTCTCTAAAGTTTGGAAGTGTTTGGATTTTACTCCCTGACGTTTTAAAATTTGGATTTGACCCTCTGAAGTTTAAGGGTGTTTGGATTTTACACCCTGACATTTCAAGAATTTGGATTGTACCCCTCTAAAATATAGGGATGCTTGGAAATTAATCTTAAAGTTTGGAAGTGTTTGGATTTTACATACTGATGCACCACCAGATATAGTCCATGTTGTTCAGGTTGATATAGCCTTTTTATGTTTTGAATGAAAGCAGTAGGTTTCTCAAAAAAAAAAAAAAAAAAAAAAATTCAAATTTTTTGGGGTATAAAATCGGTTGAGGACCAAATTTCACAAGAAAGCCCATTCCATGAAAAGTAAGGAAAGACTATGGGTCTTAACAAAAAAATGCCCAATTCATGAAGGTAAGAAGAACCATGAAGGCCTAAAATCCCAAAAAGAAGAAAAAAAAGAAAGAAATAATAATAAATAAATAAATAAAAGAAAAAAAAAAAAAAAAAAAAAAAAAAAGAGGATCTTGGACAAGGATCTCGGTCAGAGGACATGCAGCAAGGATCTCGGTCAGACAAGAGGATATGCAGTAAGGATCTCAATTAGACTAAAGGATATGCACCAAGAAGAATCAACATCAAGGCCCTATGTATGTTCAGATTTCTAAAAAAAAAAAAAAAAGAAGCAATTAAAAATCCAGCAAAAAAACCAAGTATTATCTTTGTAACCCATGGTCCAAGCCCGTAGGATCCCGAGTGGATAGTAAGAGAGGAATGGTTTGGTCGGTAGATGAGTGATTTTTGGTGAAAGGAGGATCCCAAAACTTTCCCTTGATTCATATATTTGCTTGGAATGCATGAATCAATGGAAAACTTAGTTCCCCCATGTGCATGACATCTCCCCACAATTTCCTCTCAATTGTCATTTTCAACAAAGCTGTCAAAGTACATAGAGCAGCCCACCCATTCCATTTAACTTTCCAAGAAGGAATCTTTCATTTATAGCTAAAGCCAAACCCCCTTTTGAATTATAATTGCCTAAATAAGCTAAACCTCTACCCAATGCACCTTTTCAGGTCATAGAGGACATAGTTTTACCCAGCAGACCTAGGACATCCTCGCCTGGGGTACTAGACCAGGTCTGCTATAAAAGAACACATTCGCATAGCAAAAAAAGGCGATTTAGAAGGGAGAAAAATGGGGATTCAAAGGAAGAGTTTAGAGGTTCAAAACCTATATTGTTAAAGCTTTAAAAGCCCAGCAAGGAAGAGAAAGAAATAAACAAAATAAGAGATCATTCAAAATATCACCTAGCCGCCAAAGAAACATATACCAAAACATGAACACATCAGATATCACTCTCTCCCACAAAAATCCTCCTCACCTAACTATCTTGGAAGGCAATGCCCAAGTAAAGCCACTTGGACTTGATTTCCAAATCCCACAAGTCTTGTGCAAAAGCACTGTAAGAATTGGGGCCATGATCCTCGTGGCTGAATCATTCTCTTGAAATTCATTTACATATATGTATATGTATTAAAATGTATATCCTACTCTAAGAAACTAACAATTATTTGAAGATATGTGTATTGTATTGGTTCATATATTTTCTTGGAATGTATGAATTAATGGAAAACTCAGTTCCCCCATGTGCATGACACCTCCCCACAATTTCCTCTCAATTGTCATTTTCAACAAAGCTGCCACAGTACATAGAGCAGCCCACCCATTCCATTTAACTTTCCAAGAAGGAATCTTTCATTTATAACTAAAGCCAAATGCCCCTTTTGAGTTATAATTGCCAAAATAAGCTAAAACTCTGCCCAATGCACTTTTTTAGGTTACAAAGGTCATAGTTTTACCCAGCAGACTTGGGACGTCCTCGCCCGGGGTATCAGACCAAGTCTGCTATAAAAGGAACACATTTGCATAGCAGAAAAGAGGGATTCGGAAGAGAGAAAAATGAGAATTCAAGAGAAGATTTTAGAGGTTCAAAACACATATTGTTAAAGCTTTAAAAGCTTAGCAAGGAAGAGAAAGAAATAAACAAAATAAGAGAGCCAAGGTGGAGGAATTTGTCTCATATCGTTGAGATCATTCAAAATATCACCTAGCCTACAAAGAAACATATACCAAAACATGCACACATCAGATATCACTGTCTCCCACAAAAATCCTCCTCACCTAACTATCTTGGAAGGCAATGCCCAAGTAAAGCCACTTGGACTTGAGTTCCAAATCCCACAAGCCTTGTGCAAAAGCACTATGAGAATTGGGGCCATGATCCTTGTAGCTGAATTATTCTCATGAAATTCATTTACATATATGTATATGTATTAAAATGTATATCCTAATCTAAGAAACTATCAATTATTTGAAGATATGTGTATTGTATAGTGTGTTCTTATGTAGGATTTATAAAGGTAAAGAAAAATGACAAAACTCTATTGCATAATAAGCATAGGGAAAGATCATATAGTTCAAAGAATCAGTATTCTGGGTTCTTACAGGCCTAGTACCCTTGAGAATCATGACTTCACGCCTGGGATACCAAGTGAAGGAATTCTTTTAAATGTTCACACAATAAAAGATAAGCCTCCAATACTCTATTTCAATCTCTTTCTCAATGTGAATATTATGAATACTTATTTTACTTATTTTGTAAGAGTAAAAGGTCATTTTATGACACTAAAACACTTATAATGGTATTTTATTGCTTGGGAGGAATCGCAGTTTTTCCTTGAGGAGATTTATATGACTTGCGCACAACGTGGTTCATAATCAGCCCCCATTAAGCTGCGGTGAACCAAGTCCAGTCCACCAAATAACAAGTAAAAGGTCTGGGATCCTTATTTCTACTTGGGCCTGGGGTACTGTCCAAAAAAGGACCCTCACATTTTGGCAACTCCACTGGGGACTAGGAGAAAGAAGTGGGAAGAAGCAGTCCCTTCGCAAGCATGGCTCCAAATCTAGGAAACACCAAGAGGAAGGAAAGTTCTTCCTAAAGTGCGGGTTCCTCTAAAGAGCGTCCCACCAAGAGACTCTGTATAGAATTTTGGGGAACTTTCCAATACAAGATAAGTTTTATGCGTCATTATTTTCTCCTTTTTACAATTCGAACATGATAGATCGTTTCCCTACTCTCTTAAAAAAAAAAAGGTTCATGTTGTAATATTTAAGCAATCATACCATTGTCTCATCACTAAAAAAAAAAAAAAATGAAGAAGTGAGCAAAAAAAAAAAAAAAAAAATAGAGATTGATGAAATAAAGATTGTATGAGCTACATAATAAAGCAATGACCCCACAATTGGTGGTTAATGTATTTTCTTTTAAAAAAAATTCGTGATATTGTTTCATTTGTTTAAAAAGAAAAAGAAAATAGAGAAGTAAACGAATCAAAGAGGCTTAATGAAATGTAAATTACGAAGCAAAGCAATTGACTCACATTTTGAGGCTAAATAATTTTGTAGCAACTTGATAATAATATCATATGGCGCAGGTTAGTAAAATGGACAAGTTCCTTGGCTCCGCCCATGGATTTCGCAAAATGGAGTAGTTCCCTAATCCCAGCAAAGCCTAGGGGATCCTTGACTTCCAGAAGCAAAGCCTAGGAGATCCTTGATCCCAGCAAAGCGTAGGAGATCCTTGGTCCCAAAAAAGCTGAGGAGATCATTTATTCCAACAAATCCTTTATTCAAGCAAAGCTAAGTACATCCTTAATTCCAGCAAAGTATAGGAGATCCTTGACTCCAGGAAAGTAAAGCCTAGGAGATCCTTGATCCCAACAAAGTTAAGGAGATCCTTTATTCCAGCAAAGCTGAGTACACCCTCAATTCCAGCAAAGCCTAGGAGATCATTGGTTCTAGCAAAGGCAAAGTATTTTCACAGATCCAACAAAGTAAAATGGAAAAAAAAAAAGATGGAAGCATCAGGTAAAGGGATAGAAGTTCCACAACAAGAGAAGGCGAATCAAACATGATTCAACAACTGCCTCATGTCTTGGGCGCTAAAGCCTATTTTGCGGTGGACCTTGAATATATTTTGAAGAAAATCAATAGAAACACTATATTGCAAGTCAGTAGCAAAATCAACATTATTGAAAGCTCAATAACTATACAGTGCATCTATCATTTCTTGTAACTCAACAATTGGGCCCACCTATGGAAATAACAAGATTTGTAAAAGCTATAGAGTCCACTGAAGGACACGTACAACTAGCTCTAAAGGTCGACCATGGTATCATAAATATCACCTGATCCTTTCAATGTACCATTGGTATGTGAAATAGGAATCGAATGGGAAGCCCACAAAAATTGTTGCCAATCCTAATCCCTTCATCTAGCACAAAGTAAACTTTGTGGA
Organism: Castanopsis chinensis; assembly: GCA_032878915.1. Taxonomy (NCBI): domain Eukaryota; kingdom Viridiplantae; phylum Streptophyta; class Magnoliopsida; order Fagales; family Fagaceae; genus Castanopsis; species Castanopsis chinensis. Next base: position 2,251,347 of record JAVQMG010000080.1, on the reverse strand, counting down.
AAACATATTCTATGATGAGTCGGCTCTAGCTAAAAAATATCCCATTGTTAGGATCCCTAGGGGCTCCCATCTCTAGGATCCTGGGGGCTCCTATCCCAGAAAAAGAAGAAACTTGGAGGGAAGACAAAATATTGCTTATGAAGGCACGTGGGACCTAAATGTAGCCTACAAGAGGATCCCAAACCATCATCTTACATGATAGCCCAGGAAGGGATCCTCGAGGAATGTAAGGATACGATGAGTCTGAATATCCCATCTCTAAGATCCCGGGGGGCTCCTATCCCAGAAGAAGAAGAAACTTGGAGGGAAGGCTAATATACTACTTATGAAGATCCTAGAAAAACCTATGGATATAGAAAGGAAGGCATAGATCCTACCAAAGGAGGGACTTGGAGAAATGAACCTAGGGGCTCATCCAAGGAACCTGGGGCCTATCCTAATAAGCAGTCGGTTATTGGTACAAAAAATAGAGAAATTGGTGGAGCTATTGAAAAAAAAAATAAAGATTTACTGGCGTGTACTCCCGCAAATTAAATAAGGCGCGTCCAAAGGATAAATTTCCCTTGCCTAACATCGATCTTCTCATAGATCCAATTAAGGAAACAACAAATCAATTTATGAAGAGGCATACCACGGTTAAGGAACTCAAAAGCATCTTGGAAGAATTTCTTACATTAGGAAGTTCACACCAAGGCCAGCCTTGGTCACTAGTGGACTATCCAAACTGTTGAAAAAGGAGAATGCTTTCATATGGGAAGCCAAGTAACCGAATGTCTTTCATAAAATTGCAACAGATCATGAGTTGGCTCCTCCCTTATGGGAACTAGTCAATGGCAACATCGTTATTATTGTACCTGGGATCTCGATCCCAAGCATACAAAGCATTGAAAGATACCAAAATGAGGTATTCCACCATGGAAAGGGTGTGTTTGGCAATCATTTATCTTAACAACTGAATCATTACTTTGATACCACCAAATCCTATTGGTGACGAACTCTCATCCAATAGAAACTCTCTTCCATCAGCCCTTGCGATCTTGAAGAGTTACCTAGTGGCTAATATTAATTTCCCAAATACAACATAGGTTTGGAGGATCCCCAAAGCTGTCAAGAGCTAAACTGTAGCAAACTTACTAGTCCAGTTCCTTGTAGAAGAGGAGTACCTATTGAGTGAGAAAATCTCTAAAAATGTAGTAGCGGTAGAGATCCTTGTAAAGAAACAGACTATGAGGTTTGTGAAGACAGCCTCTAACGAGCATGCCTAAAGAAAACCTTCCTCTTCTAGGATCCCCATAAGAGGATCCCACATCTGAAAAAAATACCATGACAGAATCATCTTGGTGGAGTTCCTACTAGCCACCAGTTCACTAGTGAGAGTAACCTTAGATGGCTCGTAAAAGAAGAGTATTTCCATGAAGTATTTGTTCATAGCCAAGAAAGGATATTTTAAAAGATCCTTGGAGAAGGAAACAAATTCTTAACCCTTTGGAGAAAAGAAAAGAAATCAGTTCAGTGACCCCACTTGAGAATGGGCGGCTACGAAAGAACCTTTTTTGAGATTGAAAAATTCAATGGCCATGAACAAATTTTCCATGTGACATGACCTAGAACTTGGGAAGAGCAAACTTTCCATGTACATGTCTCAAGACTTGGCCAAAACATTTTTTTATTCCAAATGACATGGCCTAGGACTTGGAAAGAGCAAATTTTTCATGTACCTGGCCCAAGACTTGGCTATAACAAATTTTCCAAGTGACATGGCCCAGGACTTGGGAAGAGTAAACTTTCCATGTACCTAGCTCAAGACTTGGCCAAAATTGATTTTTTCAAGTGACATGACCCAGGACTTAGGAAGAGTAAACTTTTCATGTATCTGGCCCAAGACTTGGCCAAAACAGATTTTTTTCCAAGTGATATGGCCTAGTACTTAGGAAAAGCAAACTTTCCAGGTACCTGGCCTAGGCCTTGGCCTAAAACAAATTTTCTAAATACATAGCTTAGAAATTGGCCAAAAGCAAAAGTTTCCAAGTACAAACAAGAAACTGGTCAAAAGCAAAAGTTTATAGATACAAGCCATAGTACGTCCCAATAATGTGCAGATTGTAAGTATATCCCAGCAATGTTGCACGTACTAGCAATGGATACAAGCCATAGCATGTCCCAATAATCCGTGTAGATTATAAGCATATCCTAGCAATGGCTACAATCGGTAGCACATACCAGTAATGGCTACAACCTAATGCATGTACCAGCAATGGGTACAACTTGTAGCACATCCCAACAATAGGAACAAGCCGTAGCACGTCCCAACAAAGGGTGCAAATTGTAAGCAAGCCCAACGAGGGGTACAAAAAGAAAGAGCCACAAGTGAGTATGAAAACCCAAAAGTGGGTGTATAAAGTGCACAAGATTGACCTCCTTGAAAGGAATTGGTTCAAGGGAGCCTAAGGAAGCAAGGAAGGCGTAACTTAAAAAAATTTTCCAAGAGTACATCACTCGAAGCCGCAAAAACATGGATACTTTTGCAATTCTCTATATAAAGAGATTAGTTAATGATATTGCAAACCAGCTAGCAACATTTCCCTCCTCCTACAAGGTGCAAACTCATTAAAGGTTTGGAAGTACTTCAATTCAACAAAAGAAAGGTACACTTTCAGTAAGCCCACTCATTAATACCATGTTTGAATATATCAAAACACTCCAAAAAGTTGTGCAAGAGGTATCACCCATGCACTAATACTTTATTCGTGTAGATTAAAAAAAAATTCTAATATTTTGGTCTTCTTCCTTGACCACTTATCAAAAATCAAAAATTGGAATTCTTGTGTGGTTGAAATCCTCACATGGTTTCATATAAATGAAGTAATTTTTATTGATATATCTTATTTGGCAATTGGCTTTTCCAATGCATACACTGGGGGCTAAGATAAGCTTAAAAAGTTTCCTTAGATATATCTTTCATTTGATAAAAATTGAGGAGTCTAATGCAAACTTTACTGTACATAAGTTCAACCACTGTTATTTTTTTTGGCTCATGAACTATATGGTACATAGCAATTCAACAAAAATATAATAGGTGGCATGATATGTGAATAATTTGCTGCAATCTAAAAAATTATACAATCTCTCACAATTTGGAAAAAGAATAAGGCAAAGATCAAGAGCATTCACCAGAAGAGCAAGGTCTTTAGCTAAAGCAAGGTGTGGAAATGTTCTTAAGCCTTCTAAGTCATGTCTAAGTCATGTCCTTAGGGAAATTTCTATCTCTTAATACATTTTGAGAAGAATAGCTAGCCTTTATTAGACTCTAAATCAGCATGTTTATATGATTCAATGACTTATAATATCATGGTCCCATGTGACAAACATCTTGGTGTTATTCACCTTAGCCACAACAAGCATGCACTACAATGCAAAGAATATCTTTGGCAAAGTTCATGGGGGCTTCCCTCACACAACCTATTTTGTAAAACAAACAAAATCTTGTTGACAAAGCAATGCTATCTTATATTGAGATTTAATTTTTTGTATGCTACTTTCAAAAAGCATATCCTAGAATTGCTAGCAAAAACATTAGTGCTAGAAACATACTCTTAGCATCAAATGCAATATCGATATAATTTGGTTATATATATATATATATGCATATATCATTGTCAGTTTAACAAAGTTGATTTGTTGAATACAAATCTATAGCTTAATACTAACATGAAGGTGAATTTTAATCTTTGGCAACATGTTAGTTCATTCCATGAAGGAAGTGTAACAATTCCTTTGGAGTTTCTCTCAAGAATTATTTGATCTACACATTGGTTCCACAAACCATGAAAGTGTCTAAGAACAATTTATTTTCTCTCGCGTGGGCTACAGGCAACCCACAATCTCGAGGGGCTAATGTTAAGGACCAAAATTTCACAATGATGGGAAATTTAGACCTCGGTTGATAGAATTAACAAGTTTTAAACCCAAGTTGTTAATTAGATTTATTATGCATAAAACTTGTTAAAACAAACAAACATCAATATCATGTCAAATATAAGTGCAGCGGAAAAGTAAATAAGACAAGATATGATGACCCAGAAAAACCAATAAAACCAACCAGTTTCATAGTAAAAAACCTGGGGGGAAACCTTCCCGAAAAGCAATTCACTATAGTAAAGAGAAGTTTCAAATCTAGTACAAAATCTTTGTCCCTAAACTCTACAATCCCCGTAGATGAACTTACAGCAAAAACCTTCTACTGCTTCAGAACATCTGAACTCTTTAATATATGAATGCCACCCTTTGATGCACGAATCCTAGTACGTGACTCACTCCTTTGAACGAATCCCAGTACGTGACTCACTCACCAACTTGAGGAAGAAGAATGTTGGCTGCAAAATTCTTCACTTCATCAACAATGAAGATCAAGAAATACTTGGTTACAAAACCCTAAGGCGCAAAGACGCAGTAGCTTCTTTCAGAGAGAATAAGGCTTCGGTCACCTTTTGCATATGTTCTCCTTGTATTCTCTTATGTAACGGCCTCTAAAATATGTCTTATATATGTCTAGGGTTGTGAGAAAAGAAACCCTACACAAATACATAAACATGGGCCGAAAATCAGATCTGAAAATCTAAATTTCTGTAACCTCGATAGATGCTCGATCGATCGAGAAGCTGTCGAGCTTCATTCATTAAATCTCGATAGATAGTTATCTGTCAAGCAGCTATCAAGCAGGTGTCTAGCAGGTGTCTAGCAGGTGTCCAGCTATCTGTCCAGCTTTAGTGAACACTTTTTCTTCACTTGTTTCTTGGTCCAATCTTCATGGCTTTAATACTAGACTTGAACAACATGTTCTTTGAAGTATTAAACACATCCTAGATCTACCCAAATACAAGTAAAGTGCGTTTTGTCAAAGGATTGGCCAACTACATTAAATATGTCCTTAACAATCTCCTCTTTTGGCAATCTGTGACAAAACCACAACAAACAAATGAATATATGAGAGAAGTCATAAATCACTCAACTCATACTCACTTGTTGAATACAATAAAGTTTATCCTAATACAAACTCATGAAAAACTTTGCAAGAAGAGAGTTCATGGCATGGAAGACTTTGACAACCTATATTTCTAGAACACTTTAAACAAAACATATCAAGGCATCTTTGTGTAAAGCAGAAATAATAGATTGCATATAAATAAAGAAAGATGTGTATAAAGATAGAAAAGAAACAACACATATAGAGATAGATGAAGAAAACATACCTCATAATATATATACCACTTGATAAATACCATGTTGTATGTAAAAATGGTCACAAGACCTAAGTACATGAATAAGGAGGTAAACACTCCCCCTAACAAGATGAAACATAACTCCCCTTTATAAGGGCATGTATTTTCCCCCTAACTTGTAGAATCTTAAAGAAAGAAATCACAAATTCTCCAATTTCTCCCCATTTTTTTTACGATTGACAGAGGGTACAGGAAGCTATAAAGCTTTACCCAAGAAACATAAAGATGATCAAGGATGATCAAGGGGGCATAAAGAATCCATAAAAATGCTTGAATGTAATGAAAAAAGATGCTAAGAATAACAAGATAAGCGAAACATGCAAAACAAAGAAAAATGAAATGCATTCAAGGATATCTCGATCGATCAGGAGGTGTCGAGAAGCTATCGAGCCAACCTCGATGGATCGAGAAGATGTCAAGGATCTATCGAGCAAACAGAAGATATCTCGATCGATCCACCTAGCTATCGAAAGGTGTCGAGATGCTTTAAAAACAATTTTTCAAGGAGGGAAAAACACAGATATGAATGCAATCAAGCATGCAACTCAACCAAATATCCAAACAACATATTAACTTCTCAAAAATATCTCTCAACAAGAAAAATGTCATGCATTTTGATCCAAAACACACACACACACACACACACACACACACACACTAAACAAGTCTAACCAATTTTTATTTTAAAAATAAGTTAAGACAGTTTAGTGAGCATACATCAATGCATGTAAACCTTGTGATGGCCAAATCACATTGTACTTGCACATGTATCAAAAGTAGCAAAGAATATTGCGTGTTGTGTGTGAAAAACATCGCAAGATTGCATAAGTTTCTCAAAGTTATGACGATTTGAGATATGAGAAAATCACTTTAACTCACACATAATCATAACCGTTTGATGGAGACTATCACCTTCGAGGTACATCCTATAACTCCCACATCTCCTAGAAAACACGCTTGCAATCATATTTTAAAACATTTTTTTCTTTTTGCTTTTATTTCTTTGCATATTTTCTTTTATTAAGCGAACCATGCAAGGGCATATAAGAGAGAGAAAAGAAATACCCAATTATGTTAAGCTTTTTGACATTGCACTTTTGTCATGCCGAAGCATACAGATGTCATTTCATGATTGGCGGGTAACAGTGGTGAGATGGTTATTTATGTCTTTCTCTTAGGATTTTCTAGTCTTACCCATCAAAAGGAGCGATACGAGTGTTAAGTACAAGAGATCACTTAACCTTACTCATCACAAACAAAGAGCCACAAAACTCACTTGCTTAGTTTGTGCATAAGAATGCTCATCTAAGCTACAAGAGATACAAAGTTTAGAAAATTTTGTTTCATTGGCCATTTTAAGGTTCACAAGAACCAATGTACACAAACACACACTTTTTTTTTATTTTTCAATTTTTTTATTTATTTTGAAAACAAAACAAAATAAAAACCAAACAACCTAACAAAAACAGACAAGCAACATGAAAACATGACAGAAAGATGCAAATGCATAAAAACATGATAGAAGGATGCAGATGCAAGATAGCATGATTCCAAAAGCAGATAAGAAATCAAGTAAAGAGAGTCCTACTTAAGATTGAAAGAATTAAAGCAGAGGACAAACAGAAAAGACAATTAAGTCTTAGGCTCCTTTCTCATCCACACAACACAAGTCTTTGGCCGTGAAGATGAAAAGGCATGTGTCCTAGTACGTCTACTAAAGGACATGAAAGAATTAAGATTCTCCCGAAATTGAGTTAAAAAGCTCAAGGTTTTTAATAACTCTCCAAACAAAAGTGTAGGTCCTTGAAAGGAAAATTGTGACCGTTTGGACACTTGCATTTGAGGATACAACTTAAAGTAATTTGGACGAATGTGTCTAGAAACACCACAATGATGACAAACATGAGGTCTAACAAAGGATTTAGAATTATCCAGATCAGTTTTGGATTTCATACCTTTATTACCTTTCTCAGATTGAGGCACAATGATAGTCCTTGATCCGAAGCCGCGGAAGAGGAGGGGCTGGTGGAAACAACATATCCTAAGCCAGTCTTATCAAAACTAGGCTTTTGAGCACTCAAGACCTCATCAAACTTTGCACTAGACATCCTCTCTATTTGAGTTCTAGCTTGACTAAGCTCTACCTCAAGATTCTTGACCTTCTCTTCTAACGAGGTGTTCTCCATAACAAGAGTCTCAACTAACCTTGTAGTCTCATCTAGCTTGACCAACAAATCAGTTTTTTCAGTTTTTACCCCATTAAGCTCTTTTCTATAAAGATGAGAAGTCTTTTCAGATTTTATGAATTCAGTGCATAGCTTATCATTGGCTTCCTGAAGGGTCATCTTCTTGGATACTTCATCATCAGAAGAATCCTCACTGTCACTAGCACTCTCCACAATCACCTTATCGGTTGAGACAACAAAGGTGATAACATGACTACATTCATCCACATACTCATCAGAAGAGTCATTCTCAGTGTCACTCCAAGTAGCAACAAATCCTTTATCTTCTGACTTCTTGGTCATTTCCTTCATAAGGTAGTTTGGACACTCTATCCTCATATGACCAAAACCCTTGCACTCATGGCATTGGATGAGGGGTTTCTCATTCTTACCCTTCTTAGAGGATTTAGATTTCCTAGAAGGTTTGCCCTTATCCTACTTCCTAAACTGAAGAAGCTTGATAATCTCTCCTCATCCTCATCATCATCTTCATCTTCATTTTCAGAGTCCTATATCTCTTCCTTTATACTGTAAGAGCCAAATTTTTACTCTTACTACCTTTTCCCATTGAGCCTAATCCCATCTCATAGGTTTGAAGGTTCCTTACAAGCTCAGTCAAAGAAATTTGATCAACGTTCTTTGCTTCTTCAATGGCAGTGATTTTGGCATGGAATCTTTCAAGTAAGGACCTAAGGATTTTCCTAACAATTTTGAATTCTGCTATAGACTCTCCAAGGTTGAAGATAGAATTCACAATATCCTTAAGTTTAGCATAGAACTCATCAAAGGTCTCATACTCTTCCATCCTTATTTCTTCAAATTTACTAGTGAGTCTTTGAAGCTTCACAGTCTTCATTGCCTTGGTACCTTCATAGGTGGTCTTAAGAATGATCCACGCTTCGTTGGCAACTTCCGTAGATGATATTTTCTTGAATTCTTCATTGGTCACCCCACAAAACAAAGCATTCAAGGCCCTACTGTTGAAATTTGCCGCTATGATTGTTGCATCATCCCAATCCACCGGCAATTCCTTTGGCTTAATCTAGCCAACTTCAATAGCTTGCCATACCTGTTCACCTAGAGCTTGCAAGAAAACTTTCATACGAACTTTTCAGTACGCATAATTAGTGTCATCAAATAAAGGAGGAATCAAAAGAGATTGTCCACAATCCATGACAACGGGGGTCAAGGATCACACTCAGGAAATTAATCCAATCAGAGTGTACCCGCTCTGATACCACTCGTTGGGAAATTTAGACATAGGTTGATAGAATTAACAAGTTTTAAACCCAAGTTGTTAATTAGATTTATTATGCATAAAACTTGTTAAAACAAACAAACATCAATATCATGTCAAATATAAGTGCAGCGAAAAAGTAAATAAGACAAGATATGATGACCTAGAAAAACCAATGAAACCAACCAGTTTCACAGTAAAAAACCTGGAGGGAAACCTTCCTGAAAAACAATTCACTATAGTAAAGAAAAGTTTTAGATCTAACACAAAACCTTTGTCCCTAGACTTTACAATCCTTGTAGATGAACTTACAGCAAAAACCTTCTACCGCTTCAGAACCTCTAAACTCTTTAATATATGAACACCACCCTTTGATGCACGGATCCCAGTACGTGACTCACTCCTTTGCACGAATCCCAGTACGTGACTTACTCACCAACTTGAGGAAGAAGAATGTTGGCTGCAAAATTCTTCACTTCATCAACAATGAAGATCAAGAAGCACTTAGTTACAAAACCCTAAGGCGCAAAGACGCAGTAGCTTCTTTCAGAGAGAATAAGGCTTTAGTCACCTTTTGCATATTTTCTCCTTGTATTCTCTTATGTGACGGCCTCTAAAATAAGCCTTATATATGTATAGGGTTGTGAGAAAAGAAATCCTACACAAATACATAAATATGGGCCGAGAATCAGATTTGGAAATCTAAATTCCCGTAACGTCGATAGATGCTCGATCGATCGAGAAGTTGTCGAGCTTCATTCATTAAATCTCGATAGATAGCTATCTGTCGAGCAGCTATCCAGCAGGTGTTCAGCTATCTGTCCAGCTTTAGTGAACACTTTTTCTTCACTTGTTTCTTGGTCCAATCTTCATGGTTTTAATACTAAACTTGAACAACATATTCTTTGAAGTATTAAACACATCCTAGATCTACCAAAATACAAGTAAAGTGCGTTTTGTCAAAGGATTAGCCAACTACATTAAATATGTCCTTAACACACAAGAAAACCTATTCCATGAAAAGTAAGGAAAGGCCATGGGTCTTAACAAAAGAAGGCTCAATTCATGAAGTTAAGAATAACCATGAAGGCCCAAAATACCAAGAAAAAGAAAGAAAGAAATAATAATAAAAAAAGAAAAAGAAAAAAAAGAAGAGGATCTCAGACAAGGATCTCGACCAAAGGACATGTAGCAAGGATCTCGGTCAGACTAGAGGACATGTAGCAAGGATCTCGGTCAGACTAGAGGACATGCAACAAGGATCTTAGTTAGACTAGAGGATATGCAGCAAGAAGAATCAACATCAAGGCTCTATGTATGTTCAGATTTCCCAAAAAAAAAAAAAAAAGAAGTCATTAAAAATCCAACAAAAAAACCAGGTATTATCTTTGTAACCCATGATACAAGCTCGTGGGATCCCGAGTAGATAGTAAGGGAGGAATGGTTTGGTTGGTAGGGGAGTGATTTCTGGTGAAAGGAAGATCCTAAAGCTTTCCCTTGGTTCATATATTTGCTTGAAATGCATTAATCAATGAAAAACTTAGTTCCCCCATGTGCATGACACATCCCCACAATTTCTTCTCAATTGTCATTTTCAACAGAGCTGTCACAGTACACTGAGCAGCCCACTCATTCCATTTAAAGATGGAATCTTTCATTTATAGCTAAAGTCAAATGCCCATTTTAAGTTATAATTTCCTAAATAAGCTAAACCTCTGCCTCATACACCTTTTCAGGTCACAGAGGACATAGTTTTACCCAGCAAAACTAGGATGTCCTCGCTCGGGGTACCAGACCAAGTCTGCTATAAAAGGAACACATTCGCATAACGGAAAAAGGGGATTCAAAAGGGAGAAAATGGGGGATTCAGGGGAAGAGTTCAGAGGTTCAAAACAAATATTCTTGAAGCTTTAAAAGCCTAGCAAAGAAGAAAAAGAAATAAGCAAAATAAGAGAACTAGGGTGGAGGAATTTGTCCTATATCCTTGAGATCATTCAAAATATCACTTAGCCTCCAAAGAAACATATACCAAAACATGTACACATCAAATATTACTCTCTCCCACCAAAATCCTCCTCACCTAACTATCATGAAAGGTAATGTCCAAGCAAAGCCACTTGGACTTGAGTTCCAAACTCCACAAGTTTTGTGCAAAAGCAATAAGTCGGTGAGAATTAAGGCCATGATCCTCGTGGCTAAATTATTCTCATGAAATTCATTTACATATATGTATATGTATTAAACTGTATATCCTAATCTAAGAAACTAACAATTATTTGAAGATATGTGTATTGTATAGTGTGTTCTTATGCAGGATTTATAAAGGTAAAAGGAAATGAAAAAACTCTATTGCATAATAAGCATAGAGAAAGATCGTATAGTTCAGAGAATCAGTATTCTGGGTTCTTACAAGCCTAGTACCCCTAAGAACCACGACTTCACGCCCGGGGTACCACAATATTACGCCCGGGTTACCAAGTGAACGAATTCTTTTAAATGTTCACACAGTAAAATATAAGCCTCAAATACTCTATTTCAATCTCCTTCCTATTGTAAATATTATGAATACTTATTTTACTTATTTTGTAAGAGTAAAGGGTCATTTTATGATACTAAAACATTTATAATGGTATTTTATTGCTTAGGAGGAATCGCATTTTTGCCTTGAGGAGATTTATGTGACTTACGCACAATGTGATTTGTAATCAGCCTCCATTTAGCTGCGATGAACTAAGCCCAGTCCACCAAACAACATGTACAGGGCCTAGGATTCTTGTTTCTACTTGGGCCTGGGTATTGTCCAAAAAAGGACCCTCACAAAATCTAAGCACCTCCAAATTTTAGAGGATGAAATCTAAATTTTAAAATATCAAGATGTAAAATCCAAATACCCCAAAACGTTAGGAGGTAATCCAAATTTTGAAATTCTAAGATGTAAAATCCAAACACCCCAAAACTTTAGGGGTGTAATTTGCAATTTGACCTAAATATAATTGACATAAAGTTAGAGTATAATTGGAAGAAAAAAGTGCATTTAAAATTCAAAGTCCCTTGTTATCAAAATAATGCAACTATCTAAAATTTTATACTTTAGGGGTTGCCCCAAACTTAAAGAGTGTGATTTGAAATTAGCTTAATTATAAATATACATTAAAATAATGATGTATAAAAATATGGACTTTCAATAAATTATGTGTCAACATTAGAAGAAACAACAAAAAGTCGAACACCTTTGATTTTATGTGCATTATACATTTTCACAACAAATCTTATTCGCTAAGTTGTTACTAATTCTAATTTGAACCTACAACTAAAATGACTCTTTTTTCCCCAACTAGTAACAACTAGAAACAACCTGTTATTTAAAATTTGTTGTGAAAATGTTTAGAACATGGCATTTCTCCTAGTCCTCTCTTTTTTTTTTTTTCATTTTTCTTTTCTTCTTTTTGTTACAATAAATGGGGCGGAGAGACTTAATATTATTAATTACAACATTCTAGTCCTAAATTGTGTAAATAATATTCAATTTCTGTGTGGCAAATTTGAATAGAAAAATGAAATGTCAATTAGTTTTGTTGAGAAAATTTATGTTATGATTTGTGCTTTATTAAAATGGAACTTCAAAATGACTAAATCTAAGATGTCATTACAAACCCATAATGTTGTGTTTTTATTTTTATTTTTATTTTTTATTTTTTATAAATCCATAATGTTGTGTTTTTATTTAAGTAAATCTCCAAAATTCACTTCATCATATTTTAGGTTTTATTTTTTGGATAATTTTAAATTGTCAGCACCAAAAAATAAAAAGATGATATTTGAGCCAATATAAAATCAAAATGTCTAGGATCTCCAGCTATTGTCCATTCAATTATGTTGTAGCCATCTCCCCCTTTAGGAGTTTATGCAGAGTATACGAAAAAGTCTGGAAAAGGAAATCAAGTTCAAGGTATACATCTCAAGCATAAGCAGAGAATCAACCATGGAAGAATGAATGCAGTAAATCCTGACGTTGCGCTTCTCAGACCTGTATGTGAATGTTGCGTGGAAGCAAAATATTTGTCCAGAAAACAACCTGCATTCAAAATATTTTAATTGTATGTTTGTTTCTTTTTCTTTTTTTTTGGTTTTTGTTTCTGGTCATAGAAAGTAGTGTTTAAGAATTGTGATTGTGGTTTAAACCACACAAAAATACGTGACTGATTAGTTTGGAAAAAGGAGCAACATGCTGATTTTTTTTCGTAAAAAGGGCAAAAGCTCATTTTGGCCCCAGTATTTGAGTTAACTCTTCCATTTTATGCCGGTATACAAGCTTGAACCCAAAACTCTCTGCAAACAAATGTGGCATTGCGCTTTCAAGCTGGAATTCAGCCCAAGCACTTTGACTCCATAAATGTGCATGCGTATTATGTGGGATGCACATTACCCAAATGAATGCATGTTGATTTATGCTTTGTTAGTTTTGAAGTAAAATATTTTCAAAAAAATATTTTCACATTTTATTATGTTTGTTTTGTAGTAAAATAATTTGTCAAATGTAAAATATTTTCGATCAAAGGTAAAACCAAAGCAAAATTTTGTAAAATATTTTAGGCTTAAAACAAAGGTAAAACATTTTACTCTTGCTCTCCATCTCTCAGTCACGATACTTTCTTCCCTCTCTCACTCTCATCTCTTCTCTCCCACAACCCAGCTAGTCACTCAACCTCAGCCTCATCACCCTCCATCTCTTGGTTCTTCTCTCTCACTCCATATTTTGTTGGTGCAACTCATCACCAGCTCCACCATCGTCGACGCAACCAGTTCTTAGGTTCAATTTCTTGGTTTGCAGTGTCAATCGAGTCCATCAATCTCACCGCCAATCTGGTTTTGTCTCCCCAATATGGGTTTTGGGATTGTTTGTGGATGCCGATCTCAGTTTCTGCCACTGGGTTTCTATGTTAATCTGGGTTCTACCATTGGGTTTTAGTTGCATGGTTTGTTTTGCTAAAAACTGTGAAAGACCACTTGAGTTTGCTGGGTTTCAATCTTGCTGGGTTTCTACCAATTAATATCAAGTTTTTTTTTTTTTGGGTAGCTAATTTGATTTTGGGTGAGTTTGTAGAGAAATTCGAATTTAGGTGAGTTTGTAGAGAAATTTTATAATTTGGGTTTAAGAATTTTTGTTTTGATTCATGGCTGTGCTTTGACTGAAATTAGAGAGTTTGAGTTTGACTTGTTCAAAATTTTGAGTTTGGGTTTTTGGTGATTGAAGGAAACTTTTCATTTTACATGGCAACTAAACACAGTAAGAGGAAAACATTTTCAATACAATATTTTACATTTAAAAATATTTTATTTCAAAATAAAAGGAGCGGTAACGTAACTAATTCGTTGTCCGTAGTCAATAATCCATTGCATACTAAACGCCAATTAGAAGAGCTGGTCCGCAAAAGACAACGGAATTGGAACATTTCAATTTTTTTTGAACTCAGACTCTGACGAACAGCAATTGGATTCATATTAAATAAGAAAAGGCCACATAGTGCAAATCCCATCCAATCAGGATCATTAACAAATTCTAGAGATAGCGGGATTTCCATTGAATGCTTATCTTCGTAACATAACCACAGTGGGATTTCACGCTCAGCAAAACAGCAATTGAAGATTTCACCCTCATCGAAGTTTTTCTAGAAATCATGGCAGAAATGTGTATCAGGCGCGATTAAAATTTGCTAATATATTGGTAATTTTTAATGGAAAGTCTAAAATCACAAAAATTCTTAAAATCATTTTCCCAACTGACAAGATGGAATGTTAGGATTAGTGATGTTATACCTATGTGAAAGGGATGCGATTTCAATCACAACTTAGCACATCAATAATTGTGGAATATATTGAAAAGAATATTTGTGACTGATTTGATTCAATGAGTGAACAAGTTGTAAAGTCTTTATTATTTATAATAATACTTAATTGTTAGTCTAAAACTCCCGTTTAGCTAAAAAGTTATTCTGAAAGAACAGAGTTTTAGAGAGAGAATAATACTTGTACCATATAACCTATAAATATGTTGACAGAAAAATTGGCTCTAGAAATATACAGCATGTGGGGGTGGCAATTAACCTAAACTAGATTATCCATATCGATGTTTTAAATGTATTAATGAATTCTAAGCTTATTATGTATTTTACTATTAGCAACTATAATAATTTTAGTTGTGAGAAGAAAATACTAAATTGTGTCTTGTTTATCCTCTGTATGTGTGCTATGATACTGAGGTTAACAGATCGGCCACAAATGCGTTGATCCTTGTGATGAATTAAGTTAATTAATTAGCCAAGTTATTAATTAATCAAATTAACATGCAAATTGCATAGTAGCAAAAACAAATCACCAATAAACTAAAGTATGTAGCAGAAATTAAATGACACGGTGATTTGTTTACGAATGGGGAAAACCTACACGGCAAAAACCCCACCGGGTGATTTTAAGGTCACCACTCCCAAAATTTCACTATTATCACAACAAGCGGTTATAAGTAAAGGAATCCCAAGTACCTTACCAACTTACAGTTAAACCCTTACCCCAATGCTCAATTGGACTTGTTCTGTAGTGACAATTTCTCCTTTTGATGCACAGCTCCCAAGTATGTGACTAACCAATTACGCGGATCCCAGTACGCGACTTCAATCAACAACTAGAGAAAGTTGTTAGCTGCAAAATTCTTCAATTCATCCACACGATGAAGATCAAGAAGATGCTTGGTTACAAAACCCTATGGTGCATAGACTCAGCAACTTCTTCACAAGAGAGATGAACTAGGGCAAGAACTTTATCTCAGGTCACAAATTGCTTGAACAAAGATTTCTCAATGCTTGTGCAACTTATCTACACTTTGATGGCCCTTAAAATAATCATTTTATATATCTAGGGTTAGAAGAAAAGAAGTCCCAAAGACACATGTATGGATTAGGATCAAAACAGAACTCAGAATCTGTTTTTCTTAAATCTCGACAACTAGAGGTGTCGAGGTGCTGTCGAGCAACTGTCGAGCCTCGAGGCTGAAACAGCTTCTTTAAAGCTCGATAGATGCATGTGTCGAGCCAAGTGTCGAGCTTTAAAATCTGGCACTTCTCAACTTGAATCTTGGACAACTTGTATGGTTTTAACACTCGATCATGAAACCTTGTTTCTTGAAGTATTAAAATCATCCTAGAGCTACCCAGATACAAGCTGAGTGCGTTTTGTCAAAGGATAAACCAATTACATAAAAGAATGACATATGTTCATAACAAGATGAAACACATATGTCCTAACAATCTTCCCTTTTGGCAATCCGTGACAAAACCACAAGAAACAAATGAACATATGAGAGAAGTCATAAATCAGTCAACTCATATTCACTTGTTGAATACAACAAAATCTATCCTAACACAAACTCTTGAAAAACTTTGCAAGAAGAGAATTTATGGCAAGTAGATTTTGACAACCTGTATTTCTGAAACACTTTAAACAAAACACATCAAGGCATCTTTGTGTGAAGCAAAAATAATAAATTGCATACAAGTATAAGAAGCATGTGTATAAAGAAAGAAAAGAAACAACATATGTAAAGATAGGTGAAAGAAAGCATACATCATCATATATATATATATATCAAAGATAAGCACAATGTAAGAATGATTACAAGACCTAGGTACAAGAACAATGTATCTCTAACAAGAAAGAAAAGAAAAGATACATATAATCCTCACTACATCCCTCAAAACAACAACACTCCCCCTATAAAAAATGTCCTATACATGCTCTCCCCTAAAGTATGACTACTTTCATAACCAAAACCTACTCCCCCTTTTTGTCACGAGTGACAAAGGGTAGAGTATCAATTATACATCTCAGCGGTAAAGCTAGCATCTCCATCATCATCAACCGAAGCATCATCGTCATCACCATCATCATCCTCAGACTTAGAAGCCACATGAGGTGGTGGAGGAGAAGCCTCAGGAGCAAAACCACCCATGGTTGCCTGTCACCGAGGAATGCGACCAACACGAACATTCACCTGATACAACTTTGTAGAGAGCGTATTGAGCCGAGCATCCATGCGCCGAAGCTGCGCCATGATATCTCTTAGTGACACATCGCTCGAGGAAGAGGAGGGAGCAGATGTGGCTCGAGCAGATCTAGATGGACAGGAGGAAGGAGCTGTTGAAACCATCTATCGCGACCTAAACTACGCCTCACTACGTTTTACGGTAGCGATGTCTATGGCAACCATAACATGGAAGTGGTCGGACACTAGAAAAGGGATAGAGAAATGGTGTAAAATCCTCGTGATAGCAGAAGGAAAGATGAGCTTATCACGGGTAGCCGTATCCTTATAGACATCTATGATAGAGAAAATGAAATGTGAAGGAAAGTCTATAGTGAGGTGCTCAAGAAGAGATAACAAAAACCGAGCACGAGGCTCTGTGATGGATTTGTAGTGAGAGAGTGGGTGAAGAACAAATGTCATCACCATGTTCATGAAACCAGGACCTTTAGCAAAAGGTCGACAAGATGTAAACTGACGCTCACCTTAATCAGAAGGGCGCTCACAAAAAACAGAAATCATCTCGTCTTTGAACACAGTCCGTAGACCTTTACAACCGGGGTAGTCAGGATGTGCAACCCTCAGACCATGAAGCACATCGGAAACCAACTCCGGTGTGACTACAATGCGCATACCTCGAATGCGAGTGTGAAAGAGAGGTATTGAAGAATCAATTCCATGCATGTTGGAGTAAAACTCCTATATCAGCACGGAAGGACAAGTGAATGGGATGTCACACAGTGACACCCAACCCCGATTATGAATGACATCGGGTAGGTCAGTATTGGCAAAGTCTGCCAAAACAACTTGGCGTTCTGAATGAACACCTCATTCAGAAAAGTTCTCCGAGAAGTCCTTTCGAGCATCCTCATCACGGAATTGAACAGAGGAAGGAGTAGGATCAGAAGACGAAGAAGCCCTAGAACGAAGAGGGTTCTAGGATGGAGTGGACTTACGTATTGGTGCTATAGACACTACTAACATAAACAGAAAGAGAAGGGGAAAGAAATAAACACTCAGAAAAGTCCCAAAAACAATTCAAATATAACAAGTATATTGAAAGAAGAGAACGTTTTCATGGGAAATGCGTGAACATGTGACATGCAACATGAAAAATATCATGGGCTCAGCCCAATCCAAACCTATCAGCACATAATCAGTTTGCATACATCTAAATGCATGAGAATACTGTTAGAATGCTAATGTGAAGCAATGCATGGAGTTTTTAAGATTAAATTTACAAAACCCATCCCAAAAATTGCAACAATAACTCATCAATTTTGAAAAACACCAAAATTTTTCAAAAACCCCAAAACTAGGTTTCAAAACATGAAATGCATGAAAAATGAGAGATACTTGAAAGAAGCTTGAAGAAACCTTGGGTAGAGGTTTAGAGTGAGAGAGAGAGGTTTGGGAGGTGAAAAAGATGAGGTATCAAGAGAGAGATCAAGAGAAATAAGAACCGGATTGCACAAAACCATTTTATTGAGGTTCAGTAATTCTCGACAGATATAAGTATCGAGAGATGTCAAGCTATCTATCGAGGTAGGTGTCGAGAGAAACAACGTCGACAGATACAGCTATCGAGGAGGTGTCGAGACACAAGGATCAGACATAAAAAGAATCTCGATCGATCCACTAGGTGTCGAGAAGCCAGGAGATTTCTCGATCGATCCACCAGGTGTCGAGAAGCTATCGAGATTGCAATAAGAAAAAGCTAGGAAGCTTAACAGACAGCCAAGTATCAAGGAGGTGTCGAAGAGGTGTCGAGCCAGCTTTAAAAAGTAGTTTTTCAAGAAGAGAAAAACGCAGATATAAATGCAATCACACATGCAACTCAACCAATGATCCAATCAACAGATTAAGCTTTCAAAATCATCTCTCAACAACAATTTTAAGCACATGGATCCTAAAACACACACACACACACACACTAAACAAGTCTATCCAATTTTATATTTCAAAAATAAGTCAAGACAATTTAGTGAGCATACATCAACACATGTAAACCTTGTGATGGCCAAATCACATTGTACCTACACATGTATCAAAAGTAAAAAAGAATATTGCGTGTTGTGTGTGAAAAATATCGCAAGATTGCATAAGTGTCTCAAAGTTATGACGATTTGAGATATGAGAAAATCACTTTAACTCACACATAATCATAATAGTTTGATGGAGACTATCACCTTCGCGGTACATCTTATAACTCCCACATCTCCTAGAAAACACACTTGTAATCATATTTTAAAGCATTTTGTTCTTTTTGCTTTTATTTCTTTGCATATTTTCTTTTAATAAGCAAACCATACATGGGCGTATAAGAGAGAGAAAAGAAATATCCAATTATGTTAAGATTTTGACATTGCACTTTTGCTATGCCGAAGCATATAGATGTCATTGACATTGCACTTTTGCTATGCTGAAGCATACAGATGTCATCTTATGATTGGCGAGTAACAGTCGTGAGATGGTTATTTATGCCTTTCTCTTAGAATTTTCTAGTCCTACCCGTCAAAAAGAGTGATACGAGTGTTAAGTACAAGATGTCACTTAACCTTACTCATCACAGACAAAGAGGCACAAAGCTCACTTGCTTAGTTGTGCATAAGGATACTCATCTAAGTTACAACAGATACAAAGTTTAGAAAACTTTGTTTCAATGATTATTTTAAGGTTCACAAGAACCAATGTACACAAACACACACTGTTTTTGTATTTTTCAATTTTCCAATTTTTTTTTATTTTTATTTGAAAAGCAAAATAAAACAAAACTGAAAACAAACAAAAAAAACATGTTAAACAAAGCAAAACAATGCATAAAACTAGATTGACTTAAAACAGAAAAGCAAAACACACAAGTAATGCAAAACAAAAACAAGAAGGGGAGCGAGAGAAAAAGTGAATAAATCACTTGGAACCATTTTCCTTCCACATCTTGGAAGAACCTTTCCTCTTTGCAGACCCTTGAACCGGTGATGAGGGGAAAGGATTGAAACCGTTCAAGTTCGAAAGAAACATGAGGGCTTTAAGAAGATCTCCAAGAGGAGTAAGAGAGGTTTGAAGCTAATTCTAGTTCCCAGATGCTATCATGTCATTGCTCTGTTGAGTGGCTAACCACTTATAGCAATTTGGTCGAGTATGATCGGCAGTACCACAATGATGACACAGATGCTGCTTCTTCTATTTAAGCTTTTGAGAGTTAGCCTTCTTAGTCCTAGGGTTTTTAGTTTCCTTTTTCTCAAGCTTATGAGGTGCTTCTAAGATGGACTTATCCTTATCTAGGTTCTCACTTGCTAATTCAGTTTTAACATCTTTGTTCTCAAAATTAAGGTTATTAGCAAGAGGAACAAAAACAGTAGTACTAGTAGAAGGAGTATTAAAGGAAGAGAATTCATACGTCAATCCTGTTCTATCAAAACCAGATTTCTGAATGCTGAGCATCTCATCCAGCTTTGCACTTGATGTCCTTTCCAATTAAGCTCTAACTTGAAATAATTCTGCATCAAGCTTCTTGGTCTTCTCAGCCAGAAAATTGTTCTCGAATCTCAGTGCTCCAATAGTCTGATTTGCTTCATTAAACTTAGTGGAAAGCTCCTCACGGTCAAGTTCCACGTCACTGAGCTTCTTGGTGGCCAGCGTATAGAGTTTCTCATGCTTTTTAGAAAGCTTGTACAGTTTCTCATAGGCAGTATGGATATCATCTTAATCATCCATCGTTTCAAACTTAGCATCCACTAATTCTTTTTCTTCATCTACATCTTCAGTAATCCCTTCAGTAGGATTGACAGTGGTAGTGAAGGCATTCAAAATTCTATCATCATCATTATCGAAATCATCCTCAAGCTCAGTATCGCTCAAGGTAGCAGCAAGTGCCTTGCTCTTTCCAATGCTCTTGAGATATGTGGGACACTCTTGTTTCATATGACCGAAGCCTTGACACCTGAAGCACTTAGGTCCAGCGGGAATAGTGTACTGATCGCCATCCTTAGTGTCCTTCTTCCCTTTATCTAGGCTCTTGAACTGAGAAGAATTGGATTGCCTACGGTCCTTGTTGAAGCCTTTTCCATTGGCATTTTTCATAAATTTTTTGAATTGCCTGGTGATGTAAGACTTCATCTTAGAATCTTCATCGTCTGAAGACTTATTTGTCTCATTGCTCTTAGCCTTTAGTGCCATGCTCTTGCCTTTACTTGACTTGCCAATTCTTGTCAACCCTAGCTCATAGGTTTGCAGATTATCAACTAGCTCAGCCAAAGGAATCTTGTCAATATCCTTTGATTCCTCTATCGCCGTGATCTTGGTATGGAATCTCTCGGGCAGAGATTTGAGCACTTTTCTTATGATCTTGGGTTCAAGAATGGTTTCCCCAAGATTGAAAGCTGAGTTCACTATGAATTTGAGCTTGGCATAGAACTCATCAAATGACTCATCCTCCACCATATTAATTTCTTCAAAGCTTGTAATGAGCCTCTATAGCTTCGAATCCTTGACAGCCTTTGTTCTCTCATAGGTTGTATGGAGAATGGTCCATGCTTCCTTAACAGTTTCAGTGGAGGAAATTTTCTTGAACTCCTCATTAGTGACCACACTGAATAGGGTATTTAATGCTCTGCTGTTGAAAAGAGAGATGAACTAAGGCAAGAACTTTGTCTTAGGTCACAAATTACTTGAACAAAGATTTCTCAATACTTGTGCAACTTGTCTACACTTTGATGGCACTTAAAATAATCCTTTTATATGTCTAGGGTTAATAGAAAAGAAGTCCCAAAGATACATGTACGGATTAGGATCAAAACAAAACTCAGAATCTGTTTTTCTTAAATCTCGACAGCAAGAGGTGTCGAGGTGCTGTCGAGCCTCGGGGCTGAAACAGCTTCTTTAAAGCTCGATAGATGCATGTGTCGAGTTTTAAAATCTGGTACTTCTCAACTTGAATCTTGGACAACTTGCATGGTTTTAACACTCGATCTTGAAACCTTGTTTCTTGGAGTATTAAAATCATCCTAGAGCTACCCAAGTACAAGCTGAGTGCGTTTTGTCAAAGAATAAGCCAATTACATAAATGAATGACATATGTTCAAAACAAGATGAAACATATATGTCCTAACATTAACTTTCTTGAGAGAGAGAGAGAGAGAGAGAGAGAACCTCTAAACTTGCTTTAATTAAAGATTCACTAGACATAATAGTTGCATATTGCTCTTTCCTAGCTGTTGCGAGAAAACCAGTAAAAGAGCTCGGACTTGTTTCCGAAGAGGTACAACCCTCTGCTATATTTTCAATACTTTGTTGAAGGAGAGGCATAGGTTGAGGCATCCTACAAATATCAAAGAACATATATTAGAAACTCAACATATTGACATAAAAATTTGATAAATGTCCCATTCAGGTTAATAAAAAACTGTTTCCAGTTAAAAAAAAAAACCTTTGCAGTGAGGAAGAGAAACCAAAATCTTTGCTTGCCTCCCTTTCCTCAACTTGATGTAACAAATTTTGATAAAAACACTCATGATAGGCATCTGGACTTTCTAACATGCACTAGGCTAATGTTTGCACAAAATTTTCAACATCTTGCTCGTATACAAGGCAGAGTCCACACTCTTTAACCTGCAAATCTGGTTTATTGTGTTCAAATGAAGCACCAATGTGTCGACACTCTTCCTGCCGAAGTAAGACCTGTGGTATATAAAATACCAAAATTTGATGGGATGACTCAACAAAAATGTCTTTAGAATCCTGAAAGACCCTGTGGCGAGTGATGCAAACTCGATGACTAACTAAAGGATTATAGAAGTTGAGAAAACTTGCTAAATCCTTATTGTCACCAGAAATTGCTAGTCGCTCTTGGACAGTATAATAAGCACACACAACAATTCCCATCCATCTCCCATCACGCTGCAAATTGGTGGGCAGTTTAATTCTTATGTCGGAATAAAAACTTCGATTACTAAACCAATCTGGAACTGTCATATGAGGAAAGACATAATCATATTTATGGTTTTGAGCCAAGTCACCCTGTAAAATAAAATGAATTAAAAAATGATTCAAATGACTGTGACAAACATATATATATATATATATATATAGTGTTCAGTGAAGAATGGGGGAGACCTGATACACTCTTAAAAGCAATGAATGACATTAGCTTTGCTTTAAGCCGGTCATTGGACTGATTAGATTTCACCTTATCCATCTGCATTTGGATCTTTGCTTAATCTTGTCTTCAGCTTGTACAAACTTTTCCAGATCTTGCATGTAAACCAGACGAGCACCACACATCTTGATCTGGACATAAGGGCTGTTACTCATAATCAAATTTCTAATCCAACTGCGTTCCTTTAGACAGTCTCTAAGTTGCCCAGCTTGAACAAGCATGGCGAAAGGGTTCATGTCGAATGTTAGAGATGTCAAGGACAATCGAGGGACATCTATCTAGAGGACCTTCAACCATGTTTGATCTACAAAATAATTTGATAAAAATTTTACAATCTTGTCTGTTCAATTTTTTATGGAATATAACAATAGCAAATAGAGCAATCCCTATCCAACTACTATTATCATGCAGATCCAAAGGTAATGGCATCCTTATAGATGACTCAAGGTTCTGATGGCTGAACCACTCTGGAATTTCAGTTGAACTTGAAGAATTGCAAAAGTTTTTATTTTAATGGATTAAATCCTGTAAAATATTAAAATATATAATTACAATGATGTTCTATTTCAACGCACATGTTTGTGTTGTGTGTGAGAGATATAAAAAGAGATAAAGAAATATGAAGTTAAGTGAAGGAATAGGGGGAGACCTGACACAATCTAGAAGTTTCCACCTCATCAAGGTCACATTTGGATGTTTGCTTCATCTTGCCTCTAGCTTGTAGAAAATTTACCAAATCTTGCTTGTACAGTACACGCGCACCACACGTTTCGATCTTGATATAAGTGCACTTGCTCCAAATAAAAACCATAATGCAACTGCAATCCTCAAAATGGTCTCAAAGTTTCCCGGCTGGAATAATTACCTGCAATCCAATTGAGCTAGCATGGAATAAGCTGGTAGTGGCAGTCTTTAGGTAGTGGGAGCTTTTTAAGGGAAAATTTATATGTGGAACTTCAATTATGTCTGATCTACAAATAAAGTCAATAGAAATATCTTCATCCTGCTCAGAAGAAACATTGTTCAAATTTTCAAGGATTACGAAGCTAGTAAACAAAGCAATCCCTATCCAACTACTATCTTCACGCAGATTAGAAGGTAGCGGAATTGTTAACAAATGACCCAGGGCTCTGATGGCTGAACCACTCTGGAGTTTCAGTTGAATTTGATAACTAGAAATAGTTCCCGTTTTGATTAATTATACCCTTTAAAAAATTAAAATGCATAAGCATAAAAAAGATGTTTAACACGTGTTTGTTACATTGTGTTGTGTGAGAGAGAGAGACCATCACAAATCTTTTAAAGACTGGATCGAAGTCATCGTATAAGCCCGGAATGCGGATGGGTGGAAATGGGCCATCATCCTTGCTATCCATACGAATCACTGTGAATCCGATTTCATCCGAAGTCCATGCAACACGTTGATTTGGATACTTTTCCAATAAAGGACATCTTCGTGCTAATACAGATCGTACACTTAATGGAAGGTCTAGTAATGATTGTAGCCTGCTACAACCATCCAACACAAGAATTTTGAGCTTGGAAAGCTGAGAAATACTATCAGGCATGTTGGGCTTTATGGAGTCTAGTTTATGTTTGATCCGGTGGATGACCCAACCCGATCCGAATAATGTTGTATGATTTTTAATGGGAGATTTTCTTAGGCTTAGTCCATGGAGCGGAGGCTTGGAAACATTATTGCAGGAAACATTGTTTTTAATTAGGGTTTTTTGGTGAAGTCGGTTTTAAGTGGAGAAAAAGGTCTGTAGCCGCAATTTTGTATTCCCCCTGATAATAGTGAAATCTCTACAACTCCGTGGATGTAGGCAAATTGCCGAACCACGTAAATACTCTCTTGTGCGTGTGATTATTTTTCTTTGGCGTGTGTTTTCTCTATATTTTTTGTTTCTTACAGGTTTAGGAATTCGTGGAAATTCGCTACAATTGGTATAAGAGCCTAGGGTTAGATTTGAGTGGGAGCAATGGCAGAGGAAGCAGGAAAGATGTCTGGAATATAAAAGTTTGATGGCACAGATTTCGCATATTGGAGGATGCAGATTGAAGATTATCTCTATGGGAGGAAATTGAATCTACCTCTTTTGGGGACAAAACCTGAAACTATGAAGGATGAGGAATGGGCTCTTCTTGACAGACAGGTACTGAGAGTTATCAGGTTAACGCTGTCTAGGTTTGTTGCACACAATGTTGTGAAGGAGAAGACCACTGTAGATCTAATGAAGGCTTTGTTTGGTATGTATGCAGTCAGCAAACAACAACGTGCATCTGATGAAGAAACTGTTCAATCTGAAGATGACAGAGAACGCATCAGTAGCACAACATCTGAATGAATTTAACACTATCACAAATCAATTGCCGTCTGTAGAAATTGATTTTGATGATGAGAATCGTTCTAGCTTCTTTGCCAAACAGTTGGGAGGCAATGAGAATGGCAGTAAGTAATTCTACAGGAAAAGAAAAGCTGAAATACAACGACATACGAGATTTAATTCTGGCTGAGGAGGTTCGAAGAAGAGATGCAGGTGAAACCTCTGGATCTGGTTCTACCCTAAACCTTGAGACAAGAGGCAGAGTGAATGATAGAAATTCAAACCAGGGTAGATCAAAATCCAGAAATTCTAATCGGAACAGAAGTAAATCTAGATCAGGCCAACAAGTACAATGCTGGAACTGTGGGAAAACAGGTCACTTTAGGAAGCAATGCAGAAATCCTAAGAAGAAGAATGAAGATGACTCTGCTAATGCTGTAATAAAAGAGGTACAGGATGCATTATTTCTTGCAGTAGACAGTCCACTTGATGATTGGGTTCTGGACTCAGGAGCTTCGTTTCATACCACTCTACACCGAGAAATCATACAGAATTATGTTGCAGGTGATTTTGGTAAGGTGTATTTGGCTGATGGTTCAGTCTTGGATGTTGTGGGTATGGGAGACGTCTGGATATTGTTGCCCAATGGGTCTATTTGGTTACTAGAGAAGGTTCGGCATATTCCTGACCTAAGGAGGAATTTGATTTCTATTGGACAGCTTGATGACGAAGGGCATGCAATACTATTTGTTGGTGGTACTTGGAAGGTTACAAAGGGAGCTAGAGTGTTAGCTCGTGGAAAGAAGACTGGTACTCTCTATATGACTTCAAGTCCAAGAGACACAGTTACAGTTGCAGTTGCAGTTGCTTAAGCAAGTACTGATACAAGCCTATGGCACCGCAGATTTGGTCACATGAGTGAGAAAGGGATGAAGATGCTGTTGTCAAAAGGGAAACTACCAGAATTGAAGTTTGTTGATTTTCACATGTGTGAAAGCTGCATCTTAGGAAAGCAGAAAAATGTGAGCTTCTTGAAAACTGGTAGAACACCGAAGGCTGAAAAACTAAAGCTAGTGCACACTGATTTGTGGGGGCCTTCTCCAGTTGCATCCCTTGGAGGTTCAAGGTACTACATCACTTTCATTGATGACTCAAGCAGAAAGGTATGGGTTTATTTTCTAAAAAATAAATCTGATGTATTTGAAACCTTTAAGAAATAGAAGGCTATGGTTGAGACAGAAACAGGTTTAAAAGTAAAATGTTTGAGGTTAGATAATGGAGGTGAGTACATAGATGGAGGGTTCAATGAATACTGTGTTGCACAGGGAATTAGGATGAAGAAGACCATTCCTAGGACACCACAGCAGAATGGTGTGGCTGAGCGCATGAACCGAACTCTCAATGAGCGTGCTAGGAGTATGAGGTTGCATGCTAAGAGTATGAGGTTGCATGCTAGACTACCAAAAACTTTCTGGGCTGATGCTATTAGCACTGCAGCTTACCTGATAAACCGAGGACCATCAGTTCCTATGGAGTTCAGACTTCCTGAGGAGGTTTGGAGTGGTAAAGAGGTAAAGTTTTCCCATCTAAAAGTTTTTGGTTGTGTTTCTTATGTTCATGTTGATTCTGATGCTCGTAGTAAACTTGATGCAAAGTCTAAAATATGTTTTTTCATTGGCTATGGTGATAAGAAATTTGGCTATAGGTTTTGGGATGAACAAAACAGGAAAATCATCAGAAGTAAAAATGTGATATTTAATGAACAGGTTATGTATAAGGACAGGTCAACTGTAGTGCCAGATGTTACAGGGATAGATCAAGATAAATCTGAGTTTGTCAACTTAGATGAATTGACTGAAAGCACTCTCCAGAAAATGGGTGAAGAAGATAAGGAGAATGTAGATTCACAAGTAGATCAGAGTACACTTGTAGCTGAGGTTCGCAGATCTTCTAGGACCATTAGACCTCCACAGCGTTATTCACCCGCTCTGAATTATCTCCTATTGACTAGTGGTGGTGAGCCAGAATGCTTTGATGAAGCCTTGCAAGATGAGAATTCAAACAAGTGAGAGTTAGCCATGAAGGATGAGATAGATTCCTTGTTGAGGAATCAGACACGGGAACTGACTGAACTGCCAGTAGGAAAGAAGGCTTTGCAGAACAAGTGGGTATACAGAATAAAGAATAAACATGATGGTAGCAAACGTTACAAGGCCAGATTAGTTGTTAAAGGGTTCCAGCAGAAGTAGGGCATTGATTACATAGAGATATTTTCTCCAGTTGTGAAGATGTCAACAATCAAACTGGTACTGGGAATAGTGGCTGCAGAAAATTTACATCTTGAGCAGTTAGATGTGAAGACAGCTTTCCTTCATGGTGACTTGGAGGAAGACATCTACATGATTCAGCCAGAAGGGTTCATTGTTCAGGGACAAGAGATCCTAGTTTGCAAACTGAGAAAGAGCTTGTATGGCCTAAAACAAGCTCCTAGACAGTGGTACAAGAAGTTTGATAGTTTTATGCATAGAATTGGGTTTAAAAGATGTGAAGCTGATCACTGTTGCTATGTTAAGTTCTTTGACAATTCTTACATCATTTTACTGTTGTATGGGGATGATATGCTCATTGTATGGTCTAGCATTGAGGAGATTAATAATCTAAAGAAGTAATTGTCAAAATAGTTTGCAATGAAGGATTTGGGAGTTGCAAAGCAAATCCTTGGGATGAGAATCATTAGAGACAAGGCTAATGGTACACTAAAGCTTTCACAGTCAGAGTATGTGAAGAAAGTTCTTAGCAGATTCAATATGAATGAAGCTAAACTAGTGAGCACACCCTTGGGTAGTCATTTCAAACTAAGCAAAGAACAGTCACCGAAGACAGAAGAAGAAATGGACTATATGAGCAAGGTGCCCTATGCCTCAGCTATTGGCAGCTTGATGTATGCTATGGTGTGTACAAGGCCAGACATTGCACATGCAGTGGGAGTTGTGAGCAGATTCATGAGTAGGCCAGGAAAGCAGCATTGGGAGGCAGTCAAGTGGATTCTGAGATATCTGAGGGGTTCATAGATACATGTCTTTGCTTTACAGGTGCAAATTTGAAACTACAAGGTTATGTAGATGCTGATTTTGCTGGTGATATTGATAGTAGAAAGAGTACTACTGGGTTTGTATTTACTCTGGGTGGTACAGCTATATCTTGAGCCTCAAATTTGCAAAAGATTGTTACTTTGTCTACTACAGAAGCTGAGTATGTTGCAGCAACTGAAGTTGGGAAGGAGATGATTTGGTTGCATGGTTTCTTAGATGAATTGGGTAAGAAGCAAGAGATGGGCATTCTACATAGTGACAGTCAGAGTGCAATTTTTCTTGCTAAAAATTCGGCTTTTCATTTAAAGTCGAAGCATATACAGACTAAATACCACTTTATCCAGTACCTTGTTGAAGATAAGCTGGTAATACTTGAGAAGATTTGTGGATCTAAGAACCCGGCAGACATGTTGACTAAGGGTGTCACTATTGAGAAGTTGAAACTGTGTGCAGCTTCAGTTGGCCTTCTAGCTTGAGGACAGGAGGATGAGTTGTAGGGATGAGGGATTGTGTTTGGAAGATAGCGGCTGATGTTGGTGATTGAACTAGTCTCCAAGTGGGAGATTTGTTAGGCTTTGTGGAGTCTAGTTTATGTTTGATCTGGTGGATGACCCGACCCGACCAGAATAATGTTGCGTGATTTTTAATGGGAGATTTTCTGAGGCTTAGTCCATGGAGCGGAGGCTTGGAAACATTGTTGTAGGAAACATTGTTTTTAATTAGGGTTTTTTGATGAAGTCGGTTTTAAGTGGAGAAAAAGGTTTGTAGCCGCAATTTTGTATTCCCCCTGATAATAGTGAAATCTCTGCAACTCCGTGGACGTAGGCAAATTGCCGAACCACGTGAATACTCTCTTGTGCGTGTGATTATTTTTCTTTGGCGTGTGTTTTCTCTATATTTTTTGTTTCTCACAGGTTTAGGAATTCGTGGAAATTTCCTACAAGGCAGGCGTGTATAGTTGTTTTCGCTCAAATTCAGTTCCTGCAATGAGGATAAGCCACTAAGATCATCAGGGAGTCCTCCGTCCCATAAATTGCAGTCACCTAGATTTAGAGATACAATAAATCTTAACCTAGGCAACATCAAGTTGATGGCCACGGGGATAAGGAAAGCATGTGCAGCACAGACGAGGGGGAATCCATGCGAAAGCCAGGATTTAGGTGGTTGTGGTTGAACCTTAAATCCCATTAGATTGAGAGTTTTCAGAGATGGAAAATTAACAATTGGGAAACTTGAAAGGTTTTTGAAACCTTGAAAACTCAGGACCGTCAAGCTAGTCAAACGCTCGAGTGATGATTGCAATTCTTCCACATCAGTCCCATCTAAATACAGCTTTGACAAGCTTGTCATATTTGTTCCAATCTCTGAAAACTTCTTAAGACTTGAACAGCTAGATAGAATAAAAATTTCAAGAGACTTCAAGTTTATTTCGCGAGGGAGGCCAGTAAGAATTCTGCAATCTTTTAGATTTAACAAAGTAAGCTTATTGAGAGCTTCAACAGATGGGTGAAGCTCATACAAACTTGTACAACCTTGAAAAATCAGCCTCTCTAGATTTGGGCATCCGATGAAGTTAGGAGTCTTGTCTAAGTCTTTAGAGTTCCTAAGATCCAAGAGTCTTAACTTGGCCAAGTTCTATGATAATATATAGATATGGGAAATTTAGTCAAGAAATTAATCTGCGTTTTAAAAAAAAAAAAAAAAAGCAACACTAGCATGCATTAATGGAAAACTTACAATAAGTCTCTCTAGTAATTGCTCAATGTGGCTGCAAGGCATGATGAGTTCAACAAGATTGTTTGGTTGAAAATCGATTGGCATTGATTTCAATGATTAATCATGCTATTCCATCATTCTTAATGATATGCATGAAATATATACAATACAGTACCATCAGATTTGCATAGTTAGCCTTATTTTTACATTATTTTGTGAGTAATTATATATTATATTTGTTTTGTGGAAAATAAAGGTTATTCACAATTGAGGAGCTGAACAAGTCACAAATTGAATGCTAGGTGGGTCAGGCCGATTATAAAGCCAATTCAAAAGAAGTAGAGCATCTAGCCCAGGCGTGAATTCAAGAAGAAGCCCAAGATGCAATTCAACACGGATGAAGTTTGCTAGGAAAGAAACTACAATCAAGCACAGGTGTGTCACAATGGAAAACAAGTCAACGTGGTGGGCTTTGGAAACCAATCATTAATTGAATTGTTGTTGTGGGCCGTACCTGAAGTCTTAGTGCGTGGCTTGAAATATGAGATCCTTGTTCTACTTGTATTAGGATTAGAGAATAGTGTGCGGCTATTTTTTCATATATAAGCCCCTAGGTTAGATTGTTTAAGGGGGCGGTTAGGACTGGAACTAAAGTGCAGGCAGCAGCACGCAATTCTTTTATGCTTTTTTCTCTAGCACTTTGACTATTTCTTTTTCTATATTATTTGTCTAGCTGAATGTTTAGTATTTTATTTTTGTGTTTTCTTTCCATTACTATGAGTAGCTAAATTTATAATTAGGGTTGAGAATGAAACCTTGTTAAGAATTATCAGTAATATTTATGTGATTTAATTTTTCCTACAATAGTTGTTCTTTAATGATATAAATTGTTCTTGCTTCATATCAATTGATTGAGATGAGATTCTAGATATGAGTTCAATCATGTTTTTCTCATGATTTAGGATTTTTCTTAATTAATTGAATGCTTGGATTATTAATTCTTGATTATAAAAGTGGATATTGCTTGTGATTTGTCAGTCAATAGATACAATTTATGATTTGATTTTTAGAATTGGATATATCTTGTGATTTGTTTGGCTGTGGATACAATTGATGATTTGATTTTATACTTAAGAAGCGAAGAAGAACATGCTTTTTGATTTTTAAAATAAGGATTTTAATGAGAATATTTTCCATGATAGCAAGATTGATTTCTAGATTATCATGTAGTGAGTTGGGAAAAATTATTGATCATAACTATATGCTGATATGACTTACAAGGCGGATTCCAAAACCTTAATTCCTTTCTCTTGATTGTTTACATCTTTTTATTTCTTTATATCTTTCGCTTAGTTTAACTGTTTGCTTAATTTTATTATTTGCTTAGTTTATCTAATCTCAGAAAAACCAATTTTTATTAAACTAGATTAGGATTAATTTGGTTAAGATTTAATTAATTTTCCTATGTTCATTTAAGTCCCTGTGGGTTCGACCTCGTTCTTATCAAACTATACTTCGGTACGGTTCGTACACTTGCGAGTATTTTAAAATTTCACAACACTTAACTCATTAGAAAGAAAATCAAGGCCTTTTGGAAGGTGCACATTAGAAATTTTAAGCAACCTTAGACTTTCCATATTTAAGGAGGCTTTGTCATTCAAGTTTTCTTTACGTCGAACTTCTTTTCCCCGGAAATCAAGAACTATGCCCTTTACAAATTCTATTCCCTGGCAATCAGCAACAATGAAATTAGTGTTGGGAAAGATATAGCTTTGCTAGAATTCCACAAATATACACTTCTCTAAGTTTATGCTTATATATAGAGCCACTTATAGTATTTTTCTTTAGCACATGAAACACATCCTTACAAAGCCACAACCTACTGCATCTTCCACGCTCTTGAGGTGATTCACGACTAACAATTCTCCAACCCATCTGTTGTATTAAATAATGCATACATAATTATCCCCCTAAAATGGCAATGAGAGATTTGTCCTTGAGAGTTTCTATATTCTTCTTGCAACCAGAACCTTCTGTACGTGCCACTCAATTTTTATCCTCCCTTTTGAAGAAACACGCAATATCCAAAAATAGATCTTTCTCTGTTTTAGTCAATGCCCTATAATTTATTTCAAGTTTATCAAGAATTTTTTCTTCAGGAATTTCTCCTTCAAGGATTTCTTCTAATTGATGCAAGTAATCTTCCCATACCTCTCTTGGTCTATCAATCAAGGAGGAACCCAAAACTTTAAGAGCTATAGGAAGCCCTCTAGCATACTTCACAAAACCATTGGACAAATCCTCAAAATCTTTTTTAGGATATGTTTGTTTAAACACATACCAACTGAAGAGCTCCAAAGCTTCGTCATTATCTAATCCATGTACCTTATGTATAGTAGTACCCATGTGATGCCTCTTTAGCAAGTGATTATCTTTACTTGTGAAAATGATCATACTCCCTACCCCAAACCAGTTAGGGCTCCCTGCTAATGCCTTTAGTTGTACATCTTTGATCCCCTCAAGATGGTCCCAAATGTCTACTTCTTTTACCCTCAGTGTCTTAGAAAGAAGCTGTTTTTGTAAATGAACTAGACCATGTTCTTCAGCTATTTCTCTAATGCCAAAAATAAAGCTACTAGCTTCAAATTGATGACAAATTTGGTATAAATGACAGATGCTAGTGTGGTTTTACCAATCCCAGGCATCCCTCCAAATCCCTATGAAGCACACATCATTTGACATTGTACTAATTAAGTTCATTATTTCTTTCAAATGTGAGTTTATTCCAACAAGGTGCTCAGAATCTTCTGATAATTCACGATTAAATTCATCAAATATGCTTTTTGTGATTTCCTCAATATCTACTGATTCGGGACTGTAATAAAAATTAAAAATTAAAAAAAGATACAAAAGAGACAAGTGTGCTAGCCACAAAGAGATAATATATCATTAAATAATTTTTAGAAAATCTTATATTACAGAAGCCAGGAAAAAAACCCTTATGTTAAGATATGCTAGGTGAGGATTGGAAAAAATCTTAGTTTCTCCGAGGGCAAAGCAAGTGCAGAAGATTGAAATCCGGGATGAACCCAGGTAAAAATATGTTTTCTTATATTTGTTTTTGTATTGTTTTTTTCTGTTTTTACCTTTGCATTTGGGTCTTGGAATGTTAGGTGAGGATTGGAAATGTTTTAATTTTTTTATTTTTTATTTTGTGAAGGTGGGGTTTGTTGTTTTTTAATGGTAAATGAATGCGGAAAGGAATTGTATTATGTACTTTTGAATTTTTTGTGAATTTCAATAGGAATTTTTAGGATAATGTTGAAAGGTACTGCCGAGGCATGATTTTGATCATTCCCAGAGTGCACAAAGTTTATCGCGAGCCTGGAGGAGTGCATTGTGTCGCTTGAAAACTTTTTTTTCCAGATAAAGATTATGCATAAGTTATTGTTACCCAAGAAAAGATAGAGTGCAACTTTTTTTTCCATGCCTTTCGATACTAAAAAATCAGGGAAAAAAATTGAATTACTTTACCTTATTGCATCCGGTACAAAGTACAAACTATAAGAGACACTCAATATGCCTTTAGATCTTTTTAAAGGCTTCCCCCACTAAAATAGCAGTCCTTCCCCCCTAATTTGAGTAGGCTCACTCAATAGTCTTAAATAAAATAAAATAAAATAAATGGCTAAATGGCCTAGTGATTTTTAAGAAAATTAACATAGCTTCTTCTTGTATCAGACAAAATTTTAAGACGTGTATTTTAGAAGATTATATAGGTTTCATTGGAATTATTTAATTCAATTTAGCAGGTAATCTAGTAATTTATATCACTAATAAAATATTTAAAATTTTTCACTATAAATTTTTTCTTCTTAGAAAAAATTTCACCATAGAAATTATAATAGATGAATTTTATTCTATAAACATAACTAAATCGAAGATAATAAGTTATATATATATATATATATATATTATATTTAGCGTGGCCCCTCCATGACAAATATTTTGGCTTTGCCACTTGAATGAATTAACTTTTTACTCTATGAAGTTTTATCTTATGTTCTTTCATTGTATTCAGATAATTTTTCACTGATTATACATTTTTTTTAGTCTTTTTTAGCGGTTGAACATAATTGGAACAGAAGATTTAGCAATAGTTAAGATTTTTTTTTTATAAATTAATCATATAGCAAATTTATATGAAAGAAAATAGTGAAAAAAGAAAAGAGAGAGAGTAAACTACTGTTTAGATGTAATAAAAAGAATTAAAAAGACTAAACAATTGATTTTCTTTATTATCTTAGAAAACACCTACAATTATCATACATAAATATATAATAAAAATATATAATACGCAAGATATACTATAACTCAGTCCATTTACTACCCAATATATACAATTTTTTTGTTAAATACCAAAAATATATAAATAATTATAAACAACATTTCATGTATATTATATATTATAATATTTTCTTATAAGCATTTTTTTTTTAATGAGTTTTGACTTTTGATAAGCATTATATATTATTATATGGCATTAAACTCAATCACACTATTATCTATCATCTATTGTAATATATTCTTTTAGTTAAAGAAGCAACTTAAAGTTTTTATTTATTTTTAATTATTCAAAACATACAATGGGTAATGAGGGATTTAAAATAAAAACTAGAAATTTCTAATGGAAATGCCCCATTTGAGCTTATACAACCCTCTATGGCTTTCTTTGTTAATTGGGCAAATTACCACTTACATATCTGTGGTTTAGTCGAAATTTAAATTGTCTATCTATAATTTAAAATTTCACATTTTACCCGCCTAAGGTTTGACCGAAATTTAAATTGCCTACCTGTAGTTTAAAATCCTATGATGAGAGTATTCCACTGGATTCTTTATTTTATTTGATCTTGTACATTTATGTTTTTTTGTGTTTATGAGAGAGAAAAACATAAAAGTGAAGCAAAATCACATATTTAGCCATGTTTTTAATAAATATGAGTTAAACAAATTTAACAGAGCTAATCTCATATAGGTAAAGTGTCAAATTTTAAACTACATGTAAGCAACTTAAAATTTAGTCAAATCACATATGGTTAAATTGTAATTTGCCCTTGTTAATTAAAGAAACTTAAAGTTTTTTTTAATTTTTAATTTTTTTTGAGTAAAAAAGCGACTTAAAGTTAAAAGTTAGCTACGGAAACATCTCAATTCTCAGCCACAGAACACAGAGTTCTATCAAACAAAACAAACAAACAAAATTATACCAGTACATACACTAGAGAGCAAGAGAGATACCAGTCATTCCAGCCGTATGGAAATCACAGGCTCACAGCAGGCAATTTTTTTATTTGCTTTTAATTTTTTTTTTTTTTTCAAGTGGTGATTTGTAATTTGTTAAATGGAAAACTTGGATCTTGTCAACGTGTTTGGAGGACCCCGGGTTGAGAAGGAAATATAAATTTTTGGTATCAAATATAATATTTTCAGTTTTTGGTACCGAATTGAGATTGTTGGGTTTTACTTTACTTCTATAGTTTTATTGGACAAGTTCAACAATTTGTTTTTTCATATTATTTTTCAGATAATTAGAACAAAACCAATTCAAAAGGTATCAAAACATTGATGATATGACCAGAAGAAAAGGTAGAATCTTACCTATCCACTAAATGCCTCCCGCGGAGCTTTCTCACTTCTTCCGGTGCAGATCTCCACTCTTGTATCTGTTCTTTGCAAACCTTGCCATCTTCTTCATGCTTGAGAAATGCTTTCTCAAAACTCTTTCTCTGATCCCCAACATCAGAGGGATTTACATGGTAAAAAATAGGCCAAACTTTCAGCTCCTTCTCTTTCATGCATTTAAGAATTTTGACAAGTTCATTCAAGCACCACTTTGAAAATGCATAATTTTTTGAGAGAACAATAATTGCAATCTTGGATTCTTCTATTGCTTTCGTGAGCCCTAAAGCAATGGGTTTTCCTTGCTCGAGATTTTCATTATCTCTATAAACATTAATGCCTTTTTGAATCAAAGTAGCATATAGATGATTTGTAAAATTCTTACGGGTGTCTTCACCATAAAAACTGAGAAAAACTTCGTATTTCCATTGAGACACAAAAGAAGAAGATGAGGAAGACAAAGGTGTACAGGCTTTTTTAGTGCTGAAGGAAGCCATTAGAAACTCACAACCTATAGCTTGTTTATGGAAAATGGAGTACTAAAAGAGAATGGAAATTTTTTTTTCTTTTTCTTTTTTAAGGAAAAAAGAGAAAATGGACTTAAAAAAAAAAAAAAAAAAATTTAAGGAAGAGAATGGAACTTGAGCGCAAAGCTTTATGAGAACTTCAACTTTCTGTAGAGGTTTCAGTTATCATTCGCGGTATTAAACTCCTGGCGACGTGGGAGAAGCATTTATAGGTGCTTAAGTCGGACCACATTGAAAATATATTAAAAGTTCATTTTAGACGGTTTTTATTTCGATACCTAGACTCTAAATTTTTATCAATTTCATCTTTTGAGTTTGTAGTAATTGCAAATGTGATCCCCCCCTTTTATTATATCATTAATGAATTTGCCCTTAACGCCACCAAAATAGCCAACATTATTTTATTTTATTTTTTATTTTTTAGAAAATTCCAACCTATGGCGTCTGCTTCTGATGATAACTCTTTATCATCAGACCAAAGTACCAATCAGTTTTTGACGTAGATGAGGATTGAATCTCAGATCTCTTATACAACTATCAGAGACTTTACCAATTGAGCTAATTGGAACTCACTTTTTTTTACATTCTACTAGCAGTACTAATTCGGTTAAAAGAGGGGCGGAGCAAATATTAAATAGAACCTATGATTTTCTTACTTTCACATCTCCATCCACATCTCTAGGAATGGACCATGTGGATTAAAATTTCACAATAGTGTTGCTAGCACATAAAAACTTGAGTCTATGAGACTCGAGTTGCTACAGTAAACTCGAGTGAGTTGCAACAGTAAACTTGAGTCTAAGAGACTCAAGATACTAGTTTCTTATATAATTTTGGAAACATACTAACTAACGAAATTATTAACAAAATGGTGTTAAATTGCAACCTAAGTTTCTTTTACCAGACAGTCAACAAAGCGGTGTTCCCTGTGAAAACTTAGAGCGTTAAGAATGAAAAATTGCTCTATGAGTTTAGAGACTTAGGTCTGTTTGAATCGTTATTTAAACAACATTTTTCGTTGTTTAAACAACAATAACATTTTTCACATGTTTTTCTATAATGCTCAAACTTATTTTTCCATAACACTAAACACTAAACAATAATACTTAAATTCTGCTGCCACTACAAAAAAAAAAGTTCTATAGCCGCATTTTCAAAACGCGGCTATAGATCAAAAAAACGTGGCTATAGACCGATTTGGTCTATAGCTGCATTTTTTTAGGCCACGTTTTTAACCATGGCCTAAAATGTGTAACTATAGTCTTGAGGCCACGTTTTTTCCAACCGCGGCTATAGGCAGGACCAATGGCCGCGTTTCTATAGCTGTGGCTATAGTCAGGACCAATGGCCACGTTTTTTAAAACGTGGCCATAGAACATACTCTAGCCACGGTTTGTAAACCGCGGCTACAGACCCATTTAACCGCGGCTAAAAGTTTTTTTAAAAACAAAAAAAAATAAATTCTGGATTTTTTTTTCAAAACAAAAAAAAAAATTCTAGGTTTTTTTTTTAAAAAACAAAAAACAAATTCCAGGTTTTTTTTTCCGCAAAATTCAAACAAAAAAATTTTGGGTTTTTTTTTTTAAACAAAAAAAAATTCTGGGTTTTTTTTTTCCCCAAAAAATTCAAAATTCAAACAAAAATATTCAAAATTAAACACAAACCCAGAAAAATTCAAATTAAACACAACATACTCACAATACACAAATCCAAAAAATTCAAAATCAAACAGAACATTCTCACAATACAAACATACCCAAAAAATTCAAAATCAAACACAACATACTAACAATACAAGAACACAAACCCAATTACACATAAGCACAATAGCACAAATTCAAAATTTTCAGCATTTCCTACATATTCTTACCACCTAAACGTAAAATAAAAAAGAAATAAAAAAAAAACTAGATCTATAGACAAATCAATGGGTTTGAGATGAAGAAAAAAAAGAAAGAAAGAAAAAAAGAAGAAGAAGTAGCTACAAAGAAACAAAGAAAAAAGAAAAGAGTTGTGCTGGAGTGAAAAAAAAAAAAAAAAAAACCTGTTGTTAGTTGTAGAAGAAAGGAGCAAAAAAATAAAGAAAGAAAGAAATTAAGCTGCGTACCTGAAAGAAAGAAACAAAGAAAAAATAAAGAACCTGAAGAGTGTAAGAGGAAGGAAGAAAGAAAAGGAAAAAAAAGAAGAAGAAGGAAGTTGCGTACCTGAAGAAAGTTTGGGTGAAGAATGAAGAAAGAAGAAATAAAAGAAAGAAAAGAAAGAAAAGATAAAGCGGGTAGGTGGGCAGGTCAGTGGGAAAGAGGGGATCACGTGGAAAGATCCCCCACAATATATATTTTTTTTGTGTTACATATAAAAAAAAACGCAGCCAAAGGGGGAGCTATAGCCGCGTTTTTAAAAACGCGGCTATAGGCCCTCCTTTATTTAAAAAAAAAAAAGAAGCCCATGAACCCACTACGGGCTTCTTTTTTTTTTCTTTTTTTACCTATAGCCACGTTTTTAAACGCGGCTATAGGTCCTCCTTTAAATATACACTTATATATGGTTGGATCTATAGCCACGTTTTTAGAAAACGGAGCTATAGACTATCCTATAGCCACGTTTTTAAGAAACGTTGCCATAGACCTAGCCTATAGCCGCGTTTTTAAACGCGGCTATAGGTCCTCCTTTAAATATACATATATATATTTGGCCACAAGGGCCCACAAGCACAAAACAATGTCTGCATTTAACACTTTCCCGCTAGACACGAAATGCTCAAAAAGATAGAGATGCCTGAAACTCCTTTTCATGACATCTTCAAAGCAAGAGGCCGGGGAAAATATATATTAAAATAGAAAGTGATCGATCGGTGGTTCATTTTTTAATTTTGTGGGCACATACGAAGTCTTTCATAATGTTGCACAGCATGATGATTATTAATCCAAAATAACAATAACAACAAGTATTTAAAAATTAAAAAAAAAAATTTGAGTTTAGTATTATAATTTTTTATTCATTCATCTCTCCTTGTGTCATAAATTTTAGAGGCTCGCCAATTATAGAATATCCAATAATGAGAAACTAGCAATTTGGAATGGACATCTGAGGCCCAAAAATTTGAAAGTAAATAAAAATTGAAGCAAATATTAATCATAATTTTTTTTTTTTTTTGGGTATAGTGTACGTGAGATTAAGAATTAAGGAAACTAGAAATTCAAAAATAAAAAAATTAAATAAAAGAAACAGGTAAGTCTTGATAAATTTTTTTTTTTTTTTTAAAGTTGCAAAGTGGTCTTTAGGGAAATATCAGAGTGGACTGAGAAATTTTTTTTTTTTTAATTTTTGGATAATTTTGTTTTGAAGACATAGACTAGTCGAAGAGTGTCCTATTTTGTAGCTATTTTACATGAAGTTGGAGATATAAATTTACTAGGTTGTCCTCAAGTTTTGTCCCTATTAAACCTAAGGACTAGGGGTATTTCTGAAATACAAAAAAATCTAGTCCAAAGAAATGAATTATCTTATATATATATATATATATAGGCATAACTCAAAGAAAGTTTAATTAGAATTTAAAATTAGAATCCAATTTTGCACCATGTATTCACTTAAGTTTTTTAATCTTTGTGTCAAGTGAGTTAATAAGTACAAAATACTAAGAATCTAATATATATGAACTATACAATTTAAATAAATAAAAAAACAATCACATATACTCAATAAAAATCACCACACAACAAAGATAGATTACTATACATTCTATCTTATTGAAGATAAGAAAAAAAAAATTGATCATGATTAGTATTAAATTTAGGTAAGAGTTTAAATTTGTAACTAATTACGTTTACTTTTTTAAAAAAGTAATTTGACTAATGATTTATATTTTTATTATAAAAATTGTGTTTACTTTTAAATGTGTTCATACATATGCATGTGTTACATTCTATTTTTTTTTTAATAATTTGACTAATTTTACTAGCATGTAACCATAATTGTTGCCTTAATTTGATAGTAGAGAGTAAGTTATTATATAATGGATGTCATAAATTAAAATCTCATTTTATCTATAATAAATATATATATTTTTTTTAAAAGGATGATATAGGGTATTATTTATACGATTTACTATAATATACATAATTAAGGTGATAATTGCAAATTTCATTCACAAAAAAAATTTTTAAAAATTGTAAATTTTCTTAGTTTTGATTGCAAAATACAAATACCCCTAATTCAGGGTGTGTTTTATACGATTAATCCTATTTGTTCTGTTCTGTCAAAGTCAAATAAATACAACATCTATTACAATTAATCCTATTTGCAAATTCTATTATAAAGCTTTCAAAAGCAGTTGATATTTTTTATTTTATTTTTTTGATACAAAAGCAGTTGATACTTTATGTTTCTTTCACGGGCCAAGTCAACAAAGCCATATTGATCCAGGCCAAGCTTTTGCCACGAGGGCCCGCAAGCACAAAACAATGTCCGCATTTCACACTTCAATTCCCGCTGGATACGAAATGCTCAAAAAGATAGATATGCATGAAACTCGTTTTCATGGCATCTTCAAAGCAAAAGGCCAGCTGGGAAATATTAAAATAGAAAATGATCGATCAGTGGTTTATTTTATTTTTGTAAGGTTGGTATGGTTCACTTAATTGGCACATACAAAGTCTTTTTTAATGTTGCACAGCATGATGATTATTAATCCAAAATAACAATAACAACAAGTATATATATACACAAAAGATGAATTAGTATTACAGGCTCTCTTTTTTTTTTTTTTTAATTGAGTTTAGTATTATAATTTTTTATTCATTCATTTCTTCTAGTGTCATAAATTATAGAGGCTCCCCAATTAAAGAATATCCAATAATGAAAAACTAGAAATTTCGGATGGACATCTGAGGCCAAAAAATTTGTAAGTAAATAAAAATTGAAGCAAATATTAATCATAATTTTTTTTGGGTAAAATGTACGTAAGATTAAGAATTAAGAAATTA
Source organism: Castanopsis chinensis (assembly GCA_032878915.1). NCBI lineage: Eukaryota > Viridiplantae > Streptophyta > Magnoliopsida > Fagales > Fagaceae > Castanopsis > Castanopsis chinensis. The sequence continues at coordinate 2,210,046 of JAVQMG010000080.1, read as the reverse complement.
AAAAAAAAAAAAACTAAATAGAAGAAACCAATAAGTCTTGATAAAAAAAAAAAAAAAAAAAAAAAAAAAAAAAAAAAAAAAAAACGCGCTGGAAAGTGGTCTTAAGGGAAATATCAAAGTGGACTGAGAAGTTTTTTTTTTTAATTTTTGGATAAGTTTGTTTTGAAGACATGTACTAGTCAAAAAGTGTCCTATTTTGTAGGTATTTTATATGGAGTTGGAGATATAATTTTACTAGGTTGTACTCAAGTTTTTTTCCTATTAAACCTAGGAACTAGGGGTATTTATGAAATACAAAAAAATCTAGTCCCAAGAAATGAATTCTCTTTTATATATATATATATATATATATATATATAGGCAAAACTCAGAGAACGTTCAATTAGAATTTAAAATTAGAATCCAATTTTGTGTCATGTATTCACTTAATTTTTTTAATCTTTATGCCAAGAAGTTAATAAGTGCAAAATACAAAGAATCTAATATATATGAACTATACAAATTTAAAAAAAAAAAAATCATATTTACTCAATAAAAATCATCACACAACAAAGATAGATCACTATACATTCTATCTTATTGAAGATCAGAAAAAAAAAAATTATAATTAGTATTAAATTTAGGTAAGAGTTTTAATTTGTAACCAATTATGTTTACTATGAAAAAAAATAATTTGACTAATGATTTATATTTTTAGTATAAAAATTGTGTTAACTATTAAATGTGTTCATACGTATGCATGTGTTGCATGCTATTTTTTTTTTAATAAGTTGACTAATTGTACTAGCACGTAACCAAAATTGTTGCCTTAATTTGATAGTAGAGAGTAAATTATTATATAATGGATGTCATAAATTAAAATCTCATTTTATCTATAATAATTAATTTTTTTTTTAAAAAGGATGATATAGGGTATTATTTATACGATTTATTATAATATATATATATATATATAATTAAGTTGATAATTGCAAATTTCATTTACAAAAAAAATTGTTAATTTTCTTAGTTTTGATTGCAAAATACAAATACCCCTAATATTCAGGGTGTGTTTTATACGATTAATCCTATTTGTTCTGTTCTGTCAAAGTCACATACAACTTCTATTAAAATTAATCCTATTTGCAAATTCTATTATAATGCTTTCAAGATAATATGGCTTTTGTCTTTATTATATATATATATATATGTATGCGCGTGTGGCTTTGGCAAAGCAATTAATACTTTATATGTTTCTTTTTCTGTTTTCAAAAAAAAAAAAAAAGTCAACAAAGCCATATTGATCCAAGCCAAGCTTTTGCCACAAGGGCCCACAAGCGCAAAACAATGTCCGCATTTCACACTTCAATTCCCGCTCGACACGAAATGCTCAAAAAGATAGATATGCATGAAACTCGTTTCCATGGCATCTTCAAAGCAAAAGGCTAGCTGGGAAAATATTAAAATAGAAAATGATCGATCGGTGGTTTATTTTATTTTTGTGCGGTTGATATGGTTCACTTAATTGGCACATACAAAGTCTTTTTTAATGTTGCACAGCATGATGATTATTAATCCAAAATAATAACTACAAAAAAAGTATATATATATATATATATATACACGCGCGCGCACAAAAGATGAATCAGTATAACAGGCTCCGTTGTGTTTTTCTTTTTCTTTTTTTTTAGTTTAATATTATAATTTTTTATATATTAATCTCTTCTAACATCATAAATTTTAGTGGCTCGCCAATCAAAGAATATCCAATAATGAAAAACTAGCAATTTGGGATGGCCGTCTGAGGCTAAAAAATTTGTAAGTAAATAATCATAGAGCTTTGAACAATAAAAATTTACTAATGGGCTTGTTTTTCATGAGAATCCCCCCTCACACTTCAAGAAATTATTAGGTCCATTGAGAGGACTGCTGACGTGGTTCTTCTTGACTTTCTAATCAGTAAAATGCTGTTATTTATGCAAATGTACACATCACTTGGTCATTTTTAATTTTTATTCATTGTGCTAATTAGGAAGTCCACTCACACATTTGCATAAATGGTTTTGTCTTATTATTTAGGGACGATCACGTTAGCAATTCTCCTGCTGAACCTAATAATTTTTTACCCACTTGACCCTCTTATTTTCCTGTCTTTCATGGACAAACCAATTTGGATAAGATAAACTATATAATTACACTATTTTTAGTTGAAATTCTATAGTTCGCAGTTAAAGAATTACAAAAAGAATGCCAAAGAAAATGAATATATATATATATATATATATATATATATATATGACACACGTGCCTTTACTCATAAAATGGATAAATACAACAAACAATAACTTCTAATGAGAATTAAAAGGATAAAAAAAAAAAAAAAAAAAACAAATAGGTGAAGAAAATGGTGTCATCCCTTGATCATTTTATTCCAAATATTTTTCGTACAATTTTCTTAACAAACAAATCAAAATCTCATACAACAATCAAAATCATACGAGCAATAAATGGGAGAGAAAAAAAAAATTAAGGAAATAGAGAACTAAGAGAATTACCTTGAAAGGAAAGGACTAGTCCTTAGAGAGAAAGAGAGAGGTTTTTTTATTTATTTTTTATTTTTATTTTTAATTTAGTTTAAACAGTAGGATGAGAGGTATTTTTTATATTTGATTTTGGCAACTGAACAAAAGGATTAAGGAAATGTGAAAGTGCCTATATTTTAAGGGATATAGATAAAGGGTTATATTTTCAAATTTTAAATATTCTATTTGCATATATATATATATATATATATATATATTCCACTAAAGAAAAATTGCAACTACCCTATCTTTCAATAAAAAATAAATAAAAAATAGTATCTATTACTTATTTTTAGAGATAGTAATTTTATTTTTATAGGAGTTTTTCTTCGTTATATGCAATTATTTAGAAACCTTTTTTTCCCTATATTCAAAATGATTTTTTTTTTTTTAATTGTTAAACCAATCTAATGCGATACTTGTATGGAATGGGAAAAGAATAAGTATTTAAATTCTAATCAATAACAAATACAAATAGGAATCAAACGTTTGAATACAATAATGGGTAGTGAGAATATATAGCTTTTTTTTTTTTGGGTCAATTTTTTTTTTTCTATTTTACATGAGGTAGTGGGTTTTTAGTGGATTTTATTTTTTTTTTATTGTTCGCAGAATTTTCGGTAAGTTTAAAAATGCTAAATTACTTTTTAAACCTTCTTTACTTTTTCGTAGGTAAAAAATTAAAATAAAGAGTATGTTAGTTTAGAATTTGTGTAATGATATTTTAGTACGCAAAATGATGAAACCCAAACAGAGAATCCTTTTATTAGTATTATACATTACAAAGTCGTTTAGTTCATAAAAAATGATTTTTATTTTTAATCTTTTGGTGTATACACACACACACTAGCCTCATCACACGTGCTTTGCGCAGGAGATGAGGCTTTTTTTTTTTTTTTTTTTTTTTTTGTATAGTGTACGTGAGATTAATAATTAAGGAGACTAGAAATACAATAAATAAATAAAAGAAACCGGTAAGTCTTGATAAAGTTATAAAAAAAAAAAAGTTGAGATATGGTCTTAAGGGAAATATCAAAGTGGACTGCGACTTTATTTTTATTTTTTTAATTTTTGGATAAGTTTTTTTGTAGACATAAATTAGTTAGAGAGTATCCTATTTTGTAGGCATTTTACATAGAATTGGAGATATTTTACTAGGTTGTCTTCAAGTTTTGCCCCTATCAAACCTAGGATCTAGGGGTATTTCTGAAATACATAAAATCCACCGAGTGATTTAAGGTCACCGCTCCCGAAACTCCACTATTATTACAACAAGCGGTTATAAGTAAAGAAATCTCAGTACCTTACCAACTTACAGTTGAACCCTTACCCCAATACCCAATTGAACTTGTTTTGTAGTGACAGTTTCTCCTTTTGATGCACGGCTCCCAGTATGTGATTAACCAATTACACGAATCCCAGTACACAACTTCAATCACCAACTAAAGAGAGTTGTTAGCTGCAAAGTTCTTCAATTCATTCACACGATAAAGATCAAGAAGATGCTTGGTTACAAAACCCTACAGTGCACATACACAGCAACTTCTTCACAAGAAAGCTGAACTAGGGCATGAACTTTGTCTTGAATCACAAATTGCTTGAAAAAGGATTTTTTAATGCTTGTGCAACTTGTGTATTCTTTGACGGCCCTTAAAATAATCATTTTATATGTCTAGGATTAGAAGAAAAGAATTCTCAAAGACATATCCACGAATTGAAATCAAAACAGAACTTAGAATCTGTTTTCCTTAAATCTCGATAGCTAGAGGTGTCAAGGAGCTGTCGAGAAACTGTCGAGTCTCAGGGCTGAAACAGTTTCTTAAAGCTCGATCGATGCATGTGTCGAGACTAGATGTCAAGTTTTAATAACTTGCACTTTTCAGCTTGTTTCTTGGACAGACTTGATGACTTCAACACTTGATCTTGAAACACAGTTTCTTGAAGTGTTAAACACATCCTTATTCTGCCCAATTACAAGTAAAATGCGTTTTGTCAAAGGATAAGCCAATTACATAAAATAATGACATATGTTCAAAACAACTTGAACTACATATGTCCTAACATCTATTATAAATTTATAATACTTTCAAGATAATATGGCTTTTGCTTTTCCCAAAAAAAAAAGAAAAAGAAAAAAGGAAATATATATATATCGTAGAATGCCCCTGCTACGTTCACCAAGTATTTATTTTTAATTATTATTATTCCCATTTTTCGGAGTTAAGTTTTCTAAGGATATTCCCATGCCTCTGCTACGTTCACCAGGAATGTGCTTTGTTGACTTGGCCGGTGAAAGATACACAAAGTATCAACAGCTTTGCAAAAGCCATATATATATATATATATATATATATATATGAGATTCCTTCCAAGTTATTATTATATATAAAGTATTACAAAAACAAGGATACCGAGTGCTTTTGCTTCTTTTCTTTTCTTTATTTTTGTTTTTTTATTGATTGTGCTTAATTTATAGGGTCAATAATGTTATCCACTTTTCTTTTTTTAAATGAATAATGCCCTCTACTTAGCAAGTACAATTTCTTTTTTCCTTTTTTATATGTCGCACAAGATTCTTATTCATTGTTTACATTATAACAATTTGTGTAATGTGATTTTGATCTGTAAATTCACCTTTCATCATGTCCTGTTTTATATATATATATATATATATATATATATATATGTATGTATGTATGTATGTATGTATGTATGAGATTCCTTCCAAGTTATTATTATATATAAAGAATTACAAAAACAAGGATACCAAATGCTTTTGCCTCTTTTCTTTTCTTTATTTTGCTTTTTTATTGATTGTGCTTAATTTATAGGGTCAATAATGTTATCTACTTTTCTTTTTTTTTTAAAAATGAATAATGCTCTCTACTTAGCAAGTACAATTTCTTTTTTCCTTTTTTATATGTCGCACAAGATTCTTATTCATTGTTTACATTATAACAATTTGTGTAATGTGATTTTGATCGGTAAATTCACCTTTCATCATGTCCTGTTTTGCAGTTGATTTGTTAGGGCCGGATTTGCGCCAAATTAGTGCATTGGGTAAATATCATCCTTAATAAGTCACAAACACGTGCAATATATGACACATGTATGAAAAGTTTGGCATAAAGATATAACACATATATGATAGGAATAATATGGCCAAAATTGGGTTTTACCCATTTCAACTAAACTTTCCAGCAAAATACCCTTCTATCTGAAATTATTTAGAGATATACCCTTGTTTTGAAACTCGATTTTCTAAAAATCGAGTTTCAAATGTAAAACTTGATTTTTGGACAATCGAGTTATAGCAAAATGAGACTTATAAAAAAAAAAAAAAATCAAGTTCCACTTGAATATTTTCAAGGAATTCGAGTTCCACTAATTTTTTTTTTTTTTTTTATAAGTTTCAGTTCGTTATAACTCGATTGTCCAAAAATCGAGTTTTACAGTGAAACTTGATTTTTAGAAAATCGAGTTTCAAAATGGAGGCATTTATCTAAATAGTTTCAGACATGGGACATTTTGCTGAAAAATTTTGATGAAATGGACAAATGCCCATTTTGGCCAAATATCCATTGTTAGTTACAAATACATGCAATATGATCAAAAAGTTTTGCATAAATAATAATATTATAATGTATATAGTAAGAGTATTCACATTGGGGATGCTCAATCACCAAAAATGCTATATTAGCATTTCAAACATTAAAAAACCTTGTTTCATCCCATAGACTCTACTTTCAACTTCTCCAGCCTGTCTTATATGTTTGAACACAACTTGCCACCATACTTTTCTATGCCAATCCTTTTTATGTAAAGTCCACTCATAAATCAAACCCTAATCCATTTTAGCATTGATAATATTAGCTTATCTCTAGCCTTCACAATCACAGAGTTAAAACTCTCGCTCAAATTGTTTACCAAACAATTTGTCAAAGCCTTAGGAGAAAAGTGAGATCTGGTCCATTGTGCAAGATCTATATCTGCAAGATATTTCCAAGCTTCTTCATCCAAAGTCTTAAGATATTGCATCCCCCTCTCAAATTCCCTAAGTGATGTTGTGCCAGCACACCTCCACAGTACACTCTTCAACTGCATACCCTTGCGGTTAACCTTGAAGTTGTTATATATGTGCTTTACACAATACATATGCTCTACAATTAGGAATAGTCTCTATTGTAGGTATGAGACCTTAAGTATTGCAAGCAAGCAAGTAGGAAGTATGATCAATATTAAATCACAGGTGTGTAATAAACATGAGCACTATAATATTACCTTTTGCCTGTCACTAATGAATACCAGATTAAGATCATCTAGCCTATCAATGTCATCTACAAACTACTCCAAGAACCAAATCCAGCTGTCCTTATTCTCTTGCTTAACCGCAGCCATTACCACTAGGAAGATATTGGCATTTCCATCCTTGGCAGTGGCAAATAGTAATTTCCTACCAAGCCTACCCTTCAAGTGGCATCCATCCAGCCCAACAAATGGTCTACAATCACCTAGAATCACAAGTTTCTAAGCATTGCACCTAATGTACATCATTTTGAACTTGGGTTATGCATTCTCATCTTCCATCTTTGTTTGCAATATCACCTTACTTCCTACATCTATCCTTCTTATCATTTCTACATAATCTCTAAGTAGGCCATATTGTTGCTCTTCATTTCTAGTGATCAAACCCTTAGCTGCCTTTCTTGATCTATACACTTGACTAAGACTTAAATCAAAAGAAATCTGCTGCATAACATGGTGTTTAACACTTGGGACCTCCCAATTAGGATTTTTACTAAAATCTTCCAAGTACTTATTTGCCACATATGTTGATGTAACTAGACCATTTTGAAACGTTAGGGGACAGGTGCACTTAGGATTAAGTGACTTGATCTCAAATGTGCACTCTTCAATAACCATTGAAGCATAGCACTTCCATCCACAATTATTCTTACAATGTACAAAAATCTTCTTCTTCTCATTTAACTTTCACTTGACATCAATGTGATTCTGAATGACATACTCCCTCAAAGCCTTCCTACAAACCTTGGAGTTTGGAAATTTTATCATTTTTACCAACTTAACATTTGTCATATCAGTCTTCTCATTGAATTCTAGGTTGTCACAGCTTTGCTCATCATTAGAACCATCCATGCTTGCAATATCATCCTCTAGAATTGGTTTAGCCCACTCCTCATTTGCATCTTTATTTGGAGGTGGAATAGTGTTTGGCTGAGGTGTATCTATGTTTGTAGGAGGTGTATTAGTGTTTGACTGAGGTGTATCAATGGTTGGTTGAGGTGGATCATTGTTAGGCTCAAGTAGAATAGTGTTAGGCTCAGGTGGAACACTATAAGGTGGAGAAGACTCACCAATTACATCATCATCAAAGTCTTCTCCTTCTAAACCTTCATTTAACCAATCAAACTCATTTTCTACCACCACACTATCATCACCCCCTCCACCAACCCTTCCACCAACCCCTCTAGGAATTTTAACTGCAAGGGGAGCATGTCCACTTTCCACATACAGTATGATGGTGTCTCTTGGCCCTCTTGCATAAAGCTTACACATAGACACCGCATCTGCATCATCATGTATGAGCCTCAAGTCTTGCTCCAAGCTACCCCCAAGAGCTAGATAATGAAACCTATACAATTCAGCAATCCCCAAATCCTCACATATGCCTTCTATTTCAAAATAATTAAGTCTATCAGGATCCTTATACACTATTTCAACTTTCCCACCAAAATATTCTAAACTTGAGTTTCACAAAAAAGTACCCCTATAATGAACCTCGAATTTCACTTCCTCATCATCCATCTACAATAACAAATTACCATTTTACATATATACAATTAAAGAATTGTAAAGAATACACACTTGTATGTTTTTGTTTTGCTATTGGGTGGCAACACACATATCAAAGGGACCACATGTTTCTGTTTTATTAATAAGCACATGCAAAGACTAAATTAAAACCCAACAGATTTGTAGGGTCCACAGGGAGACACAATGACCATGACAGACAAAATGCCCATAAACAACAACAAATCCAAACCACAAGTGGTCACATTTTTCATAAATATCAACAAATTCAACCAATATTCTCAATAATGATGAGCTTGGACAAAAACCTACATGTGACATTGACCACTTACTCAAAAGATTATAAAACCCAAACAAACCCAAATAAAAATAGTTTGAAAACCCAAATAGTGACTAATTTCTTACCTGGATTTGGGTCTCTCCAACAACCCATTGCTCGTCTCAGTTTATTCTTGCAGCACAATTTCTATATCAGATGCATATGGGGATTTTCAAGATTCTAGGGCTTGTGAGGAAAGAGTTTAAGGGTTCGTGGTTTTGATCCTTCTTATGTTGTGATTTCTATTAAAAAGGTGTTTTGAATGTCTAAGGGTGAGGTGGGTAGTGGAGCTACGGAGAGCAAACGAATTGAAGCTCAGTGAGCAAAGTATTAAGTTTTAAATCACAGATATGTAAAGTGAAAACAAGCCAAACCACAAGTGAGTTTATTGTAATTTTCCATTATAAAAATTGCAAAGTATGAAATACCAAGCTCGTTGAATCTATAACAGTATGTTAAAACAATTTTTAGAAGAATAATTATTGATGCAAACATTTACAATTTTAATGCACATGGAATTGATTGGAGGAGCCAGTAATTTTTGTTTAGGGGACTAAGTTGTAGCACTAACATATTTATCAAGACAACCCCCGAATACACATATACACATGCTTTTTTATTATATACACTTTTTTATTTGATAAGTTATATATATATATATACACACACACACACACACCCAACAAAAAATAAGAATTTAATATTTTCAATCAAAATTATGTTTGATGACGATCTTTCATAAAATAAAATTAATTTTTACCATTTTTATAGTAAAATTCTATACAAATTATCTAATTTTATACTAATGTAAGTAAAAAATCTTTCAATTGAACTAATGAAATTTTCAAAAACATAAATGACCCAAAACTTAGAGGAATAAGCTAGGCTCCAAATATATTTGAAGCTATCTTACTCTAACCCATTATGTGGCAACTAAAGAGACATTCCATATGTAGTTTTAGTAACATTATTTTTTTAATGAGTCAATGACTTGTTAATTGCCACATAACTAGTTAAAAAAATATAGATTCAAATAGGTTTGGTACCAAATTTTATCAAATATTTAATAGATATAAGAGCACACTTTACAATAAAAAATAAAATTGTGCAAAATAATGTTATGTTTCTATAACTATTAGACCAATTATTTATTTTAAGAGCATCATTGGACTAAATCAAATATTTGTGGAGGGGGGATTTCTTATTTTTGTAGACTAAATTTTGAAAAATTTAAAATAATATTATATATATATATATATAAATTTCAAATTTTTGGGGGGGCACCCTTACACATAGCTACGCCCTCTAGCCAAGACAAGGACAAGTTGACATGGAAAATTTTTAAGAAACACAAATGAAAACTAACTCATTCACCTAAGGAATTCATTTTCAATTGTTAAGAGGAAAGCTCACGATGAGCTTGCCTCAATCGCTGCATAAACTACACGTCGTGCAAGCTACTAAACGACAAAGTTATAAGAGAGTTTATTAACGGAGCACGAGACATGCACGTGTTTTCTAGGTGTGATCCACGCGTCATTAGGTGCTTAGATTAAAGTGTAAATCAGTTAGTTATTTCTGTTTTCATTTTCTAACGGCTAGTCTAAAAGTTTTATAGATTAGTTTCAGTCCTTAATAAAACCTCTCTGTTCTCTCATCAGTATACAGAGATTAAACTCTCTCTCAATTTTCTGTTTGAGTAAGCTTTTAACATCATATATTTCAGCTACAATCTTTATCGAAAAAGCAATAAGGGAAAAAAAAAAAAAAAATCCTGTAAATTCAAGAATAAAGTGCACACACACACAAGAACTTTTTGCAGGTATATTTGGTTTCAGTAGATCCAAATGCCACAAGAAATTCAAGATGAAGAGGAACCCTCGTAAAGATAGTAAAGCTTTTAACGTCATAGATTTTATCTAACTTCATTGTATCTCTCATTACGAGAGTAACGAGACCACCAATGTACTGAACAAGCTAGAAATGATAGAAAACACTCTTCTGAGGACCAAGTTCAAGGTATTACATCTCAAGCACAAGCAGAGAATCAACCATCTGTACATGAATGTTGCGTGGAAGCAAAAGTCTTGTGCACAAAACAAACCTGCATTCAAAATATTTTCATTATTGTTTTGTTTTATGTTTCTGATCATAGAAAATACTGAATTGCACATTTCTATTATGGTTTATTATATAGCAGATATATATTAAGAAAACATTTTCTGAACCATTCTTTTATGCCTCTGTTTATTACCTTCCTTTGCTATTGAAAAAGAAAGAAAAGAAAGAAAATTAATTTTCCCATTAGTCCTTCCTTCGATGAATACTTGCTACAGATATTACCAGAGATTCTGTCGCTGCAGTTTTAGTTGGGCCTCTACAGAACTGTATGATGCGGCCCATTCTTGCAGGGAGTGGGCCTTGAATAGGGTGTGTTTAGTGTTCTTTTAACCGGTCATGCATGTCCTCTAGGATCTAGCCCTTCTTTCCTTTTTAATTTTTAATTTTTAGTAATTGTTACAATAATTTGGACAAAGAAGATTTTCTTAAAGAGATCAGACAATGTTGTTGAATTAAAAGATTTTTGGTCCGTCATTCTAGTCCAAACTTGTGTAATATAATATTCAATTCATGTGGTTGGTTTAAATAAATTAGAAAATTTTAGATTTTAAATTTAGATTAAATAATTTGAATAGAAAATGAAATGTCAATTATTTTAATTGATAAAAATTTATGGAAATATTTGAGCTTTATTAAAATGTAGCAATGAATTAACTAATTATAATTTTTTTTTTATAAGCAAACTGAAATATTATTAAAACAACATCAAGATCTAAATACATCATGGATAAGAGCTTGCTAAATACAGCAAGGAGTCTCTTCAATCCAAATTACATCATTGACAAGGCTTTGAGCTTGTCTAGCTAGAATATGGGCTAGCTGATTGCCAGTCCTTCGCACATGAGTATAATATTTTGTTTTTTATTTGTGTAAATCTCCAAAATTCACTTCATCATATACATATATTGTTTTTTTTGGGGGGGGGGGGGGGGGAGGGGGGAAATGCGTTGTTAAATTTATATTAAGTGATTTATACTAATAGTCATTCCTCAAAATCCCTTGATTTTTTTTAAAAGCTAAAATGCAAAATTAACCCTCTAATTTTCTTCAGATTTAATTTCAGTCTTCTAATTTTGTTTTCATTCATTTCAATCCTTTAAGTTTCAGATTTATTCAATTGAGGTCTTTCCGATAACTTTTGTTAAAATTTTTTGAAAAAAAATGTGGAAAATATTTTTCAATCATTATTTGAATTTTTTTAATTTAAAAAATTTGAAGAAAAATTTAAAAAAAATTGAAAAATTAACCACAACATATAAAAAAAATTGATGGAAAAGCCTTAATTGAATAAACTTGAAAATTAGAGGACTTAAATGAACAAAAGCAAAAGTAGAGAACTGAAATGAAATTTAAAGAAACTTAGAGGGTTATTTTTGCATTTTTACCTTTTAAAAATCTAATCCAAAGTCGAAACAAAACATTTTTGATATAGCAAAAAAAAAAAAAAAAAATTCTTGAAAAAGGGAAAAAGAAAAAGAAAACTATACCGTGAGACATTTTTCATGTCCTTTTTGGCATTTTCCTTTGTTTACATTTTTTCTAGAATATTTAGTAACCATATATTTAGTTGAAGACCTAACATCTCCTGAGGTGAGGTCTTACAGACCCACTCTCTTTTGAGAATTTGAATTAGTTATCTAAAGGTTAATTGAGGATGAGTTGAGAGTTGGAGGAAACTTATATTATTAGTAGCAAAGCTATTCACAAACAAATCTTTTAACTTGGGAAGCCTACTGTGTCTCTGTACGGGCCTGAGATTTGGGAGAGAATGTGTTCGTATTCTATTTTTAGGACCCCCTTGATAAAAAGATTATACAAATGAATAGCCCTTAGGCTTTTGATAAAAGCCTTTTACTGTTGCATGAGTTTTTGAATCAATGGAATTAGAATTTAGAAATAACTTAGATTAAAAATTTATTTCTGGCTTGCAATGTGAAAGTATAACAGAAAACTATGCAAAAATTGGATGGAGATAGTAATCACTGTGTTCTTTTACATGAGCATAAGCATGCATATTTATGCTTGTTAAAAATTGGCTCTGCTATCTATTGTCCAACCCACAAATATTTTTCATTTCATCTTCCTTCTTTTGCCCATAAATTTAATATACTTGGTGGCCAAAGAATTTGTTAATAAAACAGATGGTTTAAATTCTTCTTGCCGTGTTTGAACTTGAATTCTCAGCACCAAATGAAGATGGTACTTAAGCCAAAATCAAATCCAATGGTCTAGTATCTCCAGCTATTGTCGGTTCAATTATTTGTAGCCTTCTCCCCCTCTAGGATTCTATGCAGAGTAGATGAAAAAAGTCTGGAAATAAAGAAAATCATACATAGGAGTGACAGTGTCAGTTGTTAAAAAATGCAAACTGACAATGCACTTGTTTTCTGCTAAGGGAAAATTTTTCCTCACATGAGGAACTCCATTTTATAAGAAAGTTGAATGTAAAGGAAACTTCCCAAGCACAAAACCAGTTCTCCAACACCATCAAGCTACTAGCAGTCCCCTTCACATGAATTGGTAAAATCTGCAAAAGAGCAAGTTTCAGATAAGCTCAATGAATATGGAAGAAGCCATATCTAATAATTCTCTTTATCTAATATTGGTGTCACTGGCTCACTACTCGAAATTGGGAAGGAAAACCAATTACAATAATTACTATAGAAACTGCAAAGCATAAATACTAAGCTCATTGAATCTGTAACAGTTTGTTATAGTATCTATAAAATTAAAATCTCTGACCAAGACATGGAGGATTGATCACTAACCAAGACAGGGTGGACAAGTACTCTTGATTGCAGTAGGAAATGCTCAATATCAGCTTATATAAAATTTCCTCTCTGAAATTCTTAAAACACAATTTGATATTGCTTGAACAGAAATAAAACCCAAATGTTATATAATAGAAATTCAAATTGAACAGAAGGATTAAAAAATAAATAAATAATTGGCATAACAACATAAAGATTGATGCTTTTTATGATATTAATTAACAGGTCTATTTAATATCAATGCTTCTAGAATGCTCACCTTCACTTCTCTGCAAATTTACTCTTAACAAAAAAAAAAAAAACATTTAAATTTATAAATCTAATAAAAATGCCAAAAAAATTACACAAATTTACATCAACAATTGAGAACATAAATACACTACCAATGTTATACATCTACTGACAAATTTAAATAATCAAGAACCTAAAAACTCTATTAAACTAGCCACATGCCCAACCACCTAGATATTTTTTTTGAACCTTTATACCCGATACTGACCCATTCATTGAAAACAATCCTCCATGCTTCGGGTTAGATGGATCGTTTAGATTAACCTTAGGACAATCCCTTCCACACCAAGCTCAACCTTGTACAAGTTACAAAATTAAACTCTATCATTTTTAAAAGGTTTCAAATAAGCCCATCCTTTATTTTCCTACTAGCGCTGCTGATAGGAAACGACACCATTTCACTGACTTACATATCAAAACGTCCTTTTCGTCGATGATGTTATGAAAATAGTGGAAGGGTTATTTGAAACCTTTTGAACAAGCATAGTTTAAATTGAAATTTTTGAAAAAGTGTAGGATTAGTTTAAAATTACTCCTAAACAATAGGGTTTGAAATATAAATTAAAAAAAGAAAAAGAAAAGGAAAAAAGGAAGAAGATAAGGTTGAGGTAAGTCCAACTTAAAACATGGTAAAATAATTGCATAATCAAAAGGAAATAAGTAAAAAAAAAAAAAACACAGTTGTTGCACAGTCCAAGCAATTCATGGGTTGAGAATGAGTTAGTAAGCTTTTAAGGATTTTTTTTTTTTTTTTTTTTTTTTTTTTTTTTTTTTGTGTCCATGGACTTTCTCTTTAGTCATGGATCCATGAGACGGCCAGAACTCGCTTGCCCTTGTCTTTTGGATCAATGGGACTCAGCCTTACAAAATTAGACTCCTTCCTAGAGCTGGAGGTTCCTTCACCAAAGTCATGCTTTTGCGTATCCCTATTTCCATCTTCAGTGGGCAATTGATGGACGAGATCCCAATCATCAGACGAGTTAAAGTTCATGCTATGGCTTAATATTGTTTGCTCAAACTCTTCCAACTCATGATGGTACAAGAGACGAAGGCCACATATCTCCACCTTCAAACCTGGCCAGACAGTTATAAATGAAGCCCTAACGCAGTTGGCTTGATTCAAACAGTTTCGCCCTCTATAGGATAGCAAAATGCATCCACCTTGATGTAGCATCACGAGATTTTCTTCAGTCAGGCTATAACCATGAAGAGGTATCACATGACCAACATTGGTTTCCAAACGACAAATAAGGGTAGGACTAGTATCTGAATGCAGAACGTCACAGCGGAAAATTGGATCAAAATAAGCGCACAGAACCAAACCCATCCAAGAACTATCACTGTACAGATTTGGAGGTACATCGATTGTCACCCAGGGCTCATCGCTCAGTTTACTGAACCAGTCCAAAATTTCACCAGGAGGCAAACGGGGATTACAGAAAATGCATCGATCAAAGCCCTGTGAAACAGAAATATTGTGTTTTATGGGTGAGAGGAGAGAAATTAAAGAGAGGGAGATGGAATATCTTGTTTGAGACAGAAAAACAACATAGTTGTTACTTACCAATGGGTCATTTTTGCCGAGTTCATTCTGAATCCAAGACCTCGTTTTTTTATTTATATTCTCAGTTTTCTTTCGATCATGGATGCCCAAAAAATCAGACTCGGACTTCATGCAGTTCTTCACGCAGTTCTTGAACTCTTCCACCGAATCCTGGTACAATAGACGAAGGCCACAATTTTGCACCTTCAAGTAAGAGCAATTTGTCTCAAATGAAACCTCAATGTAGTCACAATCATATAGCCAATCAGGAAACGACCCACGCGGTATATAGGTCAGCCAAGTGAGTCCACCTAGTAGTGAAATCATGAGATCTTCTTTAGTTGGCCAATAGATATGGCGAGGTTTCACACTCAGATCATTAGGCCCATTACTTGCTTCCAAGTGACAAATAAGTTTGTAAGAAGAGATTGAATCCATAATGTCAATGAGTCTAGCCACATCCTTTGTAACAAAAAAAAATGCACATAGAGCAACTCCCAGCCAAGTACTTGTATTATGCAAATTTTGAGTTAATCTGAATGTCACGTGGGACTTGTCACTTCGAATGCGGAACCAATGCGGAATTTCAATTGGAGAGTGACAAGAATTATAGTCACAGGATCGATCAAAGTCCTGTAAAACAGAAATATTGTGTTTAATAAGTGAAGAGTGAGAAGTTAAAGAGAGGGAGAGGAAATATTATGTTTGAGGCAAAGCAAAGTCATAATCTATTAGTTACCGGCAAGTCGCTTTGGGAGAGCTGATTCTTAGCTCTACTAATTTTCACTTTATAACGAGCTGTTATCAGCTCGTTCAATATTACTCGAAACCCATGTGGCTCTCCCATAATGAAATGATCTAGTATTTCATGAAACCATTCTTCACGCATATGGTAGAAACTAAGCCCACATTTTTGCACAATGATACCTGGCCAATCGCTTATAATTGAAGCCTTGATACAATTGAACTCATCTAGAAATGGACAACATGGAATATAGCATAGCCAAAGAAATCCACCCTCAATATCTAGCCACGTAAATTCTTTTTGAACGGTGCGATGGACATGGATTTCTGGCTCTAGGGCAGCTCCGTCCGTTTCCAAAACACAAATAAGGTGGTGAGAAATCGATGAATTGGGATTTTCAATAATTGCAGTTTGATGCTTATCGCTTGAAAAATAAGCACATAAAACAAGTCCCATCCATTTGTTGTCATTGAAAAAATAATTGGATATATCAATTTTCACTGAGGGCTCATTACTCCGGTAGTAGAAACGATGTAAAATTTCCTCTGGGGGAAAACAAAATGAATATTCAAAGTGCCCACCCTGCAAAATAAATAAAATTATAGGACATAGAGAGGGAAGTTAATGGTGTATTTGAAACAAAGAAAGTACTCATAATTTCTTACGTAATTATTGAGTGGTGGAGACACGACTTCATTATAAAAATGAATACGTAATTTCATTGTTATCCCGCCACTATGGCTAAATTCACATTTGCAATCCCGATCTGCAGAAATGGAAGCATTGCAATATTTTAGTTGTTGCTCAAACTGTGACAGATCATGATGGTACAAAAGACGAAGCCCACATTTTTGCACCATCACGCTTGGCCAATCACTAACAAACGAAGCCTTAATGTGGCCACATTGATGCAGCATATCCTTCAAGGCCTCACCAGGTATGTAGGATATCCAGATGAGTCCAGAGAATTGACGTAACCAGTCTTCCTCTTCATTAGTGGTGCGGCAAACAAGGATTTGATTGTCTAGACTAGCTTTACTCGTTTGGAATTGACAATATAGAAAGTGGGATGAATTTGTTGGAACTGCATTTTCTTGACCCCTTGGGATTAAAATAGAAGCATATAGAGAGAGCCCCAACCAATTGTTGTCTTCGTACAAATTTGGGGGTATCTCAATTGTCACCGAGTGCCCAAGACAACAATAATGATTAAACCACCTTGGAGTTCTTCTTGTTGGGAAACAAGAATTATATAAAGTGGACGGATGAAAGTACTACAAAATAGATACAAAACAAAAATACAATGTCCAATTAGAGGGAGAGAGAGAAGACTGTTAGAAGTTAAAATTTTTTAATTAAGCTTATTAATATTTGACAATATTATAGTGAATTCATGTGAGAAGTTTGCTGATGTTTCGTGGAGAGAGTTTATAAATAGGAACAAAGAGTTGATTTTCAAGTCAAAATTTTATTTCTTGGATACAATACAATAGTGTACAAAATGTTATGTCATGCAAAATCCTAAATGTAGCATTGGATATACCTAGCTCTATATTTGTAATATTTAATTATAACAAGAAATTGATTGTAAAATGAAGAAGATCCAAATACTTATAAATGTGGGGAGTTTATATAATAAATGTAATTGAGAATATACACATCTTGTCAATGTGGGACTATACACTTCCATGCACAATCAAGAACTATAAGTGTGTAACCAAACCTTGAATTTGCAAATAAACATACCCAAAACCTCACCACTGTGATTAAAGAGAGAAAGCGAGCTAGAGAGGGGGGTTATGGGCCAAGAGAAGGGAAACAAGAGAGAATCACCACTGTGGAGTAGTGGTCCATAGCCATGGAGTTTAGGGTCTAAGCTAAAGAGAGATTGAGAGATAATGCGATATTAAGAGAGAAGGAAGAGAGCTTAGGTTTGGCCATGGTGATAGAGCTTAGAGCTCTCAGCCATGGAGGCCACTGCAATTTGGGATTAGGGTTTTCAATTGGAAAAGAAAGAGAATAAGATTGAGAATGAAGCAAAGATAGATAGAGATAGTACTTGGACTATGGAGCAGCAAAACCTAGCTTTAACCCTCAAAATCCAATCCACCTTTAGAAAACCACAGTGTGTGAACTCAAATTTCGATTCTTTGGATTTTGTGAGATAGAAGGAAAAGGGGTATGTACTAGTGAGTAATTGAAAATCTAGGGAAAATAAAAGGATAAGATTTAGCTACAAATTTTGTTGTAGTTTAAGTCTACAAACTCCCTCAATATCTTTCTATTGGAGTTGAATTTTGATAAATCTACTATTAGATTATATCTTCTTTTTATATCATCCACACTTGCAAAATTTCAAGAAAATTAAAGATCAATAGCTATGTCATTAATAATTTTTTTTTTTTAAATCACTAGCTTTTGTAATTTAAAATTATGTATAAAATATAAACTTATAGATTACATAGTAAATAATATTCGATTAACACAAAATTTGACATGTGTATTAAAAGCGTAAAGAAAATGCAATTCAATAGTTAAATTTTTAAAATATATTATAATATTTATTTTATTAAGTAAGTTTATAACCTTAAACTACAACCAATTTTGTGGCTAAACTTTGTCCAAAATAAAATGCGGGAGAGAATTATTCTAATGCAACAAATAAAAATTTGTTGCAATATATTAGTATTTTTAAATCTCTATTGCAACATAAAGTAATATACCCACATATATGTCTATTGCCACTATAATGTTTCTTGGTTACAATAGCTTTGTTGCAAAATAGCTTCTTCTTTTTTCTTTTTTCTTTTTTTTTTGTAGTGAAGTTATTTACTTTTTTCTTAGTGGATATATATATATATATATATATATATATGAGATTTTTTTTTCTAGGTTGGTAAAAATTGATTTTGTTGTTGTTTTGTTTTAGGATGTTACCTAATCTCTTAGGTGATCACTTTAATTTTTGAGTTTTTTGGTTTAAGAGCTCATTTCCAATTTTGGAGGGAGGCCATGCATGCTTCCTTTTTTTTTTTAATAACAAAAAGCTTCAAATTTGATAAATAAATATAGGGAAATGCTAACAAATGCCCTTAGGGCATTGGTTAACGTATTTATTTAAAGAAAGTTTTTATGGGAAAATGAAATAAAGTAATTAATGTTTTGACAGCTTTTTTCATTTCCCATAAAAGTGGTATTAAAACTTTTCTAAAATAGATTGTTAACCAATGCCCTAAGGGCATTCGTTAGCAGGACCCATAAATATATAGTAATATAATGCTTAATAGAAATTTAAAATCCAGAATGCTTGACTTTAGTGTTTGGAAGTGAGAGTCTGTGAAGGTCCACCAACTTCCAACACAGACGACTATATATATTTTTCATAGAATTAATTAAATTTGCACAAATAGGTAAGAATTCTTACCCGGAAACGATTGTGAGGGTATGAGTCCTCCTTGTAAGAATATTGGGCAGTTACACTAGTCTCCTCCTGAGAAATGAATAACCTTTGGGGGTGCAGGTACTCATAAGAGTTCTTTCTTCCAATGAAGTCCTCAGGATAATTATCCCATATATAGCAAAATTCTCGGGGATCGAGGGAGTCAAGAAAGCTATCAAATGGGGTAGAGCATTGCACCAGTATTTGCGTTAACTCTTCTATGTTTTTCCGGTATACAACGTTGATCCCAAAACTATGTGCAAGCAAATGTGGCATTGCGCCTTCAAGATGGAATACAGCCCAAGCGCTTTGACTCAAAAAATGTGCATGCGTATTACGTGGGATGAAGATTACCCAAATGAATGAACGTTGATTTAACGTAACTAATTCATTTTCCATAGTCAATATTCCACGGCATACTATACGCTCATTAGAAGAGCTGGTCTGCAAAAGACAACAGAATTGGAGCATTCCAATTTTTTTTGAACTCAGGTTCTTACGAACAGCAGTTGGATTAATATTGAATGAGAAAAGACCACATAGTGCAAATCCCATCCAATCAGGATCATTAACAAATTCTGGAAATAGCGGGATTTCCATTGACTTCTCATTTTCATAACAAAACCACGGTGGGATGTCACGCTCAGCAAAACAGCAATTGAAGATTTCACCCTCATCAAAGGTTTTCTGAAAAGCATGGCGGAAATGTTAAAAATTTACTAATACATAGGTAATTTTAACAAAAAGGTCTAAAAACACAAATTCTTAAAATCATTTTCACGACTGATAGATGGAATGCTATGATCAGTGATGTTATATCTATGTGAAAGAGATGTTATTTCAATTACAACTTAGCACATCAATAATTGTGGAAAATATTGAAAAAAATATTTTTGACCGATTTGATTCAAAGAGTGAACTGTTGGGTTTTGTGGAGCCTAGTTTATGTGTTGACCAGGTGGACGACTCGACCCGACCCGAATAATGTTGTATGGTTTTTTTAATGGGAGATTTTATGAGAGGAGAAATACATTGTTTTTAGGGTTTTGGTTAAGGAGTCGGTTTTGAGAGGAGAAAAACAGTTTGTAGCCGCAACTTGTAATTTTTTCCTAATAATAGTGAAATATCTGCAATTTCGTGGACTTGTGCGTGTGATTATTTTCTTTAGCGTGTATTTTCTCTATATTTTTTGTTTCTCATAGGTTTAGGAATTGGTGAAAATTCCCTACATGAACAAGTTGTAAAGTCTTTATTATTTATAATAGTACTTAATTGTTAGTCTAAAACTCCCGTTTAGCTAATAAGATATTCTGAAAGAACAGAGTTTCAGATAGAGAATAATACAACTTGTACTGTACTATATATCCTATAAATATGCTGACAGAAAAAATTGGCTCTAGAAATATACTGCATGTGGGGGTGACAATTAACCTTAACTAGTTTATCCATATCGATGTTTTAAAAGTAATTCTGAATTCTAAGCTTATTATGTATTTTACTATTAGCAACTATAATAATTTTAGTTGTAAGCAGAAAAGACTAAATTGTGTCTCCTTTATCCTCTGTATGTACGCTATGATACTGAGGTTAACTTCCTTGAGAGAGAGAGAGAACCTCTAAACGTGCTTTGATCAAAGATTCACTTGACATAATTCTTGCATATTGCTCTTTACTAGCTGTTGCAAGAAAACCAGTAAAAGAGCTCGGACTTGTTGCCGAAGAGATACAACCCTCTGCTATATTTTCATTTCTTGGTTGAAGGACGGGCATGGGTTGAGGCATCCTGCAGGTATCAAAGAACATATCTTAGAAATTCAACATACTGACATAAAAAATTTGATAAATGTCTCATTCAGGTTGATAAAAAATTTTTCCAGTTGAAATACCTTTGAAGTGAAGAGGAGAAACCAAAATCTTTGCTTGCCACCCTCTCCTCAACTTGATGTAACAAATTTTGATGAAAACACTCATGATAGGTATCTGGACTTTCTAACATGCACTGGGCTAATGTTTGCACAAAATTTTCAACATCTTGCTCATATACAAGGCGGAGTCCACACTCTTTAACCCGCACATCTGGTTTATTGTGTTCAAATGAAGCCCCAATATGTCGACACTCTTCCAGCCGAAGTAACACCTGTGGTATATAAAATACCAAAATTCGATGGGATGACTCAACAAAAATGTCTTTAGATTCCTGAAAGACCTTGTGACGAGTGAGGCAAACTCGATGACTAACTAAAGGATTATAGAAGTTCAGAAAACTTGTTAAATCCTTATTGTCACCAGAAATTGCTAGTCGCTCTTGGACAGTATAATAAGCACACACAGCGATTCCCATCCATCTCCCATAACGCTGCAAATTGGTGGGCAGTTTAATTCTTATGTCGGAACAAAAACTTCGATTACTGAACCAGTCTGGAACTGTCATATGAGGAAAGACATAATCATATTTATGGTTTCGAGCCAAGTCTCCCTGTAAAATAAAATGAATTAAAAAATTAATTCAAATGAGTGTGACAAATATATATATATATATAGAAATATAGTGTCCAGTGAAGAATAAGGGAGACCTGATACACTCTTAAAAGCAATGACATTAGCTTTGCTTTAAGCTGGTCATTGGACTTATTAGATTCCACCTCATCCATCTGGCATTTGGATCTTTGCTTGATCTTGCCTTTAGCTTGTACAATCTTTTCCAGATCTTCCTTGTAAACTACACGGGCACCACACATCTTGATCTGGATATAAGGGCTATCACCCGTAAGCGAAGTGCTAATTGAACTGCATTCCTTTAGACAGTCTCTAAGTTCCCCAGCTTGAACAAGTAACTTACAACTTTGTGAACTAGTTTCGCGAAAGGGTTCATATTGAATGTTACCAATGTCAAGGACAATGAGGTGACATCTATCTACAGGACCGTCAACCATGTCTGATCTACAATTAAATTTGATAGAAAATTTCCATTTTTGTCTGTTCAATTTTTTATGGAATATAACAACAGCAAACAGAGCAATCCCAATCCAACTTCTATTATCATGCAGATCCAAAGGTAGTGGCATCCTTATAGATGACCCAAAGTTTTGATGGCTGAACCACTCTGGAATTCCAGTTGGACTTGAAAACTTGCAAAAGGTTTTACTTTGATGAATTAAATTCTGTAAAATATTAAAATACATAATTACAATGATGTTCAACGCACATGTTTACGTTGTGTGTGAGAGAAATAAAAAGAGATATAGAAATATGAAGTTAAGTGAAGGAATAGTGGGAGACCTGACGCAATCTAGAAGTTTCCACCTTATCAAGGTCACATTTGAATCTTTGCTTCATCTTGCCGCTACCATTAGCTTGTAGAAACTTTACCAAATCTTGCTTGTACAGTACACGCGCACCACACATTTCGATCTCGATATTAGTGCACTTTCTCCTAATAGAAGCATCAATGCAATTGCAATCCTCTAAATGATCTCTAAGTTTTCCAGCTGGAATAATTACCTTCAATCCAAATGAGCTAGCACGAAAACTGGGTAAATGCAATTGCAATTTCAATTGCAATTGTTTTAAGGGAAAATTTATACGTGAAACTTCAATTATGTCTGATCTACAAATAAACTCGATAGAAATATCATCATCCTGCTCAGAAGAAACACTGTTCAATTTTTCAAGGAATTCAAAACTAATAAAGAAAGCAATCCCTATCCAACTACTATCTTCACGCAGATTAGAAGGTAGCGGAATTGATACAAGTGACCCAGGGCTCTGATGGCTGAACCACTCTGGAGTTCCAGTTGAAATTGATAATTTGAAATAGTTCTTGTTTTGATTAATTATACCCTGTAAAAAATTAAAATGCATAAGCATAAAAAAAGATGTTTAACACGTGTTTGTCACATTGTGTTGTGTGTGAGAGAGAGACCATCACATATCTTTCAAAACGTTCGAAGTCACCACGTAAGCCCGGAAGGCGGATGCTAGAGCAACCGTCACCCTTGCTATCCAAATGAATCATTGTGAATCCCATTTCACCCCAAGTCCATGCAAGATGTTGATTTGAATACTTTTCCAATAAAGGACACCCCATCGCCATCACATCTCCTACACTTAACGGAAGGTCTGGCAATGATTGTAGCCTTCTACAACCATTCAACACAAGAATTTTGAGCTTAGAAAGCTGAGAAATACTACCAGGCAGGCGTGTAAAGTTGTTTTCGCTCAAATTCAGTTCCTGCAACGAGGATAAGCCACTAAGATCATCAGGGAGTCCTCCGTCCCCTAAATTGCGGTCACCTAGATTTAGAGATACAATAAATCTTAACCTAGGCAACATCGGGTTGATGGCCTCGGGAATAAGGAAAGCAAGTGCAGCACAGACAAGGGAGAATCCGTGCGAAAGCCAGGATTTAGGTGGTTGTGGTTGAACCTTAAATCCCATTAGATTGAGAGTTTTCAGAGATGGCAAATTGACAATTGGGAAACTTGAAAGGTTTTTGCAACCTTGAAGACTCAAGACTGTCAAGCCAGTCAAACGCTCGAGCGATGATGGCAATTCTTCCACAGCAGTCCCATCTAAATACAGCTCTGACAAGCTTGTCATATTTGTTCCAATCTCTGAAAACTTCTTGAGACTTGAACAGCCAGATAGAATAAAAATTTCAAGAGACTTCAAGTTTATTTCGCGAGGGAGGCCAGTAAGACTTCTACAATCTTTTAGATTTAACAAAGTAAGCTTATTGAGAGCTCCGACAGATGGGTGAAGCTCATACAAACTTGTACATCCTTGAAAAATCAGCCTCTCCAGATTTGGGCATCCGATGAAGTTAGGAGTCTTGTCTAAGTCTTTAGAGTCCCTAAGATCCAGGAGTCTTAACTTGGACAAGTTCTGCAACAATAAATATATATGGGAAATTAAGTAGCCAAGAACCTAATCTGCATTTTAAAAATAAATAAAAAATAAAAAAGCAACACTAGCACGCATTAATGGAAAACTTACAGTAAGTCCCTCTGGTAATTGCTTAATGTGGCTGCGGGGCATGATGAGTTCAACAAGATTGTCTGGTTGAAAATCGATTGGCATTGATTTCGAAGGATAATCATGCCATTCCATCATTCTTAACTCATTAGAAAGGAAATCGAGACCTTTTGGAAGGAGCACATTAGAAATTTTAAGCAACCTTAGACTTTCCATATTTGAGAAGGCTTTGTCATTCAAGTTTTCTTTATCTAGAAATTCTTTTCCCCGGAAATCAAGAACTATGCCTTTTACAATTTCTGTTCCCTGGCAATCAGCAACAATGACATTAGCGTTGGGAAAAATATAGCAAAAAATTTGCTAGAATTACACAAATATACACTTCTCTAAGTTTATGCCTATATACAGAGCCACTTACAGTATTTTTCTTTAGCACATGAAACACATCCTTACAAAGCCACAACCTACTGCGTCTTCCACACTCTTGAGGTGATTCACGACTAACAATTCTCCAACCCATTTGTTGTATTAAATCATGCATACATAATTTTCCCCCTAAAATGGCAATGAGAGATTTGTCCTTGAGAGTTTCTATATTCTTCTTGCAACCATAACCTTCTATATGCGCCACTCGATTTTTATCCTCCCCTTTGAAGAAACACGCAATATCCAAAAATAGATTTTTCTCTGTTTCAGTCAATCCCCTATAACTTATTTCAAGTTTATCAAGAATTTTTTCTTCAGGAATTTCTCCTTCAGGAATTTCTCCTTTAAGTATTTCTTCTAATTGATGCAGGTAATCTTCCCATACCTCTCTTGGTCTATCAATCAAGGAGGAACCCAAAACTTTAAGAGCTATAGGAAGCCCTTTAGCATACTTCACAAAACCATTGGACAAATCCTCAAAATCTTTTTTAGGATAGGTTTGTTTAAACACATACCAACTGAAGAGCTCCAAAGCTTCATTATTATCTAATCCACGTACCTTATGTATGGTAGTACCCAGGTGATGCCTCTTTAGCAAGTGCTTATCTTTACTTGTGAAAATGATCATACTCCTTACCCCAAACCAGTCAGGACTCCCTGCTAATGCCTTTAGTTGTTCATCTTTGTCAACATCATCAAGAACAATAAGAACCTTTTTATTTAGTAGTCTCTTCTTTATGACTTTGATACCCTCAAGATGGTCCCAAATGTCTACTTCTTTTACCCTCAGTATCTTAGAAAGAAGTTGTTTTTGTAAATGAACTAGACCATGTTTTTCAACTGTTTCACTAATGCCAAAAATAAAGCTACTAGCTTCAAATTGATGACGAATTTGGTTATAAATGACAGATGCTAGTGTGGTTTTACCAATCCCAGGCATCCCCCAAATCCCTATGAAGTGCACATCATCTGACATTGTACTAAATAAGTTCATTACTTCTTTCACATGTGAGTTTATTCCAACAAGGTGCTCAGAATCTTCTGATAATTCACGATTCAATTCATCAAATATGCTTTTTGTGATTTCCTCAATATCTACTGATTCAGGACTGTAATAAAAATTAAAAAAAGACACAAACAATAATTTTGATGAGACAAGTGTGCTAGCCACAAAGAGATAATATATCATTAGATAATTTTTAGAAAATCTTATATTACAGAAGCCAAGAAAAAAACCCTTATATTCAGATATGTTAGGTGAGGATTGGAAAAAATCTTAGTTTTTACGAGGGCAAAGCAAGTGCAGAAGATTGAAATCCGGGATGAACCCAGGTAAAAATATGTTTTCTTATATTTGTTATTGCATTGTTTGTTTCTATTTTTACCTTTGCATTTGGGTCTTGGGATGTTAGGTGAGGATTGGAAATGTTTTTATTCTTCATTTTGTGAAGGTGGGGTTTCTTGTTTTTTTTTTTAATGGAAAATGAATGTGGCAAGGAATAGTGTTATGTACTTTTGAATTTTTTGTGAATTTCAATAGGAATTTTTAGGATAATGTTGAAAGTTACAGACGAGGCATGATTTTGATCATTCCTAGAGTGCACAAAGTTTATTGGGAGCCTGGAGGAGTGCATTGTGTCGCTTGAAAACCTTTTTTTCCAGATAAAGATTATGCATAAGTTATTGTTACCCAAGAAAAGATAGAGTGCAACCTTTTTTTTCCATGCCTTTCGATACTAAAAAATCAGGGAAAAAAATTGAACTACTTTACTTTATTGCATCCGGTACAAAGTACAAACTATGAGAGACACTCGATATCCGTTTGGATACAATTATTTTAGTGTCTGTGTTTTCCGCTTTTGTGTTTTCCTTTTTTCTTTTCTTTTTTTGGCACTCATTTAAGGAGACAAAGGCTACTGTTTATGTACTGTGCACGAACAAAAGCCGCAATATTTGACTTTTTAGCCACTTTTCAGCACATTAGTGGATCTTGTGCATTATTCACAGGACCACAAACTTCACTTTTCAGCAAATTTTTCATTAAAAATAGATCTCACGGTACTATTCACATATTTAAAAATTATTTTACTACAATATTTTCAGTTTTCAGTTTCAACAAATAAGTTTTATCCAAACGGACCCTCAATATGCCTTTATATCTTTTCAAAGGCTTCCCTCACTAAAATGGTAGTCCTTCCTCCCCCTAATTTGAGTAGGCTCACTCAATAGTCTTAAAATAAATAAAATAAAATAAATGGCTAAATGGCCTAGTGATTTTTAAGAAAACATAGCTTCTTCTAGTGATTTTTAGAAGATTATATAGGTTTCATTGGAATTATTTAATTCAATTTAGCAGGTAATCTAGTAATTTATATCACTAATAAAATATTTAAAAATTTTCACTATAAATTTTTTCTTAGAAAAAATTTCACCATAGAAATTATAATAGATGAATTTTATTCTATAAACATAACTAAATCGGAGATAATAAATTTATATATATATATATATATATTATATTTAGCGTGGCCCCTCCATGACAAATATTTTGGCTTTGCCACTTGAATGAATTAACTTTTAACTCTATGAAGTTGCATCTTATGTTCTTTCATTGTATTTGGATAATTTCTGACTGACTATGAACTAAGTTTTCTAATTATATCTCTTTCACATTTTTTAAGTTTTTTTTAGTGGTTGAACATAATTGGAACAGAAGATTTAGCAATAGTTAAGATTTTTTTATAAATTAATAATATTACAAATTTATATGAAAGAAAATTGTGAAAGAGAGAGAGAGAGAGAGAGAGAGAGAGAGTAAACTACTGTTTAGACGTCATAAAAAGAATAAAAAAAAACTAAACAATTGATTGTATTTATTATCTTAGAAAACACCTACAATTACAATACATAAATATATAATAAGAATATAAAATACGCAAGATATTTTATACCTCAGTCCATTTACTACCCAATATATACAATTTCTTTGTTAAATACCAAAAATATATAAAAAATTATAAACAACATTTCATGTATATTATATATTATAATATTTTCTTATAAGCATTTTTTTTAATGAGTTTTGACTTTTGATAAGTGTAAGGACACAAATCAAGCTGGACTCAAGGTTGGACCAACAGACCAGCTCAATGAGCCTTGAACAATGAATTTATAGAGAGTGGATATCTAATCTAGGTTTATAAGACGATAGATAACACGAAGGACGGACTTAATCATGAGATTCATATATAAATCTTATACAAGGAGGTAATACTGAGCTCTGTATGTTTGTGCCGAGGACAATTCTCAAGGCTGTTCTTACAAGTTCTCTCTCTCTCTAATATTACTCTGCGTTTTTCTGTCCTCTCTTCCCCAGATCCCCTTCTCTTTCTTCCTCTTTCCTCTTTTATAGGCCCGCCTTCCCTTCCTTTGGCTTCCACGTATGGTCCAAATCTTCCTTTTGGATACTTGTCCCATCCATCCCTTTCACTAAAGTCTCTGGTGGTAAGGATTAGGTTGAACTTCTGTGTTCAGGCGTCACTTCCTCATTAATGCGGCCAGAGAGGTAGGTGCAGAGCCTTTAATGCGGTGGTAGCAGCCTTTCCCTTAATATTTGCCTGCTGTTCCCTTTCTTTATCCCCCTTTATCCTTGTTTGCCGTGTTTCTGCATCCGAGATCTCCCTCATGGGCGCCGTTGAATGGCCAGGTCACTCACATTATCCTCGGCTACACCTTGCCGAGGACTAGGTTGTCTTCGGACGTAGTTTTTCATGGTGTTTTGGTCATGCAGGACACCCTTCTTCATCACGTGGTCTAGCTGGCCGAACTGATTACGTTCTCGGACCACCTTGAGATGTGGGGCTGGGCCTATCTTACGGTGAGAGCCTTTGGGCCGGCCCACTGTGCATGTTTTGGGCCCATAGGCACTACAATAGCCCCTCGAAGCCCTTAGTTCTGCTTCATTAGGTGGACTGAGGGCTTCGATCCACGCGCGCGAGGTGACCCGTTTCTGACGTTTCGGTATGCCAGGAGCGTCTCAATTAATACTGGCGGCTTCCTGTTCCCCACGTCCAGCCGTGCGATGCTCATCCAACGGGTGGGCGTGTTTCAAGGGGAAACAAGCGGGAGGTTTTCCGCTTTGTGCCTTCCCATGAAATAAGTACTGCCATTTCAAAAGGTCTCTGTTCATTTCAGATTCTCTGCACATCAGACTTAACTTCCCTTGCAACCTGCACGCGTCTTCACACCCTCCGTTTCTAAGCCGAGGTGACACATTCGTTTAAAAGTAAGTTCTCCAACCTTCTACTTTCATTTCTGTCGATTACTCTTTCAGTCCTCCCTGTTTCTGTCCTCGGCCACCCAGTTCCTTCAATTTTGTAGTAGTGTCTTGCCCCCTAGTTTTTAGGAGATGGGTAGGTTCGCATCTTTAGTGGATACCCCTGAAAAGATAGAAGCCTTTAAAACGAAATATGAGATTCTCGCTGGAGTGTCCGTCCAATATTGTAAAATGGGAGAGTGGCAAGCCAAGAGAAAAACCGGCGAGGTTGTGATTCCCATAATTGCGTTCATAGAGGGAGGGATGAAAATCCCTATGAGGCCCATCACTAGGAGTTATCTTAGAGCCGCTAGGTTGTCCCCCACACAGTGCGCCCCAAACATGCTTAGGATCTTGGGCGCTACAGACGTCCTGAATGAACGGCTAGGGTTAGGTCTTACCCACCATGAGGTGAATTGGGTGTACACCCTTCACCGTTTGAGAGGGCACACCTACTATCTGAAGTCTAGACACCCAGAAGTCAGACTGATCCAATGCCTTCCCCATTCCAACAAGGGTTTGGACAAGGATTTTCTTATATTGTCTGGGGAATGGCATGACGGTCTCCACTGTCCGACGACGGAGGGGGAACCTGGTGAGTCTTCATGTAGTGTCTGCCTAAGTTAATGAAAAAATTTCTTTCTCTATCATTGGTTGCATCTTCTTTGATTTGTTTGCGCTAATTTGCTTTTTGGAACGTGCGTGCAGATCGTCGTGCGCTTACGCCTCGTGCCAATCTCGTTAACTTCGAGCGTTTAAACAAGATCCTAAGGGCCGAGGCGTTTGTACACTCAGACGGCCAACTTCGTGCCGCCCACCTCATCCTCGGATACACACCTATCTCCTCCTTCTTTCAAGAGACTAAGTGTGTTATCAAGGCGAAGGATTCACGGCTGCCGAGGATCAGCGTAGCGGTTGAGGGCTTTTTGCTACCCAAAGGCACCCCGATCCCTCAAGGCATTTTGACTACCGAGCCTGTGAGGGTTACCCCAGGGGCTTCCCATCTTGCTACTTCCTCGACCCGACCCAGATTGGGTGATAGCTCATCTTCACGGCCGACCCCGAAGGAAGAGGAAGAAGAAGAAGAAGAAGAAGAAGAAGAAGAAGAAGAAGAAGAAGAAGAAGAAGAAGAAGAAAAGGGAGAAGAAGAGGTCGTTGAGCTCTCAGATTCAGAAGAGGAGTTTGGGGTCTTTGATCAGCCCTTTCCTCCTAGACAACCATCACCGGTTGCCGGATCTCCCTCCTTTACCTCTTCGGACGACGACGCTCAGCCTCTTGTGAGAATGGGAATCCACCGTCGTCCTAAGCCCAGTCTTAAGGACGTACTTGAAGGGCAAACTGGAGCACAAGAACTTTCAAAGGTGCCTCCGACGAAGTCCAAGGACAAGGGCGCCGAGAAGGTCCCTTCGATAAAGATTAACATTCCCCCTCCTCCTCAAGTCCAACACCCTGATCCCGCTGACCATAAAAGAAAGAGGGATCAGCCTAAGGGGAAAGAGATAGTTGAAGGGGGCAAAGACCTCCCTACTAAAGAGATTGACGTGGAGAGGGGGGGGGGAAACATGCTCGGCATGTCCATTCAAGGTCGGAGAGGCGCGCCGACCCCCCGGTAATGTTCCATGCGCCCATTTGGGCTCCCCCTATGTGTGTAGACGATCAGGCTGTTACTGTTGATGCGTCTATAAGGGGATCCGATGAAGGCACAGCCTCGTGCATCGCAGATGCACTCGAGCAGGCTCTGCTTTTGCCCGAGGATATGGGAGAGCTGAGAAGGATGAGGGACCACAACGTCTTCAAGGTCCTTAAGAGGGATTTGGCTCTGGTAAGGACTTTGGTTAATTGTTTTGTACATCCATTCTTCCCCCTTATTGCATTAGTTGCTGTTATTTCTTTGTTTGGTACTAACACTATTTGCCTGTAGGCTGTCCAATCTGCACATAGGGCGGAGGAGATTGCTGCTAACTCCTATAAGACACAAAAGGATGGAGAGGTGAGGTTGGAGCAGTCCAGGAAGATACTGGAGTTGAGGGAGAAGAGGCTGCAGGAGGTGACCGCCAACCTGACCAAGGCGGAGAGTGAGAAACTGGGTCTGGAGTCACTACTAAAGACCACCACCAGGCAGGCCGAGGATCAGAGGCTGCTGCTTAGGCGTGCCGAAGAAGATCTTGCCTCAGCTAGAAAGGTGGCCGAGGACCTCGCTGTACATCTTACAGCTTCCGAGGAGGCGAAAGAGGAGGCTCTCAAGGCCAAAGAGGAGGCACTGACCAAGGCCGAGGCTGCTGAGGCGTTGGTGAATGAGGCTGAGCAGAGCGGTTATGACGTGGGCGTGGCGGAGACCACCGAAACGTTCAAAGCCCAAGTTCCGGGGGTGTGTAGAGATTACTGTCTCCAAGTGTGGAAGGAAGCTCTTTCCCAAGCCGGGGTTGATGCTTCCTCTCCATTATGGAAGGTAGAAAACGCTTACATCCCTCCGGCAATCCGCATCACTGCTTCTAGCTCGGCCGAGGAAGATTCCCACCCTTCTTTAGTTGCTACGCGAGTAGAGGAGGGTGCTGCCGATGACGCTGCACCTATTGCTCAAGCTAAAGATGCACCGCCTCCTCCGGCCTCCAAAGAGCTGCCCCCCAACCCTGAGGTCAGCGGGACCATGGAGCTTGTTCTTGCAACTCTGCCCATAAAGCCTAAGGAGAAGGTTGGGGAGTCTTCGTCCTCGGTGGTGCTTCCTGCGGACTCTGGTGACCAAACTCAGCTCAAGCCTTAATGACTTCTGTCACCTTGCTGCGGCTCTTTTTTGCTTTGCTTTCTTTGCTTTTCCTTTTTTTTTTTTTATTACTCCCTCTTTGGGTGCAAATGTACTTTCATTATATTTTGTTTAATGAGAAATGCTTTCAGTTTGAGTTACTATTCTCTATTATACCAACTGTGTAAATGTATTTCCATTATATTTTGCTATTGCTAACTTAGCCTAATTGAAAGGGAATTTGAACTGGATTTACATATTGGCAACATCGTCTTAACAACCTAATAAACATAAAGCAGAAATTAGTCACATGACATACTTGCCAACACTCTAAGTAACACTGAGAAGCAATGTGCTAATGTAGGATCTATCTAGGACTCGCTCAACAACCACCTTTGTAACAACACATTAAAAGGGGACCGAATGATATGTTTCATCTTTAGACTAGCAGTACCTCAAGCCTTGCACTTGGTACTTAGAAATAATTTCATGTCCGTTCACTTAATAATTTCAACGCTGTCTTCCTCTCGGGGAAAAGGATCCGATACAAACTTAATTATCCTTGGAATAAGATAGAGGGTCCGAGGACCCAACATAACCTCATTCTCCACTTTTAAGTTAAGGTAGAGGACCTAATGGTCCGACGTAACCTTATTTAAACTTGGAGTAAGGCAGAGGATCCGAGGACCCGGCGTAACCTTATTCTTCACATTTAACTTAAGGTAGAGGACCTAATGATCCGACGTAACCTTAATTAAAAATTGGAACAAGGTAGAGGCTCCGAGGAACCGGCGTAACCTTATATTG
The DNA here is from genome assembly GCA_032878915.1 of Castanopsis chinensis. Classification (NCBI taxonomy): domain Eukaryota; kingdom Viridiplantae; phylum Streptophyta; class Magnoliopsida; order Fagales; family Fagaceae; genus Castanopsis; species Castanopsis chinensis. The sequence continues at coordinate 2,177,161 of JAVQMG010000080.1, read as the reverse complement.
TCATTTGGAACAAGGCAGAGGCTCCGAGGAACCGGCGTAGCCTTCATTATTATTTCGGAACAAGGCAGAGGCTCCGAGGAACCGGCGTAGCCTTTATTTTTTATTTGGAATAAGGCAGAGGCTCCGAGGAACCGGCGTAGCCTTATTTTTATTCGGGACAAGGCAGAGGCTCCGAGGAACCGGCGTAGCCTTTATTTTTTTTATTTGGAATAAGGCAGAGGCTCCGAGGAACCGGCGTAGCCTTTATTTTTATTCGGAATAAGGCAGAGGCTCCGAGGAACCGGCGTAGCCGTTATTTTTATTCGGGACAAGGCAGAGGCTCCGAGGAACCGGCGTAGCCTTTATTTTTATTCGGAATAAGGCAGAGGCTCCGAGGAACCGGCGTAGCCATTATTTTTATTCGGGACAAGGCAGAGGCTCCGAGGAACCGGCGTAGCCTTTATTTTTTTATTTGGAATAAGGCAGAGGCTTCGAGGAACCGGCGTAGCCTTTATTTTTATTCGGAATAAGGCAGAGGCTCCGAGGAACCGGCGTAGCCTTATTTTTATTCGGGACAAGGCAGAGGCTCCGAGGAACCGGCGTAGCCTTTATTTTTTTATTTGGAATAAGGCAGAGGCTCCGAGGAACCGGCGTAGCCTTTATTTTTATTCGGAATAAGGCAGAGGCTCCGAGGAACCGGCGTAGCCGTTATTTTTATTCGGGACAAGGCAGAGGCTCCGAGGAACCGGCGTAGCCTTTATTTTTTTATTTGGAATAAGGCAGAGGCTCCGAGGAACCGGCGTAGCCTTATTTTTATTCGGGACAAGGCAGAGGCTCCGAGGAACCGGCGTAGCCTTAGGCGCAACAGAATTAGTAACACATAAATAATAAAGCTAGGAGGACAAAAACATCTTTCATTAATAATAATATCGTCTTAAATTACTTACATTCCAGGGGTGGGGCACAAGTTTCTCATCTAAGTCTACAAGATGATAAGCCCCTATCCCAGCTACTGCCGTAATGCGATAAGGTCCCTCCCAATTAGGTCCAAGCTTTCCCCATGCTGGATTCTTGGTATTACCCACCACCTTCCTCAGCACTAAGTCTCCGGGAACAAGCGGTCTTGAGTTCACATTCAGATCATACCCTTGCTTCAGCTTTTGTTGGTACTGGGCAAGATGGATCATGGCAACTTCTCTTCTTTCCTCAATCAAATCCAGACTCCTTTCTAGCAACCTGTCGTTACTTTCTGGAGTGAAGGAACTTGTTCTCGTCGTTGGAAAGTTAGTTTCCACAGGGATAATAGCCTCGGCGCCATATGTCATTGAAAATGGCGTCTCTCCCGTTGATCGGCGCGGCGTGGTCCGATAAGTCCACAGAACATGGGGCAACTCCTCCACCCATCTCCCTTTGGCGTCCTCCAACCTCTTCTTTAGCCCGTTCACTATAACTTTGTTGACGGCCTCGGCCTGTCCATTCCCTTGAGGATAGGCTGGAGTGGAGTATCTATTGGTTATGCCGAGGCCACTACAATATCGCCTGAACGCCTTGCTATCAAACTGCAAACCATTATCGGAGACGAGAGTACGAGGGACGCCAAAACGGGTGACAATATTCTTCCACACGAACTTCTTCACGTCAACATCCCTGATGTTTGCCAGGGGCTCAGCCTCTACCCACTTAGTGAAATAATCCGTGCCCACTACCAAATATCTCCGGTTTCCAGGTGCCTTTGGGAAAGGACCCACAATGTCTAGACCCCACTGTGCGAAGGGCCAAGGGCTTGTCAGAGGATTGAGCACACCTCCAGGTTGATGGATGTTTGGGGCAAACCTCTGGCATTGATCGCATTTCTTTACATAGCTTTGAGCCTCTCGTTGCATATTGGGCCACCAATACCCTTGCGTCAGAGCCCTGTGAGCTAAAGACCTTCCCCCCGTATGGCTCCCACATATCCCTTCGTGTAATTCTTCCAAAAGCAGTTCTGTCGCTTCAGGGTGCACACAGAGCAGGTATGGACCAGCAAAGGATCGCTTGTAGAGCTTGTGATCCTCGGCCAACCAAAACCGAGACGCCTTTCTGCGCACCTTATCCGCCTCGACTTTCTCCTCAGGCAGAACATCATCCTTAAGGAAGGATACAATGGGGTCCATCCAACTGGGCCCCACCCTGATCTGGTGGACACGGGTGACCTTCCCAATCATTTTCGAGGGTTTGAGTAAGTCCTCAACTAGGATAATCCGAGGTAGTCCCTGTGCCGACGACGTGGCAAGAGTTGCTAAGGAATCGGCATGCGTGTTGGCACTTCTCGGGACATGGGACAAGGTAAGACATTCAAACTTGCGTCGCATAGATTTGACTTGATTCAAATAGTCCTGCATCCTCGGATCTCTGGCCTCTACCTTCCCGTCTACTTGGCCCACAACAAGTTGCGAATCTGAGAATATCTGCACGGTCTTTCCCCCCAACTTGTGGACCATGTCCATCCCTTTCAGCAAGGCTTCATACTCAGCCTCATTATTAGTAGCCGAGAATCCCAGTCTTAAGGACTTCTCCAGCGTGAGGCCTTCTGGGGTCGTAATCACCACACCCACCCCGGATCCTCTTTGGTTGGCAGCCCCATCAACGTAAACAATCCATATCGCGTGACCTTTGCATGCAACCATACCAACTGATTTTTCATCAATGTTCCTATTGATGTCATTACTCTCCATTGTGGGCTCAGCAAATTCTGCAACGAGGTCAGCCAAAACCTGGCCCTTTATTGCCTTGCGGGGCATGTACTTGATATCAAATGAACCCAGAATAGTCCCCTATTTTGCAATCCTGCTGGTGTAGTCCGCACTCCGGAGTATGGCTTTGAGGGGAAGCTGAGTTAGAACAACCACCGTGTGAGACTGGAAATAGTGGGGGAGCTTACGTGTACCATGCACCACAGCTAGGATCGCTTTCTCCAACGGTGGGTAACGTACTTCAGCCTCATGCAAGGACTTACTCACATAGTAAACTGGCCTTTGCACCTCCGCATCGACCCTTATCAGCACCAAACTGACGGCGTGGACTGCCACGGCAATATAGGCAAATAGGACTTCGTCGGCTTCGGGCCTAGACAAGATAGGAGGATGAGCTAGATATTCTTTAAGCTGCTGAAAAGCAACGGCACATTCTTCTGTCCACTCAAACCCCTTCCATTTGTTCAACAATTGGAAGAATGGCCTACACCGGTCAGCAGACCTCGAGATGAATCGGCTGAGGGCGGCTGTCATCCCAGTCAACTTCTGGACTTCCTTTGGATTTCGAGGTGGTTGCAAGTCATTAATGGCTTTAACCTGAGCGGGGTTGACCTCAATTCCTCTATGCGTCACCATGTAGCCCAAGAATTTGCCCGATCCTATGCCAAAGGAACACTTGGCTGCGTTGAGGCGTAATTTATGCTTCCTCAACGTTTGGAAGGTGTCATCGAGGTCTGGTATATGAGCCGAGATAGTCTTGCTTTTAACCACCATGTCATCCACATACACCTCAATCGTCTTTCCCAGTTGCGGCTCAAACATCCTCGTCATCATTCTCTGATAGGTAGCCCCAGCATTCTTCAGGCCGAAGGGCATCACCTTATAGTGGTAGTTCCCCGTGGGTGTGACAAAAGCTGTCTTTTCCTGGTCTTCCGGAGCTAAAGGTATTTGATGGTAGCCTTGGAACGCATCCAAAAAACTCATCCGAGGATGCCCTACGGTAGCGTCCACCAGCTGGTCTATGCGGGGCATTGGAAATGAATCCTTTGGGCAAGCCTTATTCAAATCCGTAAAATCTACACATACCCTCCACTTTCCGTTCTTCTTCTTCACTACTACCGTGTGAGCCAACCATTCTGGGTAAAACACCTCCTTAATAGCCCCTGCTTTTTTGAGTTTCAGCACCTCTTCCTTGATGGCGTCAGCGTGCTCTTTAGATGAGCGCCGAGGTGGTTGCCTTCGCGGTACCACCGATGGGTTGACATTGAGGTGGTGACAAATAAATCCCGGATCCACCCCCGGAGCTTCGTAGGCATCCCACGCAAACACGTCGATGTTTCGTTTCAAAAAAGCAACCAGATCTTCTTTCTCCTGTTGGGGCAACAGACTTCCTACCTGGAAGAATTTCTCCTCATCATCAGCTATTACCACTCTTTCCAAGCCCTCACATCCAGTCTCTCCTTCCTCGGCCCCCTCTGGCTTGGCCGAGGATGTTAGTTGCTACAAACCGGTCTCCGCCACTGTTTGAGACTCCTGTCTCGTCTGATGTGTAATGGCTGCTGTTATACATTGCCTCGCCATGGACTGGCTGCCTAGTATCTCTTCAACTCCATCTTCGTAGGGGAACTTCACCTTAACATGCAGAGTCGACGATACGGCACCCAAAGCATGCAGCCATGGCCTTGCCACTATTGCTGTGTAAGGGGAATAGACATCTACTACGATGAAGTCTACATCCACTACCACTGGCCCTGACTGCACAGGAAGTCGGATTAGTCCCTTCGGAATAACAGCTTTCCCTTCAAAACTAATCAACGGGGAGTCATAAGCTGTGAGATCTTCGACCCTCAGATTGAGGCCCTTGAATAAGTCTGGGTACATAATGTCAGCCCCACTCCCCTGGTCAACCATCACTCTCTTCACGTCATAACCCCCTATCCTCAATGTTATGACTAAGGCATCATCGTGTGGCTGTATGGTGCCAATTTTGTCTTCCTCAGAAAATCCCAGCACAGGCGGAGGGTTCCTCTTAGCCCTCTTCGGCTCCAGGTTGAGTTCCTCGGCAACGGGATGTAATACTGACATCACCCTTGTAGCGCAAGACCCAGTCCGACCAGGGGCCGCAAAGATAACATTGATCGTGCCCAACGGTGGCCTTATAGTATTGCTTCCTTGGTTGACTGAACCAGATTGCGTTCCTTGCTCGTTAGGCCGATGCATGAACTGCCTTAGCTTTCCTTCCTTCACCAGTTGATCTAAGTAGAAACGTAGATTCGTGCAATTCTCCGTGGTATGGCCCTTATCTTGGTGATAGTTGCAATATAGGTTCTGATTGCGTTTTGTAGGGTCACCTATCATTCTGTTGGGCCATCGAAAGTACGGTTCTCGGCAGATTTTGTCTAACACTTGTTGCACCGGTTCATTAAATACAGCATTCACCGTCTGAGGTGGGGTCGATCTAGCCTGACTAGTGTAATCCCTTCGTGGCCACTTGTTGCTGTACCGCTCTGTCTTAAAATCTCTAGTCTCCTGAGGGGTGACTTTCATCTTCCCCTTGCTTTGCTGCTGGTCCTCTTCAACCCTTTTGTATTCGTCGATGCGGTCCATAAGTCGTCGAACCGTCTTTACCGGCTTCTTAGTCAAGGATTTCCTCAGATCGTGCTCAACTGGAAGGCCGACCTTGAAGGTGTTGACTGCCACTTCATCAAAATCACCATCAATTTCATTGAATGCTTCCCAGTATCTGTCCGAGTAGGCTTTCAACGTTTCACCATCTCTCATAGCCATGGATAGTAGGGAATCTAACGGCCGAGGTACTCTGGTGCATGTAACAAAACGGGATCCGAACGCCATCGTAAGGTCCATGTAGGAGCTTATGGAGTTTGCCTTTAAGCCATTAAACCATCTCATAGCGACAGGTCCTAAGCTCGAGGGAAAGACTTTGCACATCAGCGTTTCATTCTGCGAATAGACCGCCATGCGTTGATTAAAGTGGCTCACATGCTCCACTGGGTCCGTTTTGCCATTATAGATGGTGAAGTTTGGCTGCGTGAACCTATGGGGAAGTTTTCCTTTCTCTATACGACGTGTGAAAGGTGATTTGGAGAGCTGGTGCAGTGCTTTTCCCATGGCATCATTGCCCAAGCCCCTGGGAAGGGACTTCTTACTCGCCCTATCGCGGAGGCTTCCTTCTTGGCGCGAGAAAGTCTCGCTAGGCGGAGTTCTGGACCTCTGCTCATAGCCACTGCTTTGGGAGTCGTCTGATGAAGGGTCGGATATGGAAGGCTCCCGTCTCCGCTTGGCACGACGAAGCTTCTTTTTTAGTTGGTCGATTTCTCTCTGCATGGCCCTAGTGTCATCTTCTCTAGAGCCCCTGCTTCCACCCCGTGGATGATCACCAGCGGTTCACCCCGAGTGCACACTGCTCTCACGACGTCCTCTCTGTTCTGACTGTTGAAGAGGATCTTCATGCTGAGATCCCAACGATTCTGCGTGGTCTGGATTCAGATCCGCCATCACGTTATCTGCGCCCTGAACTCAAGATTCCCACAGACGGCGCCAATTGTAAGGACACAAATCAAGCTGGACTCAAGGTTGGACCAACAGACCAGCTCAATGAGCCTTGAACAATGAATTTATAGAGAGTGGATATCTAATCTAGGTTTATAAGACGATAGATAACACGAAGGACGGACTTAATCATGAGATTCATATATAAATCTTATACAAGGAGGTAATACTGAGCTCTGTATGTTTGTGCCGAGGACAATTCTCAAGGCTGTTCTTACAAGTTCTCTCTCTCTCTAATATTACTCTGCGTTTTTCTGTCCTCTCTTCCCCAGATCCCCTTCTCTTTCTTCCTCTTTCCTCTTTTATAGGCCCGCCTTCCCTTCCTTTGGCTTCCACGTATGGTCCAAATCTTCCTTTTGGATACTTGTCCCATCCATCCCTTTCACTAAAGTCTCTGGTGGTAAGGATTAGGTTGAACTTCTGTGTTCAGGCGTCACTTCCTCATTAATGCGGCCAGAGAGGTAGGTGCAGAGCCTTTAATGCGGTGGTAGCAGCCTTTCCCTTAATATTTGCCTGCTGTTCCCTTTCTTTATCCCCCTTTATCCTTGTTTGCCGTGTTTCTGCATCCGAGATCTCCCTCATGGGCGCCGTTGAATGGCCAGGTCACTCACATTATCCTCGGCTACACCTTGCCGAGGACTAGGTTGTCTTCGGACGTAGTTTTTCATGGTGTTTTGGTCATGCAGGACACCCTTCTTCATCACGTGGTCTAGCTGGCCGAACTGATTACGTTCTCGGACCACCTTGAGATGTGGGGCTGGGCCTATCTTACGGTGAGAGCCTTTGGGCCGGCCCACTGTGCATGTTTTGGGCCTATAGGCACTACAATAAGCATTATATATTATTATATGACATTAACCTCAATCACACTATTATCTATCATCTATTGTAATATATTCTTTTAGTTAAAGATGCAACTTAAAGTTTTTATTTATTTATAATTATTCAAAACATACAATGGGTAATGAGGGATTTAAAATAAAAACTAGACTTTTCTAATGGAAATGCCCCATTTGAGCTTAGACAACCCTCTATGGCTTTCTTTGTTAATTGGGCAAATTACAACTTACATATCTGTGATTTAGTCGAAATTTAAATTGTTTATCTATAGTTTAAAATTTCACATTTTACTTACCTAAGATTTGACCGAAATTTAAGTTGTTTACCTGTGATTTGAAATCTCATGATGGGAGTGTTTCATTAGATTCTTTTTTATCTTATTTGATCTTATACATTTATGTTTTTTGTGTTTTTAAGGAAGAAAAATATAAAAGTGAAGCAAAATCACATATTTAGCCATGTTTTTAATAGAAATGAGTTAAGAAAATTTAATAGAACTAATCTCATGTAGATAAAGAATCAAATTTCAAACTATATGCTAGCAACTTAAATTTTAGTCAAAATTACAGGTAAGGAAATTGTAATTTGCCCTTGTTAATTAAAGCAACTTAAAGGTTTTGTTTTTTTTTTTTGAGGAAAAAAGCGACTTAAAGTTAAAAGTTAGCTACGAAAACGTCTCAATTCTCAACCAGAGAACACAGAGTTCTATCAAACAAAATAAACAAAAAAAATTATAACAGTACATATACTAGAGAGCAAGAGAGATACCAGTCATTCCAGCCGTATGGAAGTCACAGACTCACAGCAGGCAATTTGTTTATTTGCTTTTAATTTTTTTTTTTTTTTTCAAGTGGTGATTTGGAATTTGTTAAATGGAAACCTGGGATCTTATCAGCGTTTTGGAGGACCCCAGGTTAAGAAGGAAATATAAATTTTTGGTATCAAATATAATTTTTTTGGTTTTTGGTACCAAATTGAGATTGTTGGGTTTTACTTTAATTCTATAGTTTTATTGGACAAGTTCAACAATTTGTTTTTTCATATTATTTTTCAGATAATTAGAACAAAACCAATTCAAAAGGTATCAAAACATTGATGATATGACCAGAAGAAAAGGTAGAATCTTACCTATCCACTAAATGCTTCCCGCGGAGCTTGCTCACTTCTTTCAGTGCAGATCTCCACTCTTGTATCTGTTCTTTGCAAACCTTGCCATCTTCTTCATGCTTGAGAAATGCTTTCTCAAAACTCTTTCTCTGATTCCCAACATCAGAGGGATTTACATGGTAGAAAATAGGCCAAACTTTCAGCCCCTTCTCTTTCATGCATTCAAGAATTTTGACAAGTTCATTCAAGCACCACTTTGAAAAGGCATAGTTTTTTGAGAGAACAATAATTGCGATTTTGGATTCTTCTATTGCGTTCATGAGCCCTAAAGCAATAGGTTTTCCTTGCTCGAGACTTTCATTATCTCTATAAACATTAATGCCTTTTTGTATCAAAGTAGCATATAGATGATCTGTAAAATTCTTACGGGTGTCTTCACCATAAAAACTGAGAAAAACTTCGTATTTCCATTGAGACATAGAAGAAGAAGATGAGGAAGACAAAGGTGTACAGGCTTTTTCAGTGCTGAAGGAAGCCATTAGAAACTCACAACCTATAGCTTGTTTATGGAAAATGGAGTACTAAAAGAGAATGGAAATTTTTTTTCTTTTTTTCTTTTTTAAGGAAAAAAGAGAAAATGGACTTCAAAAAAAAAAAAAAAAAAAAAAATTAAGGAAGAGAATGGAACTTGAGCGCAAAGCTTTAACTTCAACTTTCTGTAGAGGTTTCAGTTATCATTCGCGGTATTAAACTCCTGGCGACGTGGGAGAGCATTTATAGGTGCTTAGGTGGGACCACATTGAAAATAGATTAAAAGTTCATTTTAGACGGTTTTTATTTCGATACCTAGACTCTAAATTTTTATCAATTTCATCTTTTGAGTTTGTAGTAATTGCAAATGTGATCCCTCCCTTCTATTATATCATTAATGAATTTGCCCTTAACGCCACCAAAATAGCCAACGTTATTTTATTTTATTTTATTTTTTAGAAAGTTTTAATTTATGACATCCGCTTCTGATGATAACTCTTTATCATCAGACCAAAGTATCAATCAGTTTTTGGCGGATTGAACCTCAGATCTCTTATACAACCATCAGAGACTTTACTAGTTAAGCTAATTAGAACCAACTTTTTTTTTACATTCTACTAGCAGTACTAATTCGGTTAATTCGGTTAAAAGAGGGGCGAAGCAAAGATTAAATAGAACCTATGATTTTCTTACTTTCACATCTCCATCCACATCTCTAGGAATGGACCATGTAGATTAAAATTTCACATTAGTGTTGCCAGCACATAAAAACTTGAGTCTATGAGACTCGAGTTGCTGTAGTAAACTCGAGTGAGTTGCAACAGTAAACTCGAGTCTAAGAGATACTAGTTTCTTATATAATTTTGGAAATATACTAACTAACGAAATTATTAACAAAATGGTGTTAAATTGCTAAAAAAAAAAAAAAAAAAAAAAAAAAAAAAAAAAAAAAAAAAATCTGATTTATGACCCTTCTTAGAAGTTTCAAATGTCAAATCATAATTGTGATGGAACAATTCTGTTACTAGTCTAAGCTATTGCTTTGAAATTTTTTTAAAATTTTTTCTTTTATTTTAGAAACGGCTTTAAAAGAAGTTGATGTTGGCTTAAACAAAAATATATCCAATCTTTGGGCATGAAATCATAGATTCTAGAGAAAGGTTGAACCCCCTCCCCCCCCCCCCCCTTTCCCGTGTGCAAAATCATTCCCTTATTCTTTTTTTTCTTTTCTTTTTTTTTTTTAAATATGGGGTTTAATTCATGAGTAATTCTACAATTATAAACTATTTTATAATATTTTTACAAATTGTTAGTGTCCAATTTATTATTGATTTTCATTTAGATCTACCATTAACATCACTTTTCATTTACCAAATTAGTAGTTTGTAAAAAATTTATAAAAAATTTTGTTATATGTCAATTAGTACCATATGTATAGGCATAAATTTGCTTGAAATTTTTCACAGAGGTTTTCTTTTTTTAAATGTTGATTTCAAAATTCTTCCTTTTGGATCTAGATCCCTTATGCATTTAATCATTTTGTGAAATTAGAACAAGTTCTTACCCAATCGTAGGGTGAAAGCTTTCAGCCTTTCACAGTGGCAGTTTAAGCTTATGATGAGAGGACGACTAGTGGATTTCATCAATCTTGGGTTTAAAAACAAAAGCAATCGTGATGATGATATATATGTTCCTAATACTGTAATCGTAGCCCACAAGATTACATAGATTAGATCTTAGATCTCGAAGATTAAGGGGCTGTTTGGATCATCAATTTTCATAACTGATAACTCTGTTTCCATACCTCATAACTCAAAAATGGTGGGACCCATAACGAGAAGTTCGTTTGGGAGCATCATAACTCTGTTTCCATCACTCAATTCTATGATTTTTGAGTTATGAGTTATGGAAACTGAAAACACATTTTGGCTGTTTTTAGTTTCCATAACTCATAACTTAATGGTATTTTTGTAATTAAACACACACAGGGGACCCACAGCTACAACTTTTGACCAGTTGACTTTTTTTTTCTTTTTTTCTGGTTCGATCTTCACGTTAGTTTTTCTTTCACTGGGTTTGGGTTATCTAGGTACTGAAAAAAAAAAAAAAAAAAAAAAAAAAAAAAAAAAAAAGCTGCACAAATTGATAGGTATGGGACCCACAAATAGTGTGAAAAATATTGAGTGACGGGAAGTGAGTGATGGTATCAAACGGGTGTGGTATTTTAAAATGATGAGTGATTAGTGATAAGTAATGAGTGATGAGTGATGGAAATTGAGTGATGAAAAAATGCCATCCAAACAGCCCCTAAGTTTCTTATATTTCATTTGCAACCTAAGTTTCTTTTACCAGATAGTCAACAAAGTGGTGTTCCCCGTGAAAACTTAGAGTGTTAAGAATGAAAAATTGTGAATACTCTATGAGTTTAGAGACTTAGGCTCTTTTTGAATCGTTATTTAAATAACAATTTTCGTTGTTTAAACAACAATAACATTTTTCACATGTGCTTTTTATAACACTCAAACATATTTTTCCAAAACACTAAACACTAAACAACAATACTTAAATACTGCTGCCAAACTCCAAACTAAGCTTTTGCCACAAGAGCCCACAAGCACAAAACAATGTCCACATTTAACACTTTCCCGCTCGACATGAAATGCTCAAAAAGATAGAGATGCATGAAACTCCTTTTCATGGCATCTTCAAAGCAAAAGGCTAGGGAAAATAGATATTAAAATAGAAAATGATCGATCGATGGTTCATTTTTTATTTTTGTGGGCACATACGAAGTCTTTCATAATGTTGCACAGCATGATGATTATTAATCCAAAATAACAAAAACAACAATTATTTAAAAATTAAAAAAAAATTGAGTTTAGTATAATAATTTTTTATTCATTCATCTCTCCTAGTGTCATAAATTTTAGAGGCTCGCCAATTAAAGAATATCCAATAATGAGAAACTAGCAATTTGGAATTAATGGACATCTAAGGCCAAAAAATTTGTAAGTAAATAAAAATTGAAGCAAATATTAATCATAATTTTTTTTTTTTTTTGGGTATAGTGTACGTGAGATTAAGAATTAAGGAAACTAGAAATTCAAAAATTATAAATTAAATAAAAGAAACCGGTAAGTCTTGATAATTAAAAAAAAAAAAAAAAAAAAAAAAAAAAAAAAAAAAAAAAAAAGCTAGAAAGTGGTCTTAAGGGAAATATCAAAGTGGACTGAGAAGTTTTTTTTTTTTTTTTTTTTTTTTTTTTTTTTAATTTTTTGGATAAGTTTGTGTAAGGACACAAAGTAGGTCTCAAGCCCAAAGGCATGATTGGACCGGCCCAAGTAGCCTACACAATAGAATTTGTAGAGAATGGGCTTAAAACCTAGACTTCTTGGGGCTTCAGAAGGCTATGGGGTAAGGTCGAAGTCTGCCTCCTGCATGCAGCTGGCCTATGGAATGTTTTACTTCCCTCATCAGACATGAGCCGAGGAGCTTCTGTGCTGGGAGACGTTCCGTTCTTGGGAGGAGAGAGAGAGTGTGCCTTCTTCCTTTTTGAGAGAAAATCCGGATCCCCTTTCTATGGTCCATCCTCCCCTATTTATACTTCTCATTCCTGGTTCCCATCTGTCCTTTCCCTGAAAACGCTCCTCAATGCCCTTAAGGCTGTGCACCGTCCCCTTAGAAGTCACTTCTCTATTAATGCGGCCAGGCGGGTAGGTGGAAGGCCTTTAATGCGGTGGTAGTAGCTTCATACAATGCATGTCTCCCTTGTCTCCCACCTCGGCATCCTACTAGGGCTCGGGAAAACTCGCCGAGCTTGAGGAGCTCTTCCCCGGGCGTCTTGCTACCCCGTTCCGTTCTTGATCTTATGTCTGAGGAGACCTTCTCCTCGGATCCTCCCAACGGGCTAGCGGTCTGGTCGGAGGACCTTTAGACCCCAATTTTAGGAGTCCCTTTTCCCGACCCACGGCTCCTTCAGCGGAGTCCACGTCCTCAGACCAGACCCTAGGCCCATATGGTGTTTAGACGCTTTCCCCCCCCCCCTCCACAATAGCCTCTCAAAAAGTCGTTTAACTCTGATCCGATGAGGCAAATGGGTTTTTGATCCATGAATCTTTCCTCCACGTGACATTTAAATTGTCACACGTGCAGAGGCCGCCCGCGCCTTCTGGGCAAATCTTCGACGCTCCGTTATATGCAACGCCTGCATTAATTACACTGAGTAACTTCCTGTCGCGCACGTTCTGCGGTGAGATGGGGATCCAACGGCTTGGATTTGTTCCTGAAAACTTGAGCGGGATTCTCCTCGTGAACCGCCACCCCTTAATCATCAAAAATGCTTTGGTAGTTGCGATAAGCTTCATTTCTTCCAAAAAGCAAACTTGTTGTGGAGTGATTCAGTTTTTCTCTTTCTCTATCAAGAAGTTCCCAAAGCACGCACACCTCTTCTCTGTAAGTTTCCCCTCTTCCCAAACTCTTTTATCCTCAGTCATCAGCTTTTCTTTCTCCTCTTTGTGAATCTTTGTCTCGAGTCTGTATTCCATGGGTAGGTTTAAGTGTCTAGTGGATACGGCCTCTGGCATGGAGGGATTCCGGGCCAAGTATCACATCCCTGCGGATGTGAGTCTGAAATACTGTCCCCTTGAGGCCGTGGCAGACTCTAGGGGAGCGGGGCAGGTCGTCATCCCGATAATCGCCTTTTTAGAGGGCGGGATGACGCTCCCCATGAAGGATGTGACTAGGGAGTACCTGTGTAACCATAAGTTGTGTCTGGACCAGTGTACACCCAACATCTTTAGGATTTTAGCAGTGTCGATGCTCTGAACGAGCAAATGGGCCTTCACCTCACATGGCACGACGTCGTCTACATGTACGAGTGCCACCGGATGAAAGATGCAGGCTACTACCTCAAATCGAGGTCTAGCGCGGTCCGGCTCATCTCCTGTCTGCCCTAGTCTAATAAAGGCATGAAGGACGATTATCTCATCGCCACCGGGAGGTGGTATGACGGTCTCCATTGCCCAGTGAGGGAGGGACACCCAGGTGTGATTCCCTAGGTCTTAGGACTTTTTGTTTATGCAGTTTTCCCCTTTTCGATTCCCTTGGTAGTTTTGTTATCACTAGATGTTTTCTTTATTTGATTTACTACGAGTGTCTAACCATGTTCAGTTCCCCTTCTCTCTTCCCTGCAGATAAGCAGCACACGTCTCCTCGTTTGGGGGACGTCAACATCTCGGACCTCAACAAGGTTTTGAGATCCGAGGTTTTTGTAAACACCGACCTGCAGGTGAGGGCTGCCCATCTTATATTAGGGTACGACCCCATCTCAAAGGTCTTCGGCGAGGTTGAGGACGCTATTCTCGCCGGCCACCGGAGGCGATCACGGATAGACGTCCGCCACCCAGCGTTTCTTGCCCCCCGTGCTTTGCCGAACGCGCCCTCCACCATCTTGTACGGCCAGCCCATTGAAGCCGTCCCTTTGGCTGTGCAGCAAGAAGACTAGGCTGTCCGAGAAGAGTCTGCGGCTTCCTCCTCATCCCTCGGCGACAAGATTGATAGGTTCAGCCTAGAGAAGGCTGAGAGACCGTTGGCGAGCCACGTGGTCAACATCTCAGACGAAGAGGAAGGCACCTTGGACAGGAACTCCGGCATCGCGGGGTTGGTCATTGCACAACCAGAGGACTCCTCTGAAGAAGACGACGATATGACGTCTTTAAAGGATCTCTTCGCCAGGAAGAGGGGGGTTCTAGTTTCCAAGGGTGATGCCTCCGGGTCTCAGCCGAGGATGCTCCCACCTCCACCTCCCTCTCCTTCTGACCCACTCCCTCCTCCTCTCAACGTTCCAAAGAAAAGGAGGAACGAGAATGAGGAGGCAGATAGAGAGAGGGAGAAAAAGCAGAAGCACCAAAGGCAGCTGCAGCAACAACAGCAGCAGGGTGCTAAAGGCGGCGGGCGAGCCTCGTCCGTCGAGAGCGGGGAAATCCGCAGACAAGCCGAGGTCCACCAAGGGGAGCCCAGTTGGTTTCCCCTTCTGCAGGTGGATGAGGCTCCGGTATCTACTCAGGCGAGCATCTGGGACCCTCAGAGAGGTCACGCCTCCCACGTGGCCAACACCCTGGAGCAGCCTCTTCTCCTGCCCCGGGATATGGAGGAACTAGGGAGGATGGGTTGGACGCGCCTCTTCCTTTCTCTCAAGAGGAACCTGGGTCTGGTAAGCTTCAAACATTCAGTTTACTGTTGTCGTCATAGTTCCCATTCGTGCTGCCTTTGGTTTAACATGCTTCTGTTGGAACCCTTTCCGTAGGCCATCCAGGAGGCCTTTGCTGCCGACGCTATGGTGGATCACTATCAAAATCAAGTTGGCACCGAGCAGGCGGCCAAGGCCGAGATTGGGAGGGAGCTGACCCACGCCGAGGCGGAGAAGACCGACCTGGCCATCAAGCTAGCCTCGGAGCAGAATGAGAGAAAAAGCCTCGATGCTGGGCTAAAGACGGCCACGGCGCAGGTGGAGGCCCAGCGTAAGCTCCTTCATCAAAGAGACGAGGCGCTATCCAAAGCGAGATAGGAGATCTCAGACCTGAGAAGGCAGCTTGCGCAGGCCAAGGAAATGGCCCATACAATAAAGGAAACCGTGGAGGCTGCCACAAAAGCTACCTACAAAGAAGGGGTGGAGGCGATAGAGAACCACCTTACGGAGGAGCTGGCCGAGCTGTGCCAGGAATACTGCCAGCAGGTTTGGGCGGAGGCCCTAAATGCTGCAGGAGTCCCTGCCAACTCCGAGTGGAGGGCAGCTGAGAGGGCCTGGTATCCCGAGGATATCAGGCTGGTCGAAGATGCTCCCTCCACTCTGGTCGCTTTCAAGGCTGCGGCATCGACGTTGCCTCCATCCTCTCCCGAGCAGGTTCTGTCACCCGTAGAGGTTGCTGCCCCCGACAAAGAGGCTGAGCAAGGCAAGGGGAAGGAGGCCCAAGACCCATCCGGGGCCAGGCTCAAGCAAGCGGAGGCAGGAGGCCAAGCCAAAGAGCCCTCAACCAAGTCAGCAAAGGATCCCCCTTTGAAGATAAAGGGGTAGGCAGTCTTGGGTCCTCCCTTCGGCGCAGCTCCGTTGCCCTCAACTTTTGTTTATCCCGTGTAGATTTTCACTTTATTTTACTGCTTTTAACGTAGGCTTGCAGCGTTCTTCTTGTAATTCCCTTTATTTTCGCCTTGTATTGAACAACTTATTATTTATGAATTTCATTTCCTTTCCTTTATAGCATAATCTTCTTGGTGCATTACGTTCATTGTGTAATTGTTTACATTATTACGCCACATGCTGCACGTGAATGGTAAGTAACTTTATATTTAAGGTAGTGCCCAAGGGTGTGTCCGAAACTAGGATAGGCGCGACTTAGCCATGAGAGCATTTCAACCTTTAGCTAAATTGATTGTTATTCCCTTAGTTGAAATGGGTAGTGTGTTAAATCTTCACAAGTTAGGAGGTTCGAGGACAAGGTTGAATCGTGCTAAGTTCTCCCCAGGCTGAAGGTCCGAGGACCTGACCTAGCCGAGGTCGACATTTAACACTTAAAAAGAGAAATAAATTGTATGTTAAATTTTCCCAAGGCAGAAGGTCCGAGGACTTGGCTTAGCCGAGGTTGACATTAACATGCAGTTTAAACGTGATGTAAGTGTTAAAATTTTCCTAAGGCAGAAGGTCTGAGGACCTGGCTTAGCCCCAGTCGACATTTAACACTTAAAAGAGAAACAAATTGTATGTTAAATTTTCCCAAGGCAGAAGGTCCGAGGACCTGGCTTAGCCGACGTTGACATTAACATGTAGTTTAAACGTGATGTAAGTGTTAAAATTTTTTTAAGACAGAAGGTTTGAGGACCTGGCTTAGCCCTAGTTGACATTTAATACTTAAAAGAGAAACAAATTGTATGTTAAATTTTTCCAAAGCAGAAGGTCCGAGGACCTGGCTTAGCCGAGGTTGACATTAACATGTAGTTTAAACGTGATGTAAGTGTTAAAATTTTCCTAAGGAAGTAGGTCTGAGGACCTGGCTTAGCCCTAGTTGACATTTAACATTTAAAAAAGAAACAAATTGTATGTTAAATTTTTCCAAGGCAAAAGGTCCGAGGACCTGGCTTAGCCGAGGTTGACATTAACATGTAGTTTAAACGTGATGTAAGTGTTAAAATTTTCCTAAGGCAGAAGGTCTGAGGACCTGACTTAGCCCCAGTTGACATTTAACGCTTAAAAGAGAAACAAATTGTATCTTAAATTTTCCTAAGGCAGAAGGTCCGAGGACTTGGCTTAGCCGAGGTTGACATTAACATGTAGTTTAAATGTGATGTAAGTGTTAAAATTTTCCTAAGGCAGAAGGTCTGAGTACCTGGCTTAGCCCCAGTTGACATTTAACACTTAAAAGAGAAACAAATTGTATCTTAAATTTTCTCAAGGCAGAAGGTCCGAGGACCTGGCTTAGCCGAGGTTGACATTAACATGTAGTTTAAACGTGATGTAAGTGTTAAAATTTTCCTAAGGCAGAAGGTCTGAGGACCTGGCTTAGCCACAGTTGACATTTAATACTTAAAAGAGAAACAAATTGTATGTTAAATTTTCTCAAGGCAGAAGGTCCGAGAACCTGGCTTAGCCGAGGTTGACATTAACATGTAGTTTAAACGTGATGTAAGTGTTAAAATTTTCCTAAGGCAGAAGGTCTGAGAACCTAGCTTAGCCCCAGTTGACATTTAACACTTAAAAGAAAAACAAATTGTATGTTAAATTTTCCCAAGGCAGAAGGTCCGAGGACCTGGCTTAGCTGAGGTTGACATTAACATGTTTCATAATCGAGTGATAAAGATTATAATATTGACAATCAGAATGATACAATGATATCTGAATACATAGCGGGCACGCCTTTCACTAGTAGTAATACCTTCGAAGGTTATTTACATTCCAGGGTCGCATTACAAGTTTGTTGTCCAAGTCGGCTAGGTAATACGACCCCACGCCGGCCACTGAGGTTATACGATAGGGCCCCTTCCAATTCGGGCCCAATTTCCCCCACGATGGGTCCTTTGCTGATCCGACGACTTTTTTCAAGACCAAGTCTCTCGGAGCGAGAGGTCTAGAACGTACACGAGAGTCGTACCCCTGTTTGAGCTTCTGCTGGTAGCAGGCTAGTCGGACCATAGCGTTTTCTCGCCTCTCTTCCACCAAGTCCAGTCCCATCCGCAGCATGTCGTCATTAGCGTCTAGGGCGAAAGACTGCGCCCTCATTGTTGGGAATCCCATCTCTACAGGTATTACAGCCTCGGCGCCGTATGTCATCGCGAAGGGGGTCTCCCTTGTGGACCTTCGCGGCGTGGTTCGGTAAGTCCACAACACATGTGGTACTTCATCCACCCATCTGCCCTTCGCATCATCCAATCTTTTCTTAAGTCCATTGACTATCAACTTGTTGGTTGCTTCAGTCTGGCCATTTCCCTACGGGTAGGCTGGAGTAGAGTACCTGTTTATGATGCCGAAGTCCCCACAGTACTTCTGGAAAGTTTTGCTGTCAAACTGCAGCCCATTGTCCGAGATGAGGGTGCGGGGGATCCCAAATCTGGTGATGATATTCTTCCAGACGAATCTCTTCGCGTCCACGTCCCGAATATTTGAGAGTGGCTCGGCCTCAACCCATTTGGTGAAGTAGTCTGTTCCGACGAGCAGCCATCACTTGTTACCTGTCGCCCTCGGAAATGATCCCACTATGTTCAAGCCCCACTGTGCAAATGGCCAAGGGTTGATCAATGGATTAAGAACGCCTCCAGGCTGGTGGATGTTGGGCGCATACCTCTGACATTGGTCACATTTCCTCGCGTACTCCTGCGCCTCTCTTTGCATATTCGGCCACCAGTACCCCTGCGTGAGAGTCCTATGAGCTAGTGACCTTCCACCCGTGTGGCTACCACAAATTCCCTCATGCAATTCCTCCAAGAGCTGCTCTGTCCCATCCGGGTGTACACACAGTAGGTAGGGCCCTGAAAACGAGCGTTTATAAAGCTTCTCGTCCTCGAACAGCCAGAACCGAGGAGCCTTTCTACGGATCTTGTCGGCCTCAGACTTCTCCTCCGGAAGTGTGTCGTGTTTGAGGAAAGACACTATGGGGTCCATCCAACTGGGTTCCACTCCGATCTGTTGGACCCGGATGGCCTGATAGCCTGGGCCGGTTGGCTTAAGCAGGTCTTCAACGAGAATGACTCGAGGAAGACCCTGTGCTGAGGAGGTTGCAAGGGTGGCCGGTGAATTCGCGTGGGTGTTTCCGCTTCTAGAGATATGCGATACTGTGAAGGATTCGAACTTGGCCTGCAAGTGCCTGGCACGGGCTAAATACTCTCTCATTCTTGGCTCCCTGGCCTCCAACTTCCCTTCTACCTGGCCGACCACCAGCTGCGAGTCTGAGAACCCTCGCACCGCCTTTCCTCCCATTTTCCGAACCATGTCCATTCCAACCAGCAAGGCTTCGTACTCGGCCTCATTGTTCGTAGCTGGGAACGCTATCCTCAGAGACATTTCGATGATGATCCCATCCGGCGATATCAAGACTATCCCAGCGCCTGAACCTTTCTGGTTGGAGGCTCCGTCCACATAAGCTTCCCATACCGGAGGTTTCTCGCACGAGGCTATGCCGACTTGCTTTCCCCACAAGCCACATTCCCCTAGGCCTTCTTCCAGGGAGGGCTCAGTGAACTTCGCCACCAGGTTGGCCAGGACTTGCCCCTTCATAGATGTGCGAGGCAGGTACTTGATGTCGAAGGCCCCTAAAAAGGTTCCCCATTTGGCGATTCTGCTGGAGTAGTCAGCACTCCGCAGGATAGACTTAAGCAGGAGTTGGGTCAAAACGACGACCGTATGAGATTGAAAATAGTGCGGGAGCCGACGCGTCGCGTGCACCACGGCCAGAACGGCCTTTTCCAACGGTAAGTACCGGATCTCGGCCTCCTGCAGGGACTTGCTCACGTAATAGACCGGTCTTTGTATACCGTTGTCATCCCGTATCAGGACCAGGCTAACGGCGTGGGCGGCCACAGCTAGGTACGCAAACAGTACTTCGTCTGGATCCGGGCGGGACATAACGGGTGGCCAAGAGAGGTATTCCTTCAGCTGCTGGAATGCCGAGGAGCACTCCTCGGTCCATTCAAATCCCTTCCATTTGTTCAGCAGTTGGAAAAAGGGTCGGCACCTGTCCGCGGATCGGGAAATGAACCTACTAAGGGCAGCCGTCATCCCAGCTACCTTCTGGACCTCCTTCGGGTTCCGAGGTGGTTGCAGGTTTCAGATTGCGAAGATCTGTTCGGGGTTGGCCTCAACACCTCTGTGAGTAAGCATGTAGCCTAAGAATTTACCAAACCCTACCCCGAAGGAGCATTTGGTGACGTTCAAGCGCAGCTTGTGTTCCCACAGAGTTTGGAACGTGCTGCCCAGGTCGGCCACATGCTCCGATACGGCCCTGCTCTTTACAACCATGTCATCTACGTATACCTCTACGGTCTTACCTAATTGTGCCTCGAACATTCGGGTCATCATCCTCTGATAGGTAGCCCCTGTATTTTTCAGGCCGAAGGGCATCACCTTGTAATGGTAGTTGCCAGTGGGGGTCACAAAAGCGATTTTCTCCTGGTTCTCTAACGCCAAAGTTATTTGGTGGTATCCCTGAAAGGCGTCCAGGAAACTCATACGAGGGTGGCCGACCCTCGCGTCTACCAGTTGGTCTATGCGAGGCATCGGGAAAGGGTCCTTGGGACAGGCTTTGTTCAAGTCTGTGAAGTCAACGCATACCCTCCATTTCCCATTCTTCTTCCTCACCACGACTGTGTGTGCCAGCCATTCGGGGTAAAACACTTCCTTGATGGCCCCAGCCCTTTTAAGTTTGATGACTTCCTCCTTAACAGCCTCGGAATGCTCCGTGGAAGAGCACCGAGGGGGTTGCTTCTTCGGTATTGCTGCCGGGTTGACGTTCAGGTGGTGGCATATGAAGTTTGGGTCAATTCCAAACATTTCGTGCTCGTCCCATGCAAACACGTCGATGTTCCCTTTAAAAAACGCGACCAACTCTTCCCTTTCTCCGGTCGGCAGCTGAGCCCCAATCTGGAAGAACCTCTCTGGGTCGTTGTCTATGAGGATCCTGTCTAACTCCTCACACGCGGGCTCCTCTGCCACTATTCCCGCAGTGGTGGCAGAAGAGGCTAATTGCTATGAGGTCGGAGTGGCCTGCACAGAACCACGACGGTCAGGTACTACCTTGCTTCGGATTGACTCCCCAAAATTTCCTCGGGTGTGTAAGGGGAGTAGGCGTCCACCACGATGAAATCCACCTCTACCACAGCTGGACCTGATTGCACAGGCAGTCTGATCTGCCCCTTGGGGATCACTACCTTCCCCTCGAAACTTATCAGGGGCGAGTCATAGGCCGAGAGGTCCTCCTCCCTCAGATTCAGCCCCTTGTACAGGTCGGGGTACATGATGTCTGCGCCGCTTCCCTGGTCCACCATCACCCTCTTTACATCGTAACCTCCAATCCTCAGCATTATGACTAGGGCGTCATCGTGTGGTTGGATGGTCCCTACCTTGTCCGCATCCGAGAAGGCTAGGGTGGGCGGCTCGTTGCCCTTAATCCTCTTTGTCTCGAAGCCCGAGCCTTCAACATGTGCTCGTGCCACAGACATAACCCTGGGCGGGCGCAAGCCAGTTCTCCCGGGGGCGGCAAGAATGACGTTGATGGTTCCCAAAGGAGGCCTCGGGGCATGATGGCCCTGGCTCGATGGCCCAGGGTGCTCTCCCTGCCCTTCGTGTTGGTGCACGAACTGTCTCAGCTTTCCCTCCTTCGTCAGTTGTTCTAAGTAGTACTGCAAGCTCTTGCACTTCTCGGTCGTGTGGCCGTGCTCTTGATGGTATTGGCAGTGGAGGTTCTGGTTACACTTCGTGGGATCACCTATCATTTTGCTGGGCCACCTAAAGTAGGGCTCGTGACGGATTTTCTCAAACACCCGCTGTATGGATTCGCGGAACACTACGCCGACCACCTGCGTCGTCACTTGACGAGGTTGTCTGACGAATTCTCTCCTCGGCCTGCTGTTGCTGTATCTGTCCGACCTGAAATCCCTCCTCTTTTGAGGGATAACCTTCGTCCTAGCCTTCACTTGTAATTGATCCTCCTCCACCCGCGTGTACTCATCAATGCGGTCCATGAGCCGACGAACACTCTTGACAGGCCTCCTCGTCAGTGACTTCCTCAGGTCATGCTCATTTGGAAGGCCAACCTTAAAGGTGCTTATGGAAACTTCGTCGAACTCCCCATCAATCTCGGTGTACATCTCCCAGTATCTGTCGGTATATGCCCTGAGAGTCTCTCCTTCCCTCGTGGCCATGGATAGCAGCGAATCTAGGGGCCGAGGGACCCTGCTGCATGTGATGAACCGCGAGCCGAATGCCCTGGTGAGCTCCGCGAAGGAATCAACAGAGCTCGCCTTCAAGCCGTTAAACCATCTCATCGCGACGGGTCCCAGACTGGAAGGGAAGACCTTGCACATCAGGGTCTCATTCTTCGAGTGCACCGCCATCCTCTGGCTGAAATGGCTCACATGTTCTACTGGGTCCGTCCTTCTGTTGTAGATGGTGAAGGTTGGCTGGGTGAATCGCTTTGGGAGCTTTCCCTTCTCAATCCTTCCAGTGAAGGGAAATTTTGAAATCTGGTGGAGCGCCTCGCTCAATGCATTGTTGGCCAGGCCTCTGGAGGACATCCTCTTGTCCTTAGGTTGGCGACGGTGCTCGTCCTCTTGGGAAGAGGACTCGCCAAGGGGGGTCCTCGACCTAGAACTATCGGAGCTACTGCTAGCATCCGCTGAGGACTAGTCTGAAGGTGAAGGCGTGCGCCTTCGTTTTTCCCGGCGCAGCTTCCTTCTTAGATGATCAACCTCCCTTTGCATGGTCTCAACACTTTTCTCGCGGGAGGCTCTACTTCCACCGCGTGCATGGCTCCTTCCGCGCGTACATTCCGTGCGCGCACTGGCTTCACGCTCTCTCTCCCGTTCCAACCGCATAAATTGGTCCTCGCGCTGGGACCCCCTAGACTTTGCATGACGCGAACCTGAACCTTCCATGGTACTTCCAGTCCCTTTTGTCAAGGCTTCCCACAGACGGCGCCAATTATAAGGACACAAAGTAGGTTTCAAGCCCAAAGGCGTGATTGGACCGGCCCAAGTGGCCTACACAATAGAATTTGTAGAGAATGGGCTTAAAGCCTAGACTTCTTGGGGCTTCAGAAGGCTATGGGGTAAGGTCTAAGTCCGCCTCCTGCATGCAGCTGGCCTATGGAATGGTTTACTTCCCTCGTCAGACGTGAGCCGATGAGCTTCTGTGCTGGAAGACGTTCCGTTCTTGGGAGGAGAGAGAGAGTGTGCCTTCTTCCTTTCTGGGAGAAAATCCGGATCCCCTTTCTATGGTCCATCCTCCCTTATTTATACTTCCCATTCCTGGTTCCCATTTGTCCTTTCCCTAAAAACGCTCCCCAATGCCCTTAAGGCTGTGCATCGTCCCCTCAGAAGTCACTTCTCCATTAATGCGGCCAGGCGGGTAGGTGGAAGGCCTTTAATGCGGTGGCAGTAGTTTTATGGAATGCTTGTCTCCCCTGTCTCCCACCTTAGCATCCCACTAGGGCTCGAGAAAACTCGCAGAGCTTGAGGAGCTCTTCCCCGGGCGTCTTGCTACCCCGTTCCGTTCTTGATCTTATGTCCAAGGAGACCTTCTCCTCGGATCCTCCCAACGGGCTAGCGGTCTGGTCGAAGGACCTTTGGACCCCAATTTTAGGAGTCCCTTTTCCCGACCCACGGCTCCTTCAGCGGAGTCCACGTCCTCGGACCAGGCCCTAGGCCCATATGGTGTTTTGACGCTTTCCCTCCCCCCCCCCCCCCCACAGTTTGTTTTATAGACATAGACTAGTCGAAGAGTGTCCTATTTTGTAGCCATTTTACATGAAGTTACAAATATAATTTTACTATATTGTCCTCAAGTTTTGTCTCTATTAATCCTAGGAACTAGGGGTATTTTTGAAATACAAAAAAAATCTAGTCCAAAGAAATGAATTCTCTTATATATATATATATATATGTATATATATATAAGAGAAAGTTCAATTAGAGTTTAAAATTAGAATCCAATTTTGCTTAAGTTTTTTAATTTTTGTGTCAAGTGAGTTAATAAGTGCAAAATACTAAGAATCTAATATATATGAACTATACAATTTAAATAAATAAAAAAACAATCACATATACTCAATAAAAATCACCACACAACAAAAATAGATCACTATATATTCTATCTTATTGAAGATAAGAAAAAAAATTGATCACAATTAGTATTAAATTTAGGTGAGAGTTTAAATTTGTAACTAATTACGTTTACTTTTTAAAAAAAGTAATTTGACAAATGATTTATATTTTTATTATAAAAATTGTGTTTACTTTTAAATGTGTTCATATATATGCCGCATGTGTTACATTCTTTTTTTCTTTTTTTTATGATTTGACTAATTTTGCTAGCATGTAACCATAATTGTTGCCTTAATTTGATAGTAGAGAGTAAATTATTATATAATGGATGTCATAAATTAAAATCTCATTTTATCTATAATAAATATTTTTTTTATAAAAAGGATGATATAGGGTATTATTTATACGATTTACTATAATATATATAATTAAGGTGATAATTGCAAATTTCATTCACAAAAAAAAAAAAAAATTTAAAAATGTAAATTTTCTTAGTTTTGATTGCAAAATACAAATACCCCTAATTCAGGGTGTGTTTTATACGATTAATCCTATTTGTTCTGTTCTGTCAAAGTCACATACAACATCTATTACAATTAATCCTATTTGCAAATTTTATTATAATGCTTTCAAAAGCAGTTGATACTTTTTTTTTTTTGGATACAAAAGCAGTTGATACTTTATGTTTCTTTCACCGGCCAAGTGAACAAAGCCATATTGATTCAAGAAAAGCTTTTGCCACAAGGGCCCGCAAGCACAAAACAATGTCCGCATTTCACACTTCAATTCCCGCTGGATACGAAATGCTCAAAAAGATAGATATGCATGAAACTCGTTTGCATGGCATCTTCAAAGCAAAAGGCCAGCTGGGAAAATATTAAAAGAGAAAATGACCGATCGATGGTTTATTTTATTTTTGTAAGGTTGGTATGGTTCACTTAATTGGCACATATAAAGTTTTTTTTAATGTTGCACAGCATGATGATTATTAATCCAAAATAACAATAACAACAAGTATATATATACACAAAAGATGAATTAGTATTACAGGCTCTTTTTTTTTTTTTTTTTTTTTTAATTGAGTTTAGTATTATAATTTTTTATTCATTCATTTCTTCTAGTGTCATAAATTATAGAGGCTCCCCAATTAAAGAATATCCAATAATGAAAAACTAGCAATTTCGGATGGACATCTGAGGCCAAAAAATTTGTAAGTAAATAAAAATTGAAGAAAATATTAATCATAATTTTTTTTTTTTTTTTGGGGTAAAATGTACGTGAGATTAAGAAGTAAGAAATTCAAAAAAAAAAAAAAAAAAAAAAAAAAAAAAAAAAAGAAGAAAAAGCTAGAAAGTGGTCTTAAGGGAAATATCAAAGTGGACTGAGAAGTTTTTTTTTTTCTTTTTTGGATAAGTTTGTTTTGAAGACATGTACTAGTAGAAAAGTGTCCTATTTTGTAGGTATTTTACATGGAGTTGGAGATATAATTTTGCTAGGTTGTCCTCAAATTTTGTCCCTATTAAACCTAGGGACTAAGGGTATTTCTAAAATACAAAAAACAAATCTAGTCCAAAGAAATGAATTCTCTTTTATATATATATATATATATATATATATATATATATATATAAATAGGCAAAACTCAGAGAAAGTTCAACTAGAATTTAAAATTATAATCCAATTTTGCGTCATGTATTCACTTAAGTTTTTTAATCTTTGTGCCAAGTGAGTTAATAAGTGCAAAATACTAAGAATCTAATATATATGAACTATACAATTAATTTTTTTTTTAAAAAAAAAAACAATCACATATACTCAATAAAAATCACCACGCAACAAAGATAAATCACTATACATTCTATCTTATTGAAGATTAGAAAAAAAATTTGATCATAATTAGTATTAAATTTAGGTAAGAGTTTTAATTTGTAACTAATTATGTTTACCTTTTTAAAAAAAATAATTTGACTAATTATTTATATTTTTATTATAAAAATTGTGTTTACTTTTAAATGTGTTTGTACATATGCATGTGTTGCATGCTATTTTTTTTTTAATAAGTTGACTAATTGCACTAGCATGTAACCATAATTGTTGCCTTAATTTGATAGTGGAGAGTAAATTATTATATAATGGATGCCATAAATTAAAATCTCATTTTACCTGTAGTAAATAATTTTTTTTTAAAGAAGAAGGATGATATAGGGTATTATTTATACAATTTATTATAATATATATAATTAAGGTGATAATTGCAAATTTCATTCACAAAAAAAATTTAAAAAAATTGTAAAGTTTCTTAGTTTTGATTGCAAAATACAAATGCCCCTAATTCAGGGCGTGTTTTATATGATTGATCCTATTTGTTCTTTTCTGTCAAAGTCACATACAACTTCTATTACAATTAATCCTATTTGCAAATTCTATTATAAAGCTCTCAAGATAATATCGTTCTTGCCTTTCTTAAAATATATATACGTGTGTGTGTGTGGGCGCCGGGGGGTGGGGGGGCTCTTTTGCAAAGCAGTTGATACTTTATGTTTCTTTCACCGGCCAAGTCAACAAAGCCATATTGATCGAAGCCAAGCTTTTGCCACAAGCACAAAACAATGTCCGCATTTCACACTTCAATTCCCGCTGGACACGAAATGCTCAAAAAGATGGATATGGATGAAACTCGTTTTCGTGGCATCTTCAAAGCAAAAGGCCAGCTGGGAAAATATTAAAAGAGAAAATGATCGATCGGTAGTCTATTTTATTTTTGTAAGGTTGGTATGGTTCACTTAATTGGCACATACAAAGTCTTTTTTGATGTTGCACAGCATGATGATTATTAATCCAAAATAACAATAACAACATGTATATATATACACAAAAGATGAATTAGTATTACAGGCTCTTTTTTTTTTTTTTTTATTTAAAAAAAATTGAGTTTAGTATTATAATTTTTTATTCATTCATTTCTTCTAGTGTCATAAATTATAGAGGCTCCCCAATTAAAGAATATCCAATAATGAAAAACTAGCAATTTCGGATGGACATCTGAGGCCAAAAAATTTGTAAGTAAATAAAAATTGGAGCAAATATTAATCATAATTTTTTTTTTTTTTTTTGGGTAAAATGTACGTTAGATTAAGAATTAAGAAATTCAAAAAAAAAAAAAAAAAAAAAAAAAGGCTGGAAAGTGGTCTTAAGGGATATATCAAAGTGGACTGAGAAGTTTTTTTTTTTTTTTTTTTTTTTGGATAAATTTGTTTTGAAAACATGTACTAATCGGAAAGTGTCCTATTTTGTAGGTATTTTACATGGAGTTGGAGATATAATTTTACTAGGTTGTCCTCAAGTTTTGTCCCTATTAAACCTAGGGACTAAGGGTATTTCTGAAATACAAAAAAAAAAAATCTACTCCAAAGAAATGAATTCTCTTTTATATATATAGGCAACTCAGAGAAAGTTTAACTAAAATTTAAAATTATAATCCAATTTTACGCCATGCATTCACTTAAGTTTTTTAATCTTTGTGCCAAGTGAGTTAATAAGTGCAAAATACTAAGAATCTAATATATATGAACTATACAATTAATTTTTTTTTTTTTAAAAAAAACAATCACATATACTCAATAAAAATCACCACGCAACAAAGATAGATCACTAGACATTCTATCTTATTGAAGATTAGAAAAAAAATTTGATCATAATTAGTATTAAATTTAAGTAAGAGTTTTAATTTGTAACTAATTATGTTTACACTTTTTAAAAAAATAATTTGACTAATTATTTATATTTTTATTATAAAAATTGTGTTTACTTTTAAATGTGTTTGTACGTATGCATGTGTTGCATGCTATTTTTTTTTTTTTTTTAATAAGTTGACTAATTGTACTAGCATGTAACCATAATTGTTGCCTTAATTTGATCGTGGAGAGTAAATTATTATATAATGGATGCCATAAATTAAAATCTCATTTTACCTATAATAAATAATTTTTTTAAAAAAAGAAGGATGATATAGGGTATTATTTATACAATTTATTATAATATATATAATTAAGGTGATAATTGCAAATTTCATTCACAAAAAAAAATTTTAAAAAATTGTAAAGTTTCTTAGTTTTGATTGCAAAATACAAATGCCCCTAATTCAGGGCCTATTTTATATGATTAATCCTATTTGTTCTTTTCTGTCAAAGTCACATACAACTTCTATTACAATTAATCCTATTTGCAAATTCTATTATAAAGCTCTCAAGATAATATCGTTCTTGCCTTTCTTAAAATATATATACGTGTGTGTGTGTGGACGCCGGGGGGGTGGGGGGGCTCTTTTGCAAAGCAGTTGATACTTTATGTTTCTTTCACCGGCCGAGTCAACAAAGCCATATTGATCGAAGCCAAGCTTTTGCCACAAGCACAAAACAATGTCCGCATTTCACACTTCAATTCCCGCTGGGCACGAATTGCTCAAAAAGATAGATATGGATGAAACTCGTTTTTGTGGCATCTTCAAAGCAAAAGGCCAGCTAGGAAAATATTAAAATAGAAAATGATCGATCGGGGGTCTATTTTATTTTTGTAAGGTTGGTATGGTTCACTTAATTGGCACATACAAAGTCTTTTTTAATGTTGCACAACATGATGATTATTTATCCAAAATAACAATAACAACAAGTAAATAAAGATGAATTAGTATTACAGGCTCTTTTTTTAAAAAAAAATTGAGTTTAGTATTATAATTTTTTATTCATTCATTTCTTCTAGTGTCATAAATTATAGAGGCTCGCCAATTAAAGAATATCCAATAATGAAAAACTAGCAATTTCGGATGGACATCTAAGGCCAAAAAATTTGTAAGTAAATAAAAATTGAAGCAAATATTAATCATAATTTTTTTTTTTTTTTTGTTTATAATGTACGTGAGATTAAGAATTAAGGAAACTAGAAATTCAAAAACAAAAAAAATAAATAAATAAAAGAAACCGATAAGTCTTGATAAAATTTAAAAAAAAAAAAAAAAAAAATTGGAATGTGGTCTTCAGGGAAATATCAAAGTGAGCTGAGAAGTTTTTTTTTTTTTTTTTTTTTTTTTTTTTTTTTTTTAAATTTTTGGATAAG
Source organism: Castanopsis chinensis (assembly GCA_032878915.1). Lineage (NCBI taxonomy): Eukaryota > Viridiplantae > Streptophyta > Magnoliopsida > Fagales > Fagaceae > Castanopsis > Castanopsis chinensis. The sequence goes on along the minus strand of JAVQMG010000080.1, from coordinate 2,147,990 downwards.
TTTATGTTGAAGACATAGACTAGACGAAGAGTGTCCTATTTTGTAGGCATTTTACATGAAGTTGGAGATATAATTTTACTAGATTGTCCTCAAGTTTTGTCCTTATTAAACCTAAGGACTATGGGTATTTCTGAAATACAAAAAAATCTAGTCCAAAGAAAGGAATTCTCTTTTATATATATATATATATATATATATATATATATATAGGTAAAACTCAAAGAAAGTTCAATTATAATTTAAAATTAAAATCCAATTTTGCGTTATATGTCTAATTTATGTGATGATCACACCATAATTATTCACTTAAGTTTGTGCCATGTATCAACTTAAGTTTTTTAATCTTTGTGTCAAGTGAGTTAATTAGTGCAAAATACTAATATTATGAACTATAAATTTTTTTATTAAAAAAAAAAGGAAAAAGAAAAAAAAATTAATTAATCACATATACTCAGTAAAAATCACCACACAACAAAGATAGACCACTACACATTCTATCTTATTGAAGATTAGGAAAAAAAAAAGATCATAACTAGTATTAAATTTAGGAAAGAGTTTTAATTTGTAACTAATAATGTTTACTTTGTCAAAAAAAAAAAAATTTGACTAATGATTTATATTTTTATTATAAAAATTGTGTTTACTTTTAAACGTATTCATATGCATTTGTTACATGCTATTTTTTTTTTTAATAATTTGACTAATTATACTAGCATGTAACCCATAATAGGTGCCTTAATTTGATAGTAGAGAGTAGATTATAATATAATGAATGTCATAAATTAAAACCTCATTTTATCTATAATAAATTGTGGGTGCTCGAGGACCAAGGAGGGGTCTAAAGAGTTGCAGTATGATTGTGGGGATGTCACAGTCCACAAGCCCGAGGAGGAAAGCCACCCAAGGAAAGGAAGAAATGAGTCAAGGTACTCTAAGGCATTCTAAGTGGGAGCGAAAATCTGAAGAGGGAGAGAGAGTCAATGGTCGATCATAAGGGAAATTTCTAGTTTGGAGTAGCCTGTCGCCTTTGCATTAAATGGTGGGGAATAGCTTTATCAGCTACATTGATGAGGAAGTTATCTGAACAATGCAAGTCACAGCTAAGCAAACTCCTTCCACCACCTTCTTCAAAGGTAAAAAGAGACAAGTGTCATGAAGAAAAGCTAGTTAGGTAGGAATGGATGGTTGAGATGTGGAAAAAGGAGAAGTATATAAGAAAATAGGGGTTTATAGAAAAGGGGATAGAGACAGAAGTGTCAAAAAGAAACAATAAGAGCATTGATAGAAGAGAGTGAATAGTCTACTTTTTGTATAACCTTAGTCTTCTCAGGCAAGCTTGTGGAGGGATTAATGCTCATCTATTCAATAAAATTAATCTTTTCTTCCCTATTTTTCTTCTGGAAAAGCCCTCTATTGTTGTTCATTTCCCTCTTTTACAAATTTTATTAATTTGAGCCAAGGTAGAACTGTGCAATTCACTGTTCTAAGTAGGCTTGGACCATGAGATCTTTTGGTCCTTACATAAATAATTTATAAAAAAAGGATGATATAAGGTATTATTTATATGATTTATTATAATATATATATATATATATATATATATATAATTAAGGTGATAATTGCAAATTTCATTCATAAAAAAAATTTAAAAAAAATTGCAAATTTTCATAGTTTTGATTGCAAAATACAAATACACCTAATTCAGAGTGTGTTTTATACGATTAATCCCATTTGTTCTGTTCTATTACAATTAATCCTATTTGCATATTCTATTATAATGCTTTCAAGATAATATGGCTTTTGCCTTTCTCAAAAAAAGAGAAAAAGAAATATATATATATATATATATATATATATATTTATTTATCGTAGAATGCCTCTGCTACGTTCCCCAAGTATTTATTTTAAATTATTATTATTCCCATTCTTCGGAGTTAAGTTTTCTAAGGAATGTGCTTTGTTGACTTGGCCAGTGAAAGAAACACAAAGTATCAACTGCTTTGCAAAAGCCATATGAATATGTATGAGATTCCTTTCAAGTTATTATTATTATAAAGCATAAAAAAACAAGGATACCGAGTGCTTTTTCTTCTTTTCTGTTCTTTACTCTCTTTTTTTTTATTGATTGTGCTTAATTTATAGGGTCAATAATGTTATCTACTTTTCTTTTCTTAAAATGAATAATACTATCTTCTTAGCAAGTACAATTTCCTTTTGCCCTTTATATGTCGCACAAGATTCTTATTCATTGTTTACATTATAACAATTTGTGTAATGTGATTTTGATCGGTAAATTCACCTTTCATGTCTTGTTTTGCAGTTGATTTGTTAGGGATTTGCGTCAAATTACTGAATTAGTGCATTGATTAAATATCATCCTTAATAAGTCACAAACACGTGCAATATGTATGAAAAGTTTGGCAAAAAGATGTAACACATATATGATAGGAATAATATGACCAAAATTGAGTTTTACCCATTTCAGCCAAACTTTCTAGCAAAATACCCCTCTCTCTGAAACTATTTAGGGATATACCTTTGTGATTTTCTAAAAATCGAGTTTCAAATGTAAAACTCGATTTTTGGACAATCGAGTTATAGCAAAATGAGACTTATGAAAAAAAAAAAAAAAAAAAATTCTGGAACTCAAGTTCCACTTGAATATTTTCAAGGAACTCGAGTTCCACAATATATATATATATATATATATATATATATATTTTAAGTTTCAATTCATTATAACTTGATTGTCCAAAAATTGAGTTTTACATTGAAACTCAATTTTTAGAAAATCGAGTTTCAAAACAGGAGCATTTCTCTAAATAGTTTCAAACAGGGGGCATTTTGCTGGAAAGTTTTGGCAAAAGGGGCAAATGCCCATTTTGGCCGAATATCCATAGTTAGTTACAAACACATGCAATATGATCAAAAAGTTTTGCATAAATAATAATATTATAATGTACATAATAAGAGTATTCAAATTGGGAGTGCTCAATCACCAAAAATGCTATATTAGCATTCCAAACACTAAAATACCTTGTTTCATCCCATATACTAAATCTAAATATATTTGGCACCTTTTTTTTTTTTTTTGGCAAATGCTATTTTTTTGGTGTTTAGAATGGTAATATAACATTTTTGGCGATTGAACACCGAATACATTAGCGAAATTCCAAACACCAAAAAACACCAAATACTAAATCTAAAAGGCTCCCCCTTAAAGGTAAAGCTTTTCACCTTAAGAACCAATCCAATATACAACTAAAATTAGGAGATATTTCAATATTTAAACACATAAAGCCCATAAACTCATGTTTAAGCAAAATTGAGCCAAAACATTTGTAGCGTTTTGGGGTGTTAAATGCTAAGTTTTTAGCACTCCAAATGTGAATACTCTTAAGTACCTATTAAAAACAATTACACATATATTACGCTAAAATGGTGTTTATGTTATTAAAGTTTGAATGACATTCAATTTTTGTTCCTAACTCCTAATCTTAAAAAAAAAAAAAAATGTTTTTGTGGGTTCCAATTGGCTTAATTGGTAAAGTCTCTGATGGTTGTATAAGAGATTTAGGGTTCAATCTCTGCCTACACCAAAAATTGATTGGTGTTTTAGTCTGATGATAAAGAGCTATCATCAAGAGCGGACGTCATACGTTGAAACTCTCTCTAAATAAATAAAATAAAAATAAATAAAAAAAAAACATTTTTTCCATGATCATTGAAAACATTATACTTTTTGCCCTTGAACTTTTTAAAAAATAATAAATAAAATTTTTTGAGCCACTTACCTTAATCTTTAAGGAAAATTAAAAGAGGTAAATAAAGGTGTTGCCATAAAAACTATTGTCACACTTTATTCTTTTTCTTTTTCTTTTTCTTTCACCTTGTTTCAATCAAGTTAGTTGGTTAGGTCAGTTCAGTTGGGGAGCTTTGGCAATACCATTGCCGAAATCACTTTTTTTTCTCTCTCTCCCTCCCGTCACATTATTTCACTCTCTTGATGTAGAACACATTTTATTATTTAATTATGGACAAAGTTTAGCTACAAAATTAGTTGTAGTCTTACGCTACAAACTTACTTAATATCTTTTTATTAGCGGTGAATTTTGACAAATCCACCATTGGATTACATCTTTTTCTTATATCCTCTATACTTACAAAATTTCAAGAAAATTAAAGATCAATAGCTATGTCATCAATAATTTTTTTAAATTTTAAGTTTTTGTAATTTAAAATTATGCACAAAATATAAATTTATAGATCATATAGTAAACAATATCTGATTAACACAAAATTTAAAATGTGTATTAAGAGCATAAAAAACATGCAATTCAACGGTTAGATTTTCAAAATATGTTGTAATATTTATTTTATTGAGTGAGTTTGTAGCCTTATGCTACAAACAATTTTGTAGCTAAACTTTGTCCTTTAATTATTGTAATTTATTATTTCTAGTATTTTAAGATCTTCTTCCATAACAAATTACCTAAAAATACCAAAAATAATAAATTACATAAAAATCTCTATATTGGTATTTTCTTGATTTTAAGATCTTCTTCCATAACAAGGCTTTCATTAATTTCTTCAGAAATCTCTATATTTCGTTTTTTGACTTCTACATAATCTTTAAGAACAATAATTTCTTCAACATGCAATTCTTCCTTTAATTGTGGAATATGTGGCTCTTCAAAATAATTCAAGTATGAAAGTTTTGGCCAATAATAATCTTGTTTTGTATACGACAAAAGTTCATCACAATCCAAAGGAAAAAAAGTTGATAACAAGCATCTTTTTTCTCATTCTTAAAGGATTGTGTTTGGAAAAAATTATAGGGATGGAAAGGCATGATGTTGTCTAGGGCTCGTGACAAGCCACAAACGCGTTGACCCCTTGTGATAAATTAGATTAATTAAGTAGCCTAGTTTTTAATTAATCAAATTAACATGCAATATCACGTGGCAGCACAAACAAATCACCGATAACTAAGTTATGCAGCGGAAAATAAATGACACGGTGATTTGTTTACGAATGGGGAAAACCTTACGGCAAAAACCCCACCGGGTGATTTAAGGTCACCACTCCTGAAACTCCACTATTATCACAGCAAGCGATTACAAGCAAGGAATCCCAAGTACCTTACCAACCTACAGTTGAACTCTTACCCCAACACCCAATTGGACTTGCTCTGTAGTGACAGTTCCTCCTCTTGATGCACGGCTCCCAAGTACGTGACTAACCAATTTGATGCGCGGATCCCAGTACGCGGCTTACTCCTTTGCACGAATCCCAGTACGTAACTAACTCCACAGCAACCCTTTGATTGTTGTAGTTGATTTGCAGCAGCTTCACATAGAAACACCAATAAGATCTTCAATGTTGGTGCAAGATACTTTGCTTGGTTACAAAACCCAAAGGCGTACAAGAAACGCAGCAAGAACTCTTTCTTAAGTAGGAGGAGGCTAGGGTTTTAAAAAGAAAACCTTATGAAGCTTTCTAGGGTTAGGTTTTTCTTTTTCCACCTCCTTTAAATAGGAGCTTAATGGGCTCTCCTATTCCAAATAGGTTTACACAAACCTTGGGTTTTCCTAGTCCAATAAGAATTATACAAACCCATAAACAATTAGCCTTTTAGAGTAAAAACGTTGCTGGCTATAATCTGAAACCCGTAAGCTCGATCGATCGAAATATCTGTCGAGTTTTAATGAATCTCGACAGATCGAGATTCTGTCGAGGAGGTATCGAGACCTGCAGTTTGCACTTTTCTTAAGCAGTTCTTGAGTAATCTTCATGTCTTCAATTTAACCACTTGTAATGACCATCTTGAACCTACTTAGATTTACCCAAATATAAGTAAAGTGCGTTTTGTCAAAGGATATGTCAATTACATAAAAATATGTCCTAACAGCTAGTAAGGAAGTCCTTATCAAAGCAGTGGCTCAATTCATTCCAACCTACACTATGGGTGTATTCCAACTACCAATGAATTTATGTGAGGAGTTAAATTCTATGTGTGCAAGATTCTAGTGGGGAAAGGTGGGGATGAGAGGAAGATTCATCGGAGAAGTTGGGATGAATTAACTGCTACAAAAAAGAGGGTGGCATAGGGTTTCAAGACTTGAGGACTTTCAACTTAGCTATTCTAGCCAAGCAAGGATGGAGATTGATGCAAGAAAAGGAGTCGCTGTTTTACAAGTGTTTTTCAGCTCGATACTTTCCTAGATCTCACTTTCTTGATGCTATGGTGTCGCCTAATTGCTCCTATGTTTGGAGAAGTATCATGGCATCTCTACCCATTTTAAAGGTTGGATGTTCTTGGTGAGTTGGAGATGGGTCAACCATTAAAGTTCAATCTGACAAATGGCTTCCAAACTACCCAACTAACAGGGTTCTTCATTTGGCCAAGGCAGAAGTGGAGGACTGGTTAGTGTCTAATCTCATTGATCAGGAGTTGCACTGGTGGAGAAGAGATCTAATCACGACAATCTTTCATAGGGAAGATGTTAATGCTATCTATCAAATCCCTTTAAGCCGAGGACGGGTTGATGATTCCATATTCTGGCTGCACACTAGGAATGGTGAATATTCTGTTAAATTAGGGTATCATGTGGCAAGACAGGTTCTTAAGCACGAAGGGTGGGCAGAGAGCTAGAGCTCTAAAGGAAGTGATATGCAGAAGTTATGGCAAGCTCTGTGGAAGTTAAGAGTTCCTAATAAGATCAAAATTTTTGGTTGGAGAGTATTCCATGGGATTCTACCTACACGGGTTAATTTAGAAAAAAAAAAAAAAAAAAATCATCCGTCAGAGAGCATGCCCAATTTGTACTCGATTTTCAGAAACTGAAATTCATGTGTTATTGGAATGCCTTGCTGCTCAAGATGTATGGGCTGGGAGTCGGATTAAACTCCAACAATGTCATCTCGAACAACATGATATCGTTCAGCTATTTCAATACCTGCTAGATAGACTGGACATAGAAGAAGTAGAGCTGTTTCTGGTGCAAGTGTAGGTTGTTTGGAATCAGAGAAATAATGTTTTGCATGGAGGGAAGCTCAAGGAAAAGTTCTGCAAAGTACTTAAGAGGAGTTTAAGCAAGCACAAGAGCATCAAGCTATTCCAATAAGGCAGCCCAATGGAAGTGTATGACATCCACCTTCTCAGTCATTGTTTAAATTGAACTTTGATGCGGCAATATTCAAGGAACATAACAGCTTTGGATTCGGTGCTGTGATTTGGAACGAGCAAGGCAAGGTAATGGCTGCAATGTCTGCTAAAGGACCATTGGTTTTCTGCAGTGAGGAGGCTGAGACATTGGCGTGCAGAAAGGCCTTGGAATTTGCTGTTGATGCGGGCTTCTCGGAGCTAGTAGTGGAATGAGATAATGTCAACGTTATGAGAGAAGTTTCTTCATCAACCATGAACTTCTCTATGCTTGGAAATGTGATAGCTGATATTAATTGTGTTAAGCATTAGATAGTTTGTACATATCTTTGTTACTTGTGTTTTGTACATATAGGAGTAAACTACAGTAGCTGAGTATAGTTAGTTGTTGTGGTTCAATACTGTATAGTTGATGGTTTGGTTAGGTTAGTTATAAGTTTATCCACGTGTAAAGTTTGTATAGTTTGTATTGGATGATTCCTTTTTCTGTTACTGTTCACACCTTTGTTCTCACTATATAAGAGAACAGAGCATGATAATTATATATCAGAAATCATTCACACAAGTTTATATTTCTTTCTCTCTGTTGCTCCCGTTTCCTCCATTAATAGAATCTTCAAGACTTGTGTGTGATTCAATATGGTATCAGAGCTGAACTAGTTCAGAGATCTTTCAAGTCTGGTAATCTCTAATTCTTCCTAGTTCAATTACGTTTCTTCTTGATTTCTTAGTGCTTATTTCAGATCAACTAGAAATTTTCTTCATCGTTTTTTTGTTGATTCTTGCATTAAATCATCATCTTCTTGATCCTGTTTTTCTTGTTCATAATTGAAATTGAAATCTTCGATATTAGGGTTTCAATTTCAATTTACAGCTTTCTGTTGTGAACTCATCAAGATTGCGAATTGCATCTTGATTTCTTAGGGTTTCAATTCCCAATTTATACCTTTCTGCTATGATCTCATCAAGATTGTCAATTACATCTTGATTTCACCTAGTTTCAGTGTTCATTTTTTTTCCTTTCTTTCTAATTCTTGCTTGAGACTTTGAATCCTCATCAATTTTGCACCAAGTAGTCTGAAAGCACCTCTAGTGCTACTGTTCCTACTGTCCAGCCTTGGGAAAACACTTCTAGTCCCTATTTCCTGTCTAGCAGGGATAACCCAGGTGTTTCTTTGGTAGTTCAACCTCTCACTGAAGAAAACTATAGCACCTAGAGTAGGGCAATTCTCATTTCGTTGGATGCCAAAACCAAATTGGGTTTCATTGATGGCTCTATTCCTAAGCCTCAATCTATTGATCATCCATATTATAGAGCTTGGAGTAAGTGTAACAGCACAGTCTTAGCTTGGTTGTTTAATTCAGTTTCTAAGGACTTACAACCAAGTATAGTTTATTTCAAGACTGCTAGAGATGTATGGGTTGACTTACAGTACAGATATGGCCAAGGAAATGGACCTAGAATCTTTGAATTGAGAAAACAAATTAGTACCCTGACCCAAGAAGATTTAACCATCAATGCATACTATGCCAAATTCAAGGGACTTTGGGATGAATTTTCGAATTACAAGACATGTACATATGGTCATCAAGTTGAGGACTACACTATGTCTTTTCTGATGGGGCTAAATGAGACATATGTAGCTATCAAAGGACAGATTCTTCTTATGGAACCTGTGCCTCCTTTGAGCAAAGTATTCTCTCTTTTGCTTCAAGATGAGAAGCAGAGAAAGGTGGGTGCTGGGAAGAGAGTCTTGGTTGATACATCAGCAGCTTTAGCAGCTCTAGGATCCAAGTCTAGTAATACTAGGAATTTTACTAAGCCTAAGAGTGGCAGACCACAATGCACTCATTGTGGAGCCATGGGACATGTTGTTGACAAGTGTTATAAGCTACATGGCTACCCTTCTGGGTACAAGTTCAAGAACAAGGGTGGTCAGCCTTTTGCAAACAATGTCATTGCTGCTGAAGATAATGCCAATGAACCTGTCACACTCACCAAGACTGAATACCATCAATTGATTGGATTGTTGAACTCTCATTGTCATTTTGGCACTCAAGCTCCACCAGAGGCATGTTTGAACAATACTTTTCAGGTTGCTGTTGTCATTACTCAGCCTTCAATGACTGTTCCAGCCTAAGAGTTATTAGGTCATTGCTCTTCACCTTATCTTCAGCATTCTATCTTCCCTTCAAGTGCTAGTATTTGTTTTTCACCTTCTCTTGAGCATTCTATTTTTTCTTCAACTGTCAATACCTCTCATATTAGTTCCTATGACTAGATTCTTGACAATGGTGCAACTGACCACATGGTGCATTCCATTCATTTTTTTACTTCTATTACTTCTTCTGCACAAATTTCAGTTAGACTTCCTAATGGTGACATGGTTCAAGTGACTCACATTGGAACTATTAAAGTTTCATCATCTCTAGCTCTAGAAAATGTCCTTTGCATTTCAAGTTTTTCTTTCAACCTTATTTCTATAAGTAAACTGACCCAAAATTCCTTCTGCTACTGTGTTTTCCTTTCTCATTATTGTTTTCTTCAGGACTTACAGCACTGGAAGATTATTGAGTTGGGTAAGAGTCATGGAGGATTGTATATTTTGCAGTGCACTAATTCCATCACCTTACCTTCTTCTGTTTCAGAGGTTTTATCCAGATTACCATCTTTTCTTTGTAATAAAAATGTCAATGAATGTAATCTTGCTTCTTCTCATGATGTTGTTGCTTCCAATAATGTGGTTAGATTGTGGCATTACAGATTGGGACACCCTTCTTCACAAAGATTAGCTTTGTTGAATTCTACTGTACTTGATTTGAATTCTTGTAATAATAACAATTCCTTTGATTGTTATGTCTATCCTTTAGCCAAGCAACACAAATTACCTTTTCCCAAATCTACAAGTGTTTCTTCATCTTGCTTTGATTTGGTCCATGCTGATATTTGGGGACCTTATTCTACCCCTTCATTGAATGGCTCAAGATATTTTCTTACTTTGGTTGATGATCATAGTAGATGTACTTGGGTTTATTTGATGAAACATAAATCCGATGCTTCTTCCTTAGTTCAAACTTTCTTTCAAATGATCCTTACTCAATTCATGGTTCCAATTAAGGTGTTTAGGACTGACAATGGTCCTGAATTTGCCCTTTCTTCATTTTATGCTTCCAAGGGTATTTTACACCAGTTGTCTTGTGTTGAAACACCACAGCAAAATACTGTTGTTGAAAGAAAACATCAGAATTTGTTGAATGTTGCCAGAGCCTTGAGATTTCATGCCAATTTACCTTCAAAATTTTAGGGGGATTGTGTTCTTACACCCACATATCTTATAAACAGACTTTCTAGTCCTCTTTTAGGCAATCTCACTCCTTATCAAAAACTTTTGGGTCATTCTCCATCCTATCATCACCTTAGATCTTTTGGTTGTCTATGTTATGCCTCTACTTTGACTAGAAATCGTTCCAAATTTGATCCTAGAGCTAAGGCATGCATATTTCTTGGCTATCCTTTTGGAACCAAAGGGTATAAGTTGTATGATTTGTCCACTAAATCTGTTTTTCTCTCTAGAGATGTCATTTTCAAAGAGTCCATCTTTCCTTTCAAACATTGGTTACCCAAATCTGCCCCAAATCTCTCTTCCACTTCTCACACTATTTTTCCTTGTCAACCTTCACTTCCTGAGTTCATTTCCCCTGTTTCTGCTGAATTTTCTCTTCCTTTCAGTCCTGTTGACACTGTTGTACCTCCTGATGAGTTTCCAGATCTAGTTCATCCTAATCTGGATTCTTCTTAAACTGTTCTTGCTGTTCCACCTGACCCTCCTGTTCTTGCTGCTCCCTTACCTAATTTACCTATTGTTAGAAGGTCTAATAGGTCTCATAAACCTCCCTCATACCTTCATTATTATCACTACAATTTAGTTTCTACAACTATTTCTAGTTTTCACTACAATATGGCTTCCTTCATACCTTCCCATGGTTCCACCTTTACTGAAAGTCCAGGTATTCTTTATCCTCTTTCTTCTACTCTTTCTTATACTAAGTTGTCCACTGCACATAGAGTTTTTTCTGTTGCCTTGTCGATCATCAAAGAAACTACCTCCTATGTTGATGCTTTACTTGATCCCTTGTGGCAAGCTACCATGAAGGCTGAGATTGATGCACTTCAAGCCAATTAGACTTGGGTAATGACCAAATTGCCTCCTGGTAAGGTGCCATATTGGGTGCAAGTGGGTGCACAAAATTAAGCTTAAAGCTGATGGTTCTGTCGAAAGGTACAAGGCTAGACTTGTTACTAAGGGCTTCACTCAGACTGAGGGACCTGATTACTATGAAACTTTCTCTCTTGTGGTGAAATTTGTGACTGTTAGAACTCTTTTGGCTCTGGCTACTGTGTATGGTTGGCATCTCTCTCAATTAGATGTTAATAATGCATTCTTGCATGGGGATTTGAATGAGGAGGTGTATATGGTTCCTCCTCCAGGATTTGGCAGCAAGAGGGAGGTGTGCAGACTCACAAAGTCTCTTTATGACTTGAAACAAGCAAGCAGGCAGTGGTTTGCTAAGCTCTCATTCACTCTTCTTGATCATGGTTTTACTCAATCTAAATCAGACTATTCAGTCTTCACTAAGGTCAGGAAGGGCTCAATTCTCATCTTACTAGTCTATGTGGATGATATTCTAATAGCTAGCAATAATGTGGAGGCAGTCAATGCTTTCAAAGTTTTTCTAGATGACAAGTTCAAGCTCAAAGATCTTGGTACCTTGAAGTATTTCTTAGGCCTTGAGATTGCAAGGACTATGAAAGGAATCAGTTTGTGTCAAAGGAAGTTCACTTTAAAGTTGCTTTCGGATACAGGTTTGCTAGCAAGTAAACCAGCTAATGTGCCTATGGACCAAACAGCCAAGTTTAGGAGTTCAATGGGAGAGGATGTTCCAGACCCATGCCTATATAGAAGAATTATAGGGAAGCTACTCTACTTGACTCTCACCAGACCTGACATCTGTTACTCAGTGCATAAATTGAGTCAGTTTATGAGTTCCCCTAAAATCCCACACTTGCAAGCAGCCTATAAAGTGCTTAAGTATCTAAAGAAGACACCAGGACAAGGCTTATTTCTCTCTGCCTGTTTAGAATTGAGACTCAAATCCTACTGTGATGCTGACTGGGCAGCTTGTCCAGACACCAGAAGGTCAGTTTTAGGATTTTGTGTTTTCCTTGGTGATTCTCTCATATCATGGAAGTGTAAAAAATAGCAAGTGGTGTCTAGATCATCTGCAAAATCAGAATATTGAGCAATGGCTACTGCAACAAGTGAGATTGTTTGGTTGTTGGTCTTGCTTAGAACATTTGGTTTAGATCACAATCAGCCAGCCTCTTTGTACTGTGATAGTAAGGCAGCTCTATATATTGCTACAAATCCTGTCTTCCATGAAAGAACAAAGCATATAGAGGTTGATTGCCATTTCATTCGAGACAAGATTCAAGCTGGAATCATTAAGACATTTCATGTTCCTACTAGACACCAAATTGCTGATTTCTTCACAAAGGCACTTGGATATAAACAGTTCTATTTCCTTCTGTCCAAGATGAACTTAATCAACATTTATAGTTCATCTTGAGGGGGAGTGTTAAGCATTAGATAGTTTGTACATATCTTTGTTACTTGTATTTTGTACATATAGGAGTAAACTACAGTAGCTGAGTATAGTTAGTTGTTGTGCTTCAATACTGTACAGTTGATGGTTTGGTTAGGTTAGTTATAAGTTTATCCACGTGTAAAGTTTGTATTGGATGATTCCTTTTTCTGTTACTGTTCACACCTCTGTTCTCACTATATAAGAGAACAGAGCATGATAATTATATATTAGAAATCATTCAAACAAGTTTATATTTCTTTCTCTGTGTTGCTCCCGTTTCCTCCATTGATAGACTCTTCAAGACTTGTGTGTGATTCAATAAATTGTCTTCCCTGTGGGTTAGGGAGGGTATCTATCAGTTGTATTAAAAGGGGTGGAAATAGGGTAGCTCATGAATTAGCAAAGTATGCTAGACATTTAGATGATAATATGTATTGGATGGAGGAGGTGCCTCAAGTTGCTGTGGAAGCTATGTATCAGGGTTCCTTTCTAATGTATACATAAATGATAGTTCCCTTTCAAAAATAAAAAATTTTAAAAATTTAGCTGACATATTTTCATCAAGTCGTGCATCGCACAAGTATAATACTAGTGTGTTTGTGTATGTGTATATATATTTATTTATTTACTTACTTGGGTTAATTATTATTGTTATTACATGTCCTACCAAAAATTTTAAATAAAATAAAATTGTTGAAATATTATGTCTCTATATTTATTTTTTAAGATTACACCGCTAAGGATGTTCAAATGATAATTATCAATCACATGGTGCTTGATGTCTTGGTTTGAATAGATGCTTACATATCTTGTGAGTTCAAGTTAGATCAATTGATAAAATCTTCTATTGTTGAATATGAAACCTAGTTTAAATTTTTTTCTACTCTAAAATTCAAATGATGTCTTAACTAAATGGTAAGAGCAATTATCATGGAATAGACTATAATAAATTCATATCCTATCCTAAAATAAAATAAAAAATAAAAAACAATCTATTTCTTTCACCACAATTTTGAAATTAATAATTTCACATAAAAATTAAATAATAAAATAAAAAGACAGAAGAATAGCATGACCCATGAAGAGTTAGTTCTTACCAAAATTTTAAAACAATTTTATTTTATTTTATTTTTTTCAAATCCTGCTTTGTCCATTTTGATTTTATTTTGTGTGACAATACTCTGAGTTGGGATGAATTTTGCATGAAACGAATTGATTCAGCATGCGAATGACATAGCAGTAACCTCATCCTAATGGCATGATTGTTTTAATAAATTTTAAAGAACACAAATCATTATGCTCCACCATATTGCAATCACCAATCACTCATTTTTCAGTATGGACCCTCAGGATTCTCAGTCTTTTGACCCTGCTGCTCATCCTCCAGTGGTATCTTTCTACTCCATATATAAATTTCATGTTAATTATGAAAATAATCTGTCATTTAATTTCCTTTCTTAAAATTGAATTGATTGGTGTTTGGCAGAGCATGAATATTAGCCTTCTCTATGCTGGACAACTTTATGCCCAAACAATTCCAACTGCTGCAACAGTTGGTGAAGTAAAGTTACTATTACATGAAAGGTTTGATATCCCATTGGAGAGGGTGGAGCTGCACCTTAATCGTCTTCCGCTATCAGATGCGCTACCAGATGCTATGAATATGCTAGATGGTTTTACTCATCTGAATTGGAAGAATGGGTTCTGCTTGTATAAGAAAATTCGTGTTTGGATTAAGACGAGCTCTGGTGAACGATTTAGCTTATTTGTGAATGAGAAACATAACGTGGGCCGCTTGAAGATGATGCTTAATGGACAATATGGGTTGGATATCATGGACAAGCAGCTCCAGTTTCCAGAAAATCGAGTTCTTGACGATGGTGCTGTTCTTTGGATTTACGAAATTGGTGAAGAGACTGAGCTACATCTAAAATGAGTTCCATTGGGGTTAACTATATAATGTTATAAGTAATAATATAATATGCATGCGCCAAATGCTTAATTATTAATGTAGGAAATTATATCTATTATATCTAGAAATAAATAAATAAAATTGTATCGGTACGTGCTTAATGATTGCAATAAGGACTTGTTTAAGTTTACAAGTCTAAGCTTGGGAAATTTAGTGGAATGTATCAAAGGAATCCAATGAATTTTCCATGAAGTTTACTTGGCAGTATATGAAAATCTTCAACAAATATATGATTTTCATCATTACCATATATAGCAAGTTTAAACTCATTTCACCTCAGAAAAATGTTTTAAACTCATTTAGCAATATTGAATTGGCACATATAAATTCGAGCCAAAATTTAGATTAAATGTCAACTGCAGAATAAATTAGATATTTGCCGCTAAGCATAAATGAAAGATAGATACATAATAAGATGTATAGCTCAAATCTTTAGTCTGGTACTAGATGTAGATTTTTTTTTTTTTTTTCCCAAGGAAAATGCTTAATCTATTATTAGTAATGCTACAGACACAAACTATTTTACAACATTTTTACAAAATGTTGAAGTAACCAACTTTTTATTGGTTTTAATCTAGGTCCGCCATTAATATCACTTTTTCATTTGCCAATAATCACTCATTACATCAGTAATTTGTAAATTTTTTTGTAAATTAGTTTGTATATCTAGCATTATTCATCTATTATTGCACATAATTAGAATTTATCTCAAGACTCACCAATCAAACAATATAACTAAATAGAAAAGATCCAAGAATCACATAAAATCCTACCTAAGTCAAATATTAAATATTGTCAAACTTAGGACATAATCATATGCTTGTGTCAAATTGAAAATTATAGAAATATAAAAAATAAAAAAAATAATAGATAGAGTAAGATAAAAGCCTTTTACTGTTGCATGAGTTTTTGAATCAATGGAATTAGAATTTAGAAATAACTTAGATTAAAAATTTATTTCTGGCTTGCAATGTGAAAGTATAACAGAAAACTTTGCAAAAATTGGATGGAGATAGTAATCACTGTGTTCTTTTACATGAGCACAAACATGCATATTTATGCTTGTTAAAAATTGGCTCTGCTGTCTATTGTCCAACCCACAAAAAATTTTCATTTCATCTTCCTTCTTTTGCCGATAAATTTAATATACTCGGTGGCCAAAGAATTTGTTAATAAAACAGATGGTTTAAATTCTTCTTGCCGTGTTTGAACTTGAATTCTCAGCACCAGTGGCGACGCCACTCAGTAGCCAGGGTGTTCCTAGGAACACCATGACTTGAAATTTTTTTTTTTATATAAAAATTTAATTTTTTTTATTTGTTTATCCTTAAAAAAAAAAAATAGGAACACCCTTAAGTAATATCAGGAACACCCTCAAAAATTTTGTACCAAACAAATTTTGAACTGAAAGGTATGCAAAAGCAGGGGTGTGTGCACACAAGAGGTGTGTGCTAGCACACAAGAGGTGTGTGCTAACACACAGTGGGGTGTGTGCCAGACTCTTAATAGTTAGCAAAAAAAATGAATGAAGCAACTAAACACCAATAATTAATAATTTAATTAACTAATACATTATAAAAGACAACAAATTTATGAAACAACTAAACAACAATAATTAATAATTTTATTAATATTTCAAATGAACTTATAGTTTATTGTACTAGTACATTTATTCATTAGTTTCTTTTCTTTTTATTTTTTTTAAGAATTTTTTTTTTTTTTTTAAGTATAAACTTCATGCTTGCCAAATTTTGAATTTCAGCCGGTATTTACCAAAATATCCCGAAACACTTAAAATAGACCGAAATGACTCAAAAATTTTTCAAAATGAAATAGGAACACCCTGGACAAAATTCCTGGAGTCGCCACTGCTCAGCACCAAATGAAGATGGTACTTGAGCCAAAATCAAATCCAATGGTCTAGTATCTCCAGCTATTATCGGTTCAATTATTTGTAGCCTTCTCCCCCCTCTAGGATTCTATGCAGAGTAGATGAAAAAAGTCTAGAAATAAAGAAAATCAAACATAGGAGTGACAGTGTCAGTTATTAAAAAATGCAAACTGACAATTCACTTGTTTTGTGCTAAGGGAAAATTTTTCCTTACATGAGGAACTCCATTTTATAAGAAAGTTGAATGTAAAGGAAACTGCCCAAGCACAAAACCAGTTCCCCAGCATCATCAAGCTACTAGCAATCCCCTTCACATGAATTGGTAAAATCTGCAAGAGAACAAGTTTCAGAAAAGCTCAATGAATATGGAAGAAGCCATATCTAATAATTCTCTTTATCTAATATTGGTGTCATTGCTCGAAATTGGGAAGGAAAACCAATTACAATAATTACTATAGAAACTGCAAAGTATAAATACTAAGCTAATTGAATCTGCAATAGTTTGTTATGCACTTGCAATCAATAGTATGTATATAATTAAAATCTCTGACCAAGACATGGAGGATTGATAACTAACCAAGACAAGGTGGACAAGTACTCTTGATTGCAGCGGGAAATGCTCAATATCAGCTTATATAAAATTTCCTCTCTAAAATGCTTAAAACACAATTTGAAATTGCTTGAACAAAAATAAAATCCAAATGTTATATAATAGAAATTCAAATTGAACAGAAGGATTAAAAAATAAATAAATAATTGGCATAACAACATAAAGATTGATACTTTTTATGATATTAATTTACAGGTCTATTTAATATCAATGCTTCTAGAATGCTCACCTTCACTTCTCTACAAATTTACTCTTAATGAAAAAAAAAACATTTAAATTTATAAATCTAATCAAAAAGCCAAAAAAATTACACAAATTTACATCAACAATTGAAAACATAAATACACTACCAATGTTATACATCTACTGACAAATTTACATAATCAAGAACCTAAAAACACTAAAAGAAAAGAGTCTACTAGCGAGAGTAAAATGCTCTTGCAAATATTTAAATATAATTGCAAAAGCTTATTAGCAAGGGTATATGGCCCTCAAAGGCTATCGCATTTGCTCTTGTTGCTAAAAGAGATTTTGCGACCACTCTTTCACAAAAAGATAATTTACGAGAGCAATCAACTGTCGTTACTGAACAAATCCACCCTTACAAATATAATATCAAACGACGAGAAAGGTTGACGACTTATTTTTAGCAAAGGGAAACAGTCGTTGTAAACAACTATTTGTGAGGATATTTATACCCTCATAATCAGTCATTTGCACTATAAAAAAATTGTACTATTGCAACAGGCCAAAACCACCGGTATATGTTTGAAGCTTTAGCGACGAGCAATAAATGCCGTTGTTGGTCTTCAATTATATTAAAATGTTAGTCCTTCAACGGCGGTTTTTGCCCACCACTATAGGTGATTTTTTTTACCCTCCTAGGTTCTAAACCCACATATCTATTACAAATTACCTGTAATAATTTTAACTTCACTAAGACAATACCACAAATGTAACTAGATAACACCACAAATGTCTCCAAACTAACATTATATTAATATAGAAATATATTATCAAATACATAACATTGTCTATAACCATTATCAAAGTTCCAAAGTATTTAAATAAATCCTCCAACACTTCCAAAAAATGCAGTTGTTTAAATGTGGTTCTTGTACACAAAAAACCATCAAAAAATTATAACATCTTCGGTATTGTAGAACCACATAGTCCAAATAAACCACTTGTAACGAATGAAATTGTAATTAAAAAGAAAGAAAAAAAAAATCATTCTGGTGCTTTGAAATCATAGATTGAAAAGTATAATTGTTACCATTCAAGTATTTTCTCAATGGTGATAGCTTGACCAAGTTGCGAGAATATCAAACATGGAAGTAAAACCAAGTTGAGAGAATATCAAATATAGAAGTAAAAGTGGAAAGACCAACTGCATTATACAAATAGTGGGAACAATGAGTTATGGTGCTCAAATTTGCTGATAGGTAAATCTAAGTTGCAGAGTAAGTTAATAAGAAGTGAGCATCAGCATGACATATTCAACAACAACAACAACAATAATAGCAACAAGAAGCATATGTTTTGCAGAGTAAGGTCAAGGTTTTTCTTTTTCAATTTTTTTAAAAATACATTAAAGTATTGCAAGCATATGTAACCAAGTGGAGAAAAAATGAGCATCTTCAATTCTCTTAAGGCATATGCGTACGGTGGAATTCTTAAAACAAAGAATAAGAAGCAACAGGTCGAAAAAAAAAAAAAAAAAAAAAAGAAAGAAGGAAGAAGACCACATCATGAAAAATAGAAGATAAAGAAGAAACAACGGCACAAATGAGAAAAGAAGGACAATACCTTTCAGTTGGCCTTCACGTGGAGACAACTCCAGACCTGCACAAATCAAAAACCCACTTGGTCAAAATGCTGTTTAGAGGAAGGGGCAAGACCCATAAGAGATTGTGAGAAAAAAAAAAAAAACCCCCCAAATCTTTAATCATTCACATCCTTACTAACAATATAAATACTCAAAAATAATCTTCACTATTATTTTGGTGGATTAATAATAATAGATGGCTTGAGAGAGGGACGAAGGAGAAATAAGAGAAAGCTACTTGTTTATGGGGGTAATTTGACACCCACTTTTGGCAACTACTTGTTTGTCAACTACTCGTTTTTTTTTTTTTTTGGTAAACCAAGCCACATAATATAGAGAGCCTGCCTACTTCACTTGGACCTTACAACGTGTCATCAGACGTCTATGCATGATCACATTCTCAATCTTTCATCTAAGATATATATTTAAAAAAAAAAAAAAATGTTAAGGAAGCCTTAATCTTTCATCTAAGATATATATTAAAAAAAAAAAAAAAAAGGTAAGGAAGCCCCAAACTTCCTTACAATATTGTATTCATAATCATGCTTTTGCACACTGGACAAAGCACATCAGCCTTGGCAAAGTAAAAGTAATCAATCCCAATCTACAATGCTATAAACCCAAACATACATCTAACATCTCTAGAGTACCAGGATTCTCAGTTTGTCATTTGAATCTCCACAATTAAAATAATTCTTTTCTATTGGTAACAGAATCCAACTATTATTAGATTGCCAACTTGGCAATTTTGCAAGCCAAGCTTTTGGAGGACCACCTAATGGCCATAATTATAACACGAAATTTAACAAGTTATTTGCAAAATTTATCCTTTGCACATGAAAAATGTAGACAAAAGTTGAGGAACTCAAAAGTCAAAATGACATGAGTTAACTATACTTTTCAAAGGCCTGCTTGTCATCTAACATAGGCAGCCATCCACACACACATAAGAAATTACTCCGAGGAAAGAGTGGCCACTTAAGGCAGCCATCCACTCACACAGAGATTATATATATAATGATACTACCAACAAAAGCATGAAGACCAACCATTTAAACGGATTGCTTCACAAATCTCCACCAATAAGACAAACTTTCTCATATTGGCCAAACAATAGTTTCAAATGTATATGTGGCTGAATTCAACTTTTTTTTTTCTTCTAAATTTTTTCTAGTGAAAACTCAAAGCAAATATATTGGAGTTTCTTTTATGCAGATATATATCAGCTTTAAGGACCTTAAAACACTTCAGCCAACTAAAAGAGGTTTTAACCCCATGCACAACTACATAAGCTTGTTAATATTTGTAAAACAAGAACTAATATCATAGGTCATAATTCAACATGAAAGTATCATTTGTATGTATTTTTTTTTTATTTAAAAAAAAAAACATGTTTCACAGGATCAATCGAAATGATATGATATGCCAAGGTTAAGCCACCCACCAGGTGCGCAATGACATCGCAATCACTGCCTGTGCAAAAAGTGTGATTTGTCAATTGCTTCCTCGGATCTTCATGATTGTAAATTTCACCATTGACCTGATGTTCAATATGAACTTCATCAATAAAATAAAACTATTGAATATAGATTAAATTGATCTAACTATAGAACGATATAATTTATACTCCATTATTACCTACTAATGCGAGCAAAATTTAAAAGAAGAAAAACAAAATGCATGGTAAGAACATATTTATTCTTTTACAAAATAATTACAAAGCTTGTACTAAGTTGTCAATGAATTTGGCACGGAAAGTGCCCGACCAGTTGATACACTTTTTAACAAAAAAATTATTGATGCAGTAAAATTTGCAATATCCTAACATCATTCAATTTATGAAAAGGGCCAAAACACAACAGCTCTTAATATTATGAAAGGGACAGTTAGAAAGCACAAATCGTCACAACAATTGACTTGTCCTCATTGAAGAGAGGTTGATCACCGGAGGCAGGGTCAACAGTAATTTGACTTGCTCTTTTGCATAGCAGAAAACACATAAATGGATTCCAACACAGAAACCACGCTAGCCAAGTGCCATAGTGCAGTGATATAGACATGAACAATAAGAAAGAGTACGAACAAACCATAACAAAATGCCGCCTAAACACAAAAATTAAAATATGCATCACAAAAATTAAATTACTTCACCAAATCCAAACCCAAACCCAAATTTCACAAAAATCATTAAAAAAATTAAATAAAGTATCTACATATTAAACCACAAAATCCAAACCCAAATTTTACAAAAATCAAAATTGAAAAATAAATAAATAACCTAATGTTAAGTATCCAAATCCGAACCCAAAATTTCACAATAATCAAAACAAAAAATCAAATAAATAACTTACCACCATTCACTATTCATAATTTATAAATCTAGAACTTTAAAGAACTATTCACCTTAATTTGCCAAACACTTAAAACACCAAAGAGCTTCTCAGACAAAACTCTATTTCACAAAAGCTCTACTTCCTACAACAATGCCAAACAAGCACTAAGGCTGAAATTTAGAGCTTTAGGAAAAAAGTTCTAGAATTCTCTGTTCATGCTCTATAAATCTTGAACTTCAATTCATTGTAATATGCCAAACACTCCAAACACTAAAGATATTTTCAGTTAAATTTGTATATCACAGAAGCTCCACTGCTAAAGCTACCTAGTTAAAGCTCTACTTCCTACAGCAACGCCAAACAAGCACAATATGCATATACAAATGAATGGATATGAAAAAGAACTAAGAGACATCAAATTCGTAAAAAGTAAACTCCAGGACAGATCAACTTTCCCCAATGCACAATCAAAACGAATGTGATTAACCGAATTTGGATGAACTAGACATGACACAGATGCAACATTTCGTATAAAATAATCAAAGTGAATTTGAAGCAATTGGACATGTTATGACAATTCCAACAGTACCACTATCTTTGCTCGTTCGCAGAGTCTCTGAATTCAACATCGTGCTGCCTCTGTTGAAGCAACGAGTACATACAATTGCAAGTCCTCACGATGGAAACCTAAAGAAACAAACATTAGTTTCGATTGAATCAAAGCAAAAAAACCGAAGGAATCAAGACGAAAACTCACCGGATCATTGGCGAAGAGATTGAGCGAAGCCAGAAATCCATACGCAACAAGCTTTGGTTCAAGTACTTTGCGCGGTGGTCCAAGTTTCCAACATCAGCAAAATCGGAATGGGTATGGGTATGGTGAGGAAACATGAATGGGTATGGGGTGGTAAGGTGAGAAAGGGAGAAAGGGAGAAAGGATCTTGTGGTCAGGGAGAGAGAGCCGATGGGTATGGGTTGATGGTAGAGAGATCGAGGAGGAGAGGAGTCGATGGCTGGGCTCAGCCTCGTCGGCGTCGTCGCTAGGCTGGGCTGGGCTTTGCTCGGCGGCACCGGCGGGGTTGCGCGTGTGTGTGTGTGTGAATGTGAGAGGCCGTGTGAGACATAGGGTCCGTTTGGATAGAGTTTATTGTTGAAAACTGAAAATTGAAAAGACTGTAGCAAAATAATTTTTAAATGTGTGAATAGTACTGCGAGACCTATTTTTAATAAAAAATTGTTAAAAAAGTACTCGTACAGTGCGCACACAGTACGTGTACAGTATGCGCACAGTGCACGCTGCCTCTGTTGTCCCCCAGCAGAACCGAAAAAAAAAAAAAAAAAAAATATTAGCAAAATGTGGACGCGCCTCAAATAAGCTGGATCCAAACCCAGCTATAGAGAGAAAATGAGAGAGTTTCATGAGTAAAAACTTTGTGAGATATGAAACTTTTGTGTGCGAATGAAAATGTAAGTGGGAATTTTTTTTTTTTTTTTTTTTTTTTTTTGTGTGTGGGAAATGAAAATGTAAGTGGTAAAATGTTTTGAAAGAAGTCAGTGGATAGAAGTAAGAATTTATTAGACGTAGGAAGATATTTCAATGTAGAAGTAGGATTGTAGTAATTTATTATTTTTATCAATTTACTATTTTAACTTCATTTTTAAGTTATAAGTAGGGGTATTTTTGACGGTAAAAAAACGTAAAAATTAACTTTCTTTTGCCAATTTACTATTTTAACTTCATTTTTAAGTTGTTGATTAATTAATTTAGGGGTATTTTTTATAGGAAAAAAAACAACAACTAACTTTCTTAATCCTTTTAATATATACAGAATTTTTATCAATTTACTATTTTAACCTCATTTTTAAGTTATAAGTAAGAGCATTTTTTACTGTAAAAAAAAAGCAAAAACTAACTTTCTTTTGCCAATTTACTATTTTAACTCCATTTTTAAGTTGTTGATTAATTAATTTAGGAGTATTTTGACAGGAAAAAAAACAATAACTAACTTTCTGAATCCTCTTAATATATACAGATTAAATAAATCAACTGAAAAAAACTATCTATTGAGTATTTATTAAATAGATAAACTATCTATTATTATTAAAATGAGCTAACATTTTAAGTTTTTAACTAAAGTTTAGCATATTAATTAAGATATAGACTTATAAATGTAAATATTTTTAATAAATTATATGGATTTTGACTAATGAACTTATAAATAAGTAGTTTCTCAAAAAAACTTATAAATAGTTATATAGTTATATATTTATGATGATATGCCTATTAATCTTTGATCACCTTGAAATTTTGTAAGCATGAAAAATATATAAAGATAATATAATCTAATGGTAGATTTGTCAAAATTCACATCAAATTAAGAAATATAGGGTTAGATTCAAGTTATACTTGATGTAACTCAAAAGAATGTTACATCACCCAATAATTATTGAATTCATATTTTGAAAATCCAACCATTGGATTACATGTTTTTTATGGTGTTAACATGCATGCCAATTTCATGCCAATCGGATGTAATTTATCATTTGATTTATAAACTCATCTTTTATGCATTATTTTAAATTTCAAAAACTTGAATTTAAACAATTGATTGATGACATGATTATTAATCTTTGGTCACCTTGAAATTTTTTAGGCATGAAAATATATAAAGATAATGTAATCTAACGGTAAATTTATCAAAATTCATATCGAATTAAGAAATATAGGGTTGAGTTCAAGTTACACCTAATGTAACTTTAAAAAATATTATACCACCCAATAACTTATTATTGAATTCATATTTTGGAAATTAAATTATTGAATTACATTTTCTCTATGTTCATAACATGCATATCAATTTTTATGCCAATCGGATGTAATTTACCATTTGTTCTATAACTCATCTTTAATGCATTATTTTAAACTACAAAAACTTGAATTTAAACAATTGATTGATAACATGCCTATTAATCTTACCTTGAAATTTTTTAATCATGAAAAATGTATGAAGATAATGTAATCTAACAGTAAATTTGTCAAATTTCACATTGAATTAAGAAATATAGGGTTGGATTTAAATTACACCTGACGTAACTCTAAAAAATGTTACACCACCCAATAACTTATTATTGAATTCATATTTTGAAATTCCAATAATTGGATTACACATTCTATATATTCTTAACATGCATGCCAATTTTTATGCCAATCAAATGTAATTTACCATTTAATATATAAACTCATATTTTATGCATTATTTTAAACTATTAAAACTTGAATCTAGACAATTGGTTGATAACATGGCTATTAATTTTTTATCACTTTGAAATTTTATAGGCATGAAAAATATATGAAGATAATGTAATTTACCAGTAGATTTGTCCAAATTCACATTAAATTAAGAAATATAGGGTTGGATTTAAGTTACACCTAATGTAATTCTAAAAAAAATGTTACACCACTCAATAACTTATTATTGAATTCATATTTTGAAAATCTAACTGTTGTATTACATGTTCTATATGGTATTAATTTGCATGCTAATTTTCATGCCAATCGGATGTAATTTATCATTTAATCTATAAACTCATATTTTATGCATTATTTAAAATTACAAAAATTTGAATTTAAACAACTGATTGATGACATGACTATTAATCTTTTATCACTTTGAAATTTTGTAAGCATAAAAAATATATGAAGATAATGTAATCTAACAGTAGATTTGTTAAAATTCACATCGAATTAAGAAATATAGGGTTGGGTTCGAATTACACCTAATGTAATTCTAAAAAAATATATCACCACTCAATAATTTATTATTGAATTCATATTTTGAAAATCTAACTGTTGTATTGCATGTTCTATATGGTATTAATTTGCATGCTAATTTTCATGCCAATTGGATGTAATTTATCATTTGATCTATAAACTCATATTTTATGCATTATTTAAAATTACAAAAACTTGAATTTAAACAACTAATTGATGACATGGTATTAATCTTTGATTACTTTGAAAATTTGTAAGCATGAAAATATATGAAGATAATGTAATCTTATGGTAGATTTGTCAAAATTCACATCGAATTAAGAAATATAAGGTTGGGTTCAAGTTACACTAAAAAATGTTACACTAAAAAATGTTACACCACTTAATAACTTATTATTGAATTCATATTTTGAAAATTCAACTGTTGGATTACATGCTCTATATGTTCTTAACATGCATGCCAATTTTCATGCCAATCGAATGTAATTTACCATTTGATCTATAAACTCATCTTTTATGCATTATTTTAAACTACAAAAGCTTGAATTTAAACATTGATTGATGACTTGACAATTAATATTTGATTACCTTGAAATTTTATAAGCATGAAAAATTTATGAAGATAATGTAATCTAACGGTAGATTTGTCAAAATTCACATCGAATTAAGAAATATAGAGTTAGGTTCAAGTTACACGTGATGTAACTCTAAAAAATGTTACATCACCCAATAACTTATTATTGAATTCATATTTTAAATATCCAACCATTGGATTACATGTTCTATATAACATGCATGCCAATTTTCATGCCAATCAGATGTAATTTACCATTTGATCTTTAAATTCATCTTTTATGCATTATTTTAATGGAAAGAAATTTTGATTCACTTTTGAGAGAGAGAGAGAGAGAGAGAGAGTACAAAAGGCTGAAATTCTTGAATTTTAGGTTACCATTTTGAAGTTGAAAGTGCTATCATTTTTTTTATGGGTACAATTGTTTAGAAAATAAGGACAAACCTTTCTTATATAGGATGTATATAAAAGGTTTTTTTTTTTTTTTTTTTACTGTAAACAAAAGGTTCATCTAAAGAATACAAAGTTCCATATGTTTATACTTTTTTTTTTTTTTGAATTTTAGAATAACTATTATCTTCAAAAAAATTAATATTTTAATGATTTTTTGCGAAGGTCAATCGTGGCCCTCGCAAATAATTTAGTGTTAGTAAGGGCATATTTTTAACCCACACAAAAATAAACTTTTTGCAAGGGATTTTTATTGTCCCTCGGAAATAATTTGGTGGAAACATTTCCCTCCAAAATTTTTGACATTTTAATGATTATTTGTGAAGGTCGATCCTAGCCCTCTCAAATAATTTAGTATTAGTGACAGTTTTTTTTACCATCACAAATAATACACTTTTTGCGAGAGATTTTTAATTGTCCCTCGCAAATAATATGGAGGAAAAATTTGCCTCCAAAATATTAGTATTTGTGGCGGCTATAACACATAATTGCGACCGCTTTTCTTGTTGGTCACAAATATTTCACATTTTACTAATTATTTGCGAGGGCTTTATTTTGCCATCACAAATAAGATTTTTTGAGAGGGCTTTTTGGGTCCGTCAAAAATTATTAGTCACTAAAAGGCATTTTTTTTGTAGTGAAACTCTATTAAACTAGCCACCTGCCCAACCATCCAAATATTTTTTTTGAACCTTCATACCTGATGCTGACCCATTCATTGAAAACAAACCTCCATGCCTTATGTTAGATGGATCGTTTAGATTAACCTTAGGACAATCCCTTCCACACCAAGCTCAACCTGTACAAGTTACAAAATTAAACTCTATCATTTTAAAAGGTTTCAAATAAGCCCATCCTTTATTTTCCTACTAATGCTGCTGATAGGAAACGACACCATTTCACTGGCTTACATATCAAAACGTCCTTTTCATCGATGATGTTATGAAAATAGAGGAAGGGTTATTTGAAACCTTTTGAACAAGCATGGTTTAAATTGAAATTTTTGAAAACGTGTAGGATTAGTTTAAAATTACTCCTAAACAATAGGGTTTGAAATATAAATTAAAAAAAAAAAAAAAGAAAAAAAGAAAAAAAGATAAGGTTGAGGTAAGTCCAACTTAAAACATGGTAAAATTATATCTTCACATAATTACATAATCAAAAGGAAATAAGTAAAAAAAAAAAAAAAATACAGTTGTTGCATAGTCCAAGCAGTTCATGGGTTGAGAATGAGTTAATAAAATTTTAAGGTTTTTTTTTTTTTGGGTCCATGGACTTTCTCTTTAGTCATGGATCCATAAGACGGAATATTCTTCCAGAACTCGCTTGCCCTTGTCTTCTGGATCAATGGGACTCCTCAGGCTTCCAAAATTAGACTCCTTCCTAGAGCTGGAGGTTCCTTCACCATAATCATGCTTTTGCGTATCCTTATTTCCATCTTCAGTGGGCAATTGATGGATGAGATCCCAATCATCAGACGAGCTGGAGTTCATGCTATGGCTTAATATTGTTTGCTCAAACTCTTCCAACTCATAATGGTACAAGAGACGAAGGCCACATATCTCCACCTTCAAACCTGGCCAGTCAGTTATAAATGAAGCCTCAACGCAGTTGGCTTGATTCAGACAATTTCGCCCTCTATAGGATAGCAAAATGCATCCACCTTGATCTAGCATCAGGAGATTTTCTTCAGTCAGGCTATAACCATGAAGAGGTCTCACATGACCAACATTGGTTTCCAAACAACAAATAAGGGTAGGACTAGTATCTGAATCCAGAATGTCAAAGTCGACAACTGGATCAAAATAAGCGCACAGAACCAAACCCATCCAAGAACTATCACTGTACAGATTTGGAGGTAGATCGATTGTCACCCAGGGCTTATCGCTCAGTTTACTGAACCAGTCCAAAATTTCACCTGGAGGCAAACGGGGATTACAGAAAATGCATCGATCAAAGCCCTGTGAAACAGAAATATTGTGTTTTATGGGTGAGAGGAGAGAAACTAAAGAGAGGGAGATGGAATATCTTGTTTGAGACAGGAAAACAACATAGTTGTTACTTACCAATGGGTCATTTTTGCCGAGTTCATTCTGAATCCAAGACCTCGTTTTTTTATTTATATTTTCAGTTTTCTTTTGATCATGGATGCCCAAAATATCAGACTCGGACTTCATGCAGTTCTTCACGCAGTTCTTGAACTCTTCCACCGAATCCTGGTACAATAGACGAAGGCCACAATTCTGCACCCTCAAGTAAGAGCAATTTGCCTCAAATGAAACCTCAATGTAGTCGCAATCATATAGCCAATCAGGAAACGACCCACGTGGTATATAGGTCAGCCAAGTGAGTCCACCTAGCAGTGAAATCATGAGATCTTCTTTAGTTGGCCAATAGATATGGCGAGGTTTCACACTCAGATCATTAGGCCCATTACTTGCTTCCAAGTGACAAATAAGTTTGTAAGAAGAGATTGAATCCATAATGTCAATGAGACTAGCCACATCCTTTGTAACAAAAAAAACTGCACATAGAGCAACTCCCAGCCAAGTACTTTCATTATGCAATTTTCGAGTTAGTCTGAATGTCACGTGGGACTCGTCACTTTGAATGAGGAACCAATGCGGAATTTCAATTGGAGAGTGACAAGAATTATAGTCACAGGATCCATCAAAGCCCTGTAAAACAGAAATATTGTGTTTAATAAGTGACAGTGAGAAGTTAAAGAGAGGGAGAGGAAATATTATGTTTGAGGTAAAGCAAAGTCATAATCTATTAATTACCGGCAAGTGGCTTTGGGAGAGCTGATTCTTAGCTCTACTAATTTTCACTTTATAATGAGCTGTTGATTGATCGTTCAATACTCGAAACCCATGTATTTCTCCCATCATCAAATGATCTATTATATTAAGAAACCATTCTTCACGCATATGGTAGAAACTAAGCCCCCATTTTTGCACAATGATACCTGGCCAATCGCTTATAATTAAAGCCTTGATGCAACTGAACTCACCTAGAAATGGACAGCATGGAATACAGCACAGCCAAAGAAATCCACCCTCAATATCTAGCCACGTAAATTCTTTTTGAATGGTGCGATGGACATGGATTTCTGGCTCTGGAGCAGCTCCGTCCGTTTCCAAAACACAAATAAGGTGGTGAGAAATCGATGAATTGGGATTTTCAATAATTGCAGTTTGATGCTTATCGCTTGAAAAATAAGCACACAAAACAAGTCCCATCCATTTGTTGTCATTGAAAAAATAATTGGATATATCAATTTTCACTGAGGGCTCATTACTCTGGTAGTTGAAAAAATGTAAAATTTCCACTGGGGGGAAGCAAAATGAAATTTCAGAGTGCCCATCCTGCAAAATAAATAAAATTATAGGACATAGAGGGCAAAGTTAATGGTGTATTTGAAACAAAGAAAGGACTCATAATTTCTTACGTAATTATTGAGTGGTGGAGACACAACTTCGTTATGAATATGCTTACGTAATTCCACCGGTATCCAGCCAAAATGGCTACATTCACATTTGCAATCCCGATTTGCAAAAATGGAAGCATTGCAATGTTTTAGTTGTTGCTCAAACTGTGACAGATCATGCTGGTACAAAAGACGAAGCCCACATTTTTGCACCATCACGGTTGGCCAATCACTAACAAACGAAGCCTTAATGTGGCCACATTGATGCAGCATATCCTTCAAGGCCTCACCAGGTATGTAGGATATCCAGATGAGTCCAGAGAATTGACGTAACCAGTCTTCCTCTTCATTAGTGGTGCGGCAAACAAGGATTTGATTGTCTAGACTAGCTTTACTCGTTTGGAATTGACAATATAGAAAGTGGGATGAATTTGTTGAAACTGCATTTTCTTGATCCCTTGGGATTAAAATAGAAGCATATAGAGAGAGCCCCAACCAATTGTTGTCTTCGTACAAATTTGGGGGTATCTCAATTGTCACCGAGTGCCCAAGACGACAATAATGATTAAACCACCTTGGAGTTCTTCTTGTTGGGAAACAAGAATTATATAAAGTGGACGGATGAAAGTACTACAAAATAGATACAAAACAAAAATACAATGTCCAATTAGAGGGAGAGAGAGAAGATTGTTAGAAGTTTAAATTGTTTAATTAAGCTTATTAATATTTGACAATATTATAGTGAATTCATGTGAGAGTTTGTTGATGTTACCTGGAGAGAGTTTATAAATAGGAACAAAGAGTTGATTTTCAAGTTAAAATTTTATTTCTTGGATACAATACAATAGTGTACAAAATGTGTAGTATTGGATATACCTAGCTCTATATTTCTAATATTTAATTATAACAAGAAATTGATTATAAAATGAAGAAGATCCTAATACTTATAAATGTGGGGAGCTTATATAATAAATGTAATTGAGAATATACACATCTTGTCAATGTGGGACTATACACTTCCATGCAAAATCAAGAACTATAAGTGTATAACCAAACCTTGAATTTGCAAATAACCATACCCAAAACCTCACCACTGTGATTAAAGAGAGAAAGCGAGATACAGAGGGGGGTTATGGGCCAAGAGAAGGGAAACAAGAGAGAATCACCACTGTGGAGTAGTGGTCCATAGCCATGGAGTTTAGGGTCTAAGATAAAGAGAGATCGAGAGATAATGCGAGATTAAGAGAGAAGGAAGAGAGCTTAGGTTCGGCCATGGTGACAGAGCTTAGAGCTCTTAGCCATGGAGGCCACTGCCATTTGGGATTAGGGTTTTCAATTGGAAAAGAAAGAGAATAAGATTGAGAAAGAAGCAGAGATAGATTGAGATAATACCTAGACTATGGAGCAGCAAAACCTAGCTCTAACCCTCAAAATCCAATCCACCTTTAGAAAACCACAGTGTGCGAACTCAAATTTCGATTCTTTGGATTTTGTGAGATAGAAGGAAAATGGGTATGTACTAGTGGGTAATTGAAAATCTAGGGAAAATAAAAGGATAAGATTTAGCTACAAAATTTGTTGTAGTTTAAGTCTACAAACTTACTCAATATCTTTCCATTGGAGTTGAATTTTGATAAATCTACTATTAGATTTCACTTCCTTCTTATATCATCTACACTTGCAAAATTTCAAGAAAATTAAAAATCAATAGCTATGTCATCAATAATTTTTTTTTTTAAATTACTAGCTTTTATAATTTAAAATTATACACAAAATATAAACTCATAGATTATATAGTAAATAATATTCGATTAACACAAAATTTAACATATGTATTAAAAGCGTAAAAAACATGCAATTCAACAGTTAGATTTTCAAAATATATTATAATATTTATTTTATTAAATAAGTTTGTAGCCTTAAACTACAACCAATTTTGTGGCTAAACTTTGTCCAAAATAAATTGCGGGAGAGAATTATTCTAATGCAACAAATAAAAATTAATTTGTTGCAATATATTAGTATTTTTAAATCTCTATTGCAACAGAAAGTAATATACCCACATATATGTCTATTGCCACTATAATGTTTCTTTGTTACAATAGCTTTGTTGCAAACTAGCTTCTTTTTTTTTTTCTTTTTTTTTTTCTTTTCTTTTTCTTCTTGTAGTGAAGTTATTTACTTTTTTCTTAGTGGATATATATATATATATATATATATATATGAGATTTGTTTTCTAGGTTGGTAAAAATGGATTTTGTTGTTGTTTTGTTTTAGGATGTTACCTAATCTCTTAGGTGATCACTTTAATTTTTGAGTTTTTTGGTTTAAGAGCTCATTTCCAATTTTGGAGGGAGGCCATGCATGCTTCTTTTTTTTTTTTTTTTTTTAATAACAAAAAGCTTCAAATTTGATAAATAAATATATAGTAATATAATGCTTAATAGAAATTTAAAATCCAGAATGCTTGACTTTAGTGTTTGGAAGTGAGAGTCTGTGAAGGTCCACCAACTTCCAAAACAGACGACTATATATATTTTTCATAGAATTAATTAAATTTGCACAAATAGGTAAGAATTTTTACCCGGAAACGATTGTGAGGGTATGAGTCCTCCTCGTAAGAATATTGGGCAGTTACACTAGTCTCCTCCTGAGAAATGAATAACCTTTGGGGGTGCAGGTACTCATAAGAGTTCTTTCTTCCAATGAAGTTCTCAGGATAATTATCCCATATATAGCAAAATTCTCGGGGACCGAGGGAGTCAAGAAAGCTATCAAATGGGGTAGAGCATTGCACCAGTATTTGCGTTAACTCTTCCATGTTTTTCCGGTATACAGCGTTGATCCCAAAACTATGTGAAAACAAATGTGGCATTGCGCTTTCAAGCTCGAATTCAGCCCAAGCGCTTTGACTCCATAAATGTGCATGCGTATTACGTGGGATGAACATTACACAAATGAATGAACGTTGATTTAACGTAACTAATTCATTGTCCATAGTCAATATTCCATGGCATACTAAACGCCGGTTAGAAGAGCTAGTCCGCAAAAGACAACGGAATTGGAGCATTCCAATAGAACAGTATTGGTGCATTCCAATTTTTTTTAAACTCAGACTCTGACGAATAGCAGTTGGATTCATATTGAATGATAAAAGACCACATAGTGCAAATCCCATCCAATCAGGATCATTAACAAATTCTGGAGATAGCGGGATTTCCATTGACTTCTCATCATCTTCATAACAAAACCACGGTGGGATTTCACGCTCAGCAAAACAGCAATTGAAGATTTCACCCTCATCAAAGGTTTTCTGAAAAACATGGCGGAAATGTTAAAATTTACTAATATATAGGTAATTTTAACAAAAAGGTCTAAAAACACAAGTTCTTAAAATCATTTTCACGACTGATAGATGGAATGTTAAGATCAGTGATATTATATATATGTGAAAGCGATGTTATTTCAATCACAACTTAGCACATCAATAATTGTGGAAAATATTGAAAAGAATATTTGTGACCGATTTGATTCAATGAGTGAACAAGTGGTAAAGTTTTTATTATTTATAATAGTACTTAATTGTTAGTCTAAAACTCCCGTTTAGCTAATAAGATATTCTGAAAGAACAGAATATTAGATAGAGAATAATACAAATTGTACTGTACTATATATCCTATAAATATGCTGACAGAAAAAATTGGCTCTAGAAATATACTGCATGTGGGCGTGACAATTAACCTTAACTAGTTTATCCATATCGATGTTTTAAAAGTAATTATGAATTCTAAGCTTATTATGTATTTTACTATTAGCAACTATAATAATTTTAGTTGTAAGCAGAAAAGACTAAATTATGTCTCCTTTATCCTCTGTATGTATGCTATGATACTAAGGTTAACTTTCTTGAGAGAGAGAGAGAGAGAGAGAGAGAACCTCTAAACGTGCTTTGATCGAAGATTCACTTGACATAATACTTGCATATTGCTCTTTACTAGCTGTTGCAAGAAAACCAGTAAAAGAGCTCGAACTTGTTGCCGAAAAGGTACAGCCCTCTGCCATATTTTCATTACTTGGTTGAAGGACGGGCATGGGTTGAGGCATCCTGCAGGTATCAAAGAACATATCTTAGAAATTCAACATACTGACATAAAAATTTGATAAATGTCTCATTCAGGTTTATAAAAAATTGTTTCCAGTTAAAATACCTTTGGAGTGAGGAAGAGAAACCAAAATCTTTGCTTGCCACCCTTTCCTCAACTTGATGTAACCAATTTTGATAAAAATACTCATGATAGGCATCTGGACTTTCTAACATACACTGGGCTAATGTTTGCACAAAGATTTCAACATCTTGCTCGTATACAAGGCGGAGTCCACACTCTTTAACCCGCACATCTGGTTTATTGTGTTCAAATGAAGCCCAGATATGCCGACACTCTTCCAGCCGAAGTAACACCTGTGGTATATAAAATACCAAAATTCGATGGAATGACTCAACAAAAATGTCTTTAGATTCCTGAAAGACCCTGTGACGAGTGAGGCAAACTCGATGACTAATTGAAGGATTATAGAAGTTGAGAAAACTTGTTAAATCCTTATTGTCACCAGAAATTGCTAGTCGCTCTTGGACAGTATAACAAGCACACACAGCGATTCCCATTCATCTCCCACAACGCTGCAAATTGGTGGGCAGTTTAATTCTTATGTCGGAACAAAAACTTCGATTACTGAACCAGTCTGGAACTGTCATATGAGGAAAGACATAATCATATTTATGGTTTCGAGCCAAGTCTCCCTGTAAAATAAAATGAATTAAAAAATAATTCAAATGAGTGTGACAAATATATATATATATATATATATATATAGAAATATAGTGTTCAGTGAAGAATAGGGGAGACCTGATACACTCTTAAAAGCAATGACATTAGCTCTGCTTTAAGCCGGTCATTGGACTGATTAGATTCCACCTTATCCATCTGGCATTTGGATCTTTGCTTGATCTTGCCTTTAGCTTGTACAAACTTTTCCAGATCTTGCATGTAAACTACACGGGCACCACACATCTTGATCTGGATATAAGGGCTATCACCCGTAAGCGAAGTGCTAATTGAACTGCATTCCTTTAGACAGTCTCTAAGTTCCCCAGCTTGAACAAGTAACTTACAACTTTGTGATCTAGTATGGCGAAAGGGTTCATATTGAATGTTACGTATGTCAAGGACAATCAAGAGACATCTATCTACAGGACCGTCAACCATGTCTGATCTACAATTAAATTTGATAGAAAAATTCCATTCTTGTCTGTTCAATTTTTTATGGAATATAACAACAGCAAACAGAGCAATCCCAATCCAACTACTATTATCATGCAGATCCAAAGGTAGTGGCATCCTTATAGATGACCCAAAGTTCTGATGGCTGAACCACTCTGGAATTCCAGTTGGACTTGAAAACTCGCAAAAGATTTCAGTTTGATGAATTAAATCCTGAAAATATTAAAATACATAATTACAATGATGTTCAACGCACATGTTTGGGTTGTATGTGAGAGAAATAAAAAGAGATACAGAAATATGAAGTTAAGTGAAGGAATAGGGGGAGACCTGACTCAATCTAGAAGTTTCCACCTTATCAAGGTCACATTTGAATCTTTGCTTCATCTTGCCGCTACCTCTAGCTTGTAGAAACTTTACCAAATCTTGCTTGTACAGTACACGGGCACCACATGTTTCGATCTCGATATTAGTGCACTTTCTCCTAATAGAAGCAATAATGCAATTGCAATCCTCTAAATGGTCTCTAAGTTTTCCAGCTGGAATAATTACCTTCAATCCAAATGAGCTACCACGGAAACCGTCAAAATGCAAGTGCAATTGCAATTGTTTTAAGGGACAATTTATACGTGGAACTTCAATTATGTCTGATCTACAAATAAAGTCGATAGAAATATCATCATCCTGCTCAGGAGAAACACTGTTCAATACTTCAAGGAATTCAAAACTAATAAAGAAAGCAATCCCTATCCAACTACTATCTTCACGAAGATTAGAAGGTAGCGGAATTGATACACGTGACCCAGGGCTCTGATGGCTGAACCACTCTGGAGTTTCAGTTAAAATTGATAATTCGAAATGGTTCTTGTTTTGATTAATTATACCCTGTAAAAATTAAAATGCATAAGCATAAAAAAGATGTTTATCACGTGTTTGCCAAATTGTGTTGTGTGTGAGAGAGAGAGAGAGACCATCACATATCTTTTAACATGTTCGAAGTCACCACATAAGCCCGGAACGCGGATGTGACAGTGACCTTTACGTTCGCTATCCAAATGAATCATTGTGAATCCCATTTCACCCCATTGCTATCACATCTCCTACACTTAACGGAAGGTCTGGCAATGATTGTAGCCTGCTACAACCATTCAACACAAGAATTTTGAGGTTGGAGAGCTGAGAAATACTACCAGGCAAGCGTGTAAAGTTGTTTTTGCTCAAATTCAGTTCCTGCAACGAGGATAAGCCACTAAGATCATCAGGGAGTCCTCCGTCCCATAAATTGCGGCCACCTAGATTTAGAGATGCAATAAATCTTAACCTAGGCAACATCAGGTTAATGGCCTCGGGGATAAGGAAAGCATGTGCAGCACGGACGAGGGAGAATCCGTGCGAAAGCCAGGATTTAGGTGGTTGTGGTTGAACCTTAAATCCCATTAGATTGAGAGTTTTCAGAGATGGCAAATTGACAAATTGGGAAAATTGAAAGGTTTTTGCAACCTTGAAGACTCAAGACTGTCAAGGCAGTCAAACGCTCGAGCGATGATGGCAATTCTTCCACAGCAGTCCCATCTAAATACAGCTCTGACAAGCTTGTCATATTTGTTCCAATCTCTAAAAACTTCTTGAGACTTGAACAGCCAGATAGAATAAAAATTTCAAGAGACTTCAAGTTTATTTCGCGAGGGAGGCCAGTAAGACTTCTACAATCTTTTAGATTTAACAAAGTAAGCTTATTGAGAGTTCCGACAGATGGGTGAAGCTCATACAAACTTGTACATCCTTGAAAAATCAGCCTCTCCAGATTTGGGCATCCGATGAAGTTAGGAGTCTTGTCTAAGTCTTTAGAGTCCCTAAGATCCAGGAGTCTTAACTTGGACAAGTTCTGCAACAATAAATAGATATGGGAAATTAAGTAGTCAAGAACCTAATCTGCATTTTAAAAATAAATAAAAAATAAAAAAGCAACACTAGCACGCATTAATGGAAAACTTACAGTAAGTCCCTCTGGTAATTGCTCAATGTGGCTGCGGGGCATGATGTGTTCAACAAGATTGTCTGGTTGAAAATCGATTGGCATTGATTTCAAAGGATAATCATGCCATTCCATCATTCTTAACTCATTAGAAAGGAAATCGAGGCCTGGAAGGTGCACATTAGAAATTTTAAGCAACCTTAGACTTTCCATATTTGAGAAGGCTTTGTCATTCAACTTTTCTTCATGTCGAAATTCTTTTCCCCGGAAATCAAGAACTATGCCTTTTACAATTTCTGTTCCCTGGCAATCAGCAACAATGACATTAGCGTTGGGAAAAATATAGCAAAAAATTTGCTAGAATTACACAAATATACACTTCTCTAAGTTTATGCCTATATACAGAACCACTTACAGTATTTTTCTTTAGCACATGAAACACATCCTTACAAAGCCACAACCTA
This sequence comes from Castanopsis chinensis, assembly GCA_032878915.1. NCBI lineage: Eukaryota > Viridiplantae > Streptophyta > Magnoliopsida > Fagales > Fagaceae > Castanopsis > Castanopsis chinensis. The sequence goes on along the minus strand of JAVQMG010000080.1, from coordinate 2,110,601 downwards.
CTGCGTCTTCCACACTCTTGAGGTGATTCACGACTAACAATTCTCAAACCCATCTGTTGTATTAAATCATGCATACATAATTTCCCCCCTAAAATGGCAATGAGAGATTTGTCCTTGAGAGTTTCTATATTCTTCTTGCAACCAAAACCTTCTATATGTGCCACTCGATTTTTATCCTCCCCTTTGAAGAAACACGAAATATCCAAAAATAGATCTTTCTCTGTTTTAGTCAATCCCCTATAACTTATCTCAAGTTTATCAAGAATTTTTTCTTCGGGAATTTCTCCTTCAGGAATTTCTCCTTCAAGGATTTCTTTTAATTGATGCAGGTAATCTTCCCATACCTCTTTTGGTCTATCAATCAAGGAGGAACCCAAAACTTTAAGAGCTATAGGAAGCCCTTTAGCATACTTCACAAAACCATTCGACAAATCCTCAAAATCTTTTTTAGGATAGGTTTGTTTAAACACATACCAACTGAAGAGCTCCAAAACTTCATCATTATCTAATCCATGTACCTTATATATGGTAGTACCCAAGTGATGTCTCTTTAGCAAGTGCTTATCTTTACTTGTGATAATGATCATACTCCCTAGACCAAACCAGTCAGGCTTCCCTGCTAATGCCTATAGCTGTTCATCTTTGTCGACATCGTCAAGAACAATAAGAACCTTCTTATTTAGTAGTCTCTTCTTTATGACATTGATCCCTCTAGGAGGGTCCCAAATGTCTTCCTTTACCCTCAGTGTCTCATAAAGAAGTTGTTTTTGTAAATGTTCTCGACCATTTTTTTCATCTTTTTCTCTAATGTCATAAATAAAGCTGCTAGCTTCAAATTGATGACGAATTCTATTATAAATGGCAAGTGCTAGAGTGGTTTTACCAATCCCAGGCATCCCCCAAATCCCTATGAAGCGCACATCATCTGACATTGTACTAAATGAGTTCATTATTTCTTTCACATGTGAGTTTATTCCAACAAGGTGCTTAGAATCTTCTGATAATTCACTATTCAATTCATCAAATATGCTTTTTGTGATTTCCTCAATATCTACTGATTTGGGACTGTAACAAAAATTAAAAATTAAAAATTAAAAATTAAAAAAAGACACAAACAATAATTTTGATGAGACAAGTGTGCTAGCCACAAAGAGATAATATATCATTAAATAATTTTTAGAAAATCTTATATTACAGAAGCCAAGAAAAAAACCCTTATATTAAGATATGTTAGGTGAGGATTGGAAAAAATCTTAGTTTTTACGAGGGCAAAGCAAGTGCAGAAGATTGAAATCCGGGATGAACCCAGGTAAAAATATGTTTTCTTATATTTGTTATTGCATTGTTTGTTTCTATTTTTACCTTTGCATTTGGGTCTTGGAATGTTAGGTGAGGATTGGAAATGTTTTTATTTTTTATTTTGTGAAGGTGGGGTTTGTTGTTTTTCTTTAATGGAAAATAAATGTGGCAAGGAATAGTGTTATGTACTTTCGAATTTTTTGTGAATTTCAATAGGAATTTTTAGGATAATGTTGAAAGTTACAGACGAGGCATGATTTTGATCATTCCCAGAGTGCACAAAGTTTATTGGGAGCCTGGAGGAGTGCATTGTGTCGCTTGAAAACCTTTTTTTCCAGATAAAGATTATGCATAAGTTATTGTTACCCAAGAAAAGATAGAGTGCAACTTTTTTTTCCATGCCTTTCGATACTAAAAAATCAGGGAAAAAAATTGAATTACTTTACCTTATTGCATCCGGTACAAAGTACAAACTATGAGAGACACTCAGTATCCGTTTGGATACAATTATTTCAGTGTCTACGTTTTCCGCTTTTGTGTTTTCCTTTTTTCTTTTTCTTTTTTGGCACTCATTTCAGGAGACAAAGGCTATTGTTCATGTACTGTGCATGAACAATAGCCGCAATATTTGACTTTTCAATCACTTTTCAGCACATTAGTGGATCTTATGCACTATTCACAGGACCTACAAACTTCATTCTTTAACAAATTTTTCATTAAAAATAGGTCTCACGGTACTATTCACATATTTAAAAATTATTTTACTACAATATTTTCAGTTTTCAGTTTCAGCAAATAAGTTCTATCCAAACGGACCCTCAATATGCCTTTAGATCTTTTCAAAGGCTTCCCTCACTAAAATGGCAGTCCTTCCTCCCCCTAATTTGAGTAGGCTCACTCAATAGTCTTAAAATAAATAAAATAAAATAAATGGCTAAATGGCCTAGTGATTTTTAAGAAAACATAGCTTCTTCTTGTATCAGACAAAATTTTAAGACGTGTATTTTAGAAGATTATATAGGTTTCATTGGAATTATTTAATTCAATTTAGCAGGTAATCTAGTAATTTATATCACTAATAAAATATTTAAAAATTTTCACTATAAATTTTTTCTTAGAAAAAATTTCACCATAGAAATTATAATAGATGAATTTTATTCTATAAACATAACTAAATCGGAGATAATAAGTTTATATATATATATATATATTTTTTTTTTTTTTTTTATATTTAGCGTGGCCCCTCCATGACAAATATTTTGGCTTTGCCACTTGAATGAATTAACTTTTAACTCTATGAAGTTTTATCTTATGTTCTTTCATTGTATTTGGATAATTTCTGACTGATTATGAACTAAGTTTTCTAATTATCTCTCTTTCACATTTTTTAAGTCTTTTTTAGGGGTTGAACATAATTGGAACAGAAGATTTAGCAATAGTTAAGATTTTTTTATAAATTAATAATATTACAAATTTATATGAAAGAAAATTGTGAAAGAGAGAGAGAGAGAGAGAGAGAGAGAGAGAGAGAGAGAGAGAGTAAACTACTGTTTAGACGTAATAAAAAGAATAAAAAAAATAAACAATTGATTGTATTTATTATCTTAGAAAACACCTACAATTACAATACATAAATATATAATAAAAATATAAAATACGCAAGATATTTTATACCTCAGTCCATGTACTACCCAATATATACAATTTCTTTGTTAAATACCAAAAATATATAAATAATTATAAACAACATTTCATGTATATTATATATTATAATACTTTCTTATAAGCATTTTTTTTAATGAGTTTTAACTTTTGATAAGCATTATATATTATTATATGACATTAACCTCAATCACACTATTATCTATCATCTATTGTAATATATTCTTTTAGTTAAAGATGCAACTTAAAGTTTTTATTTATTTATAATTATTCAAAACATACAATGGGTAATGAGGGATTTAAAATAAAAACTAGACTTTTCTAATGGAAATGCCCCATTTTAGCTTATACAACCCTCTATGGCTTTCTTTGTTAATTGGGCAAATTACAACTTACATATCTGTGATTTAGTCGAAATTTAAATTGTTTATCTATAGTTTAAAATTTCACATTTTACTCACCTAAGATTTGACCAAAATTTAAGTTGTTTACCTGTGGTTTGAAATCTCATGATGGGAGTGTTCTATTAGATTCTTTTTTATCTTATTTGATCTTATACATTTATGTTTTTTGTGTTTTTGGGGAAGAAAAACATAAAAGTGAAGCAAAAGCACATATTTAGCCATATTTTTAATAAAGATAAGTTAAGAAAATTTAACAGAACTAATCTCATGTAGATAAAGAATCAAATTTCAAACTATATGCTAGCAACTTAAATTTTAGTCAAAATTACAGGTAAGTAAATTGTAATTTGCCCTTGTTAATTAAAGCAACTTAAAGGTTTTGTTTTTTTTGAGGAAAAAAGCGACTTAAAGTTAAAAGTTAGCTACGAAAACATCTCAATTCTCAACCAGAGAACACAGAGTTCTATCAAACAAAATAAACAAAAAAAATTATAACAGTACATATACTAGAGAGCAAGAGAGATACCAGTCATTCGAGCCGTATGGAAGTCACAGACTCACAGCAGGCAATTTGTTTATTTGCTTTTAATTTTTTTTTTTTTTTTTTTTTTTTTTTTTTCAAGTGGTGATTTGGAATTTGTTAAATGGAAAACTGGGATCTTATCAGCGTTTTGGAGGACCCCAGGTTAAGAAGGAAATATAAATTTTTGGAATCAAATATAATTTTTTTGGTTTTCGGTACCAAATTGAGATTGTTGGGTTTACTTTAATTCTATAGTTTTATTGGACAAGTTCAACAATTTGTTTTTCCATATTATTTTTCAGATAATTAGAACAAAACCAATTCAAAAGGTATCAAAACATTGATGATATGACCAGAAGAAAAGGTAGAATCTTACCTATCCACTAAATGCCTCCCGCGGAGCTTGCTCACTTCTTCCAGTGCAGATCTCCACTCTTGTATCTGTTCTTTGCAAACCTTGCCATCTTCTTCATGCTTGAGAAATGCTTTCCCAAAACTCTTTCTCTGATTCCCAACATCAGAGGGATTTACATGGTAAAAAATAGGCCAAACTTTCAGCCCCTTCTCTTTCATGCATTTAAGAATTTTGACAAGTTCATTCAAGCACCACTTTGAAAATGCATAGTTTTTTGAGAGAACAATAATTGCAATCTTGGATTCTTCTATTGCTTTCATGAGCCCTAAAGCAATGGGTTTTCCTTGCTCTAGATTTTCATTATCTCTATAAACATTAATGCCTTTTTGTATCAAAGTAGCATATAGATGATCTGTAAAATTCTTACGAGTGTCTTCACCATAAAAACTGAGAAAGACTTCGTATTTCCATTGAGACATAGAAGAAGAAGATGAGGTAGACAAAGGTGTGCAGGCTTTTTTAGTGCTGAAGGAAGCCATTAGAAACTCACAACCTATAGCTTGTTTATGGAAAATGGAGTACTAAAAGAGAATGGAAATTTTTTTTCTTTTTCATTTTTAAGGAAAAAAGAGAAAATGGACTTTAAAAAAAAGAAAAATTTAACGAAGAGAATGGAACTTGAGCGCAAAGCTTTATGAGAACTTCAACTTTCTGTAGAGGTTTCAGTTATCATTCGCGGTATTAAACTCCTGGCGACGTGGGAGAAGCATTTATAGGTGCTTAAGTCGGACCACATTGAAAATATATTAAAAGTTCATTTTAGACGGTTTTTATTTCGATACCTAGACTCTAAATTTTTATCAATTTCATCTTTTGAGTTTGTAGAAATTTCAAATGTGATCCCCCCCCCCCCCCCCCTTCTATTATATCATTAATGAATTTGCCCTTAACGCCACCAAAATAGCCAACGTTATTTTATTTTATTTTTTAGAAAATTTTAACTTATAGCGTCCGCTTCTGATAATAACTCTTTATCATCAGACCAAAGTACTAATCAGTTTTTGACATTAGCGAAGATTGAACCTCAGATCTCTTATACAACCATCAGAGACTTTTGCCGGTTGAGTTAATTGGAATCCACTTTTTTTTACATTCTACTAGCAGTACTAATTCGGTTAAAAGAGGGGCGGAGCAAATATTAAATAGAACCTATGATTTTCTTACTTTCACATCTCCATCCACATCTCTAGGAATGGACCATGTGGATTAAAATTTCACATTAGTGTTGCTAGCACATAAAAACTTGAGTCTATGAGGCTTGAGTTTCTATACAGTAAACTTGAGTCTAAGAGACTCAAGATACTAGTTTCTTATATAATTTTGGAAACATACTAACTAACGAAATTATTAACAAAATGGTGTTAAATTGAAAAAGAAAAAAAAAAAATCTGATTTATGACCTTCTCAGAAGTTTCAAATGTCAAATCATAATTGTGATGGAACAATTCTATTACTAGTCTAAGTTATTGCTTTGAAATTTTTTTAAAATTTTTTCTTTTATTTTTAGAAACAGCTTTAATAAAAGTTGATGTTGGCTTTTGCAAACAAAAATATATCCAATCTTTTGGCATGAAATCATAGATTCTAGAGAAAGCTTGAACCTCCTCCCCCCCTTCCCACGTGCAAAATCATTCCCTTATTCTTTTTTCTTTTTTAAAAAATATGGGGTTTAATTAAGTTTATTCCTAACACTGTAATCGTAGCCCACAAGACTTCATAGATTAGATCTTAGATCTCGAAGATTAAGTTTCTTATACTTCATTTGCAACCTAAGTTTCTTTTACCAGATAGTCAACAAAGTGGTGTTCCCCGTGAAAACTTAGAGCGTTAAGAATGAAAAATTACTCTATGAGTTTAGAGACTTAGGCTTTGTTTGAATCGTTATTTAAACAACAATTTTCGTTGTTTAAACAACAATAACATTTTTCACATGTTTTTCTATAATATTCAAACTTATTTTTCCACAACACTAAACACTAAACAACAATACTTAAATTCTGCTGCCAAACTCCAAATTAAGCTTTTGCCCACAAGCACAAACAATGTCCGCATTTAACACTTTCCCGCTCGACACGAAGTGCTCAAAAAGATAGAGATGCATGAAACTCCTTTTCATGACGTCTTCAAAGCAAGAGGCCAGGGAAAATATATATTAAAATAGAAAATAATCGATCGGTGGTTCATTTTTTAATTTTGTGGGCACATACGAAGTCTTTCATAATGTTGCACAGCATGATGATTATTAATCCAAAATAACAATAACAACAAGTATTTAAAAATTAAAAAAAAAATTGAGTTTAGTATTATAATTTTTTATTCATTCATCTCTCCTTGTGTCATAAATTTTAGAGACTCGCCAATTATAGAATATCCAATAATGAGAAACTAGCAATTTGGAATGGACATTTGAGGCCAAAAAATTTGAAAGTAAATAAAAATTGAAGCAAATATTAATCATAATTTTTTTTTTTTTTTTTTTTGGGTATAGTGTACGTGAGGTTAAGGATTAAGGAAACTAGAAATTCAAAAAATAAATAAATAAAAGAAACCAGTAAGTCTTGATAAATTTTTTTTTTTTTTTTTTTTAAAGCTGGAAAGTGGTCTTTAGGGAAATATCACAGTGGACTGAGAAGTTTTTTTTTTTTTTTTTTTTTTTTTTTTTTTTTTTTTGAATTTTTGGATAATTTTGTTTTGAAGACATAGACTAGTCGAAGAGTGTCCTATTTTGTAGCCATTTTACATGAAGTTGGAGATATAAATTTACTAGGTTGTCCTCAAGTTTTGTCCCTATTAAACCTAAGGACTAGGGGTACTTCTGAAATACAAAAAAATCTAGTCCAAAGAAATGAATTATCTTTTATATATATATATATATATATATATAGGCATAACTTAAAGAAAGTTCAATTAGAATTTAAAATTAGAATCCAATTTTGCACCATGTATTCACTTATGTTTTTTAATCTTTGTGTCAAGTGAGTTAATAAGTACAAAATACTAAAAATCTAATATATATGAACTATACAATTTAAATAAATAAAAAAACAATCACATATACTCAATAAAAATCACCACACAACAAAGATAGATCACTATACATTCTATCTTATTGAAGATAATTGATCACAATTAGTATTAAATTTGGGTAAGAGTTTAAATTTATAACTAATTACGTTTACTTTTTTAAAAAAGTAATTTGACTAATGATTTATATTTTTATTATAAAAATTGTGTTTACTTTTAAATGTGTTCATACATATGCATGTGTTACATTCTATTTTTTTTTTTTTTTTTATTATTGACTAATTTTATTAGCATGTAACCATAATTGTTGCCTTAATTTGATAGTAGAGAGTAAATTATTATATAATGGATGTCATAAATTAAAATCTCATTTGATCTATAATAAAAATATTTTTTTAAAAAAAAGGATGATATAGGGTATTATTTATACGATTTACTATAATATACATAATTAAGGTGATAATTGCAAATTTCATTCACAAAAAAAAAAAAAAAAAAAATTGTAAATTTTCTTAGTTTTGATTGCAAAATACAAATACCCCTAATTCAGGGTGTGTTTTATACGATTAATCCTATTTGTTCTATTCTGTCAAAGACAAATACAACATCTATTACAATTAATCCTATTTGCAAATTCTATTATAAAGTTTTCAAAAGCAGTTGATACCTTTTTCTTTTCTTTTTTTTTGATACAAAAGCATTTGATACTCTATGTTTCTTTCACGGGCCAAGTCAACAAAGCCATATTGATTGAAGCCAAGCTTTTGCTTGCCCAATCTAATAACTTACAGGTCCTGGAATTATTTTTTATGCTTTCTTGGGCTGTTTGGTATAATAGAAATAAATTAGTGCATAATGATTCCCCCCTTTCTTCATCTCAGGTCTGGTTTTTGGCAAACAGCACATTAGAGGATTTCAGGAAGGCAGCTTCCCTGGATTTCCTCCTCCCTAGCCAATCTCCTACCAGATGGGAGCCTCCTCCTCAGGGTGTTTTCAAAATCAATGTAGATGGGGCAACTTCAGATCAGGGGAACAATTCAAGTACTGGTGTGATTATTAGGGACTGCAATGGTCAAGTTATTGCAGCTCAGTGTAATTACCTTCAAGGCAGATTTGCAGCAAACCAGGTTGAAGCTTTGGCGGCAGAGCAGGGTGTTTTACTTGCCATGGAGTTACAGCTAGACCGAATCATTGTGGAGAGCGATGCCCTCAATGTGATTCAAGCCATTAATGATAATCTATCAAGTGGTGACTTGGGACATATTGTGCAGGGTATCCAGATTGTAAGGAAGAATTTTGAAAGCTGCACTTTTAGTTTTCTAAGCAGAGAATTTAATGTAGCAGCGCATGAGCTTGCACAGCTTGCACGTAGGACTGAGTCTTCTGGCTTGTGGAAAGGGGTTATCCCCCCTGCTATTTCTTCTTGGGTCTATATGGATTCCCTGCTTCTCTCTTAGTTTTTCTGGTTTGCTGTATTCTGTTGTTCCTGCTGGTTTCTTGAATATAAAAGATCCATTTCAAAAAAAAAAAAAAAGGCCCGCAAGCACGAAACAATGTCCTCATTTCACACTTCAATTCCCGCTAGATACGAAATGCTCAAAAAGATACATATGCATGAAACTCATGATGATTATTAATCCAAAATAACAATAACAACAAGTATATATATACACAAAAGATGAATTAGTATTACTGGCTCTTTTTTTTTTTTTTTTAATTGAGTTTAGTATTATAATTTTTTATTCATTCATTTCTTCTAGTGTCATAAATTATAGAGGCTCCCCCATTAAAGAACAGTGGCGACGCCACGTTAATGTCAGGGTGTTCCTAGGAACACCCTGACTTGAAAAAAAAAATTTATATATAAAAATTAAAATTTTTTAATTTGTTTATCCCCTAAAAGAAAGTTAGGAACACCCTCAACAAATTCAGGACCACCCTCAAATAAAAAAAAAATTTATTTGTTCTACTTTCAAGCAAAAAAAAAATTGTATCAGGCAAGCCCACCAGTAAAAAAAAGCCCAATCTACTGAAAACACAAAACAGAAACCCACGGATTCTCCAAAAAAAAAGATAAAACTGATTGGGCAAGCCCAGCAAAGAGCAAACCCACGAATTCTCAAATCTCAACAAATATAATAGTAAAAAAAAAATTTATAAACTTAATACATATACGGTATACCCATTACCCAATTCCTAACCTAATAAGAACCTCACTTGAGTCACATTTCAGCAGCAGCAACTACTACTCAGATTCAGCAAGGCTTACAAGGCAGCGACTCTCAAAAGAAAAGAAAAAAAAAAAAAAGACTCAGCAAGGCAGCAACAGCAGCACAGCCAGCACTGAACACCCAGAGCAGCTCTGCGACGACGAGATCGGAGATTGACTTGGCCCAGATCGGAGATTGCGAGATCGGCGACGGCAAGAGCGAAGTGAGATCGGCAACGGCAAGAGCGAAGGGAGATCGGCGATGGTAAAAGCGAGATCGGCAATGGCAAAAGTGAGATCGGGAATTAAGAACCTCAGCCTTCAATGTGCCGTGGCGGCGCCGGCCCTGACCTCAGGCAACATCAAGTATTTCATCTCTGCTCTCTCTGTCTGTCTCTCTCGCTCTTTTTCAGTTTTTCTCTATCTCATATTTTGACTTGTGCTGTGATTATTGTGACTTAAACTTATCCTTTTACCGTATAAATTGCTTAGCTTTTGTCTTTTTGTGTACGTGTATGTAAATATAAAAATATGTAATTGTGTTGAAATTGCTTATATGCTCTTTTCTCTGTGGGATGGATGGGGCCGGCAATGAATTGGTAGTGGTCTGTGGTCCCTAACTTCCTTAAAAGGAAGTGAAAACACATTATAAAAGACAAAAAAAAATAAAGAAAATTTATGTTACGCAATTGTGCAGTGAGTTGATATATATATATATATATATTTTTATTGTATTATTTTTTGTTGTTGTTTTTTATTATTTAATTACATATTGATGTTTTAATATTCTAAAACAATTATTATTATGTAATAATTAAATGATTTGAGTGTAAAAAAGAAAAACTAAATAATTAGTTTTATTTGAGGTTTACTTATTTAGATCAATAATTTTATGGTGTATAAAAAAATATAAATATATATTATTTTTATTTTTTTTTAGAAATCTCGAAACACTTCGAAACGATACGTCGAAATAGATTGGCACCGAAATATTCTGTTCTACTAAACAAACCAAAGCAGGGTCCAAAACAGTATTCATAACATTGCTTTCAAGCAAAAAGAAAAGGCTAAAAAAAAATTTGAACTAAAATTTAAAAAAGAAAAACTTTTAACAGAGAATCTGAAAAAAAAAAAAAAAAAAAAAAAAAAAAAAAAATTGCAATAGAGCAAGCCCACCTATGAACACCTTGAGAAAAATTCCTGGAGTCGCCACTGTTAAAGAATATCCAATAATCAAAAACTAGCAATTTCGGATGGACATTTGAGGCCAAAAAATTTGTAAGTAAATAAAAATTAAAGCAAATATTAATCATAAATTTTTTTTTGGGTAAAATGTACGTGAGATTAAGAATAATAAATTCAAAAAAAAAAAAACTAAATAAAAGAAACCGATAAGTCTTGATAAAAAAAATAATAATAAATAAAAAAAAAAAAGCTGGAAAGTGGTCTTAAGGGAAATATCAAAGTGGACTGAGAAAGGTTTTTTTTTTTTTTTTTTTTTTTTTTTTTTTTTTTTTTTTTAAGTTTTGAAGACATGTACTAGGCAGAAAGTGTCCTATTTTGTAGGTATTTTACATGGAGTTGGAGATATAATTTTACTAGGTTGTCCTCAATTTTTGTACCTATTAAACCTAGGGACTAAGGGTATTTCTGAAATACACAAAAAAAAAAATCTAGTCCAAAGAAATGAATTCTCTTATATATATATATATATATATAGGCAAAACTCAGAGAAAATTCAACAAGAATTTAGAATTAGAATTCAATTTTGCGTCATGTATTCACTTAAGTTTTTTAATCTTTATGCCAAGTAAGTTAATAAGTGTAAAATACTAAGAATCTATAATATATATGAACTATACAATTTTTAAAAAAAAAAATCAATCACATATACTCAATAAAAATCACCACACAACAAAGATAGATCCTTATACATTCTATCTTATTGAAGATTAGAAAAAAAAATGATCAAAATTAGTATTAAATTTAGGTAAGAGTTTTAATTTGTAACTAATTACGTTTACATTTTTAAAAAAAAAATAATTTGACTAATTATTTATATTTTTATTATAAAAATTGTGTTTAGTTTTAAATGTGTTTGTACATATGCATGTGTTGCATGCTATTTTTTTTTTTTTTTTAATAAGTTGACTAATTGTACTAGCATGTAACCATAATTGTTGCCTTAATTTGATTGTGGAGAGTAAATTATTATATAATGGATGTCATAAATTAAAATCTCATTTTATCTATAATAAATAATTTTTAAAAAAGAAGAAGGATGACATAGGGTATTATTTAAACGATTTATTATAATATATATAATTAAGGTGATAATTGCAAATTTCATTCACAAAAAAAATAAATAAAAAAATTGTAAATTTTCTTAGTTTTGATTGCAAAATACAAATGCCCCTAATTGAGGGCGTGTCTTATACGATTAATCCTATTTGTTCTGTTCTGTTCTATTATAATGCTTTCAAGATAATATCGTTCTTTCCTTTCTTAAAATATATATATATATGTGTGTGTGTGTGTGTGTGTGTGTGTGTGTGCGTGTGTGTGTGTGTGTGTGTGTTTGGGGGGGGGGGGGGGGGTGGCTTTTGTAAAGCAGTTGATACTTTGTGTGTGTGTGTGTGTGTGTGTGTGTTGTTGTGTGTGGGGGGGGGGGGCAAAAATTTTAAAATAACTATAAAATCAAAACAATATTATTAGTTAGCCAACGTTTGAAACAAATTTGGTTTCTAACAAATCGAGTCCAGAGCACTCGATTTTGGGCTTCTAAATCGAGTATGTTGTACTCGATTTCCTCATCGCGGCACCTGCTGAGGTGGACAAGGGTTCCACGTAGGCACAAAAATTGAGTTCATTGAACTCGTTTTTGGTTCAGGAAAATCGAGTTCAAAGGACTCGATTTCTTAGTCCCTGGTCACGTGGGCAATTTAAAAGAAATCGAGTCTAATGGACTCGATTTCTGTTATCCAAAACTCTATCCTACACCACTCTCACCAAAACACTCTCAAACGTCACACCCAGTCTCAAAATCACAAAAATTCAAACACTCACACACCTTCTCACTCTCACTCTCACTCTCACCAAAACAATCTCTCTCACTCTCACTCTCACTCTCAAATACCCAAACGCTCAAACCCACTCAAGCACGAGACTCTCTGTCATTCTCCTCTCATCTCATCGGCGCCTAATCTGATCTCATCTCATCGGCGCCTCATCTCATCGGCACCTCATTTCATCGGCGGCTCGGCCTCATCGGTGCCTCATTCCGGCGTCGGACTCTGACCCAGCATCTTTTCGAGCCTTGTTGTCTCTCTCTCACTCTCAGGTAATTGATTCTATCTAAGTTCCTTGCTTTTTTTTTTTTTTTTTTTTTTTTTGTTTTAAATGGTTTTGTACATATAGCTTCCTTTTAAATGGTTTTGTAGAAGTCAGTAGAACACAAGAACTCCATCTTAAATGGTTTTGTAGAAGTCATTAAAAAAAATTAAAAAAAAAAAAAAAAACTTGTATTATTTCCCAGATTTTAGCGTGTCACTATTCACGGAATTTTGATTGTTTATCCTTCTTTTTTTTTAATTTCATTGAATTTCAATTGGTGGCGGGGGGTTTTATATTTTATGCAATATATATATATATATATATTTAAAGCCTAACTAATTAATGTCCTCTTACCGTATTTAAATTCAAACTCTGGGTCTAGGTTTCTACTATAAAGTATAAACCCAACTTAAATACTTTGAAGAATTAATATAAAGAATAAAAACAGAATTCTATATATTTTTTTCAAAGCAATCAAGACAATATACGTATATTGTATACAACTTTAAAGGTATTAACACTTTTACATTGATTTTTTTTTCAATTTATTACAAGGAACTAAATTAGATATCTAAATTTATGTATTTAGATTAATGTATCTTGCTTTGATAGTTACTAACTACTATATAAATTAGTTATTTTTGAAATACTTGCTTGTAATGAAGAGATATTGCAATACTAGAAGGGGTGGCAGACTAGCAATGGCATATTATATTTACCTTTTGTTTTCTTTGCAATTTCCTTTTCTTTTTTCGTAAGTCAAAATTTTTATTAGAGAAGACTACTTTATGCAAAACAAGCACGAACCAGCCAAATAAATACGAACAAAACTAAATGCTATGCACAAGAAAGAAGAGAGTCAATAAACATTGGGAGGGAATCACTAGATGTGGGATTCCATGTCCAAGACCAATCAAACAAAGCTTTGTTATCGCACTCAATGTATTTGCCCAGTCGGTTTCATCAATTGTATAGTGATGATGATATATGATTTATAGTTGGTTTAAGATACATTTTTTTTGTTTTTTTTTTTAATGTAGTGCAGAAGTTAATACCTATTTTCAATTTTAATTAGAGATTATATGTGTTAATATATTTTCTCTGCATTGAATTTGTTCCTTGATAATCTGCTAGTTAGATTGGTTTTCATCCTGGACTGTTTGGCAGCTATTGATGGAGATTTGATTTTAACTTAGTATAGATATATATCTTGTATGAATGATTGCTATTGATGGGGCTGTTGCTTTGTCTTACTCTTTTCATAGTTGTTACAGTGAAAATAAGTCTAAGAAACTCAAAATGTTAGTTTGCTAATTAGTTTGAAAACGATGATTGCTATTGATGGGGTTGTTGCTTCGCGTTACTGTTTTGATAGTTGCCACAGTGAAATCGAGTCTACGAAACTCGAAATGTTAGTTTGCTAATTAGTTTGAAAATGATGTTAACAAACGAATATGTTTGAAAATGGGTGCCTTATGCCAAGTTTCTCCTTTTGGTTCTGTTTTTGTTTCAGGAAAATCGAGTGTTAAAGAGTCGAATTCACGTGGAACTCAAGTTTTTAGACTTGAGTTGCTACAGTGAAATACCTTTTTAAAAAACTTGAGATGTTAGTTTGCTAATTAGTTTGAAAACGGTGTTAACTAACAAATATGTTTGAAAATGGGTGTCATATGCCAATTTTCTCCTTGCAATGTGACCCGAACTTACCTAGTAGTTTTAAGTTGATGTCTCTTTTTAGCTAGTTTTTCTATTCACTTGATTCTATCTTATTGACATAAATATTTTCTCTTATGGAGCTTGGGTGCATTGTGGTATTTGGACAATTGTGCAATAAATTAGGCTATACATTGAGATCCTTGCCAATTTATCTTGAACATGTGCTTATATTTCTCTTCACTCCCTAAACTTTGTGTAGTATGGCTGTCGTTGCTGCTGAGGTGGTTGATGAGTTCAGTCCTGGTCCTACGATTTGTTTGGTGTTAAGGTTTGTAAAAGAACATCGATCATCCGCTGTTTGGGAAGGCGAGGTAAAATTAAATCTGACGACCTACTGAATTTCTATATTGTCTTCTTATCCTTTTACATTATGTTGATTTTTTTTTTCATTTCTAAAATTCTAAGTTTGTCAATGGTATTACTAGCTTTGAATGCATAGTCATGCCCATTAGTTGGATTGAGTTAGATTGCATATGTTCTTGCAAAATGGTCTCTTAATAATTATTTACCTCTAGTATTTTCGTTTTATGCTATACTCCCGATTTTGTTGATGTAATTCTTCTTGAGCATAACCTTAATCTTCATATATAGCTTTTGTATTTGTGGTTTTTGTATAACAAAAATAAGGAGACTAGAAACACTTCGTTAAATAAGTTGTCGTAAACTCATTTCAATACCAATTAAAGTTTATGGGATATTTTGTGAACAATAGCTACAATCATTTATACAATGGTTATGGCATATTGCATCTCATCACCATGGTTCTATCATGTGCAGGATCCAGGGGTATTGAAATGTCGTGGTCGTAATGAGGAGTTCCGAAAACGAAGCCCGATGGTGGATGATCGCGTTGTCGACATTGTCAAGAGAGTTGGATTAGAGGGGCTGTATAGGACCCCGTCTAGAGAGCTTGATCATAACTTGATAACGGCATTTGTTGAGCGATGGCAGCCTGAAACCCACACCTTCCACGTTCCACATGGTGAGATGACGATCACATTACAAGACGTGGAGGTTCTTTTGGGGATTCCAATTGATGGTGAGGCAATTGTTGGAACTTGTGACTTGACGTGGGCTGCTGAATGTCAGCAAATGCTTGGAATTGTTACTAATTCAACCGTGCTTCAAGGACAAAGGATCCAAATTAAGAAGCTACTTGAAAAAGTTGACCAAGGGTTGCCTGATGGTGCAGAAGAGGTTGTTGTACATCAGTATGCACGGTGTTATATTCTAGCACTCCTAGGGGACACAATTTTCGCTGACAAGTCTGGCGATAGGGTGCATACAATGTGGTTGCAGATGTTGAGGGACCTTCATAATCCACCTCGGTACAGTTGAGGGAGCGCTTGCCTTGCATGGTTGTATAGAGAGTTATACAGGGCAACCGACAGAAAGGCCAGTCAGATTGGTGGGGCCTTGATACTCGTTCAGTATTGGGCATGGTTCAGATTTCCTTTTTTGTGCCCAAGGATGGACCTCCCTCTAGATGATGCATATGGCCCACCATTACCACCTTCTCCATTGTCCATTAAGTAAGTCTCTTCCTTGACCGATTCTCTCTATTGCAAATGGATCCATAATTTTAAACAATATGACACATTCAACTTAGTTTAAAAAAATAATTGGACTTAGCATTATTCACAGTAGGAACTCTACAACTAAGGATGCTTATGTAGTGTAGTAGTATTTCAAGAAAAAATAAACAATATGATATTGTTTCCCTCTTTCGTCTATAAGCTTCCGTCAGCATATAGATCCTTTTTGTTTTTTATTACATTGCATAATTGGTAGATATTGTTTCCCTCTTTCGTCATTGTAGGTCGGTTTGGATCGTGAGCACGAAGAATAGCCCCGCCGAAATCTGTTTGGTTCGGTACCGTCAGCTTCTAGATTCTATGTATCCCAACCAGGTATCCAAATTGTGTTTCTTCTAATGTTTATGAATACTGTATACTGTTATAACCGTAAAATATGTTAGTTGAAAATAATGGAACATTGCATGATGTGTTGTGATTTTTTTTTTACTACATCAGGTTGTGTGGCAACCGTATGAAGCCGAATTAGGCCACCTGCCTACATTCTGTTTAGCAGGGCGGGACATGTGGACAGCGAAGGTGTCGCTTGTATGTTTCTGGCTAGTAGAGAAACATACACCGGATCGTGTTCTTCGTCAGTTTGGGATGGTGCAAGAAATTCCCGAAGATGTTGATACTGACGATGCCCTTCATAAGATATACCTGAGGGGGAAGACTGAAGTGGATTGGAGGGACAGACATTTTGGCCACATCCAAGTATGGAATACGAGAGCACAATTACTATGTCATGGAACACGATTAGAGGGTGCTATGTTGAGTGTTCATCCATAATTCGGATGGTATGATAGAGTCACTTGGAGGTTCGTCGACCACACTAGCGCCTCACTTCTTATTACGGTAATTGCTTTGACCTTTCTTGACAAATTTTGTTGTGTATTACCATTTTTGTGTTAGGTGTACTAATTGTATTGCACAAATTGCAGGTCAAAGTGCACAAGCAAATGTTGACTCGTTATGTAGTAGGCAGTCCTGAACACAAGCTAGTTACAGCTATGCTGAAGGAAGTGGATCGCCTCCACCGTCTAGCTGCCCATCTCCCCTTGGAAGATGCCGATGGGGCAAATCCAGAAGTGCTAGAACAGAATGGAGGACCAAGCACCAGCTCAACTTCTGCCAGCCATAGCCATGGCCAGTGTGCTGCACCCCATCAACATCAAAGGACGGATCCCTCTCCACCCCCACATGCTTCTCCAGCCCCAGAGTTCCCTCCACCTCCACATGCATCTCCTTCCCCAGAGATCCCTCCTTGTACTGCTCCTGCATTTCCTAACCTACAAATCCCTGTACCCATTGCACATGCATCTTCTCACCCCGAGATCCCTTCACCCACCCTAAGTACATTTTTTGACCCCGCTCATCTATCCCTTACTCCGCCATCCTTTAATCTCGGCATTGATTTCAATGACACCCCTCCTGTCATGCACACTCAATCTCCCTCATACAGCATTGGTCATGTAGACCATGTACGACCCCATACTGACTCCATGTCATTCATGCCGACTCTTGGACTGCATACAGCTCCTATGACTACGAGCCTCACTCACATTTTGGCCTCTACACCATCCTCCCCTGCAGTTGTAGGATCTTCAGTTTTTGGGAGTCAAGCAAAACAACTAGCTGTGCATGTTGAGAATGAGCAAGTAGTTGGGTTACACTCACCCCCACAAGGTCGGCCTAAACGCACAAGAAAAGCACCTCCTTGTGGGACTGGTGGTCACAAAGCAGGACACAAGGCTGGCCCCACGGTATGATTGGTCATTTACTAGCTTTGAATACTTTCATGACTGCTATGCTGAATTGTATTAGAATTCATTTAATCCATTGTTTCCTTGTAACTTCGTCTTCCAACAACGCGAGGAGCCTGACCAAGGAAATGCGGTACCCCCTCCCCCACATACCAGACACTGTACAAGACAACATAAGCATCAAGTGCCATAGGGTCAGCCCCATTAGGGGAGCAGATGGGAATACACCTAAACTTAAACTTATAGTTAGCGGAGCAGAGGGGAGATTTAAAGCCTAAAAGTCTTTGTTGGCCAATTGAGCTGCACGGCTATTTAGATTTCGGGTTTCTAAATATGTATATTTGTATAGAACCATGCATTGATAACTATACAGAAAATGTAGTATGTCTTTGTGCAGTTTGAGTTTTTATTGGCTTCCTTAAAATGTTTTGGAATCTCTTGGTTTGGGTGTTTGTGTTTTCACTTTTACAGCGATGGAAGCGAGGGTGAATGCAAGGAAGAGGCAAGTTTTGGACGACGACGATTGCACCATAAAAGAGAAGCTTTGCTCACCAGTTCTGGTACTGAACTTACCTAGAAGGTAAGCAATTTCCCTGAGCAGACTACTGACCTCTTACAAGGCATTTGGTTCTAATTCTATCATTACATTTTTATTTTGTTTTATTAAACTTGTTATGTAACTACTTTATCAAAAAAAAAAAAAAAAAAATTGCTATGTAACTAAACGATGGCACATTAACTTGCATTAACCATTACTGGTATTTGAAAATCAGACTGATGGTGGAATGAGGAATCCCTCAGACAATGCAGAAATCAAAGAATCACAACATGAGCTTTACTAAGGTACTCTTGTGTTTATCTTCTTTCTTTTTATTGTTATGAACATTCATCTTGAAGTTCTTTTCATTTTTTGTGGATTTTGTTTTTGGTGGGGGGACTGTTGCACATCTTTCTCACCACTTTCCGAATAGAAGATTTTATTTCAATAAAGATAGCAGCTAGCCATATGCTTTGCAAACTTTGTTCCTTTTTATTTTATTCTTCAATTTTCATTATTTATGATAACGTAGTCTTGTTGTGATATCCCATTCATGATCATATCTTCTTATTTTAGGTATTTGAATTTGAATTTTGTTTGTTGTTAAAGTTATGTAAACATTGGTAGTATGCTTGTTAATTCACGTGTTGTGATTGGTATTGGACGTGCTATTGTTGTGTTTTTATCAGGAGGATACTTGCTTTTCCAAAAGGGAACAATGTGGATCATTTGTCAATGTATTTGGATGTTGCTGATTCGTCCACATTGCCTTATGGCTGGAGTAGATACGCTCAATTCAGCTTGGCTGTGGTTAATCAGGTTCACAGCAAGTACTCGATACGAAAGGGTGTGTTCTTTACTGTTGTTATTATCCTTTCCTTCTGTTCAGGCTTGAGTGTTTTGTCATTTAAGGCAAAGGGATTTTTTGTCTGATGGAACTTGTGATTTCTCCTATCAGTGTCATGTTGTATTGTCAAATAATTATCGATCATTATGAATGTATTTAATGTACAATTCTTGTTCTATGATTGTGTTAGTATGCCATGTTGATATGAATAGTTCCTGCAATTTATTGTTGGAACATATAACAGTAAAAATTTTGCTGTTTTTCTTTCAGCTTAAGCTTTTAGAGAAACTAGCAAAAATATTAATATGGTATTAAAACTATCCATATTGGGTTCAAGACCCATGTTTTCCGATAATCCGGAAATACATCCATGTGTACAGTCTATGAAATGAGCAAGCTATATACTTGTGCACTCACATGGATGGCTCATGCTAAATGTTTTATTTTTTTTTTAGGGATGGGGGTGTTATAGGAACATGTAAATAACTAAATGATATTGCTCTCTATCAGCTTAAGCTTTTAGGTAGTTAATACATTTGCGTCCTTTTCTTTTTCTGTGCACTTTTTCATTTTTCAAGCTCAAGTGTGGGAGAGCGAGCAGCAGAAGCATGTGTGTGAAGAAGATGGTTTGGTTGTGGAAACCGAGCAGCAGAAGCAGAAACAGGAGTGTGGGAGAGCGAAATTCGATTCCCAATTGCTTGAAGAGGCGGCATTGGCAGCGAGAAATGAGGCCTCGGATGAGAACTTGTTGAAGCTGTTGAATTTGGTGTATGGTTATGATTCGTTCCGAGATGGGCAGTTGGAGGCAATCAAGATGGTGCTGTCCGGAGAATCCGCGATGCTGGTTTTGCCAACTGGGGCTGGGAAGTCTCTGTGTTATCAATTTCCGGCAATGGTTTTGCTGGGGTTAACGCTGGTGGTGAGTCCTTTGGTCGCGCTGATGATTGATCAGTTGAGACAGCTGCCTCCTGTGATTCCGGGTGGTCTTCTTTGTAGCAGTCAGGTAACTAATGACGTCTCTTTTTGTGCCAAACAGGTTTTGGATTGGTTGTCTGATTAGTGTGTTTTTTCAATGTTTTAGACACTTGAAGAGGTTTCCGAGACACTGAGGAAGCTTCAAGAAGGAACCATAAAGGTGAGTTTATCACAATATGTATGCTTTTTAGCTTCGAGGGGTGATTATTATATGGCTAATTTTGTGGCTAAAATATGATTTGGGTGTCACTCACTGCATTGTGGGTTGTTAAAATGTAGTAGATTTCGACACCCACTTGCAGGATTACCAAAAGCTGAGGTTTTGTGGTTTCTATTTCAGGTGCTATTTGTCTCACCGGAGAGATTTTTAAACGTGGAATTCTTGTCAGGAGTTTCTACTAATTTATCGATCTCACTTCTTGTGGTTGATGAAGCTCACTGTGTATCTGAATGGTGAGTGCTTGCACCGCCTTTTGTCTCCTTGGGTTTTGGCTTGTTGGTTATTTCACTGTTTACACTAATCAGAATCATGTTTAGTAGTTCTCTGTTTTCCAGCTAAAATTCAAAGTTGCATGTGTATTTCTTGGATAAAACAGGTCGCACAATTTCCGGCCTTCATTCATGAGGCTCAGGGCATCTATGCTTCGTGACAGACTAAACGTTGGATGCATTCTTGCAATGACTGCTACTGCCACAGTCACAACATTAAATGCTGTTATGTCTGCTCTAGCCATTCCGCAAACCAATCTGATTCAAAAAGAACAACTAAGGGAAAATTTACAATTGTCAGTATCTTTAAGTGGAAATAGGCAAGTGTGAATGGTTTTTTTTTTTTTGGTCTGATCTCTGATTTTCATCTTTAATTGGCTTAAATGAATAGATCTGTTAAATTTACCCATTATTACCTTGGTTGTGATGAATATAATAGAATGAAAGATTTGCTGAGTTGATGAAGTCTTCTCCCTTTATGGAAGTCAAGAGCATCATCATATACTGCAAATTTCAGGTACGCTTGTAAAATTTTATGTTTAATATATATCATGGCCTATGGCATCTTATTTTCTCACTCCATGGTTTCTTGGTTCTTGTAACACTGTTTAGAAGATCAACTATTGCAATTGCTTGGGGGTGGGGGGGGGGGGTGTGGAATGCATATTTTATGAGTTTTTTGAGTAGTTTCAGCAATGGATTCCTCTTTCTATTAGTATTCAAAGTATTATGATCACCAATTGGTCCTTATGTTTTTCACCGAGCACAATTCTATCTAGTTGTACTTTATGTGTATGTGCTGATGCTGAGCTAAACTTCGGTGAAACTAAAGTTCGAGAAGCCCATTTGGCAAAAGCCTTATATTTTGACACTCATTGGTGAGAAGGTACATAAGTTTCATATCTTGTTGCTATTGAGAGTATTGTGACCATTGTCTACTTACAATGGAATTTGACATCTAACTTCCCCTCCTGACGTACCATGAACCCAGGAGAAAGCATTGGAACAACCCAAGGTGACAGAAAGCAAAACAGTTGCAGTTGGGCAAAAGATGGACTTGGTGTTCCATTCACTACAGCTTGGATTTTTCTACATGGATTTTGATCTAATTTCCAAAAGCATTGATAAAGCAAAAAGGTAAGCAATGTGTAGATCTTCCCAACAACATTCTGTGCTTCTGTTGCCATTCACCTGGCCCACATGAGTCCTTGGAACCGTTTTTTTTTTCTGTGCTTCTGTCTTTTTAAATATTTCTATTGCCATTCAACTGAAGATGTGCCTGTGTTTAATCTTACTCAACAAATATGCAGTGCCTTCTTTCCAACATTCAGGTTTGCTACTAACAGCACATACTTGGTTTTATCATTGGGGTTGTATAAATTTTTTTTCTTTACCCAATCTAGTTTTTAATAACTCATGTGGAGTGCTTTTCTGAGTTTGGAGAAACTGCTAAACATACCTATTGGGTCTCCAAGATTTTTTTGGGCAAGATGAGTTCCTCCTGAAGTGCTGGCCTACAATCAGACCTGAATTGGTTTGCCTTATATACTTTTAAACCATTTGTGCCTCTAACTGGAAAAGCATGCCTTGTTGGTCGCTTAATGATCAATGTTTTCCCAATATCCTTTATAATAACCATGTTTCTACTAAACATGCTATGACAAAAAGCTTCAGAGCCTGATGATTGTATGTCAATCATCTTTCTTTCTCCAGCCCAGATGGAAAGTACCTTCTGTTTTTAAGTGCAAGAAGCTCCGTGGATTCTGGAGCCCATTCTGCAACAGATTCACTTCACAGATTTGATTGGTCAACTGATGTGACGCTGTGGCCTTTTGTCAAAATTGTTGATGTAGTGAGTGCTTACATTCCTTGTTAAGGAACTTGCATCTCAAGGATGCAAACTTCTGTAGTCTCAAGCTCTGGAATTGTATAACTCAAATCATGATTTTTCTTTGAGCTCTGCTGCTTTTTGACTGGACAAGATTTTGGTCTATAGCTGCCATGTTATATATATACTAGAAACATTCTATTCTATATGACACCTTGACATTTTACGTTGCCATCATGCACTATGAGTGCTAAATGGAAATTTGTAGGGAAACTGAGGTAAATTATATGATCATTCCAAATTAGCTGAATTATATGGTAGATTCAGCTAAGAGCCTAGGACTGAGGTGATGTATGAAAACTTAACTGCATTGGTTTTGGAAGTCCCCAATTTGGAATTTGCCTGCACCTTTTCTGGCCCATATTATTTAGAATAAAATTATAGAATTAGGACTGCATGAGTTCCTTTTCCCATAATTTTCATGTAGCTGAACTAAAACTATTTCATAAATATAATCTTTGAAGATCCCTGTTGTGATGACTGCTGAAGATGGTTGCTTCCCGGGGCTTTACTGCTCACGTTTCCTTGGCAATCCTTGGCTTTCTGATGGATGCACTATGATCATATCTTCTTTCTGGAGAAGCAGTCAAGTAATACTCTCTGTGAATGTGTTGAGGTAAATGTAATTGCTGGCAGCTGGCTACATATTTCTTTTTTACTTCTTTTTTCCTTCTTGTGTAGGCAGACCTTTACAATGTCATATGTAAAATTAACTCATGCTGTCATCTGTCAAATTACAGTGGGGAAGTATTACGTATCAGCCCTGCTGACTCAAATTTTTCATGGAATGTCCTTACATTGGATGGGGATAATATTGTTGCTGGTAACATCTAATCTAATGCTGATCTTGACCTATATCCTGGCCTATAATTGTTTAGAAAATTGGCTTACAATTATAATGTTTTGTTTTACTGTTTGAAGTGTCTAGCAGTCCAGTTAATGTTCCTCAAATCAAGTATGGTTGTATTGTTGAGAAAACAACTAAAGCTGCTGCTTGGAGTTGGTTAGATGTATCAAGCTCCATATTCAATTCCTCTGAGAAGGTGTAATTAATTTTCTTTTTATAGTATTAGATGAACCATTTTTGCATATAGAGATTGTCTTGCTAACGATTCTCTTATTGCTTCAGGTTAGATCTTTGCTCTCATCTCTTCAGTTCAGTATAATGAAGATACCAGTCAAGAATGATTCTGATAGCTTGACAAAAGGTATGAAAAACCAATTTGATTTCTTTCTCAAACTTGGTAATCCACATTGAATATGGATGTTTCCAATATCAGTCAAACTCATCTCTTCAGCTTAATTGCTATTATTGGGCAATGTTATGGTGGTCTAATGCTTGCAATTTAAATGAGGTTATTTTTTTTTTGATAAGTAATAAAAATATATTAAAAGAAGAGGGGTGTCACCTGAGTATACCGGAGGTATACATCAAGGACAAAAACAAATCAAGTGCATAAAGTACAAAAGTCCATGAACCCATGGACTGAAGAAAAATAACAAAAGCCAAACACTATAACCCAATCCAGAAAAGAGTTAAGGAAGAAGAGTTTAAGATCTGAAACTGATCTCTCTAAATCCTCAAAATGCCGGTTATTCCTCTCCCTCCAAATGCTCCACATCAAACAATGGGGTACAACCATCCAAAACAAGAGATGAGACACAATTATCAAAGAGCTAGCTGAATCACCAATTGAGATACCCGAGAACTGTCCGGTTGCAGCAGCCACATCCAACATATGACTCAAAGCCTCCATGACAATATAAAAAAGAAACGGGGATAAAGGATCCCCTTGAAGAAGTCTCCTAGAGCTATATAGTATTTCACAGTTAAGACTCAAAACATAATGATATGCTTAACTGAGACAACTGTTTGATTTAGCTGGCTATTGTACCAAAACCTTTGATGGAGTTTTTTACTTTAATAAATAAACAAAATTTTTCAAGGGAAATATATTTTGTAGTTCTCCTGCCCTTTACTAGGAATTGTGTGATATTGTATTCATAATATTCTTGTGTTAAGGAGCATTGATTTTGATAGCCTCTGCGATTATAATTCATTTCAGGTGCTAGCAAACCTTTTGAAGCTATATTTGTATCTTCAAACTCTAAGAAAAGTGACACTTGTGATCCTTTGATTGTATTCCCTCATGGAGGCCCGCATACTGTCTCGTTGTTAAGCTTTTCAAAGTCCTTGGCATTTCTCATGGAGGCCCGCACACTTAAAAATAGTTGCTGAATTCTTGCTTTGCGAGACTAGTTAGACATCTCATATAAACCCTATTTTTAAATCTATATTATGCATAGGACGTAAATGATGTACTCACAGCTATAGACCATGTCATTGAAAAGGGACTAGCCAGTCCATAAAAAATTACAGTGCTTGGTGGTTCCCATGGTGGCTTTCTGACAACCCACTTGATTGGCCAGGTGCTTTAATTATGCTTGTATATTTTTATTGTCAACCCCCTCTTTATCTTTTCGTAATTTAGTTTATCTCTTGATCTTTCCTCCTGCATCCCTTGTGCCTTCCAATTTTTATTTGATTTCAGTCTAGCATTTGATTGTTAAGATATCTACTACCAGCTAGTGGTTTTCATAAAGAGATCTCTTCCATTACGGATTAAATAGCTGAGAGATTAATGCAAGTCAAACTTAATAAGTGGGCTGCTTGTCATACATGGACTGGTGGTCTTGTGCTTCCCGTTTTTATCATTTTCTTTCTGTTTAACTTATGGTTCATGGCTGCATGAAAATACTTGGTAAACTAGATTTAATATCAAGGGTACACATTCATATTTGAATTCTCAAGTGAAAATGGGCTCACTTAAAAATTGGATCATATTTGTTTTCTAATGCTGCAGACACCGGATAGGTTTGTTGCTGCTGCTGTGAGGAATCCTGCTTGTAACCTTGCATTGATGGTTGGTACAACAGATATCCCTGATTGGTGCTATGTGGAGGCCTGTGGAAGCAAGGGGAAAGATATCTTTTCGGAAGCACCTTCAGCTGATTACCTAACTCTCTTTCACAGCAAGTCTCCTATTTCACACCTCTCAAAGGTATGCTTAAAGGAGGCTTGATTTGTAATAAATATATTCAGAAGTTTATTTACTGCTTTTTAAAAAGTACATCAGAATGTAAATAAATTCTACCTAATGATTAATGAATAATCAATGCAACAAATCCTTGTCCAACCACAATGTCAGCTCTGCTAGGTGCAGAAATAAATCCTGCAAGCTGTGCTTTTGTTGTTGTTGTTTAAGGTGAAGCTGTTTAGGGTTTGATAAGTCAACCCTAACACATAAAATAGTATTTATATATAAAGTACATGATATTACTGTTTTGCTCCAATTAATCACAACACTCCCCCTTAAGCTGGAGAGTATATATCATACAATCCTAGCTTGTTACATAATAAACCCAAACGAGTCTAACATAAAGTTTGGTAAACATATCAGCAATTTGGACTCTTGTAGAAACATATGGAGTAGCAACCTGGATACAGCAGAGAAACAATTGCTTTTAAAGGAAATTAAACTATCAAAAGCTAAGAGAAAGCAAACTGAAATAGAAAGTGAAAGGTGGAGGGCAGTATCAGAGTCTAGACATGAGAGGCATTCATTAAGAAGTATGTTGACTAACCAAGTAAATTCAAAATTGGACTTTTACACGGGCAATTTATGTGCATCAGCATGCAACGGGATCATCACACATTGGAAAGACAAGATCACAGCCAACTGATCTTGTTCTTGAGTATGGGCATATTGGGCTTACAAAGGACAGAAAGGAGCCAGAACTTTCTCCAATCTCTGACTGCTACTGACTGGAAGGAAATGAGGCATTAGGTAAGAACAAAGTTCCCAATTTTCATTAGGATTTAAGATATATGACCTCTTAGCTTTAACCAAAATTATCAATTGCAAACTCTAATACACACGTGCGCTCGCACACACATATTCTTGATTTTATTTTCTTTCCTAAAATCCAGTCAAAATGCTTTAATTCCTGATTTTGTATCAAATTCTAGATTCTTATTTTCTTAATACCTTCCCTTTTCTTGCTTTTTAAGCTATGACAGCTGATGTTAAGCAATTGGAAAGTTGGGTACTGTCAGAAGCTGAGAAGTATGCAACTTTAATTGAGCAAAGGCATCACTGTGAACTGGATGCTCTTAATGCAACAAAGGTAATAGATTATATTGTTACAATTGTAAAGTACACCTGCACAAATAGGTTGGGGGTAAGTCCTTATCAGTTTACAATTTTTGGAGAGTTTCAGGCTGCTGTTGAGGAAGGTATTGTAGTTGGAGTTGGATGCACCTTGCTTAGACTTGCATGAAAGGTGGATGCCATCAAGGACAGCCTTGACAATGATGAAGAGAAGGTAAGCTATTTACTGAAGGTGCAAGTCTTCGCATTGATAAAATTGTTCTGCCAGCCCCAAGGGTATTCTCTTTTATGTCATATTGAAGTGGGCTCCTGATTGTGTGAATAGCGTTTGATTGAAATTAATAGCCTTGGATAGAGTTTCCCTGAAGCAGAAGCTATATGAGGGAGGTCAGAACTGTGGTTTATTCCCAGTTTTTGGAATCTTGTAAAAGTGTTACAATTGAAGCAATGGCTAAGGCATTTGAAGTTACATTGGAGTTTATTGATTTCTAAGTACATAAATTTATTGATACTCTATTTTAGATTCTATCTAGCAGCAGTATGTTTGTGCCATACACACATTGAATAAAAATTATATGTAAATTGAAAATAGATTTCACTAGTTTCAGTGAAATTCAATAATAAAATGAATAATAAAAAAATATTTTTTGATAGGATTTGAGATTTTCTTGTCCAATGCATTTTTCGTGTTTATTATGTATAGTATATTTTTAATAGGATTTGAGATTTTCTTTTGAGACGATGGTGTGTTTAATTGTGTTTTTAATCCACCTCTTCTCTATTCTCTATTACAGGGAGCTCTCGCGTTTTATTGCTGCAGGGAAGCTTCATTGCAAGATTGATAAAGTTGCAGGCGTTCTTGAGACTAATCATCCAGATGCAAAGAATGCTCTTTACCAAGCAACTATCAAGCAAGGAGACTACCTATTAAACCGGATCCAAAAGCTATCTCGTGTGATTGATCTGTGAACTATTATTTGATTTTCATTATGAAAATGATGCCAAAATTTGCACATTTCAGAGGAACACAGAGCATAAGGAAGTTCTGTTGGATGCCTTTTATTCGTGAATTTGATATTAACTTATCTGTGACTTATGAGCAGATTGGTTCTTTCCAACTAGCTAACATGAAAATACAAGCTACAAGTCCTAGTTTTTTTAAAATTATACAAATGCTTCATATATTCTTTTTCGTGGCACCTATTGCACGATTAATGTGTCATTCCCTTGTTAGAAAATTGAAAGTATCAAGTCACGACATCATCAATAGAACAAATAATACTTCGACCAATATGGTTGCATGATTATATATAAAATAAAAATGGAAACAAGGTCATTGCACCAATGCAAATGAGTAGAGCAACTAATGAAAAAAAATTTATAGTTATCAAAAACACAAAAAAAGACTTATAATCTCAACAAGAAGCATCAACACATATGAGTATAACAGCTAATGGAAATAAGTAACAACTAATTGAAAGACAAAATTAAATATTCATAATATCACAATCTACAAACAGGTACATTAGATATAGAATACTTAGATTACAAGTGCACTCAATGATAAACAAAATACTAATTGTGCCGATACTACCCAATAGTAAGTTCGAATACACAATAAAGAGAACCACAATTGACATCTACAATGTCATTCCAAAATCGAGTATTTGCATACCTGACAAAAATACAAAAATTGAAATATTGTCGTTAGATACCAAAAGCCTATATCAAGGGGGAAAAAGTGAGAAAAAGGGGGGTTGTATCTCTTGAACTATAGCCTATATCAAGTATCTTTGAAAGCTAAGCATCTTCCAATGTGCAATGGTGGTGGGTTGTTTTAAAAAGCATGATTTGAGGACCCAGAAAATGGTCTCCGCCTTGAAATTTCATTATCGCACGAAATCAATTATTTCACATATCATTCATTAAAACAAGCTATGTAATTGCATAAAGGGTTTCAAATAGGCTAAAATTTGAGATACAATCCATTCCTCATTGCAATTGCCAATAGGATTAATAATATAGTAATAAAGTTGAAAACAAACCCCCCAAAAAAATGAACACAATTTCTTGCCCTTCAAAGTTGAATATAAATTCGAAAAGCCTTTACCCTTCAAAGTCGCCAATCTTCAAGGAATATGGGCACCCATATATCACCTTTATGAGTTTATAACTTTGAATCTTACAAACAAAAACCTAGCTTTGATTGTTATTATTAAAAAAAATTAAGCAACAAAGCAAGCAAGGTAAGTTTTCTTTCGAAATTGATTTTTTTTTTATAAATTGGTAGATATTAACACTGCAACATCAATTTTATTTGTGTGTAATGTCACTCGTCTTCTATTAAACCACTCTTCTGTATGCTCTGAAAGCTACTTCATGTAAATTGGGAAAAAAAAGTAGAAATGTCTCATTTGTAACCAAAAAGGGTATTAGGTATTGAAACCTATCTGTCTACTCCAAATAAAGAACACAGACAAGTCGGGTTACATTGTAAAATGCAAAGAGAAAAACAATCCCAAGCAATCCATTTTTTAGAAACTACCACCCAAAAACACATTGAAAGTTTCCAATAACTTTAACACACCTGTAGACAATGTATATCTTTTAGTAATTTATCCATTATTAGTGTGAAAGGAGGTTGAGAAATTACTAAAACTCACTTTGTCCATTTGCTCCAACTTGAGATCAGCAAGCTTTTGTGCCTGCAACTCACAAGTAAAAATATTTTAGCTCTGTTCGATACTATCCAAATTTGAAGAGAACACAATAGAAATTGGTACTAATCTACGCAACTTGGCTAATTGATACACTCATGGCATTTTATATAAAAGCATCACTTACCTAGTTTGGGTCATTACTGCTTGTCGAAGCCCCACGGGAAAGCGGACATCTTCTACGGTTATGCCCATGTTGATGACACAGTCCACAGCTCTGCTTTTGTTGAATCTCCCTCAAGTTAGAATCTGGCCTTTGGCTTCCCAGTTTTCGCCAGACCCCATCCATCTCATTCCGTATCCTAGACTTCACAGGTCGACCTTTGGCCCGCAACAGGTTTGGGTCAGGCACCCACTTTGGACCTTCCACATCCCTCCACAATGACTCTGGCTTTGGCACCACAAATTGGTGTGAGTAGGTGCGAATGGCATTCTCCAAACTATAACATGAGTCAATATATGTAATTGCATCTTGCCCCAAGTACTGAAGAATTGTAATTGCATGTGAACAAGGGATCTTCCGATTTTGCCACTTTCCACAACCACATTTTCTCTCCAATATGTTTATTTCATGACTATGGTTTCCCCCTCCAGAGCTATGGATGTTGTATGCAGTCGTTACTTGATATATACCATGGACATTATTAAACGGCCTTACTTGATGTGTTTGAGATTTTTTCAGATTTGCATCATAGATGTCTAAGGCATATTTACTCCATACCTTGCCCTCCAAGAGATCATGAGTAATTTTTTTGTGTCGATCATGAAAATACGCGACAAGTTTGCCCCAAGTGAATTCAACAATTGCAGCAATGGGCAGGCCACGGGCACCTTTGAGTACTCCATTGAAGCACTCTGACAAATTCGTTGTCATAGCCCCATAACGGTATCCACCATCATGTAGTTGGGTCCACATGTGTAGCTCATCTTTCATTAGATATGTGTATGGCATGATGGATGAGTCGGGTTCATTTCCCTGTTGTTCGGTGGCTGATTTCTTCCTAAGGGCCTCGATCTCAACATCCTTGATAGGTTGCATGTACAAGTCAAATTTAACTTCCTGAGTAGCATACCCCGCTTTCAAGGCCAATGACTTTAAAGTGGCATCCTGAAAATGCGTGTTGAAGTTGCTAGCAACATGTCGAAGGCAATATCTGTGTTGTACTCGTACTTTTCCATCATCACTTCTAGGCCAGTTTGCAATTGCATTTCGAATACCCTTATGTCGGTTAGAAATTATGCAGATGTCCTTATTTGCTATCACATCCCCCAGTGAAATCCTCAAGCATTCTAAAAACCACCTCCAACTAGGCCCTGACTCTTTGTCCACAATAGCAAAGGCGAGAGGCAAAACCTTGTTGTTGGCATCGGTGGCCATTGCAATCATCAACACCCCTCGATATTTACCATACAAATGGGTCCCATCAATACTAATCACTGGCTTACAATGTCTGAATCCTTCAATACATGGAGCGAAAGCGCAAAATACAAAGCACAATATTGTATCACCAAACTCCTCCCTCGGTTTAGTGAGATACCAGTACCGAGTGCCAGGTTCTTGATCCAAGTATGCCAACAACAACTTTTTCAACCTTTCGTAAGACTCTTCCCAATCGCCAAATATCTTTGCAATAGCCTTTTGTTTCGCATCCCATATCTTATAGTAAGAAAGCTTATATCCATAATACTTCGCTTTGATGAAATCTCTAAGGTGATCAATTGTTGCCACGTGATTTTCTTGCAACGTTGGAACAAATTCTGCTGCAAGAAAATTACAATCCATCATTCTACCATCAAGAGGCATGCCAAGGGTCATACAACTGTGAGGACTCCCATAAGATGTGACCATCCATATTCCCAGTTTAGGCTTCATGACTGCCCCAACGTACCACTTGCATGACTCATCCATGCATTTCACATTCAGTCTACTTTTCGTCGACCTACTAGTCATCAAGTTTTTGTTATGCTTTGCGGCATCAATTGTTAATGCACGTTTCACTGCTTCTTTATTCGCAAAAATCAACCCTTTACAAAAATTCATGTCTGCATTCCAAGAACAAACAAATGCTTGCTCATCAACTCCAGGATCAACCATATTTTCCCAAGTATTTGCATAAAATGATGAGGCAAGAGGTTCATAAACGGGGGTTGTATTTGTAACATGCTGAACGATAACAGTAGCGTCCGCATCATCTTCATCACATTCATCCATATCATCAACATGAGGATTGAGAGTAATTTCATGGTCATCAACACCCCTGTCAAAGTCGCCTTGCTCAATCCTCTCTTCGTACTCATCTCTATCTTCAAGATCTTCCCCAACACAATGTTCGTCTTCATCTTCAACTACTGGAAGTGTAGAGGATTCACCTTGATGTGTACAAAATTGATCTTCATATCTATTGCCAGGTTCGCTCTCAATTGTTATTGGTGTCTCTTGAAAAGGGGGTGTATAGCCTCCCAATGTGGTGCATTGATCATCTAGGACTGCAAACTGTAGAGATGCAGTTGTTTGTGCAATTTCCTCTACGCCGACTTCCGTACGCGGCTCCAAAGTTACGTACAACTCAAAATTTGCTATTTGTTCCCATTGACGCATTTTGTTAAACATGATCTTCACATGTTTGTCTTCTGTTATCACTGCATATCTGTAATTAATGCATTGATTGAGGACTTCATGTGGAGAACGGAAAATAATATGTATGTCATGCAAAGCAGAGTTCAGTTGCAACTCTTCCATAATTTTTATCTTCAAATTACTCAAGGTCTTTAACTTACGATGTATCATCATATAACGGCACTGCATACCCGGACCTTCAAATGGAAATCCGGCATAAGGGTTGGCATTGTTAAGGGATCCACCGTAGTATATATTTATATAGATCATTAT
Organism: Castanopsis chinensis; assembly: GCA_032878915.1. Classification (NCBI taxonomy): domain Eukaryota; kingdom Viridiplantae; phylum Streptophyta; class Magnoliopsida; order Fagales; family Fagaceae; genus Castanopsis; species Castanopsis chinensis. The sequence goes on along the minus strand of JAVQMG010000080.1, from coordinate 2,078,160 downwards.
CAACCAATAGATCATCAAGTGCAATTGTGTTAGTGACAAATTTATAACTCTCAATCACAAAACTTTGTTTATACTCACCTCAGGTCACATACAAAAATAGTCATTACCAATTTCATATTCTTTTAAAATTCCAAATCATTCTACGTATCAAATTTAAGTATTATACCAACCAGTTATCCATTGAAATCTTTGTTACAAATCTTAATCAAATAATTTATGCTAAAAAGATTACAAATACTATCTTAGGTATCAAACTCATAATCCATTTCATACCCATGATAAAGACCTAAAAGTACAAAATATTCCTAACAATTGATCACAATATTTAGTACTAAATATTCTCAATAATTAATCCCAATATTATTTTTTTTAAAAAACCTAGCATATTATTATTAATCACAATATTTACACTAACAAAAAAAATATTCCCAATATGTTGTAACAACATTATTAATCACAATATTTGGTACTAAATATTCCCCCAATTATTTTCCCCAATAATTTAATCACAATATTAATTTTTTTTAAAAAAAATTAGCAAATAATTTAATCACAATATTATTTTTTTTTTTAAAATAACTTAGCAAATAATTTTAATCACAATATTTACACTAACAAAAAAATAAACAAATATTCCCAACAATATTAATTTTTTTTAAAAAAAACTTAGCAAATAATTTAATCACAATATGTAACACTAACAAAAAATAAACAAATATTCCCAATAATTAATCACAATATATATATATATATATATATATATATTTTTAAAACTTAGCAAATAATTTACTCACAATATTTACACTAACAAAAAAAACACAAATATTACCAATAATTAATCATAATATTAATTTAAAAAAAAACTAGCAATTAATCACACAATATACTAACAAATAAACTAATCACAATATTTTCACTAACAAAAAAAAAAAAAAAAAAAATTTACCTAATACATTTTAATTGTTTCTTCAAAAAAAAAAAAAAAAAACCTACCAAATAATTATAATAACTAACAAAAAAATATTTTCAATATTGTATTACTTGAGAGAGGGGGGGGGGTGGCAAATTGTGTGAGTGGTAAATTTTTTTGAGTGGTGTGAGTGTGAGCTTGAGCAAATTGTGTGAGATTTTGAGAATGTGAGTGTGAGGGGGTGGCACCAAAGAGCTGAAATGAGAGAGGGCAGGTCTGTGAGCCGCGTAAAAAGGGGGGGGGGGGGGGGGAGGTCCCAGTTGGGATCCACATGACACGTGGATGGTCTGGGGACAATTCACAGAAATCGAGTCCAAAAGACTCGATTTCCAAAAGTACATAAATCGAGCCTCCTGGACTCGAGTTCAGTCCAGGTGCCCAAAATACATTGGTCACCCAAAATTGAGTCCAGTAGACTCGATTTCCTTTAAAAGGACCACGTGATACCTGGAAAGAACTCAATTTTCCAGTGCTCGCGTGATCTGCCCGGCAAGGAAATCGACTCCAATGGAGTCGATTTTTTTAGCCAAAATCGAGTTTATTGTACTCGATTTCTATGTCTACGTGCACACCTCGGCCAGGTTAGACGGTTTGACGATCACGAAATCGAGTACAATATCTCGATTTATGAGGCGGAAATCGAGTCCACTAGACTCGAATTGTTAGAAACGAAATAAGTTTGAAACGTTGGTTAACTAACAATATTGTTTGGATTTTTTTGTTGTTTATGAAAAAACGCCGTTGGGGGGGGGGGGGGGGGGGGGGGGGTGGCTTTTGTAAAGCAGTTGATACTTTATGTTTCTTTCACTGGCCAAGTCAGCAAAGCCAAGCTTTTGCCACAAGGGCCCACATGCACAAAACAATGTCCGCATTTCACACTTCAATTCCCGCTCGACACGAAATGCTCAAAAAGATAGATATGCATGAAACTCGTTTTCGTGGCATCTTCAAAGCAAAAGGCCAGCTGGGAAAATATTAAAATAGAAAATGATCGATCGGTGGTCTATTTTATTTTTGTAAGGTTAGTATGGTTCACTTAATTGGCACATACAACGTCTTTTTTAATGTTGCACAGCATGATGATTATTAATCCAAAATAACAATAACAAGAAGTAAATATATACACAAAAGATGAATTAGTATTACAGGCTCGTTTTTTTTTAAAAAAAAAAAATTGAGTTTAGTCTTATAATTTTTTATTTATTCATTTCTTCTAGTGTCATAAATTATAGAGGCTCGCCAATTAAAGAATATCCAATAATGAAAAACTAGCAATTTCGGATGGACATCTAAGGCCAAAAAATTTGTAAGTAAATAAAAATTGAAGCAAATATTAATCATAATTTTTTTTTTGGGTATAATGTACGTGAGATTAAGAATTAAGGAAACCAGAAATTCAAAAAAAAAAAAAAAAAACTAAATAAAAGAAACCAATAAGTCTTGATAAAAGTTTTTTAAAAAAAGAAAAAAAAGTTGGAAAGTGGTCTTAAGGGAAATATCAAAGTGGACTGAGAAGGTTTTTTTTTTAAAAAAAAAAAAAAATTGGATAAGTTTGTTTTGAAAACATGTACTAGTCGAAAAGTGTCTTATTTTATAGGTATTTTATATGGAGTCGGATATATAATTTTACTAGGTTGTACTCAAGTTTTGTCCCTATTAAACCTAGGGACTAGAGTATTTCTGAAAAAAAAAAAAAAAAAAAAAAAAAATCTAGTCCAAAGAAATGAATTCTCTTATATATATATATATATATATATATATATATATATATATAGGCAAAACTCAAAGAAAATTCAATTAGAATTTAAAATTAGAATCCAATTTTGCGCCATATATTCACTTAAGTTGTTTAATCTTTGTGCCAAGAAGTTAATAAGTGCAAAATACAAAAAATCTAATATATATGAACTATACAATTTAAAAAAAATCACATATACTCAATAAAAATCACCACACAACAAAGATAGATCACTATACATTCTATCTTATTAAAGATTAGAAAAAAAAAATGATTATAATTAGTATTAAATTTAGGTAAGAGTTTTAATTTGTAACCAATTACGTTTACTTTTAAAAAATAATAATTTGACTAATGATTTATATTTTTAGTATAAAAATTGTGTTAACTATTAAATGTGTTCATACGTATGCATGTATTGCATGCTATTTTTTTTAATAAGTTGATTAATTGTACTAGCATGTAACGATAATTGTTGCCTTAATTTGATGGTGGAGAGCAAATTATTATATAATGGATGTCATAAATTAAAATCTCATTTTATCTATAATAATTAATTTTTTTTTAAAAAGGATGATATAGGGTATTATTTATACAATTTATTATAATATATATAATTAACGTGATAATTGCAAATTTCATTCACAAAAAAAAAAATAAATAAATAAAAATAAAAAATTGTAAATTTTCTTAGTTTTGATTGCAAAATACAAAATACCCCTAATTCAGGGTGTGTTTTATACGATTAATCCTATTTGTTCTGTTCTGTCAAAGTCACATACCACTTCTATTACAATTAATCCTATTTGCAAATTCTATTATGTATATGTGTTTTTTGTTTGTTTGTGTGTGTGTGTGTGGGGGGGGGGGGGGGGGGGATTGGGCACTTTGATACTTATTGATCCAAGCCAAGCTTTTGCCACAAGGAACCACAAGCACAAAACAACGTCCGCATTTCACACTTCAATTCCTGCTGGACACGAAATGCTCAAAAAGATAGATATGCATAAAACTCGTTTTCGTGGCATCTTCAAAGCAAAAGGCCAGCTGGGAAAATATTAAAATAGAAAATGATCGATCGGTGGTTTATTTTATTTTTGTAAGGTTGGTGTGGTTCACTTAATTGGCACATACAAAGTCTTTTTTAATGTTGCACAGCATGATGATTATTAATCCAAAATAATAACTACAAAAAAAAGTAGATATATATATACACGCAAAAGATGAATCAGTATTACAGGCTCCGTTTTTTTTTTTTTTTTTGAGTTTAATATTATAATTTTTTATTCATAAATCTCTTCTAATGTCATAAATTTTAGTGGCTTGCCAATCAAAGAATATCCAATAATGAAAAACTAGCAATTTAGGATGGACGTCTGAGGCTAAAAAATTTGTAAGTAAATTAATCATAGAGATTCGAACAATAAAAATTTACTAATGGGCTTGTTTTTCATGAGAATCCCCCCCTCCCCACTTCAAGAAATTATTAGGATAAGAAAATGGTGTCATCCCTTGATCATTTTATTCCAAATATTTTTCCTACAATTTTCTTAACAAACAAATCAAAATCTCATGCAACAATCAATATCATATGAGCAATAAATGGGAGAGAAAAAAAATTAAGGAAATAGAGAATTAAGAGAATTACCTTGAAAGGAAAGGGCTAGTCCTTCTTAGAGAGAAAGAGAGAGGTTTTTTTTTTTTTTTAATTTAGTTTAAACAGTAGGATGAGAGGTATTTTTATATTTGATTTTGGCGACTGAACAAAAGGATTAAGGAAATGTGAAAGTGCCTAAATTTTAAGGGATATAGATAAAGGGTTATATTTTCAAATTGTAAATATTCTATTTTCATATATATATATATATTCCACTAAAGAAAAATTGCAACTACCCTATCTTTCAATAAAATTTTAAAAAATAATATCTATTACTTATTTTTAGAGATAGTAATTTTATTTTGATAGGAGTTTTTCTTCGTTATATGCAATTATTTAGAAACCTTTTTTTCCCTATATTCAAAATGATATTAATTTTTTTATTTTTATTAAACCAATCTAATGTGATACTTGTATGGAATGGGATAAGAATAAGTATTTAAATTCTAATAGATAGCAAATACAAATAGGAATCAAACATTTGAATACAATAATGGGTAAACAATAATGGGTAGTGAGAACAGCTTTTTTTTTTTTTTTTTTTTTGCTTTTGTACATGAGATAGTGGGTCAATTTTGTTTTTTTTCTTTTTTACATGAGGTAGTGGATTTTTAGTGAAATTTTTTATTGTTAGCATAATTTTCAGTAAGTTTAAAAATGCTAAATTACTTTTTAAACCTTTTTTTACTTTTTGTCGGTAAAAAATTAAAATAAAGAATATGTTATTTTAAAATTTGTGTAAGGATATTTTAGTACGCAAAATAATGAAACCCAAACAGAGAATCCTTTTATTAATAGTATACATTACAAAGTCGTTTGGTTCATAAAAATTATTTTTATTTTTAATCTCTTGATGTATACACACACACTAACCTCATCATACATGCCTTGCGCAGGAGATAAGGATTTTTTTTTTTTTGGTATAGTGTACATGAGGTTAAGAATTAAAGAAACTAGAAATACCAAAAAAAAAATTTAAATTAAATTAAATAAAAGAAACGGGTAAGTCTTGATAAAGTAAAAGTTGGAAAATGGTCTTAAGGGAAATATCAAAGTGGACTGAGAAGTTTTTTTTTTTTTTTTTTTTTTTTTTTTTTTATTAATTTTTGGATAAGTTTGTTTTGTAGACATAGATTAGTCGAAGAGTGTCCTATTTTGTAGGCATTTTACATGGAGTTAGAGATAAAATTTTACTAGGTTGTGTTCAAGTTTTGTCCCTATCAAACCTAGGATTTAGGAGTATTTCTGAAATACATAAAAATCCTATCCAAAGAGAGGGATTCTCTTATATATATTGGCAAAACTCAGAGAAATTTCAATTAGAATTTAAAATTAAAATCCAATTTTGTATCATGTGTCTAATTTATGTGGTGATCACACCATAATTATGCACTTAAGTTTGTACTATGTATCTACTTAAGCTTTTTAATCTTTGTGTCAAGTGAGTTAACGAGTGCAAAATACTAAGAATCTATTACCAAAGGGTTTACACTTTACACCGAGTACGTAATATAATTTAATATATATTTAGACACTAAGCATCTAGTTTGAACTTCAACCACATTTACACATTGAAACATTAGGGTCCAACAACCTAAGGGGTATGTTCTTTTTATAAGAACTCAAGATTAAAAAAAATAGGAAAATTATTAGTTCCTTAGAATTTATGAAAATTTAACTGTTCTTTTGACAACATACTCGAAAATTGTAATTCTCATGAATATCTCAATGTTCGTTAAATGTGGAAGCTATAAAACCCAATTCCCATAGTATTAGTAGGAAAGTGTCTGTAAGGACACAAATTAGGCCTCAGGCCCAAATGTGTGACCGGGCCGGCCTAAGTGGCCTACACAATAGAATTTGTAGAGAGTGGGCTCAAAGCCTAGACTTCCTGGGGCTCTAGAAAGCTATGGGGTAAAGGCTAAGTTCACTTCTGGCATGCGGCGAGCTGATGGAGCAACCTTTCCTCTCCTCGGACGTGGGCCGAGGAGCTTATATCCTGGCTTCCCTTCTGTTCTCTGGGAGAGAGAGAGAGTGAGTCTTCTTTTTTCCTTAGAGAAAATCTGGATCCCCTTCCAATGGTTCCCCCTTCTCTATTTATACTTCCCATTCCTAGTTCCCATCTGTCTTTTCCCTAAAAACGCTCCCCAATGCCTATAAGGCTGACCGCCATCCCCTCAAAAGTCATTTCTCCATTAATGCGGCTAGGCGGGTAGGTGAAAGGACTTTAATGCGGTTGCAGCAGCTTTATGCAGTGCACGTCCCACTTGTCCCCCTTTCTCGGCGTCCCGTTGAAGCTTGGGATGACTCGCTAAGCTTTAGGAGCTCTTCTTTGGGCGTCGTGCTACGCCATTTAGTCCCTAGCCCTGCTGTTCGAGGAGGCACTCTCCTTGGACTCTCATCCAATTGGCTGGTGGCCTGGTCAGCTAACCTTTGGGCCCCTGTTTTAGGAGGCCCTATTCTCGACTTTCGACCCTTTTGGCGAAGTCCACGTTCTCGGACCAGGCCCTAGGCCCATATGGTGTTTTGGCGTTTTTGCCTTCCACAATAGCCCCTCAAAAAGTCGTTTGACTCCAATTCGAGGAGGCAGATGGGTTTTTGACCCACGAACCCTTCCTCCACGTGACCTTTAAATTGTCGCACGTGCGGAGTCCATTTGCGTCTTCTGGGCAAACTTTTGGCGCTTCGTAAGACGCAACGCCTGCATTAATTGCACTGAGTAACTCTCTGTTGCACACGTTCAACGGTGGATGGGGATCCAATGGCTTGGGTTTATTCTCGCAAATTTGAGCGGGATGTTTCTCACGAACCGCCGCCCCCCAACCATCTAAAGCGCTTCAGTAGTCATGATGTTCACCATTTCTTCCAAAAAGCAAACTTGTTGCAGAGCGATTCAATTTTTTTCTCTCTCTCTCCAGAAGTTCCCAAAGTTCGCACATCTCTTTTCTGTAAATTTCTTACTCCTTCGAACCCCTTCCTACTCAGCCACCAACCTTTCTCCCTTTTCACCGCAACTCATGGGTAGATTTAAGTGTCTAGTTGATACGGCCTCTGGCATGGAGGGATTCCGGGCTAAATATCACATCCCTTCGGATGTGGGTCTGGTATACTACCCCCCCGGGGCCGTAACGGACTCTAGGAAAGCGGGGCAAGTCGTCATCCCTATAATCGCCTTCCTGGAGGGTGGGATGACACTCCCCATGAAGGAAGTGACCAGAGAGTACCTTCGTAACTATAGGTTGTGTCCAGACTAGTGTACACCCAACATGTTTAGGATTTTATGCTGTGTCGATGCTCTGAACGAGCAAATGGGCCTGCATCTCACATGGCACGACGTCGTTTACATGTACGAGTGTCACCGGATGAAGGATGCAGGCTATTACCTCAAGTCGAGGTCTAGCGCTGTAAGGCTCATCTCCTGTCTACCCAAGTCCAGTAAAAGCATGAAGGATGATTACCTCATCGCCACCGGAAGGTGGCATGACGGTCTCCATTGCCCAGTGAGGGAGGGACAGCCAGGTGCGATTCCCTAGGATTTAGGAGTTTCGGTTTATAAAGTTTTGCCCCCTTTTCACTCCCCTTGGTAGATTTACGGTCATTTGATGTCTTTTTTACTTGATTCGTCATGAGTGTCTAACCATGTTCCCCTGCTCTTTTTCTTACAGATAAGCAGCACACGTCCCCCCGTTTGGCCAACGTCAACATCTCGGACCTCAACAAGGTTCTGAGATCCGAGGTCTTCGTGAACGAGGACCTACAGGTAAGGGCTGCCCACCTCATATTGGGGTACAACTCCATATCAAAGGTTTTCGGCGAGGTTGAAGACACTATTCTCGCCGGCCACCGGAGGCGAACATGGATAGACGTCCGCTATCCTGAATTCCTCGCTCCCCGCGCTTTGCCAGACGCGCCTTCCACCATCCTATACGGTCTGACCGTCGAAGCGATCCCTTTAGCAGCGCAGGAGGAGGACCAAGTCGTCCGAGAAGAGTCCGCGGCCTCTCCCTTATCCCTTGGCGAAGAGATTGACAGGTTCCGCCTAGAGGAAGCCGAGAGACCATTTGGGGGCCACATGGTTAATATCTCGGACGAAGAGGAGAGCGTTTCGGACAGGAACTTCGGCATCACGGGACTGATAGTTGCCCGACTAGAGGACTCCTCCGAAGAGGACGACGACATGTCGTCTTTGAAAGAACTTTTTGCCAGAAAGAGGGGGGGCCAAGTTTCCAAAACAGACACCTCCGGGTCCCAGCCCAAACTTCCCCCACCTCCCCCTCCCCCTCCCTCTCTATCCTACCCGTTACCTCCTGCCCCTATCGTCCCAAAGAAGAGGAGAAATGAGAACGAGGAGACAGACAGGGAGAGGGAGAAGAAGCAGAAGTACCAGAGGCAGCTGTAGCAACAACAGCAGCAGGTTGCTAAGGGTGGGGGTCGAGCCTCATCTGTCGAAAGCGGGGAGATCCGCAGGCTCGCCGAGGTACGCCAAGGGGAGTCTAGCTGGTCGCCCACCTTGGAGGTGGACGGGGCTCCGTTGTCCCTCCAAGCGAGCATCAAGGACTATCAGAGAGGTCACACCTCCCACCTGGCCAATGCTTTGGAGCAGTCTCTCCTCCTACCGAAGGACATGGAGGACCTAGGGAGGATGGGTCGGACGCGCCTCTTCCTTTCTCTTAAGAGGAATCTGGGCCTGGTATGTGCTATACCTCAAGTTTATTGTTGTCATTTCAGTCTTCGCGCATGCTAACCCACTGTTAACTGTGCGCCCTTTAGGACTTCTCTTCGCAGGCCATCCAGGAGGCTTTCGCCGCTGATGCGCTAGTGCAACACTACCAAGACCAAGTGGGGGCTGAGAATGCTGCCAAGGTGGAGGTCGAGAAAGAGTTGGGCTGCGCCAAGGCAGAGAAGGCGGAGCTGGCTGCCAAACTGACCTCCGAGTAGAACGAGAGGAAGAGCCTGGGCGCGGGCCTAAAGACGACGATGGTGCAAGCAGAGGCCCAACGTAAGCTCCTGCACCAAAGGGACGAGACCCTGTCTAAAGCGGGGCAAGAGGTCTCCAACTTGAGAAGAGAGCTTGCGCAGGCCCAAGAAGCGGCTCGCATTATCAGGGAGACTATGGAGGCCGCTACCAAGGTTGCCTACAACGAGGGGGTCAAGGTGACGGAGAATCGCCTGACCGAGGAGCTGGGCGAGCTGTGCAAGGAGTACTGCCAGCAAGTTTGGGCGGAAGCCCTAAATGCTGCGGGAGTCCCTGCCAGCTCCAAGTGGAGGGCAACGGAGAAGGTTTGGTATCCCGAAGATATCAAATTTGTCGAAGACGCTCCCTCTACTCTGGTCGCTTCCGAGGTCACGGCATCGACACTGCCTCCCTCCTCCCGGGATCAAGTTTCGCCCCCCGAGGAGGTTGTTGCCTCTAAGGATGGGGCCGCGAAGGGGTTGGGTGAGCCAGCCAGCCAGGTCTTACCTCCGCCCAAGCCAAAGGACAAGGGAAAGCAAGTCCAGGACTCGTCCGAGGTTGCACCAGAGCGGACCGAGCCAATGAAGGAACCCCCATTGAAGATCAAGGGATAGGCAGCCTCGGCCCCCCCTTCGTCGTTTTGCGCAGACTTTCACTTTCATCAACTGTTTTTATGTAGATTTTAAGTATTTCTCCTTGTAATTTCTCTCCTTTAGTTTTGTCTTGAACAGTTTTTAATGAATTCCATTATCTTGCTTTGATAGCGTAACTTTCTTTGATGGATTGTGTTTATTATTGTATGATTCGCCTTATGGCACTTGATTTCTGACATAATTGGGTTGATAAACAAAAAGCTTATTTACGCAGTCTCATAATTGCTCAAGAGACCAATCTACGCAGTCTAGGTTGACATTAGCACTTGGTCGAAAGTAAATTGTATGTTAAATTTTTCCCAAGGCAGAAAGTCCGAGGGCTTGGCGTAACCTAGGTTGATATTAACAGATAGTTTAAATGAGTTGTGTGCTAAATTTTCCCAAAGCAGAAGATCCGAGGACCTGGCTTAGCCCTGGTTGATCTTATCACTTAATAAAAAATAAATTGTGTTAAATTTTTCCAAGGTAGAAAGTCTGAGGACTTGGCTTAACCATGGTTTGACATTAACACTTAATAAAAAATGAATTGGGTGTTAAATTTTTCCAAGGCAGAAGGTCCGAGGACCTGGCTTAGCCCCAGTTGACATTAACACTTAATGAAAATGAATTGTGTGTTAAATCTTCCCAAGGCAGAAGGTCTGAGGACCTAGCTTAGCCAAGGTTGACATTAACACTTAATAAAAAATGAATTGGGTGTTATATTTTCCCAAATCAGAAGGTCCGAAGATCTGGCTTAGCCCTGGTTGATCTTATCACTTAATAAAAAATAAATTGTGTTAAATTTTCCCAAGGCAGAAAGTCCAAGGACTTGGCTTAGCCCCGGTTGATCTTATCACTTAATAAAAAATAAATTGTGTTAAATTTTCCCAAGGCAGAAAGTCCGAGGACTTGGCTTAACCAAGATTTGACATTAACACTTAATAAAAAATGAATTGGGTGTTAAATTTTTCCAAGGCAGAAGGTCCGAGGACCTGGCTTAGCCCCAGTTGACATCAACACTTAATGAAAATGAATTGTGTGTTAAATCTTCCAAAGGCAGAAGGTCTGAGGACCTGGCTTAGCTAAAGTTGACATTAACACTTAATAAAAAATGAATTGGGTGTTAAATTTTCCCAAGGCAGAAGGTCTGAGGACCTGGCTTAGCCCTAGTTGACATTAACACTTAATGAAAATGAATTGGGTGTTAAATTTTTCCAAGGCAAAAGGTCTGAGGACCTGGCTTAGCCAAGGTTGACATTAACACTTAATAAAAAATGAATTAGGTGTTAAATTTTCCCAAGACAGAAGGTCCGAAGACCTGGCTTAGCCCCAGTCGACATTAACACTTAATAAAAAATGAATTGGGTATTAAATTTTCCTAAGGCAGAAAGTCCGAGGACCTGACTTAGCCCCAGTTGACATTAACACTTAATGAAAATGAATTGTGTGTTAAATTTTTCCAAGGCAGAAGGTTTGAGGACCTGGCTTAGCCAATGTTGACATTAACACTTAATAAAAAATAAAATTGTGTGTTAAATTTTCTTAAGGCAGAAGGTCTGAGGACCTAGCTTAGCCAAGGTTGACATTAACACACATATATAATCTAGCGATAGGGATTTACGCATTAACAACCAGCATGACAAAATGATGTTCGAAAGTTTGGCATGTATGCCTTTTATTAATAGTAGTACTTTCGAAGGTTGTTTACATTCTAGGGTCGTTTTACAAGTTTATCTTCCAAGTCAGCGAGATAGAATGACCCTACGTCGGAGGTTGAGGTTATTCGGTAGAGCCCCTCCCAATTTGGTCCCAGTTTTCCCAAGGATAGGTCCTTAGCAGTCCCGACAACTTTTTTCAAGACTATGTCTCCTGGGGCGAGGGGCTTGGATCGTACGCGAGAGTCATACCCCCGCTTGAGCTTCTATTGGTAGCAAGCTAGCCGGACCATAGCACTTTCTCGCCTCTCTTCCACCAAGTCTAGCCCCTTCAGCAGCATGTCGTTGTTAACGTCTGGGGTGAAAGACTGCGCCTTCACCATCGGGAACCCCATTTCCACAAGAATCACAGCCTCGGCGCCATACGCCATGGCGAAAGGAGTCTCCCCTGTGGACCTTCGCGGTGTAATTCGGTAAGTCCACAACACGTGTGGTACCTCATCCACCCATCTGCCCTTCGCGTCATCTAGTCTTTTCTTAAGTCCATTGACTATCAACTTGTTGATTGCTTTAGCTTGGCCGTTCCCCTACGGGTAGGCTGGGGTGGAGTATCTGTTTGTGATACCGAAGTCTCCACAATACTTTCTAAAGGCTTTGTTGTCGAACTGAAGTCCATTGTCCAAGATGAGAGTACGTGGAACCCCGAATCTGGTGATAATGTTCTTCTAGACAAATCTCTTCGCATCCACGTCCTGGATATTCGAGAGTGGCTCGGCTTCTACCCATTTAGTAAAATAGTCTGTCTCGACGAGCAGCCATCGCTTGTTGCCCGCCGCCCTCGAAAACGGTCCCACTATGTCCAAGCCCCATTGCGCAAACGGCCAAGGGTTGACTAATGGATTAAGAACGCCACCAGGCTGGTGAATGTTGGGGGCGAACCTCTGACATTGATCGCACTTTCTCACGTACTCCTGCGCCTCTCTCTGCATGTTTGGCCACCAGTACCCCTGGGTGAGGGCCCTGTGAACTAGTGACCTTCCACCCGTGTGGCTACCACATATCCCTTCATGCAACTCCTCTAAGAGCTGCTCCGTCCCCTCCGGATGCACACACAATAGGTAAGGCCCCGAAAAGGAGCGTTTATAGAGCTTCTCGTCCTCGGACAGCCAAAACCGTGGGGCCTTCCTACGGATCTTGACGGCCTCAGACTTGTCCTCCGGCAGAGTGTCGTGCTTAAGGAAAGACATTATGGGGTCCATCCAACTAGGCCCTGCACTGACTTGTTGGACCCGAATGACGTGACAATTTGGCCCGGTTGGCCTAAGCATGTCCTCAACGAGAATGACCCGGGGAAGGCCATGGGCCGAGAAGGTCGCGAGTGTGGCCAGCGAGTCGACGTAGGTGTTCCCGCTCCTAAAGACATGCGATAGTACGAAAGATTTAAATTTGGCCTGCAAGCATTTAGCGCGGGCTAAGTACTCTCGCATTCTCGGTTCCCTAGCTTCCAACTTCTCTTCCATCTGGTCGACCACTAGCTGTGAGTCCAAGAACGCTAGCACCGCTCTTGCTCCCATTTTTCGAACCATGTCCATTCCCACCAGCAAAGCCTCGTACTCGGCTTCGTTATTGGTAGCCGAGAATGCTAGCCTCAAGGACTTTTCCACGACGATTCCTTCCGGGGACATCAACATTATCCCCATGCCTGAACCCCTCTAGTTGGAGGCCCCGTCCACGTAGAGCTTCCACACCGGAGGTGTTTCACATGAGGTTATGCCAACTGGCTTTCCACCTGTGCCCCATACCCTCAGGTTTTCCTCCGGGGAAGGCTTAGTGAACTCCGCCACCAGGTCGGCCAGGACTTGCCCCTTCACAGATGTACGAGGCAAGTACTTGATATCAAAGGCTCCCAAGAAAGTTCCCTATTTGGCGATTCTGCTGGAGTAGTCGGCACTCCACAGCACGGACTTGAGCGGGAGTTGGGTTAGCACGACGACCGTATGAGATTGAAAATAGTGCCGGAGCCGGCGCGTCGTGTGCACTACGGCCAAGATTGCCTTTTCCAACGGTAAATACCGGATCTCAGCTTCCTGCAGAGACTTGCTCATATAATAGACCGGTCTCTGTATACCGTTGTTGTCCCGTATCAAAACCAAGCTAATGGCATGGGTAACCACAACTAGGTATGCAAACAACACTTCGTCTAGATCAGGGCGTGACATAATGGGTGGCCGAGAGAGGTACTCCTTCAGCTGCTGGAACGCCAAGGAGCACTCCTCGGTCCATTCGAATCCCTTCCATTTGTTTAGCAGTTGGAAGAAGGGTCGGCACCTGTCTGCAGATCGGAAAATGAACCTACTGAGGGCGGCCGTCATCCCTGCCAGTCTCTGGACCTCCTTCGGGTTCCGAGGAGGTTGCAAGTTACAGATTGCGGTGATCTGTTCGAGGTTGGCCTCAATACCTCTGTAAGTAAGCATATAGCCCAGGAATTTACTAGACCCTACACCGAAAGAGCATTTGGAGGCGTTCAAATGTAACTTGTGCTCCCGTAAAGTTAGGAATGTGTTGTCCAAGTCGGCCACATGCTCCGATATGACCCTGCTCTTCACAACCATATCATCTACGTATACCTCGACGGTCTTTCCTAATTGCGCCTCGAAATTTCGGGTCATCATCCTTTGATAGGTAGCCCCTGTATTTTTCAGGCCGAAGGGCATCACCTTGTAATGGTAGTTGCCGGTGGGGGTAACGAAAGCAGTTTTCTCCTAGTCTTCCAGAGCCAAAGGTATCTGGTGGTACCCCTGAAAGGCGTCCAGGAAACTCATGCGAGGCGCGTGAGGGAGCGTGCAGTCTCCGATGGTGTTGCGGTTTCCACGAAAGTGTAGATCAGTGCAAGACGATCCTAGTGGTCTACTTTAGTCCATTTCGGTTTATTCTAGCAATAATAAATACTAAGTTTCAGCTTTTACATATTATATAGATTCATAAAATTTAGATTTTCTCTATTATGCTCAATGAATCCTTAATCCAACTAATTGAGTGGGGCTAGATTCTCTCTCAACTCTTTGTTGATCAAAATTTCATGATCTACTATAACTAGTATGATGTGTGTGTGTGTGTGTGTGTGTGTGTGGGGGGGGGGGGGGGGTATATATTGTAATACCCACATATGGTTTAAATTGGATCTTTAGGCCTAATGCTTTTATACTTGTTTTTAAATAATATTATTGGGCTATTGCTATTTTAACTCAATATATAAAAAAAAAAAAAAAAAAAAAAAAAAAAAAAAAAATTGGCATGAGTTTTTTAAATTATCAGCTACCACATTATTTTCCTTCAGCAAATTGTTGAATTTTTAACATAAGGAGTCCATTTGTTATACTATCAAGGTTTATGTACTAAATTAAATGGAAAAAGAAAAAAAAAAGTTAAGAATGTCCTAGTGCATTTTACCTCCTGTAAACGTTTGCTAAGCATTTTTTTTATTTTTTTGGATTTTATGAATTTACCTTTTTAAAATCAATCATAATCAGGCATTATGGACAAGCAGGCTTTGTAAATGGGGTATAGTACTTTTTAATGTGTTTAGAATTTTGGTGGAAATGGGATAAAGTAAATATAATCTCATGTACAGGCGTGATATGTTATATGTCGTTCCACTCAAATTTTTAATGATAAAAGCAAAGCTACAGGTCGTTGAGCAGTTAGTTTCCCATTGCTCATTT
Organism: Castanopsis chinensis; assembly: GCA_032878915.1. NCBI lineage: Eukaryota > Viridiplantae > Streptophyta > Magnoliopsida > Fagales > Fagaceae > Castanopsis > Castanopsis chinensis. The sequence continues at coordinate 2,062,832 of JAVQMG010000080.1, read as the reverse complement.
CATCTCTCCCTGCAACTTCTATGCATTTGTGTTACTGTTCTTTGTTTTTCCTTTTAAGTACATTGCCCTGACCAAAAAACTACGTTATTGTTGAATTGAATTTCTTTAAATTTCATCTTTCAATCAAATTATTATATGTCCCTATCCCATTTCCAGTCAAACTTTTCTGGACATGAGAATATAATCTTGACAAATAATGGAAAAACTTGAAAATTCTCAGAGAAAATGAATGTTAGGAACTTGATGAGATTTATAAGGGTGAGATCACTATAATTCCTTCACTCTCCAAAACGTGAGCCACAGACAGTTTATTGTGCCACTTTATGTTCCAGAGCATCAGTAATGTTTGGCATGGGGAAGTTCTAATTATAGATTTAACCATCCATATATAAATTTTTTCTTGGACTGTTTAATTGATAATTTTAAAGCTGAAGCCAATTGATATAATGTGGGATAGTGGATGTGGCCTTGGGGAAGTTCTCTGTTGCTGTAGAATGCCTAGGATAGGAACAATTACTGTTGCAGTTGCTTTAGTGTTTATTTCTTTTTAAGTCGTGCAATTTTAGTTGTTTTTGCTTCTCAAAAAAATTTTAGTTGTTTTTTTGTGTGTAAAAGTGTGTGCAGCAAGTTTTTGCTTTTGTTTTTTAATTTACTTTTTTTAACAAGGATACTAGAGAAAGAGAAGTGGTTGCCTAGTTAATTTGTAAAATTGCGATAAAATTGTAGATGGATTGGAAAGCAATTGACAAGGAGAGAAAAAATGCTATTTATTTCATAAATGAGGTGGAAAATGATAAATATCTAGAGTTATTTTTCTAATTGTTAGATCTTTTAGAATTGTATGGTGTAAAAAATATGTAACTTGAACCCACGTCATATTTTCATGGTTATTCTTAAAAGAATTATATAAGAAACAATTTTTTTGGAATATAACATTCTACAAGGCAAGTTTAATAACACGCAGTTAAGAATATAAAACAAGAATATATATGTATATATGTGTGTGTATACATATATATTCTTTATGCAGCGAAGCAAGCCATAAACCACATCATTAATGATTCTCATTTGAACGCGCCCAAGAGGATATACTGATTAGGCCAAGAAATCTCAATGGACACACGACAGTAGTATTCAGTTAATCTGGTTACAGAAACTCGTAGAGAATGACGAAAGGCGAAAAGCTAGTAGTTCAAACAGAGGGATTTCAAAGCAGCTAGCTCTGGCATGGGATTTGGAAGGCTGAATTATTTCCTATGAGATCTAGCAAAAATGCACTGCCCACATGGTTGGATGAGAAATCAAAGGAGGTTGAATTCTTTGCAGTATTGTTGAGTGAATCCTCTAGGAGGCAAAGTTGGGTGGATTTATCATTCGCAGTGTTAGCCGAATCCCTTTGGTATTGGGGCAATCAGATCCTTCTTCGCTGGAAAACCATGCACGATTAGCAGCAGATAGGTTAGAAGAGTTAAAGAAAAATCAGGCTGTTCAGTTAAGCCCTCCAAGATCGAGCATCCTTCGAGGTAGCAAGCACCCGAACAAAGCTAGTACAAAATACGTTTTAAGCTTACTGTTACAGACTCTTTATATAATAGAAAACAGAGGTTAGCGCTAAAGTAAAAACTGAACACCACACAGAATGGGGTTTGATGGTAGGGGTGCTTGTCCAGGTACCTAGAGAGGGAGAAGGCATTTGGTATCAAATAATACTATGATAACAGTATCAAAATTTAATAAACGTGGGATATGTTAGCAACAAATAATTAACTACTAACAATTGAAAGATATGCATTAGTGGGTAGTTATTTTTACACACTTGTTTTTCATTTATTGGATTTTAATACGGATGACGTGATACAATTTGATATAAAAAACTTTTTTTCTAGAGATGAGCGATTTGAGAGATAGCTCCAATAAAGCCCGTGTGGTACACATGGTATTACAAATTACCGTCACCTGACGTGAGGATGATGAGCCCACACTGGATATCCCTTTTTAAATTTTTTTTATTCAAAAAAAAAAAGAAAAAAAAAAGTAATAGCCTTAACTGCTATTAAACAAACTCCAGTTAAACGACCTGTAGCTTTGCGTTTATCAAAGACAAAAGTAAAACGACATATAACAACATATCACGCTGTTAAGGCATGTATGGTCAAGAATTTAAATCCAATCTCAACCTTCACTTTCTCCATCATAATATTACAATTCAGGGGGTCTGCCATTTTTCACTTCTTTGAATATGTATGGCACTCGTGGGACACGCATATAAGCTTTTGATGAATTTTCTAGAGAACAATCTTTATTTCTAAACCTAGTCAACTAGTCCAAATCAAATTCTTTTATTTGGTGAATAATAGAGGTTTGAATGTCCTTTAAAAGTGGAAAAGAAGGTCAAAGTGAAGCGGAGGAAGAAATAGCTCATCTTACCAAAACTGATGCTTTGACTTGAATAGCTGGGGGACTGAATGGTTCATACATGTACAGTTAAATTTCCTTTTTTTTTTTTTTTTTTTCTTGTTAATACGTGACTAGTCTCATCACAGGAGTGAATCCTCATTCTTTTTATTTATTTATTTTTTTTTTCTGTCAATATTAATTTTATTATATATTTTTAAGACAATTTTATGCTAATAAGAAAATTTATAGGTTCCTATCAAAAAAAGAAAAGAAAATTCATAGGTATGATATAGAAAATTATAGTTTAAAACTTCCAATGTGCAAAGCAAAATTACATCCGTTTAAATATGGATTTGAATTACATCTACTTCAATTATCTCCTCTCTAAATATCTCCTTCTCTCTCTTTTTCTTTGTAGTTTGCACTGAAACCAGCCCACACCACACTTTCATCCACTGGCAACACTTTTAGATAAAAGTTGTCTCATTCACACCACTCCTTTTGAAAAACAAAAACTAGACAGACTCGCCCCCTTTTTCTTGGATTGTTCAAACCGAAATTCAAACAGAGTGTGGACTTGGAGTCAACAATCTTGTCTAAGCTAATGATGGTGTGGCTCAATCATAACCATTAACCGAAGTAAGTCTCCAAGGCCACTGTTTGGTCAGAATTTCTTTAATAAATATCGGCTCCACCGAAAGTGAACGACCTTGATTTTGAATACTTTTTGACAAATTGGAACCACCCCACATGCATGTTTATCAACCCTTTTCTTTCATTCTTGTTTTGATCTTAGTTCAGTTGAATTTCACTGTAATGGTGTGAATTGAAAGAATTTTGAGTCTTGTGTTGTGTTTGTACTATTTCGGGATTTTTCTCATTATATTTGCTATTCACTTCACATTAGATAATATGTTAGTAGTATCTTAATTTATAGAATTCTTCTTGGGAAAAATCTCTTAAATCCTATTGTTAATCTGAGAACATGGCTACTGACAAACCTTCCCGTAGAAGTCATAAACTATGCTATGCTGCAATTGCAATTTTCTTTGTTATCATAACCTTGTTCTTTACCATCTTCAAGCCTAAAGACCACAAAATTTCCCTCTACCCTGAAGGCATAAAACACATTGACTTCTTGGCCTTAACACCTAATGTCACATTGTCATTAGGCACTGTTGTTGCAATTGAGAACCCAAACTATGGAAGCTTCAAGTACAAAAACACCACATCTTATGTTACATATCATGGGGAAGTTGTGGGTGAAGCTCCAATTGAGCAAAGATATGTCCCTGCACGCCACAAGCTTAACATTACAACTTCTGTGGAGCTTATGGCTGGTAAATTGCTGATCAATCCCCATTTATTATCTGATTTTGCTCGTGGGATCTTGAATTTGACTTCAACAGCTGTGTTGCCTGGGAAAATGATAGTGCTAAACATCTTCAGGTTCCATGCCACCGTTTATAACAGTTGTAACATATCTGTTTTTATTAGTCCTCAGAAAATAGAGTCCATGTGCAAGACCAAACTCAAGTTATAATTTTTGTTGTTATTCGTTCATTTCCCTGCATATTTCCTTATCATCGTGTAATCACATAAAAAATAAGTAAATAAAATGGAAATCCAAGGAACTCATTATGGTCTCTCTCAAACAAACTCCTACATCATCTAAAAGAAAGTTTCCCATCTGACTTAATCCAAGCATGAAAGATTATGGGCAAAATTTGCTTAATAGTACTTTAAAACAAAAAAATTGGGTGAATAGCATATGTTTGATGTTATTTAGTTAGTTAGATTGTTTTTGAAAGTCGAGTTTGGCAAACTCAACTTCCAAAAGCAATCTAACTAACTATATAACTTCTTTCATGTACTGCTTACCTAAATTTTTCTAATAACATACTATTTGGCAAATTTTGCCAAAGATTATGAGTTTTTTATTTTTATTTTTTTAATATGAATTCTTTTTTATATACTTAAAATCATTATCATTGTTTGCTCAAAAAAAATAAAATCATTATCATTGTATATATAAAAGGAAGAACCTCATGTTTTGGCGCTACAAAAAACTCGTCCTACATCAGTGTTTTTAAACTATCGCTATAGCCTGTGTTTGTTTAGAAAAAATTCCCTATAATAGAGGTTTAAAAAGTGCCAAGATAGGGTTTCAAAACCATCGGGACCTATACTGGCACTTTTAAAAACGCCAGTGTAGGTCTTTCGGACCTATTGTCACACTCATTACACAGTGCTACAGTGCATTAGGAAAAAAAGCGTCGGGATAGGGCATTTGGACCATACCAACACTGTTTGGGGCTATCCTAGTGGTTTAAAAATACCAAAATAGCCCCAGTTTTTTGTAGTGTGGAGCCTAAGATTCTACCATATAGCACATTTTTAAAGAATTCATTTATTTTACCCTCCACCCCCTCTTGTACTTATAAATTAGCACCATGTGTCATTCTTTTTTTTGAAAGGAAAATAATAGGGACCAAATATGAGCATGTTAAAATAGTTATTGGTATATTGCTGGTAACAAAAAACTTACTGATTTATCTTTCTACAATCTATTCCTCCTTTATGATGGTGTCTCTCCATTGACATTGGCCTTGCATCCTCTTGCATTGTGCTCTTTCCTTTGACATGTCCCACACTTGATGGGCTTGTTTGCTCTAGACACTCTGTAAGAGTGCCTTGGCTCATCAGCATCCCTCTTCCCTTTTGTGGGTGGCCTACCTAGTGGCTTATAGATAGTAGGTGCAACAGGAGCAGGTTTTGGCCACTTGAAATCCACTCAGACTAGCCAAGCATGGGAGGTATAGGTGTCTTGTATGCCTCCATATAAGCATCTTTGTAGTACCATGGATGAGTGTAATCCTCTTTACAGAAATGGCTACAACTCCATGCATGTAGTGGATTCCTGTCAAGTCCCAGACTCTACAATTGCATGTCTTCCTTACCAAGTCCACCAGATGCCTCTACCCTTAGACTCTACTTTCAACTTCCCTAGACTGTCTTATACGTTTGGACATAACTTGCCACCATACTTTTCTATGCCAATCCTCTTTATGTCTTTCCGCTCATAAATAGATGGAAAAACATAAAGAGGATTGGCATAGAAAAGTAATGAGGGAAAGACATTTCCGCTCATAAATAGATGGAAAGACATCCCTAGAATGCCAATCCTCTTTATGGCATTTCCTCACGTGTGGGCCGAAACTACCTTTGAATAGGTGAGGCTCAATACGTGGGAATTAAATGGGAGGTAGAGTGGAGGAGACAAGGATCGAACTCAGGATTTCATGCTCTGATACCATGTTAAATTACCGATTGTCTCAAAAGCTTAAGCTTTTGGGATATGGTAAATTTAATCATTTAACCAATACTTCTAACATTTTTTTTTAGCAAGCGAACAGTAATTGGTACTGTTCATGCACATGGAGTTACTGTACAGAAGACAAAGTTATTGTTTACGTACTATTCATGGGACCCACAAGCACTTTATTCAGAAAAAAATATTAAAAATGAGTTCCACAATACTATTCACACATTTAAAAATTATTTTGCTACAATGTTTTTAATTTTCAGTTTCAGCAATAAGTTCTATCTAAACGGACCCTAAAATAATCTCTCTGTTCTTTCATCAGTATACAGTGATTAAACTCTCTCTCAATTCTCTGTCTGAGTAAGCTTTTAACATCATATATTTCAGCTAAAATCTTTATCGAATAAGCAATAAGGAAAAAAAAAATCCTGTAAATTCAAGAAAGTACTGAATTGCACATTTCTGTTATGGTTTATTATTTAGCAGATATATATTAAAAAAGCATTTTCTGAACCATTCTTTTATGCCTCTGTTTTTTACCTTCCTTCGCTATTGAAAAAGAAAGAAAAGAAAGAAAACTGATTCTCCATACGATGAATAGTTGCTACAGATATTACCAGAGATTCTCTCACTGCAGTTTTAGTTGGGCCTCTACAGAAGTGTATGATGCAGTCCATTCCTGCAGCAAGTGGGTTGGGTGTGTTTAGTGTTGTTTTAACCGGTCATGTCCTCTAGGATCTAGCCCCTCTTTCCTTTTTAATTTTTAATTCTTAATAATTGTTACAATAATTTGGACAAAGAAATTAGAGCCTTGGTTTTCTTAAAGAGATCAGAAAATGTTGTTGAATTAAAATATTTTTGGTCTGTCATTCTAGTCCAAACTTGTGTAATATAATATTCAATTCATGTGGTTGGTTTAAATAAATTAGAAAATTTTAGATTTTAAATTTAGATTAAATAATTTGAATAGGGAATGAAATGTCAATTATTTTAATTGATAAAAATTTGTGGAAATATTTGAGCTTTATTAAAATGTAGCAATGAATTAACTAATTATAATTTTTTTTTTTCGATAAACAAACTGGAATATTATTAAAACAACATCAAGATCTAAATACATCATGGATAAGAGTTTGCTGAATACAGCAAGAAGTCTCTTCAATCCAAATTACATCATTGACAAGGTTTTGAGTTTGTTTAGCTAGAATATGGGCTAGCTGATTGCCCGTCCTTTGCACATGAGTGTAATGTTTTTTATTTTTTTTATTTTTTTTTATTTTTTTTTATTTGAGTAAATCTCCAAAATTCACTTCATCATATACATATATTGTTTTTTCTTTTTTTTGGGGGGGGGGGGGATAAAATGTTTTTTGGGGGGGGGGGGGGGATAAAATGTGTTGTTAAATTTATATAAAGTGATTTATACTAATAGTCATTCCTCAAAATCCCTTGATTTCTTTTTAAAAGCTAAAATGCAAAACTAACCCTCTTATTTTCTTCAGATTTCATTTCAGTCCTCTAATTTTGCTTTCATTCATTTCAATCCTTTAAGTTTCAGATTTATTCAATTGAGGTCTTTCCGATAAATTTTGTTAAAATTTTTTGAAAAAAAACGTGGAAAATATTTTTCAATCATTAATTGAATTTTTTTAATTTAAAAAATTTGAAGAAAAATTTTAAAAATTAACCACAACATATAACAAAAATTGATGGAAAAGCCTTAATTGAATAAACTTGAGAATTAAAGGACTTAAATGAACAAAAGCAAAGGTAAAGAACTGAAATGAAATTTAAAGAAACTTAGAAGGTCAATTTTGCATTTTTACCTTTTAAAAATCTAATCCAAAGTCCAAACAAAACATTTTTGATATAGCAAAAAAAAATTCTTGAAAAAAAGAAAAAGAAAAAAAAAAACTATATCGTGAGACATTTTTCATGTCCTTTTTGGCATTTTCCTTTGTTTACATTTTCTCTAGAATATTTAGTAACCATATATTTAGTTGAAAACCTAACATCTCCTGAGGTGAGGTCTTACAGACCCACTCTCTTTTGAGAATTTGAACTAGTTATCTAAAGGTTAATTAAGGAAGAGAGTTGAGAGTTGGAGGAAACTTAAATTATTAGTAGCAAAGCTATTCACAAACAAATCTTTTAACTTGGGGGGGGGGGGGGGGGGGGTTGGGGGAGGGGAGTGGGGGGTGGCATTCAAGATTGCCATGATAAATAGATGGAAGCCTACTGTGTCTCTGTACAAGTCTGAGATCTAGGAGAGAATGTGTTCATATTCTATTTTTAGGACCCTTGATAAAAAGATTATACAAATGAATAGCCCTTAGGCTTTTGATAAAAGCCTTTTACTGTTGCATGAGTTTTTGAATCAATGGAATTAGAATTTAGAAATAACTTAGATTAAAAATTTATTTCTGGCTTGTAATGTGAAAGTATAACAGAAAACTCTACAAAAATTGGATGGAGATAGTAATCACTGTGTTCTTTTACATGAGCACAAGCATGCATATTTATGCTCGTTAAAAATTGGCTCTGCTGTCTATTGTCCAACCCACAAATAAATTTCATTTCATCTTCCTTATTTTGCCCATAAATTTAATATACTTGGTGGCCAAAGAATTTGTTAATAAAACAGATGGTTTAAATTCTTCTTGCCGTGTTTGAACTTGAATTCTCAGCACCAAATGAAGATGGTACTTGAGCCAAAATCAAATCCAATGGTCTAGTATCTCCAGCTATTGTCGGTTCAATTATTTGTAGCGTAGATGAAAAAAGTCTGGAAATAAAGAAAATCAAACATAGGAGTGACAATGTCAGTTGTTAAAAAATGCAAACTGACAATGCACTTGTTTTGTGCTGAGGGAGAATTTTTCCTCACATGAGGAACTCCATTTTATAAGAAAGTTGAATGTAAAGGAAACTGCCCAAGCACAAAACCAATTCCCCAGCACCATCAACTACTAGCATTAATCCCCTTTACATGAATTGGTAAAATCTGCAAGAGAGCAAGTTTCAGATAAGCTCAATGAATATGGAAGACGCCATATCTAATAATTCTCTTTATCTAATATTGGTGTCACTAGCTCATTGCTCGAAATTGGGAAGGAAAACCAATCTATATATTACTAAAAGCTGAAGCGTAGCATTTAATGTTGCTATGCTCACATTGAGCTGCATCACTAGCCACATCATCATTTTTTGTTTTCAATTTTTGTTATATATATTTTTTAAAATATTTTCTCTTTTAAGGTGACTTAAAAACTTCATTATTTAAAAATTAAAATATCTTTTAACCATTATTTTTATTATTAAATTTCCAAAACTCTCCCTCCTTTTACCTCTTTATCTCCCCACTACTTTCTACCTTAATATCATTCTTTCTTTAACTTTTTGTCTTCTTTTATTTTGACCATTCTTATTCTCAAAATCTTACTATAAATTTGACGTTTTCCTTTTCATTCTATGCAAAATTTTCTCACACAAAAAGGTTACTTCTCTCTCTCTCTCTCTCTCTCTCTCAATTTTTTCATTTTTTATTTGATTTTTTTTTCATTGCATCAATTCTTTAGGTTGATGAATTTTTCTCTCAATTTTTTAATTTTTTGTTTGATTTTTTTTTTTCATTGCATCAATTCTTTAGGTTGATGAATTTTTATGTTAATTAGAATTCTACTTTGGGTTGATGCAATTTATTTTTGTGTTTTAAGTTGTTATCTTTTATATTTTCTTTAATTAAATATTATCCTACTGCATTATGCATATAGTATATAATAATATAATGTTATTATATTACATAGAATGACTTGGATAATTTGATGTTTATTTCTACATAGTTTATTTTTAATCTCTTTTCCTCTCATCTTATTTTATTCAACATTTAAATCAAGTCACATCCTTCATATTGTTAAATTATGTGGCAAAAATCAAGAAAATGGTTAGACACAAACTTGCCTTCCTTTATCATACGTTGGAGGAATCAATATATTTGTGTGATAAAGGGTCATATAATTTATAATTTAGATAGCACCCTTTGAATGTGACTAGGCCCATAGATTGAGCAACTTGTAGACTTAAAAAGGCTATTGAGAATGAACTTTTTGAATTAAGTCTAAAAATATATGAACTACTATATATCATTTAGATAAAAACTTTTATCATAGATACATTAATATTTTTTTTTTTTGCCACATTTTTAAATCACGCAAACTTAATAATTTTATATTATGTGTTAGCATAGTCTCTATTTCTTCTTCTTCTTCTTCTTCTTCTTCTTCTTCTTCTTCTTCTCGGAAATATTATGTATTATCTTTAAAGGATGCCAACAATATTGATCTTATGGGAAAAGTTACATAAAATATTGAGAAAAAAAAAATATTACAATCTACTAAAAATGTTTTACACATTCATCTATTTTAATTTATATTTTTTTCCAAAATAAAATTTTAATTTAGATATTTATAAGTAAACAATGAAATAATAATTCAAGAATAATAATAAACAAATATATCTATACATATTTATCTTGTGTAGTTGTAACTTTACATATACTTTTGCATTTACATATTCATCTACTTCAATTTAGATGTTTATAACTTAATAATGAAATCTATAAACAAGGTGATTAAAACAATCATATTTGTGCAATTCAAAAAGTCACAATTTCTTTTTTCAAAAAAATGCCTTTTACATTTCCTTGGAATTATTTTAATTTTTATTTTTATTTTTTATAAAGCCTTTAACATACTATTAACCTAACCACTTCATACATTAAAAAAAATTTAAGGCTCATTATTACTTCCGTTAATATATTATGGATATCTTAATTGATTGAGACCAAACTAGAGAAATGTCTTTCATATTTCCTTGAAAATTCAAAATAAAAAAAATAAAAAAATAAAAAAAAAAACCCTTTAACATGCCACTAACATAACTACATCTATAACTATTTAAGCCATCCATGATATCTATTTCTTATTGATAACCATAAAATTTACAACTAGCAAGGGAACATACAAAGTAATAAAGAATAAATGAAGGAAGATAAAAAGAAATAAAATTAAACGTCAATTAACAACTATTATTTGGAAAATAAAATGGTGGTAAAGAGGAGTAAGAAATAAAATAGAGATGGCTATACAGAGGACATTAAAAACTTTATAGTGCAATGAAATCAACAATTAAATATAATAATACAAAATAGTAACTTAAAACTAATCAAATTCTAACTAGGGAAATTATATATATATATATATATATATATATATATATGTATATATATATACACATATATAAAATCATAATCTTCATACACCATGACTTAAAAAAAATTACTGAATAGTTCTACCTCTTATTTAATATCTATTTTATACAAATCATTAACCAATAATTATATAATAATGGTAAAAAAATGTTATAGACAAGATTATGAAAAATATGATAAATTTTTTTTTTTTTAAACTCTATAAATTCTAGGGAGTAAAATAGTATTTAATCTAAAAAATTATTACGCGCAACGCGCGGGTCTGCGACTAGTTACAATAATTACTATAGAAACTGCAAAGCATAATAACTAAGCTCATTGAATCTATAATAGTTTGTTATGCACTTGCAATCAATAGTATCTATAAAATTAAAATCTCTGACCAAGACATGGAGGATTGATCACTGACCAAGACAGGGTGGACAAGTACTCTTGATTGCAGTGGGAAATGCTCAATATCAGCTTATATAAAATTTCCTCTCTGAAATTCTTAAAACACAATTTGAAATTGCTTGAACAGAAATAAAACCCAAATGTTATATAATAGAAATTCAAATTGAACAGAAGGATTAAAAAATAAATAAATAATTGGCATAACAACATAAAGATTGATGCTTTTTGTGATATTAATTAACAGGTCTATTTAACATCAATGCTTCTAGAATGCACACCTTCACTTCTCTGCAAATTTACTCTTAACCAAAAAAAAAAAAAAAAAAAAAATTTAAATTTATAAATCTAATCAAAAAGCCAAAAAAAAATTACACAAATTTACATCAACAATTGAAAACATAAATACACTACCAATGTTATACATCTAACAAATTTACATAATCAAGAACCTAAAAACTCTATTAAACTCGCCACCTGCCCAACCACCTAGATATTTTTTTTTAACCTTCATACCCAATACTAACCCATTCATTGAAAATAGTCCTCCATGCTTCGGGTTAGATGGATCGTTAATTTAGATTAACCTTAGGACAATCCCTTCCACACCAAGCTCAACCCTGTACAAGTTACAAAATTAAACTCTATCATTTTTAAAAGGTTTCAAATAAGCCCATCTTTTATTTTCCTACTAACGCTGCTGATAGGAAACGACACCATTTCACTGACTTACATATCAAAACTGTCATTTTCATCTATGATGTTATGAAAATAGTGGAAGAATTATTTGAAACCTTTTGAACAAGCATAGTTTAAATTGAAATTTTTGAAAAAGTGTAGGATTAGTTTAAAATTACTCCTAAACAATAGGGTTTCAAATATAAATTAAAAAAAAAAAAAAAAAAAAAGAAAAAAAAAAGAGATAAGGTTGAGGTAAGTCCAACTTAAAACATGGTAAAATTATGTCTTCACATAATTACATAATCAAAAGGAAATAAGTAAAAAAAAAAAAAAAAAAACACACAGTTGTTGCACAGTCCAAGCAATTCATGGGTTGAGAATGAGTTAGTAAGCTTTTAAGGTTTTTTTTTTTTTTTTTTGGTCCATGGACTTTCTCTTTAGTCATGGATCCATGAGACGGTATATTCTTCCAGAACTCGCTTGCCCTTGTCTTTTGGATCAATGGGACTCCTCAGGCTTCCAAAATTAGACTCCTTCCTAGAGCTGGAGGTTCCTTCACCATAATCGTGCTTTTGTGTATCCCTATTTCCATCTTCAGTGGGCCATTGATGGATGAGATCCCAATCATCAGACGAGTTGAAGTTCATGCTATGGCTTAATATTGTTTGCTCAAACTCTTCCAACTCATAATGGTACAAGAGACGAAGGCCACATATCTCCACCTTCAAACCTGGCCAGTCAGTTGTAAATGAAGCCTCAACGCAGTTGGCTTGATTCAAACAATTTCGCCCTCTATAGGATAGCAAAATGCATCCACCTTGATCTAGCATCACAAGATTTTCTTCAGTCAGGCTATAACCATGAAGAGGTCTCACATGACCAACATTGGTTTCCAAACAACAAATAAGGGTAGGACTAGTATCTGAATCCAGAATGTCAAAGTCGACAATTGGATCAAAATAAGCGCACAGAACTAGACCCATCCAAGAACTATCACTGTATAGATTTGGAGGTAGATCGATTGTCACCCTGGGCTCATCGCTCAGTTTATTGAACCAGTCCAAAATTTCACCTGGAGGCAAACGGGGATTACAGAAAATGCATCGATCAAAGCCCTGTGAAACAGAAATATTGTGTTTTATGGTTGAGAGGAGAGAAATTAAAAAGAGGGAGATGGAATATCTTGTTTGAGACAGAAAAACAACCTAGTTATTACTTACCAATGGGTCATTTTTGCCGAGTTCATTCTGAATCCAAGACCTCGTTTTTTTATTTATATTCTCAGTTTTCTTTTGATCAGGGATGCCCAAAAAATCAGACTCGGACTTCATGCAGTTCTTCACGCAGTTCTTGAACTCTTCCACCGAATCCTGGTACAATAGACGAAGGCCACAATTCTGCACCTTCAAGTAAGAGCTGTTTGTCTCAAATGAAACCTTAATGTAGACACAATCATATAGCCAATCAGGAAACGACCCACGTGGTATATAGGTCAGCCAAGTGAGTCCACCTAGCAGTGAAATCATGCGATCTTCTTTAGTTGGCCAATAGATATGGCGAGGTTTCACACTCATATCATTAGGCCCATTACTTCCTTCCAAGTGGCAAATAAGTTTGTAAGAAGAGATTGAATCCATAATGTCAATGAGACTAGCCACATCCTTTGCAACAAAAAAAACTGCACATAGAGCAACTCCCAACCAAGTACTTCTATTATGCAATTTTCGAGTTAGTCTGAATGTCACGTGGGACTTGTCACTTTGAATGCGGAACCAATGCGGAATTTCAATTGGAGGGTGACAAGAATTATAGTCACAGGATCCATCAAAGCCCTGTAAAACAGAAATATTGTGATTAATAAGTGAGAGTGAGAAGTTAAAGAGAGGGAGAGGAAATATTATGTTTGAGGTAAAGCAAAGTCATAATCTATTAATTACCGGCAAGTGGCTTTGGGAGAGCTGATTCTTAGCTCTACTCATTTTCACTTTGTAACGAGCTGTTGATTGATCGTTCAATACTCGAAACCCATGTTGCTCTTCCATAATGAAACGAGCTAGTATTTCAAGAAACCATTCTTCATGCATATGGTAGAAACTAAGCCCCCATTTTTGCACAATGATACCTGGCCAATCGCTTATAATTGAAGCCTTGATGCAACTGAACTCACCTAGAAATGGACAGCATGGAATACAGCACAGCCAAAGAAATCCACCCTCAATATCTAGCCACGTAAATTCTTTTTGAATGGTGCGATGGACATGGATTTCTGGCTCTGGAGCAGCTTCGTCCGTTTCCAAAACACAAATAAGGTGGTGAGAAATCGATGAATTGGGATTTTCAATAATTGCAGTTTGATGCTTATCGCTTGAAAAATAAGCACACAAAACAAGTCCCATCCATTTGTTGTCATTGAAAAAATAATTGGATATATCAATTTTCACTGAGGGCTCATTACTCTGGTAGTTGAAAAAATGTAAAATTTCCACTGGGGGGAAGCAAAATGAAATTTCAGAGCACCCATCCTGCAAAATAAATAAAATTATAGGACATAGAGGGCGAAGTTAATGGTGTATTTGAAACAAAGAAAGTACTCATAATTTCTTACGTAATTATTGAGTGGTGGAGACACAACTTCGTTATGAATATGTACACGTAATTCCACTGGTATCTCGCCAAAATGGCTACATTTACATTTGCAATCCCGATTTGCAGAAATGGAAGCATTGCAATGTTTTAGTTGTTGCTCCAACTGTGACAGATCATGCTGGTACAAAAGACGAAGCCCACATTTTTGCACCATCACGGTTGGCCAATCACTAACAAACGAAGCCTTAATGTGGCCACATTGATGCAGCATATCCTTCAAGGCCTCACCAGGTATGTAGGATATCCAGATGAGTCCAGAGAATTGACATAACCAGTCTTTCTCTTCATTAGTGGTGCGGCAAACAAGTATTTGATTGTCTAGACTAGCTTTACTCGTTTGGAATTGACAATATAGAAAGTGGGATGAATTTGTTGGAACTGCATTTTCTTGACCCCTTGGGATTAAAATAGAAGCATATAGAGAGAGCCCCAACCAATTGTTGTCTTCGTACAAATTTGGGGGTATCTCAATTGTCACCGAGTGCCCAAGACGACAATAATGATTAAACCACCTTGGAGTTCTTCTTGTTGGGAAACAGGAATTATATAAAGTGGACGGATGAAAGTCCTACAAAATAGATACAAAACAAAAATACAATGTCCAATTAGAGGGAGAGAGAGAAGACTGTTAGAAGTTTAAATTGTTTAATTAAGCTTATTAATATTTGACAATATTATAGTGAATTCATGTGAGAAGTTTGTTGATGTTACCTGGAGAGAGTTTATAAATAGGAACAAAGAGTTGATTTTCAAGTTAAAATTTTATTTCTTGGATACAATAAAATAGTGTACAAAATGTGTAGTATTGGATATACCTAGCTCTATATTTGTAATATTTAATTATAACAAGAAATTGATTATAAAATGAAGAAGATCCTAATACTTATAAATGTGGGGAGTTTATATAATAAATGTAATTGAGAATATGCACATCTTGTCAATGTGGGACTATACACTTCCATGCAAAATCAAGAACTATAAGTGTATAACCAAACCTTGAATTTGCAAATAACCATACCCAAAACCTTACCACTGTGATTAAAGAGAGAGCGAGATAGAGAGGGGGGTTATGGGCCAAGAGAAGGGAAACAAGAGAGAATCACCACTGTGGAGTAGTGGTCCATAGCCATGGAGTTTAGGGTCTAAGATAAAGAGAGATCGAGAGATAATGCGAGATTAAGAGAGAAGGAAGAGAGCTTAGGTTCGACCATGGTGACAGAGCTTAGAGCTCTTAGCCATGGAGGCCGCTACCATTTGGGATTAGGGTTTTCAATTGGAAAAGAAAGAGAATAAGATTGAGAAAGAAGCAGAGATAGATTGAGATAATACCTGGACTATGGAGCAGCAAAACCTAGCTTTAACCCTCAAAATCCAATCCACCTTTAGAAAACCACAGTGTGCGAACTCAAATTTCGATTCTTTGGATTTTGTGAGATAGAAGGAAAATGGGTATGTACTAGTGGGTAATTGAAAATCTAGGAAAAATAAAAGGATAAGATTTAGCTACAAAATTTGTTGTAGTTTAAGTCTACAAACTCACTCAATATCTTTCTATTGGAGTTGAATTTTGATAAATCTACCATTAGATTTTATCTTCTTCTTATATCATCCATACTTACAAAATTTCAAGAAAATTAAAGATCAATAGTTATGTCATCAATATTTTTTTTTTTTAAATTACTAGCTTTTATAATTTAAAATTATGCATAAAATATAAACTTATAGATTATGTTGTAAACAATATTCGATTAACACAAAATTTGACATATGTATTAAAAGTGTAAAGAACATACAATTTAACAGTTAAATTTTCAAAATATATTATAATATTTATTTTATTAAATAAGTTTTTAACCTTAAACTACAACTAATTTTGTGGCTAAACTTTGTCCAAAATAAAATGTGGGAGAGAATTATTCTAATGCAACAAATAAAAATTTGTTGCAATATATTAGTATTTTTAAATCTCTATTGCAACAGAAAGTAATATACCCACATATATGTCTATTGCCACTATAATGTTTCTTTGTTACAATAGCTTTGTTGCAAAATAGCTTCTTCTTCTTCTTTTTTTTTTTCTTTTTTTCTTTTTTTCCTTGTAGTGAAGTTATTTACTTTTTTCTTAGCGGATATATATATATATATATATATATATATATATGAGATTTTTTTTCTAGGTTGGTAAAAATGGATTTTGTTGTTGTTTTGTTTTAGGATGTTACCTAATCTCTTAGGTGATAACTTTAATTTTTGAGTTTTTTGGTTTAAGAGCTCGATTCCAATTTTGGAGGGAGGCCATGCATGCTTTATATATATATATATAACAAAAAGCTTCAAATTTGATAAATAAATATATAGTAATATAATGCTTAATAGAAATTTAAAATCCAGAATGCTTGACTTTAGTGTTTGGAAGTTAGAGTCTGTGAAGGTCCACCAACTTCCAACACAGACGACTATATATATTTTTCATAGAATTAATTAAATTTGCACAAATAGGTAAGAATTTTTACCCGGAAACGATTGTGAGGGTATGAGTCCTCCTCGTAAGAATATTGGGCAGTTACACTAGTCTCCTCCTGAGAAATGAATAACCTTTGGGGGTGCAGGTACTCATAAGAGTTCTTTCTTCCAAGGAATTCCTCAGGATAATTATCCCATATAGAGCAAAATTGTCCGGGACCGAGGGAGTCAAGAAAGCTATCAAATGGGGTAGAGCATTGCACCAGTATTTGCGTTAACTCTTCCATGTTTTTCCGGTATACAACGTTGATCCCAAAACTATGTGGAAACAAATGTGGCATTGTGCCTTCAAGCTGGAATTCAGCCCAAGCGCTTTGACTCCATAAATGTGCATGCGAATTACGTGGGATGAACATTACCCAAATGAATGAACGTTGATTTAACGTAACTAATTTATTGTCCATAGTCAATTTTCCATGGCATACTAAACGCTGGTTAGAAGAGCTGGTCCGCAAAAGACAACGGAATTGGAGCATTCCAGTAGAACAGCATTGGCGCATTCCAATTTTTTTTATACTCAGACTCTGACGAATAGCAGTTGGATTCATATTGAATGATAAAAGACCACATAGTGCAAATCCCATCCAATCAGGATCATTAACAAATTCTGGAGATAGCGGGATTTCCATTGACTTCTCATCATCTTCATAACAAAACCACGGTGGGATTTCACGCTCAGAAAAACAGCAATTGAAGATTTCACCCTCATCAAAGGTTTTCTGAAAAACATGGCGGAAATGTTAAAATTTGCTAATATATAGGTAATTTTAACAAAAAGGTCTAAAAACACAAATTCTTAAAAATCATTTTCACAACTGATAGATGGAATGTTATGATCATTGATGTTATACCTATGTGAAAGGGAAGTTATTTCAATCACAACTTAGCACATCAATAATTATGGAAAATATTGAAACGAATATTTGTGACCGATTTGATTCAATGAGTGAACAAGTTGTGAAATCTTTATTATTTATAATAATACTTAATTGTTAGTCTAAAACTCCCGTTTAGCCAATAAGATATTCTGAAAGAACAGAGTTTCAGATAGAGAATAATACAACTTGTACTGAACTATGTATCCTAAAAATATGCTGACAGAAAAAATTGGCTCTAGAAATATACTGCATGTGGGAGTGACAATTAACCTTAACTAGTTTCCATATCGATGTTTTAAAAGTATCTATGAATTCTAAGCTTATTATGTATTTTACTGCATGTGGGAGTGGCAACTATAATAATTTTAGTTGTAAGCAGAAAAGACTAAATTGTGTCTCGTTTATCCTCTCTATGTATGCTATGATACTAAGGTTAACTTTCTTGAGAGAGAGAGAGAGAGAGAGAGAACCTCTAAACGTGCTTTGATCGAAGATTCACTTGACATAATACTTGCATATTGTTCTTTCCTAGCTGTTGCAAGAAAACCAGTAAAAGAGCTCGGACTTGTTGCCGAAAAGGTACAGCCCTCTGCCATATTTTCATTACTTGGTTGAAGGACGGGCATGGGTTGAGGCATCCTGTAGGTATCAAAGAACATATCTTAGAAAAAATCATACTGACATAAAAATTTGATAAATGTCTCATTCAGGTTTATAAAAAAATTGTTTCCAGTTAAAATACCTTTGGAGTGAGGAAGAGAAACCAAAATCTTTGCTTGCCACCCTTTCCTCAACTTGATGTAACAAATTTTGATAAAAACACTCATGATAGGCATCTGGACTTTCTAACATGCACTGGGCTAATGTTTGCACAAAGATTTCAACATTCTGCTCGAATACAAGGCGGAGTCCACACTCTTTAACCCGCACATCTGGTTTATTGTGTTCAAATGAAGCCCCGATATGCCGGCACTCTTCCAGCCGAAGTAACACCCGCGGTATATAAAATACCAAAATTCGATGGGATGACTCAACAAAAATGTCTTTAGATTCCTGAAAGACCCTGTGACGAGTGAGGCAAACTCGATGACTAACTGAAGGATTGTAGAAGTTCAGAAAACTTGTTAAATCCTTATTGTCACCAGAAATTGCAAGTCGCTCTTGGACAGTATAATAAGCACACACAGCGATTCCCATCCATCTCCCATAACTCTGCAAATTGGTGGGCAGTTTAATTCTTATGTCGGAACAAAAACTTCTATTACTGAACCAGTCTGGAACTGTCATATGAGGAAAAACATAATCATATTTATGGTTTCGAGCCAAGTCTCCCTGTAAAATAAAATGAATTAAAAAATTAATTCAAGTGAGTATGACAAATATATATATATATATATAGAAGTATAGTGTCCAGTGAAGAATAAGGGAGACCTGATACACTCTTAAAAGCAATGACATCAGCTTTGCTTTAAGCCGGTCATTGGACTGATTAGATTCCACCTCATCCATCTGGCATTTGGATCTTTGCTTGATCTTGCCTTTAGCTTGTACAAACTTTTCCAGATCTTCCTTGTAAACTACACGAGCACCACACATCTTGATCTGGATATAAGGGCTATCACCCGTAAGTGAAGTGCTAATTGAACTGCATTCCTTTAGACAGTCTCTAAGTTCCCCAGCTTGAACAAGTAACTTACAACTTTGTGAACTACTATGGCGAAAGGAGTCATATTGAATGTTATATATGTCACGGACAATCGAGTGACATCTATCTACAGGACCGTCAACCATGTCTGATCTACAATTAAATTTGATAGAAATTTTCCATTCTTGTCTGTTCAATTTTTTATGGAATATAACAACAGCAAACAGAGCAATCCCAATCCAACTACTATTATCATGCAGATCCAAAGGTAGTGGCATCCTTATAGATGACCCAAAGTTCTGATGGCTGAACCACTCTGGAATTCCAGTTGGACTTGAAAACTCGCAAAAGATTTCAGTTTGATGAATTAAATCCTGAAAATATTACAATACATAATTACAATGATGTTCAACGCACATGTTTGGGTTGTATGTGAGAGAAATAAAAAGAGATACAGAAATATGAAGTTAAGTGAAGGAATAGGGGGAGACCTGACTCAATCTAGAAGTTTCCACCTTATCAAGGTCACATTTGATTCTTTGCTTCATCTTGCCGCTACCTTTAGCTTGTAGAAACTTTACCAAATCTTGCTTGTACAGTACACGCGCACCACACGTTTTGATCTCGATATTAGTGCAGTTTTTCCTAATTGAAGCATCAATGCAATTGCAATCCTCTAAATGATCTCTAAGTTTTCCAGCTGGAATAATTACCTTCAATCCAAATGAGCTAGCACGGAAACTGTCAACATGCAAGTGCATTTGCAATTGTTTTAAGGGACAATTTATACGTGGAACTTCAATTATGTCTGATCTACAAATAAAGTCGATAGAAATATCATCATCCTGCTCAGAAGAAACACGTTTCAATTTTTCAAGGTAGCGGAATTCAAAACTAATAAAGAAAGCAATCCCTATCCAACTACTATCTTCACGCAGATTAGAAGGTAGCGGAATTGATACAAGTGACCCACGGCTTTGATGGCTGAACCACTCTGGAGTTTCAGTTGAAATTGATAATTTGAAATAGTTCTTGTTTTGATTAATTATACCCTGTAAAAAATTAAAATGCATAAGCATAAAAAAAGATGTTTAACACGTGTTTGTCACATTGTGTTGTGTGAGAGAGAGAGAGAGAGACCATCACATATTTTTCAATGGCACGATCGAAGTGATCACCATATAAGCCCGGAAGGCGGATGCGAGAGTGACCTTCACCCTCGCTATCCAAATGAATCATTGTGAATCCCATTTCACCCGAAGTCCATGCAATACGTTGATTTGAATACTTTTCCAATAAAGGACACCCCATTGCTATCACATCTCCTACACTTAACGGAAGGTCTGGCAATGATTGTAGCCTGCTACAACCATTCAACACAAGAATTTTGAGCTTAGAAAGCTGAGAAATACTACCAGGCAGGCGTGTAAAGTTGTTTTCGCTCAAATCCAGTTTCTGCAACGAGGATAAGCCACTAAGATCATCAGGGAGTCCTCCATCCCATAAATTGCGGCCACCTAGATTTAGAGAAGCAATAAATCTTAACCTAGGCAACTTCAGGTTGATGGCCTCGGGGATAAGGAAAGCATGTGCAGCACGGACGAGGGAGAATCCGTGCGAAAGCCAGGATTTAGGTGGTTGTGGTTGAACCTTAAATCCCATTAGATTGAGAGTTTTCAGAGATGGCAAATTGACATTTGGGAAACTTGAAAGGTTTTTGCAACCTTGAAGACTCAAGACTGTCAAGCCAGTCAAACACTCAAGCGATGATGGCAATTCTTCCACAGCAGTCCCATCTAAATACAGCTCTGACAAGCTTGTCATATTTGTTCCAATCTCTGAAAACTTCTTGAGACTTGAACAGCCAGATAGAATAAAAATTTCAAGAGACTTCAAGTTTATTTCGCGAGGGAGGCCAGTAAGACTTCTACAATCTTTTAGATTTAACAAAGTAAGCTTATTGAGAGTTCCGACAGATGGGTGAAGCTCATACAAACTTGTACATCCTTGAAAAATCAGCCTCTCCAGATTTGGGCATCCGATGAAGTTAGGAGTCTTGTCTAAGTCTTTAGAGTCTCTAAGATCCAGGAGTCTTAACTTGGACAAGTTCTGCAACAATAAATAGATATGGGAAATTAAGTAGTCAAGAACCTAATCTGCATTTTAAAAATAAATAAAAAATAAAAAAGCAACACTAGCACGCATTAATGGAAAACTTACAGTAAGTCCCTCTGGTAATTGCTCAATGTGGCTGCGGGGCATGATGAGTTCAACAAGATTGTCTGGTTGAAAATCGATTGGCATTGATTTCAAAGGATAATCATGCCATTCCATCATTCTTAACTCATTAGAAAGGAAATCGAGGCCTTTTGGAAGGTGCACATTAGAAATTTTAAGAAACCTTAGACTTTCCATATTTGAGAAGGCTTTGTCATTCAAGTTTTCTTTACGTCGAAATTCTTTTCCCCGGAAATCAAGAACTATGCCTTTTACAATTTCTGTTCCCTGGCAATCAGCAACAATGACATTAGCGTTGGGAAAAATATAGCAAAAAATTTGCTAGAATTACACAAATATACACTTCTCTAAATTTATGCCTATATACAGAGCCACTTACAGTATTTTTCTTTAGCACATGAAACACATCCTTAGAAAGCCACAACCTACTGCGTCTTCCACGCTCTTGAGGTGATTCACGACTAACAATTCTCCAACCCATTTGTTGTATTAAATCATGCATACATAATTTTCCCCCTAAAATGGCAATGAGAGATTTGTCCTTGAGAGTTTCTATATTCCTTTTGCAACCAGGACCTTCTATATGTGCCACTCGATTTTTATCCTCCCCTTTGAAGAAACACGCAATATCCAAAAATAGATCTTTCTCTATTTTAGTCAATCCCCTATAACTTATTTCAAGTTTGTCAAGAATTTTTTCTTCAAGAATTTCTCCTTCAGGAATTTCTCCTTCAAGGATTTCTTCTAATTGATGCAGGTAATCTTCCCATACCTCTCTTGGTCTATCAATCAAGGAGGAGCCCAAAACTTTAAGAGCTATAGGAAGCCCTTTAGCATACTTCACAAAACAATTCGACAAATCCTCAAAATCTTTTTTAGGATAGGTTTGTTTAAACACATACCAACTAAAGAGCTCCAAAGCTTCATCGTTATCTAGTCCATGTACCTTATGTATAGTAGTACCCAGGTGATGCCTCTTTAGCAAGTGCTTATCTTTACTTGTGATAATGATCATACTCCCTAGACCAAACCAGTCAGGCTTCCCTGCTAATGCTTCTAGCTGTTCATCTTTGTCAACATCGTCAAGAACAATAAGAACCTTTTTTTTTAGTAGTCTCTTCTTTATGACATTGATCCCTCTACGAGGGTCCCAAATGTCTTCCTTTACCCCCAGTGTCTCATAAAGAAGCTGTTTTTGTAAATGTTTTCGACCATTTTTTTCATCTTTTTCTCTAATGTCATAAATAAAGCTGCTAGCTTCAAATTGATGACGAATTCTATTATAAATGGCAAGTGCTAGAGTGGTTTTACCAATCCCAGGCATCCCCCAAATCCCTATGAAGCGCACATCATCTGACATTGTACTAAATAAGTTCATTATTTCTTTCACATGTGAGTTTATTCCAACAAGGTGCTCAGAATCTTCTAATAATTCACGATTCAATTCATCAAATATGCTTTTTGTGATTTCCTCAATATCTACTGATTCGGGACTGTAATAAAAATAAAAAAAAATTAAAAAAAGATACAAACAATAATTTTGATGAGACAAGTGTGCTAGCCACAAAGAGATAATATATCATTAAATAATTTTTAGAAAATCTTATATTACAGAAGCCAGGGAAAAAAAAACCCCTTACGTTAAGATATGTTAGGTGAGGATTGGAAAAAATCTTAGTTTTTACGAGGGCAAAGCAAGTGCAGAAGATTGAAATCCGGGATGAACCCGGATAAAAATATGTTTTCTTATATTTGTTTTTGTATTGTTTGTTTCTGTTTTTACCTTTGCATTTGGGTCTTGGAATGTTAGGTGAGGATTGGAAATGTTTTTATTTTTTATTTTGTGAAGGTGGGGTTTGTTGTTTTTTAATGGAAAATGAATGTGGCAAGGAATTGTGTTTTTTGAATTTTTTGTGAATTTTAATAGGAATTTTTAGGATAATGTTGAAAGTTACCGCCGAGGGATGATTTTGATCATTCCCAGAGTGCACAAAGTTTATCGCGAGCCTGGAGGAGTGCATTGTGTCGCTTGAAAACTTTTTTTTCCAGATAAAGATTATGCATAAGTTATTGTTACCCAAGAAAAGATAGAGTGCAACTTTTTTTTCCATGCCTTTCGATACTAAAATATCAGGGAAAAAAATTGAATTACTTTACCTTATTGCATCCGGTACAAAGTACAAACTATAAGAGACACTCAATATGCCTTTAGATCTTTTTAAAGGCTTCCCCCCTAAAATAGCAGTCCTTCCTCCCTAATTTGAGTAGGCTCACTCAATAGTCTTAAAATTAATAAAATAAAATAAATGGCTAAATGGCCTAGTGTTTTTTAAGAAAACATAGCTTCTTCTTGTATCAGACAAAATTTTAAGACGTGTATTTTAGAAGATTATATATGCTTCATTGGAATTATTTAATTCAATTTAGCAGGTAATCTAGTAATTTATATCACTAATAAAATATTTAGAAATTGTCACTATAAATATTTTCTTTTTAGAAAAAATTTCACCATAGAAATTATAATAGATGAATTTTATTCTATAAATATAACTAAATTGGAGATAATAGGTTTTTTTTTTTTAAACCGGAGATAATAAGTTATATATATATATATATATATATATATATATATATTTTATATTTAGCGTGGCCCCTCCATGACAAATATTTTGGCTTTGCCACTTGAATGAATTAACTTTTAACTCTTTGAAGTCGTATCTTATGCTCTTTCATTGTATTTAGATAATTTTTGACTGATTATGAACTAAGTTTTCTAAATATCTCTCTTTCACATTTTTTAAGTCTTTTTTAGGGGTTGAACATAATTGGAACAGAAGATTTAGCAATAGTTAAAATAATTTTATAAATTAATCATATAAAAAATTTATATGAAAGAAAAAAGTGAAAAAAAGAGAGTAAACTACTGTTTAGATGTAATAAATAGAATAAAAAAAATTAAACAATTGATTGTCTTTATTATCTTAGAAAACACCTACAATTATCATACATAAATATATAATACGCAAGATATTCTATATAACCTCAGTCCATTTACTACCCAATATATACAATTTTTTTGTTAAATACCAAATATATAAAGATAATTATAAACAACATTTCATGTATATTATATATTATAATATTTTCTTATAAGCATTTTTTTAATGAGTTTTGACTTTTGATAAGCATTATATATTATTATATGACATTAAACTCAATCACACTATTATCTATCATCTATTGTAATAAATTCTTTTAGTTAAAGAAACAACTTAAAGTTTTTATTTTTTATTTTTTAATTATTCAAAAGATACAATGGGCAATGAGGGATTTAAAATAAAAACTAGATATTTCTAATGGAAATGCCCCATTTGAGCTTATACAACCCTCTATGGCTTTCTTTGTTAATTGGCCAAATTACAACTTACATACATGTGGTTTAGTCGAAATTTAAATTGTTTACCTATAGTTTAAGATTTCATATTTTACCCACTTAAGGTTTTACTGAAATTTTAGTTGCCTACCTAGATTCTTTTTTATTTTATTTGATCTTGTATATTTATTTTTTTATGTTTTTGGAGGAGAAAAACATAAAAGTAAAGCAAATCATATATTTAGCCTTGTTTTTAACAGAGATGAGTTAAAAAAATTAACTGAACTAACCTTACGTAAGTAAAATGTCAAATTTCAAACTATAGGTAAGTAACTTAAATTTCAGTCAAATCACATGTAAGTAAATTGTAATTTGCCATTGTTAATCAAAGCAACTTAAAGTTTTTTTATTTTTTTTGGAGGAAAAAAGCAACTTAAAGTTAAAAGTTAGCTAAGGAAACATCTCAAGTCTCAGCCACAAAACACAAAGTTCTATCAAACAAAACAAATAAAAAATTCATACCAGTACATACACTAGAGAGCAAGAGAGATACCAATTGATTACCAAAAAAAAAGAGAGATGCCAATTCAAAAGTTATCCAAATCATTGATGATATGACGAGAAGAAAAGTTAGAATCTTACCTATCCACTAAATGCCTTCCGCGGATCTTGCTCACTTCTTTCAGTGCAGATCTCCACTCTTTTATCTGTTCTTCGGGAACCCTGCCATCTTCCTCATGCTTGAGAAATGCTTTCTCAAAACTCTCCCTCTGATTCCCAACATCAGAGGGATTTACATGGTAAAAAATAGGCCGAACTTTCAGCCCCTTCTCTTTCATGCATTCAAGGATTTTGACAAGTTCGTTCAAACACCACTTTGAAAAAGCATAGTTTTTTGAGAGAATAATAATTGCATATTGAGATTCTTCTATTGCTTTCATGAGCCCTGAAGCAATGGGCTTTCCTTCCTCTAGTTTTTCACAATCTCTATAAACAATAATGCCTTTTTTTATCAAACTAGCATATAAATGATCTGTAAAATTCTTACGGGTGTCCTCACCATAAAAACTGAGAAAAACTTCGTATTTCCATCTAAACATAGAAGAAGATGATGAGAAGGACAAGGATGTACTGGCTTCTTGAGTGCTGAAGGAAGCCATTAGAAACTCACAACCAATAGCTTGTTTATGGAAAATGGAGTACTAAAAGGGAATAGAAATTTTTTTTTTCTTTTATTTTTAAGGAAAAAAAAAAAGAGAATGGATTTTTTTTTTTTTTTTTGATGGAAGAGAATGGAACTTGAGCAAAGCTTTATGAGAACTTCAACTGTCTGTAGAGGTTTCAGTTATCATTCGCGGTATTAAACTCCTGGCAAAGTGGGAGAAGCATTTATAGGTGCCTAAGTGGGAACACGTTAAAAATAGATTAAAAGTTCATTTTAGACAGTTTTTATTATCTGATACCTATATTCACAATTATTATCAATTTCGTCTTTTAAGTTTGAAGTAATTGCTAATGTGATCGTTCCGTCTATTTTCATTAATGAATTTTCCCTCAACGCAACCAAAACAGCCTACGTTATAGTTTTTTTACATCTATGTGAGACTCGAGTTGACTGAGTTGCTACAGTAAACTCGAGTCTAAGAGATTCAAGATACTAGTTTCATAAATAATTTTGGAAACTTGCTAACTAACGAAATTATTAGCAAAATGGTGTTAAATTGCAAAAAAATCCGATATATGACCCTTCTCAAAAGTTTCAAATGTGAAATCATAATTGTGATGGAACAATTCTGTTACTAGCTAGTTAAGTTATTGCTTTGAAATTTTTTTTAATTTTTTATTTATTTTTAGAAACAGCTTTAAAAAAAGTCGATGTTGGCTTTTGCAAACAAAAATATATCCAATCTTTCGGCATGAAATCATAGATTCTAGAAAAAGCTTGAACCCCCTCCCCCCCTTCCCACGTGCAAAATCATTCTCTTATTCTTTTTTTTCTTTTTTTAATTAGAGCTGCCACTCTTAGAAAAACTAATTATTAAAATGTGATGTGGAAAAAAATATAGGGTTTAATTCATGAATAATGCTACAATTATAAACTATTTTATAATATTTTTACAAATTATTAATGTGTCCAATTTATTATTAATTTTTATCTAGATCTACCATTAACATCACTTTTCCTTTACCAATAACCATTTACCAGATTAATAATTTGTAAAAAAATTTATAAAAAAATTTGTTATATGTCAACTAGTACCATATGTATAGGCATAAATTTGCTTGAAATTTTTCACAGAGGTTTTCTTTTTTTAAATGTTGATTTCAAAATTCTTCCTTTTGGATTTAGATCCCTTATGCATTTAATCATTTTGTGAAATTAGAACAAGTTCTTATCCAATCGTAGGGTGAAAGCTTTCAGCCTTTCACAGTGGCAGTTTAAGCTTATGATGAGAGGACGACTAGTGGATTTCATCAATCTTGGGTTTAAAAACAAAAGCAATCGTGATGATGATATATATGTTCCTAACACTGTAATCGTAGCCCACAAGACTTCATAGATTAGATCTTAGATCTCGAAGATTAAGTTTCTTATACTTCATTTGCAACCTAAGTTTCTTTTACCAGACAGTCAACAAAGCGGTGTTCCCCGTGAAAACTTAGAGCGTTAAGAATGAAAAAGTACTCTATGAGTCTAGCGACTTAGGCTCTGTTTGAATCGTTATTTAAACAACAACAACATTTTTCACATGTCTTTTTATAATACTCAAACTTATTTTTCCACAACACTAAAGACTAAACAACAATACTTAAATTCTGTTGCCAAACTCCAAATTAAGCTTTTGCCACAAGGGCCCACCAGCACAAAACAATGTCCGCATTTAACACTTTCCCGCTAGACACGGAATGCTCAAAAAGATAGAGATGCATGAAACTCCTATTCATGACATCTTCAAAGCAAGAGGCCAGGGAAAATATATATTAAAATAGAAAATGATCGATCGGTGGTTCATTTTTTAATTTTGTGGGCACATACGAAGTCTTTCATAATGTTGCACAGCATGATGATTATTAATCCAAAATAACAATAACAACAAGTACTTAAAAATTTACAAAAAAATTGAGTTTAGTATTTTAATTTTTTATTCATTCATCTCTCCTTGTGTCATAAATTTTAGAGGCTCGCCATATTATAGAATATCCAATAATGAGAAACTAGCAATTCGGAATGGATATCTGAGGCCAAAATATTTGAAAGTAAATAAAAATTGAAGCAAATATTAATCATATTTTTTTTTTTTTTTGGGCATAGTGTACGTGAGATTAAGAATTATTAATCATAAAATAGTATTGTGTTTACTTTTAAATGTGTTCATACATATGCATGTGTTACATTCTATTTTTCTTCAATAATTTGACTAATTTTATTAGCATGTAACCATAATTGTTGCCTTAATTTGATAGTAGAGAGTAAATTATTATATAATGGATGTCATAAATTAAAATCTCATTTTATCTATAATAAATATATATATATATATATATTAAAAAAAAGGATGATATAGGGTATTATTTATACGATTTACTATAATATACATAATTAAGGTGATAATTGCAAATTTCATTCACAAAAAAAAATTAAAAAAAATTGTAAATTTTCTTAATTTTGATTGCAAAATACAAATACCCCTAATTCAGGGTGTGTTTTATACGATTAATCCTATTTGTTCTGTTCTGTCAAAGTCAAATACAACATCTATTACAATTAATCCTATTTGCAAATTCTATTATAAAGCTTTCAAAAGAAGTTGATACATTTTTTTTTATACAAAAGCAGTTGATACTTTATGTTTCTTTCACGGGCCAAGTCAACAAAGCCATATTGATCCAAGCCAAGCTTTTGCCACGAGGGCCCGCAAGGACAAAACAATGTCCGCATTTCACACTTCAATTCCCGCTGGATACGAAATGCTCAAAAAGATAGATATGCATGAAAGTCGTTTTCATGGCATCTTCAAAGCAAAAGGCCACCTGGAAAATAATAAAATAGAAAATGATCGATCGGTGGTTTATTTTATTTTTGTAAGGTTGGTATGGTTCACTTAATTGGCACTTACAAAGTCTTTTTTAATGTTGCACAGCATGATGATTATTAATCCAAAATAACAATAACAACAAGTATATATATACACAAAAGATGAATTAGTATTACAGGCTCTTTTTCTTTTTAAATTGAGTTTAGTGTTATAATTTTTTATTCATTCATATCTTCTAGTGTCATAAATTATAGAGGCTCCCTAATTAAAGAATATCCAATAATGAAAAACTAGCAATTTCGGATGGACATCTGAGGCCAAAAAATTTGTAAGTAAATAAAAATTGAAGCAAATATTAATCATAATTTTTTTTTTTTTTTTTTTGGGTAAAATGTACGTGAGATTAAGAATTAAGAAATTCAAAAAAAAAAAAAAAAAAAAAAAAAAAAGCTGGAAAGCTGGGATATATCAAAGTGGAAAGTGGTCTTAAGGGATATATCAAAGTGGACTGAGAAGTTTTTTTTTTTTTTTTTTTTTTTTTTTTAATTTTGGATAAGTTTGTTTTGAAGACATGTACTAGTCAGAAAGTGTCATATTTTGTAGGTATTTTACATGGAGTTGGAGATATAATTTTACTAGGTTGTCCTTAAGTTTTGTTCCTATTAAACCTAGGGACTAAGGGTATTTCTGAAATACAAAAAAAATCAAGTCCAAAGAAATGAATTCTCTTTTATATATATATAAGCAACACTCAGAGAAAGTTCAACTAAAATTTAAAATTATAATCCAATTTTACGCCATGTATTCACTTAAGTTTTTTAATCTTTGTACCAAGTGAGTTAATAAGTACAAAATACTAAGAATCTAATATATATGAACTATACAATTTTTTTTTTTCAAAAAAAAAAAAAAATCACATATGCTCAATAAAAATCACCACACAACAAAGATAGATCACTATACATTCTATCTTATTGAAGATTAGAATTTGTAACTAATTACTTTTACATTTTTAAAAAAAAATAATTTGACTAATTATTTATATTTTTATTATAAAAATTGTGTTTACTTTTAAATGTGTTTGTACGTATGCATGTGTTGCATGCTATTTTTTTTTAATAAGTTAACTAATTGTACTAGCATGTAACCATAATTGTTGCCTTAATTTGATAGTGGAGAGTAAATTATTATATAATGGATGTCATAAATTAAAATCTCATTTTATCTATAATAAATAATTTTTTTTAAAAAAAAGAAGGATGATATAGGGTATTATTTATACGAATTATTATAATATATATAATTAAGGTGATAATTGCAAATTTCATTCACAAAAAAAATTTTTAAAAATTGTAAAGTTTCTTAGTTTTGATTGCAAAATACAAATGCCCCTAATTCAGGGCGTGTTTTATATGATTGATCCTATTTGTTCTCTTCTGTCAAAGTCACATACAACTTCTATTACAATTAATCCTATTTGCAAATTCTATTATAAAGCTATCAAGATAATAAATTCTATTATAAAGCTATCAAGATAATATCGTTCTTGCCTTTCTTAAATTATATATACGTGTGGGGGGGGGGGGGGGGGGGGGGGGGGGGGGGGGGGGTGGTGGTGGGGCGGTCTGCAAAGGCGGTCCTCTTTTGCAGAGCAGTTGATACTTTATGTTTCTTTCACTGGCCAAGTCAACAAAGCCATATTGATCCAAGCCAAGCTTTTGCCACAAGCACAAAACAATGTCCGCATTTCACACTTCAATTCCCGCTGGACACGAAATGCTCAAAAAGATGGATATGGATGAAACTCGTTTTCGTGGCATCTTCAAAGCAAAAGGCCAGCTGGGAAAATATTAAAATAGAAAATGATCGATCGGTGGTCTATTTTATTTTTGTAAGGTTGGTATGCTTCACTTAATTGGCACATACAAAGTCTTTTTTAATGTTGCACAGCATGATGATTATTAATCCAAAATAACAATAACAAGAAGTAAATATATACACAAAAGATGAATTAGTATTACAGGCTCTTTATTTTTTTTTTTTAAATGAGTTTGGTATTATAATTTTTTATTCATTCATTTCTTCTAGTGTCATAAATTATAGAGGCTCGCCAATTAAAGAATATCCAATAATGAAAAACTAGCAATTTCGGATAGACATCTAAGGCCAAAAAATGTGTAAGTAAATAAAAATTGAAGCAAATATTAATCATAATTTTTTTTTTTTTTTGGGGTATAATGTACCTGAGATTAAGAATTAAGGAAACTAGAAATTCAAAAAAAAAAAAAAAAAAAAAAAAAAAAAAAACCGATAAGTCTTGATAAAAATTTTTTAAAAAAAGAAAAAAAAAAGTTGGAAAGTGGTCTTAAGGGAAATATAAAAGTGGACTGAGAGGGGTTTTTTTTTTTTTTTTTTAATTTTTGGATAAGTTTGTTTTGAAAACATGTACTAGTCGGAAAGTGTCCTAATTTGTAGGTAATTTACATGGAGTTGGAGATATAATTTTACTAGGTTGAAATCAAGTTTTGTCCCTATTAAACCTAGGGACTAGGGGTATTTCTGAAATACAAAAAAATCTAGTCCAAAGAAATGAATTCTCTTTTATATATATATATAGGCAAAACTCAGAGAAAATTCAATTAGAATTTAAAATTAGAATCCAATTTTGCGCCATGTATTCACTTAAGTTGTTTAATCTTTGTGCCAAGAAGTTAATAAGTGCAAAATACAAAGAATCTAATATATATGAACTATACAATTTTTTAAAAAAAATCACATATACTCAATAAAAATCACCACACAACAAAGATAGATCACTATACATTCTATTTTATTAAAGATTAGAAAAAAAAATGATTATAATTAGTATTAAATTTAGATAAGAGTTTTAATTTGTAACCAATTACGTTTACTTTTAAAAAAAAAAAAAATATTGACTAATGATTTATATTTTTAGTATAAAAATTGTGTTAACTATTAAATGTGTTCATACGTATGCATGTGTTGCATACTATTTTTTTTTTTAATAAGTTGAAAGGTGTCATTTCCTTTCAAAATCAGATTGTTTTTTCCACAGCGATGTCATTTCCTTTCAAAATCAGATTGTTTTTTCCACAGCAACGACCCACACTCATAAAACAACGTCCAAGTTTTGCACTACCTACTTAACACAAAACACTCTAAAAAGAATAAAATTCTCAGTGTAGTCATGTCATCTTCAAAGCAAAAGGGAAAAGGAAAAAAAAAAAGGTTGGTGGTTTACTTGGCCCCTAGTCACATACAAAATTATTTATTTTTTTATTTTCGTTATCTTGCACAACATGATAATTATTAATCAATTAAAAAAAATGTATGCATCCAAAAGAAATTATTTACTGACCCAAAAACAAAAGATTTATAAAATCGTTTCACGCCACAACAATTTTGATAAAATGATAGAAAATTATGCATTTATTAATTATGCATTTATTATACTTTGAAAGGAGTAAGTTAGAATTTTTTTTTTTTTTTTTTTGAGAAACCAAAACATTCTAATAAACACTTGGTGTGAATTTAACATACACTGTCACAAATATAATCTGAATCCACGTACGAATCCAAAAAAAAAATTGGAATACCATTCTCAAAGTTTTAGGGGGTCCATCATATTTGTCATGGCACAAATTGTTTTACTTGTCCAAATTAATTAGAGCTTTGAACATACCGAATCTTACATGGGACAGTTCTAAGGTGTCATTTACTTTCAAAATCAGATTGTTTTTTCCACAGCGATGTCATTTCCTTTCAAAATCAGATTGTTTTTTCCACAGCAACGGCCCACACTCATAAAACAATGTCCAAGTTTTGCACTACCTACTTAACACAAAACACTCTAAAAGGAATAAAATTCTCAGTGTAGTCATGTCATCTTCAAAGCAAGAGGGAAAAGGAAAACAAAAAGGTTGGTGGTTTACTTGGCCCCTAGTCACATACAAAATTTTTTATTTTTTTTATTTTCGTTATCTTGCACAACATGATAATTATTAATCAATTAAAAAAAATGTATGCATCCAAAAGAAATTATTTACTGACCCAAAAACAAAAGATTTATAAAATCGTTTCACGCCACAACAATTTTTATAAAATGATAGAAAATTATGCATTTATTAATTATGCATTTATTATACTTTGAAAGGAGTAAGTTAGAATTTTTTTTTTTTTTGAGAAATTAAAACATCTTAATAAACACCTGGTGTGAATTCAACATACACCGTCACAACCTCAATATAATCTGAATCCACGTACGAATCCAAAAAAAAAAAAAAAAAATCGAATACCATTCTCAAAGTTTCAGGGGGTCCACCATATTTGTCTTGGCACAAATTGTTTTACTTGTCCAAATGAATTAGAGCTTTGAACATACCGAATCTTACATGGAACAGTTCTAAGATGTCATTTCCTTTTGAAATCAGATTATTTTTTCCACAATGATGTCATTCCCTTTCAAAATCAGATTGTTTTTTCCACAGCAATGGCCCACACTCATAAAACAATGTCCACATTTTGCACTACCTACTTAACACGAAACACTCTAAAATGAATAAAATTCTCAGTGTAGTCATGGCATCTTCAGAGCAAAAGGGAAAAGGAAAAAAAAAAGGTTGGTGGTTCACTTGGCCCTAAGTCACATACAAAATTATTTATTTTTTTTATTTTCGTTATCTTGCACAACGTGATAATTATTAATCAATTAAAAAAAATGTATGCATCCAAAAAAAATTGTTTACTGACCCAAAAACAAAAGATTTAGAGAATCTTTTCACGCCACAACAATTTTTATAAAATGATGTTTTTTTTCCGGGATGATGATTTTTTACTTTTAATATTTTGGTTAATTAAATAATTTTTTAGGATTTTGCATATGAATAAGGCAGTGAATCAATATTTAAAGGTAATATATAATGCATAAATTTGTATATAAATATAAGGATAAATTGCAAATTACACATCTAAAGTTTAAAGGTGTTTGAATTTTATACCCTGAAATTTTAAAATTTAGATTTTACCCCCTGAAGATTAGGAGTGTTTGGATTTCACATCCTGATGTTTTAGAATTTGAATTTTACCCTCCTAAAATTTAGAGATGTTTGGATTTTACTCTCTAAAGTTTGGAAGTGTTTAGATTTTACTCCCTGACGTTTTAAAATTTGGATTTGACCCTCTGAAGTTTAAGGGTGTTTGGATTTTACACCTTGACATTTCAAGAATTTGGATTGTACCCCTCTAAAATATAGGGATGCTTGGAAATTAGTCTTAAAGTTTGGAAGTGTTTGGATTTTACATACTGATGCACCACCAGATATAGTCCATGTTGTTCAAGTTGATATAGCCTTTTTATGTTTTGAATGAAAGCAGTAGGTTTCTCAAAAAAAAAAAAAAAAAAATTCAAATTTTTTTGGGGTATAAAATCGGTTGAGGACCAAATTTCACAAGAAAACCCATTCTATGAAAAGTAAGGAAAGACCATGGGTCTTAACAAAAAAAGGCCCAATTCATGAAGGTAAGAAGAACCAAGAAGGCCTAAAATCCCAAAAAGAAGAAAAAAAAGAAAGAAATAATAATTAAAAAAAAAAAGAAAAAAAAGAAGAAGAAGAGGATCTTGGACAAGGATCTCGGTCAGAGGACATGCAGCAAGGATCTCGGTCAGACAAGAGGATATGCAGCAAGGATCTCAATTAGGCTAAAGGATATGCACCAAGAAGAATCAACATCAAGGCCCTATGTATGTTCAAATTTCTAAAAAAAAAAAAAGAAGCAATTAAAAATCCAGCAAAAAAACCAAGTATTATCTTTGTAACCCATGGTCCAAGCCCGTAGGATCCCGAGTGGATAGTAAGGGAGGAATGGTTTGGTCGGTAGATGAGTGATTTCTGGTCAAAGGAGAATCCCAAAACTTTCCCTTGATTCATATATTTGCTTGGAATGCATGAATCAATGGAAAACTTAGTTCCCCCATGTGCATGACATCTCCCCACAATTTCCTCTCAATTGTCATTTTCAACAAAGCTGTCAAAGTACACAGAGCAGCCCACCCATTCCATTTAACTTTCCAAGAAGGAATCTTTCATTTATAGCTAAAGTCAAATGCCCCTTTTGAATTATAATTGCCTAAATAAGCTAAACATCTACCCAATGCACCTTTTCAGGTCATAGAGGACATAGTTTTACCCAGCAAACCTAGGACATCCTCGCCTGGGGTACCAGACCAGGTCTGCTATAAAAGAACACATTCGCATAGCAAAAAAAGTCGATTTAGAAGGGAGAAAAATGGGGATTCAAAGGAAGAGTTCAGAGGTTCAAAACATATATTGTTAAAGCTTTAAAAGCTCAGCAAGGAAGAGAAAAAAATAAACAAAATAAGAGATCATTCAAAATATCACCTAGCCGCCAAAGAAACATATACCAAAACATGAACACATCAGATATCACTCTCTCCCACAAAATCCTCCTCACCTAACTATCTTGGAAGGCAATACCCAAGTAAAGCCACTTGGACTTGATTTCCAAATCCCACAAGTCTTGTGCAAAAGCACTGTAAGAATTGGGGCCATGATCCTCGTGGCTGAATCATTCTCTTGAAATTCATTTACATATATGTATATGTATTAAAATGTATATCATACTCTAAGAAACTAACAATTATTTGAAGATATGTATTGGTTCATATATTTTCTTGGAATGCATGAATCAATGGAAAACTCAGTTCCCCCATGTGCATGACACCTCCCCACAATTTCCTTTCAATTGTCATTTTCAACAAAGCTGTCACAGTACATAGAGCAGCCCATCCATTCCATTTAACTTTCCAAGAAGGAATCTTTCATTTATAACTAAAGTCAAATGCCCCTTTTGAGTTATAATTGCCAAAATAAGATAAACCTCTGCCCAATGCACTTTTTTAGGTTACAGAGGTCATAGTTTTACCCAGCAGACTTAGGACGTCCTCGCCCGGGGTACCAGACCAAGTCTGCTATAAAAGAAACACATTTGCATAGCAGAAAAGAGGGATTCGGAAGAGAGAAAAATGGGAATTCAAGAGAAGAGTTCAGAGGTTCAAAACACATATTGTTAAAGCTTTAAAAGCTTAGCAAGGAAGAGAAAGAAATAAACAAAATAAGAGAGCCAAGGTGGAGGAATTTGTCCCATATCTTTGAGATCATTCAAAATATCACCTAGCCTACAAAGAAACATATACCAAAACATGCACACATCAAATATCACTCTCTCTCACAAAAATCCTCCTCACCTAACTATCTTGGAAAGCAATGCCCAAGTAAAGCCACTTGGACTTGAGTTCCAAATCCC
Source organism: Castanopsis chinensis (assembly GCA_032878915.1). Classification (NCBI taxonomy): domain Eukaryota; kingdom Viridiplantae; phylum Streptophyta; class Magnoliopsida; order Fagales; family Fagaceae; genus Castanopsis; species Castanopsis chinensis. Next base: position 2,026,086 of record JAVQMG010000080.1, on the reverse strand, counting down.
ACAAGCCTTGTGCAAAAGCACTATGAGAATTGGGGCCATGATCCTCGTAGCCAAATTATTCTCATTAAATTCATTTACATATATGTATATGTATTAAAATGTATATCCTAATCTAAGAAACTATCAATTATTTGAAGATATGTGTATTGTATAGTGTGTTCTTATGTAGGATTTATAAAGGTAAAGAAAAATGACAAAACTCTATTGCATAATAAGCATAGGGAAAGATCATATAGTTCAAAGAATCAGTATTCTGAGTTCTTACAGGCCTAGTACCCTTGGGAATCATGACTTCACGCTTGGGATACCAAGTGAAGGAATTCTTTTAAATGTTCACACAATAAAAGATAAGCCTCCAATACTCTATTTCAATCTCTTTCTCGTTGTGAATATTATGAATACTTATTTTACTTATTTTGTAAGAGTAAAAGGTCATTTTATGACACTAAAACACTTATAATGGTATTTTATTGCTTAGGAGGAATCGCAGTTTTTCCTTGAGGAGATTTATATGACTTGCGCACAACGTGGTTCATAATCAGCCCCCATTAAGCTGCGGTGAACCAAGTCCAGTCCACCAAACAACAAGTAAAAGGTCTGGGATCCTTATTTCTACTTGGGCCTGGGTACTGTCCAAAAAATGACCCTTACATTTTGGCAACTCCACTGGGGACTAGGAGAACGAAGTGGGAAGAAGAAGTCCCTTCGCAAGCATGGCTCCAAAGCCAGGAAACACCAAGAGAAAGGAAAGTTCTTCCTAAAGTGTGGGTTCCTCCAAAGAACGTCCCACCAAGAGTCTCTATATAGAATTTTGGGGAACTTTCCAGTACAAGATAAGTTTTATGCGTCATTATTTTCTCCTTTTTACAATTCGAACATGATAGATCGTTTCCCTACTCTCTTTAAAAAAAAAGGTTCATGTTGTAATATTTAAGCAATCATAACATTGTCTCATCGCTAAAAAAAAAAAAAAAAAAAAAAAAAAAAAAAATGAAGAAGTGAGCAAAAAAAAAAAAAAATAGAGATTGATGAAATAAAGATTGTATGAGCTACATAATAAAGCAATGGCCCCACAATTGGGGGTTAATGTATTTTCTTTTAAAAGAAATTCGTGATATTGTTTCATTTGTTTAAAAAGAAAAAGAAAATAGAGAAGTAAACGAATCAAAGAGGCTTAATGAAATGTAAATTACGTAGCAAAGCAATTGACTCACATTTTGAGGCTAAATAATTTTGTAGCAACTTGATAATAATATCATATGGCGCAGGTTAGTAAAATGGACAAGTTCCTTGGCTCCGCCCATGGATTTAGCAAAATGGAGTAGTTCCCTAATCTCAGCAAAGCCTAGGAGATCCTTGACTTCCAGAAGCAAAGCCTAGGAGATCCTTGATCCCAGCAAAGCCTAGGAGATCCTTGGTCCCAACAAAGCTGAGGAGATCATTTATTCCAACAAATCCTTTATTCAAGCAAAGCTAAGTACATCCTTAATTCCAGCAAAGTCTAGGAGATCCTTGACTCCATGAAAGTAAAGCCTGGGAGATCCTTGATCCTAACAAAGTTAAGGAGATCCTTTTATTCCAGCAAAGCTGAGTACACGCTCAATTCCAGCAAAGCCTAGGAGATCATTGGTTCTAGTAAAGGCAAAGTATTTTCACAAATCCAACAAAGTAAAATGGAAAAAAAAAAATGGAAGCATCAGGTAAAGGGATAGAAGTTCCACAACAAGAGAAGGCGGATCAAACATGATTCAACAACTGCCTCATGTCTTGGGTGCTAAAGCCTATTGTGCGATGGACCTTGAATATATTTTGAAGAAAATCAATAGAAATACTATATTGCAAGTCAGTAGTAAAATCAACATTATTGAAAGCTCAATAACTATACAGTGCATCTATCATTTCTTGCAGCTCAACAATTGGGCCCACCTATGCAAATAACAAGATTTGGAAAAGCTATAGAGTCCACTGAAGGACATGTACAACTAGCTCTAAAGGTCGACCATGGTATTATAAATATCACTTGATCCTTTCAATGTACCATTGGTATGTGAAATAGGAACCGAATGGGAAGCCCACAAAAATTGTTGCCAATCCTAATCCCTTCATCTAGCACAAAGTAAACTTTGTGGAAAACATATTCTATGATGAGTCGGCTCTAGCTGAAGAATATCCCATTGTTAGGATCCCTAGGGGCTCCCATCTCTAGGATCCTGGGGGCTCCTATCCCAGAAAAAGAAGAAACTTGGAGGGAAGACAAAATATTGCTTATGAATGCACGCGGGACCTAAATGTAGCCTACAAGAGGATCCCAAACCATCATCTTACATGATAGCCCAGGAAGGGATCCTCAAGGAATGTAAGGATATGATGAGTCTGAATATCCTATCTCTAAGATCCCGGGGGGCTTCTATCCCAGAAGAAGAAGAAACTTGGAGGGAAGGCTAATATACTGCTTATGAAGATCCTAGAAAAACCTATGGATATAGAAAGGAAGGCATAGATCCTACCAAAGGAGGAACTTGGAGAAATGAACCTAGGGGCTCATCCAAGGAACCTAGGACCTATCCTAATAAGCAGTCGGTTATCGGTACAAAAAATAGAGAAATTGGTGGAGCTATTGAAAAAAATAAAGATTTACTGGCGTGTACTCCCGCAAATTAAATAAGGCGCATCCAAAGGATAAATTTCCCTTGCCTAACATCGATCTCCTCATAGATCCAATTAAGGAAACAACAAATCAATTTATGAAGAGGCATACCACGGTCAAGGAACTCAAAATCTTCTTGGAAGAATTTCTTACATTAGAAAGTTCACACCAAGGCCAGCCTTGGTCACTAGTGGACTATCCAAACTGTTGAAAAAGGAGAATGCTTTCATATGGGAAGCCAAGTAACCGAATGTCTTTCATAAAATTGCAACAGATCATGAGTCAGCTCCTCCCTTATGGGAACTAGTCAATGGCAACATCGTTATTATTGTACCTAGGATCTCGATCCCAAGCATACAGAGCATAGAAAGATACCAAAATGAGGTATTCCACCATGGAAAGGGTGTGTTTGGCAATCATTTATCTTAACAACTGAATCATTACTTTGATACCACCAAATCCTATTGGTGACGAACTCCCATCCAATAGAAACTCTCTTCCATCAGCCTTTGCGATCTTGAAGAGTTACCTAGTGGCTAATATTAATTTCCCAAATACAACATAGGTTTGGAGGATCCCTAAAGCTGTCAAGAGCTAAACTGTAGCAAACTTACTGGTCCAGTTCCTCGTAGAAGAGGAGTACCTATTGAGTGAGAAAATCTCTAAAAATGTAGTAGCGGTAGAGATCCTTGTAAAGAAATAGACTATGAGGATTGTGAAGACAGCCTCTAACGAGCATGCCTAGAGAAAGCCTTCCTCTTCTAGGATCCCCATAAAAGGATCCCACATCTAAAAAAAATACCATGACAGAATCATCTTGGTGGAGCTCCTACTAGCCACTAGTTCACTAGTGAGAGTAACCTTAGATGGCTCGTAAAAGAAGAGTATTTCCATGAAGTATTTGTTCATAGCCAAGAAAGGATATTTTAAAAGATCCTTGGAGAAGGAAACAAATTCTTAACCCTTTGGAGAAAAGAAAAGAAAAGAAATCAGTTCAGTGACCCCACTTGAGAATGGGCGGCTACAAAAGAACCTTTTTTGAGATTGAAAAATTCAATGGCCATGAACAAATTTTCCGTGTGACATGGCCTAGAACTTGGGAAGAGCAAACTTTCCATGTACATGTCTCAAGACTTGGCCAAAACATTTTTTTTTCCAAATGACACGGCCTAGGACTTGGAAAGAGCAAATTTTTCATGTACCTAGCCCAAGACTTGGCTATAACAAATTTTCCAAGTGACATGACCCAGAACTTGGAAAGAGTAAACTTTCTATGTACCTAGCTCAAGACTTGGCCAAAATTGATTTTTTCAAGTGACATGACCCAGGACTTAGGAAGAGTAAACTTTTCATGTATCTGGCCTAAGACTTGGCCAAAACATATTTTTTTCCAAGTGATATGGCCTAGTACTTAGGAAAAGCAAACTTTCCAGGTACCTGGCCTAGGCTTTGGCCTAAAACAAATTTTCTAAATACATAGCTTAGAAATTGGCCAAAAGCAAAAGTTTCCAAGTACAAACAAGAAACTGGTCAAAAGCAAAAGTTTATAGATACAAGCCATAGTACGTCCCAATAATGCGTGCAGATTGTAAGTATATCCCAGCAATGTCTACAATCGGTAGCACATACCAGTAATGGCTACAACCTAATGCATGTACCAGCAATGGGTACAACTTGTAGCACATCCCAACAATAGGAACAAGCCGTAGCACGTCCCAATAAAGGGTGCAAATTGTAAGCAAGGCCCAACGAAGGGTACAAAAAAAAAGAGCCACAAGTGAGTATGAAAACCCAAAAGTGGGTGTATAAAGTGCACAAGATTGACCTCCTTGAAAGGAATTGGTTCAAGGGAGCCTAAGGAAGCAAGGAAGGCGTAACTTAAAAAAAATTTCCAAGAGTACATCACTCGAAGCCGCAAAAGCATGGATACTTTTGCAATTCTCTATATAAAGAGATTAGTTAATAATATTGCAAACCAGCTAGCAACATTTCCCTCCTCTTACAAGATGCAAACTCATTAAAGGTTTGGAAGTACTTCAATTCAACAAAAGAAAGGTACACTTTCAGTAAGCCCACTCATTAATACCATGTTTGAATATATCAAAACACTCCAAAAAGTTGAGCAAGAGGTATCACCCATGCACTAATACTTTATTCGTGTAGATTAAAATAAAAATTCTAATATTTTGGTCTTCTTACTTGACCACTTATCAAAAATCAAAATTTGGAATTCTTATGTGGTTGAAATCCTCACATGGTATCATATAAATGAAGTAATTTTTATTGATATATCTTATTTGGCAATTGGCTTTTCCAATGCATGCACTGGGGGCTAAGATAAGCTTAAAAATTTTTCCTTAGATATATCTTTCATTTGATAAAAATTGAGGAGTCTAATGCAAACTTTACTGTACATAAGTTCAACCACTGTTATTTTCTTTGGCTCATGAACTATATGGTACATAGCAATTCAACAAAAATATAATAGGTGGCATGATATGTGAATAATTTGCTGCAATCTAAAAAATTATACAATCTCTCACAATTTGGAAAAAGAATAAGGCAAAGATCAAGAGCATTCACTAGAAGAGCAAGGTCTTTTGCTAAAGCAAGGTGTGGAGATGTTCTTAAGCCTTCTAAGTCATGTCTAAGTCATGTCCTTAGGGAAATTTCTATCTCTTAATACATTTTGAGAAGAATAGCTAGCCTTGATTAGACTCTAAATCAGCATGTTTATATGATTCAATGACTTATAATATCATGGTCCCATGTGGCAAACATCTTGGTGTTATTCACCTTAGCCACAACAAGCATGCACTACAATGCATAGAATATCTTTGGCAAAGTTCATGGGGGCTTCCCTCACATAACCTATTTTGTAAAACAAACAAAATCTTGTTGACAAAGCAATGCTATCTTATATTGAGATTTAATTTTTTGTATGCTACTTTCAAAAAGCATATCCTAGAATTGCTAGCAAAAACATTAGTGCTAGAAACATACTCTTAGCATCAAATGCAATACCGATATAATTTGCTTATATATATATATATATATATGCATATATCATTGTCAGTTTAACAAAGTTGATTTGTTGAATACAAATCTACAGCTTAATACTAACATGAAGGTGAATTTTAATCTTTGGCAACATGTTAGTTCATTCCATGAAGGAAGCGTAGCAATTCCTTTAGAGTTTCCCTCAAGAATTATTTGATCTACACATTGGTTCCACAAACCAGGAAAGTGTCTAAGAACAATTTATTTTCTCTCTCGTGGGCTACAGGCAACCCACAATCTCAGGGGGCTAATGTTAAGGACCAAAATTTCACAATGTTGGGAAATTTAGACCTCGGTTGATAGAATTAACAAGTTTTAAACCCAAGTTATTAATTAGATTTATTATGCATAAAACTTGTTAAAACAAACAAACATCAATATCATGTCAAATATAAGTGCAGTAGAAAAGTAAATAAGACAAGATATGATGACCCAGAAAAACCAATAAAACTAACCAGTTTCATAGTAAAAAACCTGGGGGGAAACCTTCCCGAAAAGCAATTCACTATAGTAAAGAGAAGTTTCAAATCTAGTACAAAACCTTTATCTTTAGACTCTACAATCCCCGTAGATGAACTTACAACAAAAACCTTCTACCGCTTCAGAACCTCTGAACTCTTCAATATATGAATGCCACCCTTTGATGCACGAATCCCAGTACGTGACTCACTCCTTTGAACGAATCTCAGTACGTAACTCACTCACCAGCTTGAGGAAGAAGAATGTTGGCTGCAAAATTCTTCACTTCATCAACAATGAAGATCAAGAAGCACTTGGTTACAAAACCCTAAGGCGCAAAGACGCAGTAGCTTCTTTCAGAGAGAATAAGACTTCAGTCACCTTTTGCATATGTTCTCCTTGTATAGAATATCCAATAATGAGAAACTAGCAATTTGGAATGGACATTTGAGGCCAAAAAATTTGAAAGTAAATAAAAATTGAAGCAAATATTAATCATAATTTTTTTTTTTTTTTTGGGGGTATAATGTACGTGAGGTTAAGAATTAAGGAAACTAGAAATTCAAAAATAAATAAATAAATAAAAGAAACCGGTAAGTCTTGATAATTTTTTTTTTTTTTTTTTTTTAAAGCTGGAAAGTGGTCTTTAGGGAAATATCACAGTGGACTGAGAATTTTTTTTTTTTTTTTTTTTTTAATTTTTGGATAATTTTGTTTTGAAGACATAGACTAGTCGAAGAGTGTCCTATTTTGTAGCCATTTTACATGAAGTTGGAGATATAAATTTACTAGGTTGTTCTCAAGTTTTGTCCCTATTAAACCTAAGGACTAGGGGTATTTTTGAAATAAAAAAAAAATCTAGTCCAAAGAAATGAATTATCTTATATATATATATATATATATATATATAGGCATAACTCAAAGAAAGTTCAATTAGAATTTAAAATTAGAATCCAATTTTGCACCATGTATTCACTTAAGTTTTTTAATTTTTGTGTCAAGTGAGTTAATAAGTACAAAATACTAAAAATCTAATATATATGAACTATACAATTTAAATAAATAAAAAAACAATCACATATACTCAATAAAAATCACCACACAACAAAGATAGATCACTATACATTCTATCTTATTGAAGATAAGAAAAAAAAATTGATCACAATTAGTATTAAATTTAGGTAAGAGTTTAAATTTATAACTAATTACGTTTACTTTTTTAAAAAAGTAATTTGACTAATGATTAATATTTTTATTATAAAAATTGTGTTTACTTTTAAATGTGTTCATACAAATGCATGTGTTACATTCTATTTTTTTTTTTTTTATTAATAATTTGACTAATTTTACTAGCATGTAACCATAATTGTTGCCTTAATTTGATAGTAGAGAGTAAATTATTATATAATGGATGTCATAAATTAAAATCTCATTTGATCTATAATAAATATTTTTTTTAAAAAAAAGGATGATATAGGGTATTATTTATACGATTTACTATAATATACATAATTAAGGTGATAATTGCAAATTTCATTCACAAAAAAAAAAATTAAAAATTGTAAATTTTCTTAGTTTTGATTGCAAAATACAAATACCCCTAATTCAGGGTGTGTTTTATACGATTAATCCTATTTGTTCTGTTCTGTCAAAGTCAAATACAACATCTATTACAATTAATCCTATTTGCAAATTCTATTATAAAGTTTTCAAAAGCAGTTGATACCTTTTTTTTTTTTTTTTTTGATACAAAAGCATTTGATACTTTATGTTTCTTTCACGGGCCAAGTCAACAAAGCCATATTGATTGAAGCCAAGCTTTTGCCACAAGGCCCGCAAGCACGAAACAATGTCCGCATTTCACACTTCAATTCCCGCTGGATACGAAATGCTCAAAAAGATACATATGCATGAAACTCATGATGATTATTAATCCAAAATAACAATAACAACAAGTATATATATATACACAAAAGATGAATTAGTATTACAGGCTCTTTTTTTTTTTAATTGAGTTTAGTATTATAATTTTTTATTCATTCATTTCTTCTAGTGTCATAAATTATAGAGGCTCCCCCATTAAAGAATATCCAATAATCAAAAACTAGCAATTTCGGATGGACATCTGAGGCCAAAAAATTTGTAAGTAAATAAAAATTAAAGCAAATATTAATCATAATTTTTTTTTTGGGTAAAATGTACGTGAGATTAAGAATAATAAATTCAAAAAAAAAAAAAAAAAAAAAAAAAAAAAAACTAAATAAAAGAAACCGATAAGTCTTGATAAAACTATTAAAAAAAAAAAAAAAGCTGGAAAGTGGTCTTAAGGGAAATATCAAAGTGGACTGAGATTTTTTTTTTTTTTTTTTTTTTTTTTTTTTTTTTTTTTTTTTTTTAAGTTTTGAAGACATGTACTAGGCGTAAAGTGTCCTATTTTGTAGGTATTTTACATGGAGTTGGAGATATAATTTTACTAGGTTGTCCTCAAGTTTTGTACCTATTAAACCTAGGGACTAAGGGTATTTCTGAAATACACAAAAAAAAAAAAAAAAAAATCTAGTCCAAAGAAATGAATTCTCTTTTATATATATATATATATATATATATATATATAGGCAAAACTTAGAGAAAGTTCAACTAGAATTTAGAATTAGAATTCAATTTTGCGTCATGTATTCACTTAAGTTTTTTAATCTTTATGCCAAGTGAGTTAATAAGTGCAAAATACTAAGAATCTATAATATATATGAACTATACAATTTTTTTTAAAAAAAAAATCAATCACATATACTCAATAAAAATCACCACACAACAAAGATAGATCCTTATACATTCTATCTTATTGAAGATTAGAAAAAAAAAATGATCAAAATTAGTATTAAATTTAGGTAAGAGTTTTAATTTGTAACTAATTACATTTACATTTTTTTTAAAAATAATTTGACTAATTATTTATATTTTTATTATAAAAATTGTGTTTAGTTTTAGATGTGTTTGTACGTATGCATGTGTTGCATGCTATTTTTTTTCTTTTTTTAATAAGCCTTAATTTGATTGTGGAGAGTAAATTATTATATAATGGATGTCATAAATTAAAATCTCATTTTATCTATAATAAATAATTTTTAAAAAAGAAGAAGGATGATATAGGGTATTATTTAAACGATTTATTATAATATATATATATATATATAATTAAGGTGATAATTGCAAATTTCATTCACAAAAAAAAAAAAAAAAAAAAAAAAAAAATTGTAAATTTTCTTAGTTTTGATTGTAAAATACAAATGCCCCTAATTGAGGGCGTGTCTTATACGATTAATCCTATTTGTTCTGTTCTGTTCTATTATAATGCTTTCAAGATAATATCGTTCTTTCCTTTCTTAAAATATATATATATATGTGTGCGGGGGGGGGGGGGGTGTGCGGTGTGGCCTTTTTAAAGCAGTTGATACTTTATGTTTCTTTCACCGGCCAAGTCAGCAAAGCCAAGCTTTTGCCACAAGGGCCCACAAGCATAAAACAATGTCCGCATTTCACACTACAATTCCCGCTCGACACGAAATGCTCAAAAAGATAGATATGCATGAAACTCGTTTTCGTGGCATCTTCAAAGCAAAAGGCCAGCTGGGAAAATATTAAAATAGAAAATGATCGATCGGTGGTCTATTTTATTTTTGTAAGGTTAGTATGGTGCACTTAATTGGCACATACAACGTCTTTTTTAATGTTGCACAGCATGATGATTATTAATCCAAAATAACAATAACAAGTAAATATATACACAAAAGATGAATTAGTATTACAGGCTCTTTTTTAAAAAAAAAAAATTGAGTTTAGTCTTTTAATTTTTTATTCATTCATTTCTTCTAGTGTCATAAATTATAGAGGCTCGCCAATTAAAGAATATCCAATAATGAAAAACTAGCAATTTCGGATGGACATCTAAGGCCAAAAAATTTGTAAGTAAATAAAAATTGAAGCAAATATTAATCATAATTTTTTTTTTGGGTATAATGTACGTGAGATTAAGAATTAAGGAAAGTAGAAATTCAAAAAAAAAAAAAAACTAAATAAAAGAAACCGATAAGTCTTGATAAAAGTTTTTAAAAAAAGAAAAAAAAGTTGGAAAGTGGTCTTAAGGGAAATATCAAAGTGGACTGAGAAGGTTTTTTTTTTTTTTTTTAATTTTTGGATAAGTTTGTTTTGAAAACATGTACTAGTCAGAAAGTGTCCTATTTTATAAGTATTTTACATGGAATTGGAGATATAATTTTACTAGGTTGTACTCAAGTTTTGTCCCTATTAAACCTAGGGACTAGAGTATTTCTGAAATTAAAAAAAAAAAAAAAAATCTAGTCCAAAGAAATGAATTCTCTTTTATATATATATATATATATATATATATATATAGGCAAAACTCAGAGATAATTCAATTAGAATTTAAAATTAGAATCCAATTTTGCGCCATATATTCACTTAAGTTTTTTAATCTTTGTGCCAAGAAGTTAATAAGTGCAAAATACAAAAATCTAATATATATGAACTATACAATTTAAAAAAAAAATCACATATACTCAATAATAATCACCACACAACAAAGATAGATCACTATACATTCTATCTTATTAAAGATTAGAAAAAAAAAATGATTATAATTAGTATTAAATTTAGGTAAGAGTTTTAATTTGTAACCAATTACGTTTACTTTAAAAAAATAATAATTTGACTAATGATTTATATTTTTAGTATAAAAATTGTGTTAACTATTAAATGTGTTCATACGTATGCATGTGTTGCATGCTATTTTTTTTTAATAAGTTGATTAATTGTACTAGCATGTAACCATAATTGTTGCCTTAATTTGATAGTGGAGAGCAAATTATTATATAATGGATGTCATAAATTAAAATCTCATTTTATCTATAATAATTAATTTTTTTTTAAAAGGATGATATAGGGTATTATTTATACAATTTACTATAATATATATAATTAAGGTGATAATTGCAAATTTCATTCACAAAAAAAAAAAAATTAATTGTAAATTTTCTTAGTTTTGATTGCAAAATACAAATACCCCTAATTCAGGGTGTGTTTTATACGATTAATCCTATTTGTTCTGTTCTGTCAAAGTCACATACAACTTCTATTACAATTAATCCTATTTGCAAATTCAATTATGTATATGTGTTTTTTTTTTTGGGGGGGGTGGGGGGGGGGAGGGGAGAATATAGTTGTGAAACTCGGACCGGACCGTATGGTCCGATCGGGAAAACCTCGAACCGCTTCATTTTGCGGTTCTTTTAGCCTCAAGAACCTCTCAACGTGTAAAATGCAGGGACCCATGTAAACCGCGGTCGGACCTCATGGGTCCGTGAACCGTGAACGGTTCTCGCGGGTCTCGCGGTTGAACAAAATCCAAACAGAAATGGTAAAAAAAAAATCAAATCGGACAAACAAATATAATATAAATCAGATCACACAAAACAAAATCCAGTTCTTACAATAAATTTGGATCAGAACAACCAAATATTGAAAAAAAGAAGAAGAAGAAGAAGAAGAAGAAGAAGAAGAAGAATCCGATTTGACCCAGTCGGTGGTGGGGAGGAGGATGAATGGCGGTGGGGCGGCGGATGAGCTAGTTTTGCATGGGGAACGCCGATCAGCACCTAGATCTCCTCCGATCTCAATCTCCTCGATCTTTCAGCGCGTCGATCTCCTCCGATCTCCACCGGCGCGCACCTTCATCTCCACTCTCTCTCTCTCTCTCTCTCTCTCTCTCTCTCTCTCTCTAAGTGGTAAATGTGTGGTTTTAAGTTTTAAGTTTTAAGTTTTATTATTATTGTGTGGTGGAGGTTATTATATTTAATTTTTTTTTTTTTTTTTTATGTAATCGTGTGGTTCTTTTTTTTTTTTTTATTCAAACGTGTGCTTTTTTTTATTTTAAGAATCAAAGTGTGGTATTTAATATTAAGAAATTAGAATTATGAAATACTACCACAATATTTTCACAACATATTTTAAGTAATAAATTGTTATTAGTTAATATTGGTGAGTAAAAAAATAATTTCAGTGATGAGTTCAAATTAAAACTAGTAACAACTTTCTACATAATTTTTTGATGTGATTCTTGTGAAAATATTATAAAAAATGTTGTGAATATAACATAACAATTCTTTCTTCTTCTACTTTTGTTTGTATTTCTTTTTTATCTCTTCCTTTAATTACATTCACTTTGTTTTTAGTGTTTTTTTAGGTTTGTGAATGTGAGCTAAACAACTGGTCACGCGGGCATTATAAAGTAAAAATTAGAAAGGCAATCTGATACTTTTAATTTTTTTAATAAAAAAATAGTTATTATTATTATTGGATAGATATTTTATATTTGGGTTTGAGATGGATATAGATATATTAGACATAGTTAAAATATAGATTTATATTTTTAATTTGTCTATTTTAGTTAATTTTTATTTTTTTTACTAATTTAATATTTTTATATATATTTAAAATAATTATTAAATTAATTATGACGTTATCACGGTTCGATCCCGATTCGACCTCGGTTCGATCTCAAAAACTTTGAACATCTCCCTTTTACGGTTTAATGAACGATCCGAATTTGAAAGCTACGGGTAGAAAGCAATTGATACTTTATGTTTCTTTCACCGGCCAAGTCAACAAAGCCATATTGATCCACGCCAAGCTTTTGCCACAAGGGCCCACAAGCACAAAACAATGTCCGCATTTCACACTTCAATTCCCGCTGGACACGAAATGCTCAAAAAGATAGATATGCATAAAACTCGTTTTCGTGGCATCTTCAAAGCAAAAGGCCAGCTGGGAAAATATAAAAATAGAAAATGATCGATCGGTGGTTTATTTTATTTTTGTAAGGTTGGTATGGTTCACTCAATTCGCACATACAAAGCCTTTTTTAATGTTGCACAGCATGATGATTATTAATCCAAAATAATAACTACAAAAAAAAGTATATATATATATATATATACGCGCGCAAAAGATGAATCAGTATTACAGGCTCCGGTTTTTTTTTTTTTTTTTGAGTTTAATATTATAATTTTTTATTCATAAATCTCTTTTAATGTCATAAATTTTAGTGGCTTGCCAATCAAAGAATATCCAATAATGAAAAACTAGCAATTTAGGATGGACGTCTGAGGCTAAAAAATTTGTAAGTAAATAATTATAGAGATTCGAACAATAAAAATTTACTAATGGGGTTGTTTTTCATGAGAATCCCCCCCTCCCCACTTCAAGAAATTATTAGGATAAGAAAATGGTGTCATCCCTTGATCATTTTATTCCAAATATTTTTCCTACAATTTTCTTAACAAACAAATCAAAATCTCATGCAACAATCAATATCATATGAGCAATAAATGGGAGAGAAAAAAAAAATTAAGGAAATAGAGAATTAAGAGAATTACCTTGTAGGAAAGGGCTAGTCCTTCTTAGAGAGAAAGAGAGAGGTTTTTTTTATTTTTAATTTAGTTTAAACAGTAGGATGAGAGGTATTTTTATATTTGATTTTGGCGACTGAACAAAAGGATTAAGGAAATGTGAAAGTGCCTAAATTTTAAGGGATATAGTAAAGGGTTATATTTTCAAATTGTAAATATTCTATTTTCATATATATATATATATATATATATTCCACTAAAGAAAAATTGCAACTACCCTATCTTTCAATTAAATTTTATAAAATAGTATCTATTACTAATTTTAGAGATAGTAATTTTATTTTGATAGGAGTTTTTCTTCGTTATATGCAATTATTTAGAAACCTTTTTTTCCCTATATTCAAAATGATATTAATTTTTTTTTTTATTAAACCAATCTAATGTGATACTTAAGGAAGGGGATAAGAATAAGTATTTAAATTCTAATAGATAGCAAATACAAATAGGAATCAAACATTTGAATACAATAATGGGTAGTGAGAATAGCTTTTTTTTTTTTCTTTTCTTTTCTTTTCTTTTCTTTTTTTTTTCTTTTTTTTTTTTTTTACATGAGATAGTGGGTCAATTTTGTTTTTTTCTTTTTTACATGAGTTAGTGGATTTTTAGTAAATTTTTTTTATTGTTAGCAAAATCTTCAGTAAGTTTAAAAATGCTAAATTACTTTTTAAACATTTTTTACTTTTTTGTAGGTAAAAAATTAAAATAAAGAATATGTTATTTTAGAATTTGTGTAAGGATATTTTAGGTAGCAAAATGATGAATCCCAAATAGAGAATCCTTTTAGTAGTAGTATACATTACAAAGTCGTTTGGTTCATAAAAATTATTTTTATTTTTAATCTTTTGATGTATACACACATACACAAACCTCATCATACATGCCTTGCGCAGGAGATAAGGATTTTTTTTTTTTTTTTGGTATAGTGTACATGAGATTAAGAATTAAAGAAACTAGAAATACACAAAAAAAAAAAAAAATTAAATTAAATAAAAGAAACTGGTAAGTCTTGATAAAGTTATAAAAAAAAGTTGGAAAATGGTCTTAAGGGAAATATCAAAGTGGACTGAGAATTTTTTTTTTTTTTTTTTTTTAACTTTTGGATAAGTTTGTTTTGTAGACATAGATTAGTCGAAGAATGCCCTATTTTGTAGGCATTTTACATGGAGTTGGAGATATAAATTTACTAGGTTGTGTTCAAGTTTTGTCCCTATCAAACCTATGATCTAGGAGTATTTCTAAAATACATAAAAATCCTATCCAAAGAGAGGGATTCTCTTATATATATTGGCAAAGCCCAGAGAAAGTTCAATTAGAATTTAAAATTAAAATCAAGTATTGCGTCATGTGTCTAATTTATGTGGTGATTACACCATAATTATCCATTTAAGTTTGTGCTATGTATTTACTTAAGTTTTTTAATTTTTGTGTCAAGTGAGTTAATGAGTGCAAAATACTAAAAATCTATTACCAAAGGGTTTACACTTTACACCGAGTACTTAATATAATTTAATATATATTTAGACACTAAGCATCTAGTTTGAACTTCAACCACATTTACACATTGAAACATTAGGGTCCAACAACCTAAGGGGTATGTTATTTTTATAAGAACTCAGGATAAAAAAAATAGGAAAATTATTAGTTCCTTAGAATTTATGAAAATTTAACTGTTCTTTTGACAACATACTCGAAAATTGTAATTCTCTTGAATATCCCAATGTCCGTTAAATGTGGAAGCTATAAAACCCAATTCCCACCATATTAGTAGGAAAGTGTCAATTTTTACAAATTCTAGTTTTTGTAAAATTTATTAAGGCGATTCTTGAATTTAACTTTTCATTTCTTCTTCTTCTTCTTCTTCTTCTTTTCTTCTTAATACTCTAAATTAATTTGAGAAAATGTGATATTTCATTTTTATCCAAATAAAATGTTTAATAATGTGTATTTTTGTCATGTCAAAATAATCCATGATAGTCAAATTATTAATTATTTTTCATTTACCTCCTAAATGAATTTGTATAAGATTTAAAAAAAAAAAAGAATTTATATTTTTAATTATTATTTTTTAAAATAGGATATATTAATTCAAGTTCTATGTGTAGCTAGTAATCCAAATAATAATGGTAACCTTCAGAAATTCTTATTTTTGAATGTTTAAAATCTAAAAATTTATAATGGCACCCTTGGTGTGATGGTGAAATTTTAAATCAAGTGAGTAAATTTAAAATTAACAAAGGCGTGCTGGTCACTCTAAAAGTACAAAATTCTAGTGGGGTTGAGTTCTACTCTTTAGGATGGAGTCTCACATATGTATATACTTAGATTAAGTTAAAATAGAATATTTGCCCCGCATTAAAAAAAAAATTCTTAACAACTAAGCAAGCCTCGAAGTAAGTTTTTTTAGAAGATGCAAGCATGTGAGTCTTCTACAATATTTGGTTGGAAACAAGTTAAGAATAGGATTGCCATAGCTAGGGTTGAAGCTAACATTTTTAACCAAAACAAAATTGAAATAAATATTTATGAATAAACAGAAGTTTGATGATTTATGACCATTGTCAGAGATTTCAAGGGTCAAATCATAATTGTGATGGGACAACTCTGTTATTGATCCAACTTATAGCTTTGAAGATTTTTTTTTTTATATATACAATATAGAAATTCAATTATAACCTAATCTAAGTATATATATATATATATGTATGAAATTCTCTTCTGAGACTTAAACCCCGGTTCTTACTCCTCACGCCCTATAAGTACGTATACTTATAGCGTAACCATTAAAAGTGTGCGGTAGTGCTTTGAAGAAAAGTTGATGTTGGCTTTTGCAAACAAAAATATAGTGAATCTTTTGGCACAACCTTTTATTTCCAAAACACCATCTCCTTTTGAAATCATATATTCTAGAACAACAAGTTTAAAAATTAGAAAATTAAATCAGAGCTCCGATTCTTAGAAAACCTAATTATTAAAATACAATACAGGAAAAGATATGGTTTACTTTTTTTAATTTTTATGTTATTCAGCACAAGAAATTAAAAATAAAAATCATAATATGATGTCGTATTTGCATAAATAATAGTATTTTATTAGTAGGGAAGTCAAGAAGGACCACGCCAGCAATCCTCCTGGTGGACTTAATAATTTCTCGTTTGGTAGTCACATTATAGTCAAAATATGGTACTATATATCAATTAGGATACAAATATATATATATATATATATATATATATATATATATTTAAAGGAAAATTTTTACTTGAAAATTTTTACAGAGGTTTTCCTTTCTGTATGTCGATTTCTAAATTTTTCCTTCTGGATTTAGGATTCCTTATGGATTTAATCGTTTTGTGAAACTAGAATGAGATATAATATAATTCAATTTACGTTTTCGGTAATTGTGGGGTGAAAGCTCTCACAGCAGCGATTTAAGCTAATCATGAGAGAATAACTAGTGGATCCCATGAGATTTGCAACATGCTCATCAATCTTGGTTTTAAAGCCAAAAGCAAACGTGATGATGGTAGATATGTGTCAAAGATTGTAATCGTAACTAACAAGACTTCATAGAATAGGTGAGTGTTTAGATTGCACTGAAACACAGCTAACATCTGCGTCTGCGTTTTACACAGTGGGACCTACGGCTATAGTGCCCATGCTAGAATGCATAAAAACAAAAACCTGAATGCACCGTTTCAATAAAACACTACATGCGTGTACTGTTCCTTTTCTTTTCATTATTTTTTTTAGAATTCCTTTTAACCAAAAAAAAATTTTTTTTTTTTTTTTTTTGGAAGAACTTGTTCTTCGTGTTCATCATGTTCTTCCTAGAACATGACTATTCATGTTCTTGAAACCCAGTAAACCCATCAAAACAAAAGATCAAAACAGTGAAACCAAAACCAAGACAGAAGCCACCAATTTGAGATTAAACTGATCAAACCCATATGAAAAAAAAAAAAAAAAAAAAAAAATCCAAATCAAACCCATATGAAACCAAAACCAAATCAAACCCATCAAACGAATCTACCCATCAAACACAAATCAAACCCATCACCAATCTCAACCTTACCCAGCACCACCGAGTTCCCATATCAAACCCATCAAACCCACTGTCGATCAACCCATCAAACCCACCACCGATCAACCCATCTACCACCACCGAGTTCCCAAATCAAGAAACTAAAACATTAGATCTTCATAAGACCAAACTCCATGGAAGAAAGAGAGAGGAAGCTCCACCTCATGCATATCGAAGAGAGAGAGAGAGAGAGAGAGAGAGAGAGAGAGAGAGAGAGAGAGAGAATGGTTTAGGTCAAGAGAAACTGCTCCCCATCTCTTCTTTCAATTAGTGTTGGGAACTCCTTCACACTAGGCCTTCAAGACCTAGATGACATTTCACTTCTGAATGCCGAAAAAGCTAACAATTTTTTTTTTTTTTGTTCAAATATATATATGGCTACTGGGAAATGAGTGGAAAAAAAAAAACAAAAACAAAAGCAAAAACAAAAACAAAAACAAAAATGCTACAATACTTTCAGCCCCAAAGAATCAGCTGGAGTTTAAAATTATTTGCTATAGTATTTTCAGTTTTCAGCAAAATAAATTGTATCCAAATAGATCCTAGATCTTAAATCTTGAAGATTATTTTGCTTATGCAAAAATGCCTGAAGATTTCAAGGTACAACTTGAAACTTTAAATCATTGAAGGCCCACAAATGGAAATTCATGGTCATCATATTTGTTCTCGCTTGTTTGTATACCATTTGTGTGATAAGACTATAAGAGCATGACCGGCTTAAAAGAAGGAAAAAAAAAAGAGTAGTACAAACTCAAAAAAAAAAAAAAAAAGGTATTTCAAATATATTTGTAAGTCATTGGCAAAAAATGAATATATGTAAAAGATTTTAAATAATAAATAAGGAGAGAGAAACAAAATTGCAATTAATTAAGTGAATGAGATGTAAGTCAATTAGCATTTAATGCTATTTTTTTAACCATTAGATCAATTACAAATCTACAGTTTACAAATGGTATAACTCTTTTCAAGTTACACAATATATATAAAACACGCACAAATCAATGTGGTCATTTCACACCACCCACACGAAACAAAATAAAAGGAATGAAAAAAAAGAAAAAAAAAAAGAAAAGAAAAGAGAGGAAAGAAAAGAAAAGAAAAAAAAAGACTATTATCTAAAGAAATGACCTTTTTCTTTTCTAGGAAGAATCTGACTAAATGACTTTTTTTTTTCTTGAGAAATGACTTGACAATGATGAATTGTATAATTACTTTAAACCGACCAAAGGAAAGATCTTTAGAATTGTTTAATGCTACAACAATTTTTAATAATATGATTTTTGTCACTAAGTTGATTTTTACTTCTTATTCTATTTGTTACGATTTTGCATATCAAGATGTGGACATATCGGCTGGGCGGTGTCATTTCCCCTACAAGTCCCTTGGTCGCTTTTTGCTTTATTCTTTTACTTTTTCACTTTAATCTGTGAGGTGCACTTGGTAATCGGATTCTAACCCATACACAATTTCATCTTCTCTTCTTCTTCTTCTTTTTATTATTATTATTATTATTATTATTATTATTATTTCTTTTTCTCAGTGAATTTTAATCCCAATTTCCCTTGGGGAGGAAGATTCAAGTTAATGATGTTACGTGTCCACTTTTTTAAACATGGTTTCCAATGGACGAGTGTATCAGATTCCTTGAGAATATTTAAATTCAGCATATCATGCTATCCTTGAATTCCTTACAAACAATTCCTTTTTTAATTTCTGGGTTACAAACATATACATATGTCTATGATCCATTGATGACGTACTGGCTTTTTAGGTATCTCACAGCTAGACATGGCAAAACGGGTCAAAATTTTTTGATCTGACCCGACCCGAAAAATACTCGACTTGAACCCGATTTTTTTTTACCCGAAACAAAAACGGGTTGACCCGTGACCCGACCCGAGTTTTTCGAGTTTTTTGTGAGTCAACCCGACCTGACCCGCAACCCGACCCGAACCCGAATAACTTTTTTTTTTTTAAAAAATTTGTAAAAAAAAAAGTAAAATTAAGACAATAGTAGTTTAATTGTTTATTGTGAGTTTTAAGGAAACAATTGATACATTTACATATGCAAATTAATTGAAAGATAAAAGGTTAAGCATTCTGTAATGAGTAAAGATTTTTAGATATTAAATAACAAAGTACATGCCAAGATAATATGGTTACAGTAGAGTTAAAAATATAGATTTAAAATTGTAGACATGTATAAGAAACATTTACAAGTATAAAAATAGTGAAGCAAAGTATTAAATTAGCATAAATTATGAATGCTTAGACTCATTTTTTAACAATTTATGTCCAAAATAAACGGCTTTTCAAAATAAATTATGATATTTCATAGAGTGTGTGTTGCTTAACAATGATATAATATTCATAAAAGATACCATGTTTAAATAAATAAGCAATCCAATTTTAACGTATATCTCAAATTGAAATAAAGTGCCAACCACAATTGATAATAGATTATAAAATTAATTTTCAAGCTTGTAAATTTCTTATATATTTTTATTCTCTATCAAATGAGTTATCCAATAAGCCATTTGTAATTTTGTTTTATATTTTGGAATATTGATATTGTGTAGAAATAAAACATGTGTATTTGTTTTACTTATAGTTGTGTTATTTTGTTTTAGATAGCAATGTTAGGATTTGTATAATTTTAAAATTATTGAATAAGTATTAATAAATTTAAATGAATTCATTTTTGATATAAGTGGTGAAGTCAAAATTACATAAAATAATTTGTTGCATAACTTTTCAAATGACAAATGCATGTTGTTTTATTTAAAAAAAAAAAAAATTCATGTGAAAAATACGGGTCAATATGGGTCAACCTGACCCGACCCGCAACCTAATTGACTCAAACCCGTTTTTAACCCACTTAAGATGACCCATTTTTTACTCGTGACCCGTTTGACCCGCAACCCGTTTGACCCGACCCGAACCTGACCCAACCCGCTCATTTTGCCATGTCTACTCACAGCCTAGCATGTTTATGACAAAAGGAGTATTAAAAGATAAAGGAATTTTTCTGTTTTCTTTAAGGAAAATAGCTAATGGAAATCGAAAAAATCTTAATGAGAATTTTCTGTATCAAGGTTTCAGATATCCAATGACCGCTCTAAATATTTTTTTTTGGGTTGTTATTAAGAAACTTAAATTATACAAAATTTAATAAAAAGATAATTTTATATATTGACAAAAAAAATGTAAATACATAAAATTTTACAATTTTCTTCTACAACTTTTCTTTTTTATTTTGAAATCATTGAATGGTAGTCTTATTATCAATGCAATAAGCTACATATTTTTCAAAATTCTATTTAAATAAAAATTTTCTTGGATTTTTCTTTTTGATTGTAAAGGCCTAATATATTGTTAAGAGGGCCAAAAGTTAAAAACAAAGTTTGACTACTAACTTAGTTGTAGCCAAACACTACAACTCTCATTGAAAAAATTAACATGACTAAATATTTTGAAAATATAACTGTTGAATTGCATGTGTTTTATGTTCTTAAAACACATGTTAAGTTTCGTGTCAATCCTATATTATTTACTATTCGATCCATATACTTATTTTTAATCTATGTATAATTTTAGATAATAAAAACTCAAAATTTAAATATTTGATTGATGACATTGATCTTTAATTTTCCTGAAGTTCACAAGTATGGATAATATAAGAAAAATATATATAATCCAAAGGTGGTGTAGGAGGGGAAAAGCCAATAGAAAAAATATCAGCTGGGCCCAACCCAAGGAGCACTTAAGCCTCAGCTGCTTACTAGGATAGGCCCAACACCACTATATAAGCCAAATCAGCAAGACTGAAGAGCATTCGTTAGTCTACATGGCCCAAGGAGGGCCCTCTCGTCGAGGTATCAAATCCCAACTCCTAAGGCTATAAGGTAGAGGGCCGGTGAAAGAAGGAGAGACATGCAAGCAATGGACAAAGGAAGCATCCAAATAAAGCACCCATCACCTCCCCATTTAATGCACTCTACCAGCTCACTCTGCCACATTAATGGCCAAATGACCTTTGAACAATGACCCCACAGCTTGCATCCTACCCAACTACCACTAACACAGTAGTGATGGGATAAGTATCTAGAGAAAGACCCCTTGCCATCCAAGGAGTGCTCAGATGCTGTTTTAACAACTGTATATAGCCAGAGAGACCCCTTTGAGCAAGGGATTATGGGCGCAAGGGAGGGGGAGTCGCCACCTAATTTTTGTAATGGCTTAGGAACCATGTATATGGCGTCTTTTCGAGGAATGACCTTTTTTTATTTTACTACCAGAGATTGGGTTTAGAGTTTAGGGACATCCTTGGGAAGGTGTTAGGCACCCAAGATCTCCCAACCCTAAGGTTAACTCCCATCATTGTGTCTCACTTCTTAACCAAAATAAAAACACATTCAAAACTTGCATTCTAAACTCACACACACACTAACATACATCTAGCATCCAAACATGGCATACATTAACCCATAACCAAATATGTACTACACCAAAAGCCGAACAACGAAAACCGCATAAAAGAAACCTTAGCATACATCTAAGCATGTGAAACCCTAATCTAACATGTTGTTCAACCAAAGGCAACCACCATGTGAAAAACTCAATCAAACAAAAGAAATATTTACAAAGGAAGGAAAAGCTTGAACTAAAACTAACAAAACAAGAAGAAGAAACCAAAAACAAGTGCATGATTATTATGAGATGCACGATTTTACTCACATTGGCAGCAAATCAGCACCTATGGCATCAATGCATGAGCGTGTGAATGCATGAACATGTGATTTAAATTAATAACACAAAGATAAAACCTAATCTAGCATGTGATTAACAAAACCCTAAAAGAACGCATGAAACAAAGGCTTGAATATAGGAAACATACATAAAAGAAAGGTTTAAATAGAAACATAACAGGCTAAATTAAAAAACATGTGAAAGGAAGAACGTTTCTGGACAGACTCACACGTACATGAGGAATGGGCCACGTACGTGGGGTCCTACCCCGAAGCATAGAAATGAACAAAAGATAGAGCAGAACACAAAACCCTAATTCTAGCACGCAAACATGCTTTCAAACATCCAACAAAACTATAAACACTCTAAAACATAACTAAGCAAAAACCAAAAAAATAAAACTGAATTAAAAACAATAAACAAAACAGAAATGAAAAGAAATGAAAAGGAATAAGGAAAATAGAAATATTTGATCGTTTCCTTTGGTCAAATCTATCACAAACCAATAAGAAAGTGATTAGTAAACATAAACTCGAGGGTTTAGGACAAGAATAGGTCCCAACCAAGAAAAAATATTGACTTAGGGTGTTTTGTGAAAAGCTCCCTTTTGATTCACTATTTTATAGTGAATCGTGGGTTTTTCTCTAAGCGTTTCGTCTCCCTTTTGAAAACTACCTTTTAAGGCTATAGTGTGAAAAATAGGTTTTTGGGCAAATCCTAAGTGATGTGGGATTCGCACAAAACCTCAACTTCAAAAGCAGAAAAATTTCCATATATGGCTTCTGAAACCCTAGCCACATACGTGGGGTTGAGGCCACGTACGTGAGCTTTAAGCCACATACGTGGGCCTAACTTCATGTACGTAAGCTAGGTTTTCATTTTGCCATTTTCCTGATTTTTTCCATTTTAAACACCACTTAAGTCAATCTTACTTCTGATTGGACTCTAAACTGGCCTTGAGCCCTTGAGTTTATTATCATTGGGGAATGGGGGTTCAAGTCGTAAAAGGCACAAAATGCAGTATCTACAAGGATCATAAAAAATGACTCTAATGAACCTAAAGATAATACAAATGTTGTATAACCGAGAAGTGTATTCTGTAAGAACCATTTCCCTTCGGCCAAACCGATACTTAACCTTCACATGCACGGTAAAGGAGACTGCTCCCATGGCATGGAGCCAAGGCCTGGCTAGAATGGCCACGTAAAGGGCATACACGTCTACTACAATGAAGTCTACCTCCACTATCTCCCTCCCAGTTTGTAGCGGTAGTTTAATCATCCCTCTGGGGATAACATTTTTTCCATCAAAAATTGATTAAGGGGATTTCATAAGGACTGATGTCCTTAGGCTTTAAACCTAGCCCCTTATATAAATCAAGGTATATGATTTCGACTCCACTCCTCTAATCAACCATACCCCTTTTAACTTCGTATCCTCCTATTCAAGGGGTGATCACAAGAGCGTCATTATGCAGCTAGATGGTACCCATTTATCCACCACCATGAAGCCCAAGATTGGGTCCTCCTCAATTCTGCTCCTCTTGGCCTCCCTAGCCTCCTTGCCAACTACTGGCTATAGGGAGATGGTCATTACCTCCATCGACAAAGCAACCGTCCCTCGCAAGGTGGCAAAAATAACGTTGATGGTCCCCAAAGGTGGGCGCATGGCTAAATCCCTTTGGAGGACGAACCTTGACTTCTCTCCTCGACTAGATGGTTGGCGCATAAGTTGCTTCAACTTTCCAACCCTGACCAATTAGTCCAAAAAATCACAAAGCGTCTTGTAATCCTCCATTAAATGACCTCAGTCTTGATAGTACTAGCAGTGTAGGCTCTGATTTTTCTTGGTAGGGTCGGCCCCCATCATATTCAGCCATTTAAAATATGGCTCTTTTTTTTTTTTCTTAATCTTTTCCAATACTCTGTAGATATTCTCTTTGAAAACTAAATTCCCTGCCTGTGGTGGGTTTGAGCTTGGTTGAAAAAATCTCTCCTCAACCTATTAGATGCAAAACGGTCTGGCCCAGGATCTTTTCATTCGGGTGTGAAGGCCATTGCCTTTCCCTTGCCCTGGACTTGGTCATCTTCAACCCTCTTGTGCTCCTCTACTCAACCCATTAGCTTATGCATATCCCGAACTAGCTTCATGGTGAGGGACTTTCTCAAATCAAAATTCATGGAGAGCCCCATTTTGAAAGTTCTGACTACTATGTCATCGAAGTCCCCATCAATCTTATTAAAGAGCTCCCAATACTTGTCGAAGTACGTATTGTAGAGTAGAAAAATTTCACATAGCAGCCACATAGATCCAGACTGAGGCTCTGGACAAGACCAATGGAACCAGCATATAGTCTGAAGCACTAAAAAAATTCAAAGGCACGTTTCTTTGAATCTTCCAATTGTCGTTAATATTTTTATGAACTAAGCAAAAACAAAATGGTATTCTTTATGGTATGTGTTTCGCAGTTCCATGGTCACAAGATGGGATAACTTGTTGATTTTCTTTGGCAACTCATGTCATGATCTGTTGCTGCTGTAGATGGACCTCATACAGCTTGCAAAGTTGCAGTGTGCCTGACTCTAATACATTAAAATGATTGATACTCATAGGTTAGATTGATAAAGAAGAATGCACAAAATGTTCACCTACAATGCATACCATAATTTGACATGAACATAAGCGTCACTTTGCAGTGCCATCCTCCTCCATTTCCACTTCACAAAACTGGTATCATCAAGTTCAGTCAGATGTGCACCCTCATCATCAGTGACTGAACTTACACTAAAAGGTGCATGTCAGGTTAGCTGTAAAGCTTTTGGCTAGATTGAATAATACTATGAAAACGATTTTCACAATTGCTCTCTCTCTCTCTCTCTCTCTCTCTCTCTCTCTCTCTCTCTCTCTCTCTCTCTCTCTCTATATATATATATATATAAATAATTTGGTGTTAGAAGTTGTGGTTGCGCCAAGTAGTTATATTACTCTCACTAATTAGTAAATTAATGTTATATTATTTGTTAGGATGTATTTTATCAAATTAACATATAATATTTAATAATGGTTTAATTTAGATAAAACTTTATTGTTTAAATTTCAATAAATTTAAATTATATTCAAACCGAAAGTTTATTATCAAAAATTTTTAAACTAAAATACCACACAACCCTCACTTTTTTTTTTCTTTTTTCTTTTTTCCTCCAATTGAATCTTTTTTAGTTAATATTTTATTAAGATGATCACAAGAGCATCATTATGCAGCTGGATGGTGCCCATTTATCCACTTCCGTGAAGCCCAAGATTGGGTCCTCCTCAATTCTGCTCTTCTTGGCCTCCCTAGCCTTCTCGCCAACTACTAGCTGTGGGGAGATGGTCATTACCTCCATCGACAAAGCAATCGTCCCTTGCGGGGTGGCAAAAACAACGTTTATGGTCTCCAAGGGTGGGTGCATGGCTGAGCCCCTTTGGAGGACATACCCTGACTTCTCTCCTTGACCAGATGGTTGGTGCATAAGTTGCTTCAACTTTCCAGTCTTGACGAATTAGCCCAAAAATCATGGAGCGTCTTGTAATCCTCCGTTATATGACCTCAGTCTTGATAGTACTGGTAGTATAGGCTCTGATTTTGCTTGGTGGGGTCGCCCCCCATCGTATTCAGCCATTTAAAATATGGATCTTTTTTTTTTTTCTTAATCTTTTCCAATACTCTGTAGATATTCTCTTTGAAAACTAAATTCCTTGCCTGTGGTGGGTTTTGGGGAGATGGACTTGGTCAACTTCGACTCTCTTGTGCTCTTCTACTCAATCCATTAGCTGATGCATATCTCGAGCTAGCTTCATGGTGAGGGACTTTCTCAAATCAAAATTCATGGGAAGCCCCATTTTGAAGGTTCTAAATACTACGTCATCAAAGTCCCCATCAATCTCATTAAAGAGCTCCCAATACCTATCGGAGTACATCTTGTAAAGTAGAAAGATTCCACATAGCAGCCACACAAATCCAAAGCCTGCATAGCAATTAAAAGTCCGAAGAGACTGGGGCTCCAGACAAGACCAATGGAACTAGCGTACAGTGTGATGTGCTAGAAAAATTCAAAGGCACATTTCTTTGAATCTTCCAATTGTCGTTAATATTGTTATGAACTAAGCAAAAACAAAATGGTATTCTTTATAGTATATGTTTCGCAGTTCTATGGTCACAAGCTGGGATAACTTGTCGATTTTCTTTGGCAACTCATGTCATGATATGTTGCTGCTGTAGATGGGCCTCATACAACTTGCAAAGTTGCAGTGTGTCTGACTCTAATACATTAAAATGATTGATACTTATAGGTTAGATTGATAAAGAAGAATGCACAAAATGGTCACCTACAATGCATACCATAATTTGAAATGAACATAAGCATCACTTTGTAGCGCTATCAGTGACTAAATTTACACCAAAAGGTGCATGTCAGGTTAGCTATAAGGCTTTTGGCTACATTGAATAATATATATATATACATATATATATAATTTGGGGATAGAAGTCATGGTTGCGCCAAGTATTTATATTACTCTCACTAATTAGTAAATTAATGTTATATTATTTGTTAGGATGTATTTTATCAAATTATGATATAATATTTAATAATGGTTTAATTTAGATAAAACTTTATCGTTTTAATTTCAACAAATTTAAATTATATTCAAACCAAAAGTTTATTATCAAAAATTTTTAAACTTAAATACCACACAACCCTCGCTTTTGTTTTTGTTTTTTTTTTTCCTCATGTTGAATCTTTTTCAGTTAATATTTTATTGATACCATGTTACAAGGTTCTTGACTAATGGATTCTATTTAATAAAAAGTCTATCATCAAAACTTTCTGGACTTAAATCCCCACAATCCACGTTTTGAATTGTTTCTATTTTTTTCCCTCAAGTTACATCTTATTAAATTAATATTTTATTAAGATATTAAGCTAAAAGAGTCTCGACTAAAAGATAAGATTTAACAATAATTTAATTTAGATAAAACATTATCATCTAAATTTTAAATTCTACTCCAACTAAAAGTCTATATATATTCAGCCATGACTTTTCAATGTAATCCTTCTTAAACAATAAGTCATCCCTATAATTAAATTTCACACAATACACCCATTTCCCCCAAGATGTGCACCTTACACTTATAAAATTTATCTTATTAATTGTTCTTTGCTTCTGAATTGCATGCAGGATATTATGCTAGAGGAATTTTATTATAAAGAAGAAAAACAATGGACACCTCTTTAAGTTCTTGGTTCTCTTATGTAAGATTTAAAATTTTTTTTTTTTTATATTCTCAATTTTTGAACTCTTTTATATATGTTTTGTGTTAGGGTCATATTTTCTATGTAATTGGCTTATCTTTTGACAAAACGCACTTTACTTGTAGTTGGGTAGATTTAAGTTGGGTTTAATGTATCAAGAAGTATGTTGTGCAAACATATCAAGACAATTAAAGACATGAAGGCTAATCCAAGAAACAAGTGAAGAAAAGTTATTTCATTAAGTCTTGACACTATCGAGGATTATTGGAAAAGCTCGAAACAAGCTTGATCTATCGAGATCTACAATTTCAGAATTTTCAGATCTGAAATTCGGCTCATGGTTACTTGTTTGATTAGGGTTTATATTCTCACAACCCTAGTCATATGTAAGGCATATTTTAAAAGTCATCACACGTGAAAACAAAGACCTAGAAATCATAGACCCTGTGTGAAGCAACTATATTTGTACCAACAGGATTTTGTAAGCAAGTTCTTCTTAATCTTCATTGTTGAAGAAGTGAAGAACATTGCAGCCAACAACAATCAATTAAGTTGTTCGAATTTGTTACGTATTGAGATCCGTGTAAACAAGTTAGCCACATATTGGAGATTTGTGTAACAAAAGAAAAAAAGCTGCTACAAGATCAAGCTCAATTGGGTATTGGAGCGAAAGTTCAACTATAGGTTGGTATTTTGGGATAGGCCAAGATAGTGATAAGATTCCTCATACTTGTAACTACTTGATTAATGATTAGTGGATTTTTAGGAATGGTGACGTTAAATTCACCTGGTAGGATTTTTGCCTTGCGAAAGGTTTTTCCCATATGTCAACAGATCACTATGTCAATTTGGTTTCCGTTGCATTTAATTTATTTGGTGATTCATTGATGCCTCTACGATTTGCATGTAATTTGACTCAATTAATCAACTTAGGTAATTGAATTAATTAACCAGGTCAATCTATTTTAACCCAATATTTTGATTGAGTTTTGGTCATTGTATTTAATTTGTGAGTGTGTTGATTTTTTCAATTAAAATATCACTAGGAAAAAATTGGTATATACTATAATATAAAATAAAAGTTAGGTTTAAAAGTTGTGGTTACATCAAGTGGCTACTCTCACTAATTAGTAACTTAATTTTACATTGTTTGTTAGGATATATTTCCTCAAATCAAAGGATAAATTTAAAAATTGTTTAAGTTAGGTAAAACTTTATCATTTAAATTTCAACAAATCTAAATTCTATTCAAATTAATATTCTGTTATAAAATATTTGTAAACATTTCAACAAATCTAAGTTTTGTAAATATAAATCTTACTCCAACTAAAAGTCTATTATCGAAATTTTACCCTACTGAAAATTAGTAAATTAATTGTATATTATTTGTTATGATATATTTCCTTAGATTAAGCGATAATATTTAATAATAGTTTAAATCCGGAAAACTTTATCATTTAAATTTCAAAAAAATGTAAATTTTTTTCAAACTAAAAGTCTATTATCAAAATTTTCTAAACTTAAATCCCACACAACCCATGTTTTTTTTTTTTACTTTTGTTTTTGTTTTTTCTTAAGTTGCATCTTATTAAATTAATATTTTGTTAAAATATTAAGCTACAAGGCTCTTGACTAAGGGATTCTATTCAAATTAAAAATCTATTATCAAAAATTTCAAAACTTATATATACTTACACACACACACACACACACACATAGAGAGAGAGAGAGAGAGAGAGAGAGAGAGAGAGAGAGAGAGAGAGAGAGATTATATATTCATCTATGACTTTTCAATACAATCCCTCTTAACAATAAGACATCCCTATAATTAAATCCCACACAATTGATGCACCCCAAGCTATTTCCTTTTTTTCACTTTTTTTCCCCAAGATGCAATTTACATTTATGTTTTAACCTAATAATTTATCTTACTTGTTATTATTTGCTTCTAAATTTGCATGCATGATATTATACCTGGGGAAATTTAATATAAAGAAGAAAAATTGTGAACACCCATTTAAGTTCTTGGTTCTCTTATGTAAGTTTTTAATTTTTTTTTTCTTTATATATGCTTAATTTTTGAACTCTTCTGTGTATGTTTTGATTTTGGGTTTTGGTTATTGTATTTAATTTGTGAGTCTCTTAATTCTCTTAATTAGACTATCACTAAAAAAAATTGGTGTTGAGAAACTATTTTGTTTATTAATGTTTATGCTGGCATAGATTAAATGTAAACCAAATAGGAATAATCAAATGCATATTAAGAAATTATTTAAAAATATAAAAATAGATAAACACTGATAAAGTCTAAACTCTGAAAAATTAGAATTAATTTTATTAAAATTATTTACTTGTGTTGTAATTTATTATTACTATTTATTTAATAAATTAGTTTTAACTATTTTTTTTTAAATTAGCTTACATTTGTTTTTAGCTTACATATCTTCATCAAGCCATGCATCGCATAGGTATAATACTAGTGTGTTTGTGTGTGTGTGTGTGTGTATAGATATATATTTATTTACTTGGGTTAATTATTATTATTATAACATGTCCTACCAAAATTTAAAAAAAAAAAAAAATTGTTGAAATATTATGTCTCTATAATTATTGTTTAAGAGTACACTGCTAAGGATGTTCATATGATAATTATCAATCACATGGTGCTTAATGTCTTGGTTTGAATAGATGTTTACATATCTTGTGGGTTCAAGTTAGATCAATTGATAAAATGTTCTATTGTTGAATATGAAACTTAGTTTAAATTTTTTCTACACTAAAATTCAAATGATGTCTGAATTAAATGGCAAGAGCAATTATAATGGAGTAGACTATAATAATTTCAAATCCTATCCTAAAATAAAATAAAAAATAAAAAACAATCTATTTCTTTTCATCACAATTTTGAAATTAATAATTTCGCATGAAAATAAAATAATAAAATAAAAAGACAGAAGAATAGCATGACCCGTGAAGAGTTAGTTCTTACCAAAAATTTAAAACAATTTAATTGTTTTTTTTTCCCCCAAATCCTGCTTTCTCCATTTTGATTTTATTTTGTGTGACAACACTCTGAGTTGGGATGAATTTTGCATGAAACGAATTGATTCAGCATGCTAATGACATAGCAGTAACCTCATCCTAATGGCATGAATTTTTTAATAAATTTTAAAGAACACAAATAATTATTCTCCACCATATTGCAAACACCAATCACTCATTTTTCAGTATGGAGTCTCAGGATTCTCAGTCTTCTGACCCTGCTGCTCATCCTCCAGTGGTATCTTTCTATTCCATATATAAAATTCCATGTTAATTATGAAAATAAATTATGTCATTTAATTTCCTTTCTTATTTATTTTTTTTTTTTAGAAACAATTTCCTTTCTTATTTATTATTATTACTTTTTGTACTTGCCTTTTTAATGTTTTAAAGTGTACTTCCAGAAGCTTATTCTAAAAGATTATAATACAAAAAATTGAATTGATTGGTGTTTGGCAGAACAAGAATATTAGCCTTCTCTATGCTGGACAACTTTATGCCCAAACAATTCCAACTTCTGCAACAGTTGGTGAAGTAAAGTTTCTATTACATGAAAGGTTTGATATCCCATTGGAGAGGGTGGAGCTGCACCTTAATCGTCTTCCGCTATCAGATGCGCTACCAGATGCTATGAATATGCTAGATGTTTTTACTCATCTGAATTGGAAGAATGGGTTCTGCTTGTACAAGAAAATTCGTGTTTGGATTAAGACGAGCTCTGGTGAACGATATAGCTTATTTGTGAATGAAAAACATAACGTGGGCCGCTTGAAGATGATGCTTAATGGACAATATGGGTTGGATATCATGGACAAGCAGCTCCAGTTTCCAGAAAATCGAGTTCTTGACGATGGTGCTGTTCTTTGGATTTACGAAATTGGTGAAGAGACTGAGCTACATCTAAAATGAGTTCCATTGGGGTTAACTATATAATGTTATAATTAATAATATAATATGCATGAGCCAAATGCTTAATTATTAATGTAGGAAATTATATCTATTATATCTAGAAATAAATAAATAAAATTGTATCGGTACGTGCTTAATGATTGCAATAAGGACTTGTTTAAGTTTACAAGTCTAAGCTTGGGAAATTTAGTGGAATGTATCAAAGCAATCCAATGAATTTTCCGTGAAGTTTACTTGGCAGTATATGAAAATCTTGAACAAATATATGGTTTTCATCACTACCATATATAGCAAGTTTAAACTCATTTCACCTCAGAAAATGTTTTAAACTCATTTAGCAACATTGAGTTGGCACATATAAATTCGAGCCAAAATTTAGATTAAATGTCAACTCCAGAATAAATTAGATACTTGCCGCAAAGCATAAATGAAAGATAGATACATAATAAGATGTATAGCTCAAATCTTTAGTCTGGTACTAGATGTAGATTTTTTTTTTCTAAGGAAAATGCCTAATCTATTATTAGTAATACTACGGACACAAACTATTTTATAATATTTTTACAAAATGTTAAAGTGACCAACTTCTTATTAGTTTTAATCTAGGCCCACCATTAATATCACTTTTTCATTTGTCAATAATCACTCACTACATCAGCAGTTTATATATTTTTTTGTAAATTAGTTTGTATATCTAGCATTATTCATCTATTATTGCACATAATTAGAATTTATCTCAAGACTCACCAATCAAACAATATAACTAAATAGAAAAGATCCAAGAATCACATAAAATCCTACCTAAGTCAAATATTAAATATTGTCAAACTTAGGACATAATTATATGCTTGTGCCAAATTAATAATAATAATAATAATAATAATAATAATAATAATAATAATAATAATAATAATAATAATAATAATAATAATAGATAGATAGATAGATAGATAGATAGATAGATAGATAGATAAATCTATACAATAGCTTCATGAAAATACATACATGCACAAAAGATTACTACCAAAACCATAGGTCCGTTGAAAATGATATTATTTTCATAGTTACACCTTATATCTCATATAATATATATATATATATATATATATATATAACACAACAAATAAACAAATTGCAAAAAAGATCTGGATTCTGGAACTTGTATTCATCATAAATGAATGAAATGAAGGTATCTTACAGTTATTAATGTCAAATTCTTTTGCTATGACTCAAAATAATAGGTAGAAAACATAATAAAACACATTTGCCTTATAAATAAAGTACATAGTACAACACATTCAAAATAACACATTGTCCCATCAAAAAAAAAAAAAAAATTAATACATTGAATGCGTACACTATAACAAAATGTATTTTTAGTGACAAAAATTAGTGAAGAAATATTTTTCATCGCTAAAAATACAGTTTTAGTGACAAAATATGCATTTCGTCACTAATAATGAAAAAAATTATAACATTTAGCGACGAAAAATAAATTTCGTCACTATTGTAATATGAAAAATGGGCGCCAGTGGAGGGAAACTTTGGCGCGAACTTAATAAACTACAGTGACGAAATATTTCGTCACTAAAAATTGAAATTTGTAGTGACGAAATATTTCGTCATTGTAAGTATTGCTATAGATAATATTAGTGATGAAAATCCTTTCGTCGCTATAAGGAAGAATTAGCGACGAAAGATATTGGTCACTAAAAATTCTAATAGTTTTACACTTAAATGTTTTTAGTGACGAAATCACAATTCGTCACAAAAAGTATGCTTTAGCAACGAAATATAAATTTTGTCTCTAAAAACCTTAACAAAGCTGGGTTCTTTAGTGATAAAACTGACATTCATCACTAAAAACTTAAAAACCAAATGCCTTTTACTTCACTTCCCTTTCATTTTATAACATCTCTCTTTTATTCCAAAAGCCTCCCAAATACACCAACGCCGAACCCAGTCAATGCATTCCCATTCTCGTTAATGGACATCTCTCTATTCCCATTCGCGACCATTCCCAACGATTTCCAGTCAACGATTCACAGTCGCCGATTCCCATTCACTAAAACCCAAGCGATTCTCAATGATTTCCAGTGGAAAATTTCCATTCGCGACGATTCTCGACAATTCTCGACAATCTCAACTCCAACCGTTGTCATTTCGAACCCATTCTCGGCATTCTTGACGATTCGAACCCCTTCGTCGCCAATTTGAACCCATTCGTCGCCAATTCGAACCCCTTCGTCGTCGATCCGAACCCATTCGTCGCTGATTCAGACCCATTCACAACAGTTTTGAAGTTTCGGACCCACTCGTCGTCGATTCGGAAATATTTTTCAATTCCCATCGTCGCCGATTGGAACCCATTCGTCACCGATTAGGACCCTTCACGACGAAGTCTTCACTAGCAATTCAAACCATTTGCGACGATCTGAACCATTCACATCAATTCGGACCATTCGCGACGATCTGGACCATTCACCGACAGTAAGGTTTTTTTTTTTTTTTTTTTTTTTTTTTTCTCATTCCCTTCAGCTCATGTTTGTTGAGAATGGGTATTTTTATTTTTGTTGGGAATGGTATAAACCAAATGAACCTTTCAAAAAAAAAAAAATCAAATGAAAAGGCATGGCTCAAATGCTCTCATGTTTGTTTTGTTGTGGTGTGGCCCTCATTTGTGTTTATTGTTTAATTTTGAATTGGAGGTTAATATTGTGTTGGTGTTTGCTCAAGCATGAAGTTTATGCCTTATTTGGTTGCCGAGAAATGTGAGAGAAAGTTAATAAAAACACAATTTTTGTTATAATGTTTTAGTTAGTTCAATACTTGCATCAGCATAGTTTGGTAATTTTATTAAAATTCAATTTTTACATTTTCTCAGCTATTAAGTGAGCATTTAAAGACTGATTTTGATGAAAGTTCTTACCTTTTGGCTTTTGTCAATTGAAATGAAATTCCCAACTTATTAGAATTTTTTGGGGGAAAAAAGGTGCAAATTTGATGAGTGTGACTCTCTGATAGTGTAGAATGTAATTGAGCAACAATTTTTTTCTCTCCTTAGTTCCTTCCTTTACAAAGGGGTTAGTGCAGTTTCTTTTGTGGATGATACCAGCAGGCTCTTTCATAAAGATTCCATAAGAGCTATTTGTAATAGTGCCAATGGTAATCTCTTTGTATCTACAGTGGATGTTAAAGATAACTTTCCCCTCATCACTTTTTTGATTGGTGTAAGCACTACGTGTATTAAATGTGTAAGCTATGAGTTTGTGTAGTAATTTATGAGAAGATCATTTTCAAGACTGAAGTACTTATAAATTTAACTTTTCTTTTGTAGGCTAAATACACATTATTTGCAATAACTTTGGATTTTTTTTTTTAAGTTGTAAGCTTAGTTTGAGCAAAGTAAGTAAATTTTAGTTGAAAACCTTATAAAACTCAATACTTGTGATATTGGATATTGGATTTGTGGTAGTATGTTATGTTGGAGTAAGCGGGTGGCTTGTAAGGTGTTATAAGATGGGTTAAACTAATATTGAGAGTGTTTTTCATTTCTTGCAAATGTGAATGGGTATTGTTGATTAGATGTGATGAATAGTATTTTATTTGATTTAAATACTTGTAAAAATCTACACTTGTGATGTTGGAAATTGGTTTTGTGGTGGGTTGTTGTATTGGAGCAAGCAGGTGGTTTGCATGGTATTATAAAGTTGTTTAAATACATATTGGGAGTGTTTTTCAATTCTTGCAAATGTTAATGAGTATTGTTGATTAAATGTAATGAATAGTATTTTATTTGATTTAAATACTTGTAAAACTCTATACTTGTGATGTTGGAAATTGGTTTTGTAGTGGGTTGTTGTATTGGAGCAAGCGGGTGGCTTGCATGGTGTTATAAGGTGGTTTACACTAATATTAAGAGTGTTTTTCATTTCTTACAAATATAAATGAGTATTGTTGATTAGATATAATGAATAGTATTTTATTTGGTTTCAATACTTGTAAGTATTATAGTTGTGATGTTTGTGATTGATTTTGTGGTGGGTTGTTGTGTTGGAGCAAGCGGGTGACTTGCATGGTGTTATAAGGTGGTTTAAATTCATATTATGAGTGTTTAAGTGTGCAATGTATATTTGTTTAAGTATTAATATATACTTGTAAATTCATGAATGAGATAGAACTTTATCTAAATAGCTTATAGACTTAGATGTTAGAATACATTATGCATGAGTTGTTTTTATTTTACTAAAGTAGCATTTTACCTTATTTGTAGTCAAACATAGATAAAAGTTGGATGCCAATGGCTAAGACATCTGATGGCAGATTAAGTCGTCCATATATTGAAAGGGTCAATACATTTATTAATTTTGCAAAATCGGTTGTGGACTTGAATGGTAATATTCCGTGCTCGTGTATTCACTGTGTGAATTGTTATCGACAATCTCCTCAAATTGTGCGTATCCATTTGCTTCATCGTGGGATTATGCAATCTTACATTAATTGGTATAATCATGGAAAACCTCGTGTATTGAACGAGAACATTCATGATAATGAAATGTCGGATGGTGATCATATGGACAATATCGATGCCTTGGTAGGTGACCAAATTAGGGGGGAACTAAGAAATGCAACCGAAGATGAGGAGGTGCGTCATTTTGACAAACTTGAGGAAGATGCAAAGCATGAGTTGTATCCGGGTTACACTGATTATAGTATCTTGAAGTTTGTTATTGAGATGTTGAATGTAAAGGTAATGACCAACTTGAGTAATAAGAGACTTGATATGATGCTAGAATTGCTGACAAAGGTTTTACCAAAAGATAACTTGGTTTCAAGGTCAACTTATGAAGCAAAGAAGATATTACATGACTTGGGCATGTCATATGAGCATATAGATGCATGCAAAAATGATTGTGAACTATTTTGGAAGGAAAATGAAAACCTTGATAAATGTCCGGTGTGTGAGGCACCTAGGTACAAGGATGCATGTGCCCAAGGTAAGAAGATTCATAATAAGGTATTGCGTTACTTCCCGTTAACACCGAGACTAAGGAGATTGTACATGTCAGGCTAAAGAGCTAAGGACATGAGATGGTATATAGACAAGCGAGTAGATGATGGGATAATGAGGCATCCGACTAATAGTGAGGAGTGGAAGGAGTTTGATTTGCAATATCCTGATTTAGCCCTTGAACCACGCAATGTAAGATTGGAGTTGGCTATAGATGGATTTAAAATCA
Source organism: Castanopsis chinensis (assembly GCA_032878915.1). Taxonomy (NCBI): domain Eukaryota; kingdom Viridiplantae; phylum Streptophyta; class Magnoliopsida; order Fagales; family Fagaceae; genus Castanopsis; species Castanopsis chinensis. The sequence goes on along the minus strand of JAVQMG010000080.1, from coordinate 1,989,121 downwards.
CATAATGTGCGTATTTTTTCCTTGTAGGTACCTTGGAAAATTTAAAAGATACATTTCGATCCGAGCTTGACCATGGTTCTGACTATGCAAGAAGCCACCCACCAAAGAATGCCAAACTTGAGTTATGGATTGAACTCATTGATGGGAGATGGACCAATGAGAATGGGCTGGTAAATTATTTATACATATATTATTATTATCCAATGTTTACAATAGTATGTTGTAAGCTGATTAGATTAATTCTTAGATGAAGTAAATGTATACTATTTTATTTATGATCTAATAAATATCTTGAATGTTATTAATTAGAAAAAATCAAGAAAGAACTCTGAAAATAGGAAGAAAACTTCAGGCAAACATAGATGCGGGACAAAGACACTTGTTGTTAGGGTTGATGAGGAGGTGCGTGTTTTTTCATTATTCTTAAACCTTAGTATATTACATATTGTGATTAATTAAGTATATCTATCTAACACTTGAATGTTAATTAATTAAACAAATAATAATGACGGTCAAGTTCCTGAATTGTCAAAAATCTTCAAAGATGTTCATTTCAATTCAAATACAAATATGTGGATACACCATGAGGATGAAGCGACATATGTATGTGTATCATTCCATCCCTATCATGTTTGTAAAGCTATAACATATGTATTATTAATGTTGTGATTGTTTGTTTCTTTCTATTTTTTAAATGATAGGAAAATATTCTCAAAGTGCAAGAGGATCATTGTCAAGATCCTAATGCAATTCTCCTTACACAAGAGGAGATCTCAAACTTGGTTTTTAAGAAGAAGTCCATTATTGTAAAAGGACTTGGCATGAGACCTTCCTCTTCTCTAATAACCACCGCCTCATCTATTTCCTCGATGGAGTATATTCAACAGTTAGAAAATGAGATCATTGAGCTCAAAGAGGAAAGAGCTAGAGACCAAGAGGAGCAAGCTAAGGACCAAGAGGTGCAAGCTAAGGACCAAGAAAAGGTCCAAAAGAATATTCTTAACTTTTTAAGGAGAAATGGTTATGATGACGCTCTTACCTATGGGGGTGGTTCAACCTCAAGTTAAAACATCTTTTGGTTAGTACTTTCTTTTAGCAATTGACCCATATTTCATGGTGTGACTACTCTTAATGCATTGTTAGAAATATTTCTTATAACATAATTAATGTTTTTACTTTACGATTTTAATATAGTATTGTTTTTATATTTGTACAGATTTCTTATTGGTGAATTTTAGAAGATTTACTTTTGGCATTACTTGAAGACATATGAGGACATCTTCCATTAGTTCTAATTATATTATGCTACATTTTTTATATTGTTATAAAACATCTTGAGTTATTGTATATGTTGCAAACAAGTATTGTATGGAAGGACTTTGAACTAGATACTTGTTTTATTTTTTACTTGTGGAATGTATGGATCTTTTTTTATAAATGTGTTGTTGAAATAAATGTATTATTCAAATGTGAGGTTTTAGTAATGTAATAACAAATTACAGGTTAATATCAAAGCCATAAAAAAAATAAAAACAAAAAATAAGTTTTAGCGACGAATTTTTTCGTCACAAATATAGCAATAAAAAATTGGTTTTAGTGACGAAAATTTTCGTCACTATATGTGTTTGAATTTTCTTAAAAATAGTTTTAGTGACGAACTTTTTCGTCACTATATGTACTCAAAAAAAATTTTAAAGACGAAATTATTTGTCACTAAATATGATTTAATAAACTAAAGCATTTTTAGTGACGAAATATTTTCATCACTGAATGGTGTTTTTAGCGAGGAAAACATTTAGCGACGAAACATTTTCGTCTCTAAAAGTTTTTTTTTTTTTTTTTTTAAATCAAATCGGACTATTAGTGACGAAATTTTTCGTCACCAAGACTCTTAGTGACGAGGTTTCAGCGACGAAATGAGTTTCGTCACTAAAAGTCCAATTTTGTCACTAAAGGTTCTTAGTGACAAAAAACTAGACTTTTAGTTACAAATTTTTTTGTCACTGAAAATTCATTTTGTTGTAGTCCATGACCAGCGTCCTATGAAGCCTTATTAAGTGCATTCCCTTTCAAAGGATCCAATTGTTCCTTATTAGTAAAATAATTGGCAAATGGCCACTAAATATCTTTGCATTTCTCTCTTGAACTTCACATAAGATTTTCCCATATTTTATCAACCTCAAACCTTGCATAAATAAATTAAAGGGGGTATCAAGATTTTATATGAACTATAATTTCAAGTAACAATTTGCAAAATCCATCCATCAAAATCCATATATATTAAAATAAATTTCACTATATTTTCTTTTAAGTTGTTATTCTTGTTCTCCTATATCAAATTCAGAACCATAATATAATTATCTTTTAGTGAATAAATAATAGTTTTACATTGATTCCTCCATTTTCTCTCTCAAAAAGCTCAACTTTTCATTCTCCTTTGACATTTCACCAAGGGTAACTTATTATTATAATTATAAATGATGGAGGCTGAATTCTTTAAATATACATGGAACATCTATTACATTCCAATGCCTCATTTTGCAAAAGCTTTAGCAGCTTTATAGTCTCCATGTTTGCAAGTACTTTTTCCCTTGCTCAAGTGAATATTAAAAAAAAACACACACACACACACACATTTTGAACTATCAAAACTATGATCTTAATCTCACTTTTGTGATTACATGGTGTCGGAACATGTGTTTATATTTCAAAATTTGGTCTCAAATAATGTTTTGATGAAGAAAACATAAATGTATATAATAATGTTTATTCACATATTAAGATAATTAACACTTTTCTTGTAAATTTGTAATCATTACTTTTGAATTTAATTAGACCTTTAGTTTTTTCTATTTGGAAGAATAAACAATACTGTAACAAAAATTTATTCACCTAGTTTATAGAATAACCAAAAATTCCAATTTATAGTTTTTTTTTTTTTTTTTTTTTGAGAAGGAAACTTTGAATTTTTATTACCGTAAATAAACCAAATCAGTTTGTAAAGCAGAAACTAAGTGTGGTGGGACATTTTCCATCAACACTAAAAAATCTAGTATGCCTAGAGCATGTTTCGCCAGACCATGAGCAACAAAATTGCCATCTCTCTTTGTATGAGAATATAACAACTAACCAAATCTTCGTGTGATTTCGTTAGCATCTTCAATCAGCAAACCCAGTGGAGCAAATGACCTTTCCTTTGACTTCAAAGCTTCAATTTCAAATAAAGAATCACCCTCCAAAACACCACTTATGAATCCCAACTCTTGAGCAAAAGTGAGAGCCATTGTTGCTGTCATAGCCACTTTGGTATTTAATTTCATGTAGTTTCATTAATTCAAAAAAATCTAATAATTGGATACATTATTACATTAATATTCTAAATAATTAAAATTGAAAGGACTAAATTTAAATAGATGGATGATATAATGGCAAGATAAATACTAAACTTATTAACATATGAAGAAACATATGTTTACACATTTATATCTTTTATGTTGAAACATTATCTCATGACAATTTTTTTTTTTTTTTTTTTTTTTTTTTTGTGAGAAAGCATGACAAAGTATTGAAATGTAAACATACATTCGAAAAAAATTTCATTTTTAGTTTTACATATATGTACATATGATTTTGGGTTTGGAATTGGAATTGGGTTTAATTTTATGGGTTTATTTTATTGTGAGCTTAATTTAAGTTGGGTATGATGAAGTGTTTTCAGACTTGTCTGATGCAATTTTTTTTACTTCTTTTGTGTTTCAAATTTAAGGAAGAATATTGGGGTCGATATTGTCTAGTTTCATATAAGATAAATGTCATTCTTAAATATTTTCAATAGCATAGAATTCAACAAGATAATCATCCTATCTGTAAATAATTATATTTTATATATCTACTAGGGTTGCTGTAAACGAAATACCCCTAAGCGCCCTCATTTTGCAAAGCATGCAGCTATTTTAAGTCTCCATGTTTAGGTATATTTTTCCCTCGCTCAAGAGAATATTATAAAAACACACACACACATTTTGAGTTATCAAAGCTATGATCTTTATCTCACTTTTGTGATTACATGGTCTCAAAACATGTGTTTATATTTCAAAAATTGGTCCCAAATAATGTTTTGATGAAGAAGACATAAATGTATATAATAATGTTTATTCACATATTAAGATAACTAACATTTTCTTGTAAATTTGTAATCATTACATTTGAATTTAATTAGACTTTTTAGTTTTATTGATTTGGAAGAATAACACAATATTATAATGAAAAATTATTCATCCAAAAATTTCATTTTATAGAAGTTAGTTAGCCACTTTGGTGTTTAATTTTATGTAGTTTCATTAATTCAAAAACAAAAATCTAATAATTGGATATAGTTTTACATTAATATTTTAAACTAATTAAAATTGAAAGGACTAAATTTAAATTCAAGGATAACATAATGACAAGATAAATATTAAACTTACCAACAATTTGATATGTTTACACATTTATATCTTTTTATGTTAAAACATTATCTCATGTTAAAGTCATAAGATGTAAACATATATTCGAAACAATTTCATTTTTAGTTTTACATATATGTATATATGATTTTGGGTTTGGAATTGGCATTGGGTTTAATTTTTTTGGTTTGTTTTTATTGTGAGCTTAATTTGGGTTGGGTTTGATGAAGTGTGTTTAGACTTGTCTACTGTAATTTTTTGACTTCTTTTGTGTTTCAAACAAGGAAGTCAATACCGTATCGGAGGCTGTACCGGTTTGGCCACCGGTACGGTATATTTCGGATACCGATTAATACCGGTGTACCATTTCGGGTTTACCGCTATTTTATATATTTAATATATATACACACACAACAAATCCAAATTAAGTAAAAAAAATTGGAGAGATCAAAGATTAGGTGAAATAATGAAATTATTTACAAAATATTTTCATTATTGATTATTTTAGAGACAAAAACTTCCACAATTACAAAAAAAAAAAAAAAAAAAAAAAACACAACATTTTGTGTTTCGGTCCGGTACGCAGTCGGTATGGCCGAAATTCGCCGGTATGGCCAATATACGGCTGGTACGGCCAGTATTTTTTTCGGTACAAAATAAGAGTGTACCAGTACCGGTGCACTGGCCGGTACGGTACGTATCAGCCGGTACCGGTACGGTATTGGCCACATTGGTTTCAAATCTAAGAAAGGTTATTGGGGTCGAAATTATTTAGTTTCATATAAGATAAATATCATTCTTAAATATTTTCAATAGTGTAGAATTCAACAATATAAACTTCCTATCTGTGAATGAGCATATGTTCTCTATTTAGATCGCTCATTAAATGAGGTCCACAACCATCATCACGTGAACCAACTGATGTATCACAACCTGCCACTACATCTCATACTGATGCTATTTGCCCAGTAGTGCAGTCTACTAGCACACGGCACCCTATGCAGACCAGAAGCTGAGACATATTGTGAAGCGCAAACAATTCTTTTTTGGTTTGGTGAAGTATCCTCTGCTAGAAGCACTTGTTGCAATCACAAGTAATTGTGTCCAAGAACCTACTTCCTTTACTAATGCCTCCAAGCATGTTGAATGGCGTAAAGCCATGAATGAAGAATTCACAGCCCTTATGCATAATGGCACTTGGCCTCGTACCCCAACAGCCCCACATGAATTTAGTTGGCTCCAAATGGATCTTTAAAATTAAAAGAAAAGCAGACGGATCTGTGGAGTGATACAAACCTATCACAATTCACATAGTGCTATCTCTAGCAGTTTCTTGCAATTGGAAGGTTAGGAAATTGGATGTTAAGAATGCATTTTTGCATGGAAATCTTTCTGAGACTGTTTACTTGTCACAACCCCATGGTTTTACTCATCTCAATTTTCCAAATCATGTCTGTCATTTACATAAGGCACTCTATGGTCTCAAGCAAAGTCCACGGGCATGGTTCTCTCGCCTGAGCTCTCGTTTAGTCAATCTTGGCTTCAAAGGGTGTAAGTCTGATCCTTCTTTATTTATTTACCGTACTAGCACTGAGCTCATCTTATTTCTCATATATGTTGATGACATAATTGTCACTGGCCCAAGCATCTCATCTATATCTCGGTTAATTCGTACTTTACAAGATGATTTTGCTCTGAAGGATCTTGGGCCACCCCATTTTTTCTTGGGAGTAGAGGCTATCAAGACAGATCAACATTTATATATTTCACAAAGGCGTTACATCCTGGATTTACTTCAGAAAACCAATATGCATCTAGCAAAACCAATTTCTTTTCCTATAGCTTCAAGTACTTCATTAAGTAAATTTACTGGAGTTTCTTTCTCGGATCCTAGCCTATATAGTAGTGTGGTGGGTTCTTTACAGTACTTATTTCTGACACAACCAGACATTGCTTTTGCTGTGAACAGAGTTTGTCAATTTATGTCTTCTCCCACTACAGATCATTGGAGTGCTGTTAATAGAATTTTACGTTATTTGAAGCACTCTTAATTATGGTCTCCTCCTCAACCGTGACTCATCCTTTAATATTCAAGCATTTTCAAAATGCCGATTAGGCTAGTTGTCCTGATGACCGCCGTTCTACAAGTGAATACTGCATTTATCTTGGTCGAAATTTGATTTCATGGTGCTCCAGAAAACAGCGTACTGTTTCTCGCTCCAGAACTGAATCTGAATATAGGGCCATTGCACATACCTCTGCTGAACTACTTTGGCTTCAATCTTTGTTGAGGGAAATAGGAGTTCCATCCAAGATCTCTCATGTTCTGTGGTGTGATAACATTGGCGCTACCTATCTTACAGCAAATCCATTGTTCCATGCTCGGACTAAGCACATTGAAAGTGACTATCACTTTGTTCGTGATTTAGTTAATTTCTTCTCACTCATTGTTTGTGCGGTTCATTTCTTCCAAGGATCAAGTGGCTGATACTTTTACAAAGTCTTTACCAACTGCCAGATTCCTTTCGCTTCGCACCAATCTCAATGTTCGAGAACTCAACTTGAGATTGAGGGGGCATATTGAAACAAACTTATCCTTAACAGAACAAGATCACATCGAAGGAGTTCAAACCTCATCAGAAGATAAACACCAGTCAAGATAAACTAATCAAGCTAGTCTTTACCTCATGGAGATTAGCACAATCATGTAATCTAATGTTCTCAAAATTCATATTAGATGTAATCTCATTCTATGATGTATATCTAATTAGCAATATAAATACAACAAGAGCTCCCAAGAATGTTTTCACGGGAAGCCGAATCCAGTTTCATTCTCTAATCCACTTTCAAAAATAATTACAATTTTTTTTTTTTTTTTTTTTTTTTTTTCAATTAGAAGAGGGAAGGTTTGCAAACACAAAAAAGTATGTCCTCTATTATTCACTGCTTGCCTCACCCTTGGGTACAACATAGAATGGTTTATTTTTCTTTATTAATTTTAAAATAAAATTTATTTTCACTTATCAAAACTACAACCATTATCTCACTGTTGCAACCACATGATGTTGGACTATGTGTTTACATTTCAACAATATATTGGGCCCAGATAATATTTTGACAAAGAAAACTATATGTATAAACGTATGATTATTCACGTATTTATGTTTATTCACATTTTAAGATTTTTTTATTCTCTGATTTTATATCGTATGATCTAATTTTTTATTGTAATAATTTATTAATTTACAAAAATAGAGTATTTTTTATTTTAGTTGCTTTTTATAATTATAAAATATATTATTTAATTAATTAATAAACCTACAATTCAACCAATGAACCACGATATGAACCAATGATAATTCTTCTGGCAGGTTAACTCTCAGTACGATTTTTATAATTCTGGCGCAAACAATTTTAACTTAAGAAAGTCCATAAGTAGGCAGAAATTTTGAACCTTTTGTCTTTGAAAAAATTAGTGGATTCCCTAGTATTATTCTTAAGTTTTTTTTTTTTTTTTTTTGGAGAAAAAGTATTATTCTTAAGTAGAACCTGTTGGATGGACTAGTTTTTGCATTCTTTTTTCAATTGTAGTTAATATGAAACCTTTTGAATGAATTAGTTTTTGCATTCTGTTTCCAAGAAGTGCTACGTTTAATTACAACATTTTCATAAGTGGTAAGTTATTATTAGTTATAATTTAAATTCATAACTTAAATTATTTTTTTGTCTATCTATAACAACCAATAACAACCTGTCATTTAAGATTTGTTGTGAACATAAATTTCTTCTAGTTATATTTGATGAAATAGTCAATAGTTTTTGCAACTCTTACAAAGTAATTCTTTATTTTCCGTAATTAATATTTTGTAGCCAATATAAAAAATGCTTACAATAATCAGGCAACGTGAAAAAACGTATGCCTGTTTTCAGAATTTGAAATGATTGTTATTCAAAACCAAAAACTAAATAATTATGTTCCCCGAAGTGAGGTATTATCATGTTAATCTAAGTACCTTAAATCACACTACCAAATAGCTCACGTGAGGTATTGTGATTACAAGGAATCTAGGAGGTGGGAAACAACCGGAAGACTATTCACTTTTAAATTTTGTTGGGTGAAAATGTGGTATGGACGTCAAACCTATTTCAATGGACAGGGAACTACGTTGTTGCCCTTTGTTTATTTGTTTGTTTTTTAATTAACGTTTTTTAGTTTTTTTAAATTATAAATTTAAAAAAAAATTTAAAAAAAAATCCAAAACAGCATTGTTTTGGTTAGTAGATGGCAGCACTTAACAGAAACTTAACGGAGAACTGAATTGACTATATTTGAAACTTAAAACTGAAATAACAAAATGTGAAACTTAAAGGGGTTAATTTTGCATTTTTTCCCAATTATTAATAACAATAGATTTAGAACATGTAATTAAATAAGAACTATTACAAATTAAATATTTGTGAATTCCCTAGGAACGATGAATACCACCCCTTCATCAGATGAATTGAATTAAGGAGATTCTGGGATCTGTTGAAGCTGAAGCTGATGACAATAAGATCAAGCTGACCTTGTCTATAATCAAGGGTAAAGATATGCTGAGCTTCTTCGATTGGAAGAGAGAAATTAGCATATGGAATTTCACATGTTCCAATTAAAATCACAATTTTCATCATTAATTGTTCATTTAAATTCCGTTTCGATCACTCTTTTTCGATAACTATTAGATATCTTTTTTGTCGGATGTAAGAGAAATATTCCCCTGAGAACACGTTTTCCCTGAGTTCTCAAGGTCAGTAAAAAAGCACATTCTAGCAACCAAGGATTCGGAACTTTAGGAATGAACAAATTGAAAAATTGCTGAATGTTTTCTATCTTAGCCATATCATTACAGCCTTTTGGTAACTCCTCGTAGACCCACATGCAAAACAGTGTTAACGTGATCACATTTTAATTTTTATTTATCATAAGCTCAACCAAGGAAAAGAACATACCTGCAAGCTATGAAAGTTTTCTTGGGTAGACTTCCAAGTTCCAAGTTCCAACTATAAAAAGTTTGACTAGATATATATGGGAAAAAAAAAGTTAATTATCTTTTGAACAAATTCAATAAAAACAAAAGAATAGCTAGTGAATAAGTTTGAGTTTAATCAACAAAAAAATGAACTAAGTTTGAATATATAATTTAGTTTGAGATCAATTTCAGTTCTATTCAGAAAAAAAAAATTTATTACTTCTTTGTTTATGTCACAGTTTTCTTTACCCCAGCTAAATGTGACTAGAAGCTCAGGTTTTCCCCAAGACTCACTAGCTCAAGGTTACTACGAGCAAGAACAATGAATATACAGGAGATTCATAGAGAATTTTGATAATTGACTTATTAAATGATTTTAAAATTGAGGATCAACAATATAGAGCCCAGCTGTGAAGAAAATTTTGAAGTGGTTAAAAAATATGAAGACTTACAACAAGTTGAAGGATTGAAACTTGAGGGTAATATTTCTCAAAAAATTGATGAAGACAGTGATTCTTTTGTGCATTCTTCTTTATCAATCTAACCTAACAAAAAAATTCCACCCCTAAGTTTGAATAAATGTCTACATGTTGTAAGTTTTTCAGTTAGTTCAGTCAATTTATATATGGTTGATTGGTTGTTGAATAAGTCAAGAAGGTACTTAGTTTGAAGTCCATTTCTCAAAAAAAACTAATTAATATCTTGACTTAATGGAAGAAAATTCATAATGAAATAGACATAATAAATTAAAATCAAATCCTAATTAAAAAGAAAAACATTTTGCAAGCTTGGCTCGCAGGAAACCACGGGACAAATTAATCTATTCAAGTCTTATACTTTTGTTCTTGGACTTAGATGGCAGCCATGACAAAATGAATTTACAAGAGCAATCAATTGGACCCAGTATAGAAAGGTGAGTATTATTTTTTACTAGGACTAGTTTGAACTGTTGAACTAGAAATATGCCCTACTCTGCAACTATTTTAAAGTTGAACAAAGAAATTATTCTTACTGCATCAAAAAAAAATATTCTTAAACCAGAAAAGGAAAAATAATAAAAAATTTCTAACCAAGTGACCAAAAATTATTATAATCTTTTTTTTTTTTTTTTTTGCCAAATTGCCAATTTTGCATGGTTTTAAAATTGATTAGTGCACATAAAAACAGACAGAATAATAGTATGGTCCATGAAGGCTTAGTTTTTAATTACCACAATTTAAAAAAAAAAAATCAATGGGAATTCTTTTATTTTATTTTATTTTTCTATCCCTCTATCTCCATTGTGATTTTTTTGTGTGTGACAATATCATGAGTGATGGGATGAATATTTTGCATGTAACGAATTTGTTCAACATGCTAATGAAATTGCAGCAACTTCAACCTAATGGCATGATTATTTTTAATAAAATTAAAGAAAAACACAAATCATTATTCTCCACCATATTGCAAACACCAATTAATCTCTCAATTTTCTCCTTACCCCACGCAGTATGGACCCTCAGGGTAGCAGTACGGACCCTCAGGGTAGCAGTATGGACTCTAGTAGTCCTGTGAATTCTGACTCTTCTGACGCTGACGTTTATCCTCCAGTGGTATTTTTCTACTTCCACATTACTTGTGAAATATATATTATCTATGGAAGTTAATTTCCTTTCTTATTTTTTTATTATTATTATTATTGTTATTATTATTATTACTTTGCTTTCTTTCATGTTGTAAAGTGTACTTCCTCAATCTTATTCTTCTAAATAAGACAATACATAATATTGAACTGATTGGTGTTTTGCAGAACATGAATATCACCCTTCTCTATGCTGGTAAACCTTATGTCCAAAAAATTCCAACTGATGCAACAGTTGGTTTCGTGAGGGCACTCTTACATGAAAGGTTTACCATCCCATTGGAGAGGGTGGAGCTGCACATTAATCGTCTTCCACTACCACTACAGCCGTTACCGGATGAAATGAATATGATAGATGTTTATCCTTTCTTGGAAGGGAAGCATGAATTCCGTTTGTACAGAAAAATTGAGATTTGGATTAAGATAGTAAGCTCTGGTGAACGATATGGGTTACTTGTGAATGAGAATCTTAAGGTGGCCTTCTTGTACGCAATAATCACTTCAAATGGAATTGATATTAAGAACAAGTTGCTTTACTATCCAGAAAATCAACCTGTTGATGATAGTTTGCTTATTTGGGGTTGCGGAATTCGTGAAGGGTCTGAGCTATATCTAAAATGAGTTCCATGAGGGATTAACTATGATATTATAATATTATATTACCATAAATAAATGCATCCCTGTGCTTAATTATTAATATGGGAAATAATATTTACTAATATAAATAAATAAATAAAATGCATCTGTGCATTGCTTAATTGATTGTAATAAAGACTTGTTTAAGTTTAGAAGTCCAAGCTTGGGAAATTGATTGTGGTAAAGCAATCCAATCCAATGAATTTTCCATGAATTTTATTTTATGTAGTAGTATATGGAAATCTTGAACAGTATGGTTTCAATCATTACCATATATAGCAACTTTAAGTTTTAAACTCATTGGGCTCTTCTACTTCATTTTTAATTAGTTTTTTATTCTATTTAGCAACGTTGGGTTGGTACATATAAATTCGACCCAAGATTATATCTAGTGTCAGCTCTAGAAGAACCAAGAGCTTCTGGCGCTGCTGTTGTTTGTAGAACTTCACATATGGAATTTCATATGTTCAGAAAGCTTTTATAATAATTACCTCTAGTTCCGACTAAACTAACTACTTTCAACATTAATCAAAATGTAATTTGTTCATTTATATTCCGTTTCCCTCTTTTTTGGTAAATTAGTGGATATATTTTCGTGGGATTCAAAGGGAACTATTCCCCTAAAGAACACTTTTTCCCAAGTTCTAAAGTCAGTAACAAAGCACATTCTAGAAACCAAGGATTTGTAACTTGAAAACTAAAAAAATGAAAATTTACTAAATTGTTTCGATCCTAGCCATATTATGACAACCAGAGTAGTGACAAAGAAAGAAATTGGCCAAAAAAAGGAAATGGGTGAAAAACTCGTAGTTACTAATAAATTGATCTAATATGGTTCAAAATAAACAAAAATTTGTAACCATTATTGGTTAGTTTTAGTGACACAACTCATAATAAACGCCAAGAAAAACCACCAAGAGAAATAGAGAGTGCAAGTTTGCTTGTACTGAAACTCATTATCTAGGACCATAGCATGGGGCTGATATCCCCTGTAGCAGGCCATGAGCCCAGCAGGATAGTTGCCATTTGCAACTCCTCGAAGACCCACATGCAAAACCATGTTTAAGTGATCACATTTTTATTTACATAAACTCAACCATGGAAATTAACAGATCTTGCTATGAAAGATTCCCTGGTAGGCTTCCAATTTCCAACAATGTGACCGTATTTGTGAAAACATTAAGTTAATTAAGTAATTGGTGAACAAATTCTTCACACACACACAAAACAAAACAAAAAAAAAACACACACACACACATCAAACTTCATCATATAATTTAGTTTAGTAATGAGCTCGAAGTTAACTCCTGTATAAAATAAAATTAAATGAACAATCCAAACTTTTAATACTCAATTTGGGTCAGGTTGTTTACAGCCCTCTAAAGACAAATAGTACAGTTACAAAGGAGCTTTGACAAGAAGGCTCCTATCAGGCATCCACCATAGAAAGTGGATCAATCAGCATAGAATTTTACCCTGCACAATCTCTAATTGCTCTTGAAAAATCCCATAGTGTCTTAGACAGAGCATCTGCCGTTGTTATCAATGAACAAATGAGCTACACACCCAAGTGGGCATTGTGTTAACCTGACATGCATCTCTAGACTCTTGGAGACCGTCCTTAGGTAAAAGGAGTACCTGCTGTCTTGGTTTATTTCATTGTCTTCAATGCAGGTTACCACGAGCAGGTTCAATGAATAAACAGAAGATTCACAGAAAATGTTGATAACTGACTTATGATTTTAAGTTGTAGAAAGGCAAGCCTTATCTAAATAATTAAAAAAAAAAAATAGCAAAACTTGTCCACCGTAAACACTGTACAAATGTCAATTTAGTAAACATAACTAAGCAAAAACAATATCAATACCCTATAATAGATAATTAAAAAAGGAAGAAGAAGAAGAAGAAGAAGAAGAAGAAGAGTGGTTGATATATTCTTTATAGTACAGCCGTACAGGTGTTTGCCGTTCTAAGGTCATAGCTGGGAGAACTGGTTGATTTCCGATTGGAAATTCATGACATCACTGTACAATATGCAATGTGTCCCTTTTGTGATGCATTGAAATGACTAACAATCAATTTTTTTTTTTGATGAGTAACAAAATTTTATTGAAAGAGAAAATGATTGAAAATCATAGGTTAGATTGAAAAAGAAGAATGCACAAAAGAATACAGCCTATGTATGAACATGTGTGGATCATGGGCTCGGGCCTGATGGATTGTGAGCTTCTATATCGACGTGCCGAATACCAGGAACAAGCTCCTGGATCTCCTTTTCTAGCCTATCAACTTCACTTCCTAAAGCTGTGACCACCTCCTCACCTGCAATGAAAACTCAATTTTTTAACAGGTGACAACTCAGACAAAAAAAGAAAAAAGACGTGTTGTGACAACTTATTCAAAAAGTACATTCCTCACGACAGTGCTTACCATAATTAGCCATGACCTTGAGCAATGCAGTATTTTCCTCCTTTGCCGCTTCACGAAACTGTGTATCATCAAGTCCAGTCAGAAATGTTCATAAAAAAAAAAAAGTTCAGTCAGAAATGCACCACAAATGCACCAGGGATGGAAATTTCCAGGTGAATTTGTTTATACCCCCAGAGAAGAAAAATAAAGAGAGGGGGGGGGGGGGGGGGGTGCTCCTTGTCCCATAAATTAGGTAGAAATTTTCCACCATTAATGAACATATTACTTGAGTCAAAGCATCTGTTAATAAGCAAAATTCCTCACCCACCAGAGGAAAAGGGGGGGTGGGATTCGTCCTTGCTCAAAAGTTAGGTAGACAATTTCCACCATTGATGAACAACATATTACTCGTGTAAGGGGAATCTGTTAACACGCATTATTCTTCAAAGTAACTAAAATGAACCACTATGCAATAGGAACATACATGAGGTGCATGATCACTTGGCAAAAATATCCAACAATGTTTACTTCAAATGCTGAGAAGGCAGACTACTTTGACAGAAAACTTATTTTATTTTTATCCACTGTTTTACAGAAAAAGTGCTTATGTATGCATTATTGTGATTTTTCAAAGATGTCACAGTATTCACAGTGTGCATTATCTCCTGTACATGCATGTCTAGATATTGCATGAGAACTAGTTCATTTTGATGATGTTCTAAAGTATCTCTCTGCCAGTTGCAACTTGCAAGTAAGAATCTCTAAGCAACAAAGGTGACAGTGGAAGACATCCCTTTACATTTTTTTCTTCTTTTTTGTTTTTGAGTGTGTGAGTGCACTACTGCAGTCCTAATTTCTATTTGATTTAAATGTTACCCTTGCCACTAAAACTCTTAACAGAATCTATTGATGTGGCAAATAGAAATCACCCTCATTATATTTTGATGACATCATGCCATGGCACCCAAAACAAGTTCTCTCTCTCTCCCTCCCTCACGGCTATTTAAAGCTCAACCCACTACCAAATCAGTCATAGCAACCCTCCTCTTAACCACTTGACACCCACAGCCAAAACCCAGAAAACACCATCAAACAGAAATAGTAAGAAATAAATCAAACCCAAATTTCCCAAAACCCATAAAATCAAAATTCCCCAAACTTTATTTGTAGTGTAAGAAATCAAGAAAACCTATACACTACCCAACAAATTTATCAGGCATGGTGGCCTTGAAGGCCAAAATGAGTGAGGGATTGGGATTAGACCCATGGTTCTACCACCAGCACAACATTAAAGTAAAAGTCACGGAGGTCTCATTGGACCTCAAAATGATGGCAGAGAGCCCACCATCAGAAAGTAAGGCGTTGGAGTACCCACCAACATGGACAGGGTTGTTGTTGCCGAACACATAGGTGAAGATAAACCAATTCTAGGTCTCTTCAATGGAAGGGACCTCAAGGACATGGTAACACGTCAACCAATAAAATTGGATTATACTCTCCAAGTCAGCAAATTTAATGTGAGCTGATTTCAGTTGGCCACACCAGCAAGTTTAGTTGCCATTTTAAAAATAAAGATAACATTAAAATCAATTAAACATAAGGAAAAATAAAGTGACAAAAAAATGTATATGGACAAAATTGAAACTACCCAATATACAAGGATCAAAAGTGTATTTTAGCCAAATTTGTATTATATATATGGTATGACAAAATCAATTTATATGCATTTAGAAATATTTAAACATCAAGAAGCTAGTATAGGTTACTATCGCAATGAATTATGCTGTGGTGTCTTTTCTTACATACAAATCAGCTCAAAGAGTGAACTGAATATGAAAAAAATCATAGGTCAAGATGATATACCTGTCTGGCCCACTCTTCCCGTCCGGTCCTTTTTAGATAATTTTGCACCACCATCAATCCATTGAAATCTTCACATACAGCAAGCCACCATCAAATTACATTCTTGTCCCAACAATAATTTCATTTGACCAAATTAATACAAAAAGAATAGCTCAAATTGATATGCCAATGTCCAGGAAAAATTTATGGTACCATAAATTTTATTTTATTTTTGCTGATAAATAGAAGAGTCCTTTGGACTCACCTTTAGCCAGTAAAAACTTATTGGCAATTGACCCCACCCACAAAAACCAGATGCGAGGTAATTCAGGGGCATTAACCCCTTAAGGAGTATACTGTAGTTTTGTTTTTATAAATAATAAATTTTATTTAATTAAAAAAGTGTATAGCCCAAGTATACAGGATGTATACTGTAACATTTAATTCTTAATAAATTTTTTTCGCATCCAAAAATAGTGAAACAGAATTCTGTTGCTGCAGATTAGGATATTGAGGCCTACATGTAAATCTCATAAATGAGATTCTGCTACACATTTTGACATTTCTCGAGATGAAGTCTATGGCCATGGTTTTGATCCCATGAAATTTGTAATGCAGTACTCTTTTTGTTGCTAAATAAAAGCTACTTTAAGCAGTCCTTGGTGGAAATTCAGAAGATGCAAAATTAAATGCTCACAGATTTCATTAACAAAAAAAATATTGCTCACAGATCAACTTGTACTTTGTGCACGCATGTGTGTAAACAGCCACACATGTGAGGTCTAGTAAATCACTTGCCAAAGAGAGAGAGAGAGAGAGAGAGATCTTATAAAACGAGAAATTAAACAGCTAACCGCCACACTTTTTTTCCTTAACTATGATATTTAACACTAGCTTGCAATGAAAATTTAACTTCCCTAATGCTAACATACAGGTTGGAAAAAAAAAAAAATTCAAGAAAAAAATTGAATAATTAGTATTTTGAATTTTTTCCATAAGAAACACTCCCCCCCCCCCCAAAAAAAGGGTGACAGACCATATAAACAATAAATAAAACAACAATATTATGAATTCTCATTATAGCCATCTAAAATTAGTTAGCATCAATTTAAAGAAAAAAATTCTCAAAAAATTAAAAAATGAATTAGAAAGAGAAAATAATTAACAATTAATATAAATGTTGCATTTGAACAACGAACATAGAAAGGGGGGGGGGGGGGGAAAGACATAAAAAATAAAATAAAAATATTAACCACAGAAGTCTAGAGAAGAAAAATTATCGCCCGCAGAGAGTATAGAGAGGGAAGAATGCCAATGCGCTTATATTGACCCAATATACTAAATAAAATCCTTAATCAAAGCAACATCACCAATGTGTTTTTTTTTTTTTTTTTGCTAAAACCTAATCCTAACAAGTTGCTGGAACAATTTTGTGGAGGGACATAATCACAAAGCCCCAGGATCAAATCCAAGCCCAGACATGCCAACAGGCAGTGAGGCTCTTGGCACATCATCAACATGTTACCAATGATATTGATAGACGTTGACCTTTATATACAACAGTTGTGTTTAAACACTATGGATGCTGGATATATTGATGAAGATTGATATTATGAACCTAATCACAATAAGAATCAAGAAAGAATAGTAAATGGCAGGAAATTCACCTATTTCAGCCTTAAACCTAAAGAATCCAGGTCCAATAACCTCACTTTTGCAATCATATAGAGCATCTACAACCTACAAGAAGAATTTCATTTTTCAAACTCATGAAATACAAACATAAACCCAACCGGATAAAATAAATTCATCACCATGGTTATACCGGGTCATTTTTCAAGAAATGTAGAACCTTCTCCATATCATGATCATCCATTGCTCTACCAATTAAAGCATGACGATTCCTCTGGATGAGAAAGATAGCCACCTGCAAAGCAAATTAATATATATATATATATATATTAATTAAAACTACACATGGTTTTGACAAAATTCCTCAAGCCAATGCTTGAATGCTAGGTACTACAATCATGCCACACTCCCAAGAAAAGTTTAACAAAACTTAACAAGGTACTTGTACTGGAGATCAATTCAAGCCGGTACGTATAGAAATAAGTTGGGGCTTCATGACAAAAACATGGCATTCTTAGAAAAATTATGCATAAAGATTGATTAGACAGAAGAATCATATACCATTCCAAGTAAGTGGCCGACTATTATTGAACCTACGGGATCATACATAGCATTGCCTGTTTTATTAACTGCCACCAACGATGCAGCAGCAATGGCAAGACCTGTAACTGCAGCACCATCCTGCATATTTGAGATCATTTAGTAAGGGACATAATATTGAATTTTTTTTTAGCAATATTTATAATATAACATTTCTAAAGACCAAATATTGGACAGCCAGACTACTTTATAGTAATCACTGTAAGTCATATCAATTTCAAACAATGGTCTCCAAGGTCATGTGCATATCAGCACAAACAGTCAAGGGACAACAAGAAGGTGGAAAATACAAGAGTGACGTCAGGTGTGGATAAGATGTGGTTCATATACTTAAACTGCTTTTATTTTGACAGAAAACCCTTGTCTTGGCTCTTATGAAAAATCATTAATATTTTTGTAATTCTAAATAACTATACAGACACAAACTTCCATTTACAAAATTAGATCCTAAAAAAGAAAACATTTTTTTGGCCACTTGAAAGTCTTAAAGGTCAAAACATAACCCAAATTCGGAATCTATGTGAAAATTTGAATCTAAGAAAAGCAACTGGTTTGAACTAAAAAGTCATTTACAAGGGGGAAAAAAATCAGCGGTCAATAGTCAGTCTATGGAGAGGAAGGAGGTGAAGAGAGATATGTTACCATTGTGAAGTTTATTTTTAGTGGTTTTTCAGTATTAAGTTTTGGAAAATGATTTCTGCTTTTATTGTGCTTGTTTTCCACTAACAATAGTAATTGTTTTCATTGACTTGGCTTTTTTTGCCTTTTTTTTTGTGTTCCAGACATCAAAAATATGGAAAACATTTTCCATAGAAACATAGTGTTATAGTGGTTTTCGTGTCATTTACTTGTTGTGGGGAATTAAGAAACAAATAAATAAATAAATAAAACAATAAAACAAAAGACACCAAAACACTAGCATATTAAGATGTAAACTAAAGCTTGTTCCATCTGAATTTACATTACAGACATAAACATACCCTCCACTTCTTGAAAGCCACTCACAAGCTATGCATAACCTTGACATTTATTTCAAATCTACATAACAAGAATATCCTGGTCTACAAATCAATGAAGATAAAATGCTTCAGAAGTTTGGGGTTGAAGCCTTGTCTAAAATCTAAGAGTAAAATAATTTATTAATGTTTTGCATAGAACAACTCACCTATTAAACTAACACAAGGTGCACTCACATCCTGTACAGCCATAACTATGCCTCATGCATGACAACTTATATGAGGCTCCAAAGCCAAGGTCACTTATTCTTTTTCTTACACTTCTTTTCCTTTGGGCTGCAAGGGGAAGGGAGAGGCTATGTCTTGTTTTGGTTGGGGGTGGGTGGGGGAAGGGGACACTTCGCAGTTGATTTTAATGATTTTAGTTGTTATAATCGATATTTTAAAGTTGTGAACAAAACTTATTAATTTTATATCCATATAATAATTTTCTTTTCCATTTTATGCACAAGCCAAACGCCAAAAAATGATTTCCAAAGCATTTTAAGGAATGCAACCAAATAAAGGAAAACATGCAGTTTTCAGTTGAAAACATTTTTCTGTCAAAAAAACATTTTACATTGAAGCAAATGCAGCCTTACCCTCTGTTTGGTTTGGGTGATTTGGGGGAGGATGGAAAAGGGGAGGAGGAAAATAAGGAGAATTGGGAGGGGAAAGGAGGGGGGTTAGTGGGGCCACGTGTTTTCTCCCCTAGCCCACAAAAATCCCATCTGCCCAATTTGGGGAGAATATGGGAGGAGGGGGTAGATGGAAAATGACCCATCAACCCCTTTCCATTTCTCCACTGCTAAGCGTTTCTTTTTCTTTTTTTTTCTTTTTCTTTTAGCCTAAACGGTAGTTTTTTTTTTAAAAAATTCTATAAACTATCAAATTCTGTATTATGTAATAGGGACATGAGAGTAAATTTATACAAACTACAATTTCAATCTTCTCATTTTCTTCTCAACCAAACATAGGAGATTTCCATTTCTCCACTTTTTTCCATCCTCCCAATCAAACACACATGAGGGAAAGTTATAATATTTCTATTCCCCCACTTTTCCACCTTCCCACCATTTTCCACCTCTCTACTTTTTCAACCCCCAACCAGACACAGCATTAGTGTAGCACTGCCGCTGCTAGCAGAAAACTTTATGGCTAAATATTATACATTTGTACTATAAACATGTGGCACTGCAAAAGATGCGTGAAATACTCATGCTTTATGGCTCTTTTTAGGGGGGGAGGGGGGGGGGGGTGTTCTCTTGGTAAAGGCCAAATCAATTAAGGTCACATTTTTAGGTTAAGAGTTTATTCTTTTGTTTGGTGAGTGTTTGATTTAGATCCTTGCCCTAAAATCAAATGGAGGGGCATAACCATCAATATTTGGGATGAGTAGGATCATGTAGGAACCCAACAAGTTCACAAAAATCAGCCAATTTTCAACAATAAAATAATTAAGGGAAAGTAATTATTATAGTCCTTGAAAAATTCATAACATTTCATTCTGGTCATTAAATCTTGAAAATTGCAACCAAGTACTTCAATAATTTAAAAGCAATGACATGATGGTTTTTTTTTTTTTTTTTTTTTGGTTGATATAGGTATGCCACGTTGATAACAATCAAAGTGGCATATCCCATGTCCTCCAAAATTGCCTTGTTGATACTGTTCAAATCTGACTGATGGAAAGGGCAAAATGGCAACTTTTTAAACTTAAGGGACAAATAAGAATTTCATGTAAATCTCTTATACTTTTTGCTAGTTTATTTTCATTTAGTTTACCTTTAGTTGTTACGTTCTTCTCTTACTTCACACTTATTCTTTAAAATGAAAAAATATGTAATTAGTTACAGGAACTGTTGGTGAACAAAGGCAGGATAAATAACCTCTGTCATGACTGCAACAGATGTAGGATCATGACCACGCCATACATAGTCTCGCACAGTCATTCCCTCAGCCGCTGCGCCTTTCTTGACAGCTTGTATGGCAACAATCAGAGAAGCACCTAAAGAAAAAATAAAATAAAATAAAAAATCTTTATTTTAAGGAGGGATAAGTTAAAGACAAAATTTAAACTACACATATGCTTGGGTCAACCAATTAGCATAAAATCATGAAGCAATGAGCTATACCTTCAATTATAAATGAACCGCCGATCACAAGAGCTGCATACTTGATATTTTCAGGGGGCTGAAGAAAATTATACTTATTCATTATTAAATTGCAAACGCATTTACTAAAGCAACACCTAAATATCAGGAATTAATAACAGCAAAGATATAGGATTTCAGGTAATAAAATTTGCCAAGTAAAGATTCACTTGGACAAGTACCTGTGATGTCCACAAATTTTGAAACCCATGAACAATTGTAGCACCAGAACCAAGACAAAAGATACCGACAGCAGATATCAAAGACCAAACAAATCTTTCTTTGGAATAGCCATAACTGTAATACAATAAAATAAAATTTTCAGCACATACATTAAACAAAAAGAATTAGAATCTGAATTTGAGTTTTCACTCTACACATAAATGTGAATCTGCGCACATATGTGTATCTTTGAAACAGAAAAACGAAAGTCACTGGCCACTCCATGCAATATTGTTTGAGGCTGTGTTAAAAAGCCATTGGAATTAATAACATAAAAGATGTTCATTACTGTGTTCACTATTCTAGTCTCTACAGAATTCTATCCAATTTGATCAATTATTGAACTCAAGTATTCTAGTTAAGTTTTATTTTTTTTTTAAGTGATGACTAACCTAGATGGAGATCTAAAGAAATAAATGTAAAATTTTCATGTAACATCACAAAAATTTCAGAAAATGACCCCAAATCAAATCAATCAGATGTCCAAGATAAGCCTATATGACATGACAAAATGACCATCAGTAGTTTTATTCATATCAATGTAGTACTTCTAAAAAAAGGCATGCAAATATAAATCTAAGACTAAAAGACAATTTTATACATGTTACTGAATGTTGAAAATGGTGAAAATTTAAGATGTTGTTAATGGTGGGCAAAGCTCACTCATTTATGATATACTCACGGATGTAAAGCATCAGGTGCACGCCTTGAGCTACTCAGACCATAAGCAAGAAGCGCCTACAAAGTGAACACAAATTAGTTTCTCTGCATCTGATGATAAATAAAACTGAGTTAAATTCAAAGTAACAAATCAGAAATGAGAATTTTCTATAGAGCACAGTCAGGAACAATAACTTAAGAAAGAAAACCTGATTTGCAAAATCTGCAATTGAGTGCACAGCTTCAGCAAACATAACATGGCTAGAGGTTGTAAACCATACTCCAAACTTGAGAGAGAAGACAAGGAAGTTGCACCACAATGCAGTTGTGACTGCTCGTTGACTAGAATAAACACAAGACAGAAAAGAAAAATAAAAGGATTAGATTGCAAAAGAAGGAGGCCAAACTTATTGGCACTCTCTGCGTCACAAGAAAGCACTCATAAAAAAAATTATGCCAAGCATAGCAGTCAAATCACTTAAAACTCATAACTATGAGCCTGTCAAGAAGTACACTTCTGCTTTCAAATATTGAGATGGCACACAGAATTCTTTTTCTTTAAACATATGAGTAACAGTATAAATATTAAATTCATTTTCTAGCTGAAATCTCTCTATACCAAGTCTAAAAATTACCTACCTTTTCACCCACTTATCTTAAAGCCCTACTACTCTTGGTAAAAGAACAATTTAACCTCATAAGGTCTGCTAGACTGCTACTACTGAATAAGTAGAGAGCCATATAGATGTCAAATACATACAGCATAAATCAGCAATGACTGCAATGAAGCATTATCCAGGCATCTAAAACACTTAAGGTCCTTCAATTTTAATCTCAAAGCAGAGGCTGCAGTTTGACTCAGCATCCCAAGTAATATAATAATTTTTCCTTAATTCTTTTTAAGTGTAAAAATCTCAAAGTTTCTTCTTCTGCTATATTGGATCAGTTAAAAAATATATATTATAAAAGAAAGGAATAGGTATAAAGAGGGAGATCACTAAATCCTCTTAACATGTGTCAAACACAAGTGTACAAAATAAAGAATTCTCTCTTAGCCTTCTTAGAGCATTAGCATATGCATAGCAAAATTTTTTGTCGAATATTAACTTAAGAAGCTGTATTTTCGATTTTACCTACTCATATTCAAAACACTCCACATCCAACTCTAGTTTGTTCTTCATTCTAATAACATAATATTATGTATTTTTTTTAATCTCTCTCTCTCTCATTTCCTTTGTCTTTCCCTACACCACAAAACGAAGAGACCAACACACCACTGAGACGAAAATTCCCACCCTTGAAATTGTCATTCTCATCAAACAAGAGGTGGACAGAAATCCCTATGGTGGAGATCAGCCATTCAGGTTTAAGGTCGCAATGGAAGGTGCTGCAGGATGGAGATCGCACCAACCAAGCACTGACACCTTGCTATAGATCCCCAACATACTAATCAAGAATGACCACATGTATTCTTCCAGGTCATTCTATCCTAACCAACATCTACCATGGTTGCCTTCTTAATTAACATGTCCTTTTTTATTACTTCTACTAGTGTTATTTTAAGTCTTCATCAACCTCATTTTTTATATTGGTAAGTTACACACACCCAATAGGTTTTGAATGCACAACCTCACCCTCCACCTAGAATTTATAAAGGGCCGAGGTGCCACCTGAGCTAGGTTCATCAGCTTTTCCTCTACCTCTTTTTTTTCTCCTTGAATCAAATCAAATCACTATTTCTCACAGGTGCATTGCAATAAAAATCCCCACCCCCAAAAAAAAAAAAATTGCTAGCACACTTGTCAACAAGCCATTTAAATATTCAACCTCTATCAAAACCATGCCTTGTCAACAGGTCATGGGTTTGAGTCCTAGAATCAACCTCTCCAAAAAGGGAGCTTTTGGACTAGAAGTAAAAGCTGCCCACCATGACCTCTTCCAGACTCCACAAAAGTGGGAACTTTGTACACACTAGGAATGATCAAAATCATGCCTTGGTAACTTTCAACATTATCCTAAAAATTCCTATTGAAATTTACAAAGAATTCAAAAGTACATAACACAATTCCTTGCCACATTCATTTTCCCTACAAAACAACAAACCCCACCTTCACAAACTTTAAAAAAAAAAAAAAAAAAAATAAAATAAAAAATAACAACATTAACATTTCCAATCCTCACCTAACACTCAAGACCCAAATGCAAATGTAAAAACAGATATCGTTACCTGTGTTCATCCCTGAAGTCAATCTTCTGCACTTGCTTTGCCCTCGTAAAAAAATCTGCCACCACCACCACCAAAAATCAATAAAATTTTCAACACACACTCAGAGAGAGAAAGAGAGTAAAGAACTTTACTGCGATGAGAGGAATAGTGGTGACGGTGAAGCTTCTTGTTGTCGTCCAAGGAAGCCAAGCCCAACAAAACGAACCGTTTAGACGATCGAAAATGAGAATCAAAGAATGGAGAAAAACCCAGTTTAGAGCTACCAGTGCTGTATCTTTGGCATTGACTGTGATGATCGGAGGAAGGGTTTAACAGTAAAAACTGTGATAGCTTTACAAGAGGAAAGGAGTGAAAATATGAGTGTTTTTGAAGATCAGAGGAGCAACGGCGGAGATGAGAGAGGAGGAGATTAAAGCACGGCTGCGATTTTCTCCGCATACTATGTTTTGTATTTGAGACAACAACTGCTGCCGCCTAGTACTATTGATTAGAGACAGAGTCTATTGTTTTTATTTTACAAGTGTGTTTTTTGTTTTTGCTACTTTTGTTTTTCATTGTTTTTTGTATTTTAAAGGGTCAAAAATAAAATTGAAAAAGGTTGAGAATTGTGGGGTTTTGGAATAAAATGAGGTAATGAAGAGAGCTTTTGAGTTTGATTCTTTATTTGGCAAAGAGGAAAAGAGAAGAAGGAAGAAGGAGGAGGAAAAGAGCTCCTACAGAGTGAAAGAGAGAGATTCCTGTTTCCCTCTTGGTATATCCCTATTCCCTACTCTCTTACCCACGCATTCTCTCTCCTTTTTTTTTTTTTTTTTTTTTAATTTCATTTTTTTTTTTTTTAGAATGAATAGGCTGATTTAACATTTTTATAAAAATGAATTATAAGTAGAAGGAGAAATTGCAATTTTCATATTAAATTATGACCGCAATTACATTTTACCCACTAATTATTGGAATGCTCGATTAACCCTCTAATCTCAATAATGCCTCATGTCCTCTGTTTTGATGTTAATTCTAACGGGATTTAACATTGGGAGATCAATTTAACCACAATCGTACGTTTTGTAGAGAGTGATAAATTGGTATTTAAATGCGAAATTCTATCACACTTAACATAAAACAAACTATAAGAGAAACATTGAAATAGAGTTATAATTTTGGGGGATTAATTGTGCATTTCAATAGTTTAAGGAATTAAATGTAATCGAAGTGATAATTTAGGATGAAAAAATGTAATTTGTGCTAAATATGTTCCAATTGAGTGTGTGTATGTGTGTAGCTTATATGTGTTCTCTCTATAATGATTGCTCTTTAATCATGAGGTTAAGATAGGTTCCAAACCTAAATTCCTTAGTCAATAATACACAACTTTACCAATTATCCTGTAGAGACTCAAAAAATAAAGGCTTAAGCCCACTTAGATCAATGGTACTTTATCCCTCAAATCAAGACCAAACAATAGAATTTTTAAGAGAGTGGATAACTAACTCTAGTGCAATACAAGGTTAAGTCCAAGTCTAGGACCAAAGAATCCTAAGTAGTAGATAAGTGCAAATGGAACGTCAATTAGGGATAATATTCTCCTCGGGCAAATCCAAGGATCAACTTCTTGTGTATAAATTTAGTTCTAGTTCTTTACAAGATAATCTTAAATTCTCCTCACTGTTCTCTTGTTACATAGAAATTGTTCATCCTTCTTTTCTGGGGGGTTCCCTTCCTTGTATGTTTCAGAGCATTTCTTAGGATACTTGTCCCATTAAGACCCTTTTAAAAGTCGTAGAAGGGGCTACTAACTATAAAGTTACTGTTTAGTAGTCATTTCCACATTAATGCAACTAATAAGATTGGTGTAGGGTATTGAATGCAAAAGTGGGAGGTATATCCTTCAAGAAACTTCCTCTCACCATTTTAGCCCCCGTTGCTATCTCTTCTCCTTTCCTTGGGCCTTTAAGGGATATCAATTATCCTGGATTGAGCAAATTAATCCTCGATTGGGACTCCTTGGTCCTCGGACCCCACACATAACCTAACTAGGATTGAAGTTGTTTGTTTAAGGGTAGGGATGGCTTGTGTTGAAAAAGATAAAAGAGAGGTTAATATGGGTTACTATGTACAAATGAAGTCATTTGTTTGGTAGATTTAGCTTGTATTTTTGAAAATAGGAAGGAAATTAAGATGGTTTAGTCATGTGTAATGGAAATTGATCAATGTACTAAAAAAATATTCAATTCAAGTAGGAGAATGAAAAGAAACATGAGGAGAGGCCTAAAATAACATGGGTAAAAGTGACAAAAATGATATGTTAATTGAGAAATTGATAAAGAGTGCATATGAGTCAACCAATTAAATGATGAGCTTTTATAATTCAGCACAATCAATCTTCAAGGAAGGAAGAATGAGAGATTCAATTGTTGATTGAGGGAATTAATAAATAATACATACAAGTGACTCAATTAGTTGGTGCTTACATGGAGGAAGAAGAAAAGTATCCAACTATTAGGATGGTCTCCACTCAATTGTCCTACCCATTCGACCTAATTGACCATAATTTTAATTTAGATTAAGACTAATTAAGTTGAATAAATTAGTATAGCTAGCAAGCCTAGCATGTCTTTTTTTTTTATTTTTTTTGCTACTATGCCTAATATATTACTAATCAAGTTCAATAAGTGTATTTGATGACTCCAGCCTATTAATTAAAAAACATTTATTTGTTTTGACCAATCCAACGTTAACTAGAATATTCATTAATTCTTTTTCTCCAATAATAAAATAATATTCATCAATTTTAAATGTCTATACTTTACTTTTTATGTGATTTATATCCAATCCCCATTTAATTTTCAAGTATGATCTTATAAATCCATAAATCACAAACCTTTTTGTTAAAATAAATTCATTAAACCACAATATCATTAGTCAAACCAAGTTGACTAATCATTACAAATAGAGATAAAGTATACCAATTTCCATGTAGAATTTTTCTTAGTTCTTTTTTTTGCTAATTATAAAAATTGATATTCTTATCATTTTTATATATTAATGATTAGAAATTGAGAGATTTAAACCTTAGATTTCTTTATTGAAAACTTGACGAAATGCACTGATATCCCAAACATGACGGTCAAAACAACAGAAACAAGGCTAGTAATAACATATACAAACAAAGTTTCTCTGATACTAAGAAAGCTCCCTCCAACTTCTCTTGGGCAGTAGAATAGTGGTCCCTTCTTCACGAAGGAGCACTGTTTTTGTTTGTTCGAAGAAATAACAGTGTTATTTTTTGGCTTGTGGTTTTTTTCTTTCGTGGGTTGTGGGAAAACTCCAATTTTCATCTCAGTTTATTATGGATGAACTGACCAACAACTGGACTCGTCTCTCTCTATCTGACAGAGAGGGTTTGAGTTGCTGTTTAGACAACGATCTCAACTCTCAAGAGGTTGTATTGGCAGCAAACTTTATGACTAAACGTACTCTGAACATTGATGCAATCGCAAAAACTTTTACACCACTATGGCGATCACATAATGGTTTTAAGATACGAAATATAGGCGACCACAAGATACTAATTGTTTTTTATGACAAGTTTGAAGTGGAAAATATCATCCTTGGAGAAACATGGGATTTTGACAAACATCTTGTGGTCATAGAACGATATGAAGTGAGCAATCCGGTGGATACGCTGAAGTTTGACAAAACTATGTTTTGGGTACAAGTCCATGGTATCCCTTACAAATATATGAATGTGAAAGCAGCTGAGAAGATTTTTGAAGTACTTGGAAAAGTTATTCACTCTACTGATCCTGTCGAGACTGATGGTGGAAACTTCATGAGAGTTAGAGTGATCATGGATATCTCTCTCCCTTTGTGCCGAGGTCGTGTGATTTCTTTGGCGAATGGTGAGAAAATTTGGATCTCTATCAAATACAAACGTTTGCCAAACATTTTCTATTGGTGTGGATGTTTCAACCATAATGATAAAGATTGTGGATTTTGGTTGGAGAGTGGTGGTAGCCTCACGAAGAAGAAGAAACAATGGAGCTGTAATCTTCGGGCCGCTCCCTTTGTACCCTCACATAGGAGTGTGATCTCGGTACTGGGTTTTTACAACAACAAAGGGAATCATTCATCCAAGTATTGCCAAAGCACTACAAGGGCTGCCTTTGATGCCACCCACGCGGCGGTAGAAAACAGCTCGAGGAAGGAATGGTCGCCAAATTGTGAACAACATGAGGATAACGAATCGGTTATAGGATCATTCATTACAATGCAAAAAACTTGGGATATGTTACCATTTGATAGGCAGAAATTTCTTAACGGATCCCCATCACTAATTTCCGTGAATCAAGGGATTGTGTCATCTCCAATGGAAAATTATTAAATACTCTCGGAGTACCATAAATGCGTACTCCCCCCTCTCACATGAATTGTAGGTCCCACCATGAATTTAATTAGTAGAACCCATAATTATGTGAGAGGGGAGAGTACGTATTTATGGTACTCCGAGAATACTCAATAATTACTCCCTCTCCAATTACATTACAATCAAGCACTACAGCTAAGAATGGAAACTCCATTACAATTGAGGCGATTGTGGAACCCACTGATAGGGTCATTGACTCTTCATTTTTGGCAAAAAGTAATGATGATCCTCATCAATTTCAACCTAATGATGCACGTGGAGCTCACGAGAATCCTAGTAGCAGCCCTTAACTCAACCAAAGGAAAAAAAACAACAAAGTGGAGCCACACGGACAGACTTGAGAATAAAGAAAAGATTTAGACCCTTGATGAAAAGAAGGATGGAGGAAAGAGGAGATTTACATAGTCTGATAGTTACTCTGAGTTACCAAGCAAGAGACAATAGGTTTCGAGGGGTGATAGTGCTGAGTGTTATTCAATGGTAGAGGCTGATGCTCAGCCCCTCCAAGCATCATGAATTGCTTAGTATGGAATTTTCATGAGCTTGAGAACCTGCGTACAGGGAAGGAGCTTGGAAATTTTATCCAGGCAAAAGATCCCTTTATCATGTTCATAGCTGAAACATATGGGCAGATGAAGCAAGGCTAACTAATGTGATGTGAAATTTTAACTACGAACACAAATGGATAGTCCCTAGAGAAGGGAGAGGGGGAGGGCTTGCACTTTTCTGGAAATCATCAATTAATCTCTTAGTGGAGGACTCTTCAAAATATTTTATTGATACAATTATTGATAAAAACACTGATAATGTCTAGCGCTTTACAGGTTTTTATGGAGAACTAGTTACTTATAGATGTTATGAAGCATAGGATGCGCTTTGGTGACTAAATTTCAACTTGAATACACCATAGTTGTGCCCAAGAGACTTCAATGAAATTGTCAAATAGGAGGAGAAATTAGGTAAAGCAACTCGGCATCACCATTAGATGCAACAATTTCGGGATATAATTGATGAATGTGGTTTTCTTGATTTGGGATTTACTGGGTCTCAATTCACATGCAGTAAGCATTTTGAAGGTGGTCACTTTATTTGGGAAACGCTTGACAGGGGTTTGGCAAACTGTTGACACCTCATTTTGCAACCCGCATTTAACCTCACTTGGAGGGTAAAAGGGTAATTTCATCTTGGAAATATGCATCTTGATTCTGGTCATTAGATCCTTAATCTCATTTCACCAAAATGATCTTGATGTTGTAACGATCAAATCGACTGGTTATAAGCCCTAATCGGACCATCGGATTGAAAGTTATCATCAAATCAAGTTTTAATGGTCGGAATGCACTATCACAAATTGAGTCCAACCTTATGTGATTATGAACAATTGATTCTAATTGGTTATAATTATAATCAATTTGAAATTAATGATGTGTCATAATTTGATTGGTTAGGACTACATTTTATGGTAAGGTTGCATACACCTAATTAATTAGATAGTTAAACATTAATTATTCAATGAGTAATTTGTGCAATTATCTTTTAATTAGGGTAAATTTGGAACTAATTAGGTCTGAAATGGGAGTGATTGGAGCCTATTAATGTTAATTGGAAACTAATTTGGGACCTATTAATGTTAATTGTGCTGAAACCATTTTTCTAAGAAATGACCTCTGCTCACTATTTCATTGATATCTCTCAGAATATTTTGAATCTGTGAATGAGGTTAATTTTCCCAGAAACTAGACATCCGGGGCTTCAATTTGAGCACAAGAACGAGACAATTCCGATCAGAATTGAGTCAGATATGATTTTTCAAAGTTGGCTCTACAAGCTGTTACAGCAGCTACGGGAAAATCGAATTTTGCCTTGCTCCTTACTCCCACCAATCTTTCCATTTAATGCACCAAATCTCCCCAAAGGCTAAAATGAGGTCTAGGTTCATGATTCTTTGTCAACCCTCATTAATGACCTTCCATTCATATTTCCTCCACCACTACTATATAAACCCCCCTCTTCTTCATTCCAAGGGAGAACGAAAAAACCCCACTCTCTTCTCTTCTCTTGAGTTCTAGGAAGTTGAGTAGTCATGTCATATTTTGGTTTTCTTGAGACTCAAAGTATTGAGTGAGACTTACTCTTCCTCTCCTAACTCTTCTTTTCCTCCACCCATAGGACCTCCCTCAAGAATCTCCTCATCCACCATATGAATCTTGCATGAAGGTATAATTTCTTTCCCCAACTTGTTTTTTTGTGTTGCCATGATAGGAATTTAGGATTAAAACATGATAGCAACTTTTAAATTCCCTTGAATATGTTTGAATGTTCTTAAATATTCTTATGTGTTCATCACATGTTCTTGGTTGTTCATCACATGTTCATGCATAACACTAGTTTTAATCTTAAATTCACATCAAAAATATGAAAAATATGTTTATTTCATAATTCTTTCAAATCTTTGAATCTAGGGTATCACCATCCACACACATTCACTAGAATTCATTTTTTAATCTAAATGCAATGCTTAATAAATTGAATTAGGGTTTATCACATGCACACACCTTAAATTCACCATGCAAATTGATTGACATATTGGATGATATGATATGAATGTTGGCCACCATAGTCTAGAAGACCGGTATCACCGGGCAAGGTGGGTGCCTAACACCTTCCCACCTTGTAACATAGCCTCCGAACTTAGATCAAGGGTTAGTAGATCAAATACTTGTCCATGTAATTTTCAATTTTTAGATTGTAACTAGGAAACAAAGCCATGTACTTTATCTTAGATTGTATCTAGGACCAAAGCCATGTAATTTTCCTATGACCAATGTAAATTCAATTGAAAATTAATTAAATGATGAATTTTTCAATTTCGGTTTTCTTATTTTTCCAATAATTAAATAAGTGGCGACTCCATTGTAAAACCCTTAATCTAAAGGGAAAAATATAACTAGTCGAACCTCCATTTTGAGAGACAATAACACGACTCCACCCATTCACGTGGGTTTGGCTCAACTCATATTATAAAACGGGCCGGGGGCGCGGTCTCTCACACAAACAATGGTTGGTTTCTGAAATTTCTAGGTTCAAGAGTTCACCATCTACATTGTTCTTCCTCAGACCACTCACCAATCTTAATCAATCTTTTGGGTTTGGCCTAGGTGCCTAGAAAGAAGAATTTTAGATTTGAATAAATGCGGTTGGCTGATACTAGATGTGTTAAGATTATTGAAGCTTCATGGCAATCGAGCTTGTATCACTTCGGTGATGATGCTATTTTAAAAAAAGTTGAGAAATGTGGGAAAGAGCTAACGTGGTGGAACCTGAATGTATTCGGAAATGTGAGAAAAGAATTAGAGAAAAAAAAGAATTTACTAATTCAAGCCGAAAGAGAAGCTATGATTAATGGGTCCAATTTAAGCGTTAGAAGCTTGAAGTCTAAAATTAACATCCTATTGGACAAAGAGGCTCGCATGTGGTGTCAATGATCCTGGGTGCTTTGGCTCAAGCATGGGGATAACAATGCTAAATATTTTCATAGCTGAGCAACTTAAAGGCATAAAAAAAATTTGATTAGAGTCATCAATGATTGTAACAATACCTGGAAGGTCCAACTCGATGTAATTGCCAATGTTTCGGTGAGTTATTATTAAGAACTCTTCACAACAGCCAATTCAACCCCATCAAATGCCACTCTAGACCTTGTCCCTCATGTGATCACTAGTGAAATGAACTCCCTGTTGATTGCTAATTTTTTGGAGGTTGAAGTTGAGCTAGCACTGAAGCAGATGGCACCCCTTAAGGCACTTGGCCCCGATGGCATGCCACCACTATTTTACCAACATTTTTGGCAGGTGATACATCATGATGTGATTGGCTCAGTTCTCTTTTGGCTTAATACAGGTATCCTCCCTCACCTAATTAACCACACTTTCCTCACACTTATTCCAAAAACCAAAAATCCAAAACATGTTCATGAATATCACCCCATAAGTTATGTAATGTCCTTTACAAAATATTCTCCAAAGTCATGGCCAATAGATTGAAATCCCTTTTACCAAATATTATCACTGAACACTAATCAACCTTTACAAAAAACCGTCTTATTTATGATAATATCTTTATAGCCTTTGAGACTCTTTATAGCATGAAATCTCATAACTCGGGAGGAACAAGATATATGGCTCTTAAATTAGATATGAGCAAGGCATATGATAAGGTAGAATGAGTGTTTTTTGAAAATCTTATGAGAAAAATGGGTTTTTGTAAAAGATGGATTGGGTTTATCATGACTTGTGTTAAATTTGTTACCTATTCTATTCTGGTAAATGGTGAACCCAAAGGGATTATACAAGGGGTATTCAATGTGCACAAAAGATTAACCAATCTAGGTGAAATTACAGGCTTCTCTTTGTGCAGGAGAGGACCAAAACTAACCCATCTATTATTTGCAGATGATAGTCTTTTGTTTTGTAAGGCTACTACTGAGGAGTGTGCAAAAGTATTGAATACATTGGAGACCTATGAGAATGCATCTAGCCAAAAGGTGAACATGAATAAAACAACATTATTTTTTAGCAAATCCACTTCTGAAGTTACGCGCTAGGCAATCAAAGAGACTTTGGGAGTGCAAGAATTAAATCAATACGAAAAGTACCTTGGTTTGCCGACTCTAGTTGGTAGTGGCAAAAAGGAAAGTTTCAACTTTTTAAAGGAGAGAGTTTGGAAAAAACTGCAAGGGTGGGAAGGGAAATTATTATCTTAGGTGGGTCGTGAAGTCCTAATAAAATCTATTATCCAAGCCATTCCTACATTCACTATGGAGTGCTTCAAATCATCCCTTGGTTTATGTAATGATATTGATGTTATGGTAAGAAAGTTTTGGTACGGTCAATGTGGGAACTCAAGGAAGATTCACTAGTTGAAATGGGAAGAGATGACAAAATCAAAATTGGTGGGAGGTAAGGGTTTTAGAGATTTGTCAATGTTTAATGACTCTCATCTTGCCAAACAAACTCGGAGATTGCTAAAAAAATCCAGACTCTCTATTTTCCAAAGTGTTCAAGGAAAAATTTTATCCAAATTGCTCAATTTTTGAAGCAAAGGATTCTAGGTCGGCATCTTATGCTTGGTGGAGTATTTTGAAGGGTAGGAATGTTATTCAGCAAGGGGCAAGGTGGAAAATTGGGAATGGAAAATCTGTGAAAATTTGGCAAAGTCATTGGCTGCCTCGGAAACATCCATCGTTGGTTTCCTCACCAATGATTGCATCCTTGGAAGAAGCAACGGTTGATATGTTAATCAATGCTAATTCAAGGCAGTGGAACTTGGATTTGGTTGATGGAATTTTCACTCCTGAAGAAGCTGCACTAATAAAAAAAAATCCCATTGGCAAGGTGTGAAGCCGAGGACTCATTGTTTTGGCCACTGACATAGGACGGCAACTAAACCAGCAAGTCGGGTTACAGGTTTCTAAAAGAGGAGGCTGAGGTGCGGCCTCTGGCAGATTCAGAATCTCAGGACACGGGTTCATGGGAGGGGATTTGGGCTCTTAAGGTTCCAAATAAGGTGAAGAATCATCTGTGGAGAGCATGCCGAAATTCACTACCAACTAAAACCAATCTGGTACGTAGAACCATCATTGCTGATGACATATGTGATCGCTGTCATGGTGCTGTAGAAACCGTGGTCCATGCTCTGTGGGAATGCCCAAAAATTGATGTGGTTTGGGACAATGCGACTCTGTGGGATTTTCGTTTCACTTCTAAGTTCGTTGACTTCAAAAACCTGGTGGCATGGATTATATCTCACCAAAAAAATTCAGAGATGTTTGCCATGCTGGCTTGGGTGATTTGGAATCAACACAACAAGGTGAGGCGTCAAGAACCCAGCTGCTCTCTCCATCTCTCTTAGCCCAGACTTCTAAGGATCTTCTTCAGGAGTTCAAATCGGTGCAACCTATTCCTCCACCATTAGTGGCAGTCCCGCATGCTCGTTAGAAACCACCTTCATCGGATTTTGTCAAAACAAATGTTGATGAAGTGGTTTTCACCGATGAAGACAAATCTGGCATTGGGGTAGTTATTCGCAACCATAGCCTCACAGTGCTTGAAGCTTCATCAAGCGTATAGTCCTGGTGTTATTGATGCTTTAGTTGTTCATAGTAGGATTACACTAGCTTCGGACATTGGATTTCACAAAGCTGTGGTGAAAGGTGACTCAAAGGTTGTGATGACGGTACTGCAGCAGGGGAGAGAGATTCTAACGCCGAATGGTTTGTTGATTGAAGACATTTGCCTTAGCTCTAAGCTTTTTCCTCAATTACACTACTCTCATACTAAGAGGGAGGATAATATGGTTGCTCACAGTTTAACTAGATATGTTTTACATATGTCTGACGCTATTGTTTGGGTGGAAAATGTTCCACCGTAAGTTGTTTCTATTTTACAGGCTAATTTAGCCAACATTCATTAATAAAATTGCTTGATCTTGTTCTCAAAAAAAAAAAAAAAAAAAAAAAAAATCAAAATAACAAAAAACAAAACAAAACAAAAGCAAATTCTCTTACCCCCACTTTGAGCCCAAAGGCCAAGTGGCTAAAGACTGCTAAGATATTGATGGACTGAGGTAATCACTGTGTTACTAATGTAACTAACTGGGCCTCCTAAAAATCCTCGGACTCCAATTTCTCATATGCTTTTCAATAAGCCTAGACTCATTAGCTTATTCTCAAAAGACATATTAATCATACCCAACCCATCCTAATGGGTCCAACCCAAAACAAAACCCATACAGAGGGTCCAAATTTGAATCCGTTTATTACAAAATTCTTCAATCTAGATCTTTTTGAATTGATACTTCCAAATCCAATTTGAGTGGAATTCCAGTTTCAAAATATTGTCTATCGTATTTGCAATTTTGCATGGCTTATGAGGTATTTCTTATAATTATGTTCAATTATGAGTCTATCTGGCATTAGTTTCAATTTTTTAACTTTCAATTTTTAGTTTTTATGTATATTTTTCTAAAACTTCACTTTTTCGCGCCTTTTTTTTTTTTTTTTTAACTTTTTCAAATTTTTTCAAGATACAAGTATAATTTAGCACACTTTTAGTAGAAATTTTTCAGCAAAAAATTAGATAAGCTGTTTCCAAACAAACACAACATATACTTCTTAGAACAAGAGTTGGGTCTATTGCTCCTATGCATTGAACCCGTTGAGATACGGACACGTGACAATTATTTAATATGTATCAAAATTCTAACAGGTTCAATGCACAAGAGTACTGAACCCAATCCAATTCTTATTTCTTAAATTATGTACAATTTGTTTCATTTTCTTTCTCTTTCTTTGCTTTAGGTTTATGTACATACGTACTTGAGCCAAAAATATATATTGCGATACATATATCATAACAAATTGTTTAAGGCTTTCCATTTCTTTAAATACAAGCACAACTAGGGTTTGTTTCAATTATTTCACCTTTTTTTTTCCCCATAGATACAACTTTTCAAACAACTCATTTTTAATTGTTCTTGGGAAAGATAACATTATCCTTATTTCTAATTAGAGAATATAAAATGTAGCACTAAAGGAACTATACCTAAATTTTACTTTTACCAAATGTGTTTTTTTTTTTTTTTTTTCAAAGCTATACCAGCCAAGCACAATAGCTAAACCAATTCTTGTTGACAAGATTTGCAAAGCAAAAGTAATACATAAAGCTTTGTAACTCAATCCACATCTCTTGGTGTTTACAATGGAGACATTCATTGATTGGATTCCTTTCCTCAATTATTGAATTATAAAAAAAAAAAAAGAATTATACAAAAGTGCTCAGATAAAGGCATATATCCAGCAACTCCAAAGCTCAAGTGCAGTGTCTTGCGAAGCAAAACAATACAGCAAAAGCGCTAAGATAAGGGCACACATCCAGCAACTCCAAAGCTCAAGTGCAGTGTCAATGCAAGTAAATTGATTATAGAGAGGGCATCAACACTCCAAAGCTAAAATTCAATGTCAACTCAAGTAAATTGATTATAGAGAGGGCATGCATCAACATTGAGAAATACCAAACGAAGCACCTTCTGAAGGAAGTCCTCGATTTTGTGGCCATAAAGTGCCTCACTAGGCATTGTGCAGCATTAGCAAATCCCATTAAAGGGAGGGAAAATGGTTCTGCACATATATTACCAATTCCACCCATTCCAAAGTGCATGATGATGCCATTGAAGTTCATTGTGTGATGAAGAAGGTTGGTTTGGTTATGGAGAGGAGGGAGAGGAAGGAGAGAGTGGTCACTCTGGAACATGGTTTGGGATTTGGTTAATTAGGAAGTTGGTGCCTTGGTGAGAGAGTAGTGATGTTTGTTTATATATTGGTTTTCAAAGTGCATCAATACCAAGTCACTACTTGTACATAAAGGAAAGCACAAAAAAATAGGTGCAAAGATATAAGATTCCAAATAAATTTTGTAGGCAACCCAAAACGTAAAGAGTAGGCAAAGACATAAGCAAGAAAAAAAATTAAAAAAAGAAGAAGAAGAATCAGAATGCGTGGAAGTGTGGAACCATTGAACCTTTGTAATGCCAATTGTGGTATCTTCTCTGCAAAACTTAGATAAAAAAATAAAAAAATAAAAAGAGAACATAGTCGCTTCTTCATACAAATAGACAGATTATTTTTCTTACCATTTTTTAATTCTATTTTTTTTAAATGAGGGAAATTTAAGAAAATTATATTTAATTTTTTGACAACAAATACTCATATTCCTTATATTGAATGAGCATATTTATTGAAGAAAAAGAGGGGTGTAATTAGACTACTTATGTCATTTAAAGTAAATACTAACACATGTCAACATGTCATTGGCTTTATGGTATTCATCATTATTTTTATTTAATGACACTTGAAATATTTTCATTAATTTCTAAATAATGATAGTGAGATCTGCTAAGTAGTAGATGGAAACTTGTGATTGGTTAAAAATTTTCCACTTCTACAGTGACCAAGCACGCTTTAGAAAATCCAATGACTAGAGGCAACCCCTAATCAACCAATAAATCAATATATATATATATATATATATATATATATATATAAAAGTAGAGACCTCATGTGAGAGTGCATGGGCCTTGCCATTATGCACTCTACCTCTCAAGCTATAAATACACTCTTCAGCTTCTTTGAAAAGAAAGGTTTGCAGTCTAGATTTAGTGATCACATGAAGAAGTCAATGTAGAAGACTAAGAGACTTATGTGTTTGGTCTTTTGGGCTTAGTGCAATCTCTTTCCCATATTATTTCAACCATTTATACAATGTACTTAACACTAGGTAACTGCCACATCATTGTTCCTCTCCCTTTTCAAACTTCTTGGACTCTTGCATTGGTAATTTTTGTAAATTCTGAAATTGAAGAGTTAGTTCTTTAAATTTTTGCTTTGCATATTGTAAAACATGTTCTTTTATATATAACCATTTCTTGTGGCCTTAAAAATTAAAACTTCTATAAATTTTCTCATATACTTATGGCAAAATCATGTGGTCCTCTGACCGTTTGAGATTATGCACATGAAAAGGATGGTGAAGATGTGTTCTATACACATGGAATTGTCAAAGAAATTTAAAGGTGGAAGTCATAGGAGTGAAAAAGCCTAATGAAATGGCAATGATCCATGATATGGATAGTTGTAAGAGGCCAAGACTTAATAGGTGAATGGTACTTTACCAATCTTGGGAAAGTAGTTCATTTGCTCAATGTTTACAACGAGCAACCACTCAATTTATAAATTTTTTTCCTCACTCAGTTGTTGGGCTTAATGGTGATGTTGCTGCTACAACTACCTTGCAAGAAGTTGGGAGTCATCTGCCTACAAATGTTAATGCCTTGGACTGAGCTTGCAAGTACTAATTTAATAATTGTACTAATTCAATAATTAGCTTGGTTAGTATTTGTATGTCTGTGCCCTACCTAAAAGTGTATTGAATCTTAGCTTAGGCTTTTCCCCTGGGTCTTGTTGTTTTGTGTCTAAGTGGCAAATTATCAAGTGACTTTCTAAGGTCCTTCTGATCATATATATTTGCCTTTCGATGTACGACTACAAAAATCAAATGCTTGCATGGCCATTGTGCTTAAATTGGACCAGTGTTGTAGGTTTTACCAAAGCAATTATTCATAACGGCCTTTTTATCACTTCTTATTCTAAAACTCAAAGCATTATCCACGTATTGCACGGGTTACTTACAAGTTGTAACGAATCACCAAGATAGGGTTTTAGGATTCAGGGTTTAGGGTTTGAGTTAGGGTTAAGGGTTAGGATTTAAGGTTTAGAATTTAGGGTTTTAAGGATTTATGGTTTAGGGTTCTATGACCCTTTATCTTTCGGGGCGCCCTTAGTGTGCGCAGGGCCAATTTGGCACAAACTTAGGGTGCACAGGGCCAATCTGGCACAAACTTAGGGTGCGCAAGGCCTATAGCTAGGCTGATGTCATCAGTCTTGTCATTTCCTCTAGCTTTTCCGTTCTAACTTCAGTTGCTCATTTAAAGGGCTTTCCAAAATCTGATTGAGTTGGACTTGGTACCAATGGGAAGGTATGGGTGTCTAGTTTTCAGAACACTTGACATTTAAAAAATCCAACGGTCGGATCAAAAGTTATGGCCTTGAGAAGTTAGTTGACGCGCCAAGCACAATTTTCAAGATATTTGAATTGTTTTAACTCCAATGTTAACCCATGAGCAGTTGTTGGAAAGGGAATTCAAGAATCTTCATAATGACATTGG
Organism: Castanopsis chinensis; assembly: GCA_032878915.1. Taxonomy (NCBI): domain Eukaryota; kingdom Viridiplantae; phylum Streptophyta; class Magnoliopsida; order Fagales; family Fagaceae; genus Castanopsis; species Castanopsis chinensis. The sequence goes on along the minus strand of JAVQMG010000080.1, from coordinate 1,949,471 downwards.
TTCCAACCTATTATGATGGTTGGATCAAAAGTATATTTTCAATTGCTCTCGAGAGTCAACCTTGGTCAAACTAGGTCAAAGTTTGTCAAGGTTGATAAAAATCTCTAATAACCTTAGGTTTGATGCAAAAACATGAAAAATGTTATTTTGGAGTAGTGTTGACTAATTTTGGAATTCGGCCAACCTTGGGTTGACTAATGACAATTTGGTCAATTTAACCTAAAAATGCATTTTGAGTGCTCTGATACCTAAACGGGTTATATCATGTTAATCTAGATGTTCCCAGAATCCCCTGGTGAAAAATTGATATTAGTAGAATTTTTGGAGTCCGGCACATATATTTAGGACAGACAAAATACAATATTTGCAATAACTTTATTATTTTTAAATTTTTTGGTTTTTTATTTTATAAAAAATTTATTTTTTATTTATTCGCTAATATATTTAGGCTATATTGGTTAAAATTTAGGAGGCTTAGGTGATCACCTAAGTTGTCTAGTGGTTAGGTTGAGCTTTATGTTTATGTTGAGATAAGATAAGCATGCAAAAATTGTTGAGGACTTTTTCACAGGTTGTAAAAATTAAGATAGCTGTGCACCGCGGACCTTTGTAAGCAACAAATGCCAGTACGTGTAAACATATAAGAAAGTTGTATAGAAAATTCAAAAAGGAGCCAGATAGTCCATTATTATACAATTACGAAGTCCATTATTTATGAGCAAACTCTCTCAACTAGATATGGACTATTTACGACTAGAACATATTTTGCAAGAAATAAAGACGGTGGCTGGTCTTCGTAAAGGCTCGCTCTCATGTGTTAGAAGATCTAGCAACTCAGTAACGCAATCCTTAGCTAAGTTTACAAATTCTATCTCCTATATTGTAATTTGGATTGAAGATCCTCCTCCTGCCTTAGAAGTTTTGTTCTTTGATGTAAATACTTTCTCTTCTATGAATGAAAGTTTGTTTCCTCAAGAAAAAAAGATTTGTAATTGTGGTAGATATCTAGTTAGTCTATTATGAATGCAAATTCTCTGTACCACTTTTTGTGTACCACTCTATATTCCACTAATCACTACTTACTATGTGTATGATTACTTTCTATTTTAAATTCCAATTATATTATAAGAAAAGTAAAATAAAAACATGACAAGTAGTGATTGGTGTGAATCTTACAAGAGCAAGTTTTCTAGGGGGATCATTAGTGATTGATTATAATTTAAAGTTGCAACCAATCACTGAATTTTCTTACTCTGTGCGATCTCCAATATATAATTGACTTTATTACTAAATCTAGGTTAAGAAAATATCAATTTTTCTAATTTAATCAAATATAAAGAAAATTTTGGTGTTGAACTAAAATCGTGGACAGTGTCGGCCGAAGGGATTTTTGGGCCTAAGACTACAATTAAATTGAGACCTTTTACATATTTAAATAATATTTTTTACTTCAAATGTATTCTCCTAATTTGATTAGATGAAAAGCATTTTGGTGTTTTTAATAAGTTTCTTGTACATTTGCGAGTTGTTTAACTAAAATTTTTTATAATCGTCTAGAAAACCCTTTTGAGGAATTGATATCTGCATTATAGATCTTCTTGACACGGAAGATTTAACCCCAGAATAAGATAGAACCAAAAGAATTGCACTCTTAATTTGAAAAAACAAAACGGTTTACACCCTTAAGATGTTTTTGAACTCCTCAAAATAAAAATAAAAAAGAAAATCAAGTACTAAGGATTAGAAAAATCTTGCTCCGATGTCACAGGTATTAATATATATATATATCAATCTTTCAATCTTTCAGACGTTAATACCAAAGATAACAGCCATTAAATCACAAAGAATGGTATATTGAAGATATTGAATAGGGAATCACAAGTCAAGTAATTTTTTAAGTTTTAGCAGCAGATAAATGGAGGCAATTTCCTACTATAATTAAAGCAATGATATCTTATTTAATATTTAACTAACGATATAAGAAGGGCAAAATATTTCAATATAATTTTATTTATGCACTGAGGTCTATCTCTCCTCTCTTTACATGCTTTACGTAATAAAATTTTTAAAACTTTACTATTTTTATTATTCAGTTTTTTTATTTGATAAAAAAATTTATTTTCTATTTATTCACTAATATTTGGTGTTTTAAATTTAGGGGCCTTAATTGATTACCTAAGTGGTCTTGTGATTGGGTTAACTTTAATGGAAGAATAAGTAGGCAAAAAATGTCTTAATCATCAAATGTCTGAACATGTAAATATATAAGAAAGTTGTATAGAAAAGTAAAAAACGGAGCTAAATAATCCATTATCGTACCATTAGTGATCAAGTAGTAATTGTAGTCGTTACACAATTATTGCTAACATCCAAATCCCACCAAACTTCAATAGCTAGTAATTTGTAATTAATTAAAACGACACGTATTGTCCACTAAGTCGAAGTTTGTAATTAAGTATAGCCTTGTCCTATTGCATCTCTCTTCAGTTATAAAAGGAGACGGCATTCCTTGTTCACTGTAAGGCAACAAAATATAATACAGGTCATGCGGGTATTTATGTTGATGCCATTGGTGCCTATGTGAAATACGACACAGAAAGAGGTTTGGTCGTTATTGTTTCCCAAAGTTCATGTTTTATTCGAGGACTGAAGGATGTTATTCATTTACAAATTGTTGTACCTGTTTAATACGATGAAAGTGGCTGTACCTCGAGGACCTGGGCCGTGAGGTGGGCATGGCGGGATGGAATGGGATGATGGAGTTTTTCTAGCAATCCGTGAATTGCATTTGCACGTTGGAGATTCAGTGATTCATGCAATACGTGTGTTGTATGAAAGCAGAGACGGGAAGCCTGTTTGGTCACAGAAGCATGGTGGAGCAGGCGGTGATAAAATTAATACGGTAAATAAATAATAATAACTGCTATTATTGTCATTATTTAAATATGAAAAAAAAAATTTGCAATTATAATTCTGAGACACTATACAAAGATGTTACAATACCATGCATGGTACTTTGATTTGTTAGTTGAGCTGTAGAACATACGATAAACTTTACAAGGTTACATAATTCTAATTCTAATTAATATTTTGCTAATCCTATTTGTATTCTGGTTTGAGAGATAAAGCTGGAAGTGTCAAAGGAATTCTTGGTTCGCATTGTGGGTTTTTATGGGCCTGTTAAAGGGAGCGATAGCTTCAAAGCTTTGCGGTCCATTACATTCTACATTAACGAAGCCCAATATGGACCCTTTGGTGATGAGATTGGTCCCAAAAAAAAAAAAAAAACTGCTAAAGGGTACAAATATGGACCCTTTGGAGATGAGATTGGTAAAAAAAAAAAAAAAAAAATCAAAAACAAATTCCCTCACCCCCACTTGCAGCCCAAAGGCCAAGTGGCTAAAGACTGCTAAAATATTGATGGACTGGGTAATCACAACGTTACTGATGTAGGTTACTGGGCCTCCAAAAAAACCTCGTACCCCAATTTAAGGAAATTATATTTAATTTTTTGACAAAAAAATACTCATATTCCTTATATTGAATGAGTATATTTATCGAAGCAAAAAAGGGGAGTAATTAGATTGCTTATGTCATTTAAAGTAAATACTATCACATGTCAACGTGTCATTGGCTCTGTGGTGTTCATCGTAATTTTTATTTAGTGCCACTTGAATATTTTCATTGATTTCTAAATAATGATAGTGAGATCCGCTAAGTAGTGCATGAAAACTTGTGATTGGTTGAAAATTTTCCACTTCTATAGTGACCAAGGACACTTTAGAAAATCTCAATGACCGGTGGTAATTCCAAATCAATATATATATATATATATATATATTTATATTTATATATAAAAGTAGAAACCTTATGTGAGAGTGTATGAGGCCCTGTCATGTGGCACTCTGTCTCTCAAGCTACAATACACTCTTCAACTTCTTTCACAAAAAAAGTTTGCAATCTAGATTTAGTGATCAGGTGAAGCAGTAAAAGTTGAAGACTAAGAGACTTCTGTGTTTGGTCTTTTGGGCATTATTTCAACCATTTATACAATGTACTTAACACTAGGTAATTGCCACATCATTTTTTCTCTCCCTTTTCAAACTTCTTGGACTCCTGCGCGGGTAATTTTTGTTATTTCTGAAATTGACAAGTTAGTTCATTAAATTTTTGCTTTGCATATTGTAAAACATGTTCTTTTATATATACTTGTTTCTTGTGGCCTTAAAAATTAAAACTTCCATAAATTTTTTTATATACCTGTGCGAAAACCATGTGGTACTCTAACCATTTGAGATCATGCACAAGAAAAGGATGGTGAAGATGTGTTCTATACAAATGCAATTGTTAGAGAAATTTAAAGGTGGAAGTCATAGGAGTGAAAAAGCCTAATGAAATGGCAATGATCCATGATATGGATAGTTGTAAGGGACCAAGACTTAATAGGTGAATGGTACTTAACCAATCTTGGTAAAGTAGTTCAATTGATCAGTGTTTACAGTGAGCAACCCTTCCATTTATAAATTTTTTCCTCACTCAGTTGTTGGGCTTAATCGAGATGTTGCTACTACAACTACCTTGCAAAAAGTTGGGAGTCATCTGCCTACAAATGTTAGTTTGCAGGTACTAATTTAATAATTTTACCAATTCAATAATTAGCTTGGTTAGTATGTTTATAGTTGTGCCCTACCTGAAAGTGTATTGAACTTGGCTAAGGGTGTGTTTGGTTGGGGTGAAAACAAGGAGAATGAAAAATAGGGAGATGAAAATAGGGTGAAAAATGTCATTTTTCACTATTTGGTTGAGAAAAGAAAATAGACAAGATAGAAAATAGGAGAGAAAGTTTTCCCTCCAAACCCACTTTTTTTATCCTCCCAATTTAGGAGGAAAATGGAGAGAGAAAAGTGCTTAGAAATACATTTTACACAAATAGCCTCTCACCTATCCTTCACTTTATTCATGACCTGATAACTTTTACCTCTTCTTAGTAATGTTGTTTTGGCTTTTTTTTTTTTTTTTTGGTGGCAACATTGCCTCTTCTTTTTTTTCTTTTGATTTTTCTAGGTTGCCTTTTTTCTTTTTCTTTTTTCTTCTTCCAGGCAGAAACGTTGCCTTTTTATTTATTTATTTACTTTTTTTCAGGCCTGCCTTTCTTTGTTCTTTTCTTTTTTTATTTATTTTTTATTTTTTTTCCTTCTTCTTGCAGTAAAGTTGCCTTTTTTTTTTTTTTTTTTTTTTTTTCTTTTGATTTTCTATGGGCTGGGCGGTGTTTTTTTTTTTTTTTTTTTTTTTAAACTAGACATGATTTTTTTTTTGGGACATGATTTTTATTTTTTTAATAAATTTGAGAGATTGTTCTTTTTTTGTGGTTATTTATCATTTTTTTTTGGGACATGATTATTCTTTAACAAGGATATATGAGTAAATTTATTTAAATCCATTTTTTTCATTATTTTAATTTTCTACTCTCAACCAAACAAATAGGAGAGAAAATAAAATTTTTTTTATTCTCCTACTATTTTCTATCCTCTCACTTTTCTAATCTTCCAACTAAACGGACCTTAGCTTTTCCTCTGGATCTTGTTGTTTTGTGTCTTAGTGGCCAATTATTGAGTGATTATCAAGGATCCTTCTGATCATATATATTTGCCTTTTGATGTACTGCTACAAAAATCAAATGCTAGCATGGCCACTGTGCTTGAACTGGACTAGTGTTATAGTTTCACCACAACGGCCATTCATGATGGCCCGCTGGCAATAATAGAACCAGCTCACATGCTGGTCTACTTTTCATGCCACAGATTGTCCTTAATATTGTTAATTATTATTGCTTGCTATTTTTATTTAAATGACGACGGAATGATATGTAGTTTATATCAAACAGTGATGGAGAATTTGAAGATTTGTATATTCAAAAAATTCATATTGTTGCAACACATAAATTTTCTCATATACCTGTTTGAATACCGTGTGGTCCTCTAACCATTTGAGATCATGCACAAGCAAGGGTGGATCTAGGATTTCAAGCTAAGAGAGGCCAAAGTAAAAGAAGAAGAAAAAAATCCAAATACGTATCTATATAGTACTAACAAACTATCAACCAAGATCAATGCACAAAATCATTGTTTCTTAATACATTATGATGCAGTCATTTACCAACAAAGACAAAATAATATTATTTCTTATGAGCATCAACTTGTTGCAAAAAAAAAAAAAAAATTTTCACAAACCAAAACTTACTTTTACTACTTCAATATAGCATTTGAAATGTCTCGTACAATAGTGTTTTTGGTATTTGGTATTCTAAATACTAATTATTTACCATTTAGAACACCTAATGCTAGTACTCTAATAAGGGGTTGACTGAGATTTTTCATTTTTTATTTTAAAATTTTGTTTTTGTTAAGTTTTTTATTTGGGTGGTTGCTAGTTGGGTTAGGCTAACTAAAAGGGAGGGAGTCCAAATTTTTGGAAGAGTGAGGCACAACTCTAGAAATAAAAAATATATAATCATTAAAAAAATTTCTTTTTTTTTCTTTGTACTAAGAGAGCCCAATTTTTTTTTCCTCTTTTTTCCTTTGGGCCAGGTGGGACCCGAGCCCCCTTGGCCCCCCTGTGGATCTGTCCCTGTGCACAAGAAAAGGATGGTGAAGATGTGTTCTATATACATGGAATTGTTAGAGAAATTTAAAGGTGGAAGTCATAGGAGTGAAAAAGCCTAATGAAATGGCCAATGATCCATGATATGGATAGTTGTAAGAGATCAAGACTAAATAGGTGAATGGTACTTAACCGATCTTGGGAAAGTAGTTCAATTGATCAGTGTTTAAAGTGAGCAACCTTTCCATTTATAAACTTTTTCCGCACTCAGTTGTTGGGCTTAATGGTGATGTTGCTACTACAACTACCTTGCAAAAAGTTGGGAGTCATCTGCCTATAAATGTTAGTTTGCAGGTACTAATTTAATAATTTTACCAATTTAATAATTAGCTTGGTTAGTATTTGTATGGTTGTGCCCTACCTGAAAGTGTATTCAATCTTGGCTTAGGGTGTATGGCTGGAGTGAAAACAGGGAAGATGAAAAATAGAGAGATGAAAATAGGGTGAAAAATGTCATTTTTCACTGTTTGATTGAGGAATGAAAATAGGTGAGACAGAAAGTAGGAGAGAAAGTTTTTTCTTCGAGCCTACTTATTTTATCCTCCCAATTTAGGAGGAAAATAGAGAGAGAAAAGTGTTTAGAAATGCATTTTACACAAATACTCTCTCATCTACCCCTCACTTTATTTAGGACTTGATGACTTTTGCCTCTTCTTAGTGCCGTTGCTTTGGCTTTTTTTTTTTTTTTGGGCAACGTTGCCTTTTCTTTTTTTCTTTTGAATTTCTAGGTTGCCTTTTTTCTTCTTCTGGGCTTTTTCTATTTTTTTAATTTTTTTAAGGCTTGCCTTTTTTTTTTATTTTTTTTTTTTTCTATTTTTTTAATTTTTTTAAGGCCTGCCTTTTTTTTTTTTTTTTTTTTTTTTTTTCTAGCTACAAAGTTGCCTTTTCTTTCTTTCTTTTTTTTTTTTTTTTTTTTTTTCTTTTGATTTTCTATGGGCTGGGCGTGAGGGTTTTTTTTTTTTTTTAACTAGACGTGATTTTTTTTTTTTTGGGACATGATTTTTATTTTTTTAATAAATTTGAGAGATTTTTTTTTTTTTTTTTTTTTTTGTGTGGTTATTTATCACTTTTTTGTTTTAATGGGGCATCACTCTTTAACAAGAGTATATGAGTAAATTTATTTAAACCCATTTTTTTCATCCCTCCAATTGTTTACTCTCAACCAAGCAAATAAGAGAGAAAATAAAATCTTTTCTATTCTCTCACTTTTCCATTCTCCCACCATTTTCAATCCTCCCACTTTTCCAATCTTCGAACCAAATGGACCAAGGCTTTTCCTCTGGATCTTGTCGTTTTGTGTCTTAGTGGCAAATTATTGAGTGATTATCAAGGGTCCTTCTGATCATATATATTTGCCTTTTGATGTACTGCTACAAAAATCAAATGCTAGCATGGCCACTGTGCTTGAACTGGAACAGTGTTATAGGTTTCACCACAACAGCCATTCATAATGGCCCGCTAGCAATAATAGAACCAGCTCACATGGTGGTCTACTTTTCATGCCACAGACTGTCCTTAATATTGTTAATTATTATTGCTTGCTATTTTTATTTAAATGATGACGGAATGATATGTAGTTTATATCAAACAGTGATGGAGAATTTGAAGATTTGGATATTCAAAAAATTCATATTGTTGCAACTCATAAATTTTCTCACATACCTGTTTGAATACCATGTGGTCCTCTAACCATTTGAGATCATGCATATGCAGGGGCGGACCTAGGATTTCAAGCTAAGGGAGGCCAAAGCATAAGAAGAAGAAAAAATCCAAATATGTATCCATATAGTACTAATAAACTATCAACTAAGATCAATGCATAAAATCATTGTTTCTTAATACATTATGATGCAGTCATTTACCAACAAAGACAAAATAATATTATTTCTTATGAGCATCAACTTGTTGCAAAAAAAAAAAAAAAAAAAAAAATTCACAAACCAAAACTTACTTTTACTACTTTAATATAACATTTGAAATGTCTCGTACAATAGTGTTTTTGGTATTTGGTATTCTAAATACTAATTATTTACCATTTAGAACACCTAATGCTAGTACTCTAATAAGGGGTTGACTGAGATTTTTCATTTTTTATTTTAAAATTTTGTTTTTGTTAAGTTTTTTATTTGGGTGGTTGCTAGTTGGGTTAGGCTAACTAAAAGGGAGGGAGTCCAAATTTTTGGAAGAGTGAGGCACAACTCTAGAAATAAAAAATATATAATCATTAAAAAAATTTCTTTTTTTTTTTCTTTGTACTAGGAGAGCCCAATTTTTTTTTCCTCTTTTTTTCTTTGGGCCAGGTGGGACCCGGGCCCCCTTGGCCCCCTTGTGGATCCGTCCCTGTGCACAAGAAAAGGATGGTGAAGATGTGTTCTATACACATGGAATTGTTAGAGAAATTTAAAGGTGGAAGTCATAGGAGTGAAAAAACCAATGAAATGGCCAATGATCCATGATATGGATAGTTGTAAGAGACCAAGACTAAATAGGTGAATGGTACTTAACCGATCTTGGGAAAGTAGTTCAATTGATCAGTGTTTAAAGTGAGCAACCCTTCCATTTATAAATTTTTTCCTCACTCAGTTGTTGTCTTATGTGACGGCCTCTAAAATAAGCCTTATATATGTTTAGGGTTGTGAGAAAAGAAACCCTACACAAATACATAAACATGGGCCAAAAATCAGATTTGGAAATCTGAATTCCCGTAACCTCGATAGATACCTCGATCGATCGAGCAGCTGTCGAGCTTCATTAAACCTCGATAGATAGAGGTATCGAGCAGCGGTCGAGTACTTGTCTGCAGGTGTCCAACTATCTGTCCGCAGGTGTCCAGCTATCTGTCTAGCTTTAGTAAACACCTTTTCTTCATTTGTTTCTTGGTTCAATCTTCATGACTTTAATACTAGACTTGAACAACACGTTCTTTGAAGTATTAAACACATCCTAGATCTACCCAAATACAAGTAAAATGCGTTTTATTAAAGGATTAGCCAACTATATAAAATATGTCCTTAACAATATTATGATGGTCAAAGTGTAAATTTCAGGAACCAAATATGTGTGTGTGTGTATTTTTCTTTTAAATAATACATTTTCTACCCTAGGTAATATAGAAATAGCCCGTCAGGTCTTAAACGGGCCCATAAAAGTTTTTCTAATGATATGATGTATCCATAGAATTACGCCCAGTCTTGGAAAGCCTTTTAATGCTATCTTCGGTCTCAATCTAATTAAATGCTATATCTTCTTTTTTCCAACATGTGTAAATTGAAAAATGATATTTGAGAGAGTGTTGGAAAGATAAGAGAGTATGTGTGGATTTGGGGACACAAGAGATCAATATCTTAGGTCTCAATCTGATTAAATGCTATATCTTCTTTTTTCCCGCATGTGTAAATTAAAAAATGATATTTGAGAGAGGGTTGGAAAGATAAGAGAGTGTGTGTGGATTTGGGGACACAAGAGATCAATATCTTAGCTCTCAATCTAATTAAATGCTATATCTTCTTTTTTCCAGCATGTGTAAATTGAAAAATGATATTTGAGAGAGTGTTGGAAAGATAAGAGAGTGTGTGTGGATTTCGGGACACAAGAGATCATATCATAGGTCTCAATCTAATTAAATGCTATATCTTCTTTTTTCCAGCATGTGTAAATTGAAAAATGATATTTGAGAGAGGGATGGAAAGATAAGAGAGTGTGTGTGGATTTGGGGACACGAGATCAATATCTTAGGTCTCAATCTAATTAAATGCTATATCTTCTTTTTTCCAACATGTGTAAATTGAAAAATAATATTTGAGAGAGGGTTGGAAAGATAAGAGAGTGTGTGTGGATTTCGGACACAAGAGATCAATATCTTAGGCCTCAATCTAATTAAATGCTATATCTTCTTTTTTTCAACATGTGTAAATTGAAAAATGATATTTGAGAGAGGGTTGGAAAGATAAGAGAGAGTGTGGATTTGGGGACACAAGAGATCAATATCTTAGGTCTCATTCTAATTAAATGCTTTTCTTTAATCTTCAGAACTAAGAATCATGACTACACACCACCACTCCCCCTTGGTGCGGTGGTCACCCTACAAGTATAAATACTTGTCAGGTGTGGGGGGCAAAGGCCGTGATTCAAGTCTCCAAGAGAGAGTTTTATACACATATATACTTAAATTAGGCTAAAGTACAAATTCTATCATGTATAATAAAAAAAGAAAAAGAAAAAAGAATCATGACTACACTTTGTTGTCTGGTTTCCAAAAGTCTTAACATTTATGTACGAGTCAATACTTGTCATTCTAAATAGAAGACAAACTCGTGATGCATGCGAGAGACAGATTTTTCTTATAATATGTTCACTGTCAAACACTCAAAATGTAAGCGTCAACATTTTGTGAACATTCAGATAGTGAAAAGTCCACAACTATTGCCTAAAGAGGGTTGTAGAATCCAATTCCATTTATTTGATGCAATTTTGAACTACCACTGAATAAAAGTGGCTAATATAAATCATATAATTGTGACATAAGCACAATTTTACAATTTGACACATATCTTCTTTATTCTAGCTTGTGTAATTGAAGATTGATAATTAAGAGAGGGTTAGAAAGATAATAGAGTGTGTGGATTTGGGGACACAAGAGATCAATATCTTAGGTCTCAATCTAATTAAATGTTCTTCTTTAATCTTCAGAACTAAGAATCATGACTACACACTGTTTTTATGTTTCCAAAAGTTTTAACATTTATGAACGATCGATACTTGTCATACTAATAGAAGATAAACTCGTGATGCATACGAGAGACAAATTTTTCTTATAATATGTTTATTGTCAAAAACTCAAAAATGTAAGCCTCAACATTTTGTGAATATTCAAGTAGTGAAAAGTCGCCAACTATCGCTTGAAGAGGGTTGCAGAATCCAACTCCATTTATTTAATGCAATTCTGAACTACCACTGAATAGAAGTGGTAGATATAAATCATATAATTGTGACACAAGCAAAATTTTACAATTTTGCTTATGTTATATCTTATTTTTTCTAGCATGTTTAAATCGAAAAATGATATTTAAGAGAGGGTTGGAAAGATAAGAGAGTTTGTGGATTTGGAGACACAAGAGGTCAATATCTTAGGTCTCAATCTAATTAAATTCTTTTCTTTAATCTTCAAAACTAAGAATCATGACTACAAATTGTTGTTAGGTTTCCAAATGCCTTAACATTTATGAATGATCGATACTTGTCATACTTAATAGAAGACAAACTCATGATGCACGTGAGAGATAGATTTTTCTTATAATATATTTACTGTCAAAAACTCAAAATGTAAGCCTCAACATTTTGTGAACATTCAAGAAGTGAAAAGTGGGTGTAGTTGCATTATGAAAGAATGACGTAGTTATTATAACATCATCAATGATGTAGCATTTTTCAAAACCAAAGCTATAAGCCTACAATAATGCATGTGTGCGAGCTGCCGGTTTGGTATTGTTGGAAAATAGATTTTTCCAAAATGCTTCAAACTAATCAATTGGGAATTAATCAGTATTACCTACTCGTGGGGTATTGTCATAAATAGCTTGGAAAAATCAACTTTTTCATAATTAAAGTTCTATTTATGACAAAGTTTTGTTCGTAAACACCTGCGACTGTCGTGGGAAGTACGCCTTAACCTAGGGTGGACCATGGTGGAGGGTGTTAATGGAGTCGCCACCTAGTTATTATTGAAGATGAAACTTGCATTTCCCCTATCCCCATTAATTATACTACTTATTGAGCTTTAACTCATCCCACTCTCCAACACTTTTTTAGATAAATTTGCGATACCCCAGGTATGGAGCTGGTTTAATTGGTGGTGATTGGAGCATTATGCTATGATTGGTTGGTGACTCAACTTACTAAATTTATCAAGGCCATGGCTAATTTTATCGGAGGTTGGGCTCCTGAGGTTTGTTAGCCTTAGGCATGGTAGGCTTAGATTCTATCGTTGAGGTTGCCTATCCTAGGAAGAATTGTGGTTTTACGTCGATCCATTTGGAGCTTTGGAATTTCATGTATATTTGGAGACATGATTCGTAATTTGTATTGTTTGTAAATGTCTCGTAGAGCTCTAACTTATATTGTGAAGAGATCCATATGTTAATTTATTTTATCATTTGGAAAAAAATAAAATAAAATAAAATCTCCTACGTTCTCGCTCTTAATGGTTCTTCTCTCATGCTTTTGACTCTTTTGGGTTTGGGGCATGACATTTATCACCTCAAAGCTAGTCGTGAGCCCTTGAAGCTTTGAATCTTTGACAGCCTTAGTCCCTTCATAGGTTGTCTGGAGGATGGTCTATGCTTCCTTTGCAGTTTCAATTAAGGATATTTTCTTGAACTCCTCATTGGTCATCGCATTAAATAGGACATTCAATGCTCTTCTGTTGAAGTTTGCCGCTTTGATTTTATTAAATAGGGCATTCGATCCTCATTGGTCATCGCACTCCTCATTGATTTTATTAATAAATCTTGGTTAAGAAAATGTCAATTTTCCTCTCTTTCAATGCTTAAATTAAATGACTAGTGCAACTAACATTGAAGTGTTGTTTGTTGGTTTTGCTTCATTCCTTGTTCTTGTGTGGACCTGCTGTGATGGATGTGGGAGAGAGAGAAAGGAATTTCGGCAATGATATTGCCAAAATTTAAAAAAAAAAAAAAAACTGAATTGTGGCAATTGAATTACTGAAATTGGAGGATTAAAAAAAAGAAAACTGAATTGTGACGAGAGTAATACTACAGCTACAAATTATTTTACAATATTTTTACAAACTGTTATTATGACCAATTTCTTACTGGTTCTCATCAGAGCCCACCAATAACATTACTTTTTTATTTACCAATAATCACTCTTTGTATCAACAGTTTATGAAAGTTTTTTGTAAAAAAGTTCGTTATCTCTAGCATTTTGCCAAAAGTGAAGGATTAAAAAAAAAAAAACTGGATTGTGGTAAGATTAATGATAGCCACACTTTTGATGACTAAAATAAAATATCTATGCTACCCACTGAAACTTATAAAAAAATTATATCTATTAAAAAAGTAAAGAAATTCATATAACTTGTTTTGCTTCTCATCTAATTTGATTAGATGAAAAGCATTTTGGTGTTTTTTATAAATTTCTTGTTCATTTGCAAGTTGTTTAACTAAATTTTTTTATAATCATCTAGAGAACCCTTTTGAGGACTTGATATCTGCATTATAGATCTTGACACGGAAGATTTAACCCCAGAATAAGGTAGAACCAAAAGAATTGCACTCTTAATTTGAAAAAACAAAACGATTTACACCCTTAAGAAGTTTTTGAACTCCACAATAAAAAATAGAGAATCAAGGACTAAGGATTAGAAAAATCTTGCTCCGATGTCACAGATATATATATATATATATATCAATCTTTCTGATGTTAATACCAAAGATAACAGCCATTGAATCACAAAGAATGGTATATTGAAGATATTGAATGGGGAATCACTAGTCAAGTAATTTTTCAAGTTTTAGCAGCAGATAAATGGAGGCAATTTCCTACTATAATTAAAGCAATGATATCTTATTCAATATTTAACTAACGATATAACAAGGGCAAAATATTTCATTATATATAATTTTACGCTTTATGCGCTGAGGTCTATCTCTCCTCTCTTTCTATGCTTTACGTAATAAAATTTTTAATAACTCTATTACTTTTATTATTCAGTTTTTTATTTGATAAAAAATTTATATTTTATTTATTCACTAAAATTTGGTGTTTTAAATTGAGGGGCCTTAATTGATTACCTAAGTGGTCTTGTGATTGGGTTAACTTTAATGGAAGAATAAGATCAGCATGCCAAAAATGTCTTAAACCACTTTACAAGCAGTAAGAGGATAGCTGAGCATACTGAATCTTTGTAATCATCAAATGTCTGAACATGTAAATATATAAGAAAGTTGTATAGAAAAGTAAAAAATGGAGCTAAATAATCCATTATCGTACCACCACTATGCACCTTTGGTGTAGTAGTTACTTCACAAGTATAAATACTTGTGGGGTGTGGGGGGTGAAGATTGAGATTCAAATCTCTAGAAGAGAGCTTCACACGTATCACTACAAAAAACGCGGGTATACCTGACCTATGGCTGTGTTTCTTAGAAAACGCGGCTTCAGACCCAGCCTATGGCCGCGTTTTTCAAAACGCAGCTATAGGTTTGGTCTATAGCTGCGTTTAAGTGCCTTTAGCTGCGTTTTTCAATGAAGTCTATAGCTGCGTTTTCAAAAACGCGGCTATATGTCCAACCCAAAAATATTTTTTAAAAGGATGGCCGCGTTTCCCCAAAAAACGCGGCTTTAGACCCAACCTATTGCCACGTTTTTAAAAACGCAGCTATAAGTTAGGTCTAAAGCCACGCTTGTAAGTGCCTTAAGTTGCGTTTTTCACTACGGTCTATAGCCGCGTTTTCAAAATCGCGGCTATATATCCAGCCACAAAATATTTTTTAAAAGAAAACGCGGCTTTAAACCCGACCTATGGCCGCGTTTCTTAAAACGTGGCCATAGGTCCAGACAAAAAATATTTTTTTACATGGACAGTATGTACAACAGCACAAATTTTTTTTTTATAAAGCAGGGCCTATAGCCGCGTTTTTAAAAACGCGGCTATAGGTCCAGCTAAATAATTTATATTTTTTAGGATGATGGCCAGTACAGCCGAATAAATTTTTTCCCTTTTAAGGGAGGGCCTATAGCCGCGTTTTCCAAAACGCAGCTATAGGTCCAGCCAAATAATATAAAAAAACCCCACTTTCCCACGTACCCCTCCGATTTTCTTTTCTTTCTTTGGTCTTTCTTCTTCTGGGTTCCTGGGTTTCTTTTTTTGCTTTTCTTTCTGCAAATCACGATCTGCTCCTCTTTTGTTCTCTTCTTTTTTTTTTTTTTTTTTTTCCTTCTTCACTCCAGCACTACTCTTTTTTTTTTTTTTTTTTTTTTTTTTTCTTTGTTTCTTTGCAGTTGCTACTTTTTTTCTTTCTTTCCTTCTTTTTTTTCTTTCAACACAACGCACACTCCACACCACCATTTTTGAGGCAAGGGCAAATGGAAAACTTCATAAGAAAAGCTAAGGTTCACTCATCTCTACTATTTGAGGTAAAAAATTTCAAATCTTTTTATGGGTATTATACTTTTGCTAGAGGTTATTTTTGCTATTGTGTTGTGATATTGTGCCTATGTTTAAATGGGTTTGTGTTCTTGAGCTTGTTCTTGTGTTTCTGAGCTTGTGTTTTTGTGTTCCTTGAATGGATTTACTGTTAAATTTGGGTTGGTTTTGTTGAATGAGATGAAATTCATGGGTTTGTATTGTTATATTTTGGAGCATGTTGTATTTCTATTGTCAATATATTGTGTTTGATTTTGAATTTTCTGGGTTTGTATTTAAGGTTTGTGTTTAATTTTGAATTTTTTTTGTTTGAATTTTGAATTTTTGGGGGAAAAAAACCCAGAATTTTTTTTTTCTTTTCAAAACAAAAACCGAGATTTTTTTTTTGTTTTAAAAAAAAATCCAGATTTTTTTTTTTGTTTTGAAAAAAAAAAATCCAAATTTTTTTTTTTGTTTTTAAAAAACCTTATAGCAGCGGTTATAAACGCAGCTCAAAATGGGTCTGTAGCTGCTTTTTTAAAAAACGCGGCTATAGACCTAAGCTTATAGCCGTGGTTAAAAACGTGGCTTTAGGCCTGATCTTTAGCCGCGGTTATAGAAACGCGGCTACAAACCCGCAGGGGCTGTTGCTGCGCAGCATAGGCCTGGTTTATAAATGCGGCTATAAAAAACGCGGCTATATCCTATAGCCGCGTTTTCGGGGTCTATAGCCGCATTTTTGAAACGTGGCTATAGACCCCATTTTTTGTAGTGTATACACTTAGATTAGGTTAGAGTAGAATTCTACCTTGTAAAAAAAAAAAAAAAATCCTTTACCGTGGCATTAGTGTTTGTCAACAAGTTGTAATATATAATTTTTTTTTTCTTTTTTCTTTTTGCTAAATAGTGAACAAGTAGTAATTGTGGTAGTTACACAATTATCGCTAACTTTCACATCCCACCAAACTTCAATAGCTAGTAATTTGTAATTAATTAAAACGACACCTATTGTCCACTAAGTAGAAGTTTGTAATTAAGTATAGTCTTGTCCTATTGCATCTCTCTTCAGTTATAAAAGGAGATGGCATTCTTAATTTGTTCATGGTAAGGCAACAAAATATAATACAGGTCATGCGGGTAATGTTTATGTTGATGCCATTGGTGCCTATGTGAAATACGACGTAGAAGAGGGGAGTAATTACTCATATTCCTTATATTGAATGAGTATATTTGTCAAAGCAAAAGACGGGAGTAATTAGACTGCTTATGTCATTTAAAGTAAATGCTATCACATGACTACAAATTGTTGTTAGGTTTCCAAATGCCTTAACATTTATGAACGATAGATACTTGTCATACTAAATAGAAGACAAACTCATGATGCACGTGAGAGATAGATTTTTCTTATAATATGTTTACTGTCAAAAACTCAAAATGTAAGCCTCAACATTTTGTGAACATTCAAGAAGTGAAAAGTGGGTGTAGTTGCATTATGAAAGAATGACGTATTTATTATAACATCATCAATGATGTAGCATTTTTCAAAATCGAAGCTACAAGCCTACAATAATGCATGTGTGCGAGTTGTCGGTTTGGTATTGTGGGAAAATAGATTTTTCCAAAAAGCTTCAAACTAATCAATTGGGAATTAATCAGTATTACCTACTCATGGGGTATTGTCATAAATAGCTTGGAATAATCAACTGTTTCATAATTAAAGTTCTATTTATGACAAAGTTCTGTTTGCAGGCGCCCGCGACTGTCGTGGAAAGTACGCCTTGACCTAGAGTAGACCATGGTGGAGGGTGTTAATGGAGTCGCCACCTAGTTATTATTGAAGATGAAACTTGCATTTCCCCCACTCCCATTAATTATACTACTTACTGGGCTTTAGCTCATCCCATTCTCCAACAGTTTTTTAGATAAATTTGCTATACCCCGGGCATGGAACTGGTTTAATTGGTGGTGATTGGAGCATTATGCTATGATTGGTTGGTGACTCAACTTACTAAATTTATCAAGGCCATAGCTAATTCTATCGGAGGTTGGGCTCCTGAGGTTTGTTAGCCTTGGGCATGGTAGGCTTAGATTCTACTGTTGAGGTTGCCTATCCTAGGAAGAATTGTGGTTTTACGTAGATCCATTTGGAGCTTTGGAATTTCATGTATATTTGGAGACATGATTCGTAATTTGTATTGTTTGTAAATGTTTCGTAGAGCTCTGACTTATATTGTGACGAGATCCATATGTTAATTTATTTTATTATTTGGAAAAAAAAAAAATAAAATAAAATAAAATCTCCTACATTCTCGCTCTTAATGGTTCTTCTCTCATGCTTTGGACTCTTTTGGGTTTAGGGCATGACATTTATCTCCTCAAAGCTAGTCATGAGCCCTTGAGGCTTTGAATCCTTGATAGCCTTAGTCCCTTTATAAGTTGTCTGGAGGATGGTCGATGCTTCCTTTTGCAGTTTCAATTAAGGATATTTTCTTGAACTCCTCATTGGTCATCGCACTAAATAGGGCATTCAATGCTCTGCTGTTGAAGTTTGCCGCTTTGATCTTGGTCTCATCCTAATTAGTCAGCATTTCCTTTGGCTTCACCCAACTAATTTCCACAGCTTGCCAAACCTTCTCATCTAGAGACTGCAAGAAAGCTTTCATGCGTACTTTCTAGTATAAATAGTTAGTGCTATCAAATAAAAGAGGTATAATAAGAGACTGTACTTTATCCATGACAAACAGGGGCCAATGGATCACATAGCAAAGATTAAAACCTAATCAAAGTGTGCCCGCTCTGTTACAACTTTTTGGGCTAAAAATGTGTTGATCCCTTGTAAATTAATTAATTAGGTTCAATTAAATGTAATAGTGTGGTAGCAAAAACAAATCACCAATTATACTAAATGCAGCGGAAATTAAATTTGACACGGGTTATTTGTTTATGAATGGGGAAAACCACCGAGGCAAAACCCCACCGAGTGAATTTCAAGTCACCTCTCCCAAGAATCTACTATTATCAATCACAAGCAGTTGCAAGTATAAGGAATTTTACCAAACCCTTTGGCCTATCCCGAAATACCAACCTACAGTTGAACCCTTATCCCAATACCTAATTGGACTTGTATTATAGTAGCAATCTTCCAGTTTAATGCACGAATCACAATACGTGATTGACCAATGATGCACGGATCCAAGCATGTGACTAACACCAGCAACTTGAAGAAGATATTGGCTGCAAAGTTCTTCAGTTCATCAATGATGAAGATCAAGAAGCTTATTGTTTACAAAATCCTATGGCGCAAAGACGCAGTAGCTTCCTCAGAGAGAATAATGAACTAGGTCACTTTCTGCTTGTGTTCTCCTTGTATGGCGGTCTTTAAAATAAGCCTTATGTATGTTTAGAGTTGTGACAGAAGAAACCCTACACATACATGTCAGCTAGGGCAAAAAATCAGATCTGGAAATTTTGATTTTGTAGATCTCGACAGATTCAGCTTCTATCAACTTCGTTCTTAAATCTCGATAAATACTGTTTCTATCGAGGTATTTATCGAGTTTTAATGAACAACTCTTATTCACATGTTTCTTGGTCAAATCATCATGGCTTTAACACTTGATTTGAATAACATGTTTCTTAAAGTCTTAAACCCATCCTAGATCTACCCAATTACAAGTAAAATGTATTTTGTTAAAGGATTAACCAATTACATAAAATATGTCTCTAACAGGATGATAATCATTCATTGAGCTGTCATCGATTCAATTACATTCAAATACATTGTAAACCATTATTCTATGAAGGCTAGTGGTAACAGTGGCAATAAAACTAACGAGGTACATATATACTGCTACTACTCGCTTACATTAATCATGCATTTTTGTGAAACAAGAAATTAAATATACATAAAATGAAGTTGAATTTTTTTTTTTTTTGGGTGCATTATATGTAGATATCACTCAACTGGCCAGAAGAGTACCTGACATCCTTTAGCTGTACATCTATGAAAGTTGGGACCCATATTGTGATTCGTTCTCTAAGCTTTAAAACAAATAGGATTGAGTATGGACCCTATGGAACTGTGACCGGTCAACCATTTTCCCATCGTATGGAGGGTGGCATAATTGTGGGATTCCATGGTCGTGCGGGTGATAATGTTGATGCTATTGGTGCCTATGTGAAGATAATGTCGTAAAAGCACTAGCATTAGGGGTGTAAAACCTCTCCAGTTGCTATTTTAGCAACCAAGACCCAAAAAGAGAGCTACATCTAGGCATGGGAATGCAAAGGTTTTAAGGATCTATGAACCGTAAGTTTCTATATTTACAACCTACTGTTCGTCAGATTGCAAACCAAAAATATTATATTTTATTCCTTTCTCTCTCTCTCTCTCTGTTCTGCGTTCTCTCTACCTTCTCTCTTCCTCTCACTTCAAACTCCACTGACCTATCTCTACTTCTTTTTTTTCTCATCTCTTTCATGCTCTCTACTTCTTCCTCTCACGGCTCATAGTGAAGCCTTTCTCTTCTCAAGATCAGTTTTAGGTGGGTGGGCTTCAGATGGCTCCAGATCGAAATGGGTGGCTTCAGATCGTCGTGGGACCATGGGTGCGTGGGCTTCAAATCAGCGAGGGTGGCTTCAGCTTAGCATGGGGTCATGGGTGGTTGTGGGGGCATGGGTGGTTATTGGTGCTCATGGCTAGCCGTGGGTCAAGTTCAAATCGTCGTGGGTGGGTTCAAATAGCGTGTGATTGTGGGTTGATTTAGATCACATGAGTGGCCATGGGGTCGTTGCTTGCCGTGGGCCAACGCAGTTTTGCTGGCCTTGCACCGTTGCTTACCATGGACCGATGCTCACCGTGGCCACAGTTAAAAAAAAAAAAAAAAAAAAAAAAAACTGTATATGTGTGGGGTGTTTGTTGTTTGTGCTTAGTGGTGGAGTGATGGGTTTAGGTGGTGGGTTTTTGTGATGGTTGAGGTTTTTTCTTTTTTTTTTTTTTTTTTTTTTTTTTTTTTTTTTTGGGGGTAAAATGGGTTTGATTTTGGGATGGGTATTGACTGTGGTGATGGTGGGTGGTGGTGGGAATTTTTTTTAGGGTAATTTTGGTGGTGAAGAATTGGTGTTTGTGGCCGAGCATTGGTGGAGTTTAGGGTGTGTGGGTTCACTAGGTAAACAGAGAAAAAGGAAAGAGATAGGGAAGAGAACAAAGAGAATGAAATTGTTTATATTATTTAATGTTGTAGTTTATATTATTTTAATGAGTTGTATATAAAAATAAAACTGGGATGTAGGGTGAGTTGTAAAACGGCTTAGTAAAATAGATAAAGTAGGTTTTTAGGGTGTAAAATAGAACTTTTTTTACCACCCGGATGCTGATGCTCTAAGAGGTTTAGTTGTTATTGTTTCCCAAAGTTCATGTTTGGTTCGAGGACTAAAGGATGTGAAGGTGGAAACTATTGTAAAATAGTAGAAGCTCAAAATTATCAAGATTGATTGGGAAAATATTTTATACTTGAGAAAGATCTCCAAGCTGTTAATAGGAATGAAGAAAATTAATTTAAAAGAAAATAGACACAAAAACCAAGAATTACGTGGTTTGGCAATAGCCTACATCCACGGGCGATGACGAAGTTTAGTCAAAGTTGGTCAAACCTGATCAACTTAATAGATGGTCCCAATACCACTAAACTTGGTGAAATTCATATTCAAATCTTGATTGTTAGGAGTGAAGAGCATGGTAACATATTGGTGTTGGTAAAATTTGAAACCAATTGGATGG
Source organism: Castanopsis chinensis (assembly GCA_032878915.1). NCBI lineage: Eukaryota > Viridiplantae > Streptophyta > Magnoliopsida > Fagales > Fagaceae > Castanopsis > Castanopsis chinensis. Next base: position 1,927,887 of record JAVQMG010000080.1, on the reverse strand, counting down.
TCAGATTGAGAGAATATATATATAGCCATATAGGTACACAACACATGTCCATCATGTGCCATTCTTAGATTTGAAATCTAACCGTTGCATTTGAAGAGTGTAATGAAAGGTTCATTATGGTGAATTATGATCACAATAAAACGATTGAATTTAGAGAAAGGCGTGGTCAAAGTTTAGTCAAAGTTGGTTTTGTGAGAGTTGAAGCTTGGTTTTGTGAGTGAAAAGATTTTGAGAAAGTAAGGTTTTGGGGCTAACGGTGCTGAAGTGAAAACCTAAGTGGGAAAAAAAAAAATAGAGGGAAATTTTGGGGGAAGAGGGAAATTTAAAGATCTATTGCGGTAACTTACATATTGGGGCAGTTTTTGATACCGCCAATATAGTATCCCTACAAAATGCTATATTTATTGTGGCAGGTTTTTGGAGCACCACTATATTTAATTAAACGCCGCTAAAACAAATATATTGCGGCGGTTCTATGTACCGCCGTTGTAGTGCGCCGCAAAAGATTAGAACTACTATGGTAGTTCAAAACAATACTGCAATAGATCCAATGTACAACGACGGTCTAAAAAAAATGCCGCAATATATAGTGACAGTTTTTACACCCGCCGCAAAAAACCCACCACAATAGTACAAATTTCTTGTAGTGTGACAACACTGACAGGCTTTTATTTCAGGAAAACATGTGTCCTTCTAATTAATTATGAATTAATCAATCGCCATATAAAAGTTTGGGGGAGTTGAAAGTTAGTAATAATAGGCTAACTAGATATCAACCACAATTACAACTTGTTGACAAATACTAATTGTACGATAATGAACGATCTAGCTCGTTTTTGAATTTTCTGTACAACTTTCTTATATGTTCACATGTACTTACATTCGTTGCTTACAAAGGTCCACCATGCACAACTATCGTTTTACAACCTATCAAAAAGTCCACATCAATTTTTGCATGCATATCTTATCTCAACATAAACATAAAACTCAACCCAACCACTAGACAAATTAGGTAATCACGAAAGTCTCCTAAATTTAACCAATATAGCCAAAAATATTAGTGAATAAATAAAAAAAATAACTTTTTTAATAAATTAAAAACCAAAAAATAATAAATAATAGAGTTATTGTAGATACTGTATTTTGTCTGCCATAAATTTGCATGCTGAACCCCGAAAATTCTACAAATATCAAATTTTCACCAAGGGGCTGTGGGTACATCTAGATTGACATGGTACAATCCATTCAGAAATTAAAGCACTCAAAATGCCTTTTTAGGTCAAATTGACCAAACTGCCCCTAGTCAACCCAAGGTTGATCGAAGGTCAAAATTGGTCAAAACTACCACAAAACAACAGTTTTCATGTTTTTACATTAAAACCCAAGGGTATTGATGATTTTTATCAACTTTGACCCAAGGTTGACTCCTTTGGGCAATCAAAGCCAAATTTTGATCCGACCATCAGAATGGGTTGGAAACAAAGTCAATGTGAAGATTCTTGAATTTCCTTTCCAACGACCACTCATGGGTTGAGGTCAGAGTTAAAACTATTGAGATATCTTGAAAACCGTGCTTGGCGCATCAACTCATAATTATAAAATTTAGTGATTGGCGACAACTCCAAATTATAATGAATCGTTGATAATTCCTACAAAATTTGCGCTTGTAGGATTCATAGACTCTTCACACACTTAACTAATAGATAGAATAAAAGAAGGGGAACCCCTTTGCTTTCTCTATTCTCTTCCACACAATGAACAACAATAAAAACGTTGTCGTAGCAAGAAATGGCATGTGGTAAAGCTCACCGGCGTCCATGACAGTGGGGGTGGAATAGAGATGCAGTAAGACATGATTAACAAAATTTTATTTAGGGGACCATATGTGTCCTTGTAATTAACAAACTTTTATTTTTGGCTCTCTCTTTGGTTTGTGCGCATTTGGTATTTGGTATTTGTATTTGGTATTTGTGAACCTTTGGTTCTTTGGTTTGTATTTGTGAGAAAGAGCTATTTGGTTGTATCTGGAATTTAGGTTTGTGAGAGTGCATTTACAACAATTTGTATTATCCCAAATTTGATATAGTGAAATTTGTTCATCGTCACTCGTAGGCTATTACCAAACCACGTAATTCTTGGTGTTTTGTGTCTATTTTCTTTTAGATTAATTTTATTCATTCCTATTAATAGTTTGGAGATCTTTCTCAAGCCTCTAATATTTTCACAATCAATCTTGATAATTTTGAGAAACAATAACGACCAAACCTCCTAAAGCATAAGTGTCTGGGTAGCAAAAAAAGTTCTATTTTACACCCTAAAAACCTACTTTATCTATTTTACTAACCCATTTTACAACTTACCCTACATCTCATTTTTTAAATTCTCTGGTCACTAGATCACTATTTAGGGTTTTTGTTGATAAGAATTGTCAATTTTTTTTTCCCTTGTTATGTAGTCATATGTTTTTATTTTTTTTTGTTTTGTTTCAAATAATTTTTAGGCATTGAATCTCAGGGTTAATTTTATTACCAAATCTAGGTTAAGAAAATATCAGCTTTCCTAATTTAAGCAAAGACAAAGAAAAATCGTAAATCAATTATACAATGAATGAGCAGCTTTATTTCATTCAAAAGAAATTTACAAATAGATGAGACTCAACTCAACCAAATAGGACAACACCAAAACAACAACAACAGCACCACAATAATTTTCAAATAACACATAGAATCGGGCTATTATCCCCCAACTTTTTTTGTTTTTTTGTTTTTCGAGAAACAGACAGCTGTAATATTATTAAACAAGGGATGCCAAATCAGCAACAATTATAGCAATAAGATGTGAAAGAACACCCTTCATCCACACTGCTAAATCACTAACATGTCTAGCATGTCTAACAAGTTTATGAGCAATAGAATTTCCTTGTCTCTTAACATGAGAAATAGTAAAATCAACAAAGGATTCTATTAAATCTTTAGCATCCTCAATCAAATGGCCAAAAGAAGCAAAAGAAGGTTCTTCACTTTGTAGGGACTTTATTACTCTCTCAGAGTCTCCCTCAAGGATAATGGAAGAAAAACCAACTCCTTGAGAAAAATATATAGCTCTCACAGCAGCCAAAGTCTCACTTTCTTTAAGTAGATGATTTTTCCCCCATTCAATTGTTCCCTTCAAAACCAATTAAAAAGAAACATATTCAAGTAGTAGATTATTTATCAATGCTGCTCATTCTCTCCCTACATGTTCAGAAGTATTCCATATGCACTCCTATGGCATCTAAATAGACACCACTTCTTCCATGGAAACCAACAACCTTTTCTGGGGCAACACTTGATGTGAAAGCATCAACAATATCATCGCCGTAGGGTCCATATTTGGCTTTGTTTGTGTAGAATGTAATGGACCGCAAAGCTTTGAAGTTATCGCTCCCTTTAACAGGCCCATAAAATCCCGCAATGCGAACCAAGAATTCCTTTGATACTTCCAGTATTATCTACCAAACCAGAATACAAACAGGATTAGCAAAATTTTAATTAGAATTAGAATTATGTGAGCTTGTAAAGTTTATCGTATGTTCTATAGCTCCAATAACAAATCAAAGTAACATGCATCGTACTGTAACATCTTTGTTTAGTGTTTCAGAATTATAGTTGCAATTTTTTTCATATTTAAATAACGACAGTGTAATAGTTTTTATTATTTATTTACCGTCTTAATTTGATCACCGCCATCTCCACCATGCTTCGGTGACCAAACAGGTTCCCGTCTCTGCTTTCAGACTGCACACGAATTGCATGAATCACTGAATCTCCAACGTGCAATTGCAATTGCTGGAAAAACTCCGTCATCCCATTCCATCCCGCCATGCCCACCTCACGGCCCAGGTCCTCGAGGTACAGGTAAAACCATTTTCAAACTATTGTCCTGCTATTAAACAAGTACAACAATTTGTAAATGAATACAGCCTTTAGTCCTCGAATAAAATATGAACTTTTGGAAACAATAATGACTAAACCTCGTTCGGCGTTATTTTAACATAGGCACCAATGGCATCAACATTATCACCCGCTCGACCATGAAATCCAACAATTACGCCACCCTCCATACGGTGGGAAGATGGTTGACCCGTCTCAGTTCCATAGGGTCCATACTCAGTCTTATTTGTTTTAAAACTTAGAGAACGAATTACAATATGGGTCCCAAATTTCACAGTTCTACAGCTAAAGGATGTCAGGTAATGTTCAGGCCAGTTAACTAATATCTACATGTAATGCACCAAATATTTTGCCATTCTTATGTCGTTAGTTAAATAAGATATCACTGCTTCAATCATAGTAGGGAATTGCCTCCATTTATTTGCTGCCAAAACTTGAAAAATTACTTAACTAGTGATTCCTCATTCAATATCTTCAATATACCATTCTTTGTGATTTAATGGTTGTTATCTTTGGTATTAACATCTGTATGTGCAAGTTAGATTTGTAAACTCATAAAAAGTGTATGGGATATCTAACAATATATTTTGATGAAAAAACTCAAGAATGGTAAAAAAATCAAAAGAAGCTTTAACATTATAACGTTGAGAGAAAGAGAAAATAGCGCAAGGAATGTAAAGATGACAATGTGATGTATGTGAAAAACCCTTTGAAAGGGAAGAAAAACCATGAGTAAGTAAGGGTGAATGTCCCTTACTTTGTCAAGCTTTCTATTATATGAAAATAGAGGTTTACCTTGTACAGTGATGTTTGAACGGCTTGTACCCTGACAGGCCACAAACGCGTTGACCCCTTGTGATAATTTAGATTAATTAAATTAGCCCAGTTATTAATTAATCAAATTAACATGCAATATCACGTGGCAGCACAAACAAATCACCGAAACTAAGTTATGCAGCGGAAAATAAATAACATGGTGATTTGTTCACGAATGGGGAAAACCCTAAGGCAAAAACCCCACCGGGTGATTTAAGGTCACCACTCCTGAAACTCCACTATTATCACAACAAGCAGTTACAAGTAAGGAATCCCAGTACCTCACCAACCTACAGTTGAACTCTTACCCCAATACCCAATTGGACTTGTTCTGTAGTGACAATTTCTCCTTTTCAATGCACGGCTCCCAGTACGTGACTAACCAATGTGATGCGCGGATCCCAGTACGCGGCTTACTCCTTTTGCACGAATCCAAGTACGTGACTCACTCACCAACTTGAGGAAGAAAGAATGTTGGCTGCAAAGTTCTTCAAATCATCAGAGATGAACTAGGGCACGAACTTTGTCTCACAAATCACAATTTGCATGAATAGAGAAGAAGCAACTTGTGTCTTGTGATTTCTGCTTGTTGCTCTTACTTTGACGGCCCTTAAAATAATCCTTTTATATGTCTAGGGTTAGGAGAAAAGAAGTCCCAAAGACACACACACGGATTGGACTTGAAACAGACCTGGAAATCTGTTTTCTTTAATTCTCGACAGATAGAGGTGTCGAGACAGCTGTCGAGGCTCGGGCTTAACAGCTTCTTTAAATCTCGATAGATGTATCTGTCGAGGTAGGTGTCGAGATTTAAAAACCAGCACTTCCTTGCTTGTATCTTGGACAGACTTTGACGGCTTCAACACTTAATCTTGAACCACTGTTTCTTGAAGTGTTTAACCCATCCTAGTTCTACCCAATTACAAGTAAAGTGCGTTTTGTCTAAGGATAAGCCAACTACATAAAATAATGACATATGTTCACAAGCTTGAACAACTACATATGTCCTAACAATCTCCCCCTTTGGCAATCCGTGACAAAACCACAACATACAAATGACGATATGAGAGAAGTCATAAATCACTCAACTCATACTCACTTGTTACATACAGTAAAATCTATCCTAACACAAACTCTTGAAAAACTTTGCAAGAAGAGAGTTTATGGCAAGAAGACTTTGACAACCTGTATTTCTGAAACACTTATAAACAAAACACATCAAGGCATCTTTGTGTGAAACAGAAATAATAGATTGCATACAAGTAAAGAAACATGTGTATAAAGACAGAAAAGAAACAACACATGAAAGGTAGGTGAAAGAAACAACATACATCATCATATAGAGAAAGAGAATAAGTACAATGTATGTAAGTACATGATCAATGTATCTCTAAAAGATAAGAAAAGAAAAAAAATACATAGATCACCTCACTACATCCCTCAATCCACACTCCCCCTAACAGAAATGTCCTATGTCCTATGCTAACACTCCCCCTAAGTATGACTACTCTCATACTAAACTACTCCCCCTTTTTGTCACGAGTGACAAAGGGTAGAGTGTCAAGTAGACATCTCATCCAATGAGCTAGCATCTCCATCATCATCATCGTCTGAAGCATCATCATCATTGCCATCATCATCGGCCTCGGTCTCAGTCGACACATGAGGTGGCGGAGGAGAGACCTCTGATGCAAAGCCGCCCATGGTCGCCTGTCGCCTGGCGATGCGACCAACACGGACATTCACCTGATACAACTCGGTGGTGAGTGTATCGAGGCGAGCGTCCATGCGCTGTAACTGCGCCATGACGTCGCTCAAGGTGACGTCGCTAGAGGAGGAAGAAGCAGACGCACGAGCTGATCTGGAGGTGGTCGGACGAGTGGAGGGAGTGGCATCATCCGGCTGTCGCGATCGGAACTGTGCCTCGCTACGTTTTACGGTAGCGGCGTCTATGGTAGACATGACGCGGTAAGGATCGGACAAAGGGAAGGGAACGGAAAAACGACCCAGAATCCTCGTGATAGCGGAAGGGAAAATGAGCTTATCACGGGTGGCCGTATCTCTATAGACATCTATGATGGAACAGATAAAGTGAGAAGGAAAGTCTATAGAGAGATCCTCAAGGAGGGACAACAAGAACCGAGCACGAGGCTCTGTGATCGAGTTGTAGTGAGACAGTGGGTGCAAAACAAAGGTCATCACCATGTTAAGAAATCTAGGACCTTTAGCAAAAGGTCGACATGGTGTGTACATGTGATCTCCCCAAAGGGTAGGACGTTCACAGAACGCCGAGATCATCTCGTCTTTGGACACAGTCCAGAGACGCTCACAGCTAGGGTAATCGGGATGATCCACCCTAGGGACATGGAGAACCTCAGAGACAAGCTCTGGGGTGACACAAAAGCGCGTACCTCTAACGCAAGAATAGAAAGAAGGTACTGAAGAATCTATCCCGTGGATGTTGGAGTAAAACTCCTGAATCAACACGAGAGGAGATGTGACCGGGACGTCACACAGTGACTCCCAACCCCGAGTGTGAATGACATCGGGAAGGTCAGTGTCGGCAAAGTCTGCCAGGACGACGTGGCGTTCCGAATGAACACCGCGTTTAGAAAAGTTCTCCGAGAAGTCCTTATGGGCTTTCTCATCACGGAACCGAACAGACACAGGGGTAGAATCAGAAGAAGACTGCCCCTTAGAACGCACGGGGTTCCTAGGAGGAATAGACTTACGTTTAGGAGCCATAGACGCTACTAACGTAAACATAGAAGAGGGGAAAGAAGAGACAAACAGAAAAGTCCCAAACACTTCAATATTGGCAGAAAGAAATATTGAAATGAAAAGAACGTATGCATGAAAATGCATGAGCATGTGACATGCAACAATAAACACATCATGGGCTCAGCCCAATCCAAACCTAACAGCACACAATAGGTAGGCACACATCTAAATGCATGAAAATACAATTAGAATGCTAATGTGATGCAATGCATGTGGTTTTGAAGATCAAAACTCAATAACCAACCCAAAAATTTCATGAAAACCCAACAATTTTGAAAACTCCCAAAAATTTTTCAAAAACACAAACCTAGGGTTTTGAAAACAATGCAATGCATGAAATGAGGGATAAAGGCTTACCAAATGATGATGAATATGAAGAACCACTTGAGAAAGCCTTGAGAGAGGTTTGGAGGGAGAGGGAAGTGTTTTTGAGAGAGATCCGAGAGATTTCGAGCGAGAGAGATCGAGAGAATGAGCAGAAAAATCGCGAAGGTCCAATATATAGCGCTTCAGTAATTCTCGACAGCTGTAGGTATCGAGAGCTGTCGAGGTAGCTGTCGAGGGAAGCTATCGAGAAATGCACATGGACAGATGCAGCTATCGAGGTCAGCTATCGAGGTAGAAGAAACAAGCAAGAGGGAACCTCGATCGATCCAGAAGCTATCGAGGAGCTATCGAGCAAACAGAAAGTTTCTCGATCGATCCAGCTGCTATCGAGGTATCTGTCGAGACTGCGATAAGAAAGAGTCTGAGGATCTCGACAGATAGCTATGTATCGAGAGGTATCGAGGAGGTGTCGAGATGCCTTTCAAAGCAGTTTTTCAAAAAAAAAAAAAAAAGGAAAAACACAGACATGAATGCAATCATGCATGCAACTCAACCAAAGATACAACCAACACATTAAGCTCTCAAAAACATCTCTCAACAAGAAATATGATGCACATGTATCTGAAAACACGCACACACACACTAAACAAGTCTAACCAATTTTATTTTTCAAAAACAAGTCAAGACAGTTTAGTGAACATACATTAAAGCATGTAATCCTTGTGATGGCCAAATCACATTGTACCTGCACATGTATCAAGAATAGCAAAGAGTATTGCGTGTTGTGTGTGAAAACATCGCAAGATTGCATAAGTGACTCAATGTTATGACAATTTGAGATATGAGAGAATCTCTTTAACTCACACACAATCATAACTGCTCGATGGGGACTATCACCTTTGAGGTACATCCTATAACTCCCACATCTCCTAGAAAACAAGCTTGCAACCATATTTTAAAGCATTTTGATCTTTTTGCTTTTAATTTCTTTGCCTATTTTCTTTTAACAAGCATATCATACATGGGCATACAAGAGAAAGAAAAGAAATACCCAATGATGTTAAGCTTTTGACACTGCACTTTTGCTATGCCGAAGCATACAGGTGTCCTTGACATTGCACTTTTGCTATGCCGAAGCATACAGATGTCATATTATGATTGGCGAGTAACAGTGGTGAGATGGTTATTTATGCCTTTCTCTTAGGATTTTCTAGTTCAACCCGTCAAAAAGAGTGATACGAGTGTTAAGAAGAAGAGATCACTTAACCTTACTCATCACAAACAAAGAGCTACAGAGCTCACTCGCTTAGTTGTGCAGAAGAGTGCTCATCTAAGCTATAGATGATACAAAGTTTAGAAAACTCTGTTTCAATGGCCATTACAAAAGTTTACATGAACTAATGCACACAAACACACACTGTTTTTGTATTTTTCAATTTTTCAATTTTTTTTTTTTATTTTTATTAGAGAAGCAAAAATAAAACACAAAACTGAAAACACACAAACAAAAACATGTAAAGCAAAACAATGCATAAAACTAGATTGACTCAAAACAGTAAAGAAACACACAAGTAATGCAACACACAACATAAGAGAGAGAAGAAGAAGTGACTAAAATCACTTGGAACCCTTTGGCTTCCACACCTTGGAAGATCCTTTCCTTTTGGTTGACTCTTGAACCGGTGTAGGGGGAGAAGAATATGAACCGTTCAAGTTCGAAAGGAACATGAGGGCTTTTAGAATATCTCCAAGAGGAGCGAGAGATGACTGAAGCTGATTCTGGCTCCCAGATGCTATTTCGCCATTGCTCTTTTGAGTGGCAAGCCACTTGTAGCAATTTGGTCGAGTGTGACCGGCGAGACCACAATGATAACAGAGATGCGACTTCTTCTGTTTGGCCTTTTGAGAGTTATCCTTCTTATTCCTAGGGTTTCTAGATTCCCTTTTCTCAATTTTAGGGGGTGCTCCTAGGATGGATTTGCCCTTGCCTATGTTCTCACTAGCTAAATCAGTTTTAACATTATTTTCCTCAGTTCTAATGTTATTAGCCGGTGGAACAAAAACAGTAGTACTAGCAGAAGGAGTATTAGAGATAGAGAATTCATACCCCAATCCAGTACGATCTGAAGAGTATCTCTGAGCACTCAGCATCTCGTCCAGTTTAGCACTTGACGTCCTCTCCAGTTGTGCTCTGACTTGAAACAGCTCTGCTTTAAGCTTCTTGGTCCTCTCAGCCAAGAAATTGTTCTCGAACCTCAGTGCTCCAATGGTTTGATTCGCTTGATCAACCTTTGTGGACAGTTCCTCACGGTCAAGTTCCACATCACTGAGTTTCTTGGTGGCCAGCCTATAGAGCTTCTCATGCTTCTCCGAGAGCTTGTATAGCTTCTCATAGGCAGTGTGGATATCATCTTGATCATCCATGATCTCACACTTAGATTCCACCAACTCTTCTTCTTCATCCGCTTTCTCGGTAACCCCATCAGTAGGATTAACAGTGGCAGTGAAGGCATTTAAGATTCCGTCGTCTTCATCTTCGGAATCGTCCTCTGGCTCTGTGTCGCTTAAGGTAACAGCAAGTGCCTTGCTCTTCCCTATGCTCTTTAAGTACGTAGGACACTCTTGTTTCATGTGTCCAAAGCCTTGACACCCAAAGCACTTTGGTCCTGTGGGAACAGTGTACTGACCGCCATCCTTCTTCATTTTCTCAGGATTCCTGAATTGTGAAGAACTGGACTGTCTACGGTCTTTGTTGAAACCCTTTCCATTGGCATTCTTCATAAACTTCTTGAATTGCCTTGTGATGTAGGATTTCATCTTGGAATCTTCATCATCTGACGAGTCATCCGTATCACTGCTTTTAGCCTTCAGTGCCAAACTCTTGCCCTTGGTTGACTTGCCCAATCTGGTCAGCCCTAACTCATATGTTTGCAAGTTTCCAACCAGCTCAGTCAAAGGAATTCTGTCAATATCCTTCGACTCTTCGATCGCCGTGATCTTAGCATGGAATCTTTCTGGCAGCGATCTGAGCACCTTCCTTACGATCTTGGGTTCTGGGATGGTTTCCCCAAGATTGAAGGCTGAGTTCACTATGTCCTTGAGCTTGGCATAGAACTCATCAAACGACTCATCCTCCTCCATCTTTATTTCTTCAAAGCGTGTGGTGAGCCTTTGCAGCTTTGAATCTTTGACAGCCTTAGTGCCCTCATAGGTTGTCTGGAGGATGGTCCATGCTTCCTTAGCAGTTTCTGTTGAGGATATTTTCTTAAACTCCTCATTGGTGACTGCACTGAATAAGGCATTCAATGCTCTGCTGTTGAAGTTTGCCGCCTTGATCTTAGCATCATCCCAATTGGCCGGCGCTTCTGTAGGCTTGGTCCAGCCTATCTCCACAGCTTGCCACACTTTCTCATCTAAAGACTGCAAGAAAGCTCTCATGCGTACTTTCCAGTATGCATAGTTAGTGCCATCAAATAAAGGAGGTATAATTAGAGATTGTCCTCTATCCATGACAGCAGGGGTCAGTGGATCACACACAATAGATTAAACCCTAATCAGAGTGTGCTTGCTCTGATACCACTTGACAGGCCACAAACGCGTTGACCCCTTGTGATAATTTAGATTAATTAAATTAGCCCAGTTATTAATTAATCAAATTAACATGCAATATCACGTGGCAGCACAAACAAATCACCGAAACTAAGTTATGCAGCGGAAAATAAATAACACGGTGATTTGTTCACGAATGGGGAAAACCCTAAGGCAAAAACCCCACCGGGTGATTTAAGGTCACCACTCCCGAAACTCCACTATTATCACAACAAGCAGTTACAAGTAAGGAATCCCAGTACCTCACCAACCTACAGTTGAACTCTTACCCCAATACCCAATTGGACTTGTTCTGTAGTGACAATTTCTCCTTTTCAATGCACGGCTCCCAGTACGTGACTAACCAATGTGATGCGCGGATCCCAGTACGCGGCTTACTCCTTTTGCACGAATCCAAGTACGTGACTCACTCACCAACTTGAGGAAGAAGAATGTTGGCTGCAAAGTTCTTCAAATCATCAGAGATGAACTAGGGCACGAACTTTGTCTCACAAATCACAATTTGCATGAATAGAGAAGAAGCAACTTGTGTCTTGTGATTTCTGCTTGTTGCTCTTACTTTGACGGCCCTTAAAATAATCCTTTTATATGTCTAGGGTTAGGAGAAAAGAAGTCCCAAAGACACACACACGGATTGGACTTGAAACAGACCTGGAAATCTGTTTTCTTTAATTCTCGACAGATAGAGGTGTCGAGACAGCTGTCGAGGCTCGGGCTTAACAGCTTCTTTAAATCTCGATAGATGTATCTGTCGAGGTAGGTGTCGAGATTTAAAAACCAGCACTTCCTTGCTTGTATCTTGGACAGACTTTGACGGCTTCAACACTTAATCTTGAACCACTGTTTCTTGAAGTGTTTAACCCATCCTAGTTTTACCCAATTACAAGTAAAGTGCGTTTTGTCTAAGGATAAGCCAACTACATAAAATAATGACATATGTTCACAAGCTTGAACAACTACATATGTCCTAACATACCCATAGTCTCCTGTTGAAAAATTGATATTTGTAGAATTTTTGGGGTTTGGCACACAAATCTAGGACAGACAAAATACATGAGCACGTTAACTAAAAAGTCAAGACATAAACCCCACTTGGTTGTTGAGAAAACAAAGGAAAAGAAAAGAAAAGAAATTTTCAATTTCTGCTAATAAATGAAATACTAATGTACAATTAGTATTTGTCAACAAGTTGTAATTGTGGTTGATATCTAGTTAGCCTATTATTACTAACTTTCAACTCCCCCAAACTTTTATATGGCGATTGATTAATTTATAATTAATTAAAAGGACACATGTTTTCCTGAAATAAAAGCTTGTTAATTGTCAATTGCATCTCTCAACATCCATATCCATTTTTAATTAATTACAAGGACACGCACTTGTTAACAAGTTGTAATAAATGTGTAACTAGATACCACAAATTTTTTTTTTTTTTTTTTGCTTTTTTTAAAATATTAAAATGGTAGGTATGCTAAAAGACAAGAAAAAGATAAAAATGTGTGATGTGAGCTTAGGCAATTAATGAGAGATTAATGAGATAATAGTAAAATACGTTAATGTAAACTTTTGAGTAACAGTAAAAAAAACTTATTGAAAGAGGTAAAAAATTGCTAAATGCAAAATTAAACCGTCATTTGGCAAGATCTCATGCAATCATGCACTCCTACATAAGATCTCTTCTTTTATATATATATATATATATTGATGATTATTCCTTTATAACTCTTAAGCACTGATCAGTATGCGTTTCAAAAAACTTTGTGATAGGACTTTATCATACGTACAAAATAAACATTAATTTTTTTTTCTTTATTTTTTTTAAAAATGGTATTGTTATTGTGTTCATCCTTATAAGAATTTAAGCACAGATTAAATTTTCGTTATTTTTGACAATTTTTCTTTGATTCCTTTATAATTTATATATCGTGTTGGTTCAAACGAATTTTTTCTCAAGCTTTCAGAGGATGGACTTTAGATAAGATATTTAACTTTTATACGCCACTGCCACTTAAAATTTGTTGTAAAAATATTGTGAAAATGTTATGGACATATTATTTCTCTACTTATAATTATGTACAATTACATATACTTCTTTAGGCAAGAGTTGGGTCTAGTACTCTATGCATTGAACCCGTTGAGATGCAAACACGTGACGATTATTTAATATGTATCAAAATCCTAACGGTCAGATGCACAGGAGCACTGGACCCAAGCCGATTCTTATTTCTTAAACTATGAACAATTTTTTCATTTTTTTTTCTCTTTCTTTGCTATAAGTTTATGTACATATGTACTTGAGCCAAAAGTAAATATTGCGATATATCTCATAACAAGTTGCTTAAGAATTTCCATTTCTTTAAATACAAGCACTACAAGGGTTTGTTTTGATTTTTCCACATTTTTTTTTGCATAGATACAACATTTCAAACAACTCATTTTTATTGTCTTGGGAAATATAATGTTGTCTTAGACCACTTCACAAGCAGTAAGAGGATGGTTGAGCATGCTGGATCTTTGTAATCATCAAATGTCTGAAGATGTAACTATATAAGAAAGTTGTATAAAAAAGTAAAAAACAAGGACTTGGGTGCCATTGAAAAAGATGAGATGAAATGCATCAGTGGAGAGAAACTCTTCTTTGACTTGGGTGATATTGAAAAAGATGAGAGAGTTTGAGAGAGAAGGGGAGATTGAAGAAGAAGATGAGGATCAGATAGTGAGGGAATGAGAGAGAGGCAAAGGCTTTTGTGGGGGGAGCTAGAGAGAATATGAAGAGACGAGGGAGATGAAGAGAATGAAAAAAAAAAAAAAAAGCTGGTAACCGTTGCAGTAAAAAAAAAAAATGAAAAGGTGGGAACATACTTGATAGCTAAACTACATGTAGTTTAGGCCTCCCTGTAGACACTGCATTTTGTTCACCTTGCGACTTGGGCCCTAGTTCCCTAATGATGCCCAAACTCTAAGGCCCAATACTAGTTTATAGCCCAATTAGATATTAAATTGACTTGAAAAGTGTTAAAATGGAGAATATAACCTTTTAAATGAGCAAAAATCTATTTTCGAAAATAAATGACAAAACTGGCCTTCAGCGCACGCAATTAATTACAAGGACGCGTATGGTCCCCTAAATAGAAGGTTGTTAACCTTGTCTTATTGCATCTCTATTCCACCCCCTCTGTTTTGGACGGCAGGGTGCTTTACCGCATGCCATCACTTGCTACGACAACATTTTTGTTGTTGTTCGTTGTGTGGATGAGAATAGAGAAAGCAATGGGGCTCCCTATCTTTCATTCTTTGTATTAGAGAAGTGCGTGAGGAGTGTGTGAATCCTACAAGTGCAAGTTTTGTCGGGATTGATTAATTTATAATTAATTAAAAGGACACATGTTTTCCTGAAATAAAAGCTTGTAAGTATTGTCAATTGCATCTCTCAATATCCATAGCCATTTGTATTTAATTACAAGGACACGTATTTGTCAACAATGTGTAATAATTGAGTAACTAGCTACCACAATTGTTTTTTTTTTTTTTTTTTTTTGCTTTTTTTAAAATATTAAAATGGTGGGTATGCTAAAAGACATGAAAAAGATAGAAATGTGTGATGTAAGCTTAGGCAATTAATGAGAGATTAATGAGATAATAGTAAAATAAGTTAATGTAAACTTTTTAGTAACAGTAAAAAAAACTTATTGAAAGAGGTAAAAAATTGGTAAATGCAAAATTAAAGCGTCATTTGGCAATACCTCATGCAATCATGCACTCCTGCATAAGATCTCTTCTTTTATATATATATATATATATATATGTATTGATGATTATTCCTTTATAACTCTTAAGCACTAATCAGTATGAGTTTCAAAAAACTGTGATAGGACTTTATCATACGTACAAAATAAACATTAATTTTTTTTTCTTTATTTTTTTTTAAAATGGCATTGTTATTGTGTTCATCCTTATAAGAATTTAAGCACAGATTAAATTTTCGTTATTTTTGACAATTTTTCTTTGATTCCTTTATAATTTATATATCGTGTTGGTTTAAACGAATTTTTTCTCAAGCTTTCAGATGATGGACTTTAGATAAGATATTTAACTTTTATACACCACTGCCACTTAAAATTTGTTATAAAAATATTGTGAAAATGTTATGGACATATTATTTCCCTACTTATAATTATGTACAATTACATATACTTCTTTAGGCAAGAGTTGGGTCTAGTACTCTATGCATTGAACCCGTTGAGATGCAAACACGTGACGATTATTTAATATGTATCAAAATCCTAACGGTCAGATGCACAGGAGCACTGGACCCAAGCCGATTCTTATTTCTTAAACTATGAACAATTTTTTCATTTTTTTTTTCTCTTTCTTTGCTATAAGTTTATGTACATATGTACTTGAGCCAAAAGTAAATATTGCGATATATATCATAACAAGTTGCTTAAGAATTTCCATTTCTTTAAATACAAGCACTACAAGGGTTTGTTTTGATTTTTCCACATTTTTTTTTCCATAGATACAACATTTCAAACAACTCATTTTTAATTGTCTTGGGAAATATAATGTTGTCTTAGACCACTTCACAAGCAGTAAGAGGATGGTTGAGCATGCTGGATCTTTGTAATCATCAAATGTCTGAACATGTAACTATATAAGAAACTTGTATAAAAAAGTAAAAAACAAGGACTTGGTTGCCATTGAAAAAGATGAGATGAAATGCATCGGTGGAGAGAAACTCTTCTTTGACTTGGGTGATATTGAAAAAGATGAGAGAGTTTGAGAGAGAAGGGGAGATTGAAGAAGAAGATGAGGATCAGATAGTGAGGGAATGAGAGAGAGGCAAAGGCTTTTGTGGGGGGAGTTAGAGAGAATATGAAGAGACGAGGGAGATGAAGAGAATGAAAAAAAAAAAAAGCTGGTAACCGTTGCAGTAAAAAAAAAAAATGAAAAGGTGGGAACATACTTGATAGCTAAACTACATGTAGTTTAGGCCTCCCTGTAGACACTGCATTTTGTTCACCTTGCGACTTGGGCCCTAGTTCCCTAATGATGCCCAAACTCTAAGGCCCAATACTAGTTTATAGCCCAATTAGATATTAAATTGACTTGAAAAGTGTTAAAATGGAGAATATAACCTTTTAAATGAGCAAAAATCTATTTTCGAAAATAAATGACAAAACTGGCCTTCAGCGCACGCAATTAATTACAAGGACGCGTATGGTCCCCTAAAAAGAAGGTTGTTAACCTTGTCTTATTGCATCTCTATTCCACCCCCTCTTTTGGACGGCAGGGTGCTTTACCGCATGCCATCACTTGCTACGACAACATTTTTGTTGTTGTTCGTTGTGTGGATGAGAATAGAGAAAGCAATGGGGCTCCCTATCTTTCATTCTTTGTATTAGAGAAGTGCGTGAGGAGTGTGTGAATCCTACAAGTGCAAGTTTTGTCGGGATTGATTAATTTATAATTAATTAAAAGGACACATGTTTTCCTGAAATAAAAGCTTGTAAGTATTGTCAATTGCATCTCTCAATATTCATATCCATTTGTATTTAATTACAAGGACACGTATTTGTCAACAATGTGTAATAATTGAGTAACTAGCTACCACAAATTTTTTTTTTTTTTTTGCTTTTTTTAAAATATTAAAATGGTGGGTATGCTGAAAGACATGAAAAAAATAGAAATGTGTGATATAAGTTTAGGCAATTAATGAGAGATTAATGAGATAATAGTAAAATAAGTTAATGTAAACTTTTAAGTAACAGTAAAAAAAATTATTGAACGAGGTAAAAAATTGGTAAATGCAAAATTAAAGCGTCATTTGGCAATACCTCATGCAATCATGCACTCCTGCATAAGATCTCTTCTTTTATATATATATATATATATGTATTGATGATTATTCCTTTATAACCCTTAAGCACTAATCAGTATGAGTTTCAAAAAACTGTGATAGGACTTTATCATACGTACAAAATAAACATTATTTTTTTTTCTTTATTTTTTTTAAAAATGGCATTGTTATTGTGTTCATCCTTATAAGAATTTAAGCACAGATTAAATTTTCGTTATTTTTGACAATTTTTCTTTGATTCCTTTATAATTTATATATCGTGTTGGTTTAAACGAATTTTTTCTCAAGCTTTCAGATGATGGACTTTAGATAAGATATTTAAATTTTATACGCCACTGCCACTTAAAATTTGTTATAAAAATGTTGTGAAAATGTTATGGACATATCATTTCTCTACTTATAATTATGTACAATTACATATACTTCTTTAGGCAAGAGTTGGGTCTAGTACTCTGGCATTGAACCCGTTGAGATGCAAACACGTGACGATTATTTAATATGTATCAAAATCCTAACGGTCAGATGCACAGGAGCACTGGACCCAAGCCGATTCTTATTTCTTAAACTATGAACAATTTTTTCATTTTTTTTTCTCTTTCTTTGCTATAAGTTTATGTACATATGTACTTGAGCCAAAAGTAAATATTGCGATATATCTCATAACAAGTTGCTTAAGAATTTCCATTTCTTTAAATACAAGCACTACAAGGGTTTGTTTTGATTTTTCCACATTTTTTTTTCCATAGATACAACATTTCAAACAACTCATTTTTAATTGTCTTGGGAAATATAATATTGTCTTAGACCACTTCACAAGCAGTAAGAGGATGGCTGAGCATGCTGGATCTTTGTAGTCATCAAATGTCTGAACATGTAACTATATAAGAAAGTTGTATAAAAAAGTAAAAAACAAGGACTTGGGTGCCATTGAAAAAGATGAGATGAAATGCATCGGTGGAGAGAAACTCTTCTTTGACTTGGGTGATATTGAAAAAGATGAGAGAGTTTGAGAGAGAAGGGGAGATTGAAGAAGAAGATGAGGGTCAGATAGTGAGGGAATGAGAGAGAGGCAAAGGCTTTTGTGGGGGGAGTTAGAGAGAATATGAAGAGACGAGGGAGATGAAGAGAATGAAAAAAAAAAAAAGCTGGTAACCGTTGCAGAAAAAAAAATGAAATGGTGGGAACATACTTGATAGCTAAACTACATGTAGTTTAGGCCTCCCTATAGACACTGCATTTTGTTCACTTTGTGACTCGGGCCCTAGTTCCCTAATGATACCCAAACTCTAAGGCCCAATGCTAGTTTATAGCCCAATTAGATATTAAATTGACTTGAAAAGTGTTAAAATGGAGAATATAACCTTTTAAATGAGCAAAAATCTATTTTCAAAAATAAATGACAGAAGTGTCCCTCAGCCCACGCAATTAATTACAAGGACGCATATGGTCCCCTAAATAGAAGGTTGTTAACCTTGTCTTATTGCATCTCTATTCCACCCCCTCTGTTTTGGACGGCAGGGTGCTTTACCGCATGCCATCACTTGCTACGACAACATTTTTGTTGTTGTTCATTGTGTGGACGAGAATAGAGAAAGCAATAGGGCTCCCTATCTTTCATTCTTTGTATTAGAGAAGTGCGTGAGGAGTGTGTGAATCCTACAAGTACAAGTTTTGTAGGGATTATTAGTGATTCATTATAATTTGGAGTAGCCACCAACCACAGAATTTTCAAATTGTGATCGATCTCCTATATATAATTGATTTTATTACTAAATCTAGGTTAAGAAAATGTTGTTAGGAGAATCATGTTAGGAACATAGGTCAATATAGAATTAGCTAATTCTTTGATAAAGCGCACTTTACTTGTAATTGGATAGATCTAGGATGCGTTTAATACTTCAAGGAACAAGGTTTCAAGTTCAAGCGTTAAAACTATGCAAGTCAGTCCAAGAATCAAGTGAAGAAATGCTGGATTTTAAAACTCGACAACTAGTATCTATCGAGGTTTAAAAAGCTGTTTCAACTCAATGCTCGACAGCTTCTCGATAGATAGGCTATTTGTCGAGGTTTATGAAATTCAGTTTTTCAGATCTGATTTCACTCCAATCCGTGAATAGATGTTTGGGTTTTCTTTTCTCACAACCCTAAACATATATAAGGATTGTTTTAAGGGCCGTCACAACTGATGCAACTTAATGCAAAAGTTTTTCACAAGTATATTGTGAACCAGAGACATATGCCCTAGTTCATCTTTCTCTTCAAGAAGCTGCAGTTTTTTAGCATCGTAGGGTTTTGTAACGAAGGAGCTTCGTGACCTTCATCTTGTTGATGAACTGTAGAATCATGACTAAAAATTGTTGTTAGGTTTCCAAATGCCTTAACATTTATGAACGATAGATACTTGTCATACTAAATAGAAGACAAACTCATGATGCACGTGAGAGATAGATTTTTCTTATAATATATTTACTGTCAAAAACTCAAAATGTAAGCTTCAACATTTTGTGAACATTCAAGAAGTGAGACGTGGGTGTAGTTGCATTATGAAAGAATGACGTAGTTATTATGACATCATCAATGACGTAGCATTTTTCAAAATCAAAGCTACAAGCCTACAATAATGCATGCGTGTGAGCTGTCGGTTTGGTATTGTGGGAAAATAGATTTTTCCAAAAAGCTTCAAATAATCAATTGGGAATTAATCAGTATTACCTGCTTGTGGGGTATTGTCATAAATAGCTTGGAATAATCAACTTTTTCATAATTAAAGTTCTATTTGCAAGGGCCAGTGATTGTCGTGGGAAGTACGCCTTGACCTAGGGTAGACCATGGGGTAGGGTGTTAATGAAGTCGCCACCTAGTTAGTATTGAAGATGAAACTTGCATTTCCCTCACTCTCATTAATTATACTACTTACTGGGTTTTAGTTCATCTCATTATCCAACAGTATTTTAGATAAATTTGCTATACTCTGTGCATGGAGCTGGTTTAATTGGTGGTGATTAGAGTATTATGCTAATTGAGAGAGTTATGCTATGATTGGTTGGTGACTCAACTTACTAAATATATCAAGGCCATAGCTAATTCTATCAGAGATTGGGCTCCTAAGGTTTGTTAGCCTTGGACATGGTAGGCTTAGATTCTATCGTTGAGGTTGCCTATCCTAGGAAGAATTGTGGTTTTACATCGATCCATTTGGAGCTATGGAATTTCATGTATATTTGGAGACATGATTCGTAATTTGTATTATTTGTAAATGGCGCATAGAGCTTTGACTTATAATGAATATTTAATTTTTTTAAAATGGGTCATATATGAGTAAATAAATAATTATACATTCGACTCATTCATGACCCAACTTGCCCAATTGCCACCCTAATATTTATCAACATGTTGTAATATATATATATATATATATAGTCAACAAGTAGTAATTGTGGTAGTTACACAATTATTGCTAACTTTCACATCCCACTAAACTATGGCTGACAATTCGTAATTAATTAAAACGACACGGGTTGTCCGCTAAATAGAAGTTTGTAATTAAGTATAGTCTTGTCCTATTGCAGCTCTATTCAGTTATAAAAGGGGATGGCATTCTTTATTCATTGTAATACAGGTCGCTTCAGTACCCTCTTAGTGATCATCTCTTTGCAGCATGGCACTGAAGGTTGGGCCGTGGGGAGCTCAAAGTGGAGGTACCATCTGGAGCTTCGTGGCTAAGGGTGGGATCAATGAGATAGAAATCGTTAATGGAGATGTCATCGATTCAATTACATTCAAATATAAAGATGAATATGGTGTACTGCAGACTTTGAAGGTTGGTGGTGCTGGTGGCAAAAAGACTAACAAGGTACATATAGAGTACTGGTACTACTCAGTTACATTAATCATGCATTTTTGTGGACAAGAAATTAAATATACATAAAATGAAGCTGAATGTTTTTTTGGTCCATTATATGTAGATATCGCTCAAATGGCCTGAAGAGTACCTGACATCCTTTAACGGTACAATTAAGGAATTCAAGGGCTATGTTGTGATTTTTTCTATAACTTTTAAAACAAATAAGGCTGTGTATGGACCCTATGGAACTGTGGACGGTAAATCATTTCGCCACAACGGTGGGGTAATTGTTGGATTCCACGGTTATGAGGGTTCATTTGTTGATGCCATTGGTGCCTATGTGACGCTGCCCTATGTGAATACAACGCTGAAAGAGGTTTGGTCGTTATTGTTTCCCAAAGTTCATGTTTTATTCGAGCACTAAAGGATGTTATATTCATTTACAAAGTGTTGTACTTGTTTAATAGCCGGACAATACGACGAAAATGGCTGTACCTCGAGGACCTGGGCCGTGGGGTGGGCATGGCGGGATGGAATGGGATGATGGAGTTTTTCTGGCAATCCGTGAATTGCAATTGCACGTTGGAGATTCAGTGATTCATGCAATTCGTGTGTTGTATGAAAGCAAAGACGGGGAACCTGTTTGGTCACCGAAGCATGGTGGAGATGGCTGTGATCAAATTAAGACGGTAAATATATAATAACACCTATTACACTGTCGTTATTTAAATATGAAAAAATTTGCAACTATAATTTTGACACACTATGCAAAGATGTTACAATACCATGCATGTTACTTTGATTTGTTAGTTGAGCTTTAGAACATACCATAAACTTTACAAGCTTACATAATTCTACTTCTAATTAAAACTTTGCTAATCCTATTTGTATTCTGGTTTGGTAGATAAAACTGGAAGTATCAAAGGAATTCTTGGTTCGCATTGCGGGATTTTATGGGCCTGTTAAAGGGAGCGATAACTTCAAAGTTTTGCGGTCCATTACATTCTACACAAACAAAGCCAAATATGGACCCTATGGCGAAGAGATTGGTGATGCTTTCACATCAACTGTTGCCGGTGGAAAGGTTGTTGGTTTCCATGGAAGAAGTGGTGTCTATTTAGATGCCATAGGAGTGCATATGGAATACTATTGAACATGTTACTAGAGAATGAGCAGCATTCATAAATAATCTACAACTTGATTATGTTTCTTTTTAATTGGTTTTGAAGGGAATAATTGAATGGGGAAAAATCATCTACTTAAAGAAAGTGAGACGTACATTTCCTCTTCTTTAAGTTGGGGGATAATAGCCCGATTCTACGTGTTATTTGAAAATTGTTGTGGTGTTGTTGTCGTTGTTTTTGTTGTTTGGTTGAGTTGAGTGTCTCATCTATTTGTAAATTTCTTTTGAATGAAATAAAGCTGCTTATCCGTTTGTTTATTTGTATAATTGATTTACGGTTTTTCTCTATCTTTGCTTAAATTAGGAAAGCTAATATTTTCTTAACCTAAATTTGGTAATAAAATTAATTAGATACAGGTGACTGTAAAAACAAAAATCTCAAGTTTGGAAATCAATAAATGAAAATTTTTAACAAATGTATTTTTGTATTGATGAATTTGTAGGTACAATTCTCCATATTTATATTATAATACAATAGAAAAAATCATCTTATTTGATCTCTTTGGATAACCCTTCAATTCAGGTTTTGCATCGATGTAGTTTTGACTCGAACACAATGGCCTCCAGTTGAATTGGAAAGAGAATTGAAAGGGCTTTGAAACGTAATTGTGATGACTCTTTGGTTGTGTGCTTGTTAGAGATTTCTCGTTCCTTGCGTTCTACGTGTGCTCTTCGAATATTTTTGATCTTTGAAAATTTATGGGGAAAGTTCTTCGAGATTTCAGAGCTTGAATCAGATGAAGTTTTGATAGATCAAAGTTTTTTAAACTTGATTCTAGTAGAACTTTGAGACTTGAAATAATGATTTTGATGAATTTTTTTAAAATATTCTTTATCTTCAAAGATTTGTAATGAAAGATATAGCTAATAATACTTTTCAGCAAATATATTGCTAAAAAAAAAAAAAAAAAAAAACCTACGCATCGTCTCATCAAATTGGTCTAAAATGCCACATTCCTATGCCACTTGTGGCAAGATACTATTCACGCCACAACAAACTTTCATTTTTTATATTATTTTTCTGCTTCAACACTTAACACCCATTCAGACACTATCTCTCTCATCTGTCCACATCTTCTCTCATAGTCTCAAACCAGTTGTTTGGAGATTAGAGCAAGGGCGGTGGCTATGGTGGTTTATTTCATTCTCTCCCTGGGTCTTCTCACTCTGCATCTCTCATGCCTCTGTGAGGCTCCGATCAATACAAACTGGTGGTGAGTTGATAACTTGGGTTTTCACGGCATTACTGCCCTTTTATGTTATGCACAATCTCTATCTGGAAAAAAAGTTTTCAAGCGACACAATGCACTCCTCCAGGCTCCGGATAAACTTTGAGCACTCTGGGAATGAAATTCAAAAGTACATAACACAATTCCTTGCCACATTCATTTTCCAAAAAAAAAAAAAAAACAACAAATCCCACCTCCACAAAATTTAAAAAAAAAAAAAAAACATTAACATTTCCAATCCTCACCTAACGCTCAAGACCCAAATGCATAGGTAAAAACAAAAACAAACAATACAAAAACAGATATAAGATAACATATCTTTACCTGTGTTCATCCCAGATTTCAATCTTCTGCGCTTGCACACGCACACAGAAAGAGAGTAAAGGACTTTACTGTGATGAGAGGAATAGTGGTGACATTGAAGCTTGTTGTTGTAGTCCAAGGAAACCAAGCCCAACAAAACGAACCGCTTCGACGATTGAAAATGAGAACCAAAGAATGAAGGGTTTAGCAGTGCTGTAACTTTGACTTTGAGTGTGATGATCGGAGGAAGGGTTTAGCAGTAAAAACTAAGAGAGCTTTACAAGACGAAAGGAATGAAAATATGAGTGTTGTTGATGAGAGGAGCAACAGCGGAGATGAGAGAGGAGGAGATTCAAGCACGGCTGCGATTTTCTCCGCATACTATGATCTGTATTTGAGACGACAACTGCCTAGTATTATTAGTTAGAGACAAAGTCTACTGTTTTTTATTTAAAAAGTGTTTTTTCATGTTTTTTTTTTAAAGGGTCAAAAATGAAATTGAAAAAGCTTGAGAATTGTAGGGTTTCAGAATAAAATGAGGTATTGAAGAGAGCTTTTTAATTTGATTCTTTGGGTCCATTTGGATAGAGCTTATTATTGAAAACTGAAAACTGAAAACACTGTAACAAAATAATTTTTAAATGTGTGAATAGTATTGCAGGACCCATTTTTAATAAAAAATTAGTAAAAAAGTATATGAACAGTGTGCGCGCAGTGCGTAAACAGTGCGCGCACAGTGCACGCACAATGCAAGCCTGCACTCCTTGTCCCCCACGCGGCAGAACCGAAAAAAAAAAAAAATGGCAAAACGTGAAAAACGCAAACGGTGAAAACAAAAGCCGGATCCAAACGGGCATTTTGTTTGGCAAAGAGGAAAAGTGAAGAAGGAAGGAGGAGGAAAAGAGCTCTCCTACGGAGTGAAAGAGACAGATTCCTGTCTCCCTCTTGGTATATCCCTACTCTCTTGCCCATGCATTCTCCCTCCTTTTTTTTTTTTTTTTTTTTTTTCATTTTTTAAGAATAAGAGGTAATGCTTGAATGGGATGTAGTATGCTAGCAGTCTAGATGTTTCCACAGTCCCTTGGTGAAAATTTGATATTTGTAGAATTTTTGAGGTTCAGCACACAAATTTAGGGCGGACAAAATATAGTATCTACACTTTCTTATTTTTGATTTTTTAAAATTTTTTATTTAATAAAAAAAATTATTTTTTTTTATACGCTAATATTTTGGGCTAGATTGGTTAAAATGTAGGCGGCTTAGGTGATTAACTAAGTTGTCTAGTGGTTGGGTTGAGCTTTATGTTTATGTTGGGATAAGATTAGAAAGCAAAAATTGTCGTGGACTTTTTTGCAGGTTGTAAAGGTTAGCTGTGCATGGTAGACCTTTGTAAGCAACAAATGTCAGTACAAGTAAACATATAAGAAATTTGTAGGGAAAATTCAAAGAAGAGCTAGATAGGCCATTATCTTACAATTAGTATTTGTCAAGAAGTTGTAATTGTGGTAGATATCTAGTTAGTTTATTATTACTAACTTTCTCTTCCCTCCAAACTTTTATATAGCGATTAATTCATAAGTAAATAAAAGGACACGTGTGATGGTGAAATAAAAATTTTTAAGTATTGTCCTGTCAGTATTGCACCTCTCAAAATCTATAGCCATTTGTAATTAATTACAAGGATGCGTATGGTCCCCTAAATAGAAGTTTGTAAGTATAGTCTTGTCCTATTGCATCTCTGTTCAGTTATAAAAGGTGGTGGCATTCTTTGTTCATTGTAAGGCAACAAAAAATAATACAGGTCGCATCAGTTCCCTCTTAGTGATCATCATCATCTCTCTGCAACAAGGAGGAGTTCTTGGCGATTGGGCCGTAGGGAGGTAAAGGTGGAAATCCCTGGAGCTTCGTGGAAAATAATGGTGGGATCATTGGGATGAAAATCGTTCATGGAGATGTCATCGATTCAATTACATTCAAATATGGAGATGAATATGGTATACTCCAGCATTCTAAGAAGGTTGGTGGTAATGGTGGCAGTAAAACTAACGAGGTACATATATACTGCTACTACTCAGTTACATTAATCATGCATTTTTGTGAAACAAGAAATTAAATATACATAAAATAAAGTTGATTTTTTTTTTTTTTTTGGGTGCATTATACGTAGATATCGCTCAAGTGGCCTGAAGAGTACATGACATCCTTTAGCTGTTCAACTGTGAAATATGGGACCCATATTGTAATTCGTTCTCTACGTTTTAAAATGGACCCTATGGAACTGAGACCGGTCAATCATTTTCCCACCGTATGGAGGGTGGCGTAATTGTTGGATTCTATGGTCGTGCGGGTGATAATGTTGATGCCATTGGTGCCTATGTTAAAATAACGCCGAAAGAGGTTTGGTCATTATTGTTTCCCAAATTTCATGTTTTATTCGAGGACTAAATTAAAGATGTATTCATTTACAAATTGTTGTACTTGTTTAATAGCAGGACAATACTTTGAAAATGGTTTTACCTGTACCTCAAGTACCTGGGCCGTGGGGTGGGCATGGCGGGATGGAATGGGATGATGGAGTTTTTCCGGCAATCCGTGAATTGCAATTGCACGTTGGAGCTTCAGTGATTCTTGCAATTCGTGTGTTGTATGAAAGCAAAGACGGGGAACCCGTTTGGTCACCGAAGCATGGTGGAGATGGTGGTGGTCAAATTAAGACGGTAAATAAATAATAATAACTATTACACTGTCGTTATTTAAATATGAAAAAATTTGCAACTATAATTCTGACACACTATGCAAAGATGTTACAATACCATGCATGTTACTTTGATTTGTTAGTTGAGCTATAGAACATACGATAAACTTTACAAGCATACATAATTCTAATTCTAATCAAAATTTTGCTAATCCTATTTGTATTCTGGTTTGGTAGATAAAACTGGAAGTATCAAAGGAATTCTTGGTTCGCATTGCGGGATTTTATGGGCCTGTTAAAGGGAGCGATAGCTTCAAAACTTTGCGGTCCATTACATTCTACACAAACAAAGCCAAATATGGACCCCATGGCAATGAGATTGGTGATGCTTTGACATCAAGTGTTGCCGCAGGAAAGGTTGTTGGTTTCCATGGAAGAAGTGGTGTCTATTTAGATGCCATAGGAGTGCATATGGAATACTTCTAAACATGTTACTAGAGAATGAGCAGCATTCATAAATAATCTACTACTTGAATATGTTTCTTTTTAATTGGCTTTGAAGGGAATAATTGAATGGGGGAAAAATCATCTACTTAAAGAAAGTGAGACGTGCATTTCCTCTTCTTTAAGTTGGGGGATAATAGCCCGATTCTATGTGTTATTTGAAAATTTTTGTGGTGTTGTTGTCGTTGTTTTGGTGTTGTACTGTTTGGTTGAGTTGAGTGTCTCATCTATTTGTAAATTTGTTTTGAATGAAATAAAGCTGCTCATCTGTTTGTTTATTCGTATAATTGATTTACGGTTTTTCTTTGACTTTGCTTAAATTAGGAAAGCTGATATTTTCTTAACCTAAATTTGGTAGTAAAATTAATTAGATATAGGTGATCAATAAAAACAAAAATCTCAAGTTTGAAAATCAATAAATTGAAAATGTTTAACATATGTATTTTTGTATTGATAAATTTGTAGGTACAATTCTCTATATTTATATGATAATATAATAGAAAAAATCATCTTATTTGATCTCCTTGGATAACTCTTCAAATTAAGTTTTGCATCGATGTAGTCTTGACTCGAACACAATGTCCTTCAGTTGGATTGGAAAGTGGATTGAAAGGGATTTGAAACGTAATTGTGATGACCCTTTGGCAATGTGCTTGTTAGAAATTTCTCGTTCTTCACATTCCTTACGTTCTATGTGTGCTCTTCAAATGTTTTTGATCTTCGAAAATTTGTGGTGAAAGTTCTATAGGATTTCAAAGCTTAAATTTTATGAAGTTTGATAGATCAAAGAATGAAGAGGAACCCAGTTTCGAACTACCAATGCTGTAACTTTGACATTGAGTGTGATGATCGGAGGAAGGGTTTAGCAGCAAAAACTGTGAGTGCTTTACAAGACAAAAGGAGTGAAAATATGAGTGTTGTTGATGAGAGGAGCAACAAAGGAGATGAGAGAGGAGATTAAAGCACGGCTGCGATTTTCTCCGCATACTATGTTTTGTATTTGAGACAACAACTGCCTAGTATTATTGGTTAGAGACAAAGTCTATTGTTTTTTATTTAACAAGTGTTTTTAGCTACTTTTGTTTTTCATGTTGTTTTTTTAAAGGGTCAAAAGTAAAATTGAAAAAGCTTGAGAATTGTGGGGTTTCGGAATAAAATGAGGTAATGAAGAGAGCTTTTGAGTTTGATTCTTTGTTTGGCAAAGAGGAAAAGTGGAGGAAGAAGGAGGAGGAAAAGAGCTCTCCTACAGAGTGAAAGAGACAAATTCCTGTCTCCCTCTTGGTATATCCCTGCTCTCTTGCCCATGCATTCTCTCCTTTTTTAAAAAAAATTTCATTTTTTAAGAATAAGAGGGAATAGGCTAATTTCACTTTTTATTATAAACTATAACCCCAATTACACTACTCCTACAAAGAGCCCATTTGGTAATGTTGTTCTAGTAACGTTGTTTGTATTTTTTGAAAAAATGTTTAGGTGAAAAAATGTATGAAAATACATGTAATATTGTTTAAACACATAAAACTATTATTTAAACAACAATAACAAACGAGCCCTAAATTATTGGAATGTTTGATTGTCCCTCCATTCTCCATTTTCAAAAATACTTCACGTCCTCTATTTTGATATTAATTCTAAAATTTAATATTAGAATATCAATTTACCTATAGTTATATGTTTTGTAGAAAGCTTAAATTGGT
Source organism: Castanopsis chinensis (assembly GCA_032878915.1). NCBI lineage: Eukaryota > Viridiplantae > Streptophyta > Magnoliopsida > Fagales > Fagaceae > Castanopsis > Castanopsis chinensis. The sequence goes on along the minus strand of JAVQMG010000080.1, from coordinate 1,899,107 downwards.
ATTTAAATACTAAATTCTTACTTACTAAAAAAAAATGCTAAATTCTGTCACACTTAACATTAAAACAAACTGTCAGAGAAACACTAAAATAGAGTTATAATTTTGGGAGATTAATGGTGTATTTCAATAGTTATGGGGTTATATGGAATCGAAGTGATAGTTTAAGATATATATAAAAAATAAATTAATTTGCACTAACTATATTCCAATTGAGTGTGTTTGTGTGTGTCTATATATAAATATATATATATATATATATATATATATATACTTATGTGTGTTCTCTCTGTAATGATTGCTCTTTAATCATGAGGGCATTTTCAACAATTAACGCTCTTGGATCCATAAGGCATCCCTTCATAACTCGTTGGGAAGACTAATGAATTTTCTTTGGTCCATCTGTAATCATTGCCCTCCCCTCTTAACCAACATCATCTCTAGACCTGTCAGGTAACTTGCAAAGCTCGAGATACTGAGGGTCCATGCTAAGCCCGACGGGTGAAATAACGTGCCGACGTGTGGATGCGATAGGTCCCACAGGCAATTACTTGTCCTCCACTTACACATCCCTATATGAAAATGGCTTGCACACCACATCCAAAGATTCCTCTCCACATACATATCTTCCCAATATGGGATGGAAAGCCCTAGAATCTCAAGGCAATAATTCCATATCTTCTCAACAAAAAACCTCCCAAAATCGAGGGATTCAGGTCAGCTCTCCACGACTATATAAACATCAAACCTTAACTTTCTTGAGGTATGTGAAATCTCCTAGCTCTTGCATTCTTGAGTTATTAGAGATTCTTCTATCACTGACTTAACTTTTGGAGGGCTTTTGGCCGGCACCCCACCAATGCTCTCTGTAGGTTCTTTGTTCTTTTTGTTCTTTAGCTTCCTCAATTGGTGAGTGTGTCAACAATCAACTCATTGATGATTTTGTGCATCATCAATAATATTATACTTTACCAATTGACTTAACTAAAAGTTACAATAAAAAAAAATATTGTAAAGAGACTAATTAAGGATGTTTGAAAATATAAAACTGCCATTGAAGTTGTTTGTTTATGTTGGTGCAAACACAATAATAATGGAAGAAATACAAGAGAAATTGAATAATACTTCTAAATATTATTAATTTGAAGATAAAAAATACACAACATTATTTGGACTAAGGCACAACGCTCGCTCTCTTTTAAGGAGATTCAAGCTCTTAGTTGGCAAAACTTTGTAACCGGTGCAAACCTTTTTTGACTTGTCTCTCTCAAGATACAACAGTCTAACAAATGTCGTATGGCTAGAACCTCCTTCCTCCACCTCCCCTTGCGCATGTATCTAGCCCAAATCTGAATCAATACATATTAGCCTATTAATCACCACAATTAAAAAGAATAAAAGAGTCCCTCTTATTTTCAACATAGGATTAAACATTCTACTAATTTCTTATCCTCCATATTAACTCCCACATCTTTATATTTATCTTGTCATATTTATTCATTTTAATTAAATAATATTAAAATGCTCCAATAGTTTAAGGGTAGGGATGGCTTGTGTTGAAATGATAAAAGAGAGGTTAATATGGTTTACTATGTACAAATGAAGTCATTTGTTTGGTAGATTTAGCTTGTATTTTTAAACTATGGGGTAGATTAAAGATGGTTTAGCCATGTGCAATGGGAATTATCAATGTATTAAAAAAATGATTCAATTCAAGTTAGGGAATGAAAAGGAACATGAGGAAGGGCCTAAAATAACATGGGTAAAAGTGACAACGAATGAAATGTTAATTGAGAAAGAGTGCATATGAGTTAACCAAATAAATGAAGAGCTTTTATAATTTAGCACATTCAATCTTCAAGGAAGGAAGAATGAGAGATTCAATTGTTGATTGAGGAATTTTTTTTTTTTTTTTTGGGGAAATGTTGAATGAGGAAATTGATAAATAATACATTCAAGTTGCTCAATTAGTTGGTGATTACAAGAAGGAAGAAGAAAAGTATCCAACTATCAGGATGGTCTCCACTCAATTTTCCTACTCCTTCGATCTAATTGACCATAATTTTAATTTAGATTATGTCCAATTAAATTGAATAAATTAGTAGAGCTAGCAAGCCTAGCATGTCTTTTTTTTTTTTTTTTTTTTTTTTTTTTTATGCTACTATACCTAATATATTACTAATCAAGTTTGTAAGGGCTAGGTTTGATCCACAACCTAAAAGATTTAGACAATGGCCCAATAAACCCATGACAATAGATTTGTTAGAGAGTGAATTTGTTACTGAACGTTCAATGAGATAATTGTAAATCACAATAGGATAGGGGGCAAATGGAATGACTAAGACAAACAAGTTGAAAAGAAAAGCACTTCTCGATCAAGCCCGAGGAAGGTATGTTTTTATATATATGTGTCTCCTTCTAACTTATACAAATGTTCAAGTTCTTGGATACGAAGTGGTTTTCTTCCCTTCTTTCTCATTTTTTTGCATCTAGATCATCCTTTTCCTTTTATATCCAACCACAAATCATCTGAATCTTACAATTGGAGGGCTGAAATTGTACTCCTAGGACTCTTGTCCCATCCAGAACATACTAGTAAACTTTACCCTATAATCTTAGCTGTGCCACTGCTATTCATGGTCATTTCCTCATTAATGCAATCAAAAGAGTGGTTGTCTTGTATTTAATACGGAAGGGATGGCTTCCATACCCTTCATTCTTCATCCTTCTTGTATTCTTTTTCAAATTTGCTTTCTTTCCTTTTTGAGGTTTTTTCAATGTAATACGTCCTTTTTTATGTTATGCATAATCTCTATCTGGAAAAAAAAAAAGTTTTCAAGTGACACAATGCACTCTTCTAGGCTCCCGATAAACTTTGTGCACTCTTGGAATGATCAAAATCATGTCTCGGTAACTTTCAACATTATCCTAAAAATTCCTATTGAAATTCCTAAAAATTTCAAAAGTACATAACACAATTCCTTGCCACATTCATTTTCCATACAAATTAAAACAACAAACCCCCACTTCACAAAATTAAAAGAAAAAAAAAATTAACATTTCCAATCTTCACCTAACACTCATGACCCAAATGCAAAGGTAAAAACAGAAACAAACAATAGAAAAACATATATATATATATATAAATTTATAATAATAAAAAAAGACATCTTTACCTTTGTTCATCCCGGATTTCACTCTTCTGCACTTGCTTTGCCCTTGTAAAAAAAACCTGCCACCACAACCAAAAATCAATAAAATTTTCAAAAACAATAAAATTTTCAACACACACACATAGAGAAAGAGAGTAAAGAACTTTACTACGATGAGAGGAATAGTGGTGACAGTGAAGCTTGTTGTTGTCATCCAAGGAAACCAAGCCCAACAAAATGAACCGTTTCGATGATTAAAAATGAGGACCAAAGAATGAGAGGAACCCAGTTTAGAACTACCAATGCTGTAACTTTAACACTGACTGTGATGATCAGAGGAAGGGTTTAACAGTAAAAACTGTGAGAGCTTTACAACACAAGACAGTGGTGGCTCTAAGAATATTTTTCAGGGTGTTTCTTAAGAATCATAAATTACACAATCTAATAAAAAGAGAAATTTATATATTGACAACAACAACAACAATAAAAAAAACACTCAAATACATAAAGCTTTTACAATTTTCTTCTACATGTTTTCATATTTTGAAATTGTTGCATGATAGTCTCATTATCAATGCTGCAAGCTATATCTCTTTCAATGTACACAACCAAGCAATCATTCATCCACTGATCTCCCATTCGATTACGCAATTCATTTTTTTATATATTTTATTGCTAAGAAACTTAATTCTATATTGCAGTAGCACCAAGAAAGGTCAAAACTAATTTCATAAGCAAATAGACTAATGGATAAGTGTCATACTTCCTATTCAACGTGTTTGAGTAGTGAGTGTCTGAGAGTGAGGATTGATCTTGGACTCTTGGGCTTTTCTATTAGGCATTTGAGCTTGGTTTTATTATAATTTTTTTTTTTTTCAGATTTTAGTTCAATTTTTATTTTTTGACCTTTTCTTTTTGCTTGAAATGCCCCAATGTATTGTTAAGTTGCCCACATTTTAAACCAAAATTTAATTTTATTAGCATAAAAAACCTCAGGATGATCACAAATTTTTTTTAAGGGTAGATAAATATAAAATTTTAAATTATTATATATAAATTTTTTTTTTTTTTTTTTTTTTCAGGCCAGGGTGGTCCAGGGACCACCATGGCCATAAGGTGCACCCGCCTCTGAGACAAAAGGAGTGAAAATATGAGTGTTGTTGATGATCAGGGAGAAACAACGGAGATGAGAGAGGAGGAGATTAAAGCACGGTCGCAATTTTCTCCGCATACTATGTTTTGTATTTGAGACAACAATTGCTGCCTAGTACTATTGGTTAGAGACAGAGTCTACTGTTTTTTTTTATTTTACAACTGGTTTTTGCTACTTTTGTTTCTCTTTTTTTTTTTTTTTAAGGGTCAAAAATAAAATGGAAAAAAGCTTGAGAATTGTGGGGTTTAGAAATAAAATGAGGTAATGAAGAGAGCTTTTGAGTTTGATTCTTTATTTGGCAAAGAGGAAAAGCGAAGGAGGAAGAAGGAGGAGGAAAAGAGCTCCTACAGAGTGAAAGAGAGAGATTCCTATCTCCCTCTTGGTATATCCGTATTCTCTTACTCATGAATTCTCTCTCCTTTTCTTTTTTTATTTTCATTTTTTAAGAATGAGAATAAATAGGCTAATTTCACTTTTCGTTATAAACTATAACTCTAATTACACTTCACCTACTAAATTATTGGAATGCTCGATTGACCTTCCATTCTCCATTTTCAAAAATACTTCACGTTCTCTGTTTTGATATTAATTCTAACATAATCAATATTAGAAACTCTAATTACACTTCATCTACTAATTATTGGAATGCTCGATTGACCTTCCATTCTCCATTTTCAAAAATACTTCACGTCCTCTATTTTGATATTAATTCTAACATTATTTAATATTAGAAGATCAATTTTATGTGTTTTGTAGAAAGGGATAAATTGGTATTTAAATGCTAAATTCTGTCACACTGAACATCAAAACAAACAATAGGAGAAACACTGAAATAGAGTTATAATTTTAGGGAATTCACTGTGTATTTCAATAGTTAAGGGGTTAAATGGAATCGAAGTGATAGTTTAAGATGAAAAAATGTAATTTGCAATTAATATATTCCAATTGAGCTTGTGTGTGTGCGCGTGCATGCGCGCATGTGTGTGTCTATATACATAGCTTATGTGTGTTCTTTCTGTAATGATTGCTCTTTAATCATGAGGTTAAGATAGTATTCAAACCCAAATTCCATAGTCAACAATTAATGAGGGCATTTTCAACATTTAAAGCTCAAGATCCGGTAGGCATCCCCACGTAGCGCATTGGGAAGATTAATGAATTTTCTTTGGTCCATCTGTAATCATTGCCCTCCCCTCCTGACCAAGTAACTTGCAAAACTCAAGATACTGATGATCCATGCTAAGCCCGACGAGTGGAATAACCTACCAACGGACAAATGCGATGGGTCCCACAAGCACTAACGTGTCCTCCATTTACACATCCCTATATGGAAATGGCTTGCGCACCACATCCAAAGATTCCTCTCCACATACATATCTTCCCAATATGGGAAGGAAAGCCTTAGGATCTCGGGGCAATAATTCTATATCTTCTCTATAAGGAAACCTCCTAAAATCAAGGGATTCAATTGAGCTCTCCACAACTATATAAACATCAAACCATAACTTTCTTGAGGTACGTGAAATCTCCCAGCTCTTACATTTTTGAGTTATTGGAGATCCCTCTATCACTAACTTAACCTTTAGAGGGTTTTCGGTCGGCACCCCACCAATGCTTTCTGTAGGTTATTCGTTCTTTTTGTTCTTTAGGTACCATAATTGGCGCGGGTGTGCACAATCAACTCACTGTTGATTTTGTGCATCATCAATAATATTAAACTTTACCAATTGACATAACTAAAAACTACAATAAAAAAAAATTGTAGAGAGACTAATTAAGGATGTTTGAAACTATAAAATTGGGATTGAAGTTGTTTGTTTATGTTAGTGCAAACACAAGAATAATGGAAGAAACACAAGAGAAACTGAATTGTACTTCTGAATATTATTAATTAGAAGATAAAAAAATACACAAGATTATTTAGACTGGGGCATGGCACTCACTCTATTTAAGGAGATTCAAGTCCTTAGTCGGCTAAATTTTGTAATCGGTGCAGACCTTCTCTGACTTGTCTCCCCCAAGATACAACTGCCTAACAAATATCGTATGGCTAGAACCTCCTCCCTCCACCTCTCCCTTGTGCACGTATCTAGCCCAATATCGCAATCAATACATATTTGCCCATTAATCACTACAATTAAAAAGAATAAAAGAGTCTCTTTCATTTTCAACATGGGATTAAACATTCTGCTAATTCCTTATCTTCCATATTAACTCCCACATCTTTATACTTATATTGTTATATTTATCCATTTTAATTAAATAATATTAAAATGCTCCAACAGTTTAAGGATGGGGATGGTTTGTGTTGAAAAAGATAAAAGAAAGGTTAATATGGTTTACTATGGACAAGTGAAGTCATTTGTTTGATAGATTTAGCTTGTATTTTTAAAATATGGGAGAGATTTAAGATGGTTTTAGTCATTTTGGGAATTGATCAATGTATTAAAAATAAATGGTTCAATTCAAGTTGGGAATGAAAAGGAACATGAGGAGAGGCCTAAAATAACATGGGTAAAAGTGACAACAAATGATATGTTAATTGAGAAATTGATAAAAGGTGCATATGAGTCAACCAAATAAATGACGAGCTTTTATAATTCAACACAATCAATCTTCAAGGAAGGAAGAATGAGAGATTCAATTGTTGATTGAGGAATTTTTTTTTTTATATATAGGAAATATTGAATGAGGAAATTGATAAATAATAAATAGAAGTTACTCAATTAGTTGGTGCTTACAAGGAGGAAGAAGAAATTATCCAACTATTAGGATGGTCTCCACTCAATTGTCCTACCCCTTCCACCTAATAGACCATAATTTTAAGGCAAAAACCACATTTTCGTCTCTACATTTTCACGCGATTCCCACATTTTTAGTCCCTATTTAGAAAAACGTCATCTATTTTAGTCCTTTTCGTCAGTGTCCTAACGGCAAAATCTTACGAGGTAGACGAAACTATTGAAATAATAACAAAAATTTTATTTTGGCATTAAAAAATGCCACGTCAGCATCTAAATTTAAAAAATTAATTTATTAATTTTAACTAAATAAAAAAAATAAAAACAAAAATTACATGAATTGAGATCGTATCTTGAACAAGAATAACAAGAACACATATCCAGATCTAAGAACACAAAATTAAAATCCAAAAATCACAAACCTAGAAACACAAACACACACCTAGCAACAAATCTTGTCAGCCAAACATAAAAGCAACAAACACAAACTCAAACATCAGTAAGAATACAAACACAAACCTAGCAATCCATCTTCAAAAAACCTGCGATCCATCTTCAGAAAACTCAAAAAACCCAAATCCAAACATAAACCCAAATCCAAACACTGACGATAAGTATGGTTATTTGACTTTCAAGTTTGTGGCAGCGATTGTTGATGGTAGCGTATTATGATATGGGTTTCGAATAATGTGTGTGAATGTGATTTGTGGTTGAGAGTACTCTGGCGTGCTTTGAGTGAGTATCTGAGAGCAAGGAAGATGAGGATGTGGAGTGAATGACTGTGGGATTGGTAGCTTTAATCATTGTGCTGAAGAAGAAGGGGAAAAGGAGAAAAGTAATTTGACCACTGACTAGTGATGAATTCGACACTGAAAAGGACTCTGCACTTAAAGGTAAAGCATTGGCAGCCTCGTTGCAATTTTCAACACCTTTTGCACTTATACATTGACTGTGTTTGAAGTGGTAAGCCATATGAAATTAATTTGGACCCACATGTTAATTTGTAGTGGAAAATATATCCAGTTCATGGACACTATATTCTGGCTTCCAGTTTTTGATGATCAAGTGAGATTTCTGAATAAACCATGGTCATGGTCTATGCTTATACACTGATACATTCTCGTCTTGTTTGTCGCATGTTTGAAACCAAATGACAACGACATTTTGATCAACCTGAGCCACTTACCTGGATTTGGGTTTGTATTTGGATTTGGGTTTTTTGGGTTTTCTGAAGATAGATTGCAAGTTTTCTGAAGATGGATTGCTGGGTTTGTGTTTGTATTCTTACTGGTGTTTGGGTTTGTGTTTGTTGTTTTTGTGTTTTTGGTTGAGAAGAAAAAACAGTTGCTAAGTTTGTGTTTGTTGCTTTTGTGTTTGGTTGACAAGATCTGTTGCTGGGTTTGTGTTTATGTTTCTGGAATTGTGATTTTTGGTTTTTAATTTTGTGTTCTTACATCTGGATTTGTGTTCTTGTTGTTCTTGTTTAAAACATGATCTCAATTCATATAATTTTTGGTTTTTATTTTATTTTTTTTAATTTTTTTATTTAGTTAAAATTAATAAATTAATTTTTTTAATTTAGATGCTAACGTAGTTTTTTTTAATATCAAAATAAAATTTTTTATTATTATTTTAATAGTTCCGTCTATCACGTAGGATTTTGCCATTAGCGCACTGACGGAAAATACTAAAATGGATGACATTTTTCTAAATAGGGAATAAAAGCGGCGAAAATTAAAGATAGTGACCATAGTGAAAATTGCATGAAAATGTAGAGACGAAAATGTGATTTTTGCCTAATTTTAATTTAGATTAAGACTAATTAAGTTGAATAAATTAGTAGAGCTAGCAAGCCTAGCATGTCTTTTTTTTGCTACTATGCCTAATATTTTACTAATCAAGTCCAATACGTGTATTTGATGCCTCCAGCCTATTAATTAAAAAACGTTTATTTATTTTGACCTATCCAACATTAATTAGAATATTCATTAATATTTTTTCTCCAATAATAAAATAATATTCATTAATTTTAAATGTCTATACTTTACTTTTTATGTGAATTATATTTGATCCCCATTTAAATTTCAAGTATGATCTCATAAATCCATATAAATCACAAACTTTCTTATTAAAAGAAATTCATTAAACCACAATATTATTGGTCAAACCAAGGTGACTGATCATCACAAATAGAGCTGAAGCCCACCAATTTCCATGTAAAATTATTCTTTGTTCTTTTTTATGTTATTTATACAAATTGATAGCCTTATCATTTTTGATATATTGATGATTAAGGATTGAAAGATTTTAACCCCCATATCCTAAACATGATTCTCAAACAACAACAACAACAACAAAATCAAAAACAAAAAGTCTCTCACCCCCACTTTGCGCCCAAAGGCCAAGTGGCTTAGACTGTTGAGATATTGATGGATCGGGGTAATCACTGTGTCACTGATGTAGCTTACTGGGCCTCCTAAAAAAACCTCATACTCCAATTTTTCATATGCTTTTCAATAAGCCTAGACCCATTAGCTTATTCTCGAAAGATATATTAATAGAACCCATCCTGATGGGTCCAACCCAAAACAAAACCCATACAGAGGGTCCAAATTTGAATCCATTTTTTACAAAATTCTTCAATCGAGATCTTTTTGAATTGATACTTCCAAATCTAGGTTGAGTGGAGTTCCAGTTCCATGATATCGTCCATCGTATTTGCAATTTCACATTACTTGTGAGGAATTTCTTATAATTATGTACAATTACATATACTTCGTAGGGTAAGAGTTGGGTCTAGTACTCCTGTGCATTGAACCCATTGAAATGCAAACACGTGACAATTATTTAACATCTATCAAAATGTTAACGGGTCAAATGCAGAAGAGCATTGGACCCAAGTCGATTCTTATTTCTTAAACTATATACAATTTTTTTTCATTTTTTTTCCCTCTTTCTTTGCTATAACTTTTTGTACATATGTACTTGAGCCAAAAGTAGATGTTGCGATATATATCATAATAAGCTACTTAATACTTTCCATTTCTTTAAATACAAGCACTACTAGGATTTGTTTCAATTTTTCCACCTTTTTTTCCCCTAGATACAACTTTTCAAACAACTCAATTTAAATTGTTCCTAGGAAATATAATACTGTCCTTATGTCTAATTAGAGAATATAAAATGTAGCTCTTAAGGAACTTTACCTAAATTTTACTTTTACCAAATATATTTTTTTTAAAGCTATACCAAACAAGCACAATAGCTAAACCAATTCTTGTTGACAAGATTTGTAAAGCAAAAGTAATACACAAAACTTTGTAACTCAATCGACATTTCTTGGTGTTTACAATGAAGACATTCATGGATCAAATTCCTTTCCCCAACTATTGAATTATCAAAAAAAAAACACACACACACACAAAAGTGCTCAGATAAGGGCACATATCCAGCAACTCCAAAGCTCAAGTGCAGTGTCTTGCAAAGCAAAACAATACAGTGAAAGCACTAAGATAAGGGCACACATCCAGCAACTCCAAAGCTCAAGCGCAGTGTCAATGCAAGTAAATTGATTATAGAGAGGGCATCAACACTCCAGGGCTAAAATTCAATGTTAATTCAAGCAAATTGATTATAGAGAGGGCATGCATCAACATTGAGAAAGCCCACATGAAGCACCTTCTCAAGGAAGTCTTTGCTTTTGTGGCCATAAAGTGCCATCACTAGGCATTGGGCAGCATTAGCGACTCCCATTAAAGGGAGGGAAAATGGTTCTGCACGTATATTACCAATTCCACCCATTCCAAAGTGCATCATGATACCATTGAGGATCATTGTGTGATGAAGAAGGTTGGTTTGGTTATGGAGAGGAGAAAGCGAGTGGTCACTCTGGAACATGGTTTGGGATTTAATTAGGAAGTTGGTGCCTTGGTGAGAGAGTAGTGATGTTTGTTTATATATTGGTTTTCAAAGTGCATCAATACCAAATCACCACTTGTACATAAAGGAAAGCACAAAAAAATAAGTGCAAAGGTATATGATTCCAAATAAATTTCTTAGGCAATCCAAAACGTAAAGAGTAGGCAAAGGCAGAAACTAGAAAAAAAAAAAAAAAAGAATCTGAATGCGTGGAAGTGTGGAACCATTGAACCTTTGTAATGCCAATTGTGTTATCTTCTCTGGCAAACTTGGACCAAAAATAAAAAGTAAAAAGAGATCATATTCGCTTCCTCATACAAATAGACAGGCATTATTTTTCTAAACAATTTTTTTTAATTCTATTTAATTTCAAAATGAAGGCAACTTAAGAAAATTATATTTAATTTTTTGACAAGAAATATTCATATTCCTTATATTGAATGAGCATATTTAACGAAGAAAAAGAGGGGAGTAACCTTGTCTGTTTACCTCAAATAAGCTAACCACAAAAATTGGGCAAGAGGAGGAAGAGAGTGGTCACTCTGGAACATGATTTGGGATTTGGTTAGGAAGTTGGTGCCTTGGTGAGAGAGTAGTGATGTTTGTTTATATATTGGTTTTAAAGTGCATCAATACCAAATCACCACTTGTACATAAACGAAAGCACAAAAAAATAGGTGCAAAGGTATATGATTCCAAAAGGAAATATAGCTTGCAAAAGAAATTATATAAATACTTTGCATTATTTTCAAAAAGTAAGGATGCATTTGATTTTTTTTTTCTTTAAAAAATGTTGAGATATGGCTTGAATAAGGCCCAAGTATTACACATTAGATTTATCACAGTGAATCACACTGAATGCTGGTCACTCCTATCCTTCTTTGTATTTGATTTCTATTTCAGTTAGCTGTTCCTCCACTCTCTGTGCTGCAACAATCTTGGTGCTGTCACTCTTGGCTAACATCTTCGGATGAATATTTGTGGTCTTTCACACAATGGCTAGGTCTAGCTATGATGTATTCTTTTGTGTAACATTCTTCTCAAATAATGTTTAATCTTATCTAATATATACATCGGTTGCATGCAACCTTTGTCTAATAGTGTATGGGAACCACACACTTTTAGACTCCACATGTTGTGAGACATTAGTTGTAATGGATATACGCTTTATTGTGCTTCGCTCCACTATGCACATAAGGTCCCTAACTCAGTGGCCCAGTATCAAATATGAGTCAACTCTAACAGTTGTGAATTGTTTTGGACCCGTAGACTTGCTCTAAAAGTTACCACATTATTAAACCTCAAATTAGATTGAGTTGGTCTTGCTCGTCATATGGCCAGTTGACTAGCTGACCAATTCCATTTCTGATCCGCAGTATATTCTACAGTTATAGCAACTTCTACACTTACAACAACGACAGATAAACCTTGTTATTCTACGCAGGTAACAAACCCCTTTGATTTCTAATATTCTGAGAAGTAAGACTTTCGAAAGGTGTTTTTATATTTGTCCCCCTTAGCATTAAGTAAGACTTTTGAAACTTAAGGGTACTTGGATTGGATAGCCTAACAGAAAACTACCAATAGAAGAACAAGGCTCCACTGTCCTGCATTCTCACACCCTTAGGAGGTTGAAGCTGATCAAGTTATGAGACTTCTTAGCAAGAGAAAATTGCTGTTTGTCCTTTGTTGCTTTTGTTTAAACCTTGGTGTTGCTATAGACACCATCACATCTTCTCAATCCAACAAAGACCCTGGCAACATAGAAAAAAAGTGAAAACAAAGAGAGGAATAGAGAGATATCCGGATTTTTTGTTTTTAGTTTGAGTTGATTTTTAAATTTTGCGTGCAAATCTAAAGTGCTAAGACATCTGGATACAACTTGCCTAGTATCCAATGGGGGAAAAACTCTTAAATCTTATGCCTCCATATCCAATACAGATTAATAATTAAAATTATTTTACTATTCAGCTTATTTTTACTATTATTTAAGAGCTTCATTGTACTTTTTGATACTATTCATAGGCTTCACTATACTATTTCAACTAACTTTTACATTTATCTATAATACTTTCAGTAATAAGTTTTCAGTTTAAGCAAAATAAGTTGTATCCAAACAGACCCTATTATTTTGCCTAGAAACCGATATATATGGACAAGTCTTGTCCTGTAGCATCTTCTTCAGTTATAAAAGGAGACGACATTCTTTGTTCTCTGTTAGTGATCATCAATATCTCTTTGCAACATGGAGGAGTTCTTGACGGTTGGGCCGTGGGGAGGTGAATTGCCTTTTAAAAACTCGATAGATACCACCTGTCGAGCTAGCTGTCGAGATTTAAAATACAACACTTCTTCACTTTTTTCTAGAGCAGATTTGCATGGCTTCAATACTTGTACTTGAACTCTTATTCCTTGAAGTATTAAACGCATCCTAGATCTACCAAATTATAAGTAAAGTGCGTTTTGTTAAAATATAAGCCAATTCTAAATGACATATGTTCTTAACATAATACACATATGTCCTAACAATTTAAAAAACATATAACAAATCTAATTTACCTTTTAGATTTTTTTTATTTTTTTAAAAAAAATCAGAGAAAGAATGGGAACCCATCGGAGGTGTTGTTTATGGGTGGAGGAAGTTTGTAAAGTTTATAGACCCCTTAAAACACAATTGGATTAACCTAGTTAACAAGCCAAGTTATTACTTAGTCCAAATTCTAGATCTAGGTTAACACAATCATATAATCATATCAATGTAAAGTGCGGAATAAAAAGAACACAAAAAAATGATGACTCAAGAAAACCAAACTGGTAAAATACCTAGGGAGGATTTAACCTAGCTATCCTCATGGTAAACCTGAATCCACTATAAAAGAATCGAAATTTGTACAATAGCAACTTAGACCACTAACATCCTATTGCTATCCACCAGTAGAAAACTTAATGACACGACCACGTGCAAGCTCTGAGACCACAGACTCCTTCTTTCTTGGATTCTCTAGTAAGTACAAACACTTCCGCTTGTGTATCTTTAAGCTCTTATGGCAGCAACTGAATGATCATCAAGCTCTTGAAGAAATCTCTTTTCTGATAATCCTAAGCTTGTGTGAAGACAAACACCTCTTAGATCTCACAAGAGATTCACACCAACAGCAATATCAGCAACTTCATAAACGTGGCTAGGGTTTGCCTTTTATACCTAGGGCAAAACATAGTACCCTACATGTCATACGGGCTTAGGGCTGAGTTGGAAATTCTGCAGAAAAAACAATCTGCACGACTTTCGATCGGTCAATTCTAATTCTCGATCGATCGAGCCAGGAAGATTTACATAGTAACTTCTGCAGTTAACTCGATTCCAACTTTACATGAATGATATACTTTGAGCAAGTCTAAAATAGACTAAACACCTGTTTTGATCATGGTTTGCTAATAATACACATTAGAGCTCTAATGCATTAGTTCCTAAGTACTTAGAACCTAACAAACTCTCCATTTGGCAATCCGTGACAAAACACAACTAAAAGCTCAAAGTTTACAAAGAAAAGCCCTTTAAAAAAATATTCCCATTATAACAAATCCAATCCTAACTACTATCCATCAGTTACAAGTGTAGGCAGCAGCTCAATTGAATCAACTTGTATATTTCCTGAAACACTAAACAAAACGCATAAACGTATATGTGGAAAATACAAGTAAATAAAATAAACATCTTGAATTCACAAAACACAAAATATAGACATATATCAATGAATAACTCATAGACATAAGTCAATAAGCAGTGAAACAAGAACCATATATAAAAATGAATGTATCTCCCCCTAACAAGAATACATCAAGAGCCAAAAAAATTAAATACAAAGTGAAGCACCTAGATACAATCTAATCTCCATAGGCTCACAAAAAAAATAAAGTCTCCCCCTAACTACAAAAAGTGCTCAAAAGTACTCAACTGTACTCCCCCTTTTTGTGATGGAATGCCAAAGGGAAATCATAATCCATCATCAAAAGAAGGTGGCAAAGACGAACGTCTGAGACATGCCAAATCTGCTCACAAAACACGGATCTCATCAAGCATGTCCACCAAAATCTAACCATGAGCCGCCTGAACAGTCACGACAATCTCCAAAGTACGACTAATGTCAATGTCATCCGAAGTCAATGGTGGAGAAACAGTAGCAGCTGTAGCAGCATCTACAGGATCAGTAGACTCCTCACCAAAAGTAAAACCTGTAGAAAAAGAAGGGGGTGAGGTACCTAGACATGGCAAAACGGGTCAAAATTTTATGACCTGACCCAACCCGACCAGAAAAATACTCGACCCGAACCCAATTTTTTTTACCCGAAACAAAAATGGGTTGACCCGTGACCCGACCCGACCCGAGTTTTTCAAGTTTTTTGCGGGTCAACCCGACCCGACCCTACCCTACCCAAACCCGAATCACTTTTTTAAAACTTTTTTTTTTTTTTTTGTTAAAAAAAGAGTAAAATTAAGACAATAGTAGTTTAATTGTTTATTGTGAGCTTTAGGGAAAAAATTTATACATTTACATATGCAAATTAATTGAAAGATAAAAAGTTGAGCATTCTATAATGAGTAAAGATTTTTATATATCAAATAGCAAAGTACATGCTAAGATAATATGGTTACAGTAGAATTAAAAATATAGATTTAAAAGTATATAAAAATAGTGAAGCCAAAGTATCAAATTAGCATATATTGATAATGTTTAGACTCATTTTTTAACAATTAATGTCCAAAATAAACGACTTTTCAAAATAAATTATAATATTTCCTAGAGTGTATATTGCTTAACAATGATATGATATTTATAAAAGAGGCCATGTACAAATAAGTTAACAATCAAATTTTAATGTATATCTCAAATTGAAATAGAGTGTCAACCACAATTGATAATAGATTATAAAATTAATTTTCAAGATTGTAAATTTCTTATATGTTTTTATTTTTTATCAAAAGAGCTATCCAATAAGTCATTTGTAATTTTGTTTTATATTTTGAAATGTTGATATTGTGTAGAAATAAAACATGTGTATTTGTTTTTCTTATGTTTGTGTTATTTTGTTTTAGATAGCAATATTAAGATTTGTATAATTTTAAAATTATTGAATAAGTATTAATAAGTTTAACTGAATTCATTCTTGATATAAGTGGTGAAGTCAAAATAATACATTTTACATAAAATAATTTGTTGCATAACTTTTCAAATGACAAATACATGTTATTTTATTTATATAAAAAAAAAAAAAATTCATGTGAAAAATATGGGTCAATACGGGTTAACCCGACCCGACCCGAAACTCGATTGACCCGAACCCATTTTTAACCAGCTTAAGGTGACCCGTTTTTGACCCGTGACCCGTTTGACCCGCAACCCGATTGACCCGACCCAAACCCGACCTGACCCGCCCGTTTTGCCATGTCTAGCGATACCAGAAGGCTCAACTCTATGACGTTTAAAGTGCTCTCTCATCTAAGCAACCCTCTACCCAAGAAAAGTGGCACCTATGGGAGCAATAAAGTGTACGAGCTCAGAAGCGAGGAAGTTAGACAAACCTAAAAATAACAAAATCCTATGAATGAAAACAGGATGAAAAAGAGTATAAGCAGTAGAAGAACCCCTATAAACTTAGTTAAAAGAACAAAGAAACAAATGAGGAAAACTAATAGGAGCATACGTAACCAGAGCATACAAAAATGCACACTGCTCCAAAGGAATGGTGTGCAGATGAGAAATAGACCACACGGAATGACACATTATTTGAAAGATAAGATGAGTAGACTTAGTAAGCTCAGCAGAAGTGATACGAGGTTTAGAACCCCACCGGATAGAAGTACCAGTGATGTATGACATGATGTCGTCTAGGGGAGGAGACACATCATACGGGTAAACAGGATGCTGAACAAGATGCACTCCAAGAGTATCAACCACTACCGAAGGGGTAATGGTGTACTCATCGCCATGAATCCAACTCCTTACAAGAGTGCCAGAATCATAGGAGTGAATAGAAAGGTTCGAATAGAACTCTCTAATCAAGATGGCTGGAGGGGGGGGGGGGAGGGGGAAATCAAAATCCAGAAAAGGCAACTAGCCTCGACGCTCAAAGTTTGCCCTAATGGTAGGATCAAGCTCATTTAACAAAACCTTACGCTCAGCCCAAATCTTTCTCTTAAGATTAAGTGTCTCAAAGGTCTCTTGGTGCTTCGCACTCAAGAATCTATTACTCTTAAAGGAAGGGGCAGAAGAAGAGGAGGATAACCTATTGGCTCTAGTCTTCCTAGGCATGGTGCTAGGATAGAGACAGAGACACAAGAGAAAGAACAGAACAAAACACAATGCAAACTGCAAGTTAGCACAACAAAAAAATAAATAAATAAATAAATCTATATGATGCATGAACAGATAAATATCATGATGCATACTCTAATGCAGTGATAACAAGTTCAAGTTTAAGTTT
Source organism: Castanopsis chinensis (assembly GCA_032878915.1). Classification (NCBI taxonomy): domain Eukaryota; kingdom Viridiplantae; phylum Streptophyta; class Magnoliopsida; order Fagales; family Fagaceae; genus Castanopsis; species Castanopsis chinensis. Next base: position 1,881,663 of record JAVQMG010000080.1, on the reverse strand, counting down.
TGAATCACAAAATTGGCTTGAGCAAAGAGTTTATAACAAAAACTCCAAAATTTTGAAAAACTACTTGTAGAATTTTTATTAAATTAACCAATTGATCATCACACAAGGTACATAACAGGATATAATGATCAAATTCAGCAAATTAACAAGCCAATTTCATCAATCAAACTCAAGTTGAACAAAATCCCCAATTCGGATAAATACAAGCCCTAGAATTTTCAATTCCTCACAAAACACCAAATTAATCAAATTAAACACAATAGATCATGAGTATAACATTGTATGACAAAAACCCATTGACCAATTTTAGGAAAAATGGCTCGAATCATAAAAAAAAAACCCCCAAAATATGCATAGGTCCGAAAATCTCTCTTAAATGCATGAATTTATGCATGAAACATGAAAAAAAAAAAAAAAAAAAAAAAAAAAAAGCAAAAGAAAGGGTAAAAAGGTCTTACCGGCCTTGGGAGAGGAAAAACTTGAAAAAAGAACGGAGGAAAATGACAAAAATCTAGATTGGAGCTTTGACCGAATCGTATAGAGAGAGAGAAAAAGTTGAAAAACTTTTGAAAAGTGAGTTGAACATGTGAAAGAGAATCCTTTAAAAAAAATAAAAAAAAAACTCTACACGATTTTCGATCGATAGAAAAACAGATTTGATTGGTCGAAAATGCTTCGATTGATCGAACACCAATCGACCACCGATCGAAACAGACAGAGTCTGACCAAAATTTTAATCGCAATTTCGATCAATCGAAAAACAAGTTTGACCGATCGAAATTCTGGAAAAAACAGTTTTTGAAAAATAGAGCAATTTGATGCATAAACTCCTCAAAGCATTGAATTTTATGAATAAAATGCATGAGTATGAGATGAAATGCTTTTCAAAAACACATGTTTTGAACCTAGTTTTTCCAAAATTAATATTTTCAAACATTTTCCTTGAATTCTCAGGCATCAAGTCTATTTTGCATAAAACTCAAGGCATTTTTAGACTTGGCTGGTCAGGCCACAAACACACACAATAACATGTACAAAGTTTAGCAAAGAGTAACTTGTGTAGTGTGTGCAACTAGCAAAAACTTGAGATACATGTGAGGTGATATGTAAGTAGAAGTCAACCACAAAGTCTACAAAATTCATCACAAAGAATTTGAAGAGACTATCACCTAAAGAGTTACATCATATAACTCACACATCTCCTAGATCAGAAGCTTGCAATCATGTAGGTTTTTTGATTTTGCCTCATATTGTACACACAAATTTTAATTTGTTCAAAAACTTATTAAAAATAGTCGGGATAATGTACACACCAATTTTATTTTATTGATTTAATTATAGTTTAATAATGTATACACTAATTTTTCATTTAAACCGAGGCTACACTTTATGTTCTTTTTGTGCACGTGCTACACTTTCTCGAGTACAAAATCTTATGATATGCACTAAGGTGTTCATGATTGGCTAATAAACAGTTGTGAGATGGTTGTTTATACATTTCTCAAAAGGTTCAAGTCCAACAGTCAAAAACATGTGACTTCAAAATCAAGACAAAGTAATCAAAAACTACAAACATCTTCCCACACAACATGCACTACAAAGCTTTTAACTAGTAAAGTGCATGAAATAAGCTTATCCAAGCTAAACAAGGTACATAGACATGTTATGTGAAAATAAATTGACCAACCTTGTTACCAAAACCATGAAAATAAATGCAAAACACATTTTGCTTCCCCTTTTTTATTTTTATGAAATTAACAAAAACATCCTAGAATGAAATGCATGAATGTTATGCAGTGCAAATCCTAGAAAAACAAAGACAACCAAAAACAAGAAATACAAAAAAGAAAAAATGGTCACAAGGAGTAGAGCAATGAAGCAAGGACTATGTCAGAAAGACTCACTTAAATTGAGCCTTTTGCATCCAAAGCCTTTTAGATGCAACTTGAGCATTGGAGTTCTTATTCATATTAGAATGATTTCCAATTCCAGAATTGGAATAAAGGTTTAGAGACTTTACCAACTCACCAATAAGTACCATAGGATCTTATGCTTGAGGCACAGGTACTTTTGGTTTGTTTGCTCTCTTAGCAGCTTGAAGCTTGTAACAATTTGGACGAATGTGCCCAAACTTTCCACAAAAATGACAAACCCATGTAGGCTTATCATGTGACTTGTTCTTAGAAAGGGTATTCTTCTTAGGTTTGACTCTTTCATATCAACCATAATCTTCTTGGGAGGTGAAACTTCTATGGGTTTAACAAACTCACTCACAACCTCACTCACAAGAGGCTCAGAAGAAGATGAAGCAACAAAGATTGTGGAATTAGGTACTGACACATTGATGCTTTCTACAAAACCTAAACTAGTTTTGTCAGAAGGAGACTTTTGAACACTCAATATCTGATCAAGTTTGGAACTAGCAGACCTATTAGTTTGTTCTCTAGCAACAGATGGCTCATGTTCCAAAGATTTAATTTTATCAAGCAAAAGCATGTTTTCAATCTTCACATTATTCAAAAGTTTAGTAGCATCAAACAAATTCACAAGCAAATTTTTGTTATCAAGCTCAAGTGAAACAATTTTCTTTAATCCTAATTCAACATTCATGGCATCCTTTGTAGCTAGGGTTTTTAGTTACCTTCTTCTCAAGCTTAGGGGGTGCTCCTAAGATAGACTTACCCTTGTCTAGGTTCTCACTTGCTCATTCAGTTTTAACATCTTTATTCTCAAAATTAAGATTATTAGTAGGAGGAACAAAAACAGTAGTACTAGCAAAAGGAGTATTAGAGGAAGAGAATTCACACTCCAATCCTGTTCGATCAAAAGTAGATTTCTGATTGTTGAGCACTTCATACCCCAGCTTCGCACTTGATGTCCTCTCCAATTGAGCTCTAACTTGAAACAGTTCTGCTTCAAGCTTTTTGGTCTTCTCAGCTAGGAAATTGTTCTCGAATCTCAGTGCCCCAATAGTCTGATTTGCTTCATCAAACTTAGTGGAAAACTTCTCACGGTCATGTTCCACATCACTGAGCTTCTTGGTGGCCAACCTATAAAATTTCTCATGCTACTCAGAAAGTTTGTATAGTTTCTCATAAGCAGTATGGATATCATCTTGATCATCTATCGTTTCAAACTTAGCATCCACCAATTCTTTTTCTTCATCTACATATTCAGTAATTCCTTCAGTAGGATTGACAGTAACAGTGAAGGCATTTAAAATTCCGTCATCATCATTGTTGAAATCATCCTCGAGCTCAATATCGCTCAAGGTAGCAGCAAGTGCCTTACTCTTCCCAATGCTCTTGAGATATGTGGGACACTCTTGTTTCATGTGACCGAAGCCTTGACACCCGAAGCACTTAGATCTAGCGGGAACAGTGTACTGACCGTCATCTCTAGTATCCTTCTTCCCTTTATCTAGGCTCTTGAACTGAGAAGAACTGGATTGCTTACTGTCCTTGTCGAAGCCTTTTCTGTTGGCATTTTTCATGAATTTTTTGAATTGGTTGGTGATGTAGGACTTCATCTTAGAAAATTTATCTTCTGAAGACTCATTTGTCTCATTACTCTTGCCCTTTAGTGCCATGCTCTTGCCTTTACTTGACTTGCCAATTCTTATCAACCCTAACTCATAGGTTTGCAGATTACCAACCAGCTCAGCCAGAGGAATCTTGTCAATATCCTTTGATTCCTCTATCGCCGTGATCTTGGCATGGAATCTCTCGGGCAAAGATTTGAGCACTTTTCTTACAATCTTGGGTTCAGGAATGGTTTCCTTAAGATTGAAAGCTAAGTTCACTATGTCTTTGAGCTTGGCATAGATCTCATCGAATGACTCATCCTCCTCCGTCTTAATTTCTTCGAAGCTTGTAGTGAGCCTCTGTAGCTTCGAATCCTTAACAGCCTTTGTTCCCTCATAAGTTGTCTAGAGAATGGTCCATGCTTCCTTAGCAGTTTCAGTGGAGGAAATCTTCTTGAACTCCTCATTAATGATTGCACTGAATAGGGCATTCAATGCTCTGCTGCTGAAATACGTCGCCTTGATCTTGGCATCATCCCAATCGGTCGGCACTTTTGTAAACTTGGTCCAGCCTATCTCCATAGCTTGCCACACCTTCTCATCTAGTGACTGTAAGAAAGCTCTCTTGCGTACTTTCCAGTATGCATAGTTAGTACCATCAAACAGTGGAGGTATAATAAGAGAATGACCTCTATCCATAACAAACACAGGTCAATGGATCACACACAAGGATTAAACCCTAAACATAGTGTGCCTGCTCTGATACCACTTAATAGGCCACAAACGCGTTGACCCATTGTGATGAATTAAATTGATTAATTAGACAAGTTATTAATTAATCAAATTAAAATGCAAATTGTGTGGTAGCACAAACAAATCACCAATAAACTAAAGTATGCAGCAGAAATTAAATGACACAGTGATTTGTTTACGAATGGGAAAAACCTACACGGCAAAAACCTCACCGGGTGATTTTAAGGTCACCACTCTCGAAATTCCACTATTATCACAACAAGCGGTTACAAGTAAAGGAATTCCAAGTACCTTATCAACTTACAGTTGAACCCTTACCCCAATACCCAATTGGACTTGTTTTGTAGTGACAATTTCTCCTTTTGATACACGGCTTCCAAGTACATGACTAACCAATTGCACAGATCCCAATACACGACTTCAATCACCAACTAGAGAAAGTTGTTGGCTGCAAAATTCTTCAATTCAACCACACGATGAAGATCAAGAAGATACTTGGTTACAAAACCCTACGGTGCACATTACACAGCAACTTCTTCACAAGAGAGATGAACTAGGGCAAAAACTTTGTCTCAGTCACAAATTGCTTGAACAAGGGTTTCTCAATGCTTGTGCAACTTGTGTACACTATGACTTCCCTTAAAATAATCCATTTATATGTCTAGGGTTAGAAGAAAAGAAGTCTCAAAGACACATCTACGAATTAGACTCAAAAACAAAACTCAGAATCTGTTTTTCTTAAATCTCGATAGCTAGAGGTGTCGAGGTGCTGTCGAGCAGCTGTCAAGCTTTAAAAACTTGCACTTCTCAACTTGAATCTTGGACAACTTGAATGGTTTTAACACTTGATCTTGAAACCTTGTTTCTTAAAGTATTAAAATCATCCTTAAGCTACCCAAATACAAGCTGAATGCGTTTTATCAAAGGATAAGCCAATTAGATAAAAGAATGACATATGTTTAAAACAAAATGAAACACATATGTCCTAACAGTTCCAACCATTTTTTTATGGTTGGATCAAAATTAGGTTTTTGATCGCTGTCGAGAGTCAACCTTGGTCAAACTTGGTCAATTCAGTTGTGGTTGATAAAAATCTCCGATAACATTGGATGTGACATAAAAACATGAAAAATGTAGTTTTGGGGTGGTTTTGACCAATTTTGATTATCGGTCAACCTTGAGTTGACTAGGGGCAGTTTGGTCAATTTGACCTAAAAAGGCATTTTGAGTGCTCGAATACTTGAATGGGTTGTACCATGTCAATCTAAATGTTCCCACAGTCCCCTCATGAAAATTTGATATTTGTAGGATTTTTGGGGTTCAGTATGCAAATTTAGGATGGATAAAATATCTACAATAACTTTGTTATTTTTTAATTTTTTTGGTTTTTTTATTTAATAAAAAATTATTTTTTATATATTCACTAATATTTTGGGCTATATTAGTTAAAATTTAGGAGGCTTAGGTGATTACCTAAGTTGTCTAGTGGTTGGGTTGAGCTTTATGTTTATGTGGAGATAAGATAAGCATGCAAAAATTGTGTAGACTTTTTAACCAGTCGTAAAAGGATAGTTGTGCATGGTGGACTTTAGTACGCACCAAATGTCAGTACATGTAAACATATAAGAAAGTTGTACAGGAAATTTAAAAATAAAAAATAAAAAAGCTTATAATTACAAGTTGTACAATTAGTATTTCTCAACAAGTTGTAATTGTGGTAGATATCTAACTTTCAACTCCCACCAATCTTTTATGTAGCGATTAACTTATAATTCATTAAAAGGACACGTGGCCCTGAAATTAAAATTTGTTAAGTAATAAGTATTGTCTAGCTAGTCAGTATTGCATCTCTCAACATCGGTAGCTATTTGTAATTAATTACAAGGACGCGTATGGTCTCCTAAATTGAAGTTTGTTAATCTTTGTGTCATTGCATCTCTATTCCAACCCCTCTGTCGTGGACGGTGGTGAGCTTTACCGCATGCCATCTCTTGCCACGACAACGTTTTTTTTGCAGTTCATTGTCTGGATGAGAATAGAGAAAGCAAAGGGGTTCCCCTTCTTTCATTCTTTGTATTTGTTAGGACATATGTCGTTCAAGTCTGTGAACATATGTCGTTATTTTATGTAATTGGCTTATCCTTAGACAAAACGCACTTTACTTGTAATTGGGTAGATTTAGGATGAGTTTAACACTTCAAGAAACAGTGGTTCAAGATTAAGTGTTGAAGCCGTCAAAGTCTGTCCAAGAAACAAGCAAGGAAGTGCAAGATTTTAAAGCTCGACACATACCTCGACAGATACATCTATCGAGCTTTAAAGAAGCTGTTTTGCCCGAGCCTCGACAGCTATCTCGACACCTCTCGACACCTCTATCTGTCGAGAATTAAAAGAAACAGATTTTCTATTCTGTTTCAAGTCCAATCCGTGAGTGTGTCTTTGGGACTTCTTTTCTCCTAACCCTAGACATATAAAAGGATTATTTTAAGGGCCGTGAAGATGATGATCACAAGATACAAGTTGCACATTCATTGAGAACTTGCTGTTCATGCAATTTGTGATCTGACAGACAAAGTTTGTGCCCTAGTTCATCCTTGATGATTTGAAGAACTTTGCAGCCAACTCTCTCTCTCTCTCTAGTTGGTGTTTGAAGTCGCGTACTGGGATCCGCGCATCTGGTTAGTCACGTACTTGGGAGCCGTGCATTGAAAAGGAGAAATTGTCACTACAGAACAAGTCCAATTGGGTATTGGGATAAGAGTTCAACTGTAGGTTGGTGAGGTACTGGGATTCCTTACTTGTAACTGCTTGTTGTGATAATAGTGGAGTTTCGAGAGTGGTGACCTTAAATCACTCGGTGGGGTTTTTGCTGTAAGGTTTTCCCCATTCGTAAACAAATCACCGTGTTATTTATTTTCCGCTGCTTTACTTAGTTTTGGTGATTTGTTTGTATTGCCACGTGATATTGCATGCTAAATTAATTAATTAATAACTTGGCTAATTAATTAACGTAATTTATCACAAGGGGTCAACGCGTTTGTGGCCTGTCAAGTGGTATCAGAGCGAGCACACTCTGATTAGGGTTTAATCTATTGTGTGTGATCCATTGACCCCAGCTGTCATGGATAGAGGACAATCTCTAATTATACCTCCTTTATTTGATGGCACTAACTATGCATACTGGAAAGTACGCATGAGAGCTTTCTTGCAGTCGTTAGATGAGAAAGTGTGGCAAGCTGTGGAGATAGGCTAGACCAAGCCTACAGAAGCGCCGGCCGACTGGGATGAAGCTAAGATCAAGGCGGCCAACTTCAACAGCAGAGCATTGAATGCCCTATTCAGTGCAGTCACCAATGAGGAGTTCAAGAAAATTTCCTCAACTGAAACTGTTAAGGAAGCATGGACCATCCTCTAGACAACCTATGAGGGCACCAAGGCTGTCAAAGATTCAAAGCTGCAGAGGCTCACCACACGCTTTGAAGAAATTAAGATGGAGGAGGATGAGTCGTTTGATGAGTTCTATGCCAAGCTCAAGGACATAGTGAACTTAGCCTTCAATCTTGGGGAGACCATCCCTGAACCCAAGATAGTAAGGAAGGTGCTTAGATCGCTGCCCGAAAGATTCCATGCTAAGATCACAGCGATCGAAGAATCAAAGGACATTGATAGAATTCCTTTGACTGAGCTGGTTGGAAACTTGCAAACCTATGAGTTAGGGCTGACTAGGTTGGGCAAGTCAAGCAAGGGCAAGAGTTTGGCACTAAAGGCCAAAAACAGTGATACGGATGACTCGTCAGATGATGAAGATTCCAAGATGAAGTCCTACATCACAAGGCAATTCAAGAAGTTTATGAAGAATGCCAACGGAAAGGGCTTCAACAAAGACCGTAGACAATCCAGTTCTTCACAATTTAAGAATCAGGATAAAGGGAAGAAGGATGTCAAGGATGGCGGTCAGTACACTATTCCCTCTGGACCAAAATGCTTCGGGTGTCAAGGGGTCAAATTTATATGTCATATATATATATATATATATATATATAGATAGGTTCAAGTTACACCTGGTGTAACTTCACAAGAGTTACACCTTCTTTTGACCGTAGATTATCATTAGATCTAATGGTTAATAACATTTTATGCCTTGTAATTAATATTCTAAATATTGCATTAATGAGTTATCAAAAACCTCCATTTTATTTTATTCTTTAAAATTAAATGCCTTCTCTCTCCAATTCCAAAGCACACACGTTCTCTCTCTCTAGTCTATCTCCTTCTCCATGGCTTCACCCTTTCCACCACAAGACACATGATATCTCATATATTCATCTCTGATAATAAAGAAAAGAAATTAAGCAAGAGCCAAATCACTCTATTTGTATTGTGCTTAAAGGACAATCACTAGGGATTTTTTCCCCCAAAAAAAGGAAAATCCCCAAAGAAAGTGAATTAATATTTCACCTAAAATAATATGGAAAATCACGATAGATATAGAAATAGTGGTACCTTAGTTGTTATTTGGTGCTTTTTGCTCGTGCTGCTCGCATATGGAAATAACTACTTCACCAAATAAATATAGAGGTAAGACTTTTCATTTATTAAAACTAGCATCTTTGCTCGTGCTGCTCGCATTGTGAAAATTTCCAGGTTTGATAATTTCAAATGGTGGGCATTAATTTTAGAGGACATATAGGACCAATGACGTTGAAGAATACTTCAAACAGAGAGCACAAAATAACGACTAAGCTACCACTATTTCTATATCCATCGTGATTTTCCAAATTATTTCAGGTGAAATATAAATATATATATATATATATATATATATTTATACAATTTTAGGTGAAATATTAATTCACTTTCTTTGGGGATTTTCCATTTTTGGGGGAAAAAAAAACCTTAGGGGTTGTCCTTTAAACAACAAATGGAGTGATTTGGCTCTTGCTTAATTTCTTTTATTTATTATCAGAGATGAGTATATGAGATATCATGTGTCTTGTGTCTTGTGTCTTGTGGTGGAAAGGGTGAAGCCATGGAGAAGGAGATAGATTAGAGAGAGAGAACGTGTGTGCTTTGGAATTGGAGAGAGAAGGCATTTAATTTTAAAGAATAAAATAAAATTGAGGTTTTTGGTAACTCATTAATGCAATATTTAGAATATTAATTACAAGGCATAGAATGTTATTGACCATTAGATCAAATGATAATCTCCGGTCAGAAAAAGGTGTAACTCCTGTGAAGTTACACCAAGTGTAACTTGAACCCATCTCATATATATATATATATATATATATATAGGTAAAGGTTATAGAAAATTGAATTAGAATTTGAAATTATAATCCAATTTTGCTCCATGTATCTACATTTATGTGGAAACTACATCATAATTGTTAGGACATATGTAGTTCAAGTCTGTGAACATATGTCGCTATTTTATGTAATTGGCTTATCCTTAGACAAAACGCACTTTACTTGTAATTGGGTAGATTTAGGATGTGTTAAACACTTCAAGAAACTTGGGTTCAAGATTAAGTGTTGAAGTCGTCAAAGTCTGTCTAAGAAACAAGCAAGGAAGTGCCAGTTTTTAAAGCTCGACACATACCTCGACACATGCATCTATCGAGCTTTAAAAAGCTGTTTTGCCCCGAGCCTCGACAGCTTCTCGACACCTCTCGACACCTCTATCTGTCGATAATTAAAGAAAACAGATTTTCAGTTCTGTTTCAAGTCAAATCCGTGAATGTGTCTTTGGGACTTCTTTTTTCCTAACCCTAGACATATAAAATAATTATTTTAAGGGCCGTTATAGTGAGGCAAGTTGCACATTCATTCAGAACTTCCTGTTCATGCAATTTGTGATCTGAAAGACAAAGTTCATGCCCTAGTTCATCTCTGATGATTTGAAGAACTTTGCAGCCAACAACTCTCTCTCTCTCGTTGGTGTTTGAAGTCGCGTACTGGGATCCGCGCATCTGGTTAGTTATGTACTTGGGAGCCGTGCATTGAAAAGGAGAAACTGTCACTACAGAACAAGTCCAATTGGGTATTGGGATAAGAGTTCAACTGTAGGTTGGTGAGGTACTTGGGATTCCTTGCTTGTAACTACTTGTTATGATAATAGTGGAGTTTCGGGAGTAGTGACCTTAAATCACCCGGTGGGGTTTTTGCCGTAAGGTTTTCCCCATTCGTAAACAAATCACCGTGTCATTTAAATTTCCGCTGCTTTACTTAGTTTGGTGATTTGTTTGTGCTGCCACGTGATATTGCATGCTAAATTGATTAATTAATAACTTGGCTAATTAATCAACTTAATTTATCACAAGGGGTCAACGCGTTTGTGGCCTGTCAAGTGGTATCAGAGCAGGCACACTCTGATTAGGGTTTAATCTTTGATGTGTGATCCATTGACCCCTGTTGTTATGGAAACTCTTGATTGTTTTGATTTGCATGATCTTGTGTTGAATGATGATGATGATATTCATGATGCCTATTGCAAGCTTTATAATTTTTGTATGAAATCTCTTGAGTGTTCTACAAAATTAAAAGTTAAATTTAAAAAGGTCAAGCTTGAAAAAGATGATTTGATTGCAAAATTGGATGAAGCCACTAATTTGAATGAGAATTTTAAAAATCAAATTTCATCTCAGGTGGACAAAATTAAGAGTTTGGAAGAGCAACTAGTTGAATTTAAAACTGAAGTTGAAAAATTAACTAGTGCCAAACTTGTTGTTGAGCCTAACTCAAAAGAAAAGGATTTTTATATTCCCCCATTTAAAAGGAATAATGAAGAGTTGAAGGCTAATATTGCTAGGATAGACAAAGGTAAACAATCTGATGTTAACGCTAAAATTTCTAAACCTATGTCTAAAACTCCTCTTAGGTTGAGTGATAAATCTGTTTTTTTATCCCCACTTGTCATCATTGTCACATTGTCGGTCATATTAGGCCAAATTGTCCTAAGTTGAGGACTCTGTCAACCTCTAAGGTTAGATCTCCTTCTAAGAAGCCGAGTAGTTCTAAAACTGCTCATGTTTGTTACCATTGTGGTGTTTCTGGACACACTCGTCCTAATTGCTTTAACTTGTATCCTCATAAGCATTTGTCCAAACGGTCACAGGTTTCTTCTGAAGGACCTACACCTTTGTTTGGAGAGTTATTAAAGGTCTTGAGCTTTTTAACTCAGTTTCAGGAGAATTTTAATTCTTCCATATCCTTTAGTAGTCATACAAGGACACGTGCCTTTTCATCTTCACGGCCAAAGTCTCGTGCTATGTGGGTGAGAAAGGAGCCTAAGACTTGATTGTCTTTTCTGTTTGTCCTCTGCTTTAATTCTTTCTATCTTAAGTAGGATTCTCTTTGCTTGATTTCTTCTCTGCTTTTGGAATCATGCTATCATGCATCTGCATCATTCTATCATGTTCTCATGCATATGCATCTTTCTTTCATGCATTCATGCTGTTTGTCTGTTTTTGTTTGGTTGTTTAGTTTTTATTTTGTTTTGTTTTCAAAAAAAAAAAAAAAAAAAAAGGGAAAAATCAGAAAAATACAAAAACAGTGTGTGTTTGTGTGCATTGGTTCATGTGAACTTTTGAAATGGCCATTGAAACAGAGTTTTCTAAACTTTGTATCATCTGTAGCTTAGATGAGCACTCTTCTGCACAACTAAGCAAGTGAGCTTTGTCGCTCTTTGTTTGTGATGAGTAAGGTTAAGTGATCTCTTCTTCTTAACACTCGTATCACTCTTTTTGACGGGTTGAACTAGAAAATCCTAAGAGAAAGGCATAAATAATCATCTCACCACTGTTACTCGCCAATCATAGTATGACATCTGTATGCTTCGGCATAGCAAAAGTGCGATGTCATAAGCTTAACATAATTGGGTATTTCCTTTCTTTCTCTTGTATGCCCATGCATGATATGCTTAATAAAAGAAAACATGCAAAGAAATAAAAAGCAAAAAGATCAAAAATGCTTTAAATTATGGTTGTAAGCGTGTTTTCTAAGAGATGTGATAGTTATAGGATGTACCTCGAAGGTGATAGTCCCTATCAAACAGTTATGATTGTGTATGAGTTAAAGTGATTTTCTCATATCTCAAATCGTCATAACATTGAGACACATATGCAATCTTGCGATGTTTTCACACACAACACGCAATACTCTTTGCTATTCTTGATACATGTGCAGGTACAATGTGATTTGGCCATCACAAGGTTTACATGCGTTAATGTATGCTCACTAAACTGTCATAACTTATTTTTGAAATATAAAATTGGTTAGACTTGTTTAGTGTGTGTGTGCGTATTTTGAGATACATGTTCATCAAAAATTTTTGCTGAGAGATGTTCTTGAGAGGTTAATATGTCGTCTGGATCTTTGGTTGAGTTGCATGCATGATTGCATTCATGTCTGTGTTTTTTCCTCTTTTGAAAAACTGTTTTTAAGCCATCTCGACATATCCTCGACACCTCTCGATACCTGGCTTATCTGTCGAGATCTTCAGTTGCATGTTATCGCAATCTCGACACCTCTCGATAGCTAGGTAGATCGATCGAGAAAGTTTCTGTCTCCTCGATAGCTTCTCGATAACTGTTCGATCCATCGAGGTCCTCTCGATAGCTTCTCGATACCTCTCGATCGATCGAGATTCTTTGTATGCATTGTTTTTCACATGTTTTGCATGTTTCTCTTATCTTGTCATCCATAGCATCTTGTTTCATTACATTCATGCATCTTTTATGGATTCTTTGTGCCCCCTTGATCATCCTTGATCATCTTTATGTTTCTTGGGTAAAGCTTTATAGCTTCCTATACCTTCTGTCAATTGTGACAAAAAGGGGGATATATTGGAGAATTTGTGGTTTCTTTCTTTAAAATTCTACAAGTTAGGGGGAGAAATACATGCCCTTGTAAGGGGGAGTTGTGTTTCATCTTGTTAGGGAGAGTGTTTATCTCCTTGTTCATGTACCTAGGTCTTGTGACCATTTTTACATACAGTATGGTATTTATTAAGTGGTATATATATGATGATGATGTATGTTTTTTTTTCACCTACCTTTACATGTGTTGTTTCTTTTCTATCTTTATACACATATTTCTTTACTTGTACGCAATCTACTATTTCTGTTTCACACGAAGATGTCTTGATGTGTTTTGTTTATAAGTGTTTCAGAAATACCGGTTGTCAAAGTCTTCTTGCCATAAACTCTCTTCTTGCAAAATTTTTCAAGAGTTTGTGTTAGGATAGATTTTACTGTATGTAACAAGTGAGTATGAGTTGAGTGATTTATGACTTCTCTCATATCTTCATTTGAATGTTGTGGTTTTGTCACGGATTGCCAAAGGGAGAGATTGTTAGGACATATATAGTTCAAGTCTGTGAACATATGTCGCTATTTTATGTAATTGGCTTATCCTTAGACAAAACGTACTTTACTTGTAATTGGGTAGATTTAGGATGTGTTAAACACTTCAAGAAACTTGGGTTCAAGATTAAGTGTTGAAGCCGTCAAAGTCTGTCCAAGAAACAAGCAAGGAAGTGCCAGTTTTTAAAACTCGACACATACCTCGACACATGCATCTATCGAGCTTTAAGAAGCTGTTTTGCCCCGAGCCTCGACAGCTTCTCGACACCTCTCGACACCTCTATTTGTCGAGAATTAAAGAAAACAGATTTTCAGTTCTGTTTCAAGTCAAATCCGTGAATGTGTCATTGAGACTTCTTTTCTCCTAACCCTAGACATATAAAAGGATTATTTTAAGGGCCATTATAGTGAGGCAAGTTGCACATTCATTCAGAACTTCCTGTTCATGCAATTTGTGATCTGAAAGACAAAGTTCATGCTCTAGTTCATCTCTGATGATTTGAATAACTTTGCAGCCAACAACTCTCTCTCTCTCGTTGGTGTTTGAAGTCGCATACTGGGATCCGCGCATCTGGTTAGTCACGTACTTGGGAGCCGTGCATTGAAAAGGAGAAACTGTCACTACAGAACAAGTCCAATTGGGTATTGGGATAAGAGTTCAACTGTAGGTTGGTGAGGTACTTAGGATTCCTTGCTTGTAACTGCTTGTTGTGATAATAGTGGAGTTTCGGGAGTGATGACCTTAAATCACCCGGTGGGGTTTTTGCCGTAAGGTTTTCCTCATTCGTAAACAAATCACCGTGTCATTTAAATTTCCGCTGCTTTACTTAGTTTGGTGATTTGTTTGTGCTGCCACGTGATATTGCATGCTAAATTGATTAATTAATAACTTGGCTAATTAATCAACTTAATTTATCACAAGGGGTCAACGCGTTTGTGGCCTATCAATAATTATCCATTTAAGCTTGCGTCATGTGTTTACTTAAGATTTTTAATCTTTGTGTCAAGTGAGTTAATGAGTGTGAAATACTAAGAATCTAATAATAATGAACTATAAAGTTAAAAAAAAAAAAAAAAAAAAAAAAAAAAAAAACCATGACATATACGTACTCAATAAAAATCACCACATGTTTGTAAAATAAATAAATAAATAAAAATCACCACATGTTCTATCTTATTAAAAATTAGAAAAAAAAATTAAGTTTATTTTTTAATAAATAATTTGACTAATTATCTATGATAAAAATTGTGTTTAATTTTAAATGTATCTATATGTATGCATAAATGCATGTGTTACATGCTTTAAAAAAATTAATTTGACTAATTATTTATATTTTTCTAATAAAAATTTAGTTTAATTTTAAATACATTCATGGCTGAGAGAAACTCATATTAGAATTCCAAACTAGAGTTCCAATTTTGTACCATGTGTCTTAAATTATTTATTTTTAAAAAGTTTTATTTCTTAATTTAAGAATCAAATGTGAGACCACATCATAAATATTTATTCAAATGAGCTATTAAGTACAAAAATCAAAAAGTCTAAAATAAATGAATTGTTAAAAAAAAAGTGCTTCACAATAATAATAATAATAATAATAATAATAATAATAATAATAATAATAATAATAATAATAATAATAATAATAATAATAATAAATGGACAATTTACATTTTATATCTAATAATATCCTTACAAAATTTTTTAAAAAGTTAACAAAATATAAAAATGACTATCAGTAGTATTTAAATTTTATATATATTATGAATCTTATTGTATATCTTTAAGTGTATTCATGCATACAGGAACAAACTCAATAATTCAAGCTAAGGGGGCCAAAGATAAGTGAAAAAAAATCCAAAAAAATTCAAAGTCGCATCCATACAATATTAACAAACTATACAAATACACAAAAATCATTATTTCTTTATATATTAGGATACAATCACCTACCAAGAAAAACAAAAGACACAAAATACTATTGTTTCTTAATACATTATCTATAAAAAGAGAACTCAATGCTATTTTATAAATTTATCTAATGTCAAATTGCTAGTAATAATAAAATACAAAACTAAATCGTATCAACCTAAATTAGAGTTCTTAAAAACACAAAAATTTTATCAAGTTAAAGCGGAGATGCAATAAAAAAATAAAAATCCACCAAAAACATTGTGAGAGAGAGAGAGAGAGAGAGAGAGAGAGAGAGAGAGAGAGAGAGAGAGAGAGAGAGAGAGAGAGAGAGAGAAAATCTTTTTTGAGAGAAAATTATGCATAGAATGAAAAAGAGTGACAAATTTATAGCAAGAGAGAAGAGATAAGAAGAGACAAATAAAGGAAGATGAAGGGAGCTATATTAAAGTAGAAAGTAGTAGGGAGATGAAAGGTTAAAGAAAATGTAAATATTTAAAAAATAAGTAAATGTAAAAATAATAAATAATAATTATTTGGCAAATGACATGACGATGAGGTGATGCAACAGGAGCTCAACAACAATAAATGTCATGCTTCAGCTTTTAGTAATATATAGATATAGATAAATTGTTTGCATTATTTTCAAAAAGTAAGATATATTCCCTTATCTATTTTTTTTTTCTTTTTAAAAATGTTGAGATGTGGCTTGAATAAGTTGCAAGTATAACATTACACATTATATGTGTTCACAATTTCTATTTCAGTTAGTTGTTCCTCCGTTCCTTTTCGGAAAAGATCTTAGTATTGTCACACTTGGCTAACACCTTTGAAATATTACAAACGCATAGGGCCTTTCACGCAAATTGCACGGCCAAACAATGACATATTATTTTATGTATCCATTGCATATAACATTTCTTTCACATATGGTCAATTAATCTCACGCATTGATAACTTAGGTTTTCAATGTAATACGACCTTTTTATGTTATGCATAATCTCTATCTGGAAAAAAAAAGTTTTCAAGCGACACAATGCACTTTTCTAGGCTCCCGATAAACTTTGTGCACTCTGGGAATGATCAAAATCATGCCTCGGTAACTTTCAACATTATCCTAAAAATTCCTATTGAAATTCACAAAAACTTTCAAAGGTACATAACACAATTCCCGGCGAAAATGGGCAGATGCCCATTTTGCGCAAAAAAGAAGAAGAAGAGGCAAATGCCTCTTTTCCTAAACTAATTAGATAAATGCTTCTCTTTTGAAACTCGATTTTCTCAAAATCGAGTTTAAAAAAAAAAAAATTCTAGAGCTCTATAGCGACATTTTAAGAAGCCTATAGCGTCGTTTTAAGGAGCCTATAGTGACGTTTTAAGAACCTATAGCGGCATTTTGTCATTCAAGCTTCATGAACTTGAGTTCCATGCAAGTTTTTCTTTTATGCCACTATAGGTCCTTAAAAACGTCATTATAAGCTCCTTAAAATATCGTTATAGGGCGTAACTCAATTTTGAGAAAATCGAGTTTCAAAAGAGAGGTATTTCCCTAATTAGTTTAGGAAAGGGGGCATAATGCTTTTTTTTTTTTTTTGCGTGAAAAAGGGCATTTGCCCATTTTGGCCCATAATTTCTTGCCACATTCATTTTCCATACTAATTAAAACAACAAACCCCCACCTTCACAAATTTAAAAAAAAAAAAAAACGTTGGCATTTCCAATCCTCACCTAGCACTCATGACCCAAATGCAAAGGTAAAAACAGAAACAAACAATAGAAAAACATATACATATATATATATATATATATATATATTTATAAATAAATAAAAAAGACATATTTACGTGTGTTCATCCCGGTTTCAATCTTCTGCACTTGCTTTGCCCTTGAAAAAGAACCTGCCACCACGACCAAAAATCAATAAAATTTTCAAAAACAATAAAATTTTCAACACACACACATAGAGAAAGAGAGTAAAGAACTTTACTGCGATGAGAGGAATAGTGGTGATAGTGAAGCTTGTTGTTGTCGTCCAAGGAAACCAAGCCCAACAAAACGAACCGTTTCGATGATTAAAAATGACCAAAGAATGAAGAGGAACCCAATTTAAACTACCAGTGCTGTAACTTTGACACTGACTATGATGATCAGAGGAAGGGTTTAACAGTAAAAACTGTGAGAGCTTTACAACACAAGGCAGTAGTGGCTCTAAGAATATTTTCCAGGATGTTTCTTAAGAAGCATAAACTACACAATATAATAAAAAAAGAAATTCATATATTGACAACAACAACAATAATCAAAAACACTCAAATACATTAAGTTTTCACAATTTTCTTCTACATGTTTTCATATTTTGAAATCATTGCATGATAGTCTCATTATCAATGCTGCAAGCTACATCTCTTTCAATGTACACAACCAAGCAATCATTCATCCACTGATCTCTCATTCAATTGCGCAATTCATTTTTTATATATTTCATTACTAAAAAACTTCTTTCTATATTGCAATAGCACCAAGAAGGGTCAAAACTAATTTCATAAGCAAATAGACTAATGGATAAGTGTCATGCTTCCTATTCAACGTGTTTGAGTAGTGAGTGTTTGAGAGTGAGGATTGATTTTGGACTCTTGGGCTTTTCTATTAGGCATTTGGGCTTGGTTTTATTATAATTTTTTTTTTTCAGATTTTAGTTCTTTTTTTTTTTTTTTGACCTTTTCTTTTTGCTTGAAATGGCCCAATGTATTGTTAAGTTACCCAAATTTTGAACCAAAATTTAATTTTATTGGCACAAAAAAAATCTCAGGATGATCACAATTTTTTTTTTTTAAAGGTAGATAAATATAAAATTTTAAATTATTATATATAAATTTTTTTTTTTCAGGTCAGGGTGGTCTTGGGATCACGTTGGCCATAATGTGCAGCCGACTCTAAGACAAAAGGAGTGAAAATATGAGTGTTGTTGATGATTAGCAGAGCAACAGCGGAGATGAGAAAGGAGGAGATTAAAGCACGGTTGTGAGTTTCTCCGCATACTATGTTTTGTATTTGAGACAACAATTGCTGCCTAGTATTATTGGTTAGAGATAGAGTCTATTGTTTTTTATTTTACAATTGTTTTATGCTACTTTTGTTTTTCATTTTTTTTTAAAGGGTCAAAAATAAAATTGAAAAAGCTTGAGAATTGTGGGGTTTTGAAAGAAAATGAGGTAATGAAGAGAGCTTTTGAGTCTGATTCTTTATTTGGCAAAGGGAAAAGTGAAGGAGGAAGAAGGAGGAAAAGAGCTCCTACAAAGTGAAAGAGAGAGATTCCTGTCTCCCTCTTGGTATATCCCTATTCTCTTACTCATGCATTCTCTCTCCTTTTCTTTTTTTAATTTCATTTTTTTAAGAATGGGAATTAATAGGCTAATTTCACTTTTCATTATAAACTATGACTCTAATTACACTTCATCTACTAAATTATTGGAATGCTCGATTGACCTTCCATTCTCCATTTTCAAAAATTCTTCACGACCTTTATTTTCGAAGTGATATTTTAAGATGAAAAAATGTAATTTGCAATTAATATATTCCAATTGAGTATGTGTGTTAGTGTGCGCGCGCGCGTGCGTGTGTGTGTCTATATACATAGCTTATGTGTGTTCTCTCTATAATGATTGGTCTTTAATCATGAGGTTAAGATAGTATTCAAACCCAAATTCCATAGTCAACAATAGATGAGGACATTTTCAACATTTAAAGCTCAAGATCTAGCAAGCATCCCCTCATAGCACATCGGGAAGATTAATGAATTTTCTTTGGTCCATCTATAATCATTGCCCTCCTTTCCTGACCAAGTAACCTGCAAAGCTCAAGATACTGACGATCCATGCTGAGCCCGACGAATGGAATAACATGCCAACGGGTGGATGCGATGGGTCCCACGAGCACTAACGTGTCCTTCATTTACACATTCCTATATGGAAATGGCTTGCGCACCACATCCAAAGATTCCTCTCCACAGACATATCTTCCCAATATGGGAAGGAAAGTCTTAGGATCTCAGGACAATAATTCTATATCTTCTCTACAAGGAAACCTCCCAAAATCGAGGGATTTGAGTTTGCTCTCCACAACTATATAAACATCAAACCATAACTTTCTTGAGGTACGTGAAATCTCCTAGCTCTTATATTTTTGAGTTATTGGAGATCCTTCTATCACTAACTTAACCTTCAGAGGGTTTTTGGTCAGCACCCCACCGATGCTTTCTGTAGGTTATTCTTTCTTTTTGTTCTTTAGGTACCCTACTTAGCATGTGTGTGCACAATCAACTCACTAATGATTTTGTGCATCATCAATAATATTAAACTTTATCAATTGACATAACTGAAAACTACAATAAAAAAAATATTATAGAGAGACTAATTAAGGATGTTTGAAACTATAAACTTGGGATTGAAGTTATTTGTTTATGTTAGTGCAAACACAATAATAATGGAAGAAACATAAGAGAAACTGAATAATATTTCTGAACATTATTAATTAGAAGATAAAAAATACACAATATTATTTAGACTGAGGCGTGGCACTCGCTCTATTTAAGGAGATTCAAGTCCTTTGTTGGCTAAATTTTATAATCGGTGTAGACCTTCTCTGACTTGTCTCCCCCAAGATACAACAGCCTAACAAATATCGTATGGCTAGAACCTCCTCCCTCCACCTTCCCCTTATGCACGTATCTAACCCAATATCAAATCAATACATATTAGCCCATTAATCACTACAATTAAAAAGAATAAAAGAGTCTCTCCATTTTCAACGTGGGATTAAACATTCTGCTAATTCCTTATCTTCCATATTAACTCCCACATCTTTATATTTACATTGTCATATTTATTCATTTTAATTAAATAATATTAAAATGCTCTAACAGTTTAAGGATGGGGATGGTTTGTGTTGAAAAAGATAAAAGAGAGGTTAATATGGTTTAGTATGTACAAGTGAAGTCATTTGTTTGATAAATTTAGCTTGTATTTTTAAAAAATGGGAGAGATTTAAGATGGTTAGTCTTTGCGGAAATTGATCAATGTATTAAAAAAAAATGATTCAATTCAAGTTGGGAATGAAAAGGAACATGAGGAGAGGCCTAAAATAACATGGGTAAAAGTGACAACAAATGATATGTTAATTGAGAAATTGATAAAGAGTGCATATGAGTCAACCAAATAAATGATGAGCTTTTATAATTCAGCACAACCAATCTTCAAGGAAGGAAGAATGAGAGATTCAATTGTTGATTGAGGAATTTTTTTTTTTTTTTTTATATAGGAAATGTTGAATGAGGAAATTATAAATGATAAATACAAGTTACTCAATTAGTTGGTGCTTACAAGGTGGAAGAAGAAAAGTATCCATTTATCAGGATGGTCTCCACTCAATTGTCCTATCCCTTCCACCTAATAGACCATAATTTTAAGTCGAAAATCACATTTTTGTCCCTACATTTTCACATAATTCCCACTTTAGTCTCTATATTTTATTTTCACCACTTTTAATCCCTATTTAGAAAAACACCATTCATTTTAGTCATTTCCATTAGTGCCCTAACGGCAAAGTCCTACGTGGTAGGTGGAATTATTAAAATAATAATAATAATTTTATTTTGGCATTAAAAAATGCCACGTCAGAATCTAAATTTTAAAAAAAATTTAATTTATTAATTTTAACTAAATAAAAAAAATTAAAAACAAAAATAAAAACAAAAAATTACATGAATTGAGATCGTGTCTTGAACAAGAACAACAAAAACACAAACTTAGATTTAAGAACACAAAATTAAAATCTAAAAATCACAAAACCAGAAACACAAATACAAACACAAACCCAGCAACAAATCTTGTCAACCAAATACAAAAGTAACAAACACAAACCTAGCAAGTGATTTTTCTTGTCAACCACACACAAAATCAACAAACACAAACCCAAACATCAGTAAGAATACAAACACAAACCTAACAATCCAACTTCAGAAAACCTGCTATCCATCTTCAAAAAACCCAAAAAACCAAATCCAAACATAAACCCAAATCCAAACACTAACGATAAGTATGGTTAGACTTTCAAGTTTGTGGCAGTGATTGTTGATGGTAGTGTATTGTGATATGGGTTTCGAATAATGTGTGTGAATGTGATTTGTAGGTGAGAGTACTATGCCGTGCTTTGAGTGACTTTTCTGCATCTGAGGGCAAGGAAGATGAGGATGTGGAGTGAATGACTGTGGGACTGGTAGCTTTTAATCATTATGCTGAAGAAAGAGGGGAAAAGGAGAAAAGTAATTTGACCACTGGCTAGTGATGAATCCGACACTGAAAAGGACTCTGCACTTAAAGCTACAGCATTGGCAGCCTTGTTGCAATTTTCAATACCTTTTGCACTTATGCATTGACTGTGTTTGAAGTGGTAAGCCATATGAAATTAATTTGGACCCACATGTTAATTTGTAGTGGAAAAATATATCCAGTTCATGGACGTTGTATTCTGGCTTCCAGTTTTTGATGATCAAGTGAGATTTCTGAATAAACCATGGTCATGGTCTACGCTTATATACTGATACATTCTCGTCTTGTTTGTCTCATGTTTGAAACCAAATGACAACGACATTTTGATCAACCTGACCGACTTACCTGGATTTGGGTTTTTTGGGTTTTTTGAAGATGGATTGCAAGGTTTGTGTTTGTATTGTTACTAATGTTTGGGTTTGTGTTTGTTGTTTTTGTGTTTGGTTGACAAGAAAAATCAATTGTTGGGTTTGTGTTTGTTGCTTTTGTGTTTGGTTTACAAGGAAGATCTGTTGCTGGGTTTGTGTTTGGTTTTCTGGGTTTGTGATTTTTGGATATTAATTTTGTGTTCAGATTTGGGTTTGTGTTCTTGTTATTCTTAGTCAAGACAGGATCTCAATTTAAGTAATTTTTTGTTTTTATTTATGTTTTTAATTTAGTTAAAATTAATAAATTAATTTTTTAATTTAGATACTGACGTGACACTTTTTAATGCTAAAATAAAAAAATTTTATTATTATTTTAATAATTCCATTTGCCACGTAAGATTTTGCCATTAAGGCACTGACGGAAAATACTAAAATGGATAGTGATTTTCTAAATATGGACTAAAAGTTGTGAAAATTAAAGATAAGGACCAAAGGGAAAATTGCATGAAAATATAAAGACAAAAATATGGTTTTCGCCTAATTTTAATTTAGATTAAGACTAATTAAGTTGAATAAATTAGTAGAGCTAGCAAGCCTAGCATGTTTTTTTTTTTTTTTTTTTGCTACTATGCCTAATATATTACTAATCAAGTCCAATAAGTGTGTTTGATGACTCCAGCCTATTAATTAAAAAACATTTATTTATTTTGACCTATCCAACGTTAATTAGAATATTCACTAATATTTTTTCTCCAATAATAAAATAATATTCATTAATTTTAAACGTCTATACTTTACTTTTTATGTGCATTATATTTGATCCCCATTTAAATTTCAAGTATGATCTCATAAATCCATATAAATCACAGACTTTCTTATTAAAAGGAATTCATTAAACCCCAATATTATTGGTCAAACCAAGTTGACTGAACATCACAAATAGAGATGAAGCCCACCAATTTCCATGTAAAATTTTTCTTTGTTCTTTTTTATGTTAATTATACAAATTGATAACCTTATCATTTTTGATATATTGATGATTAAGGATTGAGAGATTTAATCATTAGATATCTTTATTGGAAACTTGACAAAATACCCCAATATCCTAAACATGATTCTCAAACAAAAAAAAAAAAAAAAAAAAAAAAAAAAAAACAAAAAACAAAATCAAAAACAAAAAGTCTCTCACCCCCACTTTGAGCCCAAAGGCCAAGTGGCTAAGACTGCTGAGATATTGATGGACCGGGGTAATCACTATGTTACTGATGTAGCTGACTGGGCCACCTAAAAAACCTCGTACTCCAATTTTTCATATGCTTTTCAATAAGCCTAGACCCATTAGCTTATTCTCAAAAGATAATAGAACCCATCTTGATGGGTCCAACCCAAAACAAAACCCATACTGAGGGTCCAAATTTGAATCCATTTTTTACAAAATTCTTCAATCTAGATCTTTTTGAATTGATACTTCCAAATCCAGGTTGAGTGGAGTTCCAATTCCATGATATCGTCCATCATATTTGCAATTTTACATTACTTATGAGGAATTTCTTATAATTATGTACAATTTCATATACTTCTTAGGATAAGAGTTGGGTCTAATGCTCCTGTGCATTGAACCCTTTGAGATGTAAACACGTGACAATTATTTAACATCTATCAAAATCTTAACAGGTCAAATGCAAAAGAGCATTGGACCCAAGCTAATTCTCATTTCTTAAACTATATACAATTTTTTTTTCTTTTTTTTTTTCCTCTTTCTTTGCTATAACTTTATGTACATATGTACTTGAGCCAAAAGTAAATATTGCGATATATATCATAATAAGCTGCTTAAGACTTTCCATTTCTTTAAATACAAGCACTACTAGGGTTTGTTTCAATTTTTCCTCCCTTTTTTCCCCCTAGATACAACTTTTCAAACAAGTCATTTTTAATTGTTCCTAGGAAATATAATATTGTCCTTATGTCTAATTAGAGAATATAAAATGTAGCTCTTAAGGAACTTTACCTAAATTTTACTTTTACCAAATTTTTTTTTTTAAAGCTATACCAAACAAGCACAATAGCTAAACCAATTCTTGTTGACAAGATTTGTAAAGCAAAAGTAATACACAAAACTTTGTAACTCAATCGACATTTTTTGGTGTTTACAATGAAGACATTCATGGATCAAATTCCTTTCCCCAACTATTGAATTATCAAAAAGAAAAAAAAAAATTACACAAAAGTGCTCAGATAAGGGCACATACCCAGCAACTCCAAAGCTCAAGTGCAGTGTCTTGCAAAGCAAAACAATACAGCAAAAGCACTAAGATAAGGGCACGCATCCAGCAACTCCAAAGCTCAAGTGCAGTGTCAACGCAAGTAAATTGATTATAGAGAGGGCATCAACACTCCAGAGCTAAAATTCAATGTCTATTCAAGCAAATTGATTATAGAGAGGGCATGCATCAACATTGAGAAAACCCACATGAAGCACCTTCTCAAGGAAGTCTTTGATTTGTGGCCATAAAGTGCCATCACTAGGCATTGGGCAGCATTAGCAACTCCCATTAAAGGGAGGGAAAATGGTTCTGCACATATATTACCAATTCCACCCATTCCATAGTGCATGATGATACCATTGAGCATCATTGTGTGATGAAGAAGGTTGGTTTGGTTATGGAGAGGAGGAAGAGAGTGGTCACTCTGGAACATGG
The DNA here is from genome assembly GCA_032878915.1 of Castanopsis chinensis. NCBI lineage: Eukaryota > Viridiplantae > Streptophyta > Magnoliopsida > Fagales > Fagaceae > Castanopsis > Castanopsis chinensis. Next base: position 1,856,717 of record JAVQMG010000080.1, on the reverse strand, counting down.
TTTGGGATTTGGTTAGGAAGTTGGCGCCTTGGTGAGAGAGTAGTGATGTTTGTTTATATATTGGTTTTCAAAGTGCATCAATACCAAATCACCACTTGTACATAAAGGAAAGCGCAAAAAAATAAGTGCAAAGGTATATTTCCAAATAAATTTCTTAGGCAATCCAAAACGTAAAGAGTAGGCAAAGGCAGAAACTAGATAAAAATAAAAAGAATCTGAATGCGTGGAAGTGTGGAACCATTGAACCTTTGTAATGCCAATTGTGGTATCTTCTCTGCAAAACTTAGACCAAAAGTAAAAAGTAAAATGAGAACATATTCGCTTCCTCATACAAATAGACAGGCATTATTTTTCTAAACAATTTTTTTTATTTCTATTTTATTTTAAAATGAGGGCAACTTAAGAAAATTATATTTAATTTTTTGACAAGAAATATTCATATTCCTTATATTGAATGAGCATATTTAACGAAGAAAAAGAGGGGAGTAACCTTGTCTGTTTACCTCAAATAAGCTAACCACAAAAATTGGGCAAGAGGAGGAAGAGAGTGGTCACTCTGGAACATGGTTTGGGATTTGGTTAGGAAGTTGGTGCCTTGGTGAGAGAGTAGTGATGTTTGTTTATATATTGGTTTTTAAAGTGCATCAATACCAAATCACCACTTGTACATAAAGGAAAGCACAAAAAAATAGGTGCAAAGGTATATGATTCCAAAAGGAAATATAGCTTGCAAAAGAAATTATATAAATCCTTTGCATTATTTTCAAAAAGTAAGGATGCATTTGATTTTTTTTTTCTTTAAAAAATGTTGAGATATGGCTTGAATAAGGTCCAAGTATTACACATTAGATTTATCACAGTGAATCACACTGAATGCTGGTCACTCCTATCCTTCTTTGTATTTGATTTCTATTTCAGTTAGCTGTTCCTCCACTCTCTGTTCTGCAACAATCTTGGTGCTGTCACTCTTGGCTAACATCTTCGGATGAATATTTGTGGTCTTTCACACAATGGCTAGGTCTAGCTATGATGTATACTTTTGTGTAACATTCTTCTCAAATAAGGTTTAATCTTATCTAATATATACATCGGTTGCATGCAACCTTTGTCTAATAGTGTATGGGAACCACACTTTTAGACTCCACATATTGTGAGACATTAGTTGCATACAGCCATTACACAAGATACTACCTCCTCACATAAGGGTGAATTCCACAAGTCTTTGGGAGATACGCTTTATTGCGCTTCACTCCACTATGCACATAAGGTCCCTAACTCAGTGGCCCAGTATCAAATATGAGTCAACTCTAACAGTTGTGAATTGTTTTGGACCCGTAGACTTGCTCTAAAAGTTACCACATTATTAAACCTCAAATTATATTGAGTTGGTCTTGCTCGACATATGGCCAGTTGACTAGCTGACGAATTCTATTTCTGATCCGCAGTATATTTTACAGTTATAGCAACTTCTACACTTGCAACAACGACAGATAAACCTTGTTATTCTACGCAGGTAACAAACCCCTTTGATTTCTAATATTCTGAGAAGTAAGACCTTTGAAAGGTGTTTTTATATTTGTCCCCCTTAGCATTAAGTAAGACTTTTGAAAGTTAAGCGTACTTGGATTGGATAGCCTAACTAACAGAAAACTACCAATAGAAGAACAAGGCTCCACTGTCCTGCATTCTCACACCCTTAGGAGGTTGAAGCTGATCAAGTTATGAGACTTCTTAGCAAGAGAAACGTGCTGTTTGTCCTTTGTTGCTTTTGTTTAAACCTTGGTGTTGCTGTAGACACCATCACATCTTCTCAATCCAACAAAGACCCTGGCGACATAGTCTCCAATGGGAGTGCTTTCAAACTGGGATTCTTCAGCCCTGTAAATCCTACCAATCGCTACATTGGAATATGGTATGGCAACATTTCTGTATTCACTGTTGTATGGGTAGCTAACAGAAAGACACCACTCAATGATTCTTCTGGGCTTCTTACTATATCTGAGGATGGCAATCTTGTAGTACTAGATGGAAAAATAAGAGATTCTTTGGTCATCAAATGTTACAAATTCTGTTGCCAATTCGAGTGCCCAGCTGTCATGGATTCGGGGAACCTTGTACTGCAAGGAAAAACTACAGGGACAATCATATGGGCGAGTTTCCTACACTCTTGCCCAAGATGAAAATAAGTACTAACGTAAGAACTAGTAACAAAGTGCAATTGACATCATGGCAAAGCCCTTCTGATCCATCCATTGGAAGCTTCTCTGTCAATAATAATTTTTGAAGATAAGTGGTAGATTTTCTACCAATGAGAGGAAGATATTTGGGAATTGAAATATAGAAAAGTGAAAACAAAGAGAGGAATAGAGAGATATCCGGATTTTTTGTTTTTAGTTTGAGTTGATTCTTAAATTTTGGGTGCAAATCTAAAGTGCTGAGACATCTGGATACAACTTGCCTAGAATCCAATGAGGGAAAAACTCTTAAATCTTATGCCTCCGTATCCAATATGGATTAAAAATTAAAATTATTTTACTATTCAGCTTATTTTTACTATTATTTAAGGGTTTCATTGTACTTTTTGGTACAATTCATAAGCTCTATTATACTATTTCAACTAACTTTTACATTTATCTATAGTACTTTCAGTAATAAGTTTTCCGTTTCAGCAAAATAAGCTGTATCCAAACAGACTCTATTATTTTGCCTAGAAACCGGTATATATGGACAAGTCTTGTCCTGTAGCATCTTCTTCAGTTATAAAAGGAGATGGCATTCTTTGTTCTCTCTTAGTGATCATCAATATCTCTTTGCAACATGGAGGAGTTCTTGACAATTGGGGCATGGGGAGGTGAATTGCCTTTTAAAAACTCGATAGATACCATCTGTCGAGCTAGTTGTCAAGATTTAAAATACAACACTTCTTCACTTTTTTCTAGAGCAGATTTACATGGCTTCAATACTTGTACTTGAACTCTTATTCCTTAAAGTATTAAACGCATCTTAGATCTACCAAATTACAAGTAAAGTGCATTTTGCCAAAATATAAGCCAATTCTAAATGACATATGTTCTTAACATGATACACATATGTCCTAACAATTTGAAAAACATATAACAAATCTAATTTACCTTTTAGATTTGTTTAAAAAAAAAATCAGAGAAAGAATGGGAACCCATCGGAGGTGTTGTTTATGGGTGGAGGAAGTTTGTAAAGTTTTTAGACCCCTTAAAACACAATTGGATTAACCTAGTTAACAAGCCAAGCTATTACTTAGTCCAAATTTCAAATCTAGGTTAACACAATCATATAATCATATCAATGTAAAGTGCGGAATAAAAAGAACACAAAGATATGATGACCCAAGAAAACCAAACCGGTAAAAAACCTGGGGAGGATTTAACCTAGCTATCCTCAAGGTAAACCTGAATCTGCTATGAAAGAATCGAAGTTTGTACTATAGCGACTTATACCGCTAACATCCTATTGCTACCTACCAGTAGAAAGCTTACTGACACGACCACGTGCAAGCTCCGAGACCATGAACTCTTTCTTTCTTGGATTCTCCAGTAAGTACAAGCACTCTCGCTTGTGTATCTTTAAGCTCTTATGGCAACAATTGAATGATCATCAAGGTCTTGAAGAAATCTCCTTCTTGATAATCCTAAGCTTGTGTGAAGGCAAGCACTTCTTAGATCTCACAAGAGATTCACACAAACAGCAATATAAGCAACTTAAAAAACGTGGCTAGGGTTTGCCTTTTATACCTAGGGCAAAACATAATACCCTACACGTCATAGGGGCTTAGGACTGAGTTGGAAATTCTGTAGAAAAAAAAATCTGCACAACTTTCGATCGATCGAGTCTAATTCTCGATTGATCGAGCTAGGCAGATTTACACAGTAACTTCTACAGTTAACTCGATTCCAACTTTACATGAATGACATACTTTGAGCAAGTCTAAAACAGTCTAAACACCTGTTTTGATCATGGTTTGCTAATAATACATATTAGAGTTCTAATACATTAGTTCCTAAGTACTTAGAACCTAACAAACTCTCCCTTTGGCAATCCGTGACAAAACACAACTAAAACCTCAAAGTTTACAAAGAAAAGCCCTTTAAAAAAAATTCCAATTATAACAAATCCAATCCTAACTACTATCCATTAGTTACAAGTGTAGATAGTAGTCCAATTGAATTAACCTGCATATTTCCTAAAACCCTAAATAAAACACATAAACGTATGTGTGGAAAATACAAGTAAATAAAATAAACATCTTCAATTCACAAAACACAAAATATAGACATATATCAATGAATAACTCATAGATATAAGTCAATAAGCAGTGAAACAAGAACCATATATAAAAATGAATGTATCTCCCCCTAACAAGAATACATCAAGAGCCAAAAAAGTAAATACAAAATGAAGCACCTAGATACAATCTAACTCCATAGGCTCACAAAAAAATACTCTAATGCAGTGATAACAAGTTCAAGTTTAAGTTTTGAATCACAAAGTTGGCTTGAGTAAAGAATTTATAACAAAAACTCCAAAATTTTGAAAAACCACTTGTAGAATTTTTATCAAATTGACCAATTGATCATCACACAAGGTAGATAACAGGATATAATGATCAAATGCAGCAAATTAACAAGCCAATTTCATCAATCAAACTCAAGTTGAACAAAATCTCCAATTCAGATAAATACAAGCCCTAGAATTTTCAATTCCTCACAAAACACCAAATAAATCAAATTAAACACAATAGATCATGAGTATAACATTGTATGACAAAAACCCATTGATCAATTTTAGGAAAAATGGCTTGAATCATCAAAAACCCCAAAATATGCATAGGCCCGAAAATCTCCCTTAAATGCATGAATTTATGCATGAAACATGAAATAAAATGCAAAAGAAAGACTAAAAAGGTCTTACCGGCCTTGGGAAAGGAAAAACTTGCAAAAAGAATGGAGGAAAACGACAAAAATCTGGATTGGAGCTTTGACCGAATCATAGAGAGAGAGAGAGAAAAAGTTTAAAAAATTTTTGAAAAGTGAGTTGAACGTGTGAAAAAGAATCCTTTTAAAAAAAAACTCTACACGATTTTCGATCGATAGAAAAACAAATTCAATTGGTCGAAAATGCTTTGATTGATCGAACACCAATCGAGTACCAATCGAAACAGACAGAGGCTGACCAAAATTTTAATCGCAATTTCAATCGATCGAAAAACAAGTTCGGCTGGTTGAAATTCTGGAAAAAACAGTTTTTGAAAAATAGAGCAATTTGATGCATAAACTCCTCAAAGCATTGAATTTTATGAATAAAATGCATGAGTATGAGATGAAATACTTTTCAAAAACACATGTTTTGAACCCAGTTTTTCCAAAATTAAGATTTTCAAACATTTTCCTTGAATTCTCAGGCATCAAGTCTATTTTGCATAAAACTCAAGGCATTTTCAGACTTGGTTGGTTAGACCACAAACACACACAATAGCATGTACAAAGTTTAGCAAAGAGTAACTTGTGTAGTGTGTGCAACTAGCAAAAACTTGAAATACGTGTGAGATGATATGTAAGTAGAAGTCAACCACAAAGTCTACAAAATTCATCACAAAGAATTTGAAGAGACTATCACCTAAAGAGTTACATCATATAGCTCCCACATCTCATAGATCAAAAGCTTGCAATCATATAAGTTTCTTGATTTTGTCTCATATTGTACACACAAATTTTAATTTGTTCAAAAACTTATTAAAAATAGTCGGGATAATGTACACACCAATTTTATTTGATTGATTTAATTATAGTCCAATAATGTACACACCAATTTTATCATTTAAACCGAGGCTACACCTTATGTTCTTTTTGTGCACGCTATACTTTCTCGAGTATAAAATCTTACGATATGCATTAAGGTGTTCGTGATTGGCTAATAAATAGTTGTGAGATGATTATTTATGCATTTCTGAAAAGGTTCAAGTCTGACAGTCAAAGACATGTGACTTCAAGATCAAGACAAAGTAATCAAAAACTACAAACATCTTCCCACACAATATGCACTACAAAGCTTTTAACTAGTAAAGTGCATGAAATAAGCTCATCCAAGCTAAACAAGGTACATAGACATGTTATGTGAACATAAATTGACCAACCTTGTTATCAAAACCATGAAAATAAATGCAAAACACATTTTGCTTCCCCTTTTATTTTATAAAATTAACAAAAACATCCTAGAATGAAATGCATAAATGTTATGCAATGCAAATCCTAGAAAAACAAAGATAACCAAAAACAAGAAATAACAAAAAAAATTGTCTCAAGGAGTAGAGCAATGAAGCAAGGAACATGTCAGAAAGACTCGCTTAGATTGAGCCTTTTGCATCCAAAGCCTTTTAGATGCACCTTGAGCATTGAAGTTCTTATTCATATTAGAATGATTTTCAACTCCAGAATTGGAATAAAGGTTTAGAGCCTTTATCAACTCACCAATAAGTACCATAGGATCTTATGCTTGAGGTACATGTACTTTTGGTTTGTTTGCTCTCTTAGCAGCTTGAAGCTTGTAACAGTTTGGACGAATATGCCCAAACTTTCCATAAAAATGACAAACCCATATAGGCTTATCATGTGGCTTGTTCTTAGAAAGGGTAGACTCCTTAGGTTTAGACTCTTTCAGATCAACCTTAATCTTCTTGGAAGGTGAAACTTCTATGGGTTTGACAAACTCACTCACAACCTCACTCACAAGAGGTTTAGAAAAAGATGATGGAACAAAGATTGTGGAATTAGGTGCTGACATATTGATGCTTTCTACAAAACCTAAACCAATTTTGTCGGAAGGAGACTTTTGAACACTTAATATCTGATCAAGTTTGGAACTAGCAGACCTATTAGTTTGTTCTCTAGCAACCGATGGCTCATGTTCCAAAGATTTAATTTTATCAAGCAAAAGCATGTTTTCAGTCTTCACATTATTCAAAAGTTCAATAGCATCAATCAAATTCACAAGCAAATTTTTCTTATCAAGTTCAAGAGAAGCAATTTTCTTTAAGCCTAATTCAACATTAATGCGATCCTTTGCAACAACTTTTCAAAGTTTATTGTAGGCTTTTTGAAGATCTGCATCCTCAGAGAGTTCCCCATCAGAAGGGTTCTCTTCAACAGTCACACTTTCATTGACTATAATAGTAGCAGTGAAAGCAATAAAGTTTCCATCCTCGCCACAACCAGACTCATCATCAGAAACTTCATCATCACTAATGGTTATAGCCATAGTCTTACCTTTAGACCTCAAGAATGTAGGACATTCAGATTTCATGTGACCATACCCTTGACATCCAAAACATTAAGGACCCATAGAATTATTAGAAGATTAACCTACTTTTTCTCTAGGTTTTTCAATTTTGTTAACCTTAGTGGGATCATTCTTCCTAAAGTTTCTAGGTTCATCAGTATCTTTACCTCTTTCCCTTCTGTTGCTATTTCTAAGGAAATTCCTAAAGTTCTTGGCAAGGTAAGCAATTTTTGTAGAAGAGAGCTCATAATCAAATTCACCAACATCAACATCATTAACAAACTTAAGAGCCATTGATTTGGATTTGCTAGCTTTGGGTAGGTCTAACTCGTAGAACTGAAGAGATCCTACAAGTTCATCAATAGAGATGGAGTCCACATCCTTACTCTCAGTGATGGCAATCACTTTGGGTCTAAAATCTTTAGTTAAAGATCTAAGAATCGTCCTAACAATTTTAGATTGATCATAGATTTCACCCAAGTTGTATGCAGAATTAAAAATGTCATTAAGTTTAGCATAGAATTCATCAAAAGATTCATCATCAGACATCCTAATGCTTTCAAATCTAGTTGTCAATTGTTGCAACTTATTGATCATAACTGCCTTTGTGCCTTCATGCACAGTTTGGAGGATATTCCAAGCAGTGTGAGCAACCTCAACATTAGAGATTCTCTTAAATTCCTCCATAGAAACAACATTAAAGATAGCATTCATAGCTTTGCTATTGAAGGCGGCTGCTTCTTTCTAAGAAGGTTGCCACTCACTCATAGGGGTAGTGGGCTTCTCCCATCCGTATTCAACGGAGTTCTAGACCCTCTCGTCAATGGATTTCAGAAAAGCTTTCATTTTGACTTTTCAGTAAGCATAATTATTCCCATCAAAGTGAGGAGGAATAACAAGAGAGTATCCATGTTCCATGACAAAAGGGGTCAAGGATCAGCTCAGAGATCAAAAAATTTACACACAAGAGCTACCAGCTCTAAATACCACTTGTAACGTTTTTAGACCCCTTAAAACACAATTGGATTAACCTAGTTAACAAGCCAAGTTATTACTTAGTCCAAATTCCAGATCTAGGTTAACACAATCATATAATCATGTCAATGTAACGTGCGAAATAAAAAGAACACAAAGATATGATGACCTAGGAAAACCAAACCGGTAAAAAACCTAGGGAGGATTTAACCTAGCTATTCTCAAGGTAAACTTGAATCCACTATGAAAGAATCGAAGTTTGTACAATAGTGACTTAGACCACTAACATCCTATTGCTACCCACCAGTAGAAAACTTACTGACACGACCACGTGTAAGCTGCAAGACCATGGACTCCTTTCTTGGATTCTCTAGCAAGTACAAGCACTCCTGCTTGTGTATCTTTAAGCTCTTATGGCAGCAACTAAATGATCATCAAGCTCTTGAAGAAATCTTCTTCTTGATAATCCTAAGCTTGTGTGAAGGCAAGCATCTCTTAGATCTCACAAGAGATTCACACAAACAGCAATATGAGCAACCTCAAAAACGTGGCTAGGGTTTGTCTTTTATACCTAGGGCAAAACATAATACCCTACACGTCATATGGGCTTAGGGTTGAGTTGGAAATTCTGCAGAAAAAATAATCTGCACGACTTTCGATCAGTTGAGTCTAATTCTCGATCGATCGAGGCAGATAGATTTACATAGTAACTTCTGCAGTTAACTTAATTCCAACTTTACATGAATGACATACTTTAAGAAAGTTTAAAATAGACTAAATACCTGTTTTGATCATGGTTTGCCAATAATACACATTAGAGTTCTAATACATTAGTTCCTAAGTACTTAGAACCTAACAAAGTTTTTTATCAGAGAAAGTGTAGGAACCCATCAGTGGCGGTGTTCATGGGCAGAGGAGATTACTTTTTAGGAGGAAGTAGGGCTACTGGTGAACTACAACCCGAAAATCAAAGAGAATGGTGAAGGACCCTCAAAATGAAATTGCTATCTCTGTCTCGACGTTTCATGGTTTTGCTTTTTCTTTTTTCTTTTTTCTTTTTTTTTTTTTTTTTTTTTGTAAAATAGAATTTGTTTGGGAGTTTTTCGTGTTATTTATAGTTAAAAAAGGTTTTTTGAAACGAAACTAAACTAAACCATAAGTTAAGCACAACTGTTGATGTTTTTAATTGTAAATGTGTCATTAATTTATATAGCCACGTGGTGCAATAAGGTGAGGTCAACAAAAAGTCAAACGTTTCAACTATTAGTTATTATATAGATATATATTGATTATTATTGCTTGCTATTTTTATATAAATAATGGAGGATTGATATGCAATTTATATCTAACAGTGATGGAGAATGTTAAGATTTGGACATTCAAAAAATTCATATTGTTGCAACTCTTAGTTGGAAACATTGCTATTAATAACATTAACTTTTTTTTTTTTTCATTTCTTTAAGTCCTTTGAATAGTTTCATGTGTTAAAATTGGTATTCGATGATAGTTAAATAGGAAATTTTATTAATAGTTGCACCATAATTATTGAGATTTGCATTAGTATAGCATGATAATTTAAATTATCATGTTATCATTGACTAGGCACATGGTTCTGTCATTACTTATTCTAAAACTTAAAGTATTATCTATGCATCACATGGGTAACTTACGAGTTACAATGAATCACTGAGATAGGGTTATAGGGTTTAGGGATTAGGGTTTAGGGTTTGGGGTATAGGGTTTGGTGTTAGGTTTAAGGATTTAGGATTTAGGATCTAGGGTTTAGAGTTTAGAGTTTAAGGTTTTAGGATTTAAGAGTTTAGGGCTTATGATTTTGTGACCCATTAGCTTCTAGGGCACCCTTAGTATGCGTTGGACCAATAGGATGACGTTATCAATCTTGTCTTTTTCTCTAGCTTTTCAGTTCTGACTTCGGTTGCTAGGCATTTCCAAAATTTGATTGAGTTGGTATTGTGCCAATGGGAAGGTATGGATGTCTAGTTTTCTAAACACATAATATTTCAAAAATCCAATGGTCGAATCAAAAGTTATGGCCTTGGGAAGCAAACTGGCATGCCAAGGACTATTTTACAAATACCTCAATCATTTTAACCCCAATTTCAACCCATGAGCGGTCGTTGGAAATGGGGAATTCATGAATTTTCACAACAACATTGGTTCCTGATAGGCCACAAACGCGTTGACCCCTTGTGATGAATTAAGTTGATTAATTAGCCAAATTATTAATTAATCAAATTAACATGCAAATTGCGTGGTAGTATAAACAAATCACCAATAAACTAAAGTATGCAACGAAAATTAAATGACACAGTGATTTGTTTATGAATGGGGAAAACCTACACGGCAAAAATCCCTCTGGGTGATTTTAAGACCACCACTCTCGAAATTCCACTATTATCATAACAAATGGTTACAAGTAAAGGAATCTCAAGTACCTTACCAACCTACAGTTGAACCCTTACCCCAATACCCAATTGGACTTGTTCTGTAGTAATAATTTCTCATTTTGATGCACGGCTTCCAAGTACGTGACTAACCAATTGCGCGGATCCTAGTACGCGACTACAATCACCAACTAGAGAAAGTTGTTGGTTGCAAAGTTCTTCAATTCATCCATACGATGAAGATCAAGAAGATGCTTCGTTACAAAATCCTACAGTGCATATTACACAGCAACTTCTTCACAAGAGAGATGAACTAAGGTAAGAACTTTGTCTCAGGTCACAAATTGCTTGAACAAGGGTTTCTCAATGCTTGTGCAACTTGTGTACACTTTGACGGCCCTTAAAATAATCCTTTTATATGTCTAGGGTTAGAAGAAAAGAAGTCCCAAAGACACAACTATGGATTAGACTCAAAAACAGAACTCAAAACCTGTTTTTCTTAAATCTTGACAGCTAGAGGTGTCGAGGTGCTGTTGAACAGCTGTCGATTTTCAAAAACTGGCACTTCTCAACTTGAATCTTGGATAACTTAAATGGTTTTAACACTTGATCTTGAAACCTTGCTTCTTGAAGTATTAAAATCATCCTAGAGCTACCAAAATACAAGCTAAGTGCGTTTTGTTAAATGATAAGCCAATTGCATAAAAGAATAACATAAGTTCAAAACAAAATGAAACACATATGTCCTAACAATCTCCCCCTTTGGCAATCCGTGACAAAACCACAACAAAAAAATGAATATATGAGAGAAGTCTTAAATCACTCAACTCATATTCACTTGTTGAATACAATAAAATCTATCCTAACACAAACTCTTGAAGAACTTTGTAAGAAAAGAGTTCATGGCAAGTAGACTTTGACAACCTGTATTTCTGAAACACTTTAAACAAAACACATCAATGCATCTTTGTGTGAACCAGAAATAATAGATTGCATACAAATATAAAAAGCATGTGTATAAAGAAAGAAAGGAAACAACACATGAAAAGAAAGGTGAAAGAAACATACATCAACATGTATAGATACTACTAGATAAACATCATGTATGTAAAAATGGTCACAAGACCTAGGTACAAGAACAATGTATCTCCAACAAGAAAGAAAAAAAAAAGATACATGTAGTCCTCACTACATCCTTCAAAAACAACAACACTCCCCCTATAAAAAATGTCATGTACATGCTCTCCCCCTAAGTATGACTACTCTTATAACCAAAACCTATTCCCCTTTTTTTGTCACGAGTGACAAAGGGTAGAGTGTCAAGTAGACATCTCAGCGGTAGAGCTAGCATCTCCATCAACATCATCCGAAGCATCATTGTCTCACCATCATCATCCTTAGACTCAAAAGCCACATGAGGTGGTGGAGGAGAAGCCTCAGGAGCAAAACCACCCATGGTAGCCTGTCGCCGAGCAATGCAACCAACACGAACATTCACCTGATACAACTCTGTAGAGAGCGTATCGAGGCAAGCATCCATGCGCTGAAGCAGCGCCATGATATCTTCTAGTGATACATCACTCAAGGAAGAGGAGGGAGCATATGTGGCTCGAACAGATCTAGATGGAGTTAGACGGGAGGAAGAAGCTGCTGAAACTGTCTGTCGCAACCTAAACTGCGCCTCACTACATTTTACGGTAGCGGCGTCTACGGCAACCATGACATGAAAGGGGTCAGAAACGAGAAAAGGGATGGAGAAATGGCTAAAATCCTCGTGATAGTAGAATAGCAGAAGGAAAGATGAGCTTATCATGGGTAGCCGTATCCCTATAGACATCTATGATAGAGAAAATGAAATGTGAAGGAAAGTCTATAGTGAGATGCTCAAGAAGAGATAACAAAAATCGAGCACGAGGCTCTGTGATGGAGTTGTAGTGAGAAACAAATGTTATCACCATGTTCATAAAACGAGGACCTTTAGCAAAAGGCCGACATGGTGTAAACTGACGCTCACCCCAATTAGAAGGGCACTCACAAAAAGCAAAAATCATCTCATCTTTGGACACAGTCCGTAGACACTTATAACCGGGGTAGTCAGGATGTGCAATCCTCAGAACATGAAGCACATTAGAAACCAACTCTGGTGTGACTACTATGCGCGTACCTCGAACGCGAGTGTGAAAAAGAGGTACTGAAGAATCAATTTCATGCATGTTGGAGTAAAACTCCTGTATCAGCATGAAAGGACAAATGACCGAGATGTCACACAGTGACTCCCAACCCCGACTGTGAATGACATTGGATAGATTAGTGTCTGCAAAGTCTACCAGAATAACTTGGTGTTCCGAATGAACACCTCGTTTAGAAAAGTTCTCCGATAAGTCCTTTTGGGCATTCTCATCATGGAACCGAACAGAGGAAGGAGTAGGATCAGAAGACGAAGAGGCCCTAAAACGAAGAGGGTTTTAGGACGGAATGGACTTGCATTTTGGTGCCATAGACACTACTAACGTAAATAGAAAGAGAGGGGGAAAGAAAGAAACACTCAGAAAAGTCCCAAAAACAATTCAAATATAACAAGTACATTGAAAGAAGAGAATGTATGCATGGGAAATGTATGAACATGTGACATGCAATATGAAAAACATCATGGGCTCAGCCCAATCCAAACCTATCAGCACACAACAAGTTTGCACACATCTAAATGCATGAGATTACTGTTAGAATGCTAATGTGATGCAATGCATGGAGTTTTTAAGATCAAATCTACAAAACACATCCCAAAAATTGCAACAAAAACTCATCAATTTTGAAAAACCCCAAAATTTTTCAAAAACCCCAAAAACTAGGTTTCAAAACATGCAATGCATGAAGTATGAGAGATTAGAAGCTTACCAAGAGAAGAAATATTTGAAAGAAACTTGAAGAAACCTTGGGTAGGGGTTTGGAGTGAGAGAGAGAGGTTTGGGAGGTGAAAAATTTGAGCTATCGAGAGAGAGATCGAGAGAAAACACGAACCAAATTACACAGAACCTTTATATAGAGGTTCAGTAAGTCTCCACAGATATAGGTGTCGAGAGGTGTTGAGCCATCTGTTGAGGAAGGTGTCAAGAGATACAACGTCGACAGATACAGCTATCGAGAAGGTGTCGAGGAACAACACAAAGACATGTGAATAGAAGCTCGATCGATCCACCAGCTATCGAGAAGCTATCGAGAGGACAGAAACTTCCTCGATCGATCCACCAGGTGTCGAGAAGCTATCGAGATTGCGATAAGAAAAAGCTAAGAAGCTCAACAGACAGCCAGGTATCGAGGAGGTGTTGAGGAGGTGTCGAGCCAGCTTTTAAAAGCAGTTTTTCAAGAAGAGAAAAACAGAGATATGAATGCAATCACTCATGCAACTCAACCAATGATCTAATCAACAGATTAAGCTCTCAAAATCATCTCTCAACAACAATTTTAAGCACATGGATCCCAAAACACACACACACACACACACACACACACACACACTAAACAAGTCTAAGCAATTTTATATTTCAAAAATACAAGTCAAGATAGTTTAGTGAGTATACATCAACATATGTAAACCTTGTGATGGACAAATTACATTATACCTGCACATGTATCAAAAGTAGCAAAGAATATCGTGTACTGTGTGTGAAAAACATCGCAAGATTGCATAAATGTCTCAAAGTTATGACGATTTGAGATATAAGAAAATCTCTTAAACTCACACACAATCATAGCTGTTTAATGAGGACTATCACCTTCGAGGTACATTCTATAACTTCCACATCTCCTAGAAAACACGCTTGCAATCATATTTTAAAGCATTTTGTTCTTTTTGCTTTTTATTTTCCTTTGCATATATATATTTCTTATTAAGCATATCATGCATGGGCATATAAGAGAGAAAAGAGATACCTAATTATGTTAAGTTTTTTGACATTGCACTTTTGCTATGCCGAAGCATACAGATGTCATATCATGATTAGCAGGTAACAGCGGTGAGATGGTTATTTATGCCTTTCTCTTAGGATTTTCTAGTCCTACCTATCAAAAAGAGTGATATGAGTGTTAAGTACAAGAGATCACTTAACCTTACTCATCACAAACAAAGAGCCATAAAACTCACTTGCTTAGTTGTGCATAAGGATGCTTATCTAAGCTACAAGAGATACAAAGTTTAAAAAACTCTATTTCAATAGCCATTTTAAGGTTCACAAGAACCAAAGTACATAAACACACACTGAAAACAGACAAATAAAAACATGTTAAATAAAGCAAAATAAGGCATATAACTAGACTGACTCAAAACAGTAAAGCAATACACACAAGTAATGCAAAAATAAAAACAAGAAGGGGAGAGAGAGAAAATGTGAATAAATCACTTGGAACTCTTTTCCTTCCACACCTTGGAAGAACATTTCCTTTTTGCAAACCTTTGAACCGGTGATGAGGGGGAAGGATTGAAACCGTTCAAGTTCGAAAGGAACATGAGGGCTTTGAGAAGATCTCTAAGAGGAGCAAGAGAGGTTTGAAGCTGATTCTGGTTCCTAAATGCTATCATGCCATTGCTCTGTTGAGTGGCTAACCACTTATAGCAATTTGGTCGAGTATGACCGGCAATACCACAATGATGATAGAGATGTTGCTTCTTCTGTTTAGGCTTTTGAGAGTTAGCCTTCTTAGTCCTAGGGTTTTTAGTTTCCTTCTTCTCAAGCTTAGGGGGTGCTCCTAAGATAGACTTACCCTTGTCTAAGTTCTCACTTGCTAATTCAGTTTTAACATCTTTATTCTCAAAATTAAGGTTATTAGCAAGAGGAACAAAAACAGTAGTACTAGCAGCAGGAGTATTATAGGAAGAGAATTTATACCCCAATCTTGTTTGATTAGACACAGATTTCTGATTATTGATTATCTCATCCAGCTTCGCACTTGATGTCCTCTCCAATTGAGCTCTAACTTGAAACAGTTCTGCTTCAAGCTTCTTGGTCTTCTCAGCCAAGAAATTGTTCTCGAATCTCAATGCCCCAATAGTCTGATTTGCTTCATCAAACTTAGTGGAAAGCTCCTCATGGTCAAGTTCCACATCACTAAGTTTCTTGGTGGCCAGCTTATAGAGTTTCTCATGCTTCTTAGAAAGCTTGTACAGTTTCTCATAGGCGGTATTGATATCATCTTGATCATCCATCGTTTCAAACTTAGCATCCACCAATTCTTTTTCTTCATCTACATCTTCAGTAATTCCTTCAGTAGGATTGACAGTTGTAGTGAAGGCATTTAAAATTTCGTCATCATTATTATCGGAATCATCCTCGGGCTCAGTGTTGCTTAAGGTAGTACCAAGTGCCTTGTTCTTCCCAATGCTCTTGAGATATATGGGACACTCTTGTTTCATATGACTGAAGCCTTGACACCCGAAGCACTTAGGTCCAACGTGAACGGTGTACTGACCGCCATCTCTAGAATCCTTCTTCCCTTTATCTAGGCTCTTGAACTGAGAAGAACTAGATTGCCAATGATCCTTGTCGAAGCCTTTTCCATTGGCATTTTTCATGAATTTTTTGAATTTCCTGGTGATGTAGGACTTCATCTTAGAATCTTCATCTTCTGAAGACTCATCTGTCTCACAGCTCTTGGCCTTTAATACCATGCTCTTGCCTTTACTTGACTTGCTAATTCTTGTCAACCCTAGCTTGTAGGTTTGCATATTACCAACCAGCTCAGTCAGAGGAATTTTGTCAATATTCTTTGATTCCTCTATCGCCGTGATCTTGGTATGGAATTTCTCGGGCAGAGATTTGAGCACTTTTCTCACGATCTTGGGTTCAGGAATGGTTTCCCTAAGATTGAAAGCTGAGTTCTCTATATCTTTGAGCTTGGCATAGAACTTATCGAATGACTTATCCTCCTCCATCTTAATTTCTTTGAAGCTTGTAGTGAGCCTCGTAGCTTCGAATCCTTGACAGCCTTTGTTCCTTCATAAGTTGTTTGGAAAATGGTCCATGCTTCCTTAGCAATTTCAGTGAAAGAAATTTTCTTGAACTCCTCATTAGTGACCGCACTGAATAGGGCATTCAATGCTTTACTGGTGAAATTCGCTACCTTGATCTTGACATCATCCCAATTGGTTGGCGCTTCTGTAGGCTTGGTCTAGCCTATCTCCACAGCTTGCCACACCTTCTCATCTAGTGACTGCAAGAATGCTCTCATTCGTATTTTCTAGTATGCATAGTTAGTACCATCAAACAGTGGAGGTATAATAAGAGAATGACCTCTATTCATGACAAACAGGGGTCAATGGATCACACACAAGGATTAAACCCTAATAAGAGTGTGCCTGCTCTGATACCACTTGATAGGCCACAAACGCGTTGACCCTTTGTGATGAATTAAGTTGATTAATTGGCCAAGTTATTAATTAATCAAATTAACATGCAAATTGCGTGGTAGCACAAACAGATCACCAATAAACTAAAGTATGCAGCGGAAATTAAATGACACAGTAATTTGTTTACGAATGGGGAAAACTTATACGACAAAAACCCCACCGGGTGATTTTAAGGTCATCACTCCCGAAATTCTACTATTATCACAACAAGCGGTTACAAGTAAAGAAATCCCAAGTACCTTACTAACCTGCAGTTGAACCCTTACCCCAATGCCCAATTGGACTTGTTCTGTAGTGACAATTTCTCCTTTTAATGCACGGCTCCCAAGTACGTGACTTACCAATTGCGCAGATCCTAGTACGTGACTTCAATCACCAACTAGAGAAAGTTGTTGGCTGCAAAGTTCTTCAATTCATTCATATGATGAAACTCAAGAAGATGCTTCATTACAAAATCTTACGGTGCATATTACACAGCAACTTCTTCATAAGAGAGATGAACTAGGGCAAGAACTTTATCTCAGGTCACAAATTGCTTGAACAAGGGTTTCTCAATGTTTGTGCAACTTGTGTACACTTTGACGGCCCTTAAAATAATTCTTTTATATGTCTAGGGTTAGAAGAAAAGAAGTCTCAAAGACACATCTACGGATTAGACTCAAAAACAGAACTCAGAATCTGTTTTTCTTAAATCTCGACAGCTAGAGGTGTCGAGGTGCTGTCGAGCTTTAAAAACTGGCACTTCTCAACTTGAATCTTGGACAACTTGCATGGCTTTAACACTTGATCTTGAAACCTTGTTTCTTAAAATATTAAAATCATCCTAGAGCTACCCAGATACAAGCTGAGTGCGTTTTGTCAAAGGATAAGCTAATTACATAAAAGAATGACATATGTTCAAAACAAAATGAAACACATATGTCCTAACAGTTCCAACCATTTTTTATGGTCAAATCAAAATTTGGTTTTCGATCGCTTTCAAGAGTCAACCTTGGTCAAATTTGGTCAATTCGGTTGTGGTTGATAAAAATCTCCGATACCATTGGATGTGACATAAAAACATGAAAAATGTAGTTTTGACCAATTTTGACTATCAGTCAACCTTGAGTTGACTAGAGGCAGTTTAGTCAATTTGACCTAAAAAGACATTTTGAGTGCTCTAATACTTGAATGGGTTCTACCATGTCAATCTAAATGTTCCCGCAGTCCTCTCATGAAAATTTGATATTTGTAGGATTTTTGGGGTTCAGTACGCAAATTTAGGATGGATAAAATATCTACAATAACTTTGTTATTTTTTAATTTCTTTTGGTTTTTTTATTTAATAAAAAATTATTTTTTATATATTCATTAGTATTTTGGGCTATATTACTTAAAATTTAGGAGGCTTAGGTGATTTCCTAAGTTGTCTAGTGGTTGGGTTGAGCTTTATGTTTATGTGGAGATAAGATAAGCATGCAAAAATTGTGTAAACTTTTTAACCAGTCGTAAAAGGATAGTTATGCATGGTGGACTTTAGTACGCAACAAATGTCAGTACATGTAAACATATAAGAAAGTTGTACACAAAATTAAAAAAAAAAGCTAGATCGTCCATTATCGTACAATCAGTATTTCTCAACAAGTTGTAATTGTGGTAGATATCTAACTTTCAACCCCCCAAACTTTTATGTAGCGATTGACTTATAATTCATTAAAAGGACACATGTGGTCCTGAAATAAAAATTTGTTAAGTAATAAGTATTGTCTAGCTAGTCAGTATTGCATCTCTCAACATCGATAGCTATTTGTAATTAATTACAAGGACGCGTATGGTCTCCTAAATTGAAGTTTGTTAATCTTTGTGTCATTGCATCTCTGTTCCACCCCCTTTGTCGTGGACGGTGGTGAGCTTTACCGCATGCCATCTCTTGCCACGACAACGTTTTTTTTGCAGTTCATTGTCTGGATGAGAATAGAGAAAGCAAAGGGGTTCCCCTTCTTTCATTCTTTGTATTGGAGAAGTGTGCGAAGAGCGTGTGAAACCTACAACTGCAAGTTTTGTAGGGATTATTTGTGATTAATTATGATTTGGAGTTGTCACCAATCACTAAATTTTCTAGTTGTGAGCGATCTCCAATTAATTGATTTTATCACTAAATCTTGGTTAATAAAATGTGAATTTTCTTAATTTAATCAAATATAAAGAAAATTTTGATATTGAACTAGAATCATGGACAGTGTCGACTGAAGGGATTTTCGGGCCTAAGACTACAATTAAATCAAGACCTTTTGCATATTTAAATAATATTTTTTACTTAAAATGTATTCTCCTAATTTGATTTGATTAGATGAAAGCTTTTTGGTGTTTTTAATAGAGTTCTTGTTCATTTGCGAGTTATTTAACTAAAATATTTTATAATCATCTAGAGAACCCTTTTGAGGACTTGATATCTGCATTATAGATCTTCTTGATGTTGGATTGTGTGGCCAAATAGCCTAAAATATGATTGTTGACCTGTGTAATTAAATAACTTACAATGTGTATGTGTGTAATTCTCAAAAGAAATTATCATACACAATACTTAAGCCCAGAACAAGATATTTACTCTTCATTTGAATATACGTTTCATATATTTACTCTCTTAGTGTTTTAGTTGAATAAGAGTTTAATTTCAATTTGAGTTCTTTTTCAAATTTTGCTTCACTTGACACGGAAGATTTGACCCCAGAATAAGATAGAACCAAAAGAATTACACTCTTTGAAAAACCAAAACAGTTTACACATGCTTTTGAACTCCTCAGTAAAAAATAGAGAATCAAGGACATAGGATTTTTTTTGTTTTTAGTTTGAGTTGATTTTTAAAACGTGCAAATCGTTTAGCATGAAAAATAAATAATAAAAATAAAACGTGCAAATCTAAGCGCCAGACATACAACTTGCCTAGCGTAGAAACCAATGAGATGAATAAATTTATAATTTTTGAAGATAAGAGGGAGTTTTTCTACCAAGACCAATGAGAGGAAGACATGTGGGGGAAAAAATCTTAAACCTTATCACTTTGCCTAGAAACCGGTATATATGGATAAGTCTTGTCCGGTAGCATCTCTCTTCAGTTATAAAAGGAGATGGCATTCTTTGTTCATCGTAAGGCAACAACAAATAATACACAAGTCGCTTCAGTTCTTTCTTAGTGATCATCATCTCTTTGCAACATGGAGGAGTTCTTGACGGTTGGGCTGTGGGGAGGTGAAGGTGGAGACCGGTGGAGCTTCGTGGTAAATAATGGTGGGATCATTGGGATGGAAATCATTCATGCAAATGGCATCGCATCAATTACATTCAAATGTGGAGATGAGTATGGTGTACTCCAGCATTCTAGGAAGTTTGGTGGTACTGGTGAAGGCTGGAAAACTGACAAGGTACGTACATATATATATATATATATATATATTGGTACTACTCAGTTACATTAATCATGCATTATTTTTGTGAAACAAAAAATTAAATATACGTACATTAAATGAAGTTGAATGAATGTTTTTTGGTCCATTATGTAGATATCGTTCAACTGGCCTGAAGAGTACCTGACATCCATTAGCGGTACAGTTGCTGACTTGTGGCAGCATATTATAATTCGTTCTCTAAGTTTTAAAACAAATAAGGGTACTGTGTATGGACCCTATGGAGTTGTGACCGGTCAACCATTTTCCTACAGCACGGAGGGTGGCGTAATTGTTGGATTCCATGGCCGTTCCGGTACTTTGCTTGATGCCATTGGTGCCTATGTGAAAATACCGCAGAAAAAGGTTTGGTCGACGTCATCATATAATGTTTCCAAAAGTTCATGCATGCATATGTTAAAGTTGGTTTGAATACCATTTATTTTATTGAAAGCTGAAAATACTATAGTAAAATAATTTTTAAATATATAAATAATGTCGTGAGACTTATTTTTAGTGAAAGTTTTTGTGAAAAAAGAGGTTTGTGGGTCCTATAAATAGTGCACAAGACCCACTGACAGGTCTGTGTCCCACGTGAAACGCAATCCAAACGCATACTTTATTGGAAGACTAAGCTTATGTTTGGATAAATTAAAATTTGTCAACTTATTTTACTATTCAGCTTATTTTAGCTATAATTTATAGGTTTCACTGTACTTTTTGGTACTATTTATAGACCCTATTATACTATTTCAACTAACTTTTGTCTTTATTTATAATACTTTTAATAAAAAATTTTCAGTTTCAACAAAATAAGCGGTTTTCAAATAAACCCTAATGAATGTTATTTATTTACAATCGTTGTCCTTGTTTAATTAATAGCAGGACAATACTTTGAAAATGGCTTTACCTGTTCCTCGAGGACCTGGGCCGTGGGGTGGGCATGGCGGGATGGAATGGGATGATGGAGTTTTTCCGGCAATCCGTGAAATTCATTTGTACGTTGGAGATTCAGTAATTCATGCAATTCGTGTGTTGTATCAAGGCAAAGATGAGGAGCCTGTTTGGTCACCCAAGCATGGTGGAGAAGGCGGTGATCCAAGTGATCCGGTAAATAAATATATAATAATAATAATAATAACTATTACAATGTCACTATTTAAATATGAAAAAAAAATTGCAATTATAAGTCTAAAACACCATACAAAGATGTTACAGTACCATTCTTGCACGTTACTTTGATTTGTTAGTTGAGCTGTGTAGAACATACGATAAACTTTACAAGCTTACATATATAATTCTAATTCTAATTAAAATTTTGCTAATCCTATTTGTATTCTGGTTTGGTAGATAAAACTGGAAGTATCAAAGGAATTCTTGATTCGCATTGCGGGATTTTATGGGCCTGTTGAAGGGAGCGGTAGCTTCAAAGCTTTGCGGTCCATTACTTTCTTCACAAACAAAGCCAAATATGGACCCTATGGTGATGAGATTGGTCAAGCTTTCACATCAAGTGTTGCCCCAGGAAGGGTTGTTGGTTTCCATGGAAGAAGTGGTGCCTATTTAGATGCCATAGGAGTGCATATGGAATACTTCTGAACATGTTCTAGAGAATGAGCAGCATTTATAAATAATCTGTTACCACTACAAAAAACGCGAGCTATAGTCACGTTTTAAAAACGCGGCTATAGGTTAATTTAGTCTATAGTCATGTTTTTTATAACTGTGTTTTTAGACGTAGTCTAAAAGTTGTAACTATCAGTCCGACAGGTCTATAACCATGTTTGAAAGACCTATAGTTACAGGTTGAATATGTTTCTTTTTAATTAGTTTTGAAGGGAAAAATTGAATGGGGAAAAATCATCTACTTAAAGAAAGTGAGATGTACATTTCCTCTTCTTTAAGTTGGGGGATAATAGCCCTATTCTATGTGTTATTTGAAAATTGTTGTGGTGTTGTGGTGTTGTTGTCGTTGTTTTGGTGTTGTCCTGTTTGGTTGAGTTGAGTGTCTCATCTATTTTGTAAATTTCTTTTGAATGAAATAAAGTTGCTCATTCGTCTGTTTACTAGTATCATTGGTTTACGGTTTTTCTTTGTCTTTGCTTAAATTAGGAGGGCTAATATTTTCTTAACCTAGATTTGGTAATAAATTAATTAGATATAGGTGACTGTAAAAACAAAAATCTCAAGTTTGAAAATCAATAAATTGAAAATGTTTAACAAATGTATTTTTGTATTGATGAATTTGAAGGTACAATTCTCTATATTTATATTATAATACAATAGAAAAAAAATCATCTTATTTGTTCTCCTTAGATAACTCTTCAATTCAAGTTTTGTGTCGATGTAGCTTTGACTCAAACACAATAGCCTCCAATTCGATTGGAAAGTGGATTGAAGGGGCTTTAAAACGTAATTGTGATGACTCTTTGGTTGTGTGCTTGTTAGAGATTTCTCATTCCTTGCATTCTACATGTGCTCTTCGAATGTTTTTGATCTTCAAAAATTTGTGGTAAAAGTTCTTCAAGATTTCAGAGCTTGAATCTGATGAAGTTTCGATAGATCAAAGTTTTTGAAGTTTGATTCCAATAGAACTTTGACACTCGGAATAATAATTTGGAAGAATTTTTTTTAATATACTTTGTCTTCAAAGATTTGTAATGAAAGACATAGCTACAAGTAATTTTCAACATATATATAGCTAAAGATTAAAAAAGAAAAACCCAAATAGGTCTAAAACAAGGAAGTTAGTACCGTACTGGAGGCTATACCGGTTTAACCAACGGTAAGATATATTTTGGGGTATTGGTCAATATCAGTGTACCGTTTCGGGTTTACCGCTTTTTAAAAAGTATATATTATTTGTATATAATTTAAAAATAAATAAATAAATATTATTTGCATATTTATAACTTTAATTATTTGGTAAAAGTTAATTTGTTAAGCAATTATAAAAAAATAATTGAACATAGATAAAAGTATAAGACCAAAAAAAGATAATAAAAAAGTAGGGGTAGTAGGTATAAATGAGATATTATGTGAGAGGGGTTTGGTAGAAAAAGATTAAGGGGGTGCTTGGGAGAGTAGTTTGAGTTATGTTGCTTGGGTATTTTTGATATACGTGTGAATGAAAAAATGTGTGAAAATATATGTAATGTTATTTAAAATGGGTGAAAGTGTGTTAAAACTAAGGTGCCAAACAAGCCCTAAATAATTAGAAAAATTAAAATGATAGGTGATAAAACCAAACACATGCCATTTCAAAAAAAAAACAAAAAAAAAAAAAAACAAACAAACCAAACACATGTCTGTTGCCTCCCACCTCTATTAAATTCTTTTTCTTTTTTTGATCCACATCACATGCCTAGGACCCACAAGTACAACCTACATGTCTTTACAATTTCCAATAAGCCATCACCTTCACACGTTTAAACTTATCACCTCACCATCAAAAGTTTCTTTATTTTCCAAAACTCTTTCACCTCCATCACAGCTCTCTCTTCCACCTTTTCAATCAAAAAAAAAAAACTCATAGCTCTCTGTATCTTTCATCTCAGACTCTCTCTTTCTATTAAAGCTTCAGACCTTTAGCCCCTTCTCAAGGACTCAAAGCTTGCTATTTACTGGCGCCGTTGCTCTCAACCAAATGGCATGACTTCATCGTTAGTGTAAAGAAAGTTAGAAATGAAGGGAGGCAAAAAGTATGACTAGCGTCATGGGAGGGAAAGAAGCAATTTGTGTGTAATTTTGTACCAGTTCGGTGCCATTAACTGGCCAGAATTCGGTATATATCGCAGTATGGCCAAAATAGCTCTGATACATCCGGTATTTAAATCGGCGAAGGTTCCGGAACGGTAAATACCGGTCGTACCTACCGGTACGGTATAAGATTGTCTTCCCTGGTCTAAAATGCCACAGTCCTATGCCACTTGTGGCGAGATACTTTTCACGCCAAACCAAACTTTTATTTTTTATATTATTTTTCTGTTTCAACACTCAACACTCATTCAGACACACACTCTCTCTCTCATCTGCCCACGTCTTCTCTCATATTCTCTCCCACTCTCAAACCGGTTGTCTGGAGATTGGAGCAAGGGCGGTGGCTATGGTGGTTTATTTCATTCTCTCCCTAGGTCTTCTCAATTTGCATCTCTCATGCCTCTGTGAGGCTCCGATCATTATTACAAACTAGTGGTGGGTTGATAACTTGGGTTTTCACGGTAATACTACCTTTTTATGTTATGCATAATCTCTATCTGGAAAAAAAGTTTTCAAGCGACACAATGCACTCCTCCAGGCTCTAGATAAACTTTGTGCACTCTGGGAATGAAATTCAAAAGTACATAACACAATTCCTTTCCTTATTCATTTTCCCAAAAAAAAAAAAAAAAACAACAACAACAACAGCAACAACAACAACAATAACAACAAACCCCATCTTCACAATTTTTTTTTTTTTTTTTAAATATTAACATTTCCAATCCTCACCTAACACCTAAGACCCAAAAGCAAAGGTAAAAATAGAAACAAGCAATACAAAAACATATATATGATAACATATTACTTGTGTTCATCTCGAATTTCGATCTTCTGCACTTGCTTTGCCCTGTTAAAAAAAATCTGCCACCACCACCAAAAATCAATAAAATTTTCAGAAACAATAAAGTTTTCAACACACACACACACACACACACACAGAAAGAGAGTAAAGGACTTTATTGCGATGAGAGGAATAGTGGTGACGTTGAAGCTCGTTGTTGTAGTCCAAGGAAACCAAGCCCAACAAAACGAACTGCTTCGATGATTGAAAATAAGAACCAAAGAATGAAGGGTTTGGCAGTGCTGTAACTTTGACTTTGAGTGTGATGATCGGAGGAAGGGTTTAGTAGTAAAAACTGAGAGAGCTTTACAAGACGAAAGGAATGAAAATATGAGTGTTGTTGATGAGAGGAGCAACAGCGGAGATGAGAGAGGAGGAGATTCAAGCACAGCCGCAATTTTCTCCGCATACTATGTTTTGTATTTGAGATAGCAACTGCCTAGTATTATTGGTTAGAGACAGAGTCTACTGTTTATTATTTAACAAGCGTTTCTTGCTACTTTTGTTTTTCATGTTTTTTTTTTTTTAAAGGGTCAAAAATGAAATTGAAAAAGCTTGAGAATTGTAGGGTTTCGGAATAAAATGAGGTAATGCAGAGAGCTTCTGAGTTTGATTCTTTGTTTGGCAAAGAGGAAAAGTGAAGGAGGAAGAAGGAGGATGAAAAGAACTGTCCTACGGAGTTAAGGAGACAGATTCTTGTCTCCCTCTTCGTATATCCCTACTCTCTTGCCCACGCATTCTCTCTCCTTTTCTTTTTCTTTTTTTTAATTTCATTTTTTAAGAATAAGAGGTGATGCATGCTTGAACGGGATGTAGCATGTCAGTCTAGATCTTCCCACATTCCCCTGGTGAAAAATTGATATTTGTAGAATTTTTGGAGTCCAACACGCAAATCTAAGGTGAACAAAATACAGTATCTACAATAACTTTCTTATTTTCAATTTTTTTATTTATTTTTTATTTAAGAAAAAAATTATTTTTTATTTATACGCTAATATTTTGGGCTATATTGGTTAAAATTTAGGCAGCTTAGGTGATTAACTAAGTTGTCTAGTGGTTGGGCTGAGCTTTATGTTTATGTTGGGATAAGATTAGAAAGCAAAAATTGTCATGGACTTTTTTACAGGTTGTAAAGGTTAGCTGTGCATGGTAGACCTTTGTCAGTACAAGTAAACATATAAGAAAGTTGTAGGGAAAATTCAAAGAAGAGCCAGATAAGCCATTATCTTACAATTAGTATTTGTCAAGAAGTTGTAATTGTGGTAGACATCTAGTTAGTTTATTATTACTAACTTTCTCTTCCCACCAAACTTATATAGCGATTAATTTATAACAAAATAAAAGGACACGTGTGGTCGTGAAATAAAAATTTGTAAGTATTGTCCTATCAGTATTGCACCTCTCAAAATCTATAGCCATTTGTAATTAGTTACAAGGATGCGTGTAGTCCCCTAAATAGAAGTTTGTAAGTATAGTCTTCTCCTATTGCATTCTTTGTTCATTGTAAGGCAACAAAAAATAATACAGGTCGCATCAGTTCCCTCTTAGTGATCATCATCATCTCTTTACAACATGGAGGAATTCTTGACGATTGGGCCGTGGGGAGGTAAAGGTGGAAACCCCTGGAGCTTCGTGGAAAATAATGGTGGGATCATTAGGATGAAAATCGTTCTTGGAGATGTCATCGATTCAATTACATTCAAATGTGGAGATGAATATGGTATACTCCAGCATTCTAAGAAGGTTGGGTGGTAATGGTGGCAGTAAAACTAACGAGGTACAAATATACTGCTACTACTCAGTTACATTAATCATGCATTTTTGTGAAACAAGAAATTAAATATACATAAAATAAAGTCGAATGTTTTTAGGTGCATTATACGTAGATATCGCTCAAGTGGCCTGAAGAGTAACTGACATCCTTTAGCTGTTCAACTGTGAAATATGGGACCCATATTGTAATTCGTTCTCTACGTTTTAAAACAAATAAGACTGAGTATGGACCCTATGGAACTGAGACCGGTCAATAATTTTCCCACCGTATGGAGGGTGGCGTAATTGTTGGATTCTATGGTCGTGCGGGTGATAATGTTGATGCCATTGGTGCCTATGTTAAAATAACGCCGAAAGAGGTTTGGTCATTATTGTTTCCCAAAGTTCATGTTTTATTCGAGGACTAAATTAAGGATGTATTCATTTACAAATTGTTGTACTTGTTTAATATCAGGACAATACTTTGAAAATGGTTTTACCTGTACCTCGAGGACCTGGGCCGTGGGGTGGGCATGGCGGGTTGGAATGGGATGATGGAGTTTTTCCGGCAATCCGTGAATTGCAATTGCACGTTGGAGATTCAGTGATTCATGCAATTCGTGTGTTGTATGAAAGCAAAGACGGGGAACCCGTTTGGTCACCGAAGCATGGTGGAGATGGCGGTGGTCAAATTAAGACGGTAAATAAATAATAATAACTATTACACTGTCGTTATTTAAATATGAAAAAATTTGCAACTATAATTCTGACACACTATGCAAAGATGTTACAATACCATGCATGTTACTTTGATTTGTTAGTTGAGCTATAGAACATACGATAAACTTTACAAGCATACATAATTCTAATTCTAATCAAAATTTTGCTAATCCTATTTGTATTCTGGTTTGGTAGATAAAACTGGAACTATCAAAGGAATTCTTGGTTCGCATTGCGGGATTTTATGGGCCTGTTAAAGGGAGCGATAGCTTCGAAACTTTGCGGTCCATTACATTCTACACAAACAAAGCCAAATATGGACCCCATGGCAATGAGATTGGTGATGCTTTCACATCAAGTGTTGCCGCAGGAAAGGTTGTTGGTTTCCCTGGAAGAAGTGGTGTCTATTTAGATGCCATAGGAGTGCATATGGAATACTTCTGAACATGTTACTAGAGAATGAGCAGCATTCTTAAATAATCTACTACTTGAATTTGTTTCTTTTTAAATATTGGTTTTTGTTAGGACATATGTAGTTCAAATGGTTGTTGACATATGTCGCTATTTTGTGTAATTGGCTTATCCTTAGACAAAACGCACTTTACTTGTAATTGGGTAGATTTAGGATGTGTTTAACACTTCAAGAAACAGTGTTTCAAGATTTAGTGTTGAAGTCATCAAGTCTGTCCAAGAAACAAGCTGGAAAAGTGCAAGTTACTAAAACTCGACACCTATTTCGACACATGCATCTATCGAGCTTTAAGAAGCTGTTTTAGCTCGAGCCTCGACAGCTTCTCGACAGATCCTCGACACCTCTATCTGTCGAGAATTAAAGAAAACAGATTTTCAGTTCTATTTTAATTCCAATTCGTGAATGTGCCTTTGGGACTTCTTTTCTCCTAACCCTAGACATATAAAAGGATTGTTTTAAGGGCCATCAAACAGATGCAAGTTGCACAAGCATTGATAATTCTTGTTCATGCAATTTGTGATAAAAAAGATAAAATTCATGCCCTAGTTCATCCTTTGTGAAGAAGTTGTTGTGTAATGTGCACCGTAGGGTTTTGTAACCAAGCATCTTCCTGATATTCATCGTGTGGATGATTTGAAGAACTTTGCAGCCAACAACTCTCTCTCTCTAGTTGGTGAATTGAAGTCGCGTACTGGGATCCGCGCAATTGGTTAGTCACGTACTTGGGAGCCGTGTATTGAAAGGAGAAACTGTCACTACAGAGCAAGTCCAATTAGGTATTGGGGTAAGGGTTCAACTGTAGGTTGGTAAGGTACTGGGATTCCTTGCTTGTAATCGCTTGCCGTGATAATAGTGAAGTTTCGGGAGTGGTGACCTTAAATCACCCGGTGGGGTTTTTGCCATCAGGTTTTCCCTATTCATAAACAAATTACCGTGTCTTTTATTTTCCGCTGCATACTTTAGTTTTGGTGATTTGTTTGTGCTGCCACGTGATTTTGCATGTTAATTTAATCAATTAATAACTAGGCTAATTAATCAATTTAATTTATCATAATGGGTCAACGCGTTTGTGGCCTGTCAGTTTTGAAAGGAATAATTGAATGGGGAAAAATCATCTACATAAAGAAAGTGTAACGTACATTTCCTCTTCTTTGAATTAGGGGGTAATAGCCTGATTCTATGTGTTATTTGAAAATTGTTGCGGTGTTGTTGTCGTTGTTTTGGTGTTGTACTGTTTGGTTGAGTTGAGTGTCTCATCTATTTGTAAATTTGTTTTGAATGAAATAAAGCTGCTCATCCGTTTGTTTATTCGTATAATTGATTTATGGTTTTTCTTTGACTTTGCTTAAATTAGGAAAGCTGATATTTTGTTAACCTAAATTTGGTAGTAAAATTAATTAGATATAGGTGACCGTAAAAAAAAAATCTCAAGTTTGACAATCAATAAATTGAAAATGTTTAACATATGTATTTTTGTATTGATAAATTTGTAGGTACAATTCTCTATATTTATATTATAATATAATAGAAAAAATCATCTTATTTGATCTCCTTGGATAACTCTTCAAATTAAGTTTTGCATCGATGTAGTTTTGACTCAAACACAACGTCATTTAGTTGGATTGGAAAGTGGATTGAAAGGGATTTGAAACGTAATTGTGATGACCCTTTGGCAATGTGCTTGTTAGAAATTTCTCGTTCTTCACATTCCTTACGTTCTACATGTGCTCTTCGAATGTTTTTGGTCTTCGAAAATTTGTGGTGAAAGTTCTTCAAGATTTCAAAGCTTAAATCTGATGAAGTTTGATAGATCAAAGAATGAAGAGGAACCCAGTTTAGAACTACCAATGTTGTAACTTTGACATTGAGTGTGATGATCAGAGAAAGGGTTTAGTAGCAAAAACTATGAGATCTTTACAAGACGAAAGGAGTGAAAATATGAGTGTTGTTGATGAGAGGAGCAACAGCGGAGATGAGAGAGGAGATTAAAGCACGGCTGCGATTTTCTCCACATACTATGTTTTGTATTTGAGACAACAACTGCCTAGTATTATTGGTTAGAGACAAAGTCTATTGTTTTTCATTTAACAAGTGTTTTTAGCTACTTTTGTTTTTCATGTTTTTTTTTAAAGGGTCAAAAATAAAATTGAAAAAGCTTGAGAATTGTGGGGTTTCGGAATAAAATAAGGTAATGAAGAGAACTTTTGAGTTTGATTCTTTGTTTGGCAAAGAGGAAAAGTGAAGGAGGAAGAAGAAGGAGGAGGAAAAGAGCTCTCCTACAGAGTGAAAGAGACAAATTCCTGTCTCCCTCTTGGTATATCCCTACTCTCGTGCCCATGCATTCTCTCCTTTTCTTTTTCTTTTTTTTTAATTTCATTTTTTAAGAATAAGAGGGAATTTGCTAATTGCACTTTTTATTATAAACTATAACCCCAATTACCAAAGGACCCATTTGGTAATGTTGTTCTAGTAACGTTGTTTGTATTTTTTGAAAATACGTATAGGTGAAAAAAATATATGAAAATACATGTAATGTTGTTTAAACACTAAAAACTATTATTTAAACAACAATAACAAACGTGCCCTAAATTATTGGAATGTTTGATTGTCCCTCCATTCTCCATTTTCAAAAATACTTCACGTCCTCTATTTTGATATTAATTCTAAAATTTAATATTAGAATATCAATTTACCTATAGATATATGTTTTGTAGAAAGGGTAAATTGGTATTTAAATGCTAAATTCTTACTTACTCAAAAAAAAAAAAAAAAATGCTAAATTCTGTCACACTTAACATCAAAACAAACTGTCAGAGAAACACTAAAATGGAGTTATAATTTTGGGAGATTAATGGTGTATTTCAATAGTTATGGGGTTTTATGGAATCGTAGTGATAGTTTAAGATATATATAAAAAATAAAGTAATTTGCACTAAATATATTCCAATTGAGTGTGTTTGTGTATGTCTATATATATATATATATACACACTTATGTGTGTTCTCTCTGTAATGGTTGCTCTTTAATCATGAGGGCATTTTCAACAATTAACGCTCTTGGATCCATAAGGCATCCCCTCATAACTCATTGGGAAGACTAATGAATTTTCTTTGGTCCATCTGTAATCATCGCCCTCCCCTCTTAACCAACATCATCTCTAGACCTGTCAGGTAACTTACGAAGCTCGAGATACTGACGGTCCATGCTAAGCCCAACGGGTGAAATAACGTACCCACATGTGGATGCGATAGGTCCCACGGGCAATTACATGTCCTCCACTTACACATCCCTATATGAAAATGGCTTGCACACCACATCCAAAGATTCCTCTCCACATATATATCTTCCCAATATGGGATGGAAAGCCCTAGAATCTTGAGGCAATAATTCCATATCTTCTCAACAAAAAACCTCCTAAAATCGAGGGATTCAGGTCAGCTCTCCACGACTATATAAACATCAAACCTTAACTTTCTTGAGGTATGTGAAATCTCCTAGCTCTTGCATTCTTGAGTTATTAGATATCCTTCTATCATTAACTTAACGTTTGGAGAGCTTTTGGCCGGCACCCCACCAGTGCTCTCTGTAGGTTCTTTGTTCTTTTTGTTCTTTAGGTTCCTTAATTGGCGAGTGTGTCGACAATCAACTCACTGATGATTTTGTGCATCATCAATAAAATTATACTTTACCAATTGACCTAACTAAAAGCTACAATAAAAAAAAAATATTGTAAAGAGACTAATTAAGGATGTTTGAAAATATAAAACTAGGATTGAAGTTGTTTGTTTATGTTGGTGCAAACACAATAATAATGGAAGAAATACAAGAGAAATTGAATAATACTTCTAAATATTATTAATTTGAAGATAAAAAATACACAACATTATTTGGACTGAGGCACAGCATTCGCTCTCTTTAAGGAGATTCAAGCCCTTAGTTGGCAAAACTTTGTAACCGGTGCAAACCTTTTCTAATTTGTCTCTCTCAAGATACAACAGTCTAACAAATGTCGCATGGCTAGAACCTCCTTCCTCCACCTCCCCTTGCGCATGTAGCTAGCCCAATATCTGAATCAATACATATTAGCCCATTAATCACCACAATTAAAAAGAATAAAAGAGTCCCTCTTATTTTCAACATAGGGTTAAACATTCTACTAATTTCTTATCCTCCATATTAACTCCCACATCTTTATATTTATCTTGTCATATTTATTCATTTTAATTAAATAATATTAAAATGCTCCAATAGTTTAAGGGTAAGGATGGTGTGTTGAAAAAGATAAAAGAGAGGTTAATATGATTTACTATGTACAAATGAAGTCATTTGTTTGGTAGATTTAGCTTGTATTTTTAAAATATGGGGTAGATTAAAGATGGTTTAGCCATGTGCAATGGGAATTATCAATGTATCAAAAAAAAGATTCAATTCAAGTTGGGGAATGAAAAGGAACATGAGGAGGGGCCTAAAATAACATGGGTAAAAGTGACAACAAATGAAATGTTAATTGAGAAAGAGTGCATATGAGTCAACCAAATAAATGAAGAGCTTTTATAATTCAGCACATTCAATCTTCAAGGAAGGAAGAATGAGAGATTCAATTGTTGATTGAGGAATTTTTTTTTGGGGAAATGTTGAATGAGGAAATTTATAAATAATACATTCAAGTTACTCAATTAGTTGGTGCTTACAAGGAGGAAGAAGAAAAGTATCCAACTATCAAGATGGTCTCCACTCAATTGTCCTACTCCTTCGATCTAATTGACCATAATTTTAATTTAGATTATGTCCAATTAAATTGAATAAATTAGTAGAGCTAGCAAGCCTAGCATGTCTCTTTTTTTTTTTTTTTTTTTTATGCTACTATACCTAATATATT
This sequence comes from Castanopsis chinensis, assembly GCA_032878915.1. Lineage (NCBI taxonomy): Eukaryota > Viridiplantae > Streptophyta > Magnoliopsida > Fagales > Fagaceae > Castanopsis > Castanopsis chinensis. The sequence continues at coordinate 1,823,784 of JAVQMG010000080.1, read as the reverse complement.
AATAATCAAGTCTGTAAGGGCCAGGTTTGATCCACAGCCTAAAAGATTTAGACAATGGCCTAATAAGCCCACGACAATAGATTTGTTAGAGAGTGAGTTTGTTACTGAACGTTCAATGAGTTAAATCTAAATCACAATAGGATAGGGGGCAAATGGAATGACTAAGACAAACAAGTTGAAAAGAAAAGCACTTCTCGGTCAAGCCCGAGGAAGGTATGTTTTTATATATATGTGTCTCCTTCTAACTTATACAAATGTTCAAGTTCTTGGCTACAAAGTGGTTTTCTTCCCTTCTTTCTCATTTTTTTGCATCTAGATCTGTTAGGACATATGTAGTTCAAGTTTGTGAACATATGTCGCTATTTTATGTAATTGGCTTATCCTTAGACAAAACACACTTTACTTGTAATTGGGTAGATCTAGGATGTGTTTAACACCTCAAGAAACAGTGTTTCAAGATTCAGTGTTGAAGCCATCAAAGTCTGTCCAAGAAACAAGCAAGGAAGTGCAAGTTACTAAAGCTCGACACCTACCTTGACACATGCATCTATCGAGCTTTAAGAAGCTGTTTTGCCCCGAGCCTCGACAGCTTCTCGACAGATCCTCGACACCTCTATCTGTCGAGAATTAAAGAAAACAGATTTTTAGTTCTGTTTCAAGTCCAATCCGTGAATGTGTCTTTGGGACTTCTTTTCTCATAACCCTAGACATATAAAATGATTGTTTTAAGGGCCGTAAAAGATGATGCAAGTTGCACAAGCATTGAGAACTTCTTGTTCATGCAATTTGTGATCTGAAAGACAAAGTTCGTGCCCTAGTTTATCTCTGATGATTTGAAGAACTTTGCAGCCAACAATTTTCTCTCTCTAGTTGGTGTTTGAAGTCGCGTACTGGGATCCGTGCATCTAGTTAGTCACGAACTTGGGAGCCGTGCATTGAAAGGAGAAACTGTCACTACAGAGCAAGTCCAATTGGGTATTGGGGTAAGGGTTCAACTATAGGTTGGTAAGGTACTTGGGATTCCTTGCTTGTAATTGCTTGCTGTGATAATAGTGGAGTTTCGGGAGTGGTGACCTTAAATCACCCGATGGGGTTTTTGCCATAAGGTTTTCCCCATTCGTAAACAAATCACCGTGTCAATTAATTTTCCGCTGCATAACTTAGTTTTGGTGATTTGTTTGTGCTACCACTTGATATTGCATGTTAATTTGATTAATTAATAACTGGGCTAATTAATTAATCTAATTTATCACAAAGGGTCAACGCGTTTGTGGTCTGTCAAGATCATCCTTTTCCTTTTATATCCAACCACAAATCATCTAAATCTTACACTTGGAGGGCCGAAATTGTACTCCTAGGACTCTTGTCCCATCCAGAACATACTAGTAAACTTTACCATGTAATCTTAGCTGTGCCACCGCTATTCATGGTAATTTCCTTATTAATGCAGTCAGAGGAGTGGTTGTCTTGTATTTAATACAGAGGGGATGGCTTCCATACACTTCATTCTTCATCCTTCTCGTATTCTTTGTCAAATCTACTTTCTTTCCTTTTTGAGGTTTTTTCAATGTAATACGTCCTTTTTATGTTATGCATAATCTCTATCTGGAAAAAAAAAAAGTTTTCAAGCGACACAATGCACTCTTCTAGGCTCCCGATAAACTTTGTGCACTCTTGGAATGATCAAAATCATGTCTCGGTAACTTTCAACATTATCTTAAAAATTTCTATTGAAATTCACAAAAATTTCAAAAGTACATAACACAATTCCTTGCCACATTCATTTTCCATACAAATTAAAACAACAAACGGTACCCCACCTTCACAAAATTTAAAAAAAAAAAAAAAAAAACATTAACATTTCCAATCTTCACCTAACGCTCATGACCCAAATGCAAACATAAAAACAGAAACAAACAATAGAAAAACATATATATATATATATATATATATATATATTTATAATAATAGAAAAAAGACATCTTTACCTTTGTTCATCCTGGATTTCACTCTTCTGCACTTGCTTTGCCCTTGTAAAAAAACCTGCCACCACCACCAAAAATCAATAAAATTTTCAACATGACAGGCCACAAACGCGTTGACCCCTTGTGATAACTTAGATTAATGAATTAGCCCAATTATTAATTAATAAAATTAACATGCAATATCACGTGGTAGCACAAAAAAATCACCAAACTAAGTAATGCAGCGGAAATTAAATGACACGGTGATTTGTTTACGAATGGGGAAAACCTTACGGCAAAAACCCCACCGGGTGATTTAAGGTCACCACTCCCGAAACTCCACTATTATCACAACAAGCAGTTACAAGCAAGGAATCCCAGTACCTTACCAACCTACAGTTGAACTCTTACCTCAATACCCAATTGGACTTGTTCTGTAGTGACAGTTTCTCCTTTCAATGCACGGCTCCTAAGTACGTAACTAACCAGATACGTGGATCCCAGTACGCGACTTCAAACACCAACTAGAGAGAGAGAATTGTTGGCTGCAAAGTTCTTCAAAACATCAGAGATGAACTAGGGCACGAACTTTGTCTTTTAGATTACAAATTGCATGAACAAGAAGTTCTGAATGAATGTGCAACTTGCATCATCTTGACGGCCCTTAAAATAATCCTTATATATGTATAGGGTTAGGAGAAAAGAAGTCCCAAAGACACATTCACGGATTGGACTTGAAATAGAACTGAAAATCTGTTTTCTTTAATTCTCGACAGATAGAGGTGTCGAGGATCTGTCGAGAAGCTGTCGAGGCTCGGGGCAAAACAGCTTCTTAAATCTCGATAGATGCATGTGTCGAGGTATATGTCGAGATTTAGTAACTTGCACTTCCTTGCTTGTTTCTTGGACAAACTTTGATGACTTCAACACTGAATCTTGAAACACTGTTTCTTGAGGTATTAAACACATCCTAGATCTACCCAATTACAAGTAAAGTGCGTTTTGTCTAAGGATAAACCAATTACATAAAATAGCGACATATGGTAACAACCACTTGAACTACATATGTCCTAACACAACACACACACATAGAGAATAAGAGTAAAGAACTTTACTGAGATGGGAGGAATAGTGGTGACGATGAAGCTTGTTGTTGTCATCCAAGGAAACCAAGCCCAACAAAATGAACCGTTTCGATGATTAAAAATGAGGACCAAAGAATGAAGAGGAACCCAGTTTAGAACTACCAGTGCTGTAACTTTGACACTGACTGTGATGATTAGAGGAAGGGTTTAACAGTAAAAACTGTGAGAGTTTTACAACACAAGACTAAGAATATTTTTCAGGATATTTCTTAAGAATCATAAATTATACAATCTAATAAAAAGAGAAATTTATATATTGACAACAACAACAACAACAACAACAACAACAACAACAACAACAATAAAAAAACACTCAAATACATAAAGTTTTTACAATTTTCTTCTACATGTTCTCATATTTTGAAATCGTTGCATGATAGTCTCATTATCAATGCTGCAAGCTACATCTCTTTCAATGTACACAACCAAGCAATCATTCATCCACTGATCTCCCATTCGATTGCGCAATTCATTTTTTATATATTTCATTGCTAAGAAACTTCTTTCTATATTGCAGTAGCACCAAGAAAGGTCAAAACTAATTTCATAAGCAAATAGACTAATGGATAAGTGTCATACTTCGTATTCAACGTGTTTGAATAGTGAGTGTCTAAGAGTGAGGATTGATCTTGGACTCTTGGGCTTTTCTATTAGGCATTTGAGCTTGGTTTTATTATAATTTTTTTTTTTCAGATCTTAGTTCAATTTGTTTTTTTTTTTACCTTTTCTTTTTGCTTGAAATTCCCCAATGTATTGTTAAGTTGCCCAAATTTTAAACCAAAATTTAATTTTATTAGCATAAAAAACCTTAGGATGATCACAAAATTTTTTTTAAGGGTAGATAAATATAAAATTTTAAATTTTATATATAAATTTTTTTTTCAGGTCAGGGTGGTCCAAGGACCACCTTGGCCATAAGGTGCAGCCACCTTAGAGACGAAAGGAGTGAAAATATGAGTGTTGTTGATGATCAGCGAAGAAACGGCGGAGATGAGAGAGGAGGAGATTAAAGCACGGTTGCGATTTTCTCCGCATACTATGTTTTGTATTTGAGACAACAATTGCTGCCTAGTACTATTGGTTAGAGATAGTGTCTACTGTTTTTTATTTTACAACTGTTTTTTGCTACTTTTGTTTCTTTCTTTTTTTTAAAGGGTCAAAAATAAAATGGAAAAAGCTTGAGAATTGTGGGGTTTTGAAATAAAATAAGGTAATGAAGAGAGCTTTTGAGTTTGATTCTTTATTTGTCAAAGAGGAAAAGTGAAGGAGGAAGAAGGAGGAGGGAAAGAGCTCCTACAAAGTGAAAGAGAGAGATTCCTGTCTCCCTCTTTGTATATCCCTATTCTCTTACTCATGAATTCTCTCTCCTTTTCTTTTTTTAATTTCATTTTTTAAGAATGAGAATAAATAGGCTAATTTCACTTTTCATTATAAACTATAACTCTAATTACACTTCACCTACTAAATTATTGGAATGCTCGATTGACCTTCCATTCTCCATTTTCAAAAATACTTCACGTCCTCTATTTTCATATTAATTCTAACATAATCAATATTAGAAACTCTAATTACACTTCACCTACTAATTATTGGAATGCTCGATTGACCTTCCATTCTCCATTTTCAAAAATACTTCACGTCCTCTATTTTGATATTAATTCTAACATAATTTAATATTAGAAGATCAATTTTATATGTTTTGTAGAGAGAGATAAATTGGTATTTAAATGCTAAATTCTATCACACTTAACATCAAAACAAACGGTACGAGAAACACTAAAATACAGTTATAATTTTAGGGGGATTAACTGTGTATTTCGATAGTTAAGGGGCTAAATGGAATCGAAGGGATAGTTTAAGATGAAAAAATGTAATTTGCACTAAATATATTCCAATTGAGTGTGTGTGTGTGTGCGCGTGTGCGCATGTGTGTGTCTATATACATAGCTTATGTGTGTTCTCTCTGTAATGATTGCTCTTTAATCATGAGGTTAAGATAGTATTCAAATCCAAATTCCATAGTCAACAATTGATGAGGGCATTTTCAACATTTAAAGCTCAAGATCCGGCAGGCATCCCCACGTAGTGCATTGAGAAGATTAATGAATTTTCCTTGGTCCATCTGTAATCATTGCCCTCCCCTCCTGACCAAGTAACTTGCAAAGCTCAAGATACCGACGATCCATGTTGAGCCCGACGAGTGGAATAACGTGCCAACGGGCGGATGTGATGGGTCCCACGAGCACTAACATGTCCTCCATTTACACATCCCTATATGGAAATGGCTTGCACACCACATCCAAAGATTCCTCTCCACATACATATCTTCCCAATATGGGAAGGAAATCCTTAGGATCTCGGGGCAATAATTCTATATTTTCTCTACAAGGAAACCTCCCAAAATCGAGGGATTCTAGTCAGCCCTCCACAACTATATAAACATCAAACTTTAACTTTCTTGAGGTACGTGAAATCTCCCAGCTCTTACATTTTTGAGTTATTGGAGATCTTTCTATCACTAACTTAACTTTCAAAGGGTTTTTGATCGGCACCCCACCAATGCTTGCTATAGGTTATTCGTTCTTTTTGTTCTTCAGGTACCCTAATTGGCACGTGTGTGCACAATCAACTCACTGATGATTTTGTGCATCATCAATAAGATTAAACTTTACCAATTGACATAACTAAAAACTACAATAAGAAAAATATTGTAGAGAGACTAATTAAGGATGTTTGAAACTATAAAATTGGGATTGAAGTTGTTTGTTTATATTAGTGCAAACACAATAATGGAAGAAACACAAGAGAAACTAAATAATACTTCTGAATATTATTAATTAGAAGATAAAAAATACACAACATTATTTAGACTAAGGCATGGCACTCGCTCTATTTAAGGAAATTCAAGTCCTTAGTTGGCTAAATTTTGTAATCGGTACAGACCTTCTTTGACTTGTCTCCTCCAAGATACAACAGCTTAACAAATATCGTATGGCTAGAACCTCCTCCCTCCACCTTCCCCTTGTGCACGTATCTTGCCCAATATCGAAATCAATACATATTAGCCCATTAATCACTACAATTAAAAAGAATAAAAGAGTCCCTCTCATTTTCAACATGGGATTAAACATTCCGCTATTTCCTTATCTTCCATATTAACTCCCACATCTTTATATTTATATTATCATATTTATTCATTTTAATTAAATAATATTAAAATGCTCCTATAGTTTAAGGATGGGGATGTTTTGTGTTGAAAAAGATAAAAGAGAGGTTAATATGGTTTACTATGTACAAGTGAAGTCATTTGTTTGATAGATTTAGCTTGTATTTTTAAAATATGGGAGAGATTTAAGATGGTTTAGGGAGTGTTTGGTAGAGTAGTTTGAGATGAAATTTTTGTAGTTTTTTGAAATTTGTGTGGGTGAAAAAGTGTGTGAAAATGTGTGTAAAGTTGTTTAAAATGTAAAAATGTGAGTTTGAATTAACTCACCAAACATGGCAGTCATTGCGGGAATTGATCAATGTATTAAAAAAAATGATTCAATTCAAGTTGGGAATGAAAAGGAACATGAGGAGAAGCCTAAAATAACATGGGTAAAAGTGACAACAAATGATATGTTAATTGAGAAATTGATAAAGAGTGCATATAAGTCAACCAAATAAATGATGAGCTTTTATAATTCAGCACAATCAATCTTCAAGGAAGGAAGAATGAGAGATTCACTTGTTGATTGAGGAATTTTTTTTTTTTTTTTTTATATAGGAAATGTTGAATGAGGAAATTGATAAATAATAAATACAAGTTACTCAATTAGTTGGTGCTTACAATGAGGAAGAAGAAAAGTATCCAACTATCATATTGGTCTCCACTCAATTGTCCTACCCCTTCCACCTAATAGACCATAATTTTAAGGCAAAAACTACATTTTCGTTTCTATATTTTCACGCAATTCTCATTTTAGTCTCTATATTTTATTTTCACTGCTTTTAGTTCCTATTTAGAAAAACGCCATCCATTTTAGTCATTTCTGTCAATGCCCTAATGGTAAAGTCTTACGTGACAGACAGAACTATTAAAATAATAATAAAAATTTTATTTTGACATTAAAAAATGCCACGTCAGCATCTAAATTAAAAAAATTAATTTATTAATTTTAACTAAATAAAAAAATAAAAACAAAAAATTACATGAATTGAGATCGTGTCTTGAACAAGAACAACAAGAACACAAACCCAACAACAGATCTTGTCAACCAAACACAAACACAGCAACTGATTTTTCTTGTAAGCTAAACACAAAAACAACAATCACAAACCCAAACATCAATAAGAATACAAACACAAACCCAACAATCCATCTTCAAAAAACCTGCTATCCATCTTCAGAAAACCCAAAAAAGCCCAAATCCAAACATAAACCCAAATCCAAACACTGACGATAAGTATGGTTATTTGACTTTCAAGTTTGTGGCAGCAATTGTTGATGGTAGTGTACTGTGATATGGGTTTCGAATAATGTGTGTGAATGTGATTTGTGGCTGAGAGTACTCTGCCGTGCTTTGAGTGAGTTTTCTGTATTTGAGAGCAAAGAAGATGAGGATGTGGAGTGAATGACTGTGGGACTGGTAGCTTTAATCATTGCGCTAAAGAAAGAGGGGAAAAGGAGAAAAGTAATTTGACCACTGGCTAGTGATGAATCCGACACTGATAAGGACTCTGCACTTAAAGCTAAAGCATTGGCAGCCTTGTTGCAATTTTCAACAGCTTTTGCACTTATACATTGACTTTGTTTGAAGTGGTAAGCCATATGAAATTAATTTGGACCCACATGTTAATATGTAGTGGAAAAATATATCCAGTTCATTGACACTATATTCTGGCTTCCAGTTTTTGATGATCAAGTGAGATTTCTGAATAGACCATGGTCATGGTCTACGCTTATACACCGATACATTCTCGTCTTGTTTGTCTCATGTTTGAAACCAAATGACAACGACATTTTGATCAACCTGACCGACTTACCTGGATTTGAGTTTGTGTTTGGATTTGGGTTTTTTGGGTTTTCTGAAGATGGATTGCAGGTTTTCTAAAAATGGATTGCTAGGTTTGTGCTCGTATTCTTACTGATGTTTGGGTCTGTGTTTGTTGTTTTTGTGTTTTTGGTTGACAAGAAAAAATCAGTTGCTGAGTTTGTGTTTGTTGATTTTGTGTTTGGTTGACAAGATCTCCTACTGGGTTTGTGTTTGTGTTTGTGGAATTGCAATTTTTGGATTTTAATTTTGTGTTCTTACGTTTTTTTGTTGTTCTTGTTCAAAACACGATCTCAATTCATATAATTTTTTGTTTTTATTTCTGTTTATAATTTTTTTTATTTAGTTAAAATTAATAAATTAATTTTTTTAATATTGATGCTGACGTAGTATTTTTTAATGCCAAAATAAAATTTTTTATTATCATTTTAATAGTTCCGTCTACCACCTAGGATTTTGCCATTAGTGCACTGACGGAAAAGACTAAAATGGATGACATTTTTCTAAATTGGAACTAAAAGCGGCTAAAAATATAGGGACGTAAATGTGGTTTTCGCCTAATTTTAATTTAGATTAAGACTAATTAAATTGAATAAATTAGTAGAGCTAGCAAGCCTAGCATGTTTTTTTTTTTTTTTGCTACTATGCCTAATATTTTACTAATCAAGTCCAATGTGTATTTGATGACTCCAGCCTATTAAATAAAAAACATTTATTTATTTTGACCTATCCAACGTTAATTAGAATATTCACTAATATTTTTTCTCCAATAATAAAATAATATTCATTAATTTTAAACGTCTATACTTTACTTTTTATGTGAATTATATTCGATCCCCATTTAAATTTCAAGTATGATCTCATAAATCCATATAAATCACAGACTTTCTTATTAAAAGAAATTCATTAAACCACAATATTATTGGTCAAACCAAGCTGACTGATCATCACAAATAGAGCTGAAGCCCACCAATTTCCATGTAAAATTTTTCTTTGTTCTTTTTTATGTTAATTATACAAATTGATAACCTTATCATTTTTGATATATTGATGATTAAGGATTGAAAGATTTTAACCCCGATATCCTAAACATGATTCTCAAACAACATCAACAACAACAACAAAATCAAAAACAAAAAGTTTCTCACCCCCACATTGAGCCCAAAGGCCGAGTGGTTTACACTGCTGAAATATTGATGGACCGGGGTAATCACTGTGTTACTGATGTAGTTAACTGGGCCTCCTAAAAAACATCATACTCCAATTTTTCATATGCCTTTCAATAAGCCTAAACCCATTAGCTTATTCTCAAAAGATATATTAATAGAACCCATCCTGATGGGTCCAACCCAAAACAAAACCCATACAGAGGGTCCAAATTTGATTCCATTTTTACAAAATTCTTCAATCTAGATCTTTTTGAATTGACACTTCCAAATCCAGGTTGAGTGGAGTTCCAATTCCATGATATCGTCCATCATATTTGCAATTTTACATTACTTATGAGGAATTTCTTATAATTATGTACAATTACATATACTTCTTAGGGTAAGAGTTGGGTCTAGTACTCTTGTGCATTGAATCCATAGAGATGCAGACACGTGACAATTATTTAACATCTATCAAAATCTTAACGGGTCAAATGCGGAAGAGCATTGGACCCAAGCCATTTCTTATTTCTTAAACTATATACAATTTTTTTTTTTCATTTTTTTTTTCCTCTTTCTTTGCTATAACTTTATGTACATATGTACTTGAGCCAAAAGTAGATATTGTGATATATATCATAATAAGCTGCTTAAGACTTCCCATTTCTTTAAATACAAGCACTACTAGGGTTTGTTTCAATTTTTCCACCTTTTTTTTTCCCCTAGACACAACTTTTCAATTAAGTCATTTTTAATTGTTCCTAAGAAATATAATATTGTCCTTATGTCTAATTAGAGAATAAAATGTAGCTCTTAAGGAACTTTACCTAAATTTTACTTTTACCAAATATATTTTTTTTAAAGCTATACCAAACAAGCACAATAGCTAAAACCAATTCTTGTTGACAAGATTTGTAAAAGCAAAAGTAATACACAAAACTTTGTAACTCAATCGACATTTCTTGGTGTTTACAATGAAGACATTCATGCATCAAATTCCTTTCCCCAACTATTGAATTATCAAAAAAAAAAAAACCACAAAAGTGCTCAGATAAGGGCACATATCCAGCAACTTCAAAGCTCAAGTGCAGTGCCTTGCAAAGCAAAACAATATAGTGAAAGCACTAAGATAAGGGCACACATCCAGCAACTCCAAAGCTCAAGTGCAGTGTCTTGCAAAGCAAAACAATACAGTGAAAGCACTAAGATAAGGGCACACATCCAGCAACTTCAAAGCTCAAGCGCAGTGTCAATGCAAGTAAATTGACTATAGAGAGGGCATCAACACTCCAGAGCTAAAATTCAATGTCAATTCAAGCAAATTGATTATAGAGAGGGCATGCATCAACATTGAGAAAGCCCACATGAAGCACCTTCTCAAGGAAGTCTTTGCTTTTGTGGCCATAAAGTGCCATCACTAGGCATTGGGCAGCATTAGCAACTCCCATTAAAGGGAGGGAAAATGGTTCTGCACGTATATTACCAATTCCACCCATTCCAAAGTGCATGATGATACCATTGAGGATCATTGTGTGATGAAGAAGGTTGGTTTGGTTATGGAGAGGAGGAAGAGAGTGGTCACTCTGGAACATGGTTTGGGATTTAATTAGGAAGTTGGTGCCTTGGTGAGAGAGTAGTGATGTTTGTTTATATATTGGTTTTCAAAGTGCATCAATTTTAAATCACCACTTGTACATAAAGGAAAGCACAAAAAAATAGGTGCAAAGGTATATGATTCCAAATAAATTTCTTAGGCAATCCAAAACGTAAAGAGTAGGCAAAGGCAGAAACTAGATATACATAAAAAGAATCTGAATGCGTGGAAGTGTGGAACCATTGAACCTTTGTAATGCCAATTGTGGTATCTTCTCTGCAAAACTTAGACCAAAAATAAAAAGTAAAAAGAGAACATATTCGCTTCCTCATACAAATAGACAGACATTATTTTTCTAAACAATTTTTTTTTAATTCTATTTTGTTAGGACATATGTAGTTGTTCAAGCTTGTGAACATATGTCGCTATTTTATGTAATTGGCTTATCCTTAGACAAAACGCACTTTACTTGTAATTGGGTAGATCTAGGATGTGTTAAACACTTCAAGAAACAGTGGTTCAAGATTAAGTGTTGAAGCCGTCAAAGTCTGTCCAAGATACAAGCAAGGAAGTGCAAGATTTTAAAGCTCGATAGATACCTCGACAGATACATCTATCGAGATTTAAAGAAGCTGTTTAGCCCGAGCCTCGACAGCTGTCTCGACACCTCTCGACACCTCTATCTGTCGAGAATTAAAGAAAGCAGATTTCCAGGTCTGTTTCAAGTCCAATCCGTGAATGTGTCTTTAGGACTTCTTTTCTCCTAACCCTAGACATATAAAAGGATTATTTTAAGGGCCGTCAAAGTGAGCGAAAAAGAAGAAATCACAAGATACAAGTTGCTTCTTCTCTGTTCATGCAAATTGTGATCTGTGAGACAAAGTTCGTGCCCTAGTTCATCTCTGATGATTTGAAGAACTTTGCAGCCAACATTCTTTCTTCCTCAAGTTGGTGAGTGAGTCACGTACTGGGATTCGTGCAAAGGAGTAAGCGGCGTACTGGGATCCGCGCATTAAATTGGTTAGTCACGTACTGGGAGCCGTGCATTGAAAAGTAGAAATTGTCACTACAGAACAAGTCCAATTGGATATTGGGGTAAGAGTTCAACTGTAGGTTGGTGAGGTACTGGGATTCCTTACTTGTAACTGCTTGTTGTGATAATAGTGGAGTTTCGGGAGTGGTGACCTTAAATCACCCGGTGGGGTTTTTGCCGTAAGGGTTTTCCCCATTCGTGAACAAATCACCGAGTTCTTTATTTTCTGCTGCATAACTTAGTTTGGTGATTTGTTTGTGCTGCCACGTGATATTGCATGTTAATTTGATTAATTAATAACTGGGCTAATTAATTAATCTAAGTTATCACAAGGGGTCAACGCATTTGTGGCCTGTCATATTTTATTTTAAAATGAGGGCAACCTAACAAAATTATATTTAATTTTTTGACAAGAAACATTCATATTATTTATATTGAATAAGCATATTTAACGAAGAAAAAGAGGGGAGTAACCTTGTCTGTTTACCTCAAATAAGCTAACCACAAATATTGGGCAAGAGGAGATGGGAACGTTTCCCAAAAGGAAATATAGCTTGCAAAAGAAATTATATAAATCCTTTGCATTATTTTCAAAAAGTAAGGATGCATTCGATTTTTTTTTTCTTTAAAAAATGTTGAGATATGGCTTGAATAAGGTACAAGTATTACACATTAGATGTATCACAGTGAAGCAGACTGAATGCTGGTCACTCCTATTCTTCTTTGTATTTGATTTCTATTTCAGTTTGCTGTTCCTCCACTCTCTGTGCTGCAACAATCTTGGTGCTGTCACGCTTGGCTAACACCTTCGGATGTATATTTGTGGTCTTTCACACAATGGCTAGGCCTAGCTATGATGTATTCTTTTGTGTAACATTCTTCTCAAATAAGGTTTGATAATATCTAACATATAGGACCCCACATGTTGTGAGACATTGGTTTGCATACAGCCATTACACAAGATACTACGCCCTCACATAAGGGTGAGTTCCACAAGTATTTGGGATATATGCTTTATTGCACTCCACTCCTCTACGCCCATAAGGTCCCTAATTCAGTAGCCTAGGAACAAATATGAGTCAACTCAAACAGTTGTGAAATGTTTTGGACCCGTAGACTTGCTCTAAAAGTTACCACATTATTAAACCTCAAATTATATTGAGTTGGTCTTGCTCTTGACGTATGGCCAGCTGACTACCTGACCAATTCTATTTCTGATCCGCAGTATATTCTACAGTTATAGCAACTTCTACACTTAACAACGACAGATAAACCATGTTATTCTACCGCAGGTAACAAACCCCTTTGATATCTAATATTCTGAGAAGTAAGACTTTTGAAAGGTGTTTTTATATTTGTCCCCCTTGGCATTAAGTAAGACTTTTGAATGGTAAGGGTACTTGGATTGTTTAGCCTACTTAAACGAAAACTACCAATAGAAGAACAAGGCTCCACTGTCCTGCATTCTCACACCCTTAGTAGGTTGAAGTCTGATCAAGTTATGAGACTTCTTAGCAAGAGAAATTTGTTGTGAGTGCTTTCAAACTGGGATTCTTCAGCCCTGTAAATTCTACCAATCGCTACATTGGAATATGGTATGGCAACATTTCTGTATTCACTATCGTATGGGTAGCTAACAGAGAGACACCGCTCAATGATTCTTCTGGGGTTCTTACTATATCTGAGGATGGCAATCTTGTAGTACTAGATGGAAAAAAAGAGATTCTTTGGTCATCAAATGTTACAAATTCTGTTGCCAATTCGAGTGCCCAGCTTTTGGATTCGGGGAACCTTGTAATGCAAGAAAAAACTACAGGGACAATCATATGGCAGAGTTTCCAACATCCTTGTCATACACTCTTGCCCAATATGAAAATTAGTACTAACGTAAGAACAGGTAACAAAGTGCAATTGACATCATGGCAAAGCCCTTCTGATCCATCCATTGGAAGCTTCTCTATCAATATTCAACCTCTTAATCTTCCTCAAGCATTCCTTTGGAAATATGGTAGCTCGTACTGGCGCAGTGGTCCATGGAACAATCGGGTCTTCATTGGAATACCAACTATGGATTATGAATTCCTAGACGGATTTAGTCTTATTGATGATCATGAAGGAACATTTTACTTGAGTTTTTCTTATGTGAATGATTCTTTGTTACATTTTGCTCTCAATACGCATGGAAATATAGAGCAAAGATCTTGGAATTATGAGAAGGAGGATTGGGAGGTCACGTTAGGTTTGCAGTCTGAGTGTGATTTTTATGGTAATTGTGGGGCATTTGGAAGCTGTAATTCTCAGAATACACCAATTTGCAGCTGTTTACAGGGGTTTGAGCCAAAGAACACAAAAGAATGGAATAGAGGAAATTGGACAAGTGGATGCGTTAGGAGGACACAGTTGCAGTGTGAGAGGGTGAAAACTGGCAGTGAAGGCAGCAAAATGGATGGATTTTTGAAACTGAATATGATGAAAGTGCCAGACTTTGCAGATTGGTCACAAGCTCTGGAAGCTGATTGCAGACAGCAGTGTTTAGAGAATTGTTCTTGTATAGCTTATACATATGATACTGGCATTGGTTGTATGTCATGGACTGGAAGCTTAATTGACGCACATAAATTCTCTAGCGCCGGAGTTGATCTTTACATTCGTGTTGCGTATTCAGATCTTGGTGAGTTTTTTTATCTTTCCACTTCAACCCAACCCCCATAACACCTCAGCTCCCCAAGCTAATGAAATCCTCGTTATTGGACCAAAAAAGAGAGGAAAAGTAGACATATTTAGTAACTATTTTGTTTGAATTAGTGTAATAAGTTTTTTCTGATTTACAGTAACAAAGTTAGACATGAAAAAAATTGTCACAATCACTGTGATCATAGGAATGGTTTCGATTTCAATCTGCACTTTACTTATTATGGAGGTGGATATCTAAACATAAAGGTAACACTCTGACAAAATAACACAAGGACTTGGAAATTTTGCTATATGTTGGAGATAACTCACAACTGTTGTGGAAATCAGCAAGGAAAAAGAAAGACAAGGAGATCTTACTGTTCAACAGAGGGGTAGCACATAAAATTTCTCCTAGTGACAACCTGAACCAAGTTGAAGTCCAGGAACTACCACTATTCAATTTTGAGAAGCTGGCGAGTGCAACAAACAACTTCCATCTATCAAACAAGCTTGGTCAAGGTGGATTTGGTTCCGTATACAAGGTAATGGTTGCTCTTCTAAAGTTTTATTATCAAATACTATGAATATATAGTTAATAATTTGAGTTTTTTTAAATTTTTTATTATTTTTTTTTCATAGGGAAAACTGTCAGATGGACAAGAAATTGCAGTAAAAAGACTTTCTAGAACCTCTGCACAAGGGTTCAAAGAATTTATGAATGAGGCAGTGGTAATTTCTAAACTCCAACATCGGAATCTTGTTAGGCTCCTTGGCTGCTGTGTTGAAGGAGAAGAGAGGATGTTGATCTACGAATACATGCCAAACAAAAGTCTAGATGCATTTCTCTTTGGTTACTTAATTTTGACATTCTTTCTTAATACAAAAAATTTTTACATATTTTCTTTGTTCATAGGAATATTGTCAGCATGCTATGACTTTGTTGTGGTATTTCACTGGAAACATAGCTTTCTAATTAATTTCACCTTATGTTCTTTAGCAGTCTTCATGTTCATTTACCTTGTAAGATTAATCCTCACTTTCTTTTGATAAAATTCATTAGATCCATGCAAATATGAACCACTAGATTGGAGAAAGCGCTTTAACATTATTGAAGGAATTGGTCGAGGTTTGCTCTACCTTCATAGGGATTCAAGATTAAGAATTATTCATAGAGATCTAAAGGCAAGTAACATCTTGTTGGATAAAGATCTAAATCCAAAAATATCAGATTTTGGTACGGCTAAGATTTTTCGAGGTAATGAAGACCAAGCAAATACTATAAGGGTCGTTGGAACTTAGTAAGTACCATTGGTTTGCCTAATTCAATTTGTTAGTAATACAAATATTCGAGATAACAAGATTTGGATGTGTTTTTTTGTTGAAATTCAGTGGCTATATGTCTCCTGAATATGCAATAGAAGGGCGATTTTCAGAGAAATCAGATATCTTCAGTTTTGGAGTGTTATTATTAGAAATAGTTAGTGGAAAAAGAAACACTGGCTTTTATAATGATGAGGAGTTCCTAAGCCTTTTAGGACTTGTAAGTCATCTCATTGCCTCATGTTTTGAAAGCTTCCATTGTTTTTTGTTCTTTGAAGTTTTGGTATTGGAGCTAACAAATCATGTTTTCATTTCTCCAGGCATGGAAATTGTGGAATTCAGACAACACTGTAGCATTAATAGACCCAACAATATCTGAACCCTTTTTTGAAATGGAGATTTTGAGATGCATACAGGTTGGGCTGTTGTGTGTTCAAGAATTTGCTAAAGATAGGCCAACTATATCAGTTGTTGTTTCTATGCTTAAAAGTGAGATTGTTGATATGCCTCGTCCAAAGAAACCAGCATTCACTGAAAGGTTGATTGCCTTAGATACAGAGTCTTCTCATCAGAGAAAAAGTATATTCTCTCTTAACAATGTTACTGTGACAATGGTTCAAGGTCGATAGCTAGCATGTGTTCTTGTCATATTCACTTTGTGTAACCATAAAACTAGCAACAATTTATTTGTGCAACCATTGTAGCAACATCTCTCTCTCACACCACTTTCATTTGCACATCTATATATTACTAAAAGTTGAAGCGTAACATTTATTATTGTTGAGTTCCTATTGCGCCACCTCATTGCCACATCATTTGCCACATAATTATTATTCTTTTTTTTAACAAAAAAATATAAATAAATTATTAACTTTACACATTCATCGTTGTCGGTTTTAACATCAATATATATATATATATTTCCTTTTTATTTCCAATTTTCCTATAATTTTTTTTGACATTCACTTTTTTTTTAAAAAATATTTACACTTTCTTCAATCCTTCTTCGTCCCTTATCTTTTTATCTTCCCACTACCCTCCACTTTCATATCACCATTCATCTCTCCCTTCATCTTCCTTTATTTGTCTCTTCTTATTCACTCCCTTTTACTATAAATCTATATATTATTAAAAGCTGAAGCGTAGCATTTATTGCTATTAAGCTCCTGTTGCGCCACCTCATTGCCACATCATTTCCCACATAATTTTTTTTTAACAAAAAAAAAAATAAATAAATTATTAACTTTACATATTCATCTTTGACGGTTTAAACATTTATATATATATATATATATATATATATATATATTTCCTTTTTATTTTCAATTTTCCTATAATTGTTTTTGACATTCACTTTTTTTATAAAAATATTTACACTTTTTTCAATCTTTCTTCTTCCCTTACCTTTTCATCTTCCCACTACCCTCTACTTTAATATCACTATTCATCTTTCTCTTTATCTTCCTTTATTTGTCTCTTCTTATTCCCTTTCTCTTACTATAAATTTGTCTTTCTCTCTTCCATTCTTTGCATAGTTATCTCTCACAAAAAAGATTACCTCTCTCTCTCTCTCTCTCTCTCTCTCTCTCTCTCCCTAAATGTTTTGGTGGATTTTTATTTTTATTGCATCTTTGCTTTAGGTTAATAAATTTTTGTATTTTTTAGAACTCTAATTTAGGTTGATACAATTTAGTTTTGTGTTTTAAGTTTTTTTTTTTTTTTTTTTTTTTTCTCTTTGATCATTAAATTCTATCCAATTACACTATAAAAAATTAAAGACAGTAGATAAAAATATAATAGTATTCCATTATATAGCATAATTTGGATGATTTAGTGTTTATTGTTATATCTTTTCATTTTTCTTATTTTTTTTCTTCTCATCTTATTTTATTCAATATTCAAATTCAACCACACCCTCCTTATCATTAAATTATTGATATTTTCTCTCTCTTTTTGCTTTGAAAAATCAAAAATGTAATATTTTACTTAAATTCAAATAAAATAAAATTGTGCTCATTAAATTGTACTCATTTTTTTAAACATTTACACTTTCTCCAACCTTTCTCTTTCCTTTTACCTTTTCATCTCCCTAAACATTCCTTGATATCACTCTTCCTCTTACCTTTTATCTTTCTTTATTTTTTTTTTCTTTTAATTACCATTCTCTTAGTATAAATTTGTCATTCACTCTTTTATTCTTTACATAATTTTCTCTCACAAAAAATGATTTATTTCCCAGTCTTTCTCCCTCAATTTTTTGGTGGATTTTATTTTTGTTTTTCTTGCATCTCTATTTTAGCTTGATAAAGTGTTGTATTCTTTAGAATTATATTTTGGTTGATGAATTTAGTTTTTTATTTTAAGTTTTATTTTATTTTATCACTTTGATTGTTAAATGTTATCAGAATGCATTATAAGGAATTAAAGATAATATATAAGAATATACTATTATTGTATTACATTGAATGATTTGGATAAATTAGTGTTTACTGTTATATATTTTATTTTTACTTTTTTTCTCATATAATTTCATTCAACATTTAAATTCAGTCACATCCCCCATATATATCATTAAATTATTTATATTTCCTCTCCTTTTTAATTTTAAAAATTTTAAAATATAATATTTTTCCCAAATTAAATAAATAAAATTGTCCTTATTAAGTGAAGTAATGCTAGGGAAACACTCATTCTCACCCCTAATGCATCAAGGGAAAAATGAAATACAAAACAAATCAATTTAGAAACACTAAATTAAAAAAAATAAAAAAATAATAATGCATATTTAATGTTATAGAATCATCATCAAATTTTGGATAACGATAGGTTGCCAATGGAGAGAGAGAGAGAGAGAGAGAGAGAGAGAGAGAGAGAGAGATATGGTAAAGAAAAATTAATAATACAAAGTTATAAAGAGTTGATAAAGAAAAAAAAATCAAGCGTCAATTAGTAACCGTTGATTGGTAAAAAATAAAATAGAGATTATTGTGTAGAGAACATTAAAAACTTTACAGTGTAGTAAAATAAACCGTTAAATTCACTCAAAAAATTAAATCAATAATTAAAAACAATCATAGTACTAAATTTAAATTTAAAACTATAAAGTTGTGATTTACGACTATGTTTATGTTGGCTTTAATTTCGTGCCAAATTTGATTGTAATTTTGTTCAATCTTTTATACCATGTATTTATTGTAGAATTTTATTGTAAGGGTTGTGTGATAAAGAGAGAGAGTGTGAAGACTCAAGCATGTGAAGATAGAAGATTTCTCACGGGTAGCTCGCGACTAGGCATCCCATGAAATGATGTGTAATGCCCCAAAATCATAAGCAATAAAAGTCTATTTAATCTGAAAATTCCATAAAAATATTAAATAAAAGAAACCAGCAACCTAAACTTTTATCACAAATGTCAGAGCTCTAATCCACCAAAATAAAACAGCCTCGAAATAATTCTCCATTACAATATTTAATACCATAAAAATAATAATAAAGTCTTCAGTCCTACAAAATACTTCGTAACTTTTGACTCCTAGTAATCTCTACTCCAATAATCCCTCTAATGTATCTGTAAGGGGAAATAAAGGGAGGTGAGATAACTCAATAAGTGGAATTCACTAACATTAGGGTGTGGGAACAACCTTTCAAAAAAATAATAATAATTCTTACAACAATTCATAACTCGCACCTCATCAATATTTATCATCAAATATTTCATATAAAAAAAATAATTTTATATTGTGAGCCATCATAACACACATATCAATACCATCATATAAACAATTTCCTGGGCTTTTCTCATAGTCAACGTTTACGCCCCATTGACAGGTTTGTGCTGTCCCCTTTTTGGGACTGCAATCTCTTTTTCAACCCCTTTCTTAAGGATGGTTCCTTCAGAACCTAAAGGTGAACTCCCTTGCTAAGGAGCTTCATTTTTGGATTCTCAATAGTATACTCCCTTGCTAAGAAGCTATCAAATGTGCATTGTCCCCTTTTCTAGGACCGTCCCTTACTAAGGACTAGCTGCAGGATGATTGTTCCTTGCTAAGGAGTAATACAATATTGAGCTTTTAATCACGACTTGCCATAGGTTTTCAAAACATATTCAAGATGCTCACATAAATAATCCATTCATAATTCTCAAAAATATAAGAATATATTCACACATACAAATTTAAATAAATTTGGGTTGTCCCACAAGTTTTTCGTAAAATGAATATTCAACGTGCACATCAAGCATTTATAAAGTATCAATTTATATATATAATATCAACATATTTATTTGATATAGAATAGTTTGATAATCAAACACTGTTTTGGGAAAACCCCCAAAATTAGCAAACACCACTTACCTCTTAGTTGCAAATATAAAGGGAATCAACCTCTCTTGAATCACAACAATTCAGTAGAATTATAACCTAGCAACACCAAAAATAAGTTCATCAATACACAATTTCCCACTTAAAAATCTATTTTCACGCTTAAATAGTTTTATTCTAGACAATATTGATATATCCAAAATCCTCAATTTATTCACTTAACTATCCAATTCACTTTCAGCTTCGATAAGATTTTTGGACTTAAAAAATTATTACTACCTAATCAGATTTTTTTTCCATTAGCGTAATCATAAGTATTCATGAAACTTCAATAGGGCTGAATAATATATATCTGACCAACTTGAACGTAACAACCATATTATTTATATATATCCATCTAGTTGCTTAGCATTCCCACTTGATGCTGTTGGATATCTATTGACTCTAATATTATATATATATATATATATATATATATATATACTCAATCTAATATGGGAAGCCACGTACAAGCCTTAATTCATCCATCTAGTTGCCTATTGCCTCCATTAAAGCTACTGGACTAGTTTTAGAAAATAATAAAAGGGTGATGGTTGATCTGGTCAACAAAGGAGGCTATGTGTGAATACATATTAACACAAGCACTCTTTTCCCTCTAACATAGTGACAAAGACCAAGCCTATTACTCTATTTGTTCAATTTCAAAGTCTATGGTGACCATTCGGCTATATATATATATATATATACAATTCCTACTACAATATTGCAATCATCATGGTCGGCTAGAGAAGCCAAAGTCCCTTCTTCTCTCTTTTTTTTTTTTTTTTTTTTGTCTTTTAGGTGGGTCCCTAGAAAAGCCAATGAGGCCGCCCACTTTCTTGCTAAAAGGAGTTTGATATGCAGTATTCATGAACCCAAAGACAATTCTTTACTTGGTACCAAGATAACAGATGCACAGACCCTAGTCTTCCTATAGGCTTAGTACAAATGTTAGCTATTGACTATTCAAACTTCTTAAATTTAGAGCAAGACAGCCATACCTGAAAATTTGATGCATAGCCGTAGAGGAAAAAAGAAAACAAAGCTCAATCGTGTGTTGCGGCTGAAAACAAAAAAGAACTTTCTTATGTGCATATATGTGTAACTTAAGAGGGTAAAAGGCTAGGGTTATTGAGGCCCATATTTTACTTATGCCACCTCACTTGGGCCTTATATCCCATAGCATTTATCTTATTTTTAATGTCTTAGGCCCAAATCAATTTAATCCATTTAATTGTAGACCTCCTTTTTAATTTTCGTATAATAATTAAATAAGTAATAAAATTATGGGGTGTTACATGATGCATGTGCCTTGCACATGACTGGAATGTGAAGAGTCATGACAGATGGTGACAGCTAGTTTTCGCGAGTGTCTCGCAGGTAAGGCCTTCCCGCGAGATACCTGTGAAACAGTTTGTTTTGCTATTTTTTTCTATCTGCTTCACTATATCTTCATACACACCATATATACCATCATTACCCACATACTGAGTAGAGAGCTTTTCAAAAGAGAAAACCCTAGCCTCAACCCTTAAGAGTGTGAGATTGTCATACCCACAATTCTACACACCATCCATTGTGGTTTTCCTCTACTCCTACCTCTCCCTCTATATCCTTGAGAGGTTGATAGCCCAAACACTTACCACACCCATACTGAGTGTTCGGTGAGTTTTTTGGTGCTGCTGGGAAGCATTGGAAGAAACCAAGCTTTGGCTGATGCAATCGAGCGCATTGTGGGATCTCGAAAGCTAGACAAGACATGGTTCCGAGAAGTCTTGTGTTATCTAATGATCGAGATATTTCAAGTGCATCGAACCCTTTGGCTCTTTCACCTCCTTGAGCCTGAAATTACAAAAAGGGTTCAACCGAAAATAATAAACAATTAATGATTCCTAATAATTAGCCTAAACAACGTTCTTTCCTGCCCCGAAATCTAGTCATTAGTATATTGTTCCCATCTGATTTTCCAACAATTCCCCCATCATTTCGGGCCACAATTTTCAAAGGGTGAGCTTCAGTGTTGAAAACCCATTCATCTAATGAGATGACTGAAGGGGATGAGAAAAGGAGATACAGATATTTGAGAGTTTCTACAAGAAAGAAGCTTTGCACCATATTGTCCTTGACACCAGTATTAACCTGAGACGAACACCAGCCAATAGTAAAGGAGCAGCCATATAGTTATCATAACATACTCGTCAAAACATTTATAGAAAATTATGTATGCTTCTTATAGAACACTTCAAATTTTCTAGAAGTAGCAGTAAACTTTACTTTTTGGCAGGATTTAGTTAGAAGAAATCAACAAAGCATCAACAAAAAATTAACTGGCAGCCTAAATTGTGGTTAAAACAACAATTAGGAAAAAATGAAAAGAAAGGCATCACAAACCAAGGTCTTAAAACTACATTATGCAAAGTGATCAAAATCACATACTCATCAAATATCCCATGAGAAAATGACATGCCCTCTTTTGTTTTGGAGGTATCAGTATTTAGTATTTTTAAATAATATATATATATATATATATATATATATATACTTCTGTCAACTCAAGAAGTCTCAAGTCCATTAGGTCCAGAAAACAGTAACAACCTAGTACTTTCTTAAACTCAACCACAATGTAAGAGTGGTGCATGAATATGGTCCTCTATATTGTCAGTAATCTATGCGAGTCCATTAAAATTCAGGAACAGAAACCAACTAAAAGGAACATAAGATTAAATTAAACAGTTCCAAGTTCTCTAGCTCACTATCAACCATGTACTAACACAATGATCATATGATTCCACCAAATTTATGTCACTGGTAATTTGCCACCTTGAACTGCATTTTTCTTTTTCTTTTTCTTTTTTTAACGAGTGACAGACTGCTAGCAGTGCTTCTATGTGCAAATGTTTTAAGCTCTTTCAAGGGGGCTGGTAAGCAAGAACACAATCAAAGAACATACATCCTAAGGATAATACCATAGTTCTCAACATACCAAAGAATCTATGAAACAATATTAGAAGGAACTGAACAAAGACCCCTTATTCATTGGTCAGAAAAAATATTCCATAGTAAACTTAGACCCTTTAGCAAAAGAACGACCAAAATAATACTTCTAAGCTTTCATCAAAAAATAATCTGAAAGAAAACTTGAGCATAAATGCATATGTTGAGTTGTGAATTTGAGGAGGGCTTACATCTTTCAGTCCAACATATCCAGACTCTATGTGGGAATTCTTTTCAAATGCTTGAAATATATTCCAACCCCACTCTTGGTCTGTCTTGTTACCAATTAAACGCCAGAGGTAAAAGAGTGACTCAACTGTCTTGGGTCTCAAAATGTTCCATGATGTGCCCATAGTCATGTCCTAAAATAGGTATTTATGGATGTAGTATAAGACACACACACACAGACAAAAACATTGTATATCACAAGAATAAGGATAACTCACCTGCCCAAAATGAAAGAAATAATTCTCCCCTAGCCAATTTTGTTGGTGTTGATTGATAGATGTTGTAGCAAGTCCAAGCAAGCTGCAAAAGAAGAAATGATAGAATCCAGTCAACTGCCAAAAAAGTGATAGCTATACAAGGCATGACATAGTGGACTGAATGGGATCAATGGTACAAGGAAATACCAACCATCCCCCTCCCCTCCCCCAAAAAAGGATAAGAAATTAAAAACACTATATTGTACCTCATCTTGATCTCTTGCCCCTTTATCAAAGCACATAAGTGCTCTAAATTCTTGGAATCTCCAAACAGGTATTAGATTGAAAGCCATGCTGACGCTTCTTGACCAAAGGCTCAAAGTAGGGAAACAAATGACTAAATATGTCCTCAACAAATAAATAAAGTACAAAACTAAAAGCATGAGTTGAAGTGGAATGCAAAAGTCAAAGAATATTTCTTGATTATTGATCAAAAGAATGAAAAGACAATAGGATTTTTGCTACATTTCCACAATTGAGAAGTGCAAAATATTTGAGATATATAGTAATATCAAAAAACCAGATCATGATATGGAAGATATTTTTATTGTAGATGAAAGTTGCATTAATGTATAGCCAGCTGTTCAATATCTTCTTGTAAATTTGAATTTGGAGTAAAATGTCTAATAGACAATATGGTTTTAATGGAAGAGAATCACTTATAAGGATTGTTCTAAAAACTGAACTGGACCAACCGGTTCAACGATCAACCAACCTCTATACTGGTCCAGTCATACACATTCTCTCAAAACCGGGAAAAAACCATCACTTATTAGAAGCCACCACCAAGCTACCACATCAGCATGATTTCCCTCCATCAAAGAACTTTTGCTATGTGAGTGGAGAGTCAAAATGGCTGCCTTACGGAGCTCGCTTGAGCTCTCCTATGAAGAAGAAGTAGAACTTTGTCGTAGCACAAAGAAAGCCAAAGAATCTCATCAAGCTGAGGCAAACTCTGAGGCCAGATTGCTAGGTTCTAATTCCTACACACACCCCCCCCCCCCCCCCCCCCCCCCCCCCCTGGCAGTCACAATAAGAAGATTTCCTTCAAGGATAAATTTATCGGTGAGATATCTGGAGCCTATATGTAGGCTTTTGATTTCTTGGAATATGTGGAAGATGAGGTCGAGTCAGAAACTAATGTGGAGAGTATTAAAACGGTTTTGCTACCGTGAATCTCGAGAGAGAGAGTTCAAACAACCCATCAGAGCCCCTTGGACGAATGCTCTTATTATCAAGGTATTTGGGGGATCAGTTGGGTTTAAATTTTTGAATCCCAAAATACATGCTTAATGGAAACCAACACGTAAGCTTGGCTGTGTAGACCTAGGATGCAAGTTCTTTCTCATCCGCTTTTCTGTAAGGGAAGATTCTCATTTGACGTTAAAGAATGGACCTTGGTTTATAGGGGAACATTTTCTATCTGTCACCATGGATTCCAAACTTCAGGCCGGATGTAGCTAATATTGCTTCTGTGGCAGTTTGGTTTAGACTTCCTCATCTCCCTATTGAATACTATAATGCTGAAGTACTGAAGGAAATAGGACAAGCCATTGGCACAGTCCTCCGCATTGACACCCATATGGCGTTAGAACCTAGACCTCGCTATGCAAGGCTTTGTGTTCAGGTGGATATCAATAAGCCTCTTATTTACACTGTCTTGATCGAGAATTTCCAACAACCAGTGCTATATGAGGGAATAAACAAATTATGTTTCTCCTGTGGCCGAGTTGGTCACCACCGTGAGGTTTGCCACTACATGATCAGAGCCCCCTCGTCCGACAAGCCAGATAGCTATGTACCATCACGCAAGGTGGATGGGAATAGTAAGGAAAACAGTACTAAGGTGCATCACGTACCAGATAGGGGAGAATTGCACCACGTATCTGACAGTACCAACAAATCCTTCCATGGACAGATGGATGCCGATGGGTATGGGCCTGGCTTGTTGTGACACATAAGAAACACTAGTTGCAGACCCACGCAATGCGTGGGAATATATAATTATTTTGTAATATGGTATAATGTATAATTTATTCTCTAAAACTTATTAAAAATAGTTTGTTCTCCTTAAAAATTGAACTATTTTTAAAAGTATTATCCATTTCCATTCTATTATTTTGGGTTTTTTTAATAACTAAATCATAAAATCAATTAAGAATAAAAAACAAAAAACAATATCTATACATATCTATACTATATATAATAATGGAAGAATTGAAAAAAAAAAAAAAAAAACTTTTTTTCTTCCCTTAAAGTTCCTTAGAAATGTCTCTGACCGCTCAAAAAACTTTCGTTGTCAAACTCTCATGTATCTAGGCCAGTGATCCTAAACCCTGCAAGAACCAAATTCCACATTTAGCATTATCAAAATTAGATAAAAATTAAACCCCCAATCATGTTTTGAGATATTCTATTTCCTTGTGACCAAACTTTTGAGGTAAATTTTTTATTATCTATTGGATTGCAAGATCAAATTATTATGTGTTGCACATAATAAGAAAAAGTGTGCTAAACATAATATTTGTCGAAGCCAAATAGAAATTGAGAAAGGCCCCACAACAAAAAAGAACCATTGAGTTAAAAAAATATGAAAGAAGTAATTGAAGTGTAATTACAATTTATACTCTATTATTGTTTCAAAACTAACAGAGGGAAATACATTAAACTTTGGTATTTTTTTAAATTTTTACATAGAGTTAAAAAAATTTCAAATGTAAAAAAACTAAAATGTCAAAGTTAAACAAATTGAATGGGTAAAAAAATATATATAAAATAAAAATTTTACAACATGAATATAAAGTAAGAAGTTGTTGTAGAGATTTCTAATTCTTGAAAACCCTTCTAATAATCGACAAACCAATCCTAGCCACTCATAGCCCCAAAGTGATCACATAGTCAGCAACCCACAAAAAAGCATATCATCTACAAACTTTAGAAATCCAATGGAAAAACCGAAGTTGGGGGAAAAGAAAAAATAAGAAGGGAAAGAACACACCTCAAAGGGACTTTCCAAATTTGATGCCACTTTGGCAACTTTTGTGAAGGTGGAGATAAAGAGAGTAATTAGAAATTTATAGTGTAAAAAATAACATACTTAATCATAGGAGTGGCAATTGAAGGGTTTGAACTTCAAAAGAGATAACGGTTTTGAAGGGGAAAATGAGAGGTGAAAATTGAGAATTGAAAGAAGGCAAAATTAATGGTGAGTTTGATTTAATGAGTTAAAGAATGTGTAAGGTTGTTCATAGTGAGTTGGATTTAATGAGTTATAGAATGTGTAAAGTTGCACTATTTATTTATATATTAATATTGTTTAAAAAATGAAGGGAAAAAAAGGTGACATGGTTGATGATGTGGCTTAACCGGAGCGTAGCAACAATAAATGTTACGCTTCAGCTTTTAGATATATATAGATATAGATGTGGCTAAAGATAACAAGAGAAGTAATGGGAGTGAATCTCCCAAAGAAAATCGAAGTGGGCCCTATGCCAAGGAGTTGGTTGCATAAAACAAATCAGGCTTGGGCATAGTGAAGGAGAAGAAAAGAAAAGCTGATGGGCCTCTAGAGGTCACTATTAAGGACCCATCCACTTTTGGGCTATCCTACCAACGTGTCCAAAGTGTGAGATAGTCCAAGCTTCTTGGTGGTCATAAGGGCAAATCTCAGAAGCCTTCGCAGAGGGTTAGTTCCTTTTCTAATTACCAGAAGTCCAATACCGCTTATATTAGTGCAGCCTTGTTTTTGAGTCTTCAGATTTTAGCTTCAATGCTCCTCACCACTCCAATAATGGAAACTTCATCTTCTTTAGTGAAACCTAGAGGGAAGTGGGTGTTAATAATGGAAGGAAATATCAAATCGAGAAAGGGAGCACTAAGGGATCCATAGTGGCATCCGATGAGGCAGTCTTGGTGGATGTTCGAATCAAGCAGTCAGGGAAGGACGAAAGTCAGAGTAGTAGCATGGAAGAGTGTGTAACAGCCATCACCGGAGCCTGCCTTATGCGAATCCATTCCGACACAACTAGTGGAAAGGAGAATGATGGTAATTCTTCTGATATCGACCTCAATGATGGGGACCAGGAGTGCCATGAAACTGGTTCAGATGCTTCATCCCACAACCATGTTCAACTTTCTCTCACTCCCAAGGAAGACGTTGATGGGAGCTCTTTAAATCTGCATCACTCTGATGATAAGAGAGACTATTCCTGGGAGATGCTGCGCCAAATAGGATGGACCTTGAGGGAGGAGGAGAGGCTTCTGGCCTCTTCTAAGGAATGTCCCATCTCTAATCTTTCCTTAATGATGAACATAATTAATTGGAACTGCAAAGTCGCTCTTAAGCCTTCCTTTCAAGCTAATTTTCGTGAATTGGTTTCCAACCATGATCCAAATTTTTTTTTTTTTTTTTTTTTTTTTTTTTTTTTTGTGTAATGGAGACTCGCCTCAGTGGTGAAAGGGCGAAAGAAATTACAGACAGGCTGCCTTTCCAAGGGGTGATCCACACTAACATAGTTGGTTTTGTTGGTGGTCTCTGGCTTTTGTGGGATCCGGATAGAGTTGAAATTACTAATCTAGCTAGCACATAGTAGGAGATCCACTAAAGGTAAAATCCTCTTCCCTTAACTGGATTTTTACTGCTGTGTACACTAGTCCAAGACATAGAAAAAGATGTATGGTTTGGAATAATTTAAATACTATTGCAAACTCTCATAATTTACCTTGGATTATTGCTGATGATTTTAATGAGCTATTATCTAATGATGAGAAACTTGGTGGTAGACCAATTAGCTTATACAGGGCTAACCTTTTCAAAGAATTTTTGACTCTTGCAATATGGCAGACCTTGGTTTTAACGGTCCTAGATTCACTTGGACTAATAAGCATGATATTGGTTCCCTCATCCAAGAAAGGCTGGATAGGTACTTTGCTAATCCTCAGTGGTGCCTTCTTTATCCTGAAGCTCAAGTAACCAACCTGCCTAGATGCTTGTCTGATCATTGCCCTGTTCTGATGGAAGTTCAGCCTAATCCTAATCTCAAACTCAACGGGCCTTTCAGATTCCAAAGTTTTTGGCTAGTAGATAATTCCTTCCCAAATGTGGTTCGGGATGCATGGTCTAACCATCCTGGTCTTCATGATGCAATTAAAAAATTTATTAAAAAGGTAGCAGAATGGAACCAGGTCCATTTTGGAAATATCTTTGCCAAAATGAGGAGAGTTTTGGCTCGTCTTGGTGGTATCCAAAGAGTTATGGCAGAAGGGCCATCTGGTTTTCTTATTAATCTAGAAAAGTAGCTTCAGATGGACCTTTTGAACATCCTCAACCAAGAGGAGGAATTATGGGCTCTTAAATCCTGCATTAATTAGATGATCCTAGGAGACCGGAATACGTCCTTCTAACATGTGTCTACTCTCATTAGAAGAAAGAGCAATAAGATCTTTAACCTCAAAGATTCCCAAGAAGAGTGGATAAATGATCTTCCTTCTGTCATGGATTTTGTTAGGAACAACTTCTTAAAGCTGTTTACCACTAAATTTACATCTCCCCCATTTGCCACTACTTACAATGAGTTTGCTGGTCCTCAACTTTTAGATGTTGAGTCTTAACTCATTAATCTTCCTGTGACGGATGAAGAAATTAAGCATGTTATTTGGTCTTTGAAGGCTTTTAAATCCCCAAGACCTGACGGATTACATGTTGGGTTTAATCAAAGATTTTGGTTAGTGGTTGGCAAATTGGTGACTGAAGAAATTAAGAATATATTTAGGTATAGAAAAATTCCCTTGACTCTTAACCAAACCCACATTGCCTTAATTCCTAAGATAAAAGGGCCGGAATCCATTGGGAGCTTTAGACCTATTAGTCTATGCAACGCAGCGTATAAGGTCATTACCAAGATCACTGTGGCTAGAATTAGACCTCTTTTGGATAAGCTAGTCTCTCCTTTTCAATAAGCTTTTATGCCGAGGAGGAAGGGAATGGATAATGCTATCATTGCCCAAGAAATTATTCGAACCATCAGAAGGAAAAAAGTCAAAGTCAGGTACATGGTAGTTAAAATTGACCTAGAGAAAGCCTACGATAGATTGGAATGGTCCTTCATTCGTGAGGTTCTTTATGCAGCAAATTGTCCTTCTGATCTCATTCAACTTATAATGAGTTATGTATCTTCTGCCACTACTTCGATTTTGTTTAATGGCAGTGCTCTAGATCCATTCCTTCCCTCTAGGGGCATTCTCCAAGGAGACCTTTTTGTCTCCATACCTTTTTATTCTTTGCATGGAAGTTTTAGGCAAAATTATAAAGGATAAGTGCTCCAATAAGCTTTGGTGTCTTGTAAAAGCTTCTACTAGTGGTCCGACCATCTTTCATCTATTTTTTGCTAATGACCTTCTCCTTTTTGCGAAGGTGGATTCTCAAAATTGTATAGACATGAGGGAAGCTCTTGATGAATTTTGTATGATCTTTGGGCAAAAGATCAACCCCTCCAAGTCCAAGGTGTTTCTCTCTCCTAACATTAATGAAGATCTTAGACAAGAGTATTGTGAGGTTCTTGGATTTCCTTCTACCACAAATTTGGGGTCCTATTTGGGTTTCCCCATGAGGCATGCTGGGTCTTCTAATCAGGATCTTAATTTTGTTTTGGACAAAGTTAGCTGAAAACTAGCTGGTTGGAAGGCCAATCTTTTGTCCTTTGCTAGTCGGAGAGTTCTTATCCAAGCCACTACTAGTGTTATTCCCTCTTATGTGATAAAAACCACATATCTGCCTAATAGAATCCTAGAGAATCTGGACAAATTAAATAGGAATTTTCTATGGGGATCGAGTGATGTAAAAAGGAAAATGCATTGGGTAGGATGGGGGAAAATTACCCAACTAATTGCTAAAAGGTGGCCTTGGTCTCCAATCTGCCAAAGGAAGGAATATTGCGTATCTTTCCAAGTTAAACTGGAGACTTCACTCTGAAAAGGATGCCTTGTGGGCCCAAGTTATAAGGAAGAAGTATCTCAACCCAAGAAGGATCTCGTCTACCAAGGAAAATTCTCTTCCATGCTCTCAAATCTGGAAAGCTTTTTTAGAAGGGTATGGATATCTTTCAAAGAGGAACAAGATGGAGTTTGGGTAGAGACAGTAATATTAGTGTGTGGCATGACACTTGGACATCTCATGGCTCTTTGAGATCTTTGATGTATGGTCCTCTTACAAGGGAAGAAGCTGATCTTAAAATTAGGGACTTGGCTTCTGTAAATGGTTGGGATTGGGAGAAGATTTCCATGGTGTTACCTACTAATGTGCGTAGGGAAATTCAAGCCATGCCTCAAGCATGTGTTGTTAACGAGGAAGATAAATTAATTTGGGCAGCTTCATCTAATGGGGATTTTAGCTTAAATAGTGCTTATAGCTTTGCAAATGGGGAAGATCAGCAGCTCTTTAATGGCAAATGGATTTGAAAATTCTAGTTTTACCAAGGATTCAATTCTTTCTTTGGATGTGTTGTCACAATAGCTTAGCAACTCAGGAATGTCTTGCTGCAAGAGGTATTCAAGTTAACACTTCTTGTCCGATATGCCCCTATAATTCAAAAACCATCATTCACCTTTTAAGGGACTGTCATGTAGCTTCTACTTGCTGGCAAAACTTGGGAATGGGTGATCTTGGGCTAGATTTTTATTCTTCAGACCTTTATATCTGGCTAGAAAATAATTGCAGGCAGATCAAATCTTCCAGTCATCTCAAAATTCCCTAGAACGTTCTTTTCTCCTTTGAAGTTTGGATCTTGTGGAATCATCGCAACAGGGTGGTTTTTAAGAACACTTCATCGAGTTTTTTTATTCACAAGGAAGTCATTCAAAGAGCAACTGAATTTACCTTCTACGCAAAAACTTCATCTTTTAAGAGACCAAGAGTTGAAAGATCCATTCGATAGGAGAGACCAGGCAAAGGCTGGTTCAAATTGAATATGGAAGGCACATCATTAGGAAATCCTGGTGCAGCAAGTGGAGGAGGTCTTGTCCGCAATGATGCTGGTGTTTGGGTTAGAGCATTTGCAAGAAATATAGGAAACACCACCAGCTTTCTTGTTGAGCTTTAGGCTCTTAGGGACGGGTTACGGATTTGCCTAAAGATGCATATCAACGCTCTTGAAGTCGAATTGGATGCTAAAGTTATTTCTGATTTGATGAACAATACCAGAAGCTCGAATGCTACTAACTATGCTATTGTGGCAGATTGTAAGGAGTTGATATCCCAAATTCTTCAAGTGAATGTGCTTCATTTCTTTAGGGAAGGCAACTGCTATGCTGATGGTCTTACTAGATTAGGATGCTCTTTATCTTCTAATATTATGTATTTCAGTTATTCCCCCCCCCCCCCCCACCCTCTATCCTAGACGCTTCTATGTCAGATTTGTATGGTTTATCTCAAATCAGGCTTTGTCCTACATCTAATGTTGTTTCTTCTTAGTTGAATGCAATAACCAGTTTACCAAAAAAAAAAAAAAAAACCTTTTGCTATCAAAAATTACAAAACTCAACACGACACCACTTACCACTATTAGTAATTTCCTTCTCAATTTCCACAAACCAAAGCTGACCCATGAACCTAACATTCCCATATTAATCCCATGGCAACACCCAATCACAAACCCAGCAAACCTATAACCAAAAGCTCCAAAACCCAGTCTACGTCATTTAAGCAAAACCTCCGAATTTCCTTTTCATGCCATATGACTTCTTATTTTTTTTCCCTCTTTTTCTTCCCACTCACCAAAATATCTCCCACAGCACATAACCAACTTTGCCATACCCAACCAACCTCACCCTCAATCGACCAACTACAACAATCACACACACCACACATTAAACACAAAAACTGCACAAACATACATTGCAAACTACTACTACTACAAATAAAAAAAAAAAAAAAAAAAAAAAAAAAAAAAAACCCAATCACCCATTCAGCCACCAATATAAAATCACCCAATTGCAAATGAACCCATCATCAGCAACTCCAAACCACCACACACAAACCCCAAGGATCGCTCACTGCCACCACTTTCCCTAACCAGCCATTACCATAAAGCCAAAATCGTGCTTTCTTCAAAATCAAAACCCCAAGAACCACATATTTGGGACAAACCCACTACCAATAGCCATAGCCAACACCGTTCATTTTAAAAAATACAATGAAGGGTTTTATGATAAATTTTGTTAATTTTATGGAATAAACTTATATCAAATAAAACTCATAAAATGCATGAGATATACATAAAGGTATAATTCATGACTACGCATGAAAGTTATTGCATTTTTTTAATTTCTATTAGCTAGATCACATTTCTTAAATAAACAGAACAACTATTTCACCACCCTGTTATGCATGTAATGATTGGAATGTTGTTAGTTAGTACATGATTGCTTGATAAACTATATTGAATAAAAATTATTTTAATTCTATTTACGAAATATTTAGTGAAATTTTCATTTTCATGTCCATTTTTTTAATCTAATAGATTTAATTTTTCACGTTAGTTTAATTGAATAGTATTGTGTTTATACTTTTTTTTAACTACAATTGACAATTCACAAAATGAGTAAACAACTTATTGAGTATTGCAAAAGATACAAATATGAACATTAACATGAGCTTGAACATGAAGGGAGATTTCTATTCATTTTCTTAAAGAAAAAAATGTACTTACAAAAAATTCCAATCTTTATTAGGTAAAGAAAAATTAAGTTATAGATAGCAAAATCAATAAACCAAATATTTGGGAGCCTAAGAAGAGCCATTACTCAGTTGAAACAACCCAAAATACTCAAGGACTAAAAAAAAAACACCATTGCAACTGCTTTAGCTCTAGGAAAACAATATATATATATATATATATATATATCTTTTTTATATTTAGAAATAATTACAATATGTATGCTAACCCCACAACTTTAACCTTTTCTCCCTAACTCCTACAATTTGAACATTTTCTCCCTTAAACCCTAGACACTTTGTGTATGGGGAGATTCCAATTCAGTTTCATGGCCCTCCACACACACACACACACACACACACACACACACACACACACACACATCATTCAATAAATATAGAACTTCCTTTAAAAAAAATTAATATGTTTATCATAATTAAGGAAAATCCTAACGAGTACTTCACTTGAGCATATGTGAAAATGGCATATACATACCACAAATGGTAAAGGAGAAAGAAAAAGTTGTTAATCCCTTTAAATATGGTTGATTGCTTTGACTCAATTAGTCACCCAAACAACATGCTGCTTATTTATACCACAATCACAAATGACAATGCAGCATTGGCCATCAGTAATTGCTAATCTGAAAATACAGATTTGTTTCATAGCTCTACCTTCGTTTCTTTTGGCTAATATGTCTTTACTAAATCAAAATCAAACTACAAAAATCATATAAAAATCACTATATTAGAGTTTAAAATTTTAATTAAATTTTTAAAAGAAATGTAAACACAATTGTACAAAAATTCCATGTAACTAAGTCACACTCACGAATATTGGACCATTTTTTCTTTGTATAAATAGGGGGGTCTCAATGGGATGAGAGAACTAACAATTTTGTCTCCAAAATATTTATTGTAGAAATATAAAAGTTTTCCATTGTAAACTTTTCACACTTAAAGAACATGACTTACTCCGCCTAATTTCTCCTACACGAACACAATTTTGTTGAAATCTCCAAAGCATAACCAAGGGAGTTGATACTTTTGGTTTAGGCTTCTCAAAAGATTCCAAGATTCTTTTCTACGATGTGTTTCAGGGTATCTAT
The DNA here is from genome assembly GCA_032878915.1 of Castanopsis chinensis. Lineage (NCBI taxonomy): Eukaryota > Viridiplantae > Streptophyta > Magnoliopsida > Fagales > Fagaceae > Castanopsis > Castanopsis chinensis. The sequence continues at coordinate 1,789,219 of JAVQMG010000080.1, read as the reverse complement.
AGAATCTCGTGACATGCCACTTGAATACTGATTCTAGGTCGGTCACAATTACATCAATGTAGTATCCTGAGTAACCTTGAACTTCCACTTTAATGTCCCTTTTCCATAACAGAGCTAATCCCCTACTTCTCCCCGAACTAGGAACAATCAAGCCATTTAGCAAACCAGTTTTTTCCTTCTCTTTTTCCTTTTGACCCTTGCTGCCGCTTTTTCCATTCGGTCTGGGCCTTGTTCCTGCACTTTCCTTTCCTCACTTGTGTCTTCCTTTTCTTTGGGCTTATCAGGCTTGAGACTTCCAACTCTCCCATGTACGGCCCAAATTCCTTGCCAACTTCCGCCTGTACTTTCTCGTTTCCGTGCACCACTTTTCTGTCAAATTCAGTTCTAGAACCTTTTGACTTACCACGTGCTACCTGCCTCATTTTCAAACCCACTGCGTATTGTCCCATCTATTCAGCTTGTCCTGCTCCCGAGGATTTGACGTGACTGAATCCCTCACCTTGTCCAAGGTAGCTTCATCCACCATGATCGGACCACCACAAACTTCACTGGCTTTTCCACCCTCCATCTGAGATGGCGAGCTCCAATTTTCTGCCTCCGTCTGCACTCTTGACAGCTCCTCCTGCCTCTAAACCTCTTGACATATGGCGAGTTGACTAGCTGACCAATTCTATTTCTGATCCGCAGCATATTCTACAGTTATAGCAACCTCCACACTTGCAACAACGACAGATAAACCTTGTTATTCTACAGCAGGTAACAAACCCCTTTGATTTCTAACATTCTGAGAAATAAGACTATTGAAAGGTGTTTATATATTTGTCTCCCTTAGCATTTAGTAAGACTTTTGAAAGTTAAGGGTACTTGGATTGGATAGCCCGACTAACAGAAAACTACCATTAGAAGAACAAGGGTCCACTGTCCTGCATTCTCACACCCTTTTAGTAGGTTGAAGTCTGATCAAGATATGAGACTTCTTATCAAGAGAAACATTTGGTTTGCCCTTTGTTGCTTTCGTTTAAACCTTGGTGTTGCTATAGACACCATCACAAAATCTCAATCCCTCAAAGACCCTGGCAACATAGTCTCCAATGGTAGTGTTTTCAAACTGGGATTCTTCAGCCCTGTAAATTCTACCAATTGTTACATTGGAATATGGTATAGCAACATTTCTATATTCACCGTCGTATGGGTAGCTAATAGAGAGACACCACTCAATGATTCTTCTGGGGTTCTTCCTATATCTGAGGATGGAAATCTTGTAGTACTAGATGGAAAAAAAAAAAGATTCTTTGGTCATCAAATGTTACAAATTCTGTTGCTAATTTGAGTGCCTAGCTTCTAGATTCGGGGAACCTTGTACTGCAAGAAAAAACCACAGGGACAATCATATGGGAGAGTTTCCAACTTCCTTGTGATACACTCTTGCCCAAGATGAAAATTAGTACTAACGTAAGAACAGGTAACAAAGTGCAATTGACATCATGGCAAAGCCCTTCTGATCCATCCATTGGAAGCTTCTCTGCCAATATTCAACCTCTTAATCTTCCTCAAGCATTCATTTGGAAATATGGTAGCCCATATTGGCGCAGTGGTCCATGGAACAATCGGGTCTTCATTGGAATACCAACTATGGCTTATGAATTTCAGGACGGATTTAGTCTTATTAACGATCATGAAGGAACATTTTCCTTGAGTTTTTCTTTTGTGCATTATTCGTCGTTACATCTTGCACTCAATACGCATGGAAATATATCAGTTGTTGTTTCTATGCTTAAAAGTGAGATTGTTGATATGCCTCGTCCAAAGAAACCAGCATTCACTGAAAGATTGATTGCCTTAGATACAGAGTCTTCTCAACGCAGGAAAAGTATATTCTCTGTTAACAATGTTACTGTGACAATGGTTCAAGGTCGATAGCTAGCATGTGTACTTGACATATTCACTTTGTGTAACCATAAAACTAGCAACAATTTATTATTTTGTGTAAACATTGTACCAACATCTCTCTCTCACACCACCCCCATTTACACATGTTATCTAATGATCAAGAAAGTTCAAGACATGACATTTCTTTAGAAAAATTAGAGTTTTTCCCAATCCCATGCGCTTTTGTGAGAGGGCCCTTTTTGGGAAATATGAGAGAACTATAGCGAAATGCTCAAGGGCTAACAAAAATGCTATCAAACTCAAAGAGTAAATAACAATCAGCAACTTAAAATTCAACAATGATAACCAAATGTAACCTTGTTTAGTTACCTTTAATTAATAAGCTAACCATAGATATTAGGCTAGAGGAGATTATAATGTTTCCCAAAAGGAAATCCAATGTGCAAGAGAAATGATATATAATCGAGCTAGAGGAGATTATAATGTTTCCCAAAAGGAAATCCAAAGTGCAAGAGAAATTATATATAATCGTTTGCATTATTTTCGAAAGGTACAGATGCATTTGATTTTTTTTTTTTTTTTTCCTTTTTAAAATGTTGAGATATGGCTTGAATAAGGTTCTAGTGTTGCACATCAGTGCCGTCAGACTTGGCTATCACCTTTGGGGTATGATATATACTTAGGACCTTTCATGCAATTGCATGGCATAGCAATGAGTTACTATTTTATGTAACCATTGCAAGTAATATTTCTCTCCCATTGAGTTTATTATCTCATGTATTGATTGCATGCAGCCGATGTCTCAAAATTGGAGAGAACACAGCTATGAGACTCCACATATTATGAGACATTGATTGCATACAACCATTGCACAAGATATTGCCTCCTCACGTAGAGGTGAATCTCACAAGTCTTTGCAATATTATATATAGTTGGGGTCTTCAATCGATGCCACAACCTAGCAAGGATTATCATTTTGTGTAACCTTTGCTGCAACATCCCTCTCACATCATCTCCATATAAGAGGAATGTTACATGCAACAATTAAGCATGATACTTCATTGCCATCAAGAGAGTTCAACACGTTACAATTTTCTTGGGGGAAATATGAGTTATCTCACCGACATATGCTTTTGTGGGAAAAAGCCCTTGTATCACCTTCATTATCATATATTATTAGTGAGAATCTCTCCTCAATTCCATCCATGAACATAGGCTTAAGACTAAACCGCCTAAATCTGTGTTTCTTCCGTGATTATGTGTTTTTTTTTTCCCTTTCTATTTTGTATAATCCCACCATAATTAGCTATAGTAACAACGAATTAGTATCATAGCTTTTGCTATTTCAACAAACAAGTATCAAAGCCATGGATCCTTTAGTTGGATTTTGAGTCTACTTCAATTTGCTTTTGAGTTTAAAGAACTCGTTGTTCCAATAGTCACTGGATCAATTTAATTGTCTAGAATCGATTTCTATGGGTTTTAGGGAAATAAGAGAACTCTGAAGATACCTTAATCCCCTTATATGACAACTATTTTTGCCCACTAGGATATGCTTAGAGATTAACAATATGATATTGAACTCGGAGTAAATAACACTCAGCAACTTATAATTCAACAATGATTCCCAAATGTAAAGGGTAAAAAAAAAAAACCAAATATCTTAAAATTACAAATGGCTATCCATCAAAAAGGCTTTTAGGGCAAAAACCCCTTTTCCTACAACCGATAATAGTACTATAACTGTAGAGAATGACCTATTTCCTATGTTACAAATCCATCATTGTAAAAGAAGGGCACCCGAATATCTTATTGTAGAGTACAAGTTCAACCTACACGTGAAATTTGTTGAGCTGCATTATACCCTAATAGGAATAGCTGACATCAAATTTCAAGAGCATTGAACCCTTTGGCTCTTTCACCTCCTTGAGCCTGAAATTACAAAAAGGGTTCAACCGAAAATAATAAACTATTAATGATTCCTAATAATTAGCCTGATCGACCTTCTTTCCTGCCCCGAAATCTAGTCACTGGTATATTGTTCCCATCTGATTTTCCAACAATTCCCCCATCATTCCGGGCCATAATTTTCAGAGGGTGAGCTTCAGTGTTGAAAACCCATTCATCTAATGAGATGACAGAAGGGGGTGAGAAAATGAGATACAGATATTTGAGAGTTTCTGCAAGAAAGAAGCTTTGCATTATATTGTCCTTGACACCAGTATTAACCTGAGAAGAACACCAGCCACATGGTTATTATAACATACTTGTCAAAGCATTTACAAAAAATTTACACTTCTTATAGAACACTTCAAATTTTCTAGCAATAGCAGTAAACTTTACTTTTTGGCAATACATAGTTTGAAGAAATCAACAAAGCATCAACTAAAAATTAACTGGCAGCCTAAATTGTGGTTAAAACATCAATTAGGAAAAAAGGAAAAGAAAGGCATCACAAACCAAGGTCTTAAAACTACATTATGCAAAGTGATCAAAATCACATAATCATCAAATATCCCATGAGAAAATGACATGCCCTCTTTTTTTTTTTTGGAGGTAACAGTATTTAGTATTTTAAAGAAAAAAAAAATTATACTTCTGTCAACTCAAGAAGTCTCTAGTCCATTAGGTCCAGAAAACAGTAATAACCTAGTACTTTCTTAAACTCAACCACAATGTAAGAATGGTGCATTGATATAGTCCACTATATTGTGAGTAATCTATATGAGTCCATTAAAATTCAAGAACAGAAACCAACTAAAAGGAACTTATTAAATTAAACAGTTCCAAGTTCCCCAGCTCACTATCAACCATGCAATGACACAATGATCAAACGATTCCACCATGTTTATGTCACTGGTAATTTGCCACCATGAACCGCATTTTTCTTTTTCTTTTTCTTTTTTTATCGAGTGATAGACTGCTAGCAGCGCTTCTATGCGCAAATGTTTTAAGCTCTTTCAAGGGGGCTGGTAAGCAAGACACAATCAAGGAACAAATGTCCTGAGGATAACTCCATAGTTTTCAACATATCAAAGAATATATGAGACAATATTAGAAAGAATTGAACAAAGACCCTTTATTCATTGGTTAGAAAAAAAAATATTCCATAGTAAACTTAGACCCTTAACAAAAGAATGACCGAGATAATACTTCTAAGATTTCATCAAAAAATAATATAAAATGAATGAATAAGAAAACTCGAGCACAAATGCAAATGTTGAGCTGTGAATTTGAAGAATGCTTACGTCTTTTAATCCAACATATCCAAACTTTATGTGGGAATTCTTTTTAAATGCTTGAAAAATATTCCAACCCCACTCTTGCTATGTCTTGTTGCCAGTTAAACACCAGGGGTAAAAGAGTGACTCAACTATCTCGGGTCTCAAAATGTTCCATGTTGTGCCCACAGTCATGTCCTAAAACAGGTATTTATGGATGTAGTGTAAGACACACACACACACAGACAAAAACATTGTATTTCACAAGAATAGGGATAACTCACCTGCCCAGAAAGAAAGAAATAATTCTTCCTGGCCAATTTTGTTGGTGTTGACTGATAGAAGTTGTAGCAGGTCCAAGCAAGCTACAAAAGAAGGAATAATAGAATCTAGTCAACTACCAAAAGAGTGATAGCTGTACAAGGCATGACATAGTGGATAGAATAGGATCAAAACCATCACTTATTGGAAGCCGCCACCAAGCTACCACATTAGCATGATTTCCCTCCATCAAAGAACTTTTGCTATCAAAAATTACAAAACTCAGCACATGACACCACTTTGACCTCCTCAGACTCACGTTGTGGATGAACCCAACCAATACAAATAAACCCCCCTAGTTTCATCACCTTACAACTGACCTCCACTATCAGTAATCTCCCTCTCAATTTCCACAACCCAAAGTTGACTCATGAACCTAACATCCCCATAATAATCCCATGGCAACACCCAATCACAAACCCATCAAACCTATAACCAAAAGCTCCGGATTTCCTTTTCATGCCATATGACTTCTTCTTCTTTTTTTCCCTCTTTCTCTTCCTACTCACCAAAAATATCCCCTGTTAGGACATATGTAGTTGTTCAAGCTTGTGAACATATGTCATTATTTTATGTAGTTGGCTTATCCTTAGACAAAACGCACTTTACTTGTAATTGGGTAGAACTAGGATGGGTTAAACACTTCAAGAAACAGTGGTTCAAGATTAAGTGTTGAAGCCGTCAAAGTCTGTCCAAGATACAAGCAAGGAAGTGCTGGTTTTTAAATCTCGACACCTACCTCGATAGATACATCTATCGAGATTTAAAGAAGCTGTTTTGCCCGAGCCTCGACAGCTGTCTCGACACCTCTCGACACCTCTATCTGTCGAGATTTAAAGAAAACAGAATTCCAAGTCTGTTTCAAGTCCAATCCGTGTGTGTGTCTTTGGGACTTCTTTTCTCCTAACCCTAGACATATAAAAGGATTATTTTAAGGGCCGTAAAAGTAAGCAACAAGCAGAAATCACAAGACACAAGTTGCTTCTTCTCTATTCATGCAAATTGTGATTTGTGAGACAAAGTTCGTGCCCTAGTTCATCTCTGATGATTTGAAGAACTTTGCAGCCAACATTCTTTCTTCCTCAAGTTGGTGAGTGAGTCACGTACTTGGATTCGTGCAAAAGGAGTAAGCCGCGTACTGGGATCCGCGCATCACATTGGTTAGTCACGTACTGGGAGCCGTGCATTGAAAAGGAGAAATTGTCACTACAGAACAAGTCCAATTGGGTATTGGGGTAAGAGTTCAACTGTAGGTTGGTGAGGTACTGGGATTCCTTACTTGTAACTGCTTGTTGTGATAATAGTGGAGTTTCGGGAGTGGTGACCTTAAATCACCCGGTGGGGTTTTTGCCTTAGGGTTTTCCCCATTCGTGAACAAATCACCGTGTTATTTATTTTCCGCTGCATAACTTAGTTTCGGTGATTTGTTTGTGCTGCCACGTTGTATTGCATGTTAATTTGATTAATTAAAAACTAGGCTAATTAATTAATCTAAATTATCACAAGGGGTCAACGCGTTTGTGGCCTGTCAAGTGGTATCAGAGCAAGCACACTCTGATTAGGGTTTAATCTATTGTGTGTGATCCACTGACCCCTGCTGTCATGGATAGAGGACAATCTCTAATTATACCTCCTTTATTTGATGGCACTAACTATGCATACTGGAAAGTACGCATGAGAGCTTTCTTGCAGTCTTTAGATGAGAAAGTGTGGCAAGCTGTGGAGATAGGCTGGACCAAGCCTACAGAAGCGCCGGCCAATTGGGATGATGCTAAGATCAAGGCGGCAAACTTCAACAGCAGAGCATTGAATGCCTTATTCAGTGCAGTCACCAATGAGGAGTTTAAGAAAATATCCTCAACAGAAACTGCTAAGGAAGCATGGACCATCCTCCAGACAACCTATGAGGGCACTAAGGCTGTCAAAGATTCAAAGCTGCAAAGGCTCACCACACGCTTTGAAGAAATAAAGATGGAGGAGGATGAGTCGTTTGATGAGTTCTATGCCAAGCTCAAGGACATAGTGAACTCAGCCTTCAATCTTGGGGAAACCATCCCAGAACCCAAGATTGTAAGGAAGGTGCTCAGATCGCTGCCAGAAAGATTCCATGCTAAGATCACGGCGATCGAAGAGTCGAAGGATATTGACAGAATTCCTTTGACTGAGCTGGTTGGAAACTTGCAAACATATGAGTTAGGGCTGACCCAGATTGGGCAAGTCAACCAAGGGCAAGAGTTTGGCACTGAAGGCTAAAAGCAGTGATACGGATGACTCGTCAGATGATGAAGATTCCAAGATGAAATCCTACATCACAAGGCAATTCAAGAAGTTTATGAAGAATGCCAATGGAAAAGGTTTCAACAAAGACCGTAGACAGTCCAGTTCTTCACAATTCAGGAATCCGGAGAAAATGAAGAAGGATGTCAAGGATGGCGGTCAGTACACTGTTCCCACAGGACCAAAGTGCTTTGGGTGTCAAGGCTTTGGACACATGAAACAAGAGTGTCCTACGTACTTAAAGAGCATAGGGAAGAGCAAGGCACTTGCTGTTACCTTAAGCGACACAGAGCCAGAGGACGATTCCGAAGATGAAGACGACGGAATCTTAAATGCCTTCACTGCCACTGTTAATCCTACTGATGGGGTTACCGAGAAAGCGGATGAAGAAGAAGAGTTGGTGGAATCTAAGTGTGAGATCATGGATGATCAAGATGATATCCACACTGCCTATGAGAAGCTATACAAGCTCTCGGAGAAGCATGAGAAGCTCTATAGGCTGGCCACCAAGAAACTCAGTGATGTGGAACTTGACCGTGAGGAACTGTCCACAAAGGTTGATCAAGCGAATCAAACCATTGGAGCACTGAGGTTCGAGAACAATTTCTTGGCTGAGAGGACCAAGAAGCTTGAAGCAGAGCTGTTTCAAGTCAGAGCACAACTGGAGAGGACGTCAAGTGCTAAACTGGACGAGATGCTGAGTGCTCAGAGATACTCTTCAGATCGTACTGGATTGGGGTATGAATTCTCTATCTCTAATACTCCTTCTGCTAGTACTACTGTTTTTGTTCCACCGGCTAATAACATTAGAACTGAGGAAAATAATGTTAAAACTGATTTAGCTAGTGAGAACATAGGCAAGGGCAAATCCATCCTAGGAGCACCCCCTAAAATTGAGAAAAGGGAATCTAGAAACCCTAGGAATAAGAAGGATAACTCTCAAAAGGCCAAACAGAAGAAGTCGCATCTCTGTTATCATTGTGGTCTCGCCGGTCACACTCGACCAAATTGCTACAAGTGGCTTGCCACTCAAAAGAGCAATGGCGAAATAGCATCTGGGAGCCAGAATCAGCTTCAGTCATCTCTCGCTCCTCTTGGAGATATTCTAAAAGCCCTCATGTTCCTTTCGAACTTGAACGGTTCATATTCTTCTCCCCCTACACCGGTTCAAGAGTCAACCAAAAGGAAAGGATCTTCCAAGGTGTGGAAGCCAAAGGGTTCCAAGTGATTTTAGTCACTTCTTCTTCTCTCTCTTATTTTGTGTGTTGCATTACTTGTGTGTTTCTTTACTGTTTTGAGTCAGTCTAGTTTTATGCATTGTTTTGCTTTACATGTTTTTGTTTGTGTGTTTTCAGTTTTGTGTTTTATTTTTGCTTCTCTAATAAAAATAAAAAAATTGAAAAATTGAAAAATACAAAAACAGTGTGTGTTTGTGTGCATTAGTTCATGTAAACTTTTGTAATGGCCATTGAAACAGAGTTTTCTAAACTTTGTATCATCTATAGCTTAGATGAGCACTCTTCTGCACAACTAAGCGAGTGAGCTCTGTAGCTCTTTGTTTGTGATGAGTAAGGTTAAGTGATCTCTTCTTCTTAACACTCGTATCACTCTTTTTGACGGGTTGAACTAGAAAATCCTAAGAGAAAGGCATAAATAACCATCTCACCACTGTTACTCGCCAATCATAATATGACATCTGTATGCTTCGGCATAGCAAAAGTGCAATGTCAAGGACACCTGTATGCTTCGGCATAGCAAAAGTGCAGTGTCAAAAGCTTAACATCATTGGGTATTTCTTTTCTTTCTCTTGTATGCCCATGTATGATATGCTTGTTAAAAGAAAATAGGCAAAGAAATTAAAAGCAAAAAGATCAAAATGCTTTAAAATATGGTTGCAAGCTTGTTTTCTAGGAGATGTGGGAGTTATAGGATGTACCTCAAAGGTGATAGTCCCCATCGAGCAGTTATGATTGTGTGTGAGTTAAAGAGATTCTCTCATATCTCAAATCGTCATAACATTGAGTCACTTATGCAATCTTGCGATGTTTTCACACACAACACGCAATACTTTTTGCTATTCTTGATACATGTGCAGGTACAATGTGATTTGGCCATCACAAGGATTACATGCTTTAATGTATGTTCACTAAACTGTCTTGACTTGTTTTTGAAAAATAAAATTGGTTAGACTTGTTTAGTGTGTGTGTGCGTGTTTTCAGATACATGTGCATCATATTTCTTGTTGAGAGATGTTTTTGAGAGCTTAATGTGTTGGTTGTATCTTTGGTTGAGTTGCATGCATGATTGCATTCATGTCTGTGTTTTTCCTTTTGTTTTGAAAAACTGCTTTGAAAGGCATCTCGACACCTCCTCGATACCTCTCGATACATAGCTATCTGTCGAGATCCTCAGACTCTTTCTTATCGCAGTCTCGACAGATACCTCGATAGCAGCTGGATCGATCGAGAAACTTTCTGTTTGCTCGATAGCTCCTCGATAGCTTCTGGATCGATCGAGGTTCCCCCTTGCTTGTTTCTTCTACCTCGATAGCTGACCTCGATAGCTGCATCTGTCCACGTGCATTTCTCGATAGCTTCCCTCGACAGCTACCTCGACAGCTCTCGATACCTACAGCTGTCGAGAATTACTGAAGCGCTATATATTGGACCTTCGCGATTTTTCTGCTCATTCTCTCGATCTCTCTCGCTCGAAATCTCTCGGATCTCTCTCAAAAACACTTCCCTCTCCCTCCAAACCTCTCTCAAGGCTTTCTCAAGTGGTTCTTCATATTCTTCATCATTTGGTAAGCCTTTATCCCTCATTTCATGCATTGCATTGTTTTCAAAACCCTAGGTTTGTATTTTTGAAAAATTTTTGGGAGTTTTTCAAAATTGTTGGGTTTTCATGAAATTTTTGGGTTGGTTATTGAGTTTTGATCTTCAAAACCACATGCATTGCATCACATTAGCATTCTAATTGTATTTTCATGCATTTAGATGTGTGCCTACCTATTGTGTGCTGTTAGGTTTGGATTGGGCTGAGCCCATGATGTGTTTATTGTTGCATGTCACATGCTCATGCATACGTTCTTTTCATTTCAATATTTCTTTCTGCCAATATTGAATTGTTTGGGACTTTTCTGTTTGTCTCTTCTTTCCCCCTCTTCTATGTTTACGTTAGTAGCGTCTATGGCTCCTAAACGTAGGTCTATTCCTCCTAGGAACCCCGTGCGTTCTAAGGGGCAGTCTTCTTCTGATTCTACCCCTGTGTCTGTTCGGTTCCGTGATGAGAAAGCCCACAAGGACTTCTCGGAGAACTTTTCTAAACGCGGTGTTCATTCGGAACGCCACGTCGTCCTGGCAGACTTTGCCGACACTGACCTACCCGATGTCATTCACACTCGGGGTTGGGAGTCACTGTGTGACGTCCCGGTCACATCTCCTCTCGTGTTGATTCAGGAGTTTTACTCCAACATCCACGGGATAGATTCTTCAGTACCTTCTTTCTATTCTTGCGTTAGAGGTACGCGCTTTTGTGTCACCCCAGAGCTTGTCTCTGAGGTTCTCCATGTACCTAGGGTGGATCATCCCGATTACCCTAGCTGTGAGCGTCTCTGGACTGTGTCCAAAGACGAGATGATCTCGGCGTTCTGTGAACGTCCTACCTCTTGGGGAGATCACATGTACACACCATGTCGACCTTTTGCTAAAGGTCCTAGATTTCTTAACATGGTGATGACCTTTGTTTTGCACCCACTGTCTCACTACAACTCGATCACAGAGCCTCGTGCTCGGTTCTTGTTGTCCCTCCTTGAGGATCTCTCTATAGACTTTCCTTCTCACTTTATTTGTTCCATCATAGATGTCTATAGAGATACGGCCACCCGTGATAAGCTCATTTTCCCTTCCGCTATCACGAGGATTCTGAGTCGTTTTTCCATTCCCTTCCCTTCGTCCGATCATTACCGCGTCATGTCTGCCATAGACGCCGCTACCGTAAAACGTAGCGAGGCACAGTTCCGATCGCGACAGCCGGATGATGCCACTCCCTCCACTCCTCCGACCACCTCCAGATCAGCTCGTGCGTCTGCTTCTTCCACCTCTAGCGACGTCACCTTGAGCGACGTCATGGCGCAGTTACAGCGCATGGACGCTCGCCTCGATACACTCACCACCGAGTTGTATCAGGTGAATGTCCGTGTTGGTCGCATCGCCAGGCGACAGGCGACCATGGGCGGCTTTGCATCAGAGGTCTCTCCTCCGCCACCTCATGTGTCGACTGAGACCGAGGCCGATGATGATGGCGATGATGATGATGCTTCAGACGATGATGATGATGGAGATGCTAGCTCATCGGATGAGATGTCTACTTGACACTCTACCCTTTGTCACTCGTGACAAAAAGGGGGAGTAGTTTAGTATGAGAGTAGTCATACTTAGGGGGAGTGTTAGCATAGGACATAGGACATTTTTGTTAGGGGGAGTGTGGATTGAGGGATGTAGTGAGGTGATCTATGTATTTTTTTCTTTTCTTATCTTTTAGAGATACATTGATCATGTACTTACATACATTGTACTTATTCTCTTTCTCTATATGATGATGTATGTTGTTTCTCTCACCTACCTTTCATGTGTTGTTTCTTTTCTGTCTTTATACACATGTTTCTTTACTTGTATGCAATCTATTATTTCTGTTTCACACAAAGATGCCTTGATGTGTTTTGTTTATAAGTGTTTCAGAAATACAGGTTGTCAAAGTCTTCTTGCCATAAACTCTCTTCTTGCAAAGTTTTTCAAGAGTTTGTGTTAGGATAGATTTTACTGTATGTAACAAGTGAGTATGAGTTGAGTGATTTATGACTTCTCTCATATCTTCATTTGTATGTTGTGGTTTTGTCACGGATTGCCAAAGGGGGAGATTGTTAGGACATATGTAGTTGTTCAAGCTTGTGAACATATGTCATTATTTTATGTAGTTGGCTTATCCTTAGACAAAACGCACTTTACTTGTAATTGGGTAGAACTAGGATGGGTTAAACACTTCAAGAAACAGTGGTTCAAGATTAAGTGTTGAAGCCGTCAAAGTCTGTCCAAGATACAAGCAAGGAAGTGCTGGTTTTTAAATCTCGACACCTACCTCGACAGATACATCTATCGAGATTTAAAGAAGCTGTTTTGCCCGAGCCTCGACAGTTGTCTCGACACCTCTCGACACCTCTATCTGTCGAGATTTAAAGAAAACAGAATTCCAAGTCTGTTTCAAGTCCAATCCGTGTGTGTGTCTTTGGGACTTCTTTTCTCCTAACCCTAGACATATAAAAGGATTATTTTAAGGGCCGTAAAAGTAAGCAACAAGCAGAAATCACAAGACACAAGTTGCTTCTTCTCTATTCATGCAAATTGTGATTTGTGAGACAAAGTTCGTGCCCTAGTTCATCTCTGATGATTTGAAGAACTTTGCAGCCAACATTCTTTCTTCCTCAAGTTGGTGAGTGAGTCACGTACTTGGATTCGTGCAAAAGGAGTAAGCCGCGTACTGGGATCCGCGCATCACATTGGTTAGTCACGTACTGGGAGCCGTGCATTGAAAAGGAGAAATTGTCACTACAGAACAAGTCCAATTGGGTATTGGGGTAAGAGTTCAACTGTAGGTTGGTGAGGTATTGGGATTCCTTACTTATAACTGCTTGTTGTGATAATAGTGGAGTTTCGGGAGTGGTGACCTTAAATCACCCGGTGGGGTTTTTGCCTTAGGGTTTTCCCCATTCGTGAACAAATCACCGTGTTATTTATTTTCCGCTGCATAACTTAGTTTCGGTGATTTGTTTGTGCTGCCACGTTGTATTGCATGTTAATTTGATTAATTAAAAACTAGGCTAATTAATTAATCTAAATTATCAAAAGGGGTCAACGCGTTTGTGGCCTGTCATCCCCCACAACACATAACCAGCTCCGCTATACCCAACCAACCTTACCGTCAGTCGACCGACTGCAACAAAGGAGGTGGGCAGAATTGTCATTTCATGACATTGGACTTGGACAGAAATGAGTCGCATCTATCTTAAAATAACAAAGAACATTAATTGAAGCGGTGGGTCATTGGAAGAATCTTAGAAGCATTTAACACATTTCAGTTACCAATAACAAAAAATAACGGAAAGAGGAGGCTACCAATAGAAGAACGAGGATCCACTGTCCTGCATTCTCACACCCATAGGAGGTTGAGGTCTGATCAAGTTATGAGACTTGTTAGCATGAGAAACTTGCTGCATGTCCTTTGTTGCTTTTGTTTAAACCTTGGTGTTGCTATAGACACCATCACATCTTCTCAATCCATCAAAGACCCTGGCAACATAGTCTCCAATGGGAGTGCTTTCAAACTGGGTTTCTTCGGCCCTGTAAATTCTACCAATCGCTACATTGGAATATGGTATGGCAATATTTCTGTATTCACTGTCGTATGGGTAGCTAACAAAGAGACACCACTAAATGATTCTTCTAGGGTTCTTGCTATATCTGAGGATGGAAATCTTGTAGTAATAGATGGGAAAAAAGAGATAGTTTGATCATCAAATGTTACAAATTCTGTTGCCAATTCGAGTGCCCAGCTTTTGGATTCGGCAAACCTTGTACTACAAGAAAAAACTACAGGGACAATCATAAGGGAGAGTTTCCAACTTCCTTGTGATACACTTCTGCCCAGCATGAAAATTAGTACTAACGTAAGAACAAGTAACAAAGTGCAATTGACATCATGGAAAAGCCCTTCTGATCCATCCATTGGAAGCTTCTCTGTCAATATTCAACCTCTTAATCTTCCTCAAGCATTCATTTGGAAATATGGTAGACCGTATTGGCGCAGTAGTCCATGGAACAAACGGGCCTTCATTGGAATACCATCTAAGGATTATCAATTTCAGGACAGATTAAGTCTTATTAATGATCATGAAGGAACATTTTCCTTGAGTTTAGTTTACGTGACTGATTCTTTTTTATATTTTGCACTCAATACGCATGGAAATATAGAGATTAGATTTTGGGATTATGAGGAGGAGGATTGAGACGTCTCGTTACTTCTGCGGACTGAGTGTGATTTTTATGGTAACTGTGGGGCATTTGGAAGCTATGATTCTTAGAATACACCAATTTGCAGCTGTTTACAGGGCTTTGAGCCAAAGAACAAAAAAGAATGGAATGCAGGAAATTGGACAAGTGGATGCGTTAGGAGGACACAGTTGCAGTGTGAGAGGGTGAAAACTGGCAGTGAAGGCAGCAAAATGGATGGATTTTTGAAACTGAATATGATGAAAGTGCCAGACTTTGCAGATTGGTCACATGCTCTGGAAGCTGATTGCAGACAACAGTGTTTAGATAATTGTTCTTGTATAGCTTATGCATATTATACTGGCATTGGTTGTATGTCATGGACTGGAAGCTTAATTGACGCACAAAAATTCTCTATCGTCGGAGTTGATCTTTACATTCATCTTGCCGATTCAGATCTTGGTGAGTTTTTTTATCTTTCCACTTCAACCCAACCCCCATAACACCTCAGCTCCCCAAGCTATTGAAATCCACGTAAAATCTGTTGGAACAGAAAAGAGAGGAAAAGGAAACATATTTAGTTAACTATCTTGTTTGAATTAGTGTAACAAGTTTTTTCTGATTTACAGTTACAAAGCAAGACATGAAAAAAATTGCCACAATCACTGTGATCATAGGAACGGTTTCGATTTTAATCTGCACTTACTTATTGTGGAGGTGGATAGATAAACATAAAGGTAACACTCTGACTAAATAACACAGTGGACTTGGAAATTTTGCTCTATGTTGGAGATTACTCACAACTGTAGTGGAAATCAGCAAGGAAAAAGAAAGAAAAGGAGATCTTATTGTTCAACAGAGGGGACGCACATAAAACATTTCCTAGTGACAACCTGAACGAAGTTAAAGTCCAGGAACTACCACTATTCAATTTTGAGAAGCTGGCGAGTGCAACGAACAACTTCCATCTATCTAACAAGCTTGGTCAAGGTGGATTTGGTTCCGTATACAAGGTAATGGTAGCTCTTCTAAAGTTTTATTATCAAATACTATGAATATATAGTTAATAATTTGAGTTTTGTTTATAGGGAAAACTGTCAGATGGACAATAAATTTCAGTAAAAAGACTTTCTAGAACCTCTGCACAAGGGTTTGAAGAATTTCTGAATAAGGCAGTGGTAATTTCTAAACTCCAACATCGGAATCTTGTTAAGATCCTTGGCTGCTGCATTGAAGGAGAAGAGAGGATGTTGATCTATGAATACATGCCAAACAAAAGTCTGGATGCATTTCTCTTTGGTTAGTTAATTTTGACATTCTTTCTTAATACAAAAGAATTTCACATATTTTCTTTGTTCATAGGAATATTGTCAGTATGCTATGACTTTGTTGTGGTATTTCACTTGAAACATAGCTTTCTAATTACTTTCACCATATGAACTTCTTTAACAGTCTTCATATTCATTTACCTTTTAAGCTTAATCCTCACTTTCTTTTGATAAAATTCATTAGATCCATGCAAATATGAACCGCTAGATTGGAGAAAGCACTTTAACATTATTGAAGGAATTGGTCGAGGTTTGCTCTACCTTCATAGGGATTCAAGATTAAGAATTATTCATAGAGATCTAAAGGCAAGTAACATCTTGTTGGATAAAGAGCTAAATCCAAAAATATCAGATTTTGGTACGGCTAGGATTTTTCGAGGTAATGAAGACCAAGCAAATACTAGAAGGGTCGTCGGAACTTAGTAAGTACCATTGGTTTTCCTAATTCAATTTGTTAGTAATACAATTATTTGAGATAACAAGATTTGGATGCGTTTTATTGTTGAAATTCAGTGGCTATATGTCCCCTGAATATGCAATAGAAGGGCAATTTTCAGAGAAATCAGATGTTTTCAGTTTTGGAGTGTTACTACTAGAGATAGTTAGTGGAAAAAAAAACACTGGCTTTTATAATGACGAGGAGTTCCTAAGCCTTTTAGGACTTGTATGTCATCTTATTGCCTCATTTTTTGAAAGCTTCCATTGCTTTTTGTTCTTTGAAGTTTTGGTATTGGAGCTAACAATTTCAATCATGTTTTCATTTCTCTAGGCATGGAAATTGTGGAATTCACACAACACTATAGCATTAATAGACCCGATGATATCTGAACCCTTTTTTGAAATGGAGATTTTGCTATGCATATAGGTTGGGCTGTTGTGTGTTCAAGAATTTGCTAAAGATAGGCCAACTATATCAGTTGTTGTTTCTATGCTTAAAAGTGAGATTGTTGATATGCCTCGTCCAAAGAGGCCAGCATTCACTGAAAGGTTGATTGCCTTAAATACAGAGTCTTCTCAACGCAAAAAAAGTATTTTCTCTGTTAACAATGTTACTGTGACAATGGTTCAAGGTCAATAGCTAGCACGTGTTCTTGACTTATTCACTTTGTGTAACCATAAAACTAGCAACAATTTATTATTTTGTGTAAACATTGTAGCAACATCTGTCTCTCACACCACCCCCTTTTACACATGTTATCTAACGATCAAGAAAGTTCAAGACATGACATTTCTTTAGAGAAATTCGAGTTTTTCCTAGTCCCATGCACTTTTGTGAGAGGGCCCTTTTTGGGAAATACGAGAGAACTATAGCAAAATGCTCAGGGACTAACAAAAATGCTATCAAACTCAGAGAGTAAATAACAATCAACAACTTAAAATTCAACAAAGATAACCAAATGTAACCTTGTTTATTTACCTCAAATTAATACGCTAACCACAGAAATTGGGCTAGAGGAGATGATAATGTTTCCCAAAAGGAAATCCAGAGTGCAAGAGAAATTATATATAATCGTTTGCATTATTTTCAAAAGGTAAAGATGCATTTCATTTTTTTTTCTTTTTAAAATGTTGAGATATGGCTTGAATAAGATTCTAGTGTTGCACATTAGTGCCGTCAGACTTGGCTATCACCTTTGGGGTATTATATATATTTGGGACCTTTCACGCAATTGCAGGGTCTAGCAATGACTTACTGACAGGCCATAAACGCGTTGACCCCTTGTGATAAATTAGATTGACTAATTACCCTAGTTATTAATTAATCAAATTAATATGCAATATCACTTGGCTGCACAAACAAATCACCAAAACTAAGTTATGCAGCAGAAAATAAATGACACGGTGATTTGTTTACGAATGGGGAAAACCTAACAGCAAAAACCTCACCGGGTGATTTAAGGTCACCACTCCCGAAACTCCACTATTATCACAACAATTGATTACAAGCAAGGAATCTCAAGTACCTTACCAACCTACAGCTGAACCCTTACCCCAATACCCAATTGGACTTGCTCTGTAGTGACAGTTTCTCCTTTCAATGCACGGCTCCCAAGTACCACTACGCCACCATTAGTACGAAGGTACTAGGCCAAGCTCATATACACAAAACAAGTGACTAACCAGATGTGCGGATCCTAGTACGCGACTTCAAACACCAACTAAAGAGAGAGATGTTGGCTGCAAAGTTCTTCAAATCATCAGAGATGAATTAGGGCATGAACTTTGTCTTTCAGATCACAAATTGCATGAACAGGAAGTTCTCAATGCTTGTGCAACTTGCATCTCCTTGACGGCCCTTAAAACAATCCTTTTATATGTTTAGGGTTAGGAGAAAAGAAGTCCCAAAGACACATTCACGGATTGGACTTGAAACAGAACTAAAAATCTGTTTTCTTTAATTCTCGACAGATAGAGGTGTTGAGGATCTGTCGAGAAGCTGTCGAGGCTCGGGGCAAAACAGCTTCTTAAAGCTCGATAGATGCATGTGTCGAGATAGGTGTCGAGCTTTAGTAACTTGCACTTCCTTGCTTGTTTCTTGAACAGACTTTGATGACTTCAACACTGAATCTTGAAACACTGTTTCTTGAAGTGTTAAACACATCCTAAATTTACCCAAATACAAGTAAAGTGTGTTTTGTCTAAGGATAAGCCAATTACATAAAATAGCAACATATGTTAACAACCACTTGAACTACATATGTCCTAACAATCTCTCCCTTTGGCAATCCGTGACAAAACCACAACAAACAAATGAAGATATGTGAAAGTCATAAAGCACTTTAACTCATATTTCAAATGTTACATACAGTAAAATCTATCCTAACATAAACTCTTGAAAAACTTTACAAGAAGATAGTTTATGGCAAGTAGACTTTGACAACCTGTATTTCTGAAACACTTATAAACAAAACACATCAAGGCATCTTTGTGTGAAACAGAAATAATAGATTGCATACAAGTAAAGAAACAACATGTATATAAAGACAGTAAAGAAACAACACATGGAAAGATAGGTGAAAGAAAAACATACATCATCATATATATCAAGAAATAAGTACAATGTATGTCAATACATGATCAATGTATCTCTAAAAAGATAGAAAAGGAAAAAATACATATGATCCTCACTACATCCCTCAATCCACACCCCCTATCAAAAAATGTCTTATACTAGCACTCCCCCTAAGCATGACTACTCTCATACCAAAACTACTCCCCCTTTTTGTCATGAGTGACAAAGGGTAGAGTGTCATGTAGACATCTCATCAGAAGAGCTCGCATCTCCATCATCATCATTCGCAGAAGCATCATCGTCATCACCATCATCATCAGCCTCAGTCTCAGTCGAAACATGAGGTGGCGGAGGAGAAGTCTCTGGAGCAAAGCCGCCCATGGTCGCCTGTCGCCTGGTGATGCGACCAACACAAACGTTCACCGGATACAACTTCATGGAGAGTGTATTTAGGTGAGCATCCATACGCTGAAGCTGCGCCATGATGTCTCCTAAGGTGATGTCGCTCAAAGAAGAAGCAGATGTCGCTCGAGCTAATCTAGAGGTAGTCGAACGGGAAGAAGGAGTGGCACCATTAGACTGTCTCAATCGAAACTGTGCCTCGCTATGTTTTACGGTAGCGGCGTCTATGGCAGACATGACATGGTAAGGATCAGACGAAGGGAATGGGATGGAAAAACGGCGAAGAATCCTCGTGATAGTAGAAGGGAAAATGAGCTTATCATGAGTGGCCGTATCTCTATAGACATCTATGATGGAGAAAATAAAGTGTGAAGGAAAATCTATAGAAAGATCCTCTAGGAGGGACAACAAAAAGCGAGCGCGAGGCTCTGTGATAGAGTTATAGTGAGAAAGTGGGTGCAACACAAAAGTCATCACCATGTTAAGGAAACGAGGATCTTTAGGAAAAGGTCGACATGGTTTATACTAATGATCTCCCCAAGAGGAAGGACGCTCACAGAACGCCGAGATCATCTCGTCTTTGGACACAGTCCATAAACGCTCACAACTAGGGTAATCAGGATGATCCACCTTAAGGACATAAAGAACCTCAGAGACTAACTCTGGGGTGACAGCAAAGTGCGTACCTCGAATGCTAGAGTAGAAAAGAGGTACTGAAGAATCGATCCCATGGATATTGGAGTAAAACTCTTGTATCAACACGAGAGGACATGTGACCGGAACGCCACACATTGACTCCCAACCCCGACTGTATATGACATCGGGAATGTTTGTGTCGGCAAAATCTGCCAGGACAACGTGGCGTTCCGAATGAACACCTCGTTTAGAAAAGTTCTCCGAGAAGTACTTATGGGCTTTCTCATCACGGAACCGGATAGAAAGTGGAGTAGAATCGGAAGAAGAAGATCCCTTAGAACGCAGAGGGTTCTGGGATGGAATAGACTTACGTTTAGGTGCCATAGACACTACTAACGCAAACATAGAGAGGGGGGAGAAGAGGAAACAAATAGAAAAGTCCCAAGCAATTCAATATTGGAAGATAAATATTGAAAAGAAAGAACGTATGCATGGAAAATGCATAAATATGTGACATGCAACATAAAAGCATCATGGGCTCAGCCCAATCCAAACTTAATAGCACACAACATATTTGCACACATCTAAATGCATGAAGATACATTTAGAATGCTAATGTGATGCAATGTATGTAGTTTTAAAGATCAAATCTATAAATCCAACCCAAAAATTTCATGAAAACCTCAACAATTTTGAAAAATCCCAAAAATTTTCAAAAACACAGAACTTAGGGTTTTAAAACCATGAAATGCATGAAAATGAGTGAAAAGATGCTTACCAAGTGATGAAGATCAAGAAGAACACTTGAAAAAGCTTTAGGAAGGGGTTTGGAAGGAGTGAGAAAGGTTTTGGGAGAGAGAACTCGTGCTATCGAGTGAGAGAGTTGAAGCAAAATGACTGAGAAATTGTGAGGAAGAGTTTTATACACCTTCAATAATTCTCGACAGCTGCAGGTATTGAGAGGTATCGAGACAGCTATCGAGATAGGTGGCGAGAAAATGCACTTTGACAGATGTAGCTATTGAGGTCATGTGTCGAGAAAGAAGGATCAAGCATGAAGGAACCTCGATCGATCCAGAAGCTGTCGAGAAGCTGTCAAGCAGACAGAAAGTTTCTCGATCGATCCACCAAGTGTTGAGAATGTGTCGAGACTGCGTTTAGAAAAAGTCTAAGAAGCTCGACAGACAGCTAGGTGTTGAAAGGTGTCGAGGAGGTGTCGAGATGCCTTTAAAAGCAGTTTTTCAAAAGAGGAAAAACACAGACATGAATGCAATCATGCATGCAACTCAACCAAAGATCCAAGCAACACATTATGCTCTCAAAATCATCTCTCAACAAGAATTTTAAAGCACATGTATCTCAAAACACGCACACACACACTAAACAAGTCTAACCAATTTTATATTTCAAAAATAAGTTACGACAGTTTAGTGAGCATACATTAACGCATGTAAACCTTGTGATGGCCAAATTACATTGTACCTGCACATGTATCAAGGAAAGCAAAGAGTATTGCGTGTTGTGTGTGAAAACATCGCAAGATTGCATAAGTGTCTCAAAGTTATGACGATTTGAGATATGAGAAAATTACTTTAATTCACACACAATCATAACTGTTTAATGGGGACTATCACCTTTGAGATACATCCTATAACTCCCACATCTCCTAGAAAACACGCTTGCAACCATATTTTAAAACATTTTTGATCTTTTTGCTTTTTATTTCTTTGCATATTTTCTTTTATTAAGCATATCATGCATGGGCATATAAGAGAGAGAAAAGAAATACCCAATTATGTTAAGCTTTTGACATTGCACTTTTGCTATGCCGAAGCATACAGATGTCATATTATGATTGGTGAGTAACAGTGGTGAGATGGTTATTTATGCCTTTCTCTTAGGATTTTCTAGTTTAACCCATCAAAAAGAGTGATACGAGTGTTAAGTAGAAGAGATCACTTAACCTTACTTATCACAAACAAAGAGCTACAAAGCTCACTTGTTTAGTTGTGCAGAAGAATGCTCATCTAAGATACAGATGATACAAAGTTTAGAAAACTCTGTTTCAATAGCCATTTTAAAAGTTCACATGAACCAATGCACACAAACACACACTGTTTTTGTATTTTTCAATTTTTTAATTTTTTTGTTTTTATTTTTACCAGAAAAGCAAAAAAAATAAAACACAAAACTGAAAACACACAAACAAAAACAAGCTAAAGAAAGCAAAACAGTGCATAAAACTAGACTGACTCAAAACAGTAAAGAAACACACAAGTAATGCAAACAATAAAACAAGGAGAGAGAAGAAGAAGTGATCGCTATCACTTAGATCCCTTTGCCTTCCCCACCTTGGAAGAACCTTTCCTTTTAGTCGACCCTTGAACCAGTGAGGAGGGAGAAGAATATGAACCGTTCAAGTTCGAAAGGAACATGAGGGCTTTAAGAATGTCTCCAAGAGGAGCGAGAGAAGTCTGAAGCTGATTCTGGCTCCCAGATGCTATCATGCCATTGCTCTGTTGAGTGGCTAGCCACTTGTAGCAATTTGGTCGAGTGTGACCGGCAACACCACAATGATAACAGAGACGCGGCTTCTTCTGTTTGGGCTTTTGTGAGATAGCCTTCTTAGTCCTAAGGTTTCTAGTTTCCCTTTTCTCAACTTTAGGGGGTGCTCCTAGGATGGACTTGCCCTTGTCTACGTTCTCACTAGCTAAATCAGTTTTAACATTATTATCCTCAGTTTTAATGTTATTAGCAGGTGGAACAAAAATAGTAGTACTAGCAGAAGGAGTATTAGAGAGAGAGAATTCATACTCCAATCTAGTACGATCTGAAGAAAATTTCTGAGCACTTAGCATCTCGTCCAGCTTTGCACTTGATGTCCTTTCCAATTGTGCTCTGACTTGAAACAGCTCTGCTTCAAGCTTCTTGGTCCTCTCAGCCAAGAAATTGTTTTCGAATCTCAGTGCTCCAATGGTCTGATTTGCTTCATCAACCTTTGTGGAGAGCTCCTCACGGTCGAGTTCCACATCACTGAGCTTCTTGGTGGCCAGCCTATAGAGCTTCTCATGCTTCTCAGAAAGCTTGTATAGTTTCTCATAGGCGGTATAGATATTATCTTGATCATCCATAATCTCACACTTTGCATCCACCAATTCCTTCTCTTCATCCACTTCTTCAGTAACCCCATCAGTAGGATTAACAGTGGCAGTGAAGGCATTCAAGATTCCGTCGTCTTCATCTTCAGAATCGTCCTCGGGCTCCGTGTCACTTAAGGTAACAGCAAGTGCCTTGCTCTTCCCTATGCTCTTAAGGTATGTAGGACACTCTTGTTTCATGTGTCCGAAGCCTTGACACCCAAAGCATTTTGGCCCAGCGGGAACAGTGTACTAACCGCCATCCTTGACATCCTTTTTCCCTTTATCTGAATTCTTAAATTGAGAAGAACTGGATTGCCTTCGATCTTTGTTGAAGCCCTTTCCATTGGAATTTTTCATGAATTTCTTGAATTGCCTTGTAATATAGGACTTCATTTTTGAATCTTCATCATCTGAAGAATCATCTGTATCACTGCTCTTGGCCTTTAGTGCCAAGCCCTTGCCGTTGCTTGACTTGTCTAACCTAGTCAGCCCTAACTCATAGGTTTGCAAGTTTCCAACTAGCTCAATCAGAGGAATTCTGTCAATATCCTTTGTCAGGCCACAAACGCGTTGACCCCTTGTGATAACTTAGATTAATTAATTAGCCCAATTATTAATTAATCAAATTAACATGCAATATCACGTGACAGCACAAACAAATCGCCAAAACTAAGTTATGCAGTGGAATATAAATGACACGGTGATTTGTTTATGAATGGGGAAAACCTGACGGCAAAAACCCCACCGGGTGATTTAAGGTCACTGCTCCCGAATCTCCACTATTATCACAGCAAGCGATTACAAGCAAGGAATCCCAAGTACCTTACCAACCTACAGTTGAACTCTTACCCCAATACCCAATTGGACTTGCTCTGTAGTGACAGTTTCTCCTTTTTAATGCACGGCTCCCAAGTACGTGACTAACCAGATGCGCGAATCCCAGTACGTGACTTCAAACACCAACTAGAGAGAGAAAATTGTTGGTTGCAAAGTTCTTCAAATCATCAGAGATGAACTAGGGCACGAACTTTGTCTTTCAGATCACAAACTGCATGAACAAGGTGTTCTCAATGATTGTGTAACTTGCATCACTTTCACGGCCCTTTAAAACAATCCTTTTATATGTCTAGGGTTAGGAGAAAAGAAGTCCCAAAGACACATTCACGGATTGGACTTGAAACAGAACTGAAAATCTGTTTTCTTTAATTCTCAACAGATAGAGGTGTCGAGGATCTGTCGAGGCTCGGGGCAAAACAGCTTCTTAAAGCTCGATCGATGCATGTGTCGAGGTAGGTGTCGAGGTAGGTGTCGAGCTTTAGTAACTTGCACTTCCTTGCTTGTTTCTTGGACAGACTTTGATGACTTCAACATTGAATCTTGAAACACTGTTTCTTGAAGTGTTAAACACATCCTAAATCTACCAAATTACAAGTAAAGTGCGTTTTGTCTAAGGATAAGCCAATTACATAAAATAGCGACATATGTTCAGAATCTTGAACTACATATGTCCTAACAATCTCCCCCTTTGGCAATCCGTGACAAAACCACAATAAACAAATGAAAATATGAGAGAAGTCATAAAACACTTTAACACATACTTCAATTGTTACATACAGTAAAATCTATCCTAACACAAACTCTTGAAAAACTTTGCAAGAAGAGAGTTTATGGCAAGTAGACTTTGACAACCTGTATTTCTGAAACACTTTTAAACAAAAAACATCAAGGCATCTTTGTGTGAAGCAGAAATAATAGATTGCGTACACATAAGGAAACATGTGTATAAAGACAGAAAAGAAACAACACATGGAAAGATAGGTGAAAGAAAATCATACATCATCATATATATCAAGAAAATAAGTACAATGTATGTTAATACATGATCAATGTATCTTTAAAAGATAGAAAAGAAAAAAAAATACATATGATCACCTCACTACATCCCTCAATCCACACTCTCCCTATCAAAAATGTCCTATGCTAACACTCCCCCTAAGCATGACTACTCTTATACCAAAACTACTCCCCCTTTTTGTCACGAGTGACAAAGGGCAGAGTGTCATGTAGACATCTCATCGGAAGAGCTCGCATCTCCATCATCATCATCCTCAGAAGCATCATCGTCATCACCATCATCATCAGCCTTAGTCTCAATCGACACATGAGGTGGCGGAGGAGAAGCCTCTGGAGCAAAGCCGCCCATGGTCGCCTGTCGCCTGGCGATGCGACCAACACGAACGTTCACCTGATACAACTCCGTGGAGAGTGTATCAAGGCGAGCATCCATGCGCTGAAGCTACGCCATGATGTCTCCTAAGGTGACATCGCTTGAAGAAGAAGCAGCAGCTGCTCGAGTTGATCTGGAGGTAGTCGGACGGGAGGAAGGAGTGGCACCGTCAGACTGTCTCGATCGAAACTGTGCCTCGCTAAGTTTTACGGTAGCGGCGTCTATGGCAGACATGACATGGTAAGGATTGGACGAAGGGAATGGGATGGAAAAACGGCGAAGAATCCTCATGATAGCAGAAGGGAAAATGAGCTTATCACGGGTGGTCGTATCTCTATAGATATCGATGATAAAAAAGATAAAGTGTGAAGGAAAGTCTATAGAGAGATCCTTTAGGAGGGACAACAAAAACCAAGCACGAGGCTCTGTGATAGAGTTGTAGTGAGAAAGTGGATGCAAAACAAAGGTCATCACCATGTTAAGGAAACGAGGACCTTTAGCAAAAGGTCGACATGGTGTATAAATATGATCTCCCCAAGAGGAAGGACTCTCACAGAACGCCAAGATCATCTCATCTTTGGACACAGTCCATAGACGCTCACACCTAGGGTAATCAGGATGATCCACTCTAGGGACATGAAGCACCTCGGAGACTAACTCCAAAGTGACAGCAAAGCGCGTACCTCGAACACTAGAGTAGAAGAGAGGTACTGAAGAATCAATCCCGTGGATATTGGAGTAAAACTCCTGTATCAGCACGAGAGGACATGTGACCGGGACGTCACACAGTGACTCCCAACCCCGACTGTGAATGACATCAAGAAGGTCGGTGTCGGCAAAGTCAACCAGGACAACGTGGCGTTCCGAATGAACACCTCATTTAGAGAAGTTCTCCGAGAAGTCCTTATGGGATTTCTCATCACAGAACCAGATAGAAAGTGGAGTAGAATCGGAAGAAGACGATCCCTTAGAACGCAGAGGGTTCTGGGATGGAATGGACTTATGTTTAGGTGCCATAGACACTACTAACGCAAACATAGAGAGGGGGAAGAAGAAGAGACACACAGAAAAGTTCCAAGCAGTTCAATATTGGAAGATAAATATTGAAAAGAAAGAACGTATGCATGGAAAATGCATGAACATGTGACATGCAACAATAAAAACATCATGGGCTCAGCCCAATCCAAACCTAACAGCACACAACAGGTTTGCACACATCTAAATGCATGAAAATACAATTAGAATACTAATGTGATGCAATGCATGTGTTTTTGAAGATCAAATCTATAAAACCAACTCAACAATTTCATGAAAACCTCAAAAATTTTGAAAAATCCCAAAAATTTTCAAAAACACAAAACCTAGGGTTTTTTAAAAACATGAAATGCATGAAAATGAGGGATAAGATGCTTACCAAGTGATGAGGATCGAGAAAAAACACTTGAGAAAGCCTTTGAAAGAGGTTTGGAGAGAGAGAGAAGTGTTTTGAGAGAGAAAACAGGTTCTGTCGAGGAAGAGAGATCGAGCGAAATGACTGAGAAATCGCGAAGAATCAACTTATAGACCTTCAGTAATTCTCGACAGCTACAGGTATCGAGAGGTATCGAGCCTGCTATCGAGAAAGCTATCGAGAACTTACACTTCGACAGTTGCAGCTATCGAGGTCATGTGTCGAGAAAGAAGGATCAAACATGAAGGAAACTCGATCGATCCAGAAGCTGTCGAGAAGCTATCGAGCAGACAGAAAATTTCTCGATCGATCCACCAGGTGTCGAGATATGTGTCGAGACTGCGATAAGAAAAAGTCTAAGAAGCTCGACAGACAGCTAGGTGTTGAGAGGTATCGAGGAGGTGTCGAGATGCCTTTAAAAACAGTTTTTCAAAAGAAGAAAAACACAGACATGAATGCAATCATACATGCAACTCAACCAAAGATCCAAGCAACACATTAAGCTCTCAAAATCATCTCTCAACAAGAATTTTGATGCACATGTATCTCAAAACACGCACACACACACTAAACAAGTCTATCCAATTTTAAATTTCAAAAACAAGTTAAGACAGTTTAGTGAGCATACATTAACACATGTAAACCTTGTGATAGCCAAATCACATTGTACCTATACATGTATCAAGAATAGCAAAGAATATTGCGTGTTGTGTGTAAAAACATCGTAGATTGCATAAGTGTCTCAATGTTATGACAATTTGAGATATGAGAAAAATCACTTTAACTCACACACAATCATAACTGCTTGATGGGGACTATCACCTTTGAGGTACATCATATAACTCCCACATCTCCTAGAAAACACACTTGCAACCATATTTTAAAGCATTTTTGATCTTTTTGCTTTTTGTTTCATTACATGTTTTCTTTTATTAAGCATATCATGAATGGGCATACAAGAGAGAGAAAAGAAATACCCAATTATGTTAAGCTTATGACATTGCACGTTTGCTATGCCGAGGCATACAGATGTCATTGACATTGCACTTTTGCTATACCAAAGCATACAGATGTCATATCATGATTGGCGAGTTACAGTAGTGAGATGGTTATTTATACATTTCTCTTAGGATTTTCTAGTTCAACCCGTCAAAAAGAGTGATACGAGTGCTAAGAAGAAGAGATTACTTAACCTTACTCATCACAAACAAAGAGCTACAAAGCTCACTTGCTTAGTTGTGCAGAAGAATGCTTATCTAAGTTACAAATGATACAAAGTTTAGAAAACTCTGTTTCAATGGCCATTTCAAAAGTTCACATGAACCAATGCACACAGACACACACTGTTTTTGTATTTTTTAATTTTTCAATTTATTTTTATTTTTATCAGAAGAGCAAAAAATAAAACACAAAACTGAAAACACACAAACACAAACTAACTAAAGAAAGCAAAACAATGCATAAAACTAGACTGACTCAAAACAGAAAAGAAACACACAAGTAATGCAACACAAAAAAAACAGGGAGAGAGAAAGAGAAGTGACTGCTATCACTTAGATCCCTTTGCCTTCCACACCTTGGAAAAACCTTTCCTTTTCATCGACCCTTGAACCGGTGAAAAGGGAGAAGAATATGAACCGTTCAAGTTTAAAAGGAACATGAGGGCTTTAAGAATGTCTCCAAGAGGAGCGAGAGAAGTCTTAAGCTAATTCTGGCTCCCAGATGCTATCATGCCATTGCTTTGTTGAGTGGCAAGCCACTTATAGCAATTTGGTCGAGTATGACCAGCAGCACCACAATGATAACAGAGATATGGCTTCTTCTGTTTGGGCTTTTGAGAGATAGTCTTCTTGGTCCTAGGGTTTCTAGTTTTCCTTTTCTCAATTTTAGGGGGTGCTCCTAGGATGGACTTGCCCTTGTCTACGTTCTCACTAGCTAATTCAGTTTTAACATTTTTATCCTCAGTTTTAATGTTATTAGCAGGTGGAACAAACACAGTTGTACTAGCAGTAGGAGTATTAGAGAGAGAGAATTCATACCCCAATCCAGTATGATCTGAAGAAGATTTCTGAGCACTCAACATCTCGTCCAGCTTTGCACTTGATGTCCTCTCCAATTGTGCTCTGACTTGAAACAGCTCCGCTTCAAGCTTCTTGGTCCTCTCAACCAAGAAATTATTTTCGAACCTCAGTGCTCCAATGGTCTGATTTGCTTCATCAACCTTCGTGGACAGCTCCTCACGGTCGAGTTCCACATCACTGAGTTTCTTGGTGGCCAGCCTATAGAGTTTCTCATGCTTCTCTGAAAGCTTGTATAGTTTCTCATAGGCGGTATGGATGTCATCTTAATCATCCATAATCTAACACTTGGAATCCACCAGTTCCTTCTCTTCATCCACTTCTTCAGTAACCCCATCAATAGGATTAACAGTGGCAGTGAAAGCATTCAAGATTCCTTCGTCTTCATCTTCGGAATCATCCTCGGCCTCCGTGTCGCTTAAGGTAACAGCAAGTGCCTTGCTCTTCCCTATGCTCTTAAGGTACGTAGGACACTCTTGTTTCATGTGTCTGAAGCCTTGACATCCAAAGCATTTTGGTCCAGCGGGAACAGTGTACTGACCACTATCCTTGACATCCTTCTTCCCTTTATCTGAATTCTTGAATTGTGAAGAACTGGATTGTCTACGGTCTTTGTTGAAGCCCTTTCCATTAGCATTCTTCATGAATTTCTTGAATTGCCTTGTGATGTAGGACTTCATCTTGAAATCTTCATCATCTGAAGAATCATCCGTATCACTGCTCTTGGCTTTTAGTGCTAGACTCTTGCCCTTGCTTGACTTGCCTAACCTAGTCAGCCTTAACTCATAGGTTTGCAAGTTTCCAACGAGCTCAGTCAGAGGAATTCTGTCAATATCCTTCGATTCCTCGATCGCCGTGATCTTAGCATGGAATCTCTTGGCAGCGATCTGAACACCTCCCTTACTATCTTGGGTTCAGGGATGGTTTCCCCAAGATTGAAGGCTGAATTCACTATGTCTTTGAGCTTTGCATAGAACTCATCAAACGACTCATCCTCCTCCATCTTAATTTCTTCAAAGCGTGTCATGAGCCTCTGTAGCTTTGAATCTTTGACAGCCTTGGTGCCCTCATAGGTTGTCTGGAGAATGGTCCATGCTTCCTTAGCAGTTTCAGTTAAGGAAATTTTCTTGAACTCCTCATTGGTGACTGCACTAAATAGGGAATTCAATGCTCTGCTGTTGAAGTTTGCCGCCTTGATCTTGGCATCATCCCAGGTGGCCGGTGCTTCTGTAGGCTTGGTCCAACCTATCTCCACAACTTGCCATACTTTCTCATCTAAAGACTGCAAGAAAGCTCTCATGAGTACTTTCCAGTATGCATAGTTAGTGCCATCAAATAATGGAGGTATAATAAGAGATTGACCTCTATCCATGACAGCAGGGGTCAATGGATCACACACACAAATTAAACCCTAATCAGAGTGTGCTTGCTCTGTACCACTTGACAGGCCACAAATGCGTTGACCCCTTGTGATAAATTAGATTGATTAATTACCCTAGTTATTAATTAATCAAATTAACATGCAATATCACGTGGCAGCACAAAAAAATCACCAAAACTAAGTTATGCAGCGGAAAATAAATGACACGGTAATTTGTTTACAAATGAGGAAAACCTGACAGCAAAAATCCCATCGGGTGATTTAAGGTCACCACCCTCGAAACTCTACTATTATCACAGCAAGCGATTACAAGCAAGGAATCCCAAGTACCTTACCAACCTACAGTTGAACCCTTACCCCAATACCCAATTAGACTTACTCTGTAGTGATAGTTTCTCCTTTTCAATGCATGTCTCCCAAGTACGTGACTAACTAGATGCGCATATCCTAGTACGCGACTTCAAACACCAACTAGAGAGAGAAAATTGTTGGCTGCAAAGTTCTTCAAATCATCAGAGATGAACTAGGGTACGAACTTTGTCTTTCAGATCACAAATTGCATGAACAAGATGTTCTCAATGATTGTGCAACTTGCATCACTTTCACGGCCCTTTAAAACAATCCTTTTATATGTCTAGGGTTAGGAGAAAAGAAGTCCCAAACACACATTCACGGATTGGACTTGAAACAAAACTGAAAATCTGTTTTCTTTAATTCTCGACAGATGGAGGTGTCGAGGATCTGTCGAGAAGCTGTCGAGGCTCGGGGCAAAACAGCTTCTTAAAGCTCGATAGATGCATGTGTTGAGGTAGGTGTCGAGCTTTAGTAACTTGCACTTCCTTGCTTGTTTCTTGGACAGACTTTGATGACTTCAACACTGAATCTTGAAACACTGTTTCTTGAAGTGTTAAACACATCCTAAATCTACCCAATTACAAGTAAAGTGCATTTTGTCTAAGGATAAGCCAATTACATAAAATAGCAACATATGTTCACAATCTTGAACTACATATGTCCTAACATCCTTCGATTCCTCGATCGCCGTGATCTTAGCATGGAATCTCTCAGGCAGCGATCTGAGCACCTTCCTTACTATCTTGGGTTCAGGGATGGTTTCCCCAAGATTGAAGGCTGAGTTCACTATGTCTTTGAGCTTTGCATAGAACTCATCAAATGACTCATCCTCCTCCATCTTAATTTCTTCAAAGCGTGTGGTGAGCCTCTGTAGCTTTGAATCTTTGACAGCCTTGGTGCCCTCATAGGTTGTCTGGAGAATGGTTCATGCTTCCTTAGCAGTTTCAGTTGAGGAAATTTTCTTGAACTCCTCATTGGTGACTGCACTAAATAGGGAATTCAATGCTCTGCTGTTGAAGTTTGTCGCCTTGATCTTGGCATCATCCCAGGTGGCCGGTGCTTCTATAGGCTTGGTCCAGCCTATCTCCACAACTTGCCATACTTTCTCATCTAAAGACTGTAAGAAAGCTCTCATGCATACTTTCCAGTATGCATAGTTAGTGCCATCAAATAATGGAGGTATAATAAGAGATTGACCTCTATCCATGACAGCAGGGGTCAATGGATCACACACACAAATTAAACCCTAATTAAAGTGTGCTTGCTCTGATACCACTTGACAGGCCACAAATGCGTTGACCCCTTGTGATAAATTAGATTGATTAATTACCCTAGTTATTAATTAATCAAATTAACATGCAATATCACGTGGCAGCACAAAAAAATCACCAAAACTAAGTTATGCAGTGAAAAATAAATGACACGGTGATTTGTTTACGAATGGGGAAAACCTGACGGTAAAAACCCCACCGGGTGATTTAAGGTCACCACTCCCGAAACTCCACTATTATCACAGCAAGCGATTACAAGCAAGGAGTCTCAAGTACCTTACCAACCTACAGTTGAACCCTTACCCCAATACCCAATTGGACTTGCTCTGTAGTGACAGTTTCTCCTTTCAATGCACGGCTCCCAAGTACGTGACTAACCAGATGCGCGGATCCCAGTACGCGACTCCAAACACCAACTAGAGAGAGAGATGTTGGCTGCAAAGTTCTTCAAATCATCAGAGATGAACTAGGGCACGAACTTTGTCTTTCAGATCACAAATTGCATGAACAGGAAGTTCTCAATTCTTGTGCAACTTGCATCTCCTTGACGGCCCTTAAAATAATCCTTTTATATGTCTAGGGTTAGGAGAAAAGAAGTCCCAAAGACACATTCACAGATTGGACTTGAAACCGAATTGAAAATCTGTTTTCTTTAATTCTCGACAGATAGAGGTGTCGAGGATCTGTTAAGAAGCTGTCGAGGCTCGGGGCAAAACAGCTTCTTAAAGCTCGATAGATGCATGTGTCGAGATAGGTGTCGAGATAGGTGTCGAGCTTTAGTAACTTGCACTTCCTTACTTGTTTCTTGGATAGACTTTGATGACTTCAACACTGAATCTAATCTTGAAACACTGTTTTTTAAAGTGTTAAACACATCCTAAACCTACCCAAATACAAGTAAAGTGCGTTTTGTCTAAGGATAAGCCAATTACATAAAATAGCGACATATGTTAACAACCACTTGAACTACATATGTCCTAACACTTACCATTTTATGTAACCATTGCACGTATATTTCTCTCACATTGAGTTTATTATCTCATGTATTGATTGCATGCAGTCGATGTCTCAAAATTGGTGAGAACACACCTATGAGACTCCACATATTATGAGACATTGATTGCATACAACCATTGCACAAGATATTGCCTCCTCACATAGAGGTGAATTTCAGAAGTCTTTGCAATATTATATATATTTGGGGTCTTTACTCAATGCCACAACCTTGCAAGGATTATCATTTTGTGTAACCTTTGCTGCAACATCCCTCTCACATCATCTCCATATAAGCAGAGTGTTACATGCAACAATTAGGCATGATACTTTTAATTTATCGCAATCAAGAGAATTCAATACATTACAATTTTCTTGGGAGAAATACGAGTCATCTCACCGACATATGCTTTTATGGGAAAAAGCCGTTGTAGTACCACCTTCGTAATCTTATATTATTAGTGAGAATCTCTCCTCAATTGCATCCATGAACATAGACTTAAGACTAAACCACCTAAATTTGTGTTTCTTGTGTGATTATGTGTTTTTTTTTTTTTTCCATTCTATTTCGTTAATCCCACCGTAATTAGCTATATACTAATAATGAATTGGTATCATATCTTTTGCTATTTCAACAAACAAGTATCAAAGCCATGGATTCTTTGTTTAGATTTTGAGTTTACTTCAATTTGCTTTTGAGTTTAAAGAACTCGTTGTGCCAATAGTCATTGGATCAATTAATTTTTTAGCATCGATTTCTATGGGTTTTAGGGAAATAAGAGAACTCTAAAGCTACCTTAATCCCCTTATACGACACAGCTATTTTTGCCCACTAGGATATGCTCAGAGATTAACAAAATGCTTTTGAACTTGGAGTAAATAACACTTAGCAACTTAAAATTCAACAATGATTCCCAAATGTGAGGGGTAAAAAAAGACCAAATATCTTAAAATTACAAATGGCTATCCATCAAAATGGCTTTTAGGGCAAAAACCCCTTTTCCTACAACAAATAATAGTACTGTAGCTATAGAGAATGACCTATTTCCTATGTTACAAATCCATCATTGTAAAAGAAGGGCACCCGCATATTTTACTGTAGAGTACAAGTTCAACCTACACGTAAAATTTCTTAAGCTGCATTATACCCTAATAGGAATAGCTGACATCAAATTTCAAAGGGTATCGAACCCTTTGGCTCTTTCATCTCTTTGATCCTGAAATTACAGAAAGGGTTCAATTGAAATTAATAAACTATTAATGATTCCTAATAATTAGCCTAATCAACCTTCTTTCCTGCCCCGAAATCTAGTCACTGGTATACTGTTCCCATCTGATTTTCCAACAATTCCCCCATCATTCCGGGCCACAATTTTCAGAGGGTGAGCTTCAATGTTGAAACTAGTATTAACTTGACACTAGTATTAACTTGACACTAGTATTAACTTGACACTAGTATTAACCTGAGAAGATCACCAGCCAATGGTAAATGAGCAGCCACATGGTTATCATAACATACTTGTCAAAGCATTTATAGAAAATTTACACTTCTTATAAAACACTTCAAATTTTCTTGCAGTAGCAGTAAACTAATAAACTTCACTTTTTGGCAAGACTTAGTTTGAAGAAATCAACAAAGCATCAACTAAAAATTAACTGGCAGCCTAAATTGTGGTTAAAACATCAATTAGGAAAAAAGGAAAAGAAGGGCATCACAAACCAAGGTCTCGTTTCTCAAAAAAAAAAAAAAAAAGAAAAAAAATCCAAGGTCTTAAAACTACATTAAGCAAAGTGATCAAAATCACATACTCATCATATATCCCATGAGAAAATGACATGCCCTCTTTTTTTTTTTTTTTTTTTTTTTTGGAGGTAACAGTATTTAGTATTTTTAAAAAAAAAAAAAAATTATACTCCTGTCAAGTCAAGAAGCCTCTAGTCCATAAGGTTCAAAAAACAGT
Source organism: Castanopsis chinensis (assembly GCA_032878915.1). Taxonomy (NCBI): domain Eukaryota; kingdom Viridiplantae; phylum Streptophyta; class Magnoliopsida; order Fagales; family Fagaceae; genus Castanopsis; species Castanopsis chinensis. Next base: position 1,754,233 of record JAVQMG010000080.1, on the reverse strand, counting down.
AATAACCTAGTACTTTCTTAAACTCAACCACAATGTAAGAATGGTGCATTGATATGGTCCACTATGTTGTGAGTAATCTATGTGAGTCCATTAAAATTCAGGAATAGAAACCAACTAAAAGGAACATAATATTAAATTAAACAGTTCCAAGTTCCCCAACTCACTATCAACCATGCACTGACACAATGATCAAACGATTCCACCAAGTTTATGTCACTGGTAATTTGCCACCATGAACTGCATTTTTCTTTTTCTTTTTCTTTTTTTATCAAGTGACAGACTGCTAGCAATGCTTCTATGTGCAAATGTTTTAAGCTCTTTCAACGGGGCTGGTAAGCAAGACACAATCAGGGAACATATGTCTTGAGGATAACACCATAGTTGTACAAGGCATGACATAGTGGAATGAATGGGATCAATGGTGCAAGGAAATATCAACCATCCCCCTTCCTTCCCCCAAAAAAGGATAAGAAATTAAAAATACTACATTGTATCTCATCTTGATCTCTTGTCCCTTCATCAAAGCACATGAGTGCTCTAGATTCTTGGAATCTCCAAATAGGTATTAGATTAAAAGCCATGCTGACGCTTCTTGACTTTAGGCTCAAAGCAAGGAAACAAATGACTGAATATGTCCTCAACAAATAAATAAAGTACAAAACTAAAAGCATGAGTTGAAGTGGAAATATGCAAAAGTCATAGAAGATTTTTTTATTATTGATCAAAAGAATGAAAAGACAGTAGTGATAGAATATTTAGACCCCTTAAACCACAATTTGATTAACCTAGTTCACAAGTCAAGTTATTACTTAGTACAAATTTTAGATCTAGGTTAACACAATCATATAAACATATCAATGTAAAGTGCGAAATATAAAAACACAAAGATATGATGACCTTGGAAAACCAAACCGGTAAAAAACCTGGGGTGGATTTAACCTAGCTATCCTCAAGGTAAACCTGAATCCAGTATGAAAGAATCGAAGTTTGTACAATAGCGACTTAGACCACTAACATCCTATTGCTACCCACCAATAGAAAACTTACCAACACGACCACGTGCAAGCTCTAAAACCACGGACTCCTTCTTTCTTGGATTCTCTAGCAAGTACAAGTACTCCCGCTTGTTTATCTTTGAGCTCTTATGGCAGCAACTGAATGATCATCAAGCTCTCAAAGAAATCTCCTTCTTAATAATCCTAAGCTTGTGTGAAGGCAAGCACCTCTCAGATCTCACAAGAGATTCACACAAACAACAATATGAGCAACCTCAAGAATGTGATTAGGGTTTTCCTTTTATACCTAGGGCAAAACATAAAACCCTACACGTTATATGGGTTTAGGGCTGAGTTGGAAATTCTGCAGAAAAAAACGATTTGCACGACTTTCGATCGGTCGAGTCTAATTCTCGATCGATCGAGTCAAGCAGAAATGCACAGTAACTTCTGTAGTTAACTCGATTCCAACTTTACATTAAAGACACATACTTTGAGTAGTCTAAACATGACTTAAACGTTTTGATCATGGTTTGCCAACATTACACATTAGAGTTCTAATACATTAGTTCCTAAGTACTTAAAACCTAACAAGTAGGACTTTTGCTACATTTCCACAACTGAGAAGTGCAAAATATCTGAGATATATAGCAATATCAGAAAACCAGATCATGATGTGGAAGATATTTTTATTGTAGATGAAAGTTTCATTAATGTATAGTCAGCCGTTCAATATTTTCTTGTAAATTTGAATTTGGAGTAAAATGTCTAATAAACAATATGGTTTTAATGGCAGAGAATCACTTATAAGGATTGTTCTAAAAACTAAACTGGACCAGCCGGTTCAACCATCAACCAACATCTATATTGGTCCAGTCATACACATTCTCTCAAAACCGAGAAAAAACCATCGCTTATTTAAAGCCACCACCAAGCTACCACATTAGCATGATTTCCCTCCAAAAAAGAACTTTTGCTACGTGAGTGGAGAGTCGAAATGGATGCCCTAAGGAGCTCACTTGAGCTCTCCTATGAAGAAGAAGCAGAACTTTGTCGTAGCACAAAGAAAGCCAAAGAATCTCATCAAGCTAAGGCAAACTCTAAGGCCAGATTGCTAGGTTCTAATTCCTACACCCTGTAACACCCCAAAATCATAAGTAATAAAATTCTATTTAATCTGAAAAATCCATAAAAATATTAAATAAAAGAACCCAGTAACCTAAAAATTTCATCACAAATGTCAGAACTCTAATCCACCAAAAATGTAAAACATTCTCAAAATAATTCTCCAGTACAATGTTTAATACCATAAAAATAAAAGTAAAATCTTCAGTCCCACAAAATAATTTGTAACTGTTGACTTCCAGGAATCTCTACTCCAATAATCCCTCTAATGTATCTGTAAGGGAAAATAAAGGAGGTTGAGATAAATCAATAAGTGGAATTCACTAACATTGGGGTGTAGGAACAACCTTTCAAAAAAATAATTCTTACAACAAATTCATAACTTGTACCTCATCAATATTTTATCATCAAATAATTCATATAAAAAAAATAACTTTATATTGTTAGCCATCATAACACATATATCAATACCATCATATAATAAATACTGGTGTACCGTTTCGGGTTTACCATTATTTTTTATATTTCAAAAATATGTGTGTGTGTGTGTGTATTATAATAAATATAAAAATTTACCATTAAACATCACCTTAATTCAAAACAAATTATTCATGGTTTTAGACTTTATCATCAATTAAAAGAAAAAAAAATCACAATATAAAAAACAAAATGCTTAATTGTTTATTGCATACTAAGAAAACAAATAATACTAATAAGTTAATACAAATAAGTTACCATTCTACCCTTACAAAAATTCAAAATTACAAAACTAAAAAAATAATAATAATCATTTTTTCCATACCGATCGATAGGTATTGCTCGAAATTGGCCGGTATGGTTGGTACATGGCTGGTAAGGCCGATATTTAAACCGGTATGAAACATTGGCATTTCGATACCGGTATACATGCTGGTACGATATGTACCGGCCGGTACGGTATTAACTACACTAGAAATGACACCTGAACAGTACTCTTTCAAATTACAGCTACTCACAAAGCTTCTAGGAGGTTTTGATGGGCCAAGCATCTAAGAGATCACCTACAAGATTAACAAGTGGAATGATGGGATGGAGGAAAAATGACTATATAAGGGAAGGGCCCTGTAAAAAAGGGGGCATGAAATCTAGAAAGAAAAAGAAAGAAAGAAAGAAAAACAAACTGTATTCATATATACTTGAGTTATTCATATTCATAACTTGTACCTCATCAATATTTTATCATCAAATAATTCATATAAAAAAAATAACTTTATATTGTGAGCCATCATAACACATATATCAATACCATTATATAAACAATTTCCTAGGCTTTTCTCGTGGTCAATGTTTATGCCCTATTGACAGAGTTGTGCTATCCCCTTTTTGGGACTGGAACCTCCTTTTCATCCCCTTTCTTAAGGATGGTTCATTTGGAACCTAAAGGTGCACTCCCTTGCTAAGGAGCTTCCTTTTTAGATCCTCAATAGTATGCTCCCTTGCTAAAGAGCTATCAAATGTGCACTGTCCCCTTTTTTGGGACTGTCCCTTACTAAGGACTAGCTGCAGTATGATTTAGGTGCAGAGCATTTAATGGGGTGGTGGCAACCTCCTCCCTAGATATTTCCTCCTTTGTTGTTGACTATTTTCCCTGATGTTTATCCTCAGAAGAATGGCTCCCTTTTGTACAGAATTCTCGGGATAGCTAGGCTCCATCCTTCCATAATACTTTTTAAGGAGGCTCGGCTCTGCGAGAACTCTCGCCAGTCCGTTATTATCTTCCCTTATCCTCGGCTTATCGACCCCTTTTAATCACAACTTGCCATAGGTTTTCAAAACATATTCAAGATGCTCACATAAATAATCCATTCAAGATGCTCACAAAAATAATCCATTCATAATTCTCAAAAATATAAGAATATATTCACACCTACAAATTTAATTAAATTTAGGTTGTCCCACAAGTTTTTCATAAAACGAATAAGTAATGTGCACAACAAGCAATTATAAAATATCCATTTATATATAGAATAACAACATATTCTTTTGATATAAAATAGTTTAATTAATCAACACTGTTTGGGAAAACCCCCAAAATTAGCAAACACCACTCTCAAATCAATCCTAAAGCCTATGGAGGACCATATACCAGAGCAATCTCAAAGCCTTAAGACTTCTAATTCATGCTGGGAATAAACATAGGTATGACTTGGTGGACTTAATTGACACGACAAGTATTGTCAAAGCTAGCAATCAATTATATTTTGGATTCTGTGATTGCTTTTCGGCAAAAAGATTTGAAAACTTTAAATCTTCATAGCAAAAATATCATATTTTATATATATATATATTCAATCTAATATTGGAAGCCACCAAAATAACCTTAAATTATTACTCTAATAGCCTATTGATCCCTTGATGCCTTAGAAAATGATAAGAAGGTGATGGTTATTTGGTCAACAATGGAGGCCATGTGTGAATGCATACCCTTTTCCCTTTCACATGGTGACCAAGTCCAAGCCTATCACTCTCTTGGGTTCAATTCAAAGTCTGTGGCCCTTCCTGACATATTAACCATCCTTATCTAATATAATACAATTATAGGAGCTACTAATAGATAGTCTAAGTTTATAACAATTGCTAGCTATGACTATTCAAATTTCTTAAATCCAGAGCAAGACAGCCATACCTGGAACTCTGATGCACAGCCGTAGAGGAGAAAAGAAAAAGAGCTCAATTGTGTGTTGCGGCTGAAAAGAAAAAGAACTTCTTATGTGCATACACGTGTAACTTAAAAGGGTAAAAGGCTAAGGTTATCACGGCCCATATTTTTACTTATACCACCTTGGGCTTCATATCCCATAGCATTTATCTTATTTTTAATTTCTTAGGTCCAAATCAATTTAATCCATTTAATTGTAAGCCTATTTTATAATTTACGTATAATAGTTAAATTGGTATAAAAATACGGGGTGTTACATCCTTTCCCCCTTAAAAATTTCGTCCTCGAAATTGTACATACCTTCGTTGACAAACAACTCTGGATAATTTGATTTCATCTCATCTTCTCACTCCTAAGATGCCTCCTCCACTGTGTGATTCTTCCAAAGGACCTTAACCAATGATATGTGATGGAATATATACAACATGCTTGTATCGCATCAGAGTAAACGTAGCGGAAAATATAACGGATCTACTTCATACATAAAAGTTAACATGCACTGTTTAAGTTTCAGAATATAAGAACAAGAGAGTATACCTTGGAGTGGTGAATTTCAAAACTTGAAGATCAGAAGCACTTGGGAATACTTTTAATCTTCACTCCAATTCCACTAACGCTTAAGATGTGTGGTCTCTCAATCAGTTCCAAAAGGAGAATGTCAAAAAGTGTCTAACACTTTTTGACACCACTTCACAAGAGTGTTCTTTCAAACTTTCTCAATTATCTACCGAAAAAATTCTATGTGTTTCTCCCTTTGTATCTAACTGATTATCTAATTGGGCTGGCCTTTTGGGCCTTTCCAATTGGGCTTAAGTGTGTGGCTTGGAGTGGGACCAAAAGGGACCAATAAGACACTAGCTCCAATGAGCCTTGGGCTTTTCTGTCAACTCTTGACAAGTCCAAAGTTACCATTAACTATATTTAATACCACTATATAAATATAGTTGCACTCTAGGCCTTATTAATAAATTATATCCCAAGACTTTATTATACATGCAACTCCTTCATAAAATATTCATAGTAATTCAAAGTCACCAAAATAGATTGCCACTTTGTTTATTACTACATCTTAATTCCTTGAGTACCCGGTTTAATTCTTTAAGTTATTCATCATATATTTATGAAATCCAATTTCATAAATATATATTTTAGTAACTCCTTACTAAAGTGGTTAGGCCCAACTCTCTGAATAACAAACCCATTAAACTTATCTTAAGGGAATATTTTGTATCTCCGTTAAGAGACTATGAATTCTTTCTTGAGAATATATGTTCCATCAACAGTAAATGTGGCTGCCCAACATACTGAGATTTTGACCTTAACTACAGATCTCACTCCTGATATATCAAAGCAACTTACACTTCATGATCAGGTCCATTATCCTCTCAGGATTAAGAGTTCATGCAAATATAAGTCGTGAGTTTATTATTCAATTGACAGTCGTTAGGAGAATAATAAATCTCACACTGGTCCAGTTCAATATGTCTTAACTCTTAAAACATATCAACACATCAACTAGAAATCTCCATTTCCATGATCAAGACAAATCATCTTAGTTGATATGTTATAGTCTTCGCAGATGAAATGCCCAATTTCACCACCGACTACGAACTACAATTTTGAGTTTACAAAGAACTTGTGATTTATATCTTCTGTGACTAAATCACATAAATCACATACTATTGCATCTCATGCACTATATGATAATGTCCCAATATTCATGTTGCCAATATTTTCAAATAATAAAACAACTTTATTAAACACAACATTAAGTCATACATAATATATTACGTAATAAAATACATAGCATCATACAATAGAATTTAAGGACACATATCCCAACAATATGGTCTTGGTGCGTAGGACTTGATCCTTGCAGTCAAGAATTTGGATTGGAACTTCCTCATAAGTCAAGTTGTCTTTGATCTTGAGTGGCTCATAGTTAAAAACATGTGAAGGATCCGGAATGCACTTCCTCAACATGGAAGCATGAAACACATTATGTACTCCTGCAAGTGTAGGCGATAAGGCCAACTCATAGGCAACTTTACCAATGCGTTTTAGGATCTCAAATGGACCAACAAATCTGGGACTCAACTTCCCTTTCTTCCTAAATCTCATCACACCTTTCATTGGGGCGACTTTCAAAAATACCATATCTCCAACTTCAAATTCCACTCCCTTCCTCGAGTTGTCATAATAACTCTTTTGTCGACTTTGTGCTTTTTGTAATCTTTTACGAATCATAATAATCTTCTCAGATGTCATCTAAATGATTTCTGGCCTCAACAATTTTCTCTCACCAACCTCTTCCCAACACAATGGGGACCTGCATTTTCTACCATACAAAGCCTTATAGGGGGTCATCTCAATACTAGAGTGGTAGCTATTATTATAGGAAAACTCCACTAAAGACAAGTACTTTTCCCAACTTCCTTTGAAATCCAATACACAAGCCCTTAACATATCCTCCAAAGTACAAATAGTACTTTCTGATAGTCCATCTGTTTGTGGGTGAAAGGCTGTACTAAGCTAAGATTAGTACCCAAAGCTTTATGTGGGCTTTCCCAAAACTTTAAGGTGAATCTTGGGTTTCGATCAGACACAATTAATACTGGAACACCATGAAGACTCATAATCTCATCAATATATATCTGTGCTAGCTGATCAAGTGAGTAAGTCATCTTAACTGGAATAAAATGTGATGTTTTGTCATCCTATCCACAATTAGCCAAATGGCCTTATGTCCCTTAGGAGATCTGGGCAAACCAGTCACAAAATCCATACATATATGCTCCCACTTCCATTCTGGAATGGGAAGTGGTTGCAGCAATCCTGAAGGTTTCTGGTGTAGTGCCTTAATTTGTTGACAAGTCAAGCATTGCTCCGCAAATTGAGCTATCACTCTCTTCATGTTATTCCACCAATAAGTTTCTTGACTGTCACGATATATTTTATTGCTACTAGGGTGCATTGAGTATGGGGTACGATGAACTTCTTCCATAATCTCCTTTAATGCAAAATCGTTAGGCACACACAGTCTATTTCCAAATCTCAAAACACCATCATTAGACACATTAAATTCTGGTCTCTTCCCTTCTTGTACTTCTCCTATGATCTTTACAATATATGCATCATCAACCTGTGACCTCTTAATCTTCTTAATCAAATTGGGTTGTATTGTCAAACTATCCATAAAGTCTTGGGAGACACCCATGACAATTTCAATTCTCATCCCCTCCAAGTCATTAATAATCTCCTTTTAAGTAGTTAACAAGGCAGCTGAGAAACCAGAAGACTGCCGACTAAGTGCATCAGCTACCACATTAGCCTTGCCTGGATGGTAATTGATCAAGCAATCATAATCTTTAATCAACTCAAGCCACCATCGTTGTCTCATATTCAATTCTTTCTGAGTAAAGAAGTACTTTAAGCTCTTATGATCTGTATAAATTTCACACCTTTCACCATACAAATAGTGTCTCCAAATCTTCAATGCAAACACCACCGCAACCAACTCCAAATCATGAGTGGGATAATTTTTTTCATAGCTCTTTAATTGGCGGGAAGCATAAGTTATGACTTTACCATGCTGCATCAACACACAACCAAGACCTTTTCTTGAAGCATCACTATAAATGACAAAGCCTCCCAAGTTGCTAGGGATGGTTAGTACTGGTGCAGTGACCAACCTTTGCATAAGTTCTTGAAAACTCTTTTCACATTCTTCTGTCCACACAAACTTGGCATTCTTACATATTAGTTGAGTTAATGGGGTTGCAATACGGGAAAATCCCTCCATAAACCTCCTATAATAGCCAGCAACGCCCAAAAAGCTTCTAATCTCACTCACATTCGTCGGTCTTGCCCAATCAACCATAGCTTCAAACTTACTAGGGTCTACAGAAATTCTTGCCTCAGATATCACATGCTCTAGGAACACCACTTGGTCAAGCCAAAATTCACACTTCTTAAACTTTGCATATAACTTCTGCTCCCTCAAAATTTGAAAAAAAATTTTCAAGTGCTTTTCATGTTCTTCCATACTTTTAGAGAAGATTAGAATGTTATCAATAAAGACAATAACAAAGCGGTCTAAGTACTCATGAAACACCCTATTCATCAAGTCCATAAATGTAGTAGGAGCATTAGTCAAACCAAAAGGCATTAGCAAGAATTCATAGTGCACATACCTGGTCCGGAAAGCTGTCTTGGGTATGTCTTCACCCTTGATTTTCAACTGGTGATACCCAGAACAAAGGTCAATCTTAGAGAAGACTTGTGCCCCTTGCAATTGATCAAATAGGTCATCAATACAAGGGAGAGGGTATTTGTTTCTCATAGTAACCCGATTTAACTCACGGTAGTCAATACATAACCTTATAGTCCCATCCTTCTTTTTCACAAATAAAACCGATGCATCCTAAGGAGATGCACTTGGTCTGATAAACCCCTTGTCAAGGAGTTCTTGTAACTTTTCCTTGAGTTCCTTAAGTTCAGTGGGTGCCATCTGATATGGTGCTTTTGATATATAGGAGAAGTTCCAGGGAGCAAATCAATGGAGAATTCAATCTCACTATCTATAAGTATCCCTGGTAAGTCTTCAGGAAAGAAATCAGGAAACTCCCTTACAACAGGGATATCATCCAACTTCAAAACCTCTTCCCTAGTGTCCACCACATGAGCTAGGTACCCTTGGCATCCTTTCCGTAATAGACGCTGAGCTCGAAGGACTGATATCACCCTAGGTAAAGCATGCATCCTAGAGCCCCTAAACCAAAATTCGGGTTCTTCTATAGGTTGAAACACCACCTCTTTTCTAAAATAATCCACGCTAGCGTGATAAGCTGCCAACCAGTCCATTCCCAAAATTACATCATAGTCATACATGTCCATCAAAATCAAGTCTGCTAACATTTCCCTATCCTCAATTCGAATGACACAAGACTTAAGCATAGAATTAAACACCAAAGAATCACCCATAGGTGTGGCCACAGACAAGTCATAATCCATAAGTCCAGGCTTCTTATCACATAACTTAGCATATCGAGTGGAGATAAAAGAGTATGTAGATCCAGAATCAAATAGAGTTTTAGCAAAGTTTGAGAATAATGGGAGGATACTTGTAACCACAGTATCTAAAGCTTGAACATCCTGTGGTGTGAGTGCAAACACTCTCCCTTATGCCTTCCTCCTCTGATCATCTATTCTAGGTTGTGCCATTGGGTTTTGTTGAGGAGATGTACAGCTTCTAGCTAAGTGTCCTGTCTTCCCACAATTATAACAAGCCTTTCCTTCAAAGAAACACGACTTATCTCCATGAAACCTTCCACAAGTAGGGCAAGCATTCGAACTTCTACATTGAGCATTCTGGGGTGGATTCTTATTTTTTGGCTTATTTGATGATGAATTACTTCCAGACCTCCCAACCGATCCTTTCTTGTTCCAATGACCTTGAGCATTGCCTTGCCAAAAGCCTATCTGTCCAGTGTTTCTAGGTGGGTTCTCATTCCTAACATTGTTCTTGAAATCTTCCTCCAGTCTCATAGCTCTCTTAACTGACTCTCCATAATTATCAACCCCTAATGCAATCAGATGGAGTCGAAGTCTCTCATTCAACCCCTTTTGAAATCTGCTTGCTTTCTTCACCACAGTAAGGATTAAGTGGGGCCCAAAGCGAGATAACTCGATGAATTTTGCTACATACTGCTCAACAGTCATACTTCCTTGCACCAAATCAGCAAATTCCCTCTCTTTTCATTCCCGAATCACCTCAGGGAAGTAGTTATCATAGATAACTGCTTTAAATTTCTCCTAAGTGATGGGGTTTCTCTCAGTGTCCATTCCCTCCAAAATGGCTTTAGTGGATCTCCACCAACGCTCAGCTTCTCCAATCAATTTGAAAGTTGCAAACCACACCTTCTGAGAGTCAGTGCAATCTAAAACATCTAACAACTTCTCCATCTGCAAGAACCAGTTCTCAGCTTCTGCAGGATTTGGCTTCCCATCAAAGGAAGGGGGATTTTGCTTCATAAAAGTCTCAAAAGAGCAACCAGCTTTTGCCTTTACTCTACTTGCACCTTTACTAGCAACATAGGTCAACTTGTCCAACAATCGTGTAGCAGCTTCATCCGAAGGATCAATGTGTGTCACCCTAGGACGTTCATTATCTCTCACGTTTTGAGTGACTTCAGCCTTATTACCAACCCTTGCTTTGGCTGACCTTCACAAATTAACAACAGGTTCCTCACTATTGGAATTAGCTACTCTCTTCTTTTTGGGTGGCATTATACCTAGTTAACAAAGAAATCAAGAAATATAGATGGTGCAACAATTATTACTACTAAACATAAGAAGTAACATTGCCAAAATTATTTAAAATATCTCATCAAACATAGCCTAGATGCCAATGCTCTGACAAAAAAAATCAAGATCATAACCTAGTTTTCAACTGTCTATAGAATCATATCCTAATTTTCAAGTCTACAAAATCATAACCTAGTTTTCAAGTGTCTACAAAATCATATCCTGAGCTCTGATACCACAATTGTAACGCCCCAAAATCATAAGCAATAAAATTCTATCTAATTTGAAAAATCCATAAAAATATTAAATAAAAGAATCTTGCAACCTAAAAATTTCATCACAAATGTCAGAGCTCTAATCCACCAAAAATTTAAAACATCCTCAAGATAATTCTCTAGTACAATGTTTAATACCATAAAAATAAAAGTAAAATCTTCAGTCCCACAAAATAATTTGTAACTGTTGACTTCCAGGAACCTTTACTCCAATAATCCTTCTAATGTATCTGTAAGGGGAAATAAAGGAGGGTGAGATAAATCAATAAGTGGGATTCACTAACGTTGGGGTATGGGAACAACCTTTCAAAAAAATAATTCTTACAACAAATTCATAACTTATACCTCATCAATATTTTATCATCAAATAATTCATATAAAAAAAATAACTTTATATTGTGAGCCATCATAACACATATATCAATATCATCATATAAACAATTTCCTAGGCTTTTCTCATGGTCAACGCTTACGCCCCATTGACAGGGTTGTACTGTCCCCTTTTTGGGACTGGAACCTCCATTTCATCCCCTTTCTTAAGGATGGTTCCTTTGGAACCTAAAGGTGCACTCCCTTGCTAAGGAGCTTCCTTTTTAGATCCTCAATAGTATGCTCCCTTGCGAAGGAGCTATCAAATGTGCACTGTCCCCTTTTTTGGGACTGTCCCTTGCTAAGGACTAGCTGCAGTATGATTGTCCCTTACTAAGGACTAATACAATATTGAGCTTTTAATCACGACTTGCCATAGGTTTTCAAAACATATTCAAGATGCTCACATAAATAATCCATTCAAGATGCTCACAAAAATAATCCATTCATAATTCTCAAAAATAAAAGAATATACTCACACATACAAATTTAATTAAATTTAGGTTGTCCCACAAGTTTTTCATAAAACGAATAAGTAATGTGCACAACAAGCAATTATAAAATATCCATTTATATATAGAATAACAACATATTCCTTTGATATAAAATAGTTTAATTAATCAACAGTGTTTGGGAAAACCTCCAAAATTAGCAAACACCACTTACCTCTTAGTTGCAACAATAAAAGGAATCAATCACCCTTGAGTAACAATGAATCAGTAGAATTACAACCTAGCAACGCCAAAGATAGGTCCTTCAATACACAATTTCCTTCTTAAAAATCTATTTTCACACTTAAACAATTTTATACTAGACAATACTAATACGTCCAAAATTTTACATTTATTTACGTAACTCTCCAATTCACTTTCAGCTTTAATTTAATTGTTCTGTTTCACGTATTTTTACTATCTCTTTGATGGAATCATACATGCGCAGCGGAAGAAAATATAATGTAAACGGATCTACTTCATACATAAAAGTTAACACGTACTATTTAAGTTTCAGAATATATGAACAAGAGAGTGTACCTTGGAGCGGTGAATTTCAAAACTTGAAGATGAGAGGCTCTTGGGAATACTTTCAATCTTCACTCCAATTCCACTAACGCCCAAGATGTGTGGTCTCTCAATCAGTTCCAAAGGGAGAATATGAAAGTGTGTCTCACACTCTCTCTTTTTCTCTATGAAAATCTCTACAAATTCTCTTTAGAATCTCTTATCAATTCACACCAGAAAAATTCTGTATGTTTCTCCCTTTGTATCTAACTGATTATCTAATTGGGCTGGCCTTTTGGGCCTTTCCAATTGGGCTTAAGTATGTGGCTTGGAGTGGGACCAAAAGGGACCAATAAGACACTAGCTCCAATGGGCCTTGGGCTTTTCTGTCAACTCTTGACAAGTCCAAAGTTACCATTAACTATATTTAATACCACTATATAAATATAGTTGCACTCTAGGCCTTATTAATAAATTATATCCCAAGACTTTATTATACATGCAACCCCTTCATAAAATATTCATAGTAATACAAAGTCATGAAAGAAGACTGCCACTTTGTATATTACTACATCTTAATTCCTTGAGTACCCGGTTTAATCCTTTAAAGTTATTCATCATATATTTATGAAATCTAATTCCATAAATATATACTTTAGTAACTCCTTACTAAAGTGGTTAGGCCCAACTCTCTGAATAACAAACCCATTAAACTTATCTCAAGGGAATATTTTGTATCTCCATTAAGAGACTATGAATTTCATCTTGAGAATATATGTTCCATCAACACTAAATGTGGCTGCCCAACATATTGAGATTTTGACCGTTACTATAGATCTCACTCCTGATATATCAAAGCAACCTACACTTCATGATCAGGTCCATTATCCTCTCAGGATTAAGAGTTCATGCAAATATAAGTCGTGAGTTTATTATTCATTTGACAATCGTTAGGAGAATAATAAATCTCACACCGGTCCAGTTCAATATGTCTTAACTCTTAAAACATATCAACATATCAACTAGAAATCTCCATTTCCATGATCAAGACAAATCATCTTAATTGATATGTTATAGCCTTCGCAGATGAAATGCCCAATTTCATCACCGACTACGAACTATAATTCTGAGTTTACAAAGAACTTGTGATTAACTTGTGATTTATATCTTCTGTGACTAAATCACATAAATCACATACTATGCATCTTATGGACTATATGATAATGTCCCAATATTCATGTTACCAATATTTTCAAATAATAATACAACTTTATTAACCAAAACATTAAGTCATACATAATGTCTAACATAATAAAATACATAGCATCATACAATAGGATTTAAGGACAAATATCCCAACACTCTTAATCAAATGGTAGAAGCCACATTTTATAGTTCTGTCAAATCAATCCTAAAGCCTATGGAGGACCATATACCAGAGCAATCTCAAAGCCTTAAGACTTCTAATTGATGTTGGGAATAAACATAGGTATGACTTGGTGGACTTAATTGACACGGCAAGTATTGTCAAAGCTAGCAACCAATTATATTTTGGATGCTGTGATTGCTTTTCAGCAAAAAGATTTAAAAACTTTAAATCTTCATAGCAAAAATGACACGGCAAGTATTGTCAAAGCTAGCAACCAATTATATTTTGGATGCTGTGATTGCTTTTCGGCAAAAAGATTTAAAAACTTTAAATCTTCATAGCAAAAATGACATGGCAAGTATTGTCAAAGCTAGCAACCAATTATATTTTGGATGCTGTGATTGCTTTTCGGCAAAAAGATTTAAAAACTTTAAATCTTCATAGCAAAAATGACACGGCAAGTATTGTCAAAGCTAGCAACCAATTATATTTTGGATGCTGTGATTGCTTTTCGGCAAAAAGATTTAAAAACTTTAAATCTTCATAGCAAAAATTACACGGCAAGTATTGTCAAAGCTAGCAACCAATTATATTTTGGATGCTGTGATTGCTTTTCGGCAAAAAGATTTAAAAACTTTAAATCTTCATAGCAAAAATTACACAGCAAGTATTGTCAAAGCTAGCAACCAATTATATTTTGGATGCTGTGATTGCTTTTCGGCAAAAAGATTTACAAAACTTTAAATCTTCATAGCAAAAATATCATAATATATATATATATATATATATTCAATCTAATATTGGAAGCCACCAAAATAGCCTTAAATTATTACTCTAGTAGCCTATTGATCCCTTGATGCCTTAGAAAATGATAAGAAGGTGATGGTTATTTGGTCAACAATGTAGGTCATGTGTGAATGCATACCCTTTTCCCTTTCACATGATGACCAAGTCCAACCCTATCACTCTCTTTGGTTCAATTTCAAAGTCTGTGGCCCTTCCTGACAAATTGACCATCCTTATCTAATATAATACAATTATAGGAGCTACTAATAGATAGTCTAAGTTTATAACAATTGCTAGCTATGACTATTCAAACTTCTTAAATCTAGAGCAAGACAGCCATACCTGGAACTCTAATGCACAGCAGTAGAGGAGAAAAGAAAAAGAGCTCAATTGTGTGTTGCAGCTGAAAAGAAAAAGCACTTCTTATGTCCGTACACGTGTAACTTAAAAGGGTAAAAGGCTAGGGTTATCACGGCCCATATTTTTACTTATACCACCTTGGGCTTCATATCCCATAGCATTTATCTTATTTTTAATTTCTTAGGCCCAAATTAATTTAATCCATTTAATTGTAAGCCTCTTTTATAATTTACTAGTCGCGAACCCGCGCATTGCGAGTGATTATTTTTTAAGGTGGTCTCATCATTATTATTATTTTGTAATTTGAACTAACTTAATGAAATGTAATGCATTTCATAATCATAATTATCACAAGATAATTTTTTATTATTGTAGAATTGTTTTATTTAAAATTTGAAACCTTAATTCTACCATAGTCGATTGACTAATTTTTACATCTCTAGGTTAATTAAACACAATTTCCATACTACATGTAAACCTTCTTTTCCATAAGGGTTGAAATAATGTGGGTAACAATTTTTCCATAAGGGTTGATGTTTTCTAAAAATTAAATTTGGCGATTTTCTTTCAATAATTGTGAAAATTCCAAGCAATAGTTCAGAAGGTAATTCATGTTACATGATCAAGCTTTGATTGTGTAATTGTATGATTGATTTGGGTTGTAATTTATAAGTTGAATATGGTGGTGTATATTTAAAATGGCCTAACTCTGTAGTTTATGTAATTAAATATAGTGTTGTGTGTGATTTATAGAGTAGCGACGGTTGTAGTAATTTAAAATTGGTTTTTCATTGTCTTTTAAGTTAATAAAAACCTTACATATACTTTTTTTTTAAGAAAACCTTTACATATTTTTGTAACGTGAATCTTTACATATACCTTAATAAGTAAACTCTATACATTTCATTTTCTTAGATAATAAAAAAGACATTTATTCCATAATAATAGTGATTAATTAGTTTTTTCATGATCTCATTTATAACGTTCTTTACTATTATCATATTTTTAGTAATTTTACTGGCCAGTGAATTTCATAATAGAGGCATTAAATGAGAGTTAAGTTCTTAGAACATTTCATTAGATTTTAAAAGTGATGGTGTGTGAAGAATATAAGCATTTAAAGATTTTTTTTTATATTTTATTATTTATAAATAATGTTCAATGAAATTTCAGAAAAAGGATTTCGAATATTTTCATCTTTATTTCTTATATATTTCTATCATTACTGAAGAACGTCTTCCTTTTAGTTTTGATAATAAATATGATATTCTAGATTAGAGTTTGATTAGTTTCAAGTTTAAATTTTGTACTTTCTCAAAAAAGTTTAAATTTTGTACAGTTGTAAGTAATTGTTGATTATATGATTTAATTAAGTGAATTTAACGATTGATTTATTTGCATTGTAAAGTTTTTAATAACATTCGTAAGTTTATCTTTAATTAATTTTTTACTCCTTTAGCCGGTAGCCTCTTTGTTTTCCAATTAACGGTTACTAATTAATTTATTTAATTGACATTTGATTTCTTTTACTAATCTCTCTCTCTCTCTCTCTCTCTTCGTTAACATCCTATTGTTTCCCAAATTTGATGACAATTCTAATGTATTAAATATGCATATTGTAACATTTATTTTTATTTTATTCCACTTTGCTGCCATGAAGTTCATATATCCATAACTATTAGTTTATTTTATTATATGTTTGGTTTGATATTATAAATTTAGTGTTTCTAAAATAGCATTTTTTTTTTTTTTTTTTTTGTATTCTCTTTTTCTATTGATGCATTGTAACGTTTTATGGGACTACTTTATAAGAATTTTTTTTTATTATAACATTTCTTTTTAATTGAGTGTTTCTAAATTGATTTTTTTTTTTTTTTTTTTTTTTTTTTTTTGTATTTCATTTTTCCATTGATGCATTGTAACATTTCATGGGAAGACTTTACAGAACAATTTTTATGTATTGAATTTTAAAAAAATATTACATGTTTAATTAAAAAAAATAAGACAGAATATAAATAATTATGATATGGAGGATGTTGCTAAAGTTAAATGTTGAATAAAATAAGATAAGAAGAAAAATAGTAAAAATGAAATGTATAGCAATAAACACCATATTATTTTAGTTATGCTAAGTAACAAAATAATATTATATTTTTATATACTATCTTTATAATGCAATAATATAACATTTAATAACTAATGAGAATAAAAAAAATAACAACATAAACACAAAACTAAATCGTATCAAGCTAAATTACCAGTCAATTCCAATTTTAGCAAACAAACTGGCTTCTGGTAGTCTAAAACTGATTCCTACAATGCATTTGGTAGAGCTTTCAATATTGCTTCAGTATATTTTGATGGTCAACTTGTTACACTAAAATAAAATATACACATATATATATACCAAAAATTGGAAAGTATATATATATATATATATAGAGAGAGAGAGAGAGAGAGAGAGAGAGAGAGAGAGAGAGAGAGAGGTGTTTTGTGTGTGGAAAAATAGAAATTATGCATGGAATAAGAGAGAAAATGACAATTTTATAGTATGAGGATAAGAATAAGAAGAGTCAAAAATAAAGGAAGATAAAAAGATAGAATAATAATAATATTGAGAGTAGTGGGAATATGAAAAGTTAAAATGGAATGAGAAAAGTTGAAGAAAGTTAAGGTAGAGAGTAGTGGGGATATGAAAAATTAAAATGAAATTGAAAATTTAATAATAAATAAGAATAGTTAATAGTAAGATAAATTAAATATGATATTTTGATTGTAATATAATAGTGTTTTTAATTCTCTTAAAAAAACAGTGTTTTTAATTCACTTTAAATATTTAAAATTTGTATAAAACATTGAAAAAAAAAAATGATAATGACATGGCTGCTGACATGACTTAACGTGAGCGTAGCAACATTAAATGCTACGCTTCAGTTTTTAGTAATATATAGATGTATAATAATTAAATTGGTATAAAAATACGAGGTGTTACATCCCTTGACAGTCACGATAAGAAGATTTCCTTCAAGGATAAATTTATCAGTGAGATACCTGGAGCCTATATGCAGGCTTTTGATTTCTCGGAATATGTGGAAGATGAGGACGAGTTAGAAACTAATTAGGAGAGTATTGGAAAAGTTTTTGCTGCTATGAATCTCGAGAGAGAGTTTAAACAACGAATCAGAGCCCCTTGGACGAATGCTCTTATTATCAAGGTGTTTAGGAGATCAGTTGGGTTTAACTTTTTGAATTCCAAAATACATGCTTTATGGAAACCAACAAGTAAGCTTGACTATGTAGACCTGGGATGCAAGTTCTTTCTCATCTGCTTTTCAGTTTAGGAAGATCATGATCTGGTGTTAAAGAATGGACCTTGGTTTATAAGGGAACATTTTCTATCTATCAGACCATGGATTCCAAACTTCAGGCCAAATGTAGCTAATATTGCTTCTATGGCAGTTTAGGTTAGACTTCCTTATTTGCCTTTTGAATACTATAATGCTGAAGCACTAAAGGAAATAGGACAAGCCATTGGCACGGTCCTCGGCATTGACACCCATATGGCATCAGAAGCTAGAGCTCGCTATGCAAGGCTTTGTGTTCGGGTGGGTATCAATAAGCCTCTTATTTACACCATCTTGATCGAGAATTTACAACAATCAGTACTATATGAGGGAATAAACAAATTATGTTTCTCCTGTGGCCAAGTTGGTCACCACCGTGAGGTCTGCCACTACACGATCAGAACCCCCTCGCTCGACAAGCCAGATAGCTCCGTACCATCACGCAAGGTGGATGGGAATAGAAAGGACAACAGTACTAAGGTGCATCATGTACCAGATAATGGAGAATTGCACCACGTATCTGACAGTACCAACAAAACCTTTCCAAGACAGATAGATGTCGATGGGTATGGGCCTTGGCTTGTTGTGACACGTAAAAAACATGGTGCTAAAGATAATAGGAGAAGTAATGGGAGTGAATCTCCCAAAGAAAACCAAAGTGGGCCCTATGCCAAGGAGTTGGATGCATTAAACAAATTAGGCTAGGGCCTAGCGAAGGAGGGGAAAAGAAAAGCTAATGGGCCTCTAGAGGTCACGCTTCTGGGTTATCCTAGCAACGTGTCCAAAGTGTGAGACAGTCCAAGCTTCTTGGTGGTCATAAGGGCAAATATTAAAAGCCCTCACAGAGGGTTAGTTCCTTTTCTAATTACCAGAAGTCCAACACCATTCATATTAGTGTAGCCCCTATTTTTTAGTCTTCATATTTTAGCTTCAGTGCTCCTCGCCATTCCAATAATGGAAACTTCATCTTCTCTAGTGAAACCCAGAGGGAAGTGGGTGTTAATAATGGAGGGAAACATCAGATCGAAAAAGAAAGCACTAAGGGATCCATCATGGCATCTAACGGGGCAGCCTTGGTGGGTGTTCGAATTGGGTAGTCAAGGAAGGACGGAAATCAGAGTAGTAGCGTGGAAGAGTGTGTAGCAGCCATCACCGAAGACAGCCTTATGCAAATCCATTCCGACGCAACAAATAGTGGAAAGGAGAATGATGGTAATTCTTCTAATATCGACCTCAATGATGGGGACTAGGAGTGCCATGAAACTGGTTCAGCTGCTTCATCCCACAACCATGTTCAACTTTCTCTCACTCCCAAGGGAGACGTTGATAGGAGCTCTTCAACTCTGCATCACTCTAATGCCAGGGAGAGACTACTCCTGGGAGATGCTGCGCCAGATAGGATGGACCCTGAGGGAGGAGGAGAGGCTTCTGGCCCCTTCTGAGGAATGTCCCATCTATAATCTTTCCTTAATAATGAACATAATTATTTGGAACTGCAAAGGGGCTCTCAAGCCTTCCTTTCAAGCTAATTTTTGTGAATTGGGTTCCAACCATGATCCAATTATTTTTGTTGTAATGGAGACTCGCCTCAGTGGTGAGAGGGCGAAAGAAATTGCGGACAGGCTGCCTTTCTAGGGGGTGATTCACACTAACACAGTTGGTTTTGTTGGTGGTCTCTGGTTTTTGTGGGATCCGAATAGAGTTGAAATTACTAATCTAGCTAACACAGAGCAAGAGATCCACACTCTGGTAAAGGTAAAATCCTCTTCCCTTAACTGGATTTTTACTGCTGTGTCCACTAGTCCGAGACATAGAGAAAGATGTATGGTTTGGAATAATTTAAATACTGTTACTAACTCTCATAATTTACCTTGGATTATTGCTGGTGATTTTAATGAGCTATTATCCAATGATGAGAAACTTGGTGGTAGACCAATTAGCTTATATAGGGCTAAACTTTTCAAAGAATGTCTGACTCTTGCAATATGGGAGTTCTTGGTTTTAACGGTCCTAGATTCACTTGGACTAATAAGCATGATATTGGTTCTCTCATCCAAGAAAGGCTGGATAGGTACTTTGCTAATCCTCAGTGGTGCCTTCTTTATCCTGAAGCTTAAGTTACCCACCTGCCTAGATGCTCGTCTGATCATTGCCCTGTTCTGATGGAAGTTCAGCCTAATCCTAATCTCAAACTCAACGGGCCTTTCAGATTCCAAAGTTTTTGGCTAGCAGATAATTCCTTCCCAAATGTGGTCCAGGATGCATGGTCTAACAATCTTGGTCTTCATGATGCAATTAAAAAATTTATTAAAAAGGTAGCAAAATGGAATCGAGTCCATTTTGGAAATATCTTTGCCAAAAAGAGGAAAGTTTTGGCTCGTCTTGGTGGTATCCAAAGAGTTATGGTAGAAAGGCCATTCGGTTTTCTTATTAATCTGGAAAAGCAGCTTCAGATGGACCTTTGG
Source organism: Castanopsis chinensis (assembly GCA_032878915.1). Taxonomy (NCBI): domain Eukaryota; kingdom Viridiplantae; phylum Streptophyta; class Magnoliopsida; order Fagales; family Fagaceae; genus Castanopsis; species Castanopsis chinensis. The sequence continues at coordinate 1,733,143 of JAVQMG010000080.1, read as the reverse complement.
AACATCCTCAACCAAGAGGAGGAATTATGGGCTCTTAAATCCTGCATTAATTGGATGATCCAAGGAGACCGGAATACGTCCTTCTATCATGTGTCTACTCTCATTAGAAGAAAGCATAATAAGATCCTCAACGTCAAAGATTCCCAAGGAGAGTGGATAAATGATCTTCCTTCTGTCATGGATTTTGTCAAGAACAACTTCTTAAAGTTGTTTGCCACCGAATTTACATCTTCCCCATTTGCCGCAACCCACAATGAGTTTGCTAGTCCTCAGCTTTCAGATGTTGAGTCTCAACTCATTAATCTCCCTGTGACAAATGAAGAAATTAAGCATGCTGTTTGGTCTTTGAAGGCTTTTAAATGCCCAAGACCCGACGGATTACACGTTGGGTTTTATCAAAGATTTTGGTCAGTGGTTGGCAGATTGGTGACTGAAGAAATTAAGAATATATTTAGGGATAAAAAAATTCCCGTGACTCTTAACCAAACCCACATTGCCCTAATTCCTAAGATAAAAGGGTCGGAATCCATTGGGAGCTTTAGACCTATCAGTCTGTGCAACGCAGTGCACAAGGTCATTACCAAGATCATTGTGGCTAGAATTAGACCTCTTTTGGATAAGCTGGTCTCTCCTTTTCAATCAACTTCTTTTGCCGGGAAGGAAGGGAATGGATAATACTATCATTGCCCAAAAAATTATTCACACCATCAGCAGGAAAAAAGGCAAAGTCAGGTACATGGTAGTTAAAATCGACCTAGAGAAAGCCTACGATAGATTGGAATGGTCCTTCATTCGTGAGGTTCTTTATGCAGCAAATTTTCCTCCTGATCTCATTCAACTTATAATGAGTATGTATCTTCTACCACTACTTCGATTTTGTTTAATGGCAATGCTCTAGATCCATTCCTTCCCTCTAGGGGGATTCGCCAAGGAAACCCTTTGTCTCCATACCTTTTTACTCTTTGCATGGAAGTTTTAGGCAGAATTATAGAGGATAAGTGCTCTAATAAGCTTTGGTGTCCTGTAAAAGCTTCTACTAGTGGTCCAGCCTTCTCTCATCTGTTTTTTGCTGATGATCTTCTCCTTTTTGCGAGGTGGATTCTCAAAATTGTATAAACGTGAGGGAAGCTCTTGATGAATTTTGTTTGATCTCCGGGCAAAAAATCAATCCCTCCAAGTCTAAGGTGTTTTTCTCTCCTAACATTAATGAAGATCTTAAATCCGAGTATTGTGAGGTTCTTGCATTTCCTTCTACCACAAATCTGGGGTCCTATTTGGGTTTCCCCATGAGGCATGCTGGGTCTTCTAATCAGGATCTTAATTTTGTTTTGGACAAAGTTAGCCGAAAACTAGCTAGTTGGAAGGCCAATCTTTTGTCCTTTGCTGGTTGGAAAGTTCTTATCCAAGCCACTACTAGTGCTATTCCCTCTTATGTGATGCAAACCACATATCTGCCCAATAGAATCCTAGAGAATCTAGACAGGTGTAAAAAGGAAAATGCATTGGGTAGGATGGGGGAAAATTACCCAACCAATTGCTAAAGGCGGCCCTAGTCTCCAATCTGCCAAAGGAAGGAATATTGCATATCTTTCCAAGTTGAACTGGAGACTTCACTCTGAAAAGGATGCCTTATGGGCCCAAGTTATGAGGAAGAAGTATCTCAACCCGAGAAGGATCTCGTCTACCAAGGAAAATTCTCTTCCATGCTTTTGGACCTGGAAAGCTTTAAAGAAGGGTATGGATATCTTTCAAAAAGGAACAAGATGGAGTTTGGGTAGAGACAGTAACATTAGTGTGTGGCATGACACTTGGACATCTCATGGCTCTTTGAGATCTTTGATGTGTGGTCCTCTTACAAGGGAAGAAGTTGATCTTAAAATTAGGGACTTGGCTTCTGTAAATGGTTGGGATTGGGAGAAGATTTCCATGGTGTTACCTGCATATTCAAGCCGTGCCTCAAGCACGTGTTGTTAAGGAGGAAGATAAATTAATTTGGGCAGCTTCATCTAATGGGGATTTTAGCTTAAATAGTGCTTATAGCCTTGTAAATGAGGAAGATCAGCAGCTCTTTAATGGCAAATGGATTTGAAAATTTCCAATTTTACCAAGGTTCAGTTCTTTCTTTGAATTTGCTACCACAATAGCTTAGCAACTCAGGAACGTCTTGCTGCAAGAGGTATTCAAGTTAACACTTCTTGTCCAATATGCCCCTATAATTCAAAAACCATCATTTACCTTCTAAGGGACTGTCATGTGGCTGCTACTTGCTAGCAGAACTTGGGAATGGGTGATCTTGGGCTAGATTTTTATTCTTCAGACCTTTATACTTGGCTGGAAAATAATTGCAAGTAGATCAATTCTTCCAGTCATCTCAAAATTCCTCGAAACATTCTTTTCTCCTTTGGCGTTTGGATCTTATGGAATCAACTGAATTTACCTTCTGTGCAAAAACTTCATCTTTTAGGAGACCAAGAGTTGAAAGATCCATTTGATAGGAGAGACCAGGCAGAGGCTGGTTCAAATTGAATACGAAAGGCGCCTCATTAGGAAATCCTGGTGCAGCAGGTGGAGGAGGTCTTGTTTGCAATGATGCTAGTATTTAGGTTAGAGCATTTGCAAGGAATATAGGAAACACCACTAGCTTTCTTGTTGAGCTTTGGGCTCTTAGGGATGGGTTACAGATGTGCCTACAGATGCATATCAACACTCTTGAAGTCAAATTGGATGCTAAAGTTATTTCTGATTTGATGAACAATATTGGAAGCTCGAATGCTACTAACTACGCTATTGTGGCAGATTGTAAGGAGTTGATATCCCAAATTCGTCAAGTGAATGTGCTTCATTACTTTAGGGAAGGCAAATGCTATGTTGATGGCCTTGCTAGATTAAGATGCTCTTTATCTTCTAATATTATGTATTTCAATTATTCCCCCCCCCCCCCCCTTTCTATCCTAGATGCTTCTATGTCAGATTTTTATGGTCTATCTCAAATTAGGCTTTGTCCTGCATCTAATGTTGTTTCTTCTTAGTTGAATGCGATATCCAGTTTACCCAAAAAAAAAAAAAACTTTTGCTATCAAAAATTACAAAACTCGGCACGACACCACTTACCACTGACCTCCACTATCAGTAATCTCCTTCTCAATTTCCACAACCCAAAGTTGACCCATGAACCTAACATTCCCATATTAATCCCATGGCAACACCCAATCACAAACCCAGCAAACCTATAACCAAAAGCTCCAAAACCCAATCTACGTCATTTATGCCAAAACCTCCGGATTTCCTTTTCATGCCATATGACTTCTTCTTCTTTTTTCCCTCTTTTTCTTCCCACTCACCAAAAATATCCCCTACAGCACATAACCGGCTCCGCCATACCCAACCAACCTCACCCTCAATCGACCGACTACAACAATCACACGCACCACACATTAAACACAAAAACTACACAAACATACATTGCAAACTACACACACACACACACAAAATCCCAATCACCCATTCAGCCACCGGTCTAAAATCACCCAATTGCAAATGAACCCCTCATCAGTAGCTCCAAACCACCACACACAAACCCCAATGATCGCTCACTATCACCACTTTCCCTAACCAACCATTACCATAAAGCCAAAATCGTCCTCTCTTCGGAATCAAAACCCCAGGAACCACACCTTTGGCACAAACCCAGTACCCACAGCCATAGCCAACACCCTTCATTTTAAAAAATAAAATGAAGGGTTTTATGATAAATTTTGTTAATTTTATGAAATACATTTATATCAAATAAAACTCATAAAATGCATAAGATATACATAAAGGCATAATTCATGACTACGCATGAAAGTTATTGAATTTTTTTAATTTCTATTAGCTAGATCACATTTCTTAAATAAACTGAACAACCATTTCATCACCCCGTTATGCACGTAATGATTGGAATGTTGTTAGTTAGTACATGATTGCTTGATAAACTATATTGAATAAAAATTATTTTAATTCTATTTAAGAAATATTTTGTGAAATTTTCATTTTCATGTCCATTTTTTTAATCTAATAGATTTAATTTTTCACATTGGTTTAATTGAATAGTATTGTGTTTATATTTTTTTAACTACAATTGACAATTCACAAAATGAGTAAACAACTTGTTAAGTATTGCAAAAGATACAAATATGAACATTAACATGAGAATGAATATGAAGGGAGATTTCTATTCATTTTCTTGAAGAAAAAATGTACTTACAAAAAATTCAAATCTTTATTAAGTAAAGAAAAATTAAGTTATAGATAGCAAAATCAACAAACCAAAAATTTTGAAAGCCTAAAAGGAGCCATTACTCAGTTTAAACAACCCAAAATACTCAAGGACTAAAAGAAAACACCATCACAACTGCTTTAACTCACAAAAAATAATATATATATATATATATATATTTTTTTTTATTTAAAAATAATTACAATATATGCTAACTTCTGCGTGGACACTTTCCTGTCTAATTTAGTTCTACACCCTTTTAGCTTATCACGTGCTACGTGCCCATTTTCAAATCCACTGCGTATTGTCCCATCTATTCAGCTTGTCCTGCACCCGAGGATTTGACGTGACTGAATACCTCACCGTGTCCAAGGTAACTTCTTCATCCACCACGATCGGACCACCACAAACTTCACCGTCTTTTCCACCCTCCATCTGAGATGGCGAGCTCCAATCTTCTGCCTCCGTCTGCACTTTCGCTTTTTCCTTTTCACCTCCACTCTTGACAGCTCCTCCTGCCTTTAAACCTCAAATTATATTGAGTTGGTCTTGCTCTTGACATATGGCCAGTTGACTAGCTGACCAATTCTATTTCTGGTCCGCAGCATATTCTACAGTTATAGCAACTTCTACACTTGCAACAACGACGGATAAACCTTGTTACTCTACAGCAGGTAACAAACCCCTTTGATTTCTAACATTCTGAGAAGTGAGACTATTGAAAGGTGTTTATATATTTGTCTCCCTTAGCATTAAGTAAGACTTTTGAAAGTTGAGGGTACTTGGATTGGATAGCCTAACTAACAGAAAACTACCATTAGAAGAACAAGGCTCCACTGTCCTGTATTCTCACACCCTTTTAGTAGGTTGAAGTCTGATCAAGTTATGAGACTTCTTATCAAGAGAAACATGTTGTTTGCCCTTTGTTGCTTTTGTTTAAACCTTGGAGTTGCTATAGACACCATCACAAAATCCCAATCCCTCAAAGACCCTGGCAACATAGTTTCCAATGGGAACGTTTTCAAACTGGGATTCTTCAGCCCTGTAAATTCTACCAATCGCTACATTGGAATATGGTATAGCAACATTTCTGTATTCACTGTCGTATGGGTAGCTAACAGAGAGACACCACTCAATGATTCTTCTGGGGTTCTTACTATATCTGAGGACGGCAATCTTGTAGTACTAGATGGAAAAAAAGAGATTCTTTGGTCATCAAATGTTACAAATTCTGTTGCTAATTTGAGTGCCCAGCTTCTGGATTCGGGGAACCTTGTACTGCAAGAAAAAACCACAGGGACAATCATATGGGAGAGTTTCCAACTTCCTTGTGATACACTCTTGCCCAAGATGAAAATTAGTACTAACGTAAGAACAGGTAACAAAGTGCAATTGACATCATGGCAAAGCCCTTCTGATCCATCCATTGGAAGCTTCTCCGCCAATATTCAACCTCTTAATCTTCCTCAAGCATTCGTTTGGAAATATGGTAGCCCGTATTGGCGCAGTGGTCCATGGGACAAACGGCGCTTCATTGGAATACCAACTGAGGGTTATCAATTTCAAGATGGATTCAGTCTTATTAATGATCAGGAAGGAACATTTTCCTTGAGTTTTACTTTCGTGAATGATTTTTTGTTACATTATGCACTCGATGCGCATGGAAACGTAGAGGAAAGATTTTGGGATTATGAGAAGGAGGATTGGGAGGTCTCGTTACTTGTGCAGACTGAGTGTGATTTTTATGGTACTTGTGGGGCATTTGGAAGCTGTGATTCTCAGAATACACCAATTTGCAGCTGTTTGCAGGGGTTTGAGCCAAAGAACGCAAAAGAATGGAATAGAGGAAATTGGACAAGTGGATGCGTTAGGAGGACACAGTTGCAGTGTGAGAGGGTGAAAACTGGCAGTGAAGGCAGCAAAATGGATGGATTTTTGAAACTGAATATGATGAAAGTGCCAGACTTTGCAGATTGGTCACATGCTCTGGAAGCTGATTGCAGACAGCAGTGTTTAGATAATTGTTCTTGTATAGCTTATGCATATGATACTGGCATTGGTTGTATGTCATGGACTGGAAGCTTAATTGACGCACAGAAATTCTCTCGCGCCGGAGTTGATCTTTACATTCGTCTTGCCGATTCAGATCTTGGTGAGTTTTTTTATCTTTCCACTTCAACCTAACCCCCATAACACCTCAGCTCCCCAAGCTACTGAAATCCTCGTAAAATACAATCTATTGGACCAGAAAAGAGAGGAAAAGAAAACATATTTAGTTAAGTATTATGTTTGCATTAGTGTAACAAGTTTTTCCTGGTTAACAGTTACAAAGCAAGACATGAAAAACATTGTCACAATCACTGTGATCATAGGAACGGTTTCAATTTTAATCTGCACTTACTTATTGTGGAGGTGGATAGCTAAACATAAAGGTAACACTCTGACTAAATAACACAATGGACTAGGAAATTTTGCTATATGTTTGAGATTACTCACAACTATAGTGGAAATCAGCAAGGAAAAAGAAAGAAAAGGAGATCTTATTGTTCAACAGAGGGGAAGCACATAAAACTTTTCCTAGTGACAACCTGAACCAAGTTAAAGTCCAGGAAGTACCACTATTCAATTTTGAGAAGCTGGCGAGTGCAACGAACAACTTCCATCTATCTAACAAGCTTGGTCAAGGTGGATTTGGTTCCGTATACAAGGTAATGGTAGCTCTTCTAAAGTTTTATTATCAAACACTATGAATATATAATTAATAATTTGAGTTTTGTTTATAGGGAAAACTGTCAGATGGACAAGAAATTGCAGTAAAAAGACTTTCTAGAACCTCTACACAAGGGTTCGAAGAATTTCTGAATGAGGCAGCGGTAATTTCTAAACTCCAACATCGGAATCTTGTTAAGCTCCTTGGCTGCTGTGTTGAAGGAGAAGAGAAGATGTTGATCTACGAATACATGCCAAACAAAAGTCTGGATGCATTTCTCTTTGGTTAGTTAATTTTGACATTCCTTCTTTATACAAAAGAATTGTACATATTTTCTTTGTTCATAGGAATATTGTCAATATGTTATGACTTTGTTGTGGTATTTCACTTGAAACATAGCTTTCTAATTACTTTCACCATATGAACTTCTTTAACAGTCTTCATGTTCATTTACCTTTTAAGCTTAATACTCACTTTGTTTCGATAAAATTCATTAGATCCATGCAAATATGAACCGCTAGATTGGAGAAAGCGCTTTAACATTATTGAAGGAATTGGTCGAGGTTTGCTCTACCTTCATAGGGATTCAAGATTAAGAATTATTCATAGAGATCTAAAGGCAAGTAACATTTTGTTGGATAAAGAGCTAAATCCAAAAATATCAGATTTTGGTATGGCTAGGATTTTTCGAGGTAATGAAGACCAAGCAAATACTAGAAGGGTCGTCGGAATTTAGTAAGTACCATTGGTTTGCCTAATTCAATTTGTTAGTAATACAATTATTTGAGATAACAAGATTTGGATGTGTTTTATTATTGAAATTCAGTGGTTATATGTCACCTGAATATGCAATAGAAGGGCAATTTTCAGAGAAATCAGATGTCTTCAGTTTTGAAGTGTTATTACTAGAGATAGTTAGTGGAAAAAAAAACACTGGCTTTTATAATGATGATGAGTTCCTAAGCCTTTTAGGACTTGTAAGTCATCTCATTGCCCCATTTTTTGAAAGCTTCCATTGCTTTTTGTTCTTTGAAGTTTTGGTATTGGAGCTAACAATTTCAATCATGTTTTCATTTCTCTAGGCATGGAAATTGTGGAATTCAGACAACGTTGTAGCATTAATAGACCCGATGATATCCGAACCCCTTTTTGAAATGGAGATTTTGAGATGCATACAGGTTGGGCTATTGTGTGTTCAAGAATTTGCTAAAGATAGGCCGACTATATCAGTTGTTGTTTCAATGCTTAAAAGTGAGATTGTTGATATGCCTCGTCCAAAGAAACCAGCATTCACTGAAAGATTGATTGCCTTAGATACAGAGTCTTCTCAACGCGAGAAAAGTATATTCTCTGTTAACAATGTTACTGTGACAATGGTTCAAGGTCGATAGCTAGCATGTGTTCTTGACATATTCACTTTGTGTAACCATAAAATTAGCAACAATTTATTATTTTGTGTAAACATTGTAGCAACATCTCTCTCTCACACCACCCCCATTTACACATGTTATCTAATGATCGAGAAAGACCAAGACATGACATTTCTTTAGAGAAATTCGAGTTTTTCCTAGTCCCATATGCTTTTGTGAGAGGGCCCTTTTTGGGAAATATAAGGGAACTATAGCAAAATGGTCAGGAACTAACAAAAATGCTATCAAACTCAGAGAGTAAATAACAATCAGCAACTTAAAATTCAACAATGATATAGAAATGTAACCTATTTTATTTACCTCAAATTAGTCAGCTAACCACAGAAATTGAGCTAGAGGAGATGATAATGTTTCCCAAAAGTAAATCCAGAGTGCAAGAGAAATTATATATAATCATTTGCATTATTTTCAAAAGGTAAAGATGCATTTGATTTTTTTTTTTTTTCTTTTTAAAATGTTGAGATATGGCTTGAATAAGGTTCTAGTGTTGCCACACCAGTGCTGTCAGACTTGGCTATCACTTTTGGGGTGTTATATATACTTGGGGCCTTTCACGCAATTGCATGGCCTAGCAATGACTTACTATTTTATGGAACCATTACATGTAATATTTCTCTCACATTAAGTTTATTATCTCATGTATTGATTGCATGCAACCGATGTCTCAAAATTGGTGAGAACACACCTACGAGACTCCACATATTATGAGACATTGATTGCATACAACCATTGCACAAGATATTGCCTCCTTACAAAGAGGTCAATTCCACAAGTCTTTGCGATATTATATATATTTGGGGTCTTCACTCGATGCCACAACCTAGCAAGGATTATCATTTTGTGTAACCTTTGCTGCAACATCCCTCTCACATCATCTCCATTTAAGAGGAATGTTACATGCAACAATTAAGCATGATACTTTATTGCCATCAACACGTTACAGTTTTCTTGGGAGAAATACGAGTTATCTCACCAACATATGTTTTTGTGGAGAAAAGCCCTTGTATCACCATCGTAATCTTATATTATTAGTGAGAATCTCTCCTCAATTCCATCCAAGAACGTAGGCTTACGAATAAACCACCTAAATTTGTGTTTCTTCTATGATCATGTGTGTTTTTTTTTTTTTTTTTCCTTTCTATTTCGTATAATCCCATCATAATTAGCTATACTAACAACGAATTGGTACCATAGCTTTTGCTTTTTCAACAAACAAGTATCAAAGCCATGGATTCTTTGTTTGGATTTTGAGTCCACTTCAATTTGCTTTTGAGTTTAAAGAACTCGTTGTTACAATAGTCACTGGATCAATTTAATTGTCTAGCATCGATTTCTATGGGTTTTAGGGAAATAAGAGAACTCTAAAGCTACCTTAATCCTTATACGACATAGCTATTTTTTCCCACTAGGATATGCTCAGAGATTAACAAAACTAGCCGTGAACCCGCGCATTGTGCGTCATAATTATTTTTATGGTGGTTTTATTAATTTTTTTTTACAATTTAAACTAATCTAATAATGAGAAATATATTTCGTAATTATATTTTTATTTATTATAGAAATAATCATAAATGTAATATAGGAACAATCCAAAACACCAAAAAAAAAGTAAACTAAAAAAATTAATAAAACTTAGCAATGATTAATTGAACCAATATTAGGATAAAATTATTTTCTTTGTAGAAATTATAATTTTGGCCACCCAAAACATATTATCAAATAAACAATTATTAGCAAAATCTTAGAATTAAATTTTTATACATGCATTGTTATAAAATAATAATAATTAAAATAAAATTGCAAAAGTTAAAATTTGTCACCTATCCGATTATTTTCATTTGGCTAACCTTTGCTTCTCTTTAAATGAATGACATTATAGAGTACTTCTAATACAACTAGTAAGAGTACCTTGTCCACTACAAAGGATTAGAAAATAAACAAAAATTAGTAAAGTCTCATAGTTTAACATCTAAATTGAGCACTATAAAAAAATCATGCTATGTAACAGAATAAATATCAAATTATCCAAACCATGCTATCTAATAGAATAATATTATATTTTTATATACTATATTTAATTCTTTAGAACACAATAGGATAACATTTAACAATCAAAAAGAATAAAAAAAAAAAAAAAGAAAAAAAAAACGACAACAACAACAATTTAAAAAACAAAACTAAATTGCATTAACCCAAAATAGAATTTTAAAGAACATAAAGAGTTATCAACCTAAAATTGAGATGCAAAAAAAAATAAAATAAAATAAAAATCCACCAACACATTTAGAGAAAGAGAGAGAGAGAGAGAGAGAGAGAAGAGAGAGAGAGAGAGAGAGACCTTTTTTTTTTTTTTTTTTGGTGAGGGAAAACTATGCATAGAATAGAAGAGATAGTGACAAATTTATAGTAAGAAAGTGTGAATAAGAAGAGACAAAAATAAAGGAAGATGAAGGGAAAGTGAAAAAATGATATTAATGTAAAGGGTAGTGGGGAGATGAAAAGATAAAGAGGGGAGAAAAATTGAAAAAGTAGTGGGAAGATGAAATGGTCAAGGAGAGTGAAAAGTTGGAGAAGTGTAAATGTTAAAAAAAAAATAAATGTTAAAAACAATTATAGGAAAATTGGGAAGAAGAAAAAAAAAAAAAAAACTAAAGATTGAAAGGCTTCAACGTTTTTTTTTTTTTTTTTTTTTTTTTTTTTTTTTTTTTTTTTTTAAGTTGAAAAAGCTCACACAAAACCCTAAAACTAAACTGAAAAGGTTTTGGGTTGGGCTGGATTAATTATACAAATTTATTATAGGGTGATAGCGGAAGTAAATGGATAAGTAGTGGGCTGGATTTATTATAAGGCGATAGTGGAAGTAAATAAATAAGTAGTAGGCAACATTTATAGGACTGAAAATTGTAAAAATCATTTAAAATTTTAGGACAATTTTTTTTTAAATGATGTGGCAGCTGATGTGGCGCAACGTGAAAGCAGTAGTATTAAATGCTACGCTTCAGTTTTTAGTAATATATAGATGCTTTTGAACTCAGAGTAAATAACACTCAGCAACTTAAAATTCAACAATGATTCCCAAATGTGAGGGGTAAAAAAAGACCAAATATCATAAAATTACAAATGGCTATCCATCAAAAAGGCTTTTAGGGCAAAAACCCCTTTTCCTACAACAGATAATAGTAATGTAACTGTAGAGAATGACCTATTTCCTATGTTACAAATCCATCATTGTAACAGAAGGGCACCCGCATATCTTACTGTAGAGTACAAGTTCAACCTACACGTGAAATTTGTTAAGCTGCATTATACCCTAATAGAAATAGCTGACATCAAATTTCAAGAGCATCAAACCATTTAGCTCTTTCACCTCCTTGAGCCTGAAATTACAAAAAGGGTTCAACCGAAAATAATAAACTATGAATGATTCCTAATAATTAGCCTAAACGACCTTCTTTCCTGCCTCAAAATCTAGTCACTGGTATATTGTTCCCATTTGATTTTCCAACAATTTCCCCATCATTCCAGGCCACAATTTTCAGAGGGTGAGCTTCAGTGTTGAAAACCCATTCATCTAATGAGAGGACTGAAGGGGGTGAGAAAAATAGATACAGATATTTGAGAGTTTCTGCTAGAAAGAAGCTTTGCATTATATTGTCCTTCACACTAGTATTAACCTGAGAAGAACACCAGCCAATGGTACATGAGCAGCCACATGGTTATCATAATATACTTGTTAAAGCATTTATAGAAAATTTACACTTCTTAGAGAACACTTCAAATTTTCTTGCAGTAGTTAAACTTCACTTTTTGGCAAGACTTAGTTTGAAGAAATCAACAAAGCATCAACAAAACATTAACTGGCAGCCTAAATTGTGGTTAAAACATAAATTAGGAAAAAAGGAAAAGAAGGGCATCACAAACCAAGGTCTCGTTTCTCAAAAAAAAAAAAAATCCAAGGTCTTAAAACTACATTAAGCAAAGTGATCAAAATCACATACTAATCATATATCCCATGAGAAAATGACATGCCCTCTTTTTTTTTTTTTTTTTTTGGAGGTAACAGTATTTAGTATTTTTTTTTTTTTTAAAAAAATATACTCCTGTCAAGTCAAGAAGCCTCTAGTCCATAAGGTTCAAAAAACAGTAATAACCTAGTACTTTCTTAAACTCAACCACAATGTAAGAATGGTGCATTGATATGGTCCACTATGTTGTGAGTAATCTATGTGAGTCCATTAAAATTCAGGAACAGAAACCAACTAAAAGGAACATAATATTAAATTAAACAGTTCCAAGTTCCCTAACTCACTATCAACCATGCACTGACACAATGATCAAACGATTCCACCAAGTTTATGTCACTGGTAATTTGCCACCATGAAATGCATTTTTCTTTTTCTTTTTCTTTTTTTATCGAGTGACAGACTGCTAGCAGTGCTTCTATGTGCAAATGTTTTAAGCTCTTTCAAGGGGGCTGGTAAGCAAGACACAATCAAGGAACATATGTCCTGAGGATAACACCATAGTTGTACAAGGCATGACACAGTGGAATGAATGGGATCAATGGTGCAAGGAAATATCAACCATCCCCCTCCCTTCCCCCAAAAAGGATAAGAAATTAAAAATACTATATTGTATCTCATCTTGATCTCTTGCCCCTTTATCAAAGCACATGAGTGCTCTAGATTCTTGGAATCTCCAAATAGGTATTAGATTAAAAGCCATGCTGATGCTTCTTGACTAAAGGCTCAAAGCAGGGAAACAAATGACTGAATATGTCCTCAACAAATAAATAAAGTACAAAACTAAAAGCATGAGTTGAAGTGGAAATATGCAAAAGTCATAGAAGATTTTTTTATTATTGATCAAAAGAATGAAAAGACAGTAGTGATAGAATATTTAGACCCCTTAAACCACAATTTAATTAACCTAGTTCACAAGCCAAGTTATTACTTAGTACAAATTTCAAATCTAGGTTAACACAATCATATAAACATATCAATGTAAAGTGCGAAATATAAAAACACAAAGATATGATGACCCTGGAAAACCAAACCGGCAAAAAACCTGGGGTGGATTTAACCTAGCTATCCTCAAGGTAAACCTAAATCCACTATGAAAGAATCGAAGTTCGTACAATAGCGACTTAGACCACTAACATCCTATTGCTACCCACCAGTAGAAAACTTACTGACACGACCACGTGCAAACTCTGAGACCACAGACTCCTTCTTTCTTGGATTCCCCAGCAAGTGCAAGCACTCTCCCTTGTTTATCTTTGAGCTCTTATGGCAGCAACTGAATGATCATCGAGCTCTCAAAGAAATCTCCTTTTTGATAATCCTAAGCTTGTGTGAAGGCAAGCACCTCTTAGATCTCACAAGAGATTCACACAAACAGCAATATGAGCAACCTCAAAAATGTGGTTAGGGTTTTCCTTTTATACTTAGGGCAAAACATAAAACCCTACACGTTATATGGGCTTAGGGCTGAGTTGGAAATTCTGCAGAAAAAAACAATTTGCACAACTTTCAATCGGTCGAGTCTAATTCTCGATCGATCGAGTCAGGCAGAAATGCACAGTAACTTCTGTAGTTAACTCGATTCCAACTTTACATTAAAGACACATACTTTGAGCAATCTAAACATGACTTAAACATTTTGATCATGGTTTGCCAACATTACACATTAGAGTTCTAATACATTAGTTCCTAAGTACTTAAAACCTAACAAGTAGGACTTTTGCTGCATTTCCACAACTGAGAAGTGCAAAATATCTTAGATATATAGCAATATCAGAAAACCAGATCATGATATGGAAGATATTTTTATTGTAGATGAAAGTTTCATTAATGTATAGTCAGCCGTTCAATATCTTCTTGTAAATTTGAATTTGGAGTAAAATGTCTAATAGACAATATGGTTTTAATGGCAGAGAATCACTTATAAGGATTGTTCTAAAAACTGAATTGGACCAGCCGGTTCAACCATAGTCATACACATTCTCTCAAAACCGGAAAAAAACCATCGCTTATTTGAAGCCACCACCAAGCTACCACATCAGCATGATTTCCCTCCATCAAAGAACTTTTGCTACATGAGTGGAGAGTCAAAATGGATGCCCTAAGGAGCTCGCTTGAGCTCTCCTGTGAAGAAGAAGCAAAACTTTGTCGTAGCACAAAGAAAGCCAAAGAATCTCATCAAGCTGAGGCAAACTCTGAGGCCAGATTGCTAGGTTCTAATTCCTACACCCTGTAACGCCCCAAAATCGTAAGCAATAAAATTCTATTTAATCTAAAAAATCTATAAAAATAGTAAATAAAAGAACCCAGTAACCTAAAAATTTCATCACAAATGTCAGAGCTCTAATCCACCAAAAATTTAAAACATTCTCAAAATAATTCTCCAGTACAATGTTTAATACCATAAAAATAAAAGTAAAATCTTCAATCCCACATAATAATTTGTTACTGTTGACTTCTAGGAATCTCTACTCCAATAATCCCTCTAATGTATCTGTAAGGGAAAATAAAGGAGGTTGAGATAAATCAATAAGTGGAATTCACTAACATTGGGGTGTGGGAACAACCTTTCAAAAAAATAATTCTTACAACAAATTCATAACTTGTACCTCATCAATATTTTATCATCAAATAATTCATATAAAAAAAAATAACTTTATATTGTGAGCCATCATAACACATATATCAATACCATCATATAAACAATTTCCAAGGCTTTTCTCGTGGTCATCATAACATAAGACTTAAGCATAGAATTACACACCAAAGAATCACCCATAGGTGTGGCCACAAACAAGTCATAATCCATAAGTCCAGGTTTCTTATCACATAACTTAGCATATCGAGTGGAGATAAAAGAGTATGTAGATACAAAATCAAATAGAGTTTTAGCAAAGTTTGAGAATAATGGGAGGATACCTGTATCCACAGTATTTGAAGCTTGAACATCCTGTGGTGTGAGTGCAAACACTCTCCCTTGTGCCTTCCTCCTCTGATCACCCATTCTAGGTTATGCCATTGAGTTTTGTTGAGGAGATGTACAGCTTCTAGCTAAGTGTCCTGTCTTCCCACAATTATAACAAGCTTTTCCTTCAAGGAAACATGGCTTATCTCCATGAAACCTTCCACAAGTAGGGCAAGCATTCAAACTTCTACCTTGAGCATTCTGGGGTGGATTCTTATTTTCTGGCTTATTTGATGATGAATTACTCCCACACCTCCCAACAGATCCTTTCTTGTTCCAATGACCTTGAGCATTGCCTTGCTGAAAGCATGTCTGTCCAGTGTTTCTAGGTGGGTTCTCATTCCTAACATTGTTCTTGAAATCTTCCTCCAGTCTCATAGCACTCTTAACTGACTCTCCATAATTATCAACCCCTGATGCAATCAGATGGTGTTGAAGTCTCTCATTCAATCCCTTTTGAAACATGCTTGCTTTCTTCACCTCAGTAAGGATTAAGTGGGGTCCAAAGCGAGATAACTTGATGAATTTTGCTGCATACTGCTCAACAGTCAAACTTCCTTGCACCAAATCAGCAAATTCCGTCCCTTTTCGTTCCCGAATCACCTCAGGGAAATAGTTATCATAGAAAACGACTTTAAATTTCTCCCAAGTGATGGGGTTTCTCTCAGTGTCCATTCCCTCCAAAATGGCTTTAGTGGATCTCCACCAATGCTCAGCTTCTCCAATCAATTTGAAAGCTGCAAACCACACCTTCTGAGAGTCAGTGCAATCTAAAACGTCTAACAACTTCTCCATCTGCAAGAACCAGTTCTCAGCTCCTGTAGGATTTGGCTTCCTATCAAAGGAAGGGGGATTTTGCTTCATAAAAGTCTCAAAAGGGCAACCAGCTTTTGCCTCTACTCTACCTGCACCTCTACTAGCAACATAGGTTAACTTGTCCAACAATCGTGCACCAGCTTCATCCAAAGGATCAATGCGTGTCACCCTAGGACATTCATTATCTCTCACGTTTTGAGTGACTTCAGCCTCAATACCAACCCTTGCTTTGGTTGACCTTCGCAAATTAACAACAGGTTCCTCACTATTGGAATTAGCTACTCTCTTCTTTTTGGGTGGCATTATACCTAGTTAACAAAGAAATCAAGAAATATAGATGGTGCAACAATTATTACTACTAAACATAATAAGTAACATTGCCAAAATTATTTAAAATATCTCATCAAACATAACCTAGATGCCAATGCTTTGACAAAAAAAATCAAGATCATAACCTAGTTTTCAAGTGTCTATAGAATCATATCCTAATTTTCAAGTCTACAAAATCATAACCTAGTTTTCAAGTGTCTACAGAATCATATCCTAAGCTTTGATACCACAATTGTAACACCCCAAAATCATAAGCAATAAAATTCTATTTAATTAGAAAATTCCATAAAAATATTAAATAAAAGAATCCAGCAACCTAAAAATTTCATCACAAATGCCAGAGCTCTAATCCACCAAAATTTTAAAACATCCTCAAAATAATTCTCCTGTACAATGTTTAATACCATAAAAATAAAAGTAAAATCTTCAGTCCCACAAAATAATTTGTAACTGTTGACTTCCAGGAACCTCTACTCCAATAATCCCTCTAATGTATCTATAAGGGGAAATGAAGGAGGGTGAGACAAATCAATAAGTGGGATTCACTAACATTGGGGTGTGGGAACAACCTTCCAAAAAAATTATTCTTACAACAAATTCATAACTTGTACCTCATCAATATTTTATCATCAAATAATTCATATAAAAAAAATAACTTTATATTGTGAGCCATCATAACACATATATCAATACCATCATATAAACAATTTCCTAGGCTTTTCTCGTGATCAATGTTTACGCCCCATTGGCAGGGTTGTACTGTCCTCTTTTTGGGACTGGAACCTCCTTTTCATCCCCTTTCTTAAGGATGGTTCCTTTGGAACCTAAAGGTGCACTCCCTTGTTAAGGAGCTTCCTTTTTGGATCCTCAATAGTATGCTCCCTTGCTAAGGAGCTATCAAATGTGCACTGTCCCCTTTTTTGGGATTGTCCCTTGCTAAGGACTAGCTGCAGTATGATTGTCCCTTGCTAAGGACTAATACAATATTGAGCTTTTAATCACGACTTGCCATAGGTTTTCAAAACATATTCAAGATGCTCACATAAATAATCCATTCAAGATGCTCACAAAAATAATCCATTCATAATTCTAAAAAATATAAGAATATATTCACACATACAAATTTAATTAAGTTTAGGTTGTCCCACAAGTTTTTCATAAAACGAATAAGTAATGTGCACAACAAGCAATTATAAAATATCCATGTATATATAGAATAACAACATATTCCTTTGATATAAAATAGTTTAATTAATCAACACTGTTTGGGAAAACCCCCAAAATTAGCAAACACCACTTACCTCTTAGTTGCAACAATAAAAGGAATCAATTACCCTTGAGTAACAATGAATCAGTAGAATTAGAACCTAGCAATGCCAAAGATAGGTCCTTCAATACACAATTTCCTTCTTAAAAATCTATTTTCACACAAACAATTTTATCCTAGACAATACTGATACGTCCAAAATTTTACATTTATTTACGTAACTTTCCAGTTCACTTTCATCTTTAATTTAATTATTCTGTTTCATGTATTTTTACTATCTCTTAATCAAATCGCAGAAGCCACATTTTATAGTTCTATCAAATCAATCCTAAAGCCTATAGAGGACCATATCCCAGAGCAATCTTAAAGCCTTAAGACTTCTAATTGATGCTATGAATAAACATAGGTATGACTTGGTGGACTTAATTGACACGGCAAGTATTGTCAAAGCTAGCAACCAATTATATTTTGGATGTTGTGATTGCTTTTTGGCAAAAAGATTTAAAAACTTTAAATCTTCATAGCAAAAATATCATATTATATATATATATATATATATTCAATCTAATATTGGAAGCCACCAAAATAGCCTTAAATTATTACTCTAGTAGCCTATTGATCCCTTGATGCCTTAGAAAATGATAAGAAGGTGATGGTTATTTGGTCAACAATGGAGGTCATGTGTGAATGCATACCCTTTTCCCTTTCACATGGTGACCAAGTCCAAGCCTATCACTCTCTTTGGTTCAATTTCAAAGTCTGTGGCCCTTCCTGACAAATTGACCATCCTTATCTAATATAATACAATTATAGGAGCTACTAATAGATTGTCTAAGTTTATAACAATTGCTAACTATGATTATTCAAACTTCTTAAATCTAGAGCAAGACAGCCATACCTGGAACTCTGATGCATAGCTGTAGAGGAGAAAAGAAAAAGAGCTCAATTGTGTGTTGCGGCTAAAAAGAAAAAGAACTTCTTATGTCCATACTCGTGTAACTTAAAAGGGTAAAAGGCTAGGGTTATCACGGCCCATATTTTTACATATACTACCTTGGGCTTCATATCCCATAGCATTTATCTTATTTTTAATTTCTTAGGCCCAACTCAATTTAATCCATTTAATTGTAAGCCTCTTTTATAATTTATGTATAATAATTAAATTGGTATAAAAATACGAGGTGTTACATCCCCTGGCAGTCATGATAAGAAGATTTCCTTCAAGGATAAATTTATCAGTGAGATACCTGGAGCCTATATGCAGGCTTTTGATTTCTCAGAATATGTGGAAGATGAGGTCGAGTCAGAAACTAATTTGGAGAGTATTGGAGAAGTTTTTGCTGCTATGAATCTCTTGAGAGAGTCTAAACAACGCATCAGAGCCCCTTGGTCGAATGCTCTTATTATCAAGGTGTTTGGTAGATCAGTTGGGCTTAACTTTTTGAATTCCAAAATACATGCTTTATGGAAACTAACAAGTAAGCTTGACTGTGTAGACCTGGGATGCAAGTTCTTTCTCATCCGCTTTTCAGTTTATGAAGATCATGATCTGGTGTTAAAGAATGGACCTTGGTTTATAGGGGAACATTTTCTATCTATCAGACCATGGATTCCAAACTTCTGGCCAAATGTAGCTAATATTGCTTCTGTGGCAGTTTGGGTTAGACTTCCTCATCTGCCTATTGAATACTATAATGCTGAAGCACTAAAGGAAATAGGACAAGCCATTGGCACGGTCCTCCACATTGACACCCATATGGCATCAGAAGCTAGAGCTCGCTATGCAAGGCTTTGTGTTCGGGTGGATATCAATAAGCCTCTTATTTACACCATCTTGATTGAGAATTTCCAACAATCAGTACTATATGAGGGAATAAACAAATTATGTTTATCCCATGGCTAAGTTGGTCACCACCGTGAGGTCTGCCACTACAAGATCAGAACCCCCTCGCTCGACAAGCCAGATAGCTCCGTACCATCACGCAAGGTGGATGGGAATAGTAAGGACAACAGTACTAAGGTGCATCACATACCAGATAATGAAGAATTGCACCACGTATCTGACAGTACCAACAAAACCTTTCCTAGACAGATGGATGTCGATGGGTATGGGCCTTGGCTTTTTGTGACACGTAAAAAACATGGTGCTAAAGATAATAGGAGAAGTAATGGGAGTGAATCTCCCAAAGAAAACCGAAGTGGGCCCTATGCCAAGGAGTTGGCTGCATTAAACAAATCAGGCTAGGGCCTAGCGAAGGAGGGGAAAAGAAAAGCTAATGGGCCTCTAGAGGTCACTGTTAAGGACCTATCCGCTTCTGGGCTATCCTAGCAACGTGTCCAAAGTGTGAGACAGTCCAAGCTTCTTGGGGGTCATAAGGGCAAATCTCAAAAGCCTTCACAGAGGGTTAGTTCCTTTTCTAATTACCAGAAGTCCAACACCGCTCATATTAGTGGAGCCCCTATATTTTAGTCTTCATATTTTAGCTTCAGTGCTCCTCGCCACTCCAATAATGGAAACTTCATCTTCTCTAGTGAAACCCAGAGGGAAGTGGGTGTTAATAATGGAGGGAAACATCAGATCGAGAAAGAGAGCACTAAGGGATCCATCGTGGCATCTGATGGGGCAGCCTTGGTGGGTGTTCGAATCGGGCAGTCAGGGAAGGACGGAAATCAGAGTAGTAGCATGGAAGAGTGTGTAGCAGCCATCACCGGAGCCAGCCTTATGTGAATCCATTCCGACGCAACAAATAGTGGAAAGGAGAATGATGGTAATTCTTCTGATATCGACCTTAATGATGGGGACTAGGAGTGCCATGAAACTGCTTCAACTGCTTCATCCCACAACCATGTTCAACTTTCTCTCACTCCCAAGGGAGACGTTGATGGGAGCTCTTCAACTCTGCATCACTCTAATGCCAGGGAGAGACTACTCCTGGGAGATGCTGCGCCAGATAGGATGGACCCTGAGGGAGGAGGAGAAGCTTCTGGCCCCTTCCGAGGAATGTCCCATCTCTAATCTTTCCTTAATAAGGAACATAATTATTTGGAACTGCAGAGGGGCTCTCAAGCCTTCCTTTCAAGCTAATTTTCGTGAATTGGGTTCCAACCATGATCCAATTATTTTTGTTGTAATGGAGACTCGCCTCGGTGGTGAGAGGGCGAAAGAAATTACGGACAGGCTGCCTTTCCAAGGGGTGATTCACACTAACACAGTTGGTTTTGTTGGTGGTCTCTGGTTTTTGTGGGATCCAGATAGAGTTGAAATTACTAATCTAGCTAGCACAGAGCAGGAGATCCACACTCTGGTAAAGGTAAAATCCTCTTCCCTTAACTGGATTTTTACTGCTGTGTAAAATAGTCCAAGACATAGAGAAAGATGTATGGTTTGGAATAATTTAAATACTATTACTAACTCTCATAATTTACCTTGGATTATTGCCGGTGATTTTAATGAGCTATTATCCAATGATGAGAAACTTGGTGGTAGATCAATTAGCTTATACAGGGCTAAACTTTTCAAAGAATGTCTGACTCTTGCAATATGGGAGTTCTCGGTTTTAACGGTCCTAGATTCACTTGGAATAATAAGCATGATATTGGTTCTCTCATCCAAGAAAGGCTGGATAGGTACTTTGCTAATCCTCAGTGGTGCCTTCTTTATCCTGAAGCTCAAGTAACCCACCTACCTAGATGTTCGTCTAATAATTGCCCTGTTCTGATGGAAGTTCAGCCTAATCCTAATCTCAAACTCAACGAGCCTTTCAGATTCCAAAGTTTTTGGCTAGCAGATAATTCCTTCCCAAATGTGGTCCAGGATGCATGGTCTAACAATCTTGGTCTTCATGATGCAATTAAAAAATTTATTAAAAAGGTAGCAAAATGGAATCAGGTCCATTTTGGAAATATCTTTGCCAAAAAGAGGAAAGTTTTGGCTCGTCTTGGTGGTATCCAAAGAGTTATGGCAGAAAGGCCATCCGATTTTCTTATTAATCTGGAAAAGCAGCTTCAGATGGACCTTTGGAACATCCTTAACCAAGAGGAGGAATTATGGGCTCTTAAATCCTGCATTAATTGGATGATCCAAGGAGACCGAAATATGTCCTTCTATCATGTGTCTACTCTCATTAGAAGAAAGCACAATAAGATCCTCAACGTCAAAGATACCCAAGGAGAGTGGATAAATGATCTTCCTTCAATCATGGATTTTGTCAGGAACAACTTCTTAAAGTTGTTTGCCACTGAATTTACATCTTCCCCATTTGCCGCTACTCACAATGAGTTTGCTAGTCCTCAGCTTTCAGATGTTGAGTCTCAACTCATTAATCTCCCTGTGACAGATGAAGAAATTAAGCATGCTGTTTGGTCTTTGAAGGCTTTTAAATCCCCAAGACCTAACGGATTACACGTTGGGTTTTATCAAAGATTTTGGTTAGTGGTTGGCAGATTGGTGACTGAAGAAATTAAGAATATATTTAGGGATAAAAAAATTCCCTTGACTCTTAACCAAGCCCACATTGCCCTAATTCCTAAAATAAAAGGGTCGGAATCCATTGGGAGCTTTAGACCTATCAGTCTGTGCAACGCAGTGCACAAAGTCAT
Organism: Castanopsis chinensis; assembly: GCA_032878915.1. NCBI lineage: Eukaryota > Viridiplantae > Streptophyta > Magnoliopsida > Fagales > Fagaceae > Castanopsis > Castanopsis chinensis. The sequence continues at coordinate 1,710,746 of JAVQMG010000080.1, read as the reverse complement.
TACCAAGATCATTATGGCTAGAATTAGACCTCTTTTGGATAAGCTGGTCTCTCCTTTTCAATCAACTTTTTTGCCAGGAATGAAGGGAATGGATAATACTATCATTGCCCAAAAAATTATTCACACCATCAGCAGGAAAAAAGGCAAAGTCGGATACATGGTAGTTAAAATCGACCTAGAGAAAGCCTACGATAGATTGGAATGGTCCTTCATTCGTGAGGTTCTTTATGCAGTAAATTTTCCTCCTGATCTCATTCAGCTTATAATGAGTTATGTATCTTCTGCCACTACTTCGATTTTGTTTAATGGCAATGCTCTAGATCCATTCCTTCCCTCTAGGGGGATTCGCCAAGGAGACCTTTTGTCTCCATACCTTTTTATTCTTTGCATGGAAGTTTTAGGCAGAATTATAGAGGATAAGTGCTCTTATAAGCTTTGGTGTCCTGTAAAAGCTTCTACTAGTGATCCAGCCTTCTCTCATCTGTTTTTTGCTGATGATCTTCTCCTTTTTGCGAAGGTGGATTCTCAAAATTGTATAGACGTGAGGGAAGCTCTTGATGAATTTTGTTTGATCTCCGGGCAAAATATCAATCCCTCCAAGTCCAAGGTGTTTTTCTCTCCTAACATTCATGAAGATCTTAAATCAGAGTATTGTGAGGTTCTTGGATTTCCTTCTACCACAAATCTGGGGTCCTATTTGGGTTTCCCCATGAGGTATGCTAGGTCTTCTAATCAGGATCTTAATTTTGTTTTGGACAAAGTTAGCCGAAAACTAGCTAGTTGGAAGGCCAATCTTTTGTCCTTTGCTAGTTGGAGAGTTCTTATCCAAGCCACTACTAGTGCTATTCCCTCTTATATGATGCAAACCACATATCTGCCCAATAGAATCCTAGAGAATCTAGACAAATTAAATAGGAATTTTCTGTGTGGATCGAGTGATGTAAAAAGGAAAATGCATTGGGTAGGATGGGGAAAAATTACCTAACCAATTGCTAAAGGCGGCCTTGGTCTCCAATCTGCCAAAGGAAGGAATATTGCATATCTTTCCAAGTTGAACTGGAGACTTCACTTTGAAAAGGATGCCTTATGGGCTCAAGTTATAAGGAAGAAGTATCTCAACCCGAGAAGGATCTCGTCTACCAAGGAAAATTCTCTTCCATGCTCTCGAACCTGGAAAGCTTTAAAGAAGGGTATGGATATCTTTCAAAAAGGAATAAGATGGAGTTTGGGTAGAGACAGTAACATTAGTGTGTGGCATGACACTTGGACATCTCATGGCTCTTTGAGATCTTTGATGTATGGTCCTCTTACAAGGGAAGAAGTTGATCTTAAAATTAGGGACTTGGCTTCTGTAAATGGTTGGGATTGGGAGAAGATTTCCATGGTGCTACCTGCATATGTGCATAGGGAAATTCAAGCCGTGCCTCAAGCGTGTGTTGTTAACGAGGAAGATAAATTAATTTGGGCAGCTTCATCTAATGGGGATTTTAGCTTAAATAGTGCTTATAGCCTTGTAAATGAGGAAGATCAGCAGCTCTTTAATGGCAAATGGATTTGAAAAATTCCAGTTTTACCAAGGATTCAATTATTTCTTTGGATGTGCTGCCACAATAGCTTAGCAACTCAGGAACGTCTTGCTGCAAGAGGTATTCAAGTTAACACTTCTTGTCCGATATGCCCCTATAATTCAAAAACCATCATTTACCTTCTAAAGGACTGTCATGTGGCTTCTACTTGCTAGTAGAACTTGGGAATGGGTGATCTTGGGCTAGATTTTTATTCTTCAGACCTCTATACTTGGCTGGAAAATAATTACAAGTAGATCAAATCTTCCAGTCATCTCAAAATTCCTCGAAACATTCTTTTCTCCTTTGGAGTTTGGATCTTATGGAATCATCGCAACAGGGTGGTTTTTAAGAACAATTCATCGAGTTTTTTTATTCACAAGGAAGTCATTCAAAGAGCAACTGAATTTACCTTTTGTGCAAAAACTTCATCTTTTAGGAGACCAAGAGTTGAAAGATCCATTTGATGGGAAAGACCAGGCAGAGGCTGGTTCAAATTGAATACGGAAGGAACTTCATTAGAAAATCCTGGTGCAGCAGGTGGAGGAGGTCTTGTCCGCAATGATGCTAGTATTTAGGTTAGAGCATTTGCAAGGAATATAGGAAGCACCACTAGCTTTCTTGTTGAGCTTTGGGCTCTTAGGGACGGGTTACAGATGTGCCTACAGATTCATATCAACACACTTGAAGTCGAATTGGATGCTAAAGTTATTTCTGATTTGATGAACAATACCGGAAGCTCGAATGCTACTAACTATGCTATTGTGGCATATTGTAAGGAGTTGATATCCCAAATTCGTCAAGTGAATGTGCTTCATTACTTTAGAGAAGGCAAACGCTGTGCTAATGGCCTTGCTAGATTAAGATGCTCTTTATCTGCTAATATTATGTATTTCAGTTATTCCCCCCCCCCCTTCTATCCTAGATGCTTATATGTCAGATTTTTATGGTCTATCTCAAATCAGGCTTTGTCCTGCATCTGATGTTGTTTCCTCTTAGTTGAATGCGATATCCAGTTTACCCAAAAAAAACTTTTGCTATCAAAAATTACAAAACTTGGCACGACACCACTTACCACTGACCTCCACTATCAGTAATCTCCTTCTCAATTTCCACAACCCAAAGTTGACCCATGAACCTAACATTCCCATATTAATCCCATGGCAACACCCAATCACAAACTCAGTAAACCTATAACCAAAAGCTCCAAAACCCAGTCTACGTCATTTATGCCAAAATCTCCGGATTTCCTTTTCATGCCATATGACTTCTTCTTCTTTTTTCCCTCTTTTTCTTCCCACTCACCAAAAATATCCCCCATAGCACATAACCAGCTCTGCCATACCCAACCAACCTCACCCTCAGTCGACTGACTACAACAATCACATGCACCACACATTAAACACAAAAACTACACAAACATACATTGCAAACTACACACACACACACACACACACACACACACACACAAAATCCCAATCAGACCCAATAACCCATTCAGCCACTGGTCTAAAATCACCCAATTGCAAATGAACCCATCATCAGTAGCTCCAAACCACCACACACAAACCCCAATGATCGCTCACTGTCACCACTTTCCCTAACCAACCATTACCATAAAGCCAAAATTGTGCTTTCTTCGGAATCAGAATCCCAAGAACCACACCTTTGGCACAAACCCACTACCAACAGCCATAGCCAACACCCTTCATTTTAAAAAATAAAATGAAGGGTTTTATGATAAATTTTGTTAATTTTATGAAATACATTTATATCAAATAAAACTCATAAAATGCATAAGATATACATAAAGGTATAATTCATGACTACGCATGAAAGTTATTGCATTTTTTTAATTTCTATTAGCTAGATCACATTTCTTAAATAAACTGAACAACCATTTCACCACCCCATTATGCATGTAATGATTGGAATGTTGTTAGTTAGTACATGATTGCTTGATAAACTATATTGAATAAAAATTATTTTAATTCTATTTAAGAAATATTTTGTGAAATTTTCATTTTAATGTCCATTTTTTTAATGTAATAGATTTAATTTTTCACATTGGTTTAATTGAATAGTATTGTGTTTATACTTTTTTTAACTACAATTGATAATTCACAAAATGAGTAAACAACTTATTAAGTATTGCAAAAGATACAAATATGAACATTAACATGAGTATGAACATGAAGGGAGATTTCTATTCATTTTCTTGAAGAAAAAATGTACTTACAAAAAATTCAAATTTTTATTAGGTAAAGAAAAATTAAGTTATAGATAGCAAAATCAATAAACCAAAAATTTTGGAAGCCTATGATGAGCCATTACTTAGTTGAAACAACCCACAATACTCAAGGAATAAAAAAAAAACACCATCACAACTGCTTTAACTCACAGAAAAGTATATATATATATATATATTTTTTTTTTTTATTTAGAAATAATTACGATATATGCTAACTTCTGCCTGGACACTTTTCTGTCTAATTCAGTTCTGGATTTGGATCAGGTGCAATACCTAGGGTATTGCACCTGGTGCAATTCACCCATTCTCTCTCACATTTTCTTTTTACTTTTTTTACTTCTTAACTTTAACTCTCTAACTCTTTTTTAATATATTTTATTTAATGGTTGAGATTGAAAGTTTCTTTTTCAACCTTCAATCTCAACCCTTGATTACAATTGCACCTATTGCACCTGATCTAAATCCTTCAGTTCTATACCCTTTTAGCTTATCATGTGCTACGTGCCCCATTTTCAAATCCACTGCGTATTGTCCCATCTATTCAGCTTGTCCTGCACCCGAGGATTTGACGTGACTGAATACCTCACCGTGTCCAAGGTAACTTCTTCATCCACCACGATCGGACCACCACAAATTTCACCGTCTTTTCCACCCTTCATCTGAGATGTTGAGCTCCAATTTTCTACCTCCGTCTGCAGTTTCACTTTTTCCTTTTCACCTCCACTCTTGACAGCTCCTCCTGCCTTTAAACCTCAAATTATATTGAGTTGGTCTTGCTCTTGACATATGGCCAGTTGACTAGCTGACCAATTCTATTTCTGGTCCAGAGCATATTCTACAGTTATAGCAACTTCTACACTTGCAACAACGACGGATAAACCTTGTTATTCTACAGCAGGTAACAAACCCCTTTGATTTCTAACATTCTGAGAAGTGAGACTATTGAAAGGTGTTTATATATTTGTCTCCCTTAGCATTAAGTAAGACTTTTGAAAGTTGAGGGTACTTGGATTGGATAGCCTAACTAACAGAAAACTACCATTAGAAGAACAAGGCTCCACTGTCCTGCATTCTCACACCCTTTTAGTAGGTTGAAGTCTGATCAAGTTATGAGACTTCTTATCAAGAGAAACATGTTGTTTGCCCTTTGTTGCTTTTGTTTAAACCTTGGTGTTGCTATAGACACCATCACAAAATCCCAATCCCTCAAAGACCCTGGCAACATAGTTTCCAATGGGAGTGTTTTCAAACTGGGATTCTTCAGCCCTGTAAATTCTACCAATCGCTACATTGGAATATGGTATAGCAACATTTCTGTATTCACTGTCGTATGGGTAGCTAACAGAGAGACACCACTCAATGATTCTTCTGGGTTTCTTACTATATCTGAAGATGGCAATCTTGTAGTACTAGATGGAAAAAAAGAGATTCTTTAGTCATCAAATGTTACAAATTCTGTTGTTAATTTGAGTGCCCCGCTTCTGGATTCGGGGAACCTTGTACTGCAAGAAAAAACCACAGGGACAATCATATGGGAGAGCTTCCAACTTCCTTGTGATACACTCTTGCCCAAGATGAAAATTAGTACTAACGTAAGAACAGGTAACAAAGTGCAATTGACATCATGGCAAAGCCCTTCTGGTCCATCCATTGGAAGCTTCTCTGCCAATATTCAACCTCTGAATCTTCCTCAAGCATTCATTTGGAAATATGGTAGCCCATATTGGTGCAGTGGTCCATGGAACAATCGGGTCTTCATTGGAATACCAACTATGGCTTATGAATTTCAGGACGGATTTAGTCTTATTAATGATCATCAAGGAACATTTTCCTTGAGTTTTTCTTTTGTGCATTATTCGTCGTTACATCTTGCACTCAATACGCATGGAAATATATTGCAAAGATATTGGGATTATGAGAAGGAGAATTGGGAGGTCACGTTAGTTCTGCCGACTGAGTGTGATTTTTATGGTAATTGTGGGGCATTTGGAAGCTGTAATTCACAGAATACACCAATTTATAGCTGTTTACAGGGGTTTGAGCCAAAGAACACAAAAGAATGGAATAACGAAAATTGGACAAATGGATGTGTTAGGAGGACACAGTTGTAGTGTGAGAGGGTGAACACTGGCAGTGAAGGCAGCAAAATGGATGGATTTTTGAAACTGAATATGATGAAAGTGCCAGACTTTGCAGATTGGTCACTCTAGAAGCTGATTGCAGACAGCAGTGTTTAGAGAATTTTTCTTGTATAGCTTATGCATATGATACTGGCATTGGTTGTATGTCATGAACTGGAAGCTTAATTGACGCACAGAAATTCTCTAGCGTCGGAGTTGATCTTTACATTCGTCTTGCCACTTCAACCCAACCCCCATAACACCTCAGCTCCCCAAGCTAATGAAATCCTCGTTATTGGACCAAAAAAGAGAGGAAAAGTAAACATATTTATTTAACTATTTTATTTGAATTAGTGTAACGAGTTTTTTCTGATTTACAATTACAAAGCTAGACATGAAAAAAATTGTCACAATCACTGTGATCATTGGAACGGTTTCGATTTCAATCTGCACTTACTTATTATGGAGGTGGATATCTAAACATAAAGGTAACACTCTGACAAAATAACACAAGGACTTGGAAATTTTGCTATATGTTGGAGATTACTCACAACTGTAGTGGAAATCAGCAAGGAAAAAGAAAGAAAAGGAGATCTTATTGTTCAACAGAGGGGAAGCACATAAAATTTCTCCTAGTGACAACCTGAACCAAGTTAAAGTCCAGGAACTACCACTATTCAATTTTGAGAAGCTGGCGAGTGCAACAAACAACTTCCATCTATCAAACAAGCTTGGTCAAGGTGGATTTGGTTCCATATACAATGTAATGGTTGCTCTTCTAAAGTTTTATTATCAAATACTATGAATATATAGTTAATAATTTGAGTTTTTTTTTTTTTTTTTTTTTTTTTTTTTTTTTTTTATAGGGAAAACTGTCAGATGGACAAGAAATTGCAGTAAAAAGACTTTCTAGAACCTCTGCACAAGGGTTCGAAGAATTTAAGAATGAGGCAGTGGTAATTTCTAAACTCCAACATTGGAATCTTGTTAGGCTCCTTGGCTGCTGTGTTGGAGGAGAAGAGAGGATGTTGATCTACGATTACATGCCAAACAAAAGTCTGAATGCATTTCTCTTTGGTTAGTTAATTTTGACATTCTTTCTTAATACAAAAGAATTTTACATATTTTCGTTGTTCATAGGAATATTGTCAGTATGCTATGACTTTGTTGTGATATTTCACTTAAAACATAGCTTTCTAATTACTTTCACCTTATGTTCTTTAGCAGTCTTCATGTTCATTTACCTTGTAAGATTAATCCTCACTTTCTTTTGATAAAATTCATTAGATCCATGCAAATATGAACCACTAGATTGGAGACAAGATGTGAATTGCTAGGGTATTGCAATAATAAGTAACATTGATACAACAATGGGTTGGTATTACATTTTGTGCGCACTTTGTCAAAGGAATGTTAAATTACAAATAGGATCAATTTGGTGTGCAAATGTAAAACAAAAATAAATTTTTCTATCCCAAAGTTAGAGACACTCACATTAATTACATACTCTCCAAATATTTATAATATATTTATCTCACTATAACTACTGTATATATACAATTGCAAACTACTTTAGATACAGGATTCAAATTGAAGTTTTTAATACAACTAACAAAACAAAGTTTGTGATATTTGATCGAGATGCCGAGAAAATCCTAAATAAATGTACAAGATTGAGATCTTGCTGAAAAATAAATTAAGGTACAACTTATTTAAATTATTATAAAAATATTGATATTGGAGAAGGAATCCCACGTGATTTGAAAAAAAAAATTAGGAAAAAAATGGATTTCTCTACTTCATCTGAATGAATTCAATCTAAAAGATAGTTTTGAAAATTACATAGTTGCACCATCAAATGATAAAAAGGAATGGAAGAAAAAAAAAAACACACAATTCAACATGCTATGTTAATTCTTTTTGCTGCACTATTCCAAAATTAACAAAAATAAAAAATTTACAAAAAATTGTCACATCATTGAAATTTAATATAAATGCAAATATCTATGAAAAATCTTAGCAACAAAGTCCAAACTTTATAAGATCTAATCAAGAATCTCTCAGTGCCAATTCATTAGTAATTAACACAAATGATGCAACAAAAGGAAAAAATGATGAAAGCTCAAAAATTAAATAAATATGGACGGACTAAATTCCAAATGTTGAATATGGAGAAACTGATGATGACAACAAGCGTCACCATACCCCAATAACAAAGCATTGAAGAAAAAACAATTCGTAATGAAGCTTTTTTATTACATCACATAATAAAACTCAATAATATAAAATGGATTAATATCCTTTTATCAACTTTTATTATACAATATTACTCCAAGTTGTTTTCATTACTGTTCATTACTTGAACAAAATAATTATAATAGATATATATGTGTAATTTATAATTGTTACTTTTTATGATGAACTCATTACTAACAAAGTTTTATAATAAATATGCTATAATATATGTATAATTTTTTCAGAAACAAATTTACATAAAACATTATAACATTATCCGTGCATCGCACGGGAAACTTACTAGTTAGGAAAAAAGGAAAAGAAAGGCATCAGAAACCAAGGTCTTAAAAGTACATTATGCAAAGTGATCAAAATCACATACTCATCAAATATCCCATGAGAAAACGGCATGCCCTCTTTTGTTTTGGAGGTAATAGTATTTAGTATTTTTAAATAAAATATATATATATATATATATATATATATATACTTCTGTCAACTCAAGAAGTCTCAAGTCCATTAGGTCCAGAAAACAGTAATAACCTAGTACTTTCTTAAACTCAACCACAATGTAAGAGTGGTGCATGGATATGGTCCACTATATTGTCAGTAATCTATGTGAGTCCATTAAAATTCAGGAACAGAAACCAACTAGAAGGAACATAAGATTAAATTAAATAGTTCCAAGTTCTCCACCTCACTATCAACCATGCGCTAACACAATGATCAAATGATTCCACCAAATTTATGTCACTGGTAATTTGCCACCATGAACTGCATTTTTCTTTTTCTTTTTCTTTTTCTTTTTCTTTTTTTAACAAGTGACAGACTACTAGCAGTGCTTCTATGTGCAAATGTTTTAAGCTCTTTCAAGGGGCTGGTAAGCATGAACACAATCAAAGAAAATACATCCTAAGGATAACATCATAGTTTTCAACATACCAAAGAATCTATGAGACAATATTAGAAAGAACTGAACCAAGACCCTTTATTCTTTGGTCAGAAAAAATATTCCATAATAAACCTAGACCCTTTAGCAAAAGAATGACCAAAATAATACTTCTAAGCTTTCATCAAAAAATAATTTGACAGGAATGAATATGAAAACTTGAGCACAAATGCATATGTTGAGCCGTGAATTTAAGGAGGGCTTACATCTTTCAATCCAACATATCTAGACTCTATGTGGGAATTCTTTTCAAAAGCTTGAAATATATTCCAACCCCACTCTTGTTATGTCTTGTTGCCAGTTAAACGCCAGAGGTAAAAGATTGACTTAACTGTCTCGGGTCTCAAAATGTTCCATGATGTGCCCACAGTTATGTCCTAAAACAGGTATTTGTAGTGTAAGACACACACATACACACAGACAAAAACATTGTATATCACAAGAATAGGGATAACTCACCTGCCCAGAATGAAGGAAATAACTCTCCCCAACCAATTTTGTTGGTGTTGATTGATAGATGTTGTAGTAGGTCCAAGCAAGCTGCAAAAGAAAAAATAATAGAATCTAGTCAACTGTCAAAAAAGTGATAGCTGTACAAGGCATGACATAGTGGAATGAATGGGATCAATGGTGCGAGGAAATACCAACCATCCCCCTCCCCTCCCCAAAAAAGGATAAGAAATTAAAAATACTATATTGTATCTCATCTTGATCTCTTGCCCCTTTGTCAAAGCACATGAGTGCTCTAGATTCTTGGAATCTCCAAACAGGTATTAGATTAAAAGCCATGCTGATGCTTCTTGACCAAAAGCTCAAAGCAAGGAAACAAATGACTGAATATGTCCTCAACAAATAAATAAAGTACAAAACAAAAAGCATGAGTTGAAGTGGAAATATGCAAAAGTCATAGAAGGTTTCTTGATTGATCAAAAGAATGAAAAGACAGTAGGACTTTTGCTACATTTCCACAACTGAGAAGTGCTAAATATTTGAGATATATAGCAATATCAGAAAACCAGATCATGATATGGAAGATATTTTTATTGTAGATGAAAGTTCCATTAATGTATAGTCAGCTGTTCAATATCTTCTTGTAAATTTTAATTTGGAGTAAAATGTCTAATAGACAATATGGTTTTAATGGCAGAGAATCACTTATAAATATTGTTCTAAAAACTGAACTGGACCAGTCGGTTCAACCATCAACCAGCATCTATACTGGTCCAGTCATACACATTCTCTCAAAACCGAGAAAAAACCATCACTTATTAGAAGCCACCACCGAGCTACCACATTAGCATGATTTCCCTCAATCAAAGAACTTTTGCTATGTGAGTGGAGAGTCAAAATGGTTGCCTTAAGGAGCTCGCTTGAGCTCTCCTGTGAAGAAGAAGCAGAACTTTGTCGTAGCACAAAGAAAGCCAAAGAATCTCATCAAGCTAAGGCAAACTCTGAGGCCAGATTGCTAGGTTCTAATTCCTACACCCCCCCTGGCAGTCACGATAAGAAGATTTCCTTCAAGGATAAATTTATCGTTGAGATACCTGGAGCCTATATGCAGGCTTTTGATTTCTCGAAATATGTGGAAGATGAGGTCTAGTCAGAAACTAATGTGGAGAGTATTAGAGAAGGTTTTGCTGTTGTGAATCTCTCGAGAGAGTTTAAACAACGCATCAGAGCCCCTTGGACAAATGCTCTTATTATCAAGGTGTTTGGGAGATCAGTTGGGTTTAACTTTTTGAATTCCAAAATACATGCTTTATGGAAACCAACAGGTAAGCTTGCCTGTGTAGACCTGGGATGCAAGTTCTTTCTCATCTGCTTTTCAGTAAAGGAAGATCATGATTTGGTGTTAAAGAATGGACCTTGGTTTATAGGGGAACATTTTCTATTTATCAAACCACGGATTCCAAACTTCAGGCCAGATGTAGCTAATATTTCTTCTGTGGCAGTTTGGGTTAGACTTCCTCATCGCCCTATTGATTACTATAATGCTGAAGCACTGAAGGAAATAGGACAAGCCATTGGCATGGTCCTCCGCATTGACACCTATATGGCGTCAAAAGTTAGAGCTCGCTATGCAAGGCTTTGTGTTCAGGTGGATATCAATAAGCCTCTTATTTACGCCATCTTGATCGGGAATTTCCAACAACTGGTCCTATACGAGGGAATAAACAAATTATGTTTCTCCTATGGCCGAGTTGGTCACCACTGTAAAGTCTGCCACTACATGATCAGAGCCCCCTCGCCTGACAAGCCAGATAGCTCTATACCATCACGCAAGGTGGATGGGAATAGTAAGGACAACAGTACTAAGGTGCATCACGTACCAGAGAGTGGAGAATTGCACCACGTATCTGACAGTACCAACAAATCCTTTCCTGGACAGATGGATGCCGATGGGTATGGGCCTTGGCTTGTTATGACACGTAAAAAACATGGGGCTAAAGATAACAGGAGAAGTAATAGGAGTGAATCTCCCAAAGAAAACAAGAGTGGGCCTTTGCCAAGGAGTTGGCTACATTAAACAAATTAGGCTTGGGCCTAGCGAAAGAGGGGAAAAAAAAAGCTGATGGGCCTCTAGAGGTCACTGTTAAGGACCTATTCGCTTCTGGGCTATCCTACCAACGTGTCCAAAGTGTGAGACAGTCCAAGCTTCCTGGTGGTCATAAGGGCAAATCACAGAAGCCTTCGCAGAGGGTTAATTCCTTGTCTAATTACCAGAAGTCCAACTAGGGCTGTCCAACCCACCCGGCAACCCGCCCAACCCGCCCAAACCGCCCGTACCCGACCCGCATCCACCCGATCCGACTGCTCCGGTGGTCGGACGCGGGTCCCGTTCTCCAAAACCCGATGCCGGCGGGTCGGTTTCGAGTCCCCTCTTTCAAAACCCGTGAAACCCGACCCGCCCGAAGAGCATGAACGTTTGGCGAATTTTCCAGCTTTCCGACGCGATTTTAGCTTGGTTTCGCAGATTTCATCAACCAAAACAATTAGATCCGAGCATATTTGGTGAGATCCAAGCTTATTTCGGAGAGATCTCGACCATACTTCGCGAAATCCGACGAGATTCAAGGAGATCCGAGCTGATTTCCGGCGAGATTCGAGGAGATCCAAGCTGTTTTCGGCGAGATCTCGACCATATTTGGTGAGATCCGGCGACATTCGAGGAGATCCAAGCTTGTTTCGGCTCTTTTCGGTGCAAACATGTTGGGTTTTCGCAGATTCCGGCGAGTTCTTTGCAGATTCCGGCGAGTTTTTGAAGATACTTGCAGAATCCAGCGAACTGTTGACCCGCCCGAACCGACCGAAAACTACTCGAACCCGAAACCGACTCGACCGATAGACGTCGGTCGTCGGTTTCGGGTCTCTCCGCCTTCCACCCGACGCCGGCGGGTCGGGTCCGGGCTGGGTCGAAAACCGACCCGGCCCGACCCGTGGACAGCCCTGAGTCCAACACCACTCATATTAGTGCAGCCCCTATTTTTTAATCTTAAGATTTTAGCTTCAGTGCTCCTCGCCACTCCAATAATGGAAATTTCATCTTCTCTAGGGAAACCCAGAGGGAAGTGGGTGTTAATAATGGAGGGAAACATCAGATCGAGAAAGAGAGCACTAAGGGATCCATCGTGGCATCTGATGGGGCAGCCTTGGTGGATGTTCGAATCGGGCAATCAAGGAAGGACGGAAATAGGAGTAGTAGCGTGGAAAAGTGTGTAACAACCATCACTGGGGCTAGCCTTATGCGAATCCATTCCGACACAACAATTAGTGGAAAGGAGAATGATGGTAATTCTTCTGATATCGACCTCAATGATGGGGACCAGGAGTGCCCTGAAACTAGTTTAGGTGGTTCATCCCACAACCATGTTCAACTTTCTCTCACTCCCAAGGGAGACGTTGATGGGAGCTCTTCAACTCTACATTACTCTGATACCAGGGAGAGACTACTCCTGGAAGATGCTGCGCCAGATAGGATGGACATTGAGGGAGGAGGAAAGGCTTCTGGCCTCTTCTAAGGAATGTCCCATCTCTAATCTTTCCTTAATGATGAACATAAATATTTGAAACTGTAGAGGGGCTCTCAAGCCTTCCTTTCAAGCTAATTTTCCTGAATTGGTTTCCAACCATGATCCAGTTATTTTTGTTGTAATGGATACTCGCTTCAGTGGTGAGAGGGCGAAAGAAATTACGGACAGACTGCCTTTCCAAGGGGTGATTCACACTAACACAATTGGTTTTGTTGATGGTCTTTGGTTTTTATGGGATCTGGATAGAGTTGAAATTACTAATCTAGCTAGCATGGAGTAGGAGATCCACACTTTGGCAAAGGTAAAATCCTCTTCCCTTAACTAGATTTTTACTGCTGTGTACGCTAGTCCGAGACATAGAGAAATATGTATGCTTTGGAATAATTTAAATACTATTGCTAACTCTCATAATTTACTATGGATTATTGCTGGTGATTTTAATGAGTTATTATCCAATGAATTATTCAAGGTGGATTTGGTTCCGTGTACAAGGTAATGGTTGCTCTTCTAAAGTTTTATTATCAAATACTATGCATATATAGTTAATGATTTGAGTTTTGTTTATAGGGAAAACTGCCAGATGGACAAGAAATTGCAGTAAAAAGACTTTCTAGAACCTCTGCACAAGGTTTCGAAGAATTTATGAATGAGGCAGTGGTAATTTCTAAACTCCAACATCGGAATCTTGTTAGGCTCCTTGGCTGCTGTGTTGAAGGAGAAGAGAGGATGTTGATCTACGAATACATGCCAAACAAAAGTCTAGATGCATTTCTCTTTGGTTAGTTAATTTTGACATTCTTTCTTAATACAAAAGAATTTTACATATTTTCTTTGTTCATGGGAAAATTGTCAATATGCTATGACTTTTTTGCGGTATTTCACTTGAAACATAGTTTTCTAATTACTTTCACCATTTGAACTTCTTTAGCAGTCTTCGTGTTCATTTACCTTGTAAGATTAATCCTCACTTTCTTTTGATAAAATTCATTAGATCCATGCAAATATGAGCCGCTAGATTGGAGAAAGCGCTTTAACATTATTGAAGGAATTGGTCGAGGTTTGCTCTACCTTTATAGGGATTCAAGATTAAGAATTATTCATAGAGATCTAAAGGCAAGTAACATCTTGTTGGATAAAGAGCTAAATCCAAAAATATCATATTTTGGTACGGCTAGGATTTTTCGAGGTAATGAAGACCAAGCAAATACTAGAAGGGTCGTTGGAACTTAGTAAGTACCATTAGTTTGCCTAATTCAATTTGTTAATAATACAAATATTTGAGATAACAAGATTTGGATGTGTTTTATTGTTTAAATTCAGTGGCTATATGTCCCTTGAATATGCAATAGGAGGGCGATTTTCAGAGAAATCAGATGTCTTCAGTTTTGGTGTTATTACTCGAGATAGTTAGTGGAAAAAAAAACACTAGCTTTTATAATGATGAGGAGTTCCTAAGCCTTCTAGGACTTGTAAGTCATCTCATTGCCTCATTTTTTGAAAGCTTCCATTGCTTTTTGTTCTTTGAAGTTTTGGTATTGGAGCTAACAATTTCAATCATGTTTTCATTTCTCCAGGCATGGAAATTGTGGAATTCAAACAACACTGTAGCATTAATAGACCCGATGATATCTGAACCCATTTTTGAAATGGAGATTTTGAGATGCATACAAGTTGGGCTATTGTGTGTTCAAGAATTTGCTAAAGATAGGCCGACTATATCAGTTGTTGTTTCTATGCTTAAAAGTGAGATTGTTGATATGCCTCGTCCGAAGAAACCAGCATTCACTGAAAGATTGATTGCCTTAGATACAGATTCTTCTCAACGCGGGAAAAGTATATTCTCTGTTAACAATGTTACTGTGACAATGGTTCAAGGTCGATAGCTAGCATGTGTTCTTGACATATTCACTTTGTGTAACCATAAAACTAGCAACAATTTATTATTTTGTGTAAACATTGTAGCAACATCTCTCTCTCACACCACCCCCATTTACACACGTTATCTAATGATCGAGAAAGTTCAAGACATGACATTTCTTTAGAGAAATTCGAGTTTTTCCTAGTCCCATGCGCTTTTGTGAGAGGGCCCTTTTTGGGAAATATGAGAGAACTATAGCAAAATGCTTAGGGACTAACAAAAATGCTATCAAACTCAGAGAGTAAATAACAATCAGCAACTTAAAATTCAACAATGATAACCAAATGTAACCTTGTTTATTTACCTCAAATTAATAAGCAAACCACAAAAATTGGGCTAGAGGAGATGATAATGTTTCCCAAAAGGAAATTCAGAGTCCAAGAGAAATCAATATATATATATATAAAAGCAGAGACCTCATGTGAGAGTGCATAGGTCCTGCCACATGGCATTCTAATATTGCATTTAACATTTTTATACCCTTTTTCATTAAGTTTTTTTTTACAGTTACCTAATAAATCATAGTAATTTATTTTTACTATTATATAAATTTAGCATTTTTTACCTCTTTTTATTAAGTTTTTTTTTTACTGTTACTCAATAGATCATAATAACTTATTGCATTTAACTTTTTTTACCTTTTTTTTATTAAGTTTTTTTACTGTTACCCAATAAATTATTGTAACTTATTTTTACTATTATATAAATTTAGCATTTTTTTACCTCTTTTTATTAAGTTTCTTTTTTACTGTTACCCAATAAATAATAGTAACTTTTTTTACTATTATATTGATATGAGTTGTTCTTGACAATTAGACCAACTAGTATGTAACCCATGCTACCGCACGGGAATGAATATAATTTAATAAAACAATGAAAAAAAATATATTGCATTTTTTTATTTAAGTGATACTATTAGTTTTTTTTTAATTATTATTAATCATGAGTTTAGTCATATTTAAAAGACTTAGTTTATTCATGTTAATAAATCTTAGTATTATGCAATTTTTTAACAAATATTTTTATCATACAAAATTCTAAAGAAGGAATGCTACATATATATATATATATATATTCAAGGTTGATTCATAGACGGTACATATAGCTATAATTAAGTTGCTTTATCGTAAAACAATTTTTAACAAAATATTTTAATCACGTAAATGTGAATCACATAACATGCATCTCATAACAATATATAACAATAGAATAACGTGAATCTCATTAAAAAAAATTTAATCAATTAAAAGTCACTAAAATTATGAGCATAAAACGTAAAGACAAACAAATAGGATAAGTGCTAATTGTATATATGATCTGCAATATAGCTTGAGTTCATATCTTCACCAATCGTATATAAGTCTGAGTTTTGATAAGTAAAGATCTAAGAAGATTGTGGTTTAATCTTGAAAAGATTCCCATATTTAATAATTAAAAAAAAAAAAAAACTATATATCCAAAGTCTACCTTTGCAGTAAACACTATATATCTCTTTAACACTCCAAAGAAAGAAAGAAAAAAAAAAAAAAAAAAAAAAAAAAAAAAAAAAAAAAAAAGAGCCCATCATCAATCCTATAAACCAAAAATTCTTGAGAGAAAGAGATTGAGAACATAGGACGAAAATAAATAGATCTAATGAAAATAAAGAGTGAGAGCTAGATTATAAACTCCATAAAACTTGCGAACAAAAAAATAATAATAATAAAAGAAAATCATATCTAATTAACAATTACCTTGCATATGAAACCTGCCTTTGTAAAGGAGATATATAATTGATCTGCAAAACAGAGGGAGAAAAAGAGAGATTAGATTGAATTTTGCAGAGACGGAACGAAACCAAAAAAAAAAATCTTGATAAAACAGATTTAGTAGAGAAGTAGAAATTGAATTTTGCAGAAAGAGAGAGGAGGTTCGGATGAATATGAATAGTGGAGGCGTGTTTTTTTTTTTTTTTTTTTTTTTGAGAAAAAATACATGAAATAAAAAAATTACAAGAGAAATCTATGGAAAACCTCTTCTTATATAGGAGAGTTGTATTGGAGATGGGAAGATGAACCTTGAAATATGCAGATGTGGGGAGATAAACCTTGAAACATGCAGATGTGGAGAGATGAACCTTGAAACACACAGGTATGATGAACCTTGAAATATGCAGATATGGGGAGATGAACCTTGAAACACGCAGGTGTGATGAACCTTGAAACACGCAGGTGTGGCAAAAAAAAAAAAAACACATCGAAATTACAATTGATTCACTTAAATTTAGAAAAATGGAACCACATGAATCTTGACACATGGCACAAAATTAGGATTCTAATTTAGAATTGCAATTGGAGATTCTCTCTGCTTCACCTATTATATATATATATAGATTAGACCAAAAGTTATTCACTATAAAATTGATTACCTATTAAAAGTAGACTAAACCTTATGAAAAACTCAGACCCAATTCTTACCTTACATTTTATGACCCAAATTTGACCATTTTCACGTGTAAATCAAAGCAAAAACTCTTACCCTCTTACAAACTCTCTTCTTCCTCCCTCACGTATAGATGATATTCCTAGAAAATCTCATTCTCATGAAATATCTCTTCATTTTTCCCCAATTTCAATTCAATATGTTTTTGTCTATTAATAATATTCTATGCAATTTATGCGGACAAATTCTTGATCATCGACTAGTGCAACAAAAATCATTATATATATAAAAGCAGAGACCTCATGCGGTAATGTATGAGGTCTTGTCAAGTGGCACTCTAACTTTGCATTTAGCTTTTTTTTACCTCTTTCATTAAGTTTTTCTATATTAATGTGTTGTGATGGTTTCAAGCATTTTCACCTTTTAGATTTCTATTAAAAAGTGAGAATACATAATTTGATCAATTCACCAATATTTCATACTTTTTTTTCTTTTTTGATGAAGTTTCATACTTTTGTCACAACCCATAATTTTGAGAAAAGTTTGTGCTCTAGAAATTCTTAGCACAATCCTTCAGACAGTCCCATTATTTTTTCAAAGAAGACCTTTCTTTTGAAGAAATTGTTTAATGCAATCCCTCTATGTACAACTCTCTCTTCTTCCCTTTCCCTTTCCCTTTCCTTAGTTTTTCCTCCCCTCTTTTCTTTTCATCTCCCTTACAACCAAAGAGGATATTAGTGTCCAAATTTAACTAATAAAAAAGAGTTTTTTGAGGATATTAATAAAAAGAGTTTGAATTTGGTAAGAATAGGGTGTAAAATTCATATTTTACACCATCCAATAAGAGATGTTACACCAGTTTTTTACTTAAAACTCAGTACATCATAACACACTGAATAACATCTTAATAAACTCCCAATTTGGTTGAATTTTCATATGAGCATTATAATTGATTGAGTGTGGTTGTTTTTATTCTTTAATACAAGATAAGATGATGTGGCATGTTAGAATTGGATGGTGTAAAACTTGGGTTTTAAACCACATCTTTATAGAATTTAATCTTTAATAAAAATATGTAAAAATATGTTTAATTACCGTTTTAGTCTTTAACACTTGTACTATGTATCAAAATGGTTTTTAACATCTTAAACGTGTCAAAGATTTATATCAAAATAATATTAAGCGATACATGAAAAGAATTGATGTATCTAAGATTAATATCAAAATAATATTTTTAAACCATCTATGCTATCCTTTGAATTATCAGATGTCCTTAATTAGAAAATAAAATAAAATATTTGAAAATATATTAATTGCATCTCCATAAATAAATGAGATGTCATTTTATTAGAAGAAATTGGAAATTTCTTTTCTTATCTTTTCCTTTGCTTTCTTGGCAACCAAATGAGGTCTAAGTCATGACTTTTTAGTTAAAGTTCTCATGAACATCGTCTAAAAAATACTATTTACCTAATTTTAAAATGAAAATTAAAAAAAAAACAAAAAACAAAATTAGGTATACAATGTCAAATTCCATAGTCTCCTATTACATCAAATGAGTGTTTAATTTTTCTCGCAAAGTATTGAATGGTAAAGCTTCTGGGCCATAGTCTCAATTACAACTCTTAATCATGTTGGACTTAGATGACACCAATCAACAACGTATCATTATGAGATGCAAAAAAAATTTGGTGTGTACACAACGTTTAGTGTGGATGAAAAGAAATTTAATAATATTTTAATTAATTAGGTTAGTATGGGACCTATTTCAATTTAATGATCCTAGAATTTTTTATACAAGTAATAATCAAGGAAACTTCCACCTAAAATAAGTCGGACTTTTGGCAAGAGAGAAAATTGATATCTAGACAAGTCAAGCTAAGGCTAGCCAAAATGGACCAGGTAATGAATATAATTAGTGTCATGTCAACAAGGTAAGAAATCAATTTCCTAATTATTTTTCTATTTTATGTTTAAAAATTGATACATTCATTTAATAAAAGTAGTGTGTAACCTGTGCATATGCACATGTACATTTAAAAACAATTACAATTATATATATATATATATATATATATATATGATTTAGAATTTAATTGGATCTAGACTCCGCACTTCCATCGCAACTACTTTAGCTCAAGGAAAACAATATATATCTCTATATCTTTTTTTTTTTTTTTATTTAGAAATAATTACAATATGCTGTCAACCCTGCAACTTGAAATTTTTTCCCCTGACTCCTGCCAATTTGAACCTTTTTTCCCTTCAACTCCAGACACTTTGTGTATAGGGAGGTGCCAATTCAGTTACATGGCCCTCGACATATATATCTCATTTAATAAATACAAAACTTCTTTAAAAAAAATAATATGTTTATCATAATTAAGGAAAATCATAATGGGTAATTAAGTTGAGCATATGTGAAAAAAGCATATACATACCACAAATGGTAAAGGAGAAAGAAAAAGTTGATAATCTCTTTTAATATTGTTAATTACTTTGCCTCAATCAGTCGCCCAAACAACAAACCGCTTATTCATACCACAACCACAAATGACAATGTAACATTAGCCATCTGTAATTGCTAATCTGAAAGTACAGATTTCTTTAATAGCTCTACCTTCGTTTCTTTTGGCTAATATGTCTTTACTGAATCAAAATCAAACCACAAAAATCATATAAAAATCACCAAATTAGAGTTTAAAATTATAATTAAATTTTTAAAAGAAATCTAGGCACATTTGCACAAAAATTCCATGTAACTAAGTCACACTTAGGAATATTGGACCATTTTTCTTTTGTGTAAATAGGGGGGTCCCATGGGATGAGAGGACTAACAATTTTCTCTCCAAAACATTTATTATAAGAACACAAAAGTTTTCCATTGTAGAATTTTCATGATTATAGATCATAAATAGCCAACTAATCAAATTAGAGTTTTTAGTACCTATCTCAATTTCACATCATTAAGAACAAACTTCAATGTATACAATGTCAAATTCTATAGTCTCCTATTACAACAAATGAGTGTTTAATTTTTCTCTCAAAGTGTTGAATGGTAAAGCTTCTGGGCCATAGTCTCAATTACAACTCTCAATCATGTTGGACTTGGATGACACTAATCAACAACGTATCATTATGAGCGTGGATGGGAAGAAATTTCATAATATTCTAATTGGTTAGGTTAGTAAGGGTCCTTTTACAACTTAATGATCTTGAAATTTTGTATACAAGTAATAATCAAGGAAACTTCCACCTAAAATAAGTCAGACTTTTGATAAGAGAGAAAATTGATGTCTAGACAAATCAAGCTAAGGCCAACCAAAATGGAACTGGTAATGAATATAATTAGTGTCATGTCAACAAGGTAAGAAATCTGACAGGCCACAAATGCGTTGACCCCTTGTGATAACTTAGATTAATTAATTAGCCCAGTTCTTAATTAATCAAATTAACATGCAATATCACGTGGTAGCACAAACAAATCACCAAACTATGTAATGCAGCGGAAAATAAATGACACAGTGATTTGTTCACGAATGGGGAAAACCCGGCAAAAACCCCACCGGGTGATTTAAGGTCACCACTCCCGAAACTCCACTATTATCACAACAAGCAGTTACAAGTAAGGAATCCCAAGTACCTCACCAACCTACAGTTGAACTCTTACCCCAATACCCAATTGGACTTGTTCTGTAGTGACAGTCTCTCCTTTCAATGCACGGCTCCCAAGTACGTGACTAACCAGATGCGCGGATCCCAGTACGCGACTTCAAACACCAACTAGAGAGAGAGAGAGAGTTGGCTGCAAAGTTCTTCAAATCATCAAGGATGAACTAGGGCACGAACTTTGTCTGTCAGATCACAAATTGCATGAACAACAAGTTCTCAATGAATGTGCAACTTGTATCTTCTGATCTCCTTTCTTGACGGCCCTTAAAATAATCCTTTTATATGTCTAGGGTTAGGAGAAAAGAAGTCCCAAAGACACACTCACGGATTGGACTTGAAACAGAACAGAAAATCTGTTTCTTTTAATTCTCGACAGATAGAGGTGTCGAGAGGTGTCGAGATAGCTGTTGAGGCTCGGGCAAAATAGCTTCTTTAAAGCTCGATAGATGTATCTGTCGAGGTATGTGTCGAGCTTTAAAACCTTGCACTTCCTAGCTTGTTTCTTGGACAGACTTTGACGGCTTCAACACTTAACCTTGAACCACTGTTTCTTGAAGTGTTAAACTTATCCTAAATCTACCCAATTACAAGTAAAGTGCGTTTTGTCTAAGGATAAGCCAATTACATAAAATAGTGACATATGTTCACAGACTTGAACTACATATGCCCTAACAATCTCCCCCTTTGGCAATCCGTGACAAAACCACAACAAACAAATGAAGATATGAGAGAAGTCATAAATCACTTTAACTCATATTCACTTGTTACATACAGTAAAATCTATCCTAACACAAACTCTTGAAAAACTTTGCAAGAAGAGAGTTTATGGCAAGTAGACTTTGACAACCTGTATTTCTGAAACACTTTAAACAAAACACATCAAGGCATCTTTGTGTGAAACAGAAATAATAAATTGCGTACAAGTAAAGAAACATGTGTATAAAGATAGAAAAGAAACAACACATGGAAAGATAGGTGAAAGAACAACATACATCATCATATATAAGAAGAAAATAAATACAATGTATGTCAATACATGATCAATGTATCTCTAAAAGAAAGAAAAAATACATAGATCACCTCACTACATCCCTCAATCCACACTCCCCCTAACAAAAATGTCCTATGCTAACACTCCCCCTAAGTATGACTACTCTCATACAAAACTACTCCCCCTTTTTGTCACAAGTGACAAAGGGTAGAGTGTCAAGTAGACATCTCATCCGAAGAGCTCGCATCTCCATCATCATCATCACCGGAAGCATCATCATCATCGCCATCATCATCAGCCTCGGTCTCAGTCGACACATGAGGTGGCAGAGGAGAAGCCTCTGGTGCAAAGCCGCCCATGGTCGCCTGTCGCCTGGCGATGCGACCAACACGGACGTTCACCTGATACAATTCTGTGGAGAGTGTATCTAGGCGAGCATCCATGCGCTGTAGCTACGCCATGATGTCTCCCAAGCTGACGTCGCTCGAAGAAGTAGAAGCAGATGCTCGAGCGGATCTGGAGGTGGCCGGACGGGTGGAAGGAGTGGTACCGTCAGTCTGTCGCGATCTAAACTATGCTTCGCTACGTTTTACGGTAGCGGCGTCTATGGCGGACATGACGTGGTACGGATCGGACTAGGGGAAATGGATGGAAAAACGACTCAGAATCCTCGTGATAGCGGAAGGGAAAATGAGCTTATCACAGGTGGTCGTATCTCTATAGACATCGATAATGGAAAAGATGAAGTGTGAAGGAAAGTCTATAGAAAGATCCTCTAAGAGGGACAACAAAAATCGAGCGCGAGGCTCTGTGATAGAGTTATAGTGAGAAAGTGGGTGCAAAACAAAGGTCATCACCATGTTAAGGAAACGAGGACCTTTAGCAAAAGGTCGACATGGTGTGTACATGTGATCTCCCCAAAAGGTAGGACGCTCACAGAACGCCGAGATCATCTCGTCTTTGGACACAGTCCAGAGACTCTCACAGCTAGGGTAATCAGGATGATCCAACCTAGGTACATGAAGAACCTCAGAGACTAGCTCTGGGGTGACACAGAAGCGGGTTCCTCGGATGCAAGAGTAGAAAGAAGGTACAGAAGAATCTATCCCGTGGATGTTGGAGTAAAACTCCTGAATCAACACGAGAGGAGATGTGACCGGGACGTCACACAGTGACTCCCATCCCCGAGTGTGAATGACATCGGGAAGGTCGGTGTCGGCAAAATCTGCCAGGACAACGTGGCGTTCCGAATGAACACCGCGTTTAGAAAAGTTCTCCGAGAAGTCCTTGTGGGCCTTCTCATCACGGAACCGGACAGAGAGAGGAGTAGAATCAGAAGAAGACTGTCCCTTAGAACGCAGAGGGTTCTGGGACGGAATAGACTTACGCTTAGGTGCCATAGACACAGCTAACACAACCATAGAGAGGGGGAAAGAAGAAGAAACACACAGAAAAGTCCCAAACAGTTCAATATTGACAGAATAATATTGAAAAGAAAAGAACGTATGCATGAGAATGCATGAACATGTGACATGCAACATAAAAACATCATGGGCTCAGCCCAATCCAAACCTAACAGCACACAATAGAGTTGCACACATCTAAATGCATGAAAATACACTGAGAATGCTAATGTGATGCAATGCATGTGGTTTTGAAGATCAAAACTAGAAAAACAACCCAAAAATTTCATGAAAACCCCAACAATTTTGAAAACTCCCAAAAATTTTCAAAAACACAAAACCTAGGGTTTTAAAACAATGAAATGCATGAAAAAGAGGGATAAAGTGCTTACCAAGAGATGAAGATCGCAAAGAAACTCTTGAGAAAGCCTTGGGAGAAGGTTTGGAGGGAAAAGGAAAAGATTTTGAGAGAGAACAGTGAGTTTCAAGCGAGAGAGATCGAGCAAGTGAGAAGAAAAATCGCGACTGCTATATATATAGCTTCTCATTAAATCTCGACAGATGATGCTAATGGGAGGTGTCGAGCCTACTGTCGAGGGATGTGTCAAGAAATACACATGGACAGATGAAGCTATCGAGATCAGCTATCGAGGAAGAAGAATAAACAAGAAGGAACCTCGATCGATCCAGAAGCTATCGAGAAGCTATCGAGCAAACAGAAAGTTTCTCAATCGATCCAGAAGGTGTCGAGGTATCTGTCGAGACTGCGATAAGAAAAGGTCTAAGGAGCTCGACAGATAGCCTATGTATCGAGAGGTATCGAGAAGGTGTCGAGATGCCTTTAAAAGCAGTTTTTCAAAAGAAGAAAAACACAGAGATGAATGCAATCATGCATGCAACTCAACCAAAGATACAACCAACACATTAAGCTCTCAAACTCATCTCTCAACAAAAATTTTGATGCACATGTATCTCAAAACACGCACACACACACTAAACAAGTCTAACCAATTTTATGTTTCAAAAACAAGTTATGACAGTTTAGTGAGCATACATTAACGCATGTAAGCTTTGTGATGGCCAAATCACATTGTACCTGCACATGTATCAAGAATAGCAAAGAGTATTGCGTGTTGTGTGTGAAAACATCGCAAGATTGCATATGTGTCTCAATGTTATGACGATTTGAGATATGAGAAAATCACTTTAACTCACACACAATCATAACTGTTTGATGGGGACTATCACCTTCAAGGTACATCCTATAACTCCCACATCTCCTAGAAAACACGCTTGCAACCATATTTTAAAGCATTTTTGAATTTTTTCTTTTTATTTCTTTGCATATTTTCTTTTTAACAAGCATATCATGCATGGGCATACAAGAGAAAGAAAAGAAATACCCAATTATGTTAAGCTTTTGACACTGCACTTTTGCTATGCCGAAGCATACAGGTGTCATTAACATTGCACTTTTGCTATGCCGAAGCATACAGATGTCATATTATGATTGGTGAGTAACAGTGGTGAGATGGTTATTTATGCCTTTCTCTTAGGATTTTCTAGTTCAACCCGTCAAAAAGAGTGATACGAGTGTTAAGAAGAAGAGATCACTTATTCTTACTCATCACAAACAAAGAGCTACAAAGCTCACTTGCTTAGTTGTGCAGAAGAATGCTCATCTAAGCTACAGGTGATACAAAGTTTAGAAAACTCTGTTTCAATGGCCATTTTAAAAGTTCACACGAACTAATGCACACAAACACACACTGTTTTTGTATTTTTCAATTTTTCAATTTTTTTTTTTTTTTATGTTTATCAGAAAAGCAAAAAATAAAACACAAAACTGAAAACACACAAACAAAAACATGTAAAGCAAAACAATGCATAAAACTAGACTGACTCAAAACAGTAAAGAAACACACAAGTAATGCAACACACAAAAACAGGAGAGAGAAGAAGAAGTGACTGAAATCACTTAGATCCCTTTGCCTTCCACACTTTGGAAGATCCTTTCCTTTTGGTCGATTCTTGAACCGGTGAAGAGGGAGAAGAACATGAACCGTTCAAGTTCGAAAGGAACATGAGGGCTTTAAGAATGTCTCCAAGAGGAGCGAGAGAAGACTGAAGCTGATTCTGGCTCCCAGATGCTATTGTGCCATTGCTTTGTTGAGTGGCAAGCCACTTGTAGCAATTTGGTCGAGTGTGACCGGCAACACCACAATGATAACAGAGATGCGGTTTCTTCTGTTTGGCCTTTTGAGTGTTAGTCTTCTTAGTCCTAGGGTTTCTAGCTTCCCTTTTCTCAATTTTAGGGGGTGCTCCTAGAATGGACTTGCCCTTGTCTACGTTCTCACTAGCTAATTCAGATTTAACATTCTTTTCTTCATTTTCAATGTTATTAGCAGGTGGAACAAACACAGTAGTACTAGAAGTAGGAGTATTAGAGAGAGAGAATTCATACCCCAATCCAGTACGATCTGAAGAATATCTCTGAGCACTCAGCATCTCGTCCAGTTTAGCACTTGACGTCCTCTCCAGTTGTGCTCTGACTTGAAACAGCTCCGCTTCAAGCTTCTTGGTCCTCTCAACCAAGAAATTGTTTTCGAACCTCAGTGCTCCAATGGTTTGATTCGCTTCATCGACCTTTATGGACAGCTCCTCACGGTTGAGTTCCACATCACTGAGCTTCTTGGTGGCCAGCCTATAGAGCTTCTCATGTTTCTCAGAAAGCTTGTATAGCTTCTCATAGGCGGTATGGATATCATCTTGATCATCTATAATCTCAATCTTGGAGTCCACCAACTCCTCTTCTTCATCCACTTTCTCGGTAACCCCATCAGTAGGATTAACAGTGGCAGTGAAGGCATACAAGATTCCGTCGTCTTCATCTTCGGAATCGTCCTCGGGCTCTGTGTCGCTTAAGGTAACAGCAAGTGCCTTGCTCTTCCCTATGCTCTTGAGGTACGTAGGACACTCTTGTTTCATGTGTCCAAAGCCTTGACACCCAAAACATTTTGGCCCAGCAGGAACAGTGTACTGACCGCCATCCTTGACATCCTTCTTCCCTTTATCTGAATTCTTGAATTGTGAAGAACTGGATTGTCTACGGTCTTTATTGAAGCCCTTTCCGTTGGCATTCTTCATAAACTTCTTGAATTGCCTTGTGATGTAGGACTTCATCTTGGAATCTTCATCATCTAACGAGTCATCCGTATCACTGTTTTTGGCCTTTAGTGCTAAACTCTTGCCCTTGCTTGACTTGCCCAACCTAATCAGCCCTAACTCATAGGTTTGCAAGTTTCCAACCAGCTCAGTCAAAGGAATTCTATCAATGTCCTTTGATTCTTCGATCGCCGTGATCTTGGCATGGAATCTCTCGGGCAGCGATCTAAGCACCTTCCTTACTATCTTGGGTTCAGGGATGGTCTCCCCAAGATTGAAGGCTGAGTTCACTATATCCTTGAGCTTGGCATAGAACTCATCAAACGACTCATCCTCCTCCATCTTAATTTCTTCAAAGCGTGTGGTGAGCCTCTGCAGCTTTGAATCTTTGACAGCCTTGGTGCCCTCATAGGTTGTCTGGAGGATGGTCCATACTTCCTTAGCAGTTTCAGTTGAGGAAATTTTCTTGAACTCCTCATTGGTGACTGCACTGAATAGGGCATTCAATGCTCTGCTGTTGAAGTTGGCCGCCTTGATCTTAGCTTCATCCCAGTCGGCTGGCGCTTCTGTAGGCTTGGTCCAGCCTATCTCCACAGCTTGCCACACTTTCTCATCTAACGACTCCAAGAAAGCTCTCATGCATACTTTCCAGTATGCATAGTTAGTGCCATCAAATAAAGGAGGAATGATTAGAGATTGTCCTCTATCCATGACAGCAGGGGTTAATGGATCACACACAATAGATTAAACCCTAATCAGAGTGTGCTTGCTCTGATACCACTTGACAGGCCACAAATGCGTTGACCCCTTGTGATAACTTAGATTAATTAATTAGCCTAGTTCTTAATTAATCAAATTAACATGCAATATCACGTGGTAGCACAAACAAATCACCAAACTAAGTAATGCAGCGGAAAATAAATGACACGGTGATTTGTTCACGAATGGGGAAAACCCTTATGGCAAAACCCCCACCGGGTGATTTAAGGTCACCACTCCCGAAACTCCACTATTATCACAACAAGCAGTTACAAGTAAGGAATCCTAAGTACCTCACCAACCTACAGTTAAACTCTTACCCTAATACCCAATTGGACTTGTTCTGTAGTGACAGTCTCTCCTTTCAATGCACGACTCCCAAGTACGTGACTAACCAGATGCGCGGATCCCAGTACGCGACTTCAAACACCAACTAGAGAGAGAGAGAGAGAGAGTTGGCTGCAAAGTTCTTCAAATTATCAAGGATGAACTAGGGCACGAACTTTGTCTGTCAGATCACAAATTGCATGAACAACAAGTTCTCAATGAATGTGCAACTTGTATCTTGTGATCTCCTTGCTTGACGGCCTTTAAAATAATCCTTTTATATGTCTAGGGTTAGAAGAAAAGAAGTCCCAAAGACACACTCACGTATTGGACTTGAAACAGAACAGAAAATCTGTTTCTTTTAATTCTCGACAGATAGAGGTGTCGAGAGGTGTCGAGATAGCTGTCGAGGCTCGGGCAAAACAGCTTCTTTAAAGCTCGATAGATGTATCTGTCGAGGTATGTGTCGAGCTTTAAAACCTTGCACTTCCTAGCTTGTTTCTTGGACAAACTTTGACGGTTTCAACACTTAACCTTGAACCACTGTTTCTTGAAGTGTTAAACTCATCCTAAATCTACCCAATTACAAGTAAAGTGCGTTTTGTCTAAGGATAAGCCAATTACATAAAATAGTGACATATGTTCACGGACTTGAACTACATATGTCCTAACAAAATCAATTTCCTAATTATTTTTCTATTTTGTGTTTAAAAATTGATACATTCATTTAATAAAAGTAGTGTATAACCCTATGCACATGCACATGTACATTTAAAAACAATTACAATTATATATATATATATGATTTAGAATTTAATTGGATCTAGACTCTTCGATTTTTGTATGAAATAATTCACTTCCTACAAAAATTAAAATATTAGATGGAATACATGGCGTAAAATTGAACTCCAATTAAAATTCAATTGAGAATCTAATTGAATTTAAATTCTTTGATTTGTGCACCTAATAATTCATTTGACACACAAATTTAAAAATTAGATGAGACACGTGGCGCACAATTAGACTCCAATTTAGAATTTAATTAAATTTGACTTCTACAAGTTGAACATTTTCTCCCTTAAACCCCAAACACTTTGTGTATGGGGAGGTGCCAATTCACCTACATGACCCTCGACATATACATATATATATCATTTAATAAATATAAAACTTCTTTTTAAAAAAATTAATATGTTTATCATAATTAAGGGAAATTCTAATGGGTACTTCAATTGAGCATATCTGAAAAAAGACATATAGCTACCACAAATGGTAAATGAGAAATAAAAAGTTGCTAATCCCTTTTAATATGGTTAATTTTTTTGCCTCAATCAGTCGCCCAAACAACATATCGCTTATTCATACCACAACCACAAATGACAATGCAACATTAACAATCTGTAATTGCTAATTTGAAAATACAAATTTCTTTAATAGCTCTACCTTCATTTCTTTTAGCTAATATGTCTTTACTGAATCAAAACCAAACCACAAAAATAATATAAAAATCACCACATTAGAGTTTAAAATTATAATTAAATTTCTAAAAGAAATCTAGGCACATTTGCACAAAAATTCCATGTAACTAATTCACACTTAGGACTATTAGACCCTTTTTCCTTTGTATAAATAGGGGGGTCCCAATGGGATGAGGGGACTAACAATTTTTTCTCCAAAACATTTATTGTAGGAATACAAAAGTTTTCCATTGTAAACTTTTCACGATTAAGGAACATGACTTACCAACTAATCAAACTACAGTTTTTAATACCTACAGCAATATCATAACATCAAGAACAAACCCCAATGTATACAATGTCAAATTCCATAGTCTCCTATTACATCAAATGAGTGTTTAATTTTTCTCGCAAAGTATTGAATAGTAAAACTTTTGTGCCATAATCTCAATTACAACTCTGACATGCATAACACCTATCAACAACGTATCATTATAAGATGTAGAAACAATTTGGAGTGTACACAACATTTAGTGTGGATGGGAAGAAATTTCATACTATTCCAATTGGTTAGGTTAGTAAGGGACCTATTCCAATTTAATGATCCTGGAATTTTGTATACAAGTAATAATGAATGAAACTTCCACCTAAATTAAATAAGTTGGACTTTTGGGAAGAGAGAAAATTGATGTCTAGACAAATCAAGCTAAGGCCAACCAAAATGGACTAGGTAATGAATATAATTAGGGCCATGTCAACAAGGTGAGAAATCAATTCCCTAATTATTTTTCTATTTTGTGTTTAAAAATTGATACATTCATTTAATAAAAGTAGTGTGTAACCCAATGCATATGCACATAAACATTTAAAAACAATCACAGTTATATATATATATATGATTATTTTTATAAATGATTTAGAATCTAATTGGATCTAGACTCTTCGGTTTTTGTACGAAATAGTTCACTTGCTACAAAAATCAAAATATTAGATGGGATACATGGCGTAAAATTGAACTCCATTTAAAATTCAATTTAGAATCTATTTGAATTTAGACTCTTTGATTTTTGTACCTAATAATTCACTTGACACACAAATTTAAAAATTAGATGAGACACGTGGCACAAAATTAGACTCCAATTTAGAATCAGAGATCTAATGTGGGAATGCATAAAGTCTTGCCAAGTGACGCTCTAATTTTGCATTTAGTATTTTTTTTACCTCTTTCATTAATTTTTTTTTACTGTTATCCAAAAGTTTACATTAACTTATTTTACTGTTATCTCATTAGTCTCTCATTAATTGCCTAAGCGTACATCACACATTTCTCTCTTTTTCATGTCTTTTAGCACACCCACCATAATATTAAATATGTGAACATAACACAAATATGTGAGAGAGTTGGACATACTTTTATTTCATAGTATTAAATATGTGAACAGAACACAAATTATTTGATTTTCACGATCCTATTACTCTTTTGCATTTATGTTTGGTTTCATGATTTAAAAAATAATAATCTTACCTTTTTTTTTTAGGGTGAAATTCATCTTACCTTGAGAAGGCTATAAATATGTAGTGAAACAACAATTATAAATTGCACACACATAACCATTATAATTATTCGGTTCAAAGAATGAGTAAAAAAAAAAAAAAATTGGAGGAATTTTGTAGAATAAAAGTTGTTACAAAATGTCACTCTCTCTCAGAGACCTCATGCGAGAGTGCATGAGATCCTACCAAGTGGTATTCAAATTTTGCATTTAACCTTTTTTTTTTACCTCTTTCATTAATTTTTTTTTTATTATTACCCAAAAGTTCACATTATCTTATTTTACTGTTATCTCATTAATTGGCTAAGCTTATACTACACCTTTCACTGTTATTCATGTCTTTTAGCATACCTACTATTTTACTGTATATATATATATATATATATATTTTTTTTTTTTAAGTAAGGGCTAATAGTAATAACTAACGAGATAAGACTCTAGAGAGAACTAGAGAGACACAAAAATGTTGTAGATTGTTAAATAAAAGGCATTATTTCACTATATATTACTAGAATAAAAGACCTGAGACTAACAAAACATTTGAAAGAGAGAAAAAGAGGAATCTGAGGGTCACTACCTCAGTTATACTAGCCTCCCACCACCATCAAGACACCGAACCCCTACAAGTAATCTTTTTTTCTTTTTAAATTAGAGGCTTAAATATGATTTAGGTTCGGTAATTTGGTTAATTAGTTTTTGTTTTGGGTATATAAGTAGATGGAATATTTGGTGCGCAGTGTAAAGTCATATTCTACCATGATTTAATTTTAAATCATCTATAAAACACCCGCATACACATCTGCCCACACCATGTCTTAATGTCTCACTATCGATGAGTGGAAGATATTCAGAGAGTTGCGTATACTTTTATTTCATACTATGAAATATGTGAACACAACACAAATTAGTTTACTTTATGGTCCCATTACTTTTTTGCATTTATTTTTGGTTTCATGATTTTAAAAAAAAATAATAATCTTACCTTAAGAAGGCTACAAATATACAGTGAAGCTACTAAACCAATTTTTAATATCTCAAAATGTATATGTTTATTTACTCTAATTTAGTTTACTTTTTCTTTATAATTTATATATAATATTATTTAAAACTGTTTTACATAAAATATCACAAAATTATTCGTGCATCGCACGAGCAACTTACTAGTTATATATAATTGTTTGCATTATTTTTAAAAGGTAAAGACGCATTTGATTTTTTTTTCTTTTTAAAATGTTGAGATCTGGCTTGAATAAGGTTCTAGTGTTGCACATCAGTGCCGTCAGACTTGGCTATCACCTTTAGGGTATTATATATACTTGGGACCTTTCACGCAATTGCATGGTCTAACAATGACTTACCATTTTATGTAACCATTGCACGTAATATTTCTCTCACATTGAGTTTATTATCTCATGTATTGATTGCAAGTAGTCGATGTCTCAAAATTGGTGAGAACACACCTACGAGACTCCACATATTATGAGACATTGATTGCATACAACCATTGCACAAGATATTGCCTCCTCGCGTAGAGATGAATTTCTTAAGTCTTTGCAATATCATATATATTTGGGGTCGTCGCTCGATGCCACAACCTAGCAAGAATTATCATTTTGTGTAACCTTTGTTGCAACATCCCTCTCACATCATCTCCATATAAGAGGAGTGTTACATGCAACAATTAAGCATGATACTTTATTGCCATCAAGAGAGTTCAACACGTTACAATTTTCTTGGGAGAAATACGAGTTATCTCACCAACATATGCTTTTGTGGGAAAAAGCCGTTGTAGTACCACCTTCGTAATCTTATATTATTAGTGAGAATCTCTCCTCAATTCCATCCATGAACATAGACTTAAGACTAAACCACCTAAATTTGTGTTTCTTGTGTGATTATGTGTTTTCTTTTTTTTTTTCCTTTCTATTTCGTTAATCCCACCATAATTAGCTATATACTAATAACGAATTGGTATCATAGCTTTAGCTATTTCAACAAACAAGTATCAAAGCCATGGATTCTTTGTTTAGATTTTGAGTTTACTTCAATTTGCTTTTGAGTTTAAAGAACTCGTTGTTCCAGTAGTCATTAGATCAATTTAATTGTCTAGTATCGATTTCTCTGGCTACCAATAGAAGAACAAGGATCCACTGTCCTGCATTCTCACACCCATAGGAGGTTGAAGTCTGATAAAGTTATGAGACTTCTTAGTAAGAGAAACTTGTTGTATGTCCTCTGTTGCTTTTGTTTAAACCTTGGTGTTGCTATAGACACCATCACATCTTCTCAATCCATCAAAGACCCTGGCAACATAGTCTCCAATGGGAGTGCTTTCAAACTGGGATTCTTCAGCCCTGTAAATTCTACCAATCGCTACATTGGAATATGGTATAGCAACATTTCTGTATTCACTATCGTATGGGTAGCTAACAGAGAGACACCACTTAATGATTCTTCTGGGGTTCTTACTATATCTGAGGATGGCAATCTTGTAGTAATAGATGGGAAAAAAGAGATTCTTTGGTCATCAAATGTTACAAATTCTGTTGCCAATACGAGTGCCCAACTTTTGGATTCGGGGAACCTTGTACTGCAAGAAAAAACTACAGGGACAATCATATGGGAGAGTTTCCAACTTCCTTGTGATACACTCCTGCCCAGCATGAAAATTAGTACTAACGTAAGAACAGGTAACAAAGTGCAATTGACATCATGGCAAAGCCCTTCTGATCCATCCGTTGGAAGCTTCTCTCTCAATATTCAACCTCTTAATCTTCCTCAAGCATTCATTTGGAAATATGGTAGCCCGTATTGGCACAGTGGTCCATGGAACAAACGGGCCTTCATTGGAATACCAACTAAGGATTATCAATTTCAGGACGGATTCAGTCTTATTAACGATCATGAAGGAACATTTTCCTTGAGTTTTACTTACGTGACTGATTCTTTTTTATATTTTGCACTCAATATGCATGGAAATATAGAGATTAGATTTTGGAATTATGAGGAGGAGGATTAGGAGGTCTCGTTACTTCTGCGGACTGAGTGTGATTTTTATGGTAATTGTGGGGCATTTAGAAGCTGTGATTCTCAAAATACACCAATTTGCAGCTGTTTACAGGGCTTTGAGCCAAAGAACAAAAAAGAATGGAATGCAGGAAATTGGACAAGTAGATGCGTTAGGAGGACACAGTTGCAGTGTGAGAGGGTGAAAACTGGCAGTGAAGGCAGCAAAATGGATGGATTTTTGAAACTGAATATGATGAAAGTGCCAGACTTTGCAAATTGGTCACATGCTCTGGAAGCTGATTGCAGACAACAATGTTTAGATAATTGTTCTTGTATAGCTTATGCATATTATACTGGCATTGGTTGTATGTCATGGACTGGAAGCTTAATTGACGCACAGAAATTCTCTATCGCCGGAGTTGATCTTTACATTCGTCTTGCCGATTCAGATCTTGGTGAGTTTTTTTATCTTTCCACTTCAACCCAACCCCCATAACACCTCAGCTCCCCAAGCTACTGAAATCCTCGTAAAATATAATCTTTTGGACCAGAAAAGAGAGGAAAAGAAAACATATTTAGTTAACTATTTTGTTTGAATTAGTGTAACAAGTTTTTTCTGATTTACAGTTACAAAGCAAGACATGAAAAAAATTGGCACAATCACTATGATCATAGGAACGGTTTCAATTTTAATCTGCACTTACTTATTGTGAAGGTGGACAGCTAAACATAAAGGTAACACTCTGACTAAATAACACAATGGACTTGGAAATTTTGCTATATGTTGGAGATTACTCACAACTGTAGTGGAAATCAGCAAGGAAAAAGAAAGAAAAGGAGATCTTATTGTTCAACAGAGGGGACGCACATAAAACTTTTCCTAGTGACAACCTGAACCAAGTTAAAGTCCAGGAACTACCACTATTCAATTTTGAGAAGCTGGCGAGTGCAACGAACAACTTCCATCTATCTAACAAGCTTGGTCAAGGTGGATTTGGTTCCGTATACAAGGTAATGGTAGCTCTTCTAAAGTTTTATTATCAAATACTATGAATATATAGTTAATAATTTGAGTTTTTTTTATAGGGAAAACTGTCAGATGGACAAGAAATTGCAGTAAAAAGACTTTCTAGAACCTCTACACAAGGGTTCAAAGAATTTATGAATGAGGTAGTGGTAATTTCTAAACTCCAACATTGAAATCTTGTTAAGCTCCTTGGCTGCTGTGTTGAAGGAGAAGAGAGGATGTTGATCTACGAATACATGCCAAACAAAAGTCTGGATGCATTTCTCTTTGGTTAGTTAATTTTGACATTCTTTCTTAATACAAAAGAATTTTACATATTTTCTTTGTTCATAGGAATATTGTCAATATGCTATGACTTTGTTGTGGTATTTCACTTGAAACATAGCTTTCGAATTACTTTCACCATATGAACTTCTTTAAAAATCTTCATGTTCATTTACCTTTTAAGCTTAATCCTCACTTTCATTTGATAAAATTCATTAGATCCATGCAAATATGAACCGCTAGATTGGAGAAAGTGCTTTAACATTATTGAAGGAATTGGTCGAGGTTTGCTCTACTTTCATAGGGATTCAAGATTAAGAATTATTCATAGAGATCTAAAGGCAAGTAACATCTTGTTGGATAAAGATCTAAATCCAAAAATATCAGATTTTGGTACGGCTAGGATTTTTCGAGGTAATGAAGACCAAGCAAATACTAGAAGGGTCATCAGAACTTAGTAAGTACCATTGGTTTTCCTAATTCAATTTGTTAGTAATACAATTATTTGAGATAACAAGATTTGGATGTGTTTTATTGTTGAAATTCAGTGGCTATATGTCCCCTGAATATGCAATAGAAGGGAGATTTTCAGAGAAATCAGATGTTTTCAGTTTTGGAGTGATATTACTAGAGATAGTTAGTGGAAAAAAAAAACACTGGCTTTTATAATGATGAGGAGTTCCTAACCCTTTTAGGACTTGTAAGTCATCTCCTTGCCTCATTTTTTGAAAGCTTCCATTGCTTTTTGTTCTTTGAAGTTTTGGTATTGGAGCTAACAATTTCAATCATGTTTTCATTTCTCTAGGCATGGAAATTGTGGAATTCAGACAACACTGTAGCATTAATAGACCCGATGATATCTGAACCCTTTTTTGAAATGGAGATTTTGCGATGCATACAGGTTGGTCTGTTATGTGTTCAAGAATTTGCTAAAGATAGGCCAACTATATCAGTTGTTGTTTCTATGCTTAAAAGTGAGATTGTGGATATGCCTCGTCCAAAGAAACCAGCATTCACTGAAAGGTTGATTAACTTAAATACAGAGTCTTCTCAACACATAAAAAGTATATTCTCTGTTAACAATGTTACTGTGACAATGGTTCAAGGTCGATAGCTAGCATGTGTTCTTGACATATTCACTTTGTGTAACCATAAAACTAGCAACAATTTATTATTTTGTGTAAACATTGTAGCAACATCTCTCTCTCACACCACCCCCATTTACACATTATCTAATGATCGAGAAAGTTCAAGACATGACATTTCTTTAGAGAAATTCGAGTTTTTCCTAGTCCCATGCGCTTTTGTGAGAGGGCCCTTTTTGGGAAATATGAGAGAACTATAGCAAAATGCTCCGGGACTAACAAAAATGCTATCAAACTTAGAGAGTAAATAACAATCAGCAACTTAAAATTCAACAATGATAACCAAATGTAACCTTGTTTATTTACCTCAAATTAATAAGCAAACCACAAAAATTGGGCTAGAGGAGATGATAATGTTTCCCAAAAGGAAATTCAGAGTGCAAGAGAAATTATATATAATTGTTTGCATTATTTTTAAAAGGTAAAGACACATTTGATTTTTTTTTCTTTTTAAAATGTTGAGATCTGGCTTGAATAAGGTTCTAGTGTTGCACATCAGTGCCGTCAGACTTGGCTATCACCTTTAGGGTATTATATATACTTGGGACCTTTCACGCAATTGCATGGTCTAGCTATGACTTACCATTTTATGTAACCATTGCACGTAATATTTCTCTCACATTGAGTTTATTATCTCATGTATTGATTGCAAGCAGTCGATGTCTCAAAATTGGTGAGAACACACCTACGAGACTCCACATATTATGAGACATTGATTGCATACAACCATTGCACAAGATATTGCCTCCTCGCATAGAGATGAATTTCTTAAGTCTTTGCAATATCATATATATTTGGGGTCTTCGCTCGGTGCCACAACCTAGCAAGAATTATCATTTTGTGTAACCTTTGCTGCAACATCCTTCTCACATCATCTCCATATAAGAGGAGTGTTACATGCAACAATTAAGCCTGATACTTTATTGCCATCAAGAGAGTTCAACACGTTACAATTTTCTTGGGAGAAATACGAGTTATCTCACCAACATATGCTTTTGTGGGAAAAAGCCATTGCAGTACCATCTTCGTAATCTTATATTATTAGTGAGAATCTCTCCTCAATTCCATCCATGAACATAGACTTAAGACTAAACCACCTAAATTTGTGTTTCTTGTGTGATTATGTGTTTTTTTTTTCCTTTGTATTTCGTTAATCCCACCATAATTAGCTATATACTAATAACGAATTGGTATCATAGCTTTTGCTATCTCAACAAACAAGTATCAAAGCCATGGATTCTTTCTTTAGATTTTGAGTTTACTTCAATTTGCTTTTGAGTTTAAAGAACTCGTTGTCCCAATAGTCACTGGATCAATTTAATTGTCTAGTATCGATTTCTCTGGGTTTTAGGGAAACTAGTTGCAGACCCGCGCGTTGCGCGTGATTATTTTTTAAAGTATTCTCATTTTTATTATTATTTTGTAATTTGAACTAATTAAATGAAAAGTAATGTATTTCATAATCATATTTATCACAAAATAATTTTTTATTATTGTAGAATTGTTTTATTTAAAATTTGAAACCTTAATTCTACCATAGTCGATTGACTAATTTCTACATCTCTAAGTCAATTAAACACATTTTCCATGCTACATGTAAACCTTCTTTTCCATAAGGGTTGAAATAATGTGGGTAATATTTTTTTCTATGGAAGTTAAAAAAATTAAAATTCACCTTGTCTTGATGTTTTCTAAAAATTAAATTTGGCAATTTTCTTTCAATAATTGTAAAAATTCCAAGCAATAATTTAGAAGGTAATTCATGTTACATGTTCAGGCTTTGATTGTGTAATTTTATGATTGATTTGGATTGTAATTTATAAGTTGATTATGATGGTGTATATCTAAAAAAGTCTAACTCTTTAGTTTATGTAATTAAATATAGTGTTATGTGTGATTTAAAGAGTTGTGATGGTTTTAGTAATTAAAAATTGGTTTTTCATTGTCTTTTAAGTTAATAAAAACCTTACATATACTTCTTTTTTTTTTCAAAAAAACCTTTAAATATTTTTTTAACGTGAATCTTTACATATACCTTACTTAGTAAACTCTATACATTTCATTTTCTTAGATGCATAAAAAAAGACATTTATTCCATAATAATAGTGGCTAATTAGTTTTTTCATGATCTCATTTCACACACACATATACTTAGATTAAGCTAGAGTAGAATTCTATCTTGTATTAAAAAAAAAAAAAAAAAAGTCATTGTGTGTGAAGAATATAAGCATTTAAGGATTTTTTTTAATATTTTATTATTTTTAAATAATGTTAAATGAAATGTCAAAAAAAGGATTTCAAAAATTTTCATCTTTATTTCTTATATATTTCTATTATTACTGAAGAACATCAACCTTTTAGTTTTGATAATAAATATGATTTTCTAGATTAGAATTTAATTAGTTTCAAGTTTAAATTTTGTATGATTGTAATTAATTGTTGATTATATGATTTAATTAAGTGAATTTAACAATTTATTTATTTGCATTGTAACGTTTTATGGGACTACTTTATAAGAAAATTTTTTTATTCTATTTTTTTTAATTAATTGTTTCTAAATTGATATTTGTTTTGTATTTCATTTTTCCATTGATGCATTGTAACATTCCATGCAACAATTTTTATTTATTGAATTTAAAAAAAATATTATATGTTTAATTTTAAAAAAATGAGACAGATTATAAATAATTATGATATGGAGGATGTTGCTAAAGTTAAATGTTGAATAAAATAAGATGAGAAGAAAAATAGTAAAAATGAAATGTATAGCAATAAACACCATATTATTTTAGTTATGCTATGTAATAAAATAATATTATCGTTTTATATACTATCTTTATAATGCAATAATATAACATTTAAAAACCAATGAGAATAAAAAAAATAATAATAACATAAAACACAAAACTAAATCGTATCAAACTGGATTACAGGTCAATTCCAATTTTAGCAAACTGACCGACTTTTAGTAGTCTAAGACTGATTTCTGTGATGCATTTGGTTGAGCTTTCAATATTGCATCAATATGTTTTGATGGTCAACCTGTTACACTAAAATAAAAAATATATATACCAAAAACTGAAGAATATATATATATATATATATATATATAGAGAGAGAGAGAGAGAGAGAGAGAGAGAGAGAGAGAGAGCTTTTGTGTGTGGAAATATAGAAATTATGCATGGAATAAGAGAGAGAATGACAATTTTATACTATGAGGATAAGAATAAGAAGAGTAAAATATAAAGGAAGATAAAAAGATAGAATAATAATAATATTGTAGTGAGGATATGAAAGTTAAAATGGAATGAAAAATGTTGAAGAAAGTTAAGGTAAAGAGTAGTGGGGATATGAAAAGCTAAAATGGAAATGAAAATTTAATAATAAATAAGAATAGTTAATAATAAGATAAATTACATATGATATTTTGATTGTAATATAAAAGAGTATTTAATTCACTTTAAATGTTTAAAAATTGCTTAAAATTGGAAAAAAAAAATGACAATGACATGACTGCTGACGTGGCTTAACGTGAGTGTAGCAACATTAAATGTTACGCTTCAGCTTTTAGTAATAATATATAGATATAGAAGTGATATCAATTTTTTTTAAATGATTATTAACAAATACTTTAATAAAACACTTCATAAAGTTTTAAATTTCTCTAGCATCTCTATTATCCAACTACCCATTATATCCTTTTATGGGGACCAATTTGTGAAGAATTTTCAAACTTGAAAATGAAAGAGAGATATGGAGAGAGGTAAGGTAACCTCCACAATTTCCTTATCCCCTCCATCCTCTTTACAACCATATATTTATGCTGCTTTATCTTCAAGTTGCTTTTAACTTGCAATTTGACTTCAAGCCTTCCAACTCCCGTATATACGGCCCAAATTCCTTGCCAACTTCTGCCTTGACTTTCTCGTTCCTATGCACCACTTTTCTGACTAATTCAGTTCTAAAACCTTTTAGCTTATCACGTGCTCCCTGCTCTTGCCCCATTTTCAAACCCACTGTTGCCGTATTGTCCCCTCTCCCTCTCTCTCTCACTCTCAGTTTGGCCCATCTAGAGAATTCGCAGTCCAAATGGTCGATCTAGTTAAACAAAGAAGGCGGACAGATTGAAGGGGTGGGTCACTGCAAGAATCTTAGAAGCATTTAATACATTTTAGTTGACAATAACAAAAAATAACGGAAAGAGGAGGCTACCAATAGAAGAACAAGGATCCACTGTCCTGCATTCTCACACCCATAGGAGGTTGAAGTCTGATCAAGTTATGAGACTTGTTAGCAAGAGAAACTTGCTGCATGTCTTTTGTTGCTTTTGTTTAAACCTTGGTGTTGCTATAGACACCATCACATCTTCTCAATCCATCAAAGACCCTGGCAACATAGCCTCCAATGGGAGTGCTTTCAAACTGGGTTTCTTCAGCCCTGTAAATTCTACCAATCGCTATGTTGGAATATGGTATAGCAACATTTCTGT
Source organism: Castanopsis chinensis (assembly GCA_032878915.1). Taxonomy (NCBI): domain Eukaryota; kingdom Viridiplantae; phylum Streptophyta; class Magnoliopsida; order Fagales; family Fagaceae; genus Castanopsis; species Castanopsis chinensis. The sequence goes on along the minus strand of JAVQMG010000080.1, from coordinate 1,669,995 downwards.
GTTCACTGTCGTATGGGTAGCTAACAGAGAGACACCACTCAATGATTCTTCTGGGGTTCTTACTATATCTGAGGATGGCAATCTTGTAGTAATAGATGGGAAAAAAAAGATTCTTTGGTCATCAAATGTTACAAATTCTGTTGCCAATTCGAGTGCCCAGCTTTTGGATTCGGGGAACCTTGTACTGCAAGAAAAAACTACAGGGACAATCATATGGGAGAGTTTCCAACTTCCTTGTGATACACACCTGCCCAGCATGAAAATTAGTACTAACGTAAGAACAGGTAACAAAGTGCAATTGACATCATGGCAAAGCCCTTCTGATCCATCCATTGGAAGCTTCTCTCTCAATATTCAACCCCTTAATCTTCCTCAAGCATTCATTTGGAAATATGGTAGCCCGTATTGGCGCAGTGGTCCATGGAACAAACGGACCTTCATTGGAATACCAAATATGGATTATCAATTTCAGGACGGATTCAGTCTTATTAACGATCATGAAGGAACATTTTCCTTGAGTTTTACTTACTTGAATGATATTTTGTTACATTTTGTACTCGATGCGCATGGAAACCTAGAGGAAAGATTTTGGGATTATGAGAAGGAGGATTGGGGGGTCTTCTTATATCTGCAGACAGAGTGTGATTTTTATGGTAATTGTGGGGCATTTGGAAGCTGTGATCCTAAGAATACACCAATTTGCAGCTGTTTACAGGGGTTTGAGCCAAAGAACACAGAAGAATGGAATAGAGGAAATTGGACAAGTGGATGCGTTAGAAGGACACAGTTGCAGTGTGAGAGGGTGAAAAATGGCAGTGAAGGCAGCAAAATGGATGGATTTTTGAAACTGAATATGATGAAAGTGCCAGACTTTGCAGATTGGTCACATGCTCTGGAAGCTGATTGCAGACAGCAGTGTTTAGATAATTGTTCTTGTATAGCTTATGCATATGATACTGGCATTGGTTGTATGTCATGGACTGGAAGCTTAATTGACGCACAGAAATTCTCTAGCGCCGGAGTTGATCTTTACATTCGTCTTGCCGATTCAAATCTTGGTGAGTTTTTTTATCTTTCCACTTCAACCCAACCCCCATAACACCTCAGCTCCCCAAGCTACTGAAATCCTCGTAAAATATAATCTTTTGGACCAGAAAAGAGAGGAAAAGAAAACATATTTAGTTAACTTTTATGTTTGAATTAGTGTAACAAGTTTTTTCTGATTTACAGTTACAAAGCAAGACATGAAAAAAATTGTCACAATCACTGTTATCATAGGAACGGTTTCGATTTTAATCTGCACTTACTTATTGTGGAGGTGGATAGCTAAACATAAAGGTAACACTCTGACTAAATAACACAATGGACTAGGAAATTTTGCTATATGTTTGAGATTACTCACAACTGTAGTGGAAATCAGCAAGGAAAAATGAAGAAAAGGAGATCTTATTGCTCAACAGAGGGGAAGCACATGAAACTTTTCCTAGTGACAACTTGAACCAAGTTGAAGTCCAGGAACTACCACTATTCAATTTTGAGAAGCTGGCGAGTGCAACAAACAACTTCCATCTATCTAACAAGCTTGGTCAAGGTGGATTTGGTTCCGTGTACAAGGTAATGGTTGCTCTTCTAAAGTTTTATTATCAAATACTATGAATATATAGTTAATGATTTGAGTTTTGTTTATAGGGAAAATTGTCAGACGGACAAGAAATTGCAGTAAAAAGACTTTCTAGAACCTCTGCACAAGGTTTCGAAGAATTTATGAATGAGGCAGTGGTAATTTCTAAACTCCAACATCGGAATCTTGTTAGGCTCCTTGGCTGCTGTGTTGAAGGAGAAGAGAGGATGTTGATCTACGAATACATGCCAAACAAAAGTCTAGATGCATTTCTCTTTGGTTAGTTAATTTTGACATTCTTTCTTAATACAAAAGAATTTTACATATTTTCTTTGTTCATGGGAAAATTGTCAGTATGCTATGACTTTGTTGTGGTATTTCACTTGAAACATAGCTTTCTAATTACTTTCACCATTTGAACTTCTTTAGCAGTCTTCATGTTCATTTACCTTGTAAGATTAATCCTCACTTTCTTTTGATAAAATTCATTAGATCCATGCAAATATGAGCCGCTAGATTGGAGAAAGCGCTTTAACATTATTGAAGGAATTGGTCGAGGTTTGCTCTACCTTCATAGGGATTCAAGATTAAGAATTATTCATAGAGATCTAAAGGCAAGTAACATCTTGTTGGATAAAGAGCTAAATCCAAAAATATCAGATTTTGGTACGGCTAGGATTTTTCGAGGTAATGAAGACCAAGCAAATACTAGAAGGGTCGTTGGAACTTAGTAAGTACCATTAGTTTGCCTAATTCAATTTGCTAATAATACAAATATTTGAGATAACAAGATTTGGATGTGTTTTATTGTTTAAATTCAGTGGCTATATGTCCCCTGAATATGCAATAGAAGGGAGATTTTCAGAGAAATCAGATGTCTTCAGTTTTGGAGTGTTGTTACTCGAGATAGTTAGTGGAAAAAAAAACACTAGCTTTTATAATGATGAGGAGTTCCTAAGCCTTCTAGGACTTGTAAGTCATCTCATTGCCTCATTTTTTGAAAGCTTCCATTGCTTTTTGTTCTTTGAAGTTTTGGTATTGGAGCTAACAATTTCAATCATGTTTTCATTTCTCCAGGCATGGAAATTGTGGAATTCAAACAACACTGAAGCATTAATAGACCCGATGATATCTGAACCCATTTTTGAAATGGAGATTTTGAGATGCATACAAGTTGGGCTATTGTGTGTTCAAGAATTTGCTAAAGATAGGCCGACTATATCAGTTGTTGTTTCAATGCTTAAAAGTGAGATTGTTGATATGCCTCGTCCGAAGAAACCAGCATTCACTGAAAGATTGATTGCCTTAGATACAGAGTCTTCTCAACGCAGGAAAAGTATATTCTCTGTTAACAATGTTACTGTGACAATGGTTCAAGGTCGATAGCTAGCATGTGTTCTTGACATGTTCACTTTTTGTAACCATAAAACTAGCAACAATTTATTATTTTGTGTAAACATTGTAGCAACATCTCTCTCTCACACCACCCCCATTTACACATGTTATCTAATGATCGAGAAAGTTCAAGACATGACATTTCTTTAGAAAAATTAGAGTTTTTCCCAATCCCATGCGCTTTTGTGAGAGGGCCCTTTTTGGGAAATATGAGAGAGCTATAGCAAAATGCTCAAGGGCTAACAAAAATGCTATCAAACTCAAAGAGTAACTAACAATCAGCAACTTAAAATTCAACAATGATAACCAAATATAACCTTGTTTAGTTACCTTAAATTAATAAGCTAACCACAGAAATTGGGCTAGAGGAGATTATAATGTTTCCCAAAAGGAAATCCAAAGTGCAAGAGAAATGATATATAATCGGGCTAGAGGAGATTATAATGTTTCCTAAAAGGAAATCCAAGTGCAAGAGAAATTATATATAATCGTTTGCATTATTTTCGAAAGGTACAGATGCATTTGATTTTTTTCTTTTTTCTTTTTAAAATGTTGAGATATGGCTTGAATGAGGTTCTAGTGTTGCACATCAATGCCGTCAGACTTGGCTATCACTTTTGGGGTATTATATATACTTGGGACCTTTCATGCAATTGCATGGCCTAGCAATGACTTACTAATTTATGTAACCATTGCAAGTAATATTTCTCTCCCATTGAGTTTATTATCTCATGTATTGATTGTATGCGGCCGATGTCTCAAAATTGGTGAGAACACACCTACGAGAGTCCACATATTATAAGACATTGATTGCATAAAACCATTGCACAAGATATTGCCTCCTCACGTAGAGGTGAATCTCACAAGTCTTTGCAATATTATATATATTTGAGGTCTTCAATCGATGCCACAACCTAGCAAGGATTATCATTTTGTGTAACCTTTGCTGCAACATCCCTCTCACATCATCTCCATATAAGAGGAATGTTACATGCAACAATTAAGCATGATACTTCATTGCCATCAAGAGAGTTCAACACGTTACAATTTTCTTGGGGGAAATACGGGTTATCTCACTGACATATGCTTTTGTGGGAAAAAGCCCTTGTATCACCTTCATTATCATATATTATTAGTGAGAATCTCTCCTCAATTCCATCCAAGAACGTAGGCTTAAGACTAAACCGCCTAAATCTGTGTTTCTTCTGTGTTTATGTGTTTTTTTTTTCTTTCTATTTTGTATAATCCCACCATAATTAGCTATACTAACAAGGAATTAGTATCATAGCTTCTGCTATTTCAACAAACAAGTATCAAAGCCATGGATCTTTTGTTTGGATTTTGAGTTTAAAGAACTCGTTGTTCCAATAGTCACTGGATCAATTTGATTGTCTAGAATCGATTTCTATGGGTTTCAGGGAAATAAGAGAACTCTGAAGATACCTTAATCCCCTTATACGACAACTATTTTTTCCCACTAGGATATGCTCAGAGATTAACAAAATGCTATTGAACTCGGAGTAAATAACACTCAGCAACTTATTATTCAACAATGATTCCCAAATGTAAAGGGTAAAAAAAAAAAAACCAAATATCTTAAAATTACAAATGGCTATCCATCAAAAAGGCTTTTAGGGAAAAAAAACCCCTTTTCCTACAACAGATAATAGTACTGTAACTGTAGAGAATGACCTATTTCCTATGTTACAAATGCATCATTGTAAACGAGGGCACCCGCATATTTTACCGTAGAGTACAAGTTCAACCTACACGTGAAATTTGTTGAGCTGCATTATACCCTAATAGGAATAGCTGACATCAAATTTCAATAGCATCAAACCCTTTGGCTCTTTCACCTCCTTGAGCCTGAAATTACAGAAAGGGTTCAACCGAAAATAATAAACTATTAATGATTCCTAATAATTAGCCTGATCGACCTTCTTTCCTTCCACGAAAATATACTAGTCATTAGTATATTGTTCCCATCTGATGTTCCAACAATTCCCCCATCATTCCAGGCCACAATTTTCAGAGGGTGAGCTTCAGTGTTGAAAACCCATTCATCTAATGAGATGACTGAAAGGGGGTGAGAAAAGGAGATACAGATATTTGAGAGTTTCTGCAAGAAAGAAGCTTTGCATCATATTGTCCTTGACACCAGTATTAACCTGAGAAGAACACCAACCACATGGTTATCATAACATACTTGTCAAAGCATTTATAGAAAATTTACACTTCTTACAGAACACTTCAAATTTTCTAGCAGTAGCAATAAACTTTACTTTTTGGCAATACTTAGTTTGAAGAAATCAACAAAGCATCAACTAAAAATTAACTGGCAGCCTAAATTGTGGTTAAAACATCAATTAGGAAAAAAGGAAAAGAAAGGCATCACAAACCAAGGTCTCGTTTCTCAAAAAAAAAAAAAAAACACAAGGTCTTAAAACTACATTATGCAAAGTGATCAAAATCACATACTCATCATATATCCCATGAGAAAATGACATGCCCTTTTTTTTTTTTGAGGTAACAGAATTTAGTTTTTTTTTTTTTTTTAAATTATACTTCTGTCAACTCAAGAAGTCTCTAGTCCATTAGGTCCAAAAAACAGTAATAACCTAGTACTTTCTTAAACTCAACCACAATGTAAGAATGGTGCATTGATATTGTCCACTATATTGTGAGTAATCTATGTGAGTCCATTAAAATTCAAGAACAGAAACCAACTAAAAGGAACATAAGATTAAATTAAACAGTTCCAAGTTCCCCAGCTCACTATCAACCATGCACTGACACAATGAACAAACGATTCCACCAAGTTTATGTCACTGGTAATTTGCCACCATGAACTGCATTTTTCTTTTTCTTTTTCTTTTTCTTTTTCTTTTTTTATCGAGTGACAGACTGCTAGCAGTGCTTCTATGTGCAAATGTTTTAAGCTCTTTCAAGGGGGCTGGTAAGCAAGACACAATCAAGGAACATACGTCCTGAGGATAACACCATAGTTTTCAACATATCAAAGAATATATGAGACAATATTAGAAAGAACTGAACAAAGACCCTTTATTCATTGGTCAGAAAAAAAATATTCCATAGTAAACTTAGACCCTTTAACAAAAGAATGACCAAGATAATACTTCTAAGCTTTCATCAAAAAATAATCTAAAATGAATGAATAAGAAAACTTGAGCACAAATGCAAATGTTGAGCTGTGAATTTGAAGAGTGCTTACATCTTTCAATCCAACACATCTAGACTCTATGCGGGAATTCTTTTCAAATGCTTGAAAAATATTCCGACCCCACTCTTGGTATGTCTTGTTGCCAGTTAAACACCAGAGGTAAAAGAGTGACTCAACTGTCTCGGGTCTCAAAATGTTCCATGCTATGCCCACAGTCATGTCCTAAAACAGGTATTTATGGATGTAGTGTAAGACACACACAGAGACAAAAACATTGTATATCACAAGAATAGGGATAACTCACCTGCCCAGAAAGAAAGAAATAATTCTCCCCGGCCAATTTTGTTGGTGTTGACTGATAGAAGTTGTAGCAGGTCCAAGCAAGCTGCAAAAGAATAAATAATAGAATCTAGTCAACTGCCAAAAGAGTGATAGCTGTACAAGGCATGACATAGTCATAGTGGATAGAATCGGATCAAAACCATCACTTGTTGGAAGCCACCACCAAGCTACCACATCAGCATGATTTCCCTCCATCAAAGAACTTTTGCTATCAAAAATTACAGAACTCAGCACATGACACCAATTTGACTTCCTCAGATTCACGCTGTGGATGAACCCAACCAATACAAATAAATTCCCCTAGTTTCATCCCCTTACAACTGACCTCCACTATCAGTAATCTCCCTCTCAATTTCCACAACCCAAAGCTGACCCATGAACCTAACATTCCCATAATAATCCCAAGGCAACACCCAATCACAAACCCATCAAACCTATAACCAAAAGCTCCGAATTTCCTTTTCATGCCATATGACTTCATCTTCTTTTTTCCCTCTTTTTCTTCCCAGTCACCAAAAATATCCCCCATAGCACATAACCAGCTCCACCATACCCAACCAACCTCACCCTCAGTTGACTGCCTGCAACAATCACACACACCACACATTAAACACAAAAACTGCACAAACATACATTGCAAACTACCCAAAAAAAACCCAATCACCCATTCAGCCACCAGTCTAAAATCACCCAATTGCAATTGAACCCATCATCAGCAGCTCCAAACCACCACACACAAACCCCAAGGGTCGCTCACTGCCACCACTTTCCCTAACCAGCCATTACCATAAAGCCAAAATCATGCTTTCTTCGGAATCAAAACCCCAAGACCCACACCTTTGGCACAAACCCACTACCAGCAGCCATAGCTCTACCATCAGACTTAAAAATACATTTCAATGTTACCTTTTCTTTTTTTTTTACTTACCTCTTGGGCTTCTCCGGACTTCTCAACATCTTGGGCCTTTCCTTTTTGCCTTGTTCCTACACTTTTCTTTGGGCTTTATTGGGCTTGAGACTTCCAACTCCCGTATATACGGCCCAAATTCCTTGCCAACTTCTGCCTTGACTTTCTCGTTCCTATGCCCCACTTTTCTGACTAATTCAGTTCTAAAACCTTTTAGCTTATCACGTGCTCCCTGCTCTTGCCCCATTTTCAAACCCACTGTTGCCGTATTGTCCTATCTCTCTCTCTCTCTCTCTCTCTCTCTCTCTCTCTCTCTCTCTCTCTCTCTCTCTCTCTCTCTCTCAGTTTGGCCCATCTAGAGAATTCGCAGTCCAAATGGTCGATCTAGTTAAACAAAGGAGGCGGGCAGATTTCGCAGTCAAAATGGTCGATCTAATTTAAAAAAGGAGGTGGGCAGAATTGTCATTACATGACGTTGGACTTGGACCAAAACGTGTCGCGTCTATCTTAAAATAATAAAGAGCAATAATTGAAGCGGTGGGTCACTGCAAGAATCTTATAAGCATTTAATACATTTTAGTTGACAATAACAAAAAATAACGGAAAGAGGAGGCTACCAATAGAAGAACAAGGATCCACTGTCCTGCATTCTCACACCCATAGGAGGTTGAAGTCTGATCAAGTTATGAGACTTGTTAGCAAGAGAAACTTGCTGTATGTCCTTTGTTGCTTTTGTTTAAACCTTGGTGTTGCTATAGACACCATCACATCTTCTCAATCCATCAAAGACCCCAACATAGTCTCCAATGGGAGTGCTTTCAAACTGGGTTTCTTCAGCCCTGTAAATTCTACCAATCGCTACGTTGGAATATGGTATAGCAACATTTCTGTGTTCACTGTCGTATGGGTAGCTAACAGAGACACACCACTCAATGATTCTTCTGGGGTTCTTACTATATCTGAGGATGGCAATCTTGTAGTAATAGATGGGAAAAAAGAGATTCTTTGGTCATCAAATGTTACAAATTCTGTTGCCAATTCGAGTGCCCAGCTTTTGGATTCGGGGAACCTTGTACTGCAAGAAAAAACTACAGGGACAATCATATGGCAGAGTTTCCAACTTCCTTGTCATACACTCTTGCCCAATATGAAAATTAGTACTAACGTAAGAACAGGTAACAAAGTGCAATTGAAATCATGGCAAAGCCCTTCTGATAAAAATGGTATTTAATTTTAAATGTATCTAAATGTATGCATAAATGCATGTGTTACATGTTTTAAAAAAATTAATTAGACTAATTATTTATATTTTTTTAATAAAAATTTAGTTTAATTTTAAATACATCCATGGCTGAGAGAAACTCATATTAGAATTCTAAATTAGAGTTCCAATTTTGTGGCGTGTGTCCTAAATTATTTATTTTTAAAGAGTTTTATTTTTTTAATTTTAGAATCAAATGTGAGACCACATCATAAATATTCATTCAAGTGACTTATTAAGTACAAAAATTAAAGAGTCTAAAATAAATGAATTTTTTAAAAAAGTGCTTCATAATAATAATAATAATAATAATAATTGTGGTGCTCATGGGCCCAAATCATGTATTGGGCCAGCCCAAGGGCCCCCATAAAGAAGAAGGTCCAATTCAACAGCTTAGAATGGTCCGAGGACCTAATAATTCCTTCCTGCGACGCCACACGACAAAGGAAGTTGCCCTGCATGAGCGTAGCACCACAAGATAGGACGTCTGAGGATGATATTGTCCTCGGCAACTTGTTACCGAGGACAGTATTAGTGGCCTAGTGTTTCAAAGATTCCCGTATTAAGGACCTTATGTACGAATAACTAAGAGAGTAAGGATAAAGGATAGAGGAAGTTGATGGACAAATATCAGATAAAAGGCTGCTGCCACCTCATTAAAGGCATTATACCTACTTATTTGGCCGCATTAATGAAGACGTGACATCTGAACATTAAAATGGGGTCCTATCTTCACCGCCAGAGATTTGAGTAAGGTGGGTGATGGGACAAGTATCCAAGAGAAAAAAGACCCGGACTACACATGGAAAGTGGGAAGAGGGGAGAGAGAGGGGCCTATAAAAGGAAAGGGAGGGACATAGAAAAAAAAAAAAAAAAAAAAAAAAAAAAAAAGGAAGGAGCACTAAGGATTATCCTCAGCATCAATATATACAACCCAATATCACATCTTTACAGGAGATAGGTGCATGAGTGATAGAATTGAATCCAATCTTTGTGTTATCCACCGTCTAAACGATCTAGATTAGGAACCCACTCTCTATAAATTTATTGTCGATGCCTCATTAGCCTGGTCAAAAAATCTAATTCTGGTCCAGCACAATTTGTGCCCCTACAATAATAATAATAATAAATGGATAATTTACATTTTATATCTAATAATATCCTTACAAATTTTTTAAAGAATTAACAAAATATAAAAATGACTATCAGTAGTATTTAAATTATATATATATATATATATATAAATTATATTATACATCTTATTGTATATCTTTAAGTGTATTCATGCATACAGGAATGGACTCAAGAATTCAAGCTAGGGGGGCCAAAGATAAGTGAAAAAAAAATTCCAAAAAAATTCAAATTCGCATCCATATAATATCAACAAACTATACAAATATACAAAAATCATTATTTCCTTATATATTAGGATACAATCACCTACCAAAAAAAACAAAAGACACAAAATACTATTGTTTCTTAATACATTATCTATAAAAAGGGAACTCAAAGCTATTTTATAAATTTATCTAATGTCAAATTACTAGTAATAATAAAATACAAAACTAAATCGTATCAACCTAAATTAGAGTTCTTAAAAACACAAAAATTTATCAACGTAAAGTGGAGATGCAATAAAAAATAAAAATCCGCCAAAACATTGAGAGAGAGAGAGAGAGAGAGAATCTTTTGTGAGAAAAAACTATGCATAGAATGAAAAAGAGTGACAAATTTATAGTAAGAAAGAAGAGATAAGAAGAGACAAATAAAGGAAGATGAAGGGAGCTATATTAAAGTAGAAGGTAATGGGGAGATGAAAAGGTAAGAAAAGAAGAAAGGTTGAAGAAAGTATAAATATTTAAAAAATAAGTAAATGTAAAAATAATAAATAATAATTATGTGGCAAATGACGTGGCGATGAGGTAATGCAACAGGAGCTCAACAATAATAAATGTCACGCTTCAGCTTTTAGTAATATATAGAAATAGATAAATTGTTTGCATTATTTTCAAAAAATAAGGATATATTCCTTTTTTTTTTTTTTCTTTTTAAAAATGTTGAGATGTGGCTTGAATAAGTTGCAAGTATAACATTACACATTATATGTGTTCACAATTTCTATTTCAGTTAGTTGTTCCTCCGTTCCTTATCGGAAAAGATCTTAGTATGGTCACGCTTGGCTAACACCTTTGAAATATTACAAATGCATGGGGCCTTTTACGCAAATTGCACTGCCGAGCAATGACATATTATTTTATGTATCCATTGCATATAACATTTCTTTCACATATGGTCAATTATCTCATGCATTGATAACTTAGGTTTTCAATGTAATACGACCTTTTTATGTTATGCATAATCTCTATCTGGAAAAAAAAAAAGTTTTCAAGCGACACAATGCACTCTTCTAGGCTCCCGATAAACTTTTTGCACTCTGGGAATGATCAAAATCATGCCTCGGTAACTTTCAACATTATCCTAAAAATTCCTATTGAAATTCACAAAAAATTTCAAAGGTACATAACACAATTCCCGGCGAAAATGGGCAAATGCCCATTTTGAGCAAAAAAAAGAGAGACAAATGCCCGCTTTTCTAAACTAATTAGAGAAATGCTCCTCTTTTGAAACTTAATTTTCTCAAAATCAAGTTTCAAAAAAAAATTTCTGGAGCCTTATAGCAACATTTTAAGGAGCCTATAGTGACGTTTTAAAGACCTATAGCGGCATTTTGTAGCTCAAGCTCCATGAACTCGAGTTCCATGCAAGTTTTTCTTTTTTGCTTTTACCTATAACTAGAGTTCAAAGAGCTTGAGTTACAAAATGCCACTACAGGTCCTTAAAAATGTTATTATAGGTTCCTTAAAACGTCGTTATAAGGCGTAACTTAATTTTGAGAAAATTGAGTTTCAAAAGAGGGTTATTTCGCTAATTAGTTTGGGAAAGGGGACATAATGCTTTTTTTTTTTTTTTTTGCGTGAAAAAGGGCATTTGCCCATTTTGGCCCACAATTTCTTGCCACATTCATTTTCCATGCAAATTAAAACAACAAACCCCACTTTCACAAATTATTTAAAAAAAAAAAAAAAAAAAAAAAACGTTGACATTTCCAATCCTCACCTAACACTCATGACCCAAATGCAAAGGTAAAAACATAAACAAACAATAGAAAAACATATATATATATATATATATATATTTATAAATAAATAAAAAAGACATATTTACCTGTGTTCATCCTGGTTTCAATCTTCTGCACTTGCTTTGCCCTTGAAAAAAAACCTGCCACCACCACCAAAAATCTATAAAATTTTCAAAAACAATAAAATTTCAACACACACACATAGAGAAAGAGAGTAAAGAACTTTACTGCAATGAGAGGAATAGTGTTGATAGTGAAGCTTGTTGTTGTCGTCCAAGGAAACCAAGCCCAACAAAACGAACCGTTTCTATGATTAAAAATAAGGACCAAAGAATGAAGAGGAACTCAATTTAGAACTACTAGTGCGGTAACTTTGACATTGACTATGATGATTAGAGGAAGGGTTTAACAGTAAAAACTGTGAGAGCTTTACAACACAAGACAGCGGTGGCTCTAAGAATATTTTCCAGGATGTTTTTTAAGAAGCATAAATTACACAATCTAATAAAAAAAGAAATTCATATATTGACAACAACAACAATAATCAAAAACACTCAAATACATAAAGTTTTTACAATTTTCTTCTACATGTTTTCATATTTTGAAAGCGTTGCATGATAGTCTCATTATCAATGCTGCAAGCTACATCTCTTTCAATGTACACAACCAAGCAATCATTCATCCACTGATCTCCCATTTGATTGCGCAATTCATTTTTTATATATTTCATTGCTAAAAAACTTCTTTCTATATTGCAATAGCACCAAGAAGGGTCAAAACTAATTTCATAAGCAAATAGACTAATGGATAAGTGTCATGCTTCCTATTTAACGTGTTTGAGTAGTGAGTGTCTAAGAGTGAGGATTGATTTTGGACTCTTGGGCTTTTCTATTAGGCATTTGGGCTAGATTTTATTCTAATTTTTTATTTTTAGATTTTAGTTCAAAATTTTTTTTGACCTTTTCTTTTTGCTTGAAATGCCCCAATGTATTGTTAAGTTACCCAAATTTTGAACCAAAATTTAATTTTATTAGCATAAAAAAATCTCAGGATGATCACAAATTTTTTTTTAAAGGTAGATAAATATAATATTTTAAATTATTATATATAAATTTTTTTTTTCAGGTTAGGGTGGTCCTAGGACCACGTTGGCCATAAGGTGCAGTCGCCTCTAAGACAAAAGGAGTGAAAATATGAGTGTTGTTGATGATCAGCAGAGCAACGGCGGAGATGAGAGAGGAGGAGATTAAAGCACAGTTGCGAGTTTCTCTGCATACTATGTTTTGTATTTGAGACAACAATTGCTGCCTAGTACTATTGGTTAGAAACAGAGTCTATTGTTTTTTATTTTACAATTGTTTTATGCTACTTTTTTTTTTTCATTTTTTTTAAAGGGTCAAAAATAAAATTGAAAAAGCTTGAGAATTGTGGGGTTTTGAAAGAAAATGAGGTAATGAAGAGAGCTTTTGAGTTTGATTCTTTATTTGGCAAAGGGAAAAGTGAAGGAGGAAGAAGGAGGAAAAGAGCTCCTACAAAGTGAAAGAGAAAGATTCCTGTATCCCTCTTGGTATATCCTTGTTCTCCTACTCATGCATTCTCTCTCCTTTTCTTTTTTTAATTTCATTTTTTAAGAATGAGAATAAATAGGCTAATTTCACTTTTAATTATAAACTATGACTCTAATTACACTTCACCTACTAAATTATTGGAATGCTCGATTGACCTTCCATTCTCCATTTTCAAAAATTCTTCACATCCTCTATTTTCGAAGTGATAGTTTAAGATGAAAAAATGTAATTTACAATTAATATATTCCAATTGAGTATGTGTGTTAGTGTGTGCGCACGCACGCGTGTGTGTGTCTATATACATAGCTTATGTGTGTTCTCTCTGTAATGATTGCTCTTTAATCATGAGGTTAAGATAGTATTCAAACCCAAATTCCATAGTCAACAATAGATGAGGACATTTTCAACATTTAAAGCTCAAGATCTGGCAGAAATCCCCTCGTAGCACATCGGGAAGATTAATGAATTTTCTTTGGTTCATCTATAATCATTGCCCTCCCCTCCTGACCAAGTAACCTACAAAGCTCAAGATATTGACGATCCATGCTGAGCCCGATGAATGGAATAACGTGCCAACGGGTGGATGCGATGGGTCCCACGAGCACTAACGTGTCCTCCATTTACCCCTATATGGAAATGGCTTGCGCACCGCATCCAAAGATTCCTCTCCACAGACATATCTTCCCAATATGGGAAGGAAAGCCCTAGGATCTCGGGACAATAATTCTATATCTTCTCTACAAGGAAACCTCCCAAAATCGAGGGATTTGAGTTAGCTCTCCACAACTATATAAACATCAAACCATAACTTTCTTGAGATACATGAAATCTCCCAACTCTTACATTTTTGAGTTATTGGAGATCCTTCTATCACTAACTTAACCTTTAGAGGGTTTTTGGTCAATATCCCACCGATGCTTTCTGTAGGTTATTCTTTCTTTTTGTTATTCAGGTACCCTACTTGGCATGTGTGTGCACAATCAACTCACTAATGATTTTGTGCATCATCAATAATATAAAATTTTACCAATTGACATAACTGAAAACTAGAATAAAACAAATATTATAGAGAGACTAATTAAGGATGTTTGAAACTATAAACTTGGGATTGAAGTTGTTGTTTATGTTAGTGCAAACACAATAATAATGGAAGAAACACAAGAGAAACTGAATAATATTTCTGAATATTATTAATTGGAAGATAAAAAATACACAATATTATTTAGACTGAGGCGTGGCACTCGCTCTATTTAAGGAGATTCAAGTCCTTAGTTGGCTAAATTTTGTAATCGGTGCAGACCTTCTCTGACTTGTCTCCCCCAAGATACAACAGCCTAACAAAGATCGTATGGCTAGAACCTCCTCCCTCCACCTTCCCCTTGTGCACGTATCTAGCCCAATATTGAAATCAATACATATTAGCCCATTAATCACTACAATTAAAAAGAATAAAAGAGTCTCTCCATTTTCAACGTGGGATTAAACATTCCGCTAATTCTTTATCTTCCATATTAACTCCCACATATTTATATTTATATTGTCATATTTATTCATTTTAATTAAATAATATTAAAATGCTCTAACAGTTTAAGGATAGGGATGGTTTGTGTTGAAAAAGATAAAAGAGAGGTTAATATGGTTTACTATGTACAAGTGAAGTCATTTGTTTGATAAATTTAGCTTGTATTTTTAAAAAATGGGAGAGATTTATTGTTAGGACATATGTAGTTCAAGATTGTGAACATATGTCGCTATTTTATGTAGTTGGCTAATCCTTTGACAAAACGCACTTTACTTGTATTTGGATAGATCTAGGATGTGTTTAATACTTCAAAGAACATGTTGTTCAAGTCTAGTATTAAAGTCATGAAGATTAGACCAAGAAACAAGTGAAGAAAAAGTGTGTACTAAAGCTGGACACCTGGTGGACACCTGGCGGATAGCTGCTGGACACCTGCGGATAGCTGCTGGACAGATAGCTATCTATCGAGCTATCTATCGAGGTATCTATCGAGATTTAATGAGGCTCGACAGCTGCCCGATCGATCGAGGTATCTATCAAGGTTACGGGAATTCAGTTTTCTAGATCTGATTTTTGGGCCAGGCTTTTGTATTTGTGTAGAGTTTCTTTTCTCACAACCCTAGGCATATATAAGGCATATTTTTGAGGCCATCACATAAGAGAATACAAGGAGAACACATGCAAAAGGTGACCGAAGCCTAATTCTCTCTTAAAGAAGCTACTGCGTCTTTGCGCCTTAGGGTTTTGTAACCAAGTGCTTCTTGATCTTCATCGTGTATATGAAGTGAAGAACTTTGCAACCAACATTCTTCTTCCTCAAGTTGGTGAGTGAGTCACGTACTAGGATTCGTGCAAAGGAGTAAGCCGCGTACTGGGATCTGCGCATCAAATTGGTTAGTCACGTACTTGGGAGCCGTGCATTGAAAGGAGAAACTATCACTACAGAACAAGTCCAATTGGGTATTGGGGTAAGAGTTCAACTGTAGGTTGGTGAGGTACTTGGGATTCCTTACTTGTAACTGCTTGTTGTGATAATAGTGGAGTTTCGGGAGTGGTGACCTTAAATCACCCGGTGGGGTTTTTGCCGTAAGGGTTTTCCCCATTCGTGAACAAATCACCGTGTTATTTATTTTCCGCTGCATAACTTAGTTTCGGTGATTTGTTTGTGCTGCCACGTGATATTGCATGTTAATTTGATTAATTAAGAACTGGGCTAATTAATTAATCTAAGTTATCACAAGGGGTCAACGCGTTTGTGGCCTGTCATTTATGATTGTTAGTCATTGCGGAAATTGATCGATGTATTAAAAAAAATGATTCAATTCAAGTTGGGAATGAAAAGGAACATGAGGAGAGGCCTAAAATAACATGGGTAAAAGTGACAACATATGATATGTTAATTGAGAAATTGATAAAGAGTGCATATGAGTCAACCAAATAAATGATGAGCTTTTATAATTCAGCACAACCAATCTTCAAGGAAGGAAGAATGAGAGATTCAATTGTTGATTGAGGATTTTTTTTTTTTTTTTTTTTTTTTATATAGGAAATGTTGAATGAGGAAATTGATAAATAATAAATGCAAGTTACTCAATTAGTTGGTGCTCACAAGGTGGAAGAAGAAAAGTATCCAACTATCAGGATGGTCTCCACTCAATTGTCCTATCCCTTCCACCTAATAGACCATAATTTTAAGTTGAAAACCACATTTTTGTCTCTATATTTTCACACAATTCTCACTTTGGTCTCTATATTTCATTTTCACCGCTTTTAGTTCCTATTTAGAAAAACGCCATTCATTTTAGTCATTTCTGTCAATGCCCTAACAGCAAAGTCCTACGTGGCAGGCAGAACTGTTAAAATAATAATAAAAATTTTATTTTGGCATTAAAAAATGCCACGTCAGCATTTAAATTAAAAAAATTAATTTATTAATTTTAACTAAATAAAAAAATTAAAAACAAAAATAAAAAAAAATTACATGAATTAAGATCGTATCTTAAACAAGAACACAAACTCAGATCTAAGAACACAAAATTAAAATTCAAAAATCACAAACCCAAAAACACAAACTCAGCAACAGATCTTGTCAACCAAATAGCAAGTGATTTTTCTTGTCAACTAAACACAAAAACAACAAACACAAACCCAAACATCAATAAGAATACAAACACAAACCCAGCAATCCATCTTCAGAAAACCTGCTATCCATCTTCAGAAAACCCAAAAAAGCCCAAATCCAAACATAAACCCAAATCCAAACACTGACGATAAGTATGGTTATTTGACTTTCAAGTTTGTGGCAGCGATTGTTGATGGTAGTGTACTGTGATATGGGTTTCAAGTAATGTGTGTGAATGTGAGTTGTGGCTGACAGTACTCTGCCGTGCTTTGAGTAAGTTTTCTGTATCTGAGAGCAAAGAAGATGAGGATGTGGAGTGAATGACTGTGGGACTGGTAGCTTTAATCATTGCGCTGAAGAAAGAGGGGAGAAGGAGAAAAGTAATTTGACCACTGGCTAGTGATGAATCCGACACTGATAAGGACTCTGCACTTAAAGCTAAAGCATTGGCAGCCTTGTTGCAATTTTCAACAGCTTTTGCACTTATACATTGACTTTGTTTGAAGTGGTAAGCCATATGAAATTAATTTGGACCCACATGTTAATTTGTAGTGGAAAAATATATCCAGTTCATTGACACTATATTCTGGCTTCCAGTTTTTGATGATCAAGTGAGATTTCTGAATAGACCATGGTCATGGTCTACGCTTATACACCGATACATTCTCGTCTTGTTTGTCTCATGTTTGAAACCAAATGACAACGACATTTTGATCAATCTGACCGACTTACCTGGATTTGAGTTTGTGTTTGGATTTGGGTTTTTTGGGTTTTCTGAAGATGGATTGCAGGTTTTCTAAAAATGGATTGCTAGGTTTGTGTTTGTATTCTTACTGATGTTTGGGTCTGTGTTTGTTGTTTTTGTGTTTTTGGTTGACAAGAAAAAATCAGTTGCTGAGTTTGTGTTTGTTGATTTTGTGTTTGGTTGACAAGATCTCCTGTTGGGTTTGTGTTTGTGTTTATGGAATTGTGATTTTTAGATTTTAATTTTGTGTTCTTACGTTTTCTTGTTGTTCTTGTTCAAGACACGATTTCAATTCATATAATTTTTTGTTTTTATTTCTGTTTTTAAGTTTTTTTATTTAGTTAAAATTAATAAATTAATTTTTTTTAATATTGATGCTGACGCGGTATTTTTTAACGCCAAAATAAAATTTTTTATTATCATTTTAATAGTTCCGTCTACCACGTAGGATTTTGCTATTAGTGCACTGACGGAAATGACTAAAATGGATGACATTTTTCTAAATAGAAAATAAAAACAGCGAAAATTAAAGATAGTAACAAAAGTGAAAATCGCGTAAAAATATAAAGACGTAAATGCGATTTTCACCTAATTTTAATTTAGATTAAGACTAATTAAATTGAATAAATTAGTAGAGCTAGCAAGCCTAGCATTTTTTTTTTTTTTTTTTTTTGCTACTATGCCTAATATTTTACTAATCAAGTCCAATGTGTATTTGATGACTCCAGCCTATTAAATAAAAAACATTTATTTATTTTGACCTATCCAACGTTAATTAGAATATTCACTAATATTTTTTCTCCAATAATAAAATAATATTCATTAATTTTAAACGTCTATACTTTACTTTTTATGTGAATTATATTCGATCCCCATTTAAATTTCAAGTATGATCTCATAAATCCATATAAATCACAGACTTTCTTATTAAAAGAAATTCATTAAACCACAATATTATTGGTCAAACCAAGCTGACTGATCATCACAAATAGAGCTGAAGCCCACCAATTTTCATGTAAAATTTTTCTTTGTTCTTTTTTATGTTAATTATACAAATTGATAACCTTATCATTTTTGATATATTGATGATTAAGGATTGAAAGATTTTAACCCCAATATCCTAAACATGATTCTCAAACAACAACAACAAAATCAAAAACAAAAAGTTTCTCACCCCCACTTTGAGCCCAAAGGCCGAGTGGCTTAGACTGCTGAAATATTGATGGACCGGGGTAATCACTGTGTTACTGATGTAGCTAACTGGGCCTCCCAAAAAACCTCATACTCCAATTTTTCATATGCCTTTCAATAAGCCTAGACCCATTAGCTTATTCTCAAAAGATATATTAATAGAACCCATCCTGATGGGTCCAACCCAAAACAAAACCCATACAGAGGGTCTAAATTTGAATCCATTTTTTACAAACTCTTCAATCAAGATCTTTTTGAATTGATACTTCCAAATCCAGGTTAAGTGGAGTTCCAGTTCCATGATATTGTCCATCGTATTTGCAATTTTACATTACTTATGAGGAATTTCTTATAATGATGTACAATTACATATACTTCTTATATACTTCTTAGGGTAAGAGTTGGGTCTAATACTCCTGTGCATTGAATCTGTTGAGATGCAGACACATGACAATCATTTAACATCTATCAAAATCTTAACGGGTCAAATGCAGAAGAGCATTGGACCCAAGCCGATTCTTATTTCTTAAACTATATACAATTTTTTTTCTTTTTTTTTTTCCTCTTTCTTTGCTATAACTTTATGTACATATGTACTTGAGCCAAAAGTAGATATTGCGATATATATATCATAATAAGCTGCTTAAGGCTTTCCATTTCTTTAAATACAAGCACTACTAGGGTTTGTTTCAATTTTTCCACCTTTTTTTTCCCCTAGATACAACTTTTCAAACAACTTATTTTTAATTGTTCCTAGGAAATATAATATTGTCCTTATGTCTAATTAGAGAATATAAATGTAGCTCTTAAGGAACTTTACCTAAATTTTACTTTTACCAAATTTTTTTTTTTTTTAAGCTATACCAAACAAGCACAATAGCTAAACCAATTCTTGTTGACAAGATTTGTAAAGCAAAAGTAATACACAAAACTTTGTAACTCAATCAACATTTCTTGGTGTTTACAATGAAGACATTCATGCATCAAATTCCTTTCCCCAACTATTGAATTATCAAAAAAAAAAAAAAAAAAAGTGCTCAGACAAGGGCACATATCCAGCAACTCCAAAGCTCAAGTGCAGTGTCTTGCAAAGCAAAACAATACAGTGAAAGCACTAAGATAAGGGCACGCATCCAGCAACTCCAAAGCTCAAGCGCAGTGTCAATGAAGTAAATTGATTATAGAGAGGGCATGCATCAACATTGAGAAAGCCCACATGAAGCACCTTCTCAAGGAAGTCTTTGCTTTTGTGGCCATAAAGTGCCATCACTAGGCATTGGGCAGCATTAGCAACTCCCATTAAAGGGAGGGAAAATGGTTCTGCACGTATATTACCAATTCCACCCATTCCAAAGTGCATGATGATACCATTGAGGATCATTGTGTGATGAAGAAGGTTGGTTTGGTTATGGAGAGGAGGAACAGAGTGGTCACTCTGGAACATGGTTTGGGATTTAATTAGGAAGTTGGTGCCTTGGTGAGAGAGTAGTGATGTTTGTTTATATATTGGTTTTCAAAGTGTATCAATACCAAATCACCACTTGTACATAAAGGAAAGCACAAAAAAATAGGTGCAAAGGTATATGATTCCAAATAAATTTCTTAGGCAATCCAAAACGTAAAGAGTAGGCAAAGGCAGAAACTAGATAAAAATAAAAAGAATCTGAATGCCTGGAAGTGTGGAATCATTGAACCTTTGTAATGCCAATTGTGGTATCTTCTCTGCAAAACTCAGACCAAAAATAAAAAGTAAAAAGAGAACATATTCGCTTCCTCATACAAATAGACAGACATTATTTTTCTAAACAATTTTTTTTAATTCTATTTTATTTTAAAATGAGGGCAACTTAAGAAAATTATATCTAATTTTTTGACAAGAAACGTTCATATTCCTTATATTGAATGAGCATATTTAATGAAGAAAAAGAGGGGAGTGACCTTGTCTGTTTACCTCAAATAAGCTAACCACAAAAATTGGGCAAGAGGAGATGGGAATGTTTCCCAAAAGGAAATATAGCTTGCAAAAGAAATTATATAAATCCTTTGCATTATTTTCAAAAAGTAAGGATACATTTGATTTTTTTTTTTTCTCTAAAAAATGTTGAGATATGGCTTGAATAAGGTACAAGTATTACACATTAGATGTATCACAGTGAATCACACTGAATGCTGGTCACTCCTATCCTCCTTTGTATTTGATTTTGTTATGTTTGGTGGCTTGAATAGTGCACGTGAGAGTGCATAGTCCTTGCCTTGGAAGGATTGTATAGTCCTTGCCTTGGAAGGATTTGTAAACCAAGTCCTAGTACTAATAGGACTGTTTTGCCTACAAAGTAAGCAATTCTACTTCTAGGTGGAGTTGTATTTCACTCAATGACAAAAGGCCCACATCTCTATATATATACACTAGTTATGCGGCTATTGGAGGAGGAAGTAAGGAGTGCCGCAATATTAGAATAGGTATTCTCTAGTATTTAGTATAGAGTTCTAAGGCGTGACTTTGTTATAGAGATTTTCAGGTTTCTCTAGTCACGTGCTTCTGGTGATTAAGAGCTCTTTGGGTGTATTTGGGACTTGGGATTTGTGAGAGTGTTTTGGGTACTACTTTTGTAATCTCTTTCTTTTGTTAGTGAAACTTTCTCCTTGACACCGCCCGTGGACGTAGGCCAAAAGCCGAACCACGTAAATCTTTGTGTTCCAGTGTGACTATTTGTTTTGTTGTTCTATTTCTATTTTGCATAAACCCAATGTTATTTGGATACACACACAACAAATAGATATTCATGCTTCTACTATTCTCAACAAATTGGTATTAAATCTTCCGCTTTCACAACAAACTGGTATCAGAGCCTTGGGTTCTTTGTTTCACGTTGAGATTGTTCATCAAATCTATATTGTTGTGATATTGGTTCACTTCGTTTTTGGGTATGGCGGCAAAGGTTTCGTCGGCAGCAAAATTTGAGATTGAAAAATTCAATGGGAAGAATGATTTTAGTTTATGGCGTGTGAAGATGCGTGCTTTGTTAGTGCAGCAAGGATTATGGAAAGCACTAAAGGGCAAAGATGCTTTGCCAGCAACGTTATCAGATGACGAAAAAGAAGATCTCTTGGAACGGGCACATAGTGCAATTCAATTGTCTCTTGCAGATGAGGTTCTAAGAGAAATTGTAGATGAAGATACAGCTGCGGGATTGTGGCTCAAGTTGGAAAGTCGATACATGACCAAGTCTCTCACAAATCGCTTGTATATGAAGCAACGGTTATACACAATTCGAATGAAAGAAGGTACACCTATTTCTGATCATCTTAATGAATTCAATAGAATTGTTATTGATTTGAAAAATATTGAGTGCAAAGTAGAAGATGAAGATCAAGCCTTAATTTTATTATGCTTATTGCCTCCTTCTTTTGATCACTTTGTTGATACCATGTTATATGGTTCTGGGAGAGATTCTATCTCAATTGATGATGTCAAAGATGCATTAAACTCTAAGGAGTTAAAGAAGAAGGTTTCTGAAAATTGGGGTGATAATCATGCTGACGGTCTTGTTGCTAGAGGTAGACCCAATGACAAAGGGTCTAGTAGCAATAGAGGAAAATCTAGGTCAAAGTCTAGATCTAGAAAAGGGAAGTGTCACTACTGTAAAAAGGATGGACACTGGAAAAATGAGTGCAAGTTACTCAAAGAGAAAAAGGAGAAGGCTTCTAATACTACTAATACAGCTAGTGTTGCAGAAGTTAATTCTGAAGGTGAAGATTTAGTTTTAACAGTATCTACTGGTCGCTCTGGTGACGCTTGGATTCTTGATTCAGCTTGCTCCTATCATATGACTCCCAAAAGAGATTGGTTTACTACCTATCAGTCAATTAGTGGTGGTGAAGTTCTGATGGGAAATAATATGACCTGTAAGGTTGTGGGGATAGGAACTGTGAGAATTAAGATGTATGATGGTATTGTTAGGACTTTGTCTGACGTTCGTCACGTGCCAGATCTAAAGAAAAATCTTTTGTCTTTGGGTATATTCGATTCTCAAGGATATAAATACACCGATGAAGGTGAAGTTTTGACTATCAGTAAGGGTGCTCTAGTTTTCATTAAAGGAAAAATAGTGAATGGTCTCTATATGCTACAAGGAAGCACAATAGTAGGTTCTGCAGCAATATCTTCATCCTCAGATTCAGACTCGGATAATACTTATTTATGGCATATGAGATTGGGGCATATGAGTGAGGCAGGCATGTCAATATTAAGCAAACGAGGTTTGTTGAATGGTCAGAAAATTGGAAAGCTGGACTTTTGTGAACATTGTGTTTTTGGAAAGCAGTGCAGGGTTAAGTTCAGTATAGCTAATCACAGGACTAAGGGCACAGTAGATTATATCCATTCCGATCTTTGGGGTCCTTCTCCTGTCTGTTCCAAGGGTGGTTACCGATATTTGTTGACTTTCATTGATGACTATTCAAGGAAGGTTTGGGTGTATTTTTTGAAAAATAAGAGTGATGTTTTTGTCACCTTCAAGCAATGGAAGACGCTTATTGAGAAGCAGACTGGTAAAAGGATTAAGCGTTTTAGGACAGATAATGGTTTGGAATTTTGCTCAGGTGAATTCGATGAGTTTTGCAAAAATGAAGGCATAGTGAGACACCGCACTGTTAGAGGAACACCACAGCAGAATGGGGTTGCAGAACGTATGAACAGAACTCTATTGGAGAGGGCTCGTTGTATGCTCTCAAATTCTGGTTTGTCTAAGGACTTTTGGGCTGAGGCAATTAATATGGCTTGCTATTTAGTTAATAGGTCTCCATCAACTACAATTGAATGTAAGACTCCTTTTGAGGTATGGTCTGGTGCTCCTGCTGATTACTCTAATTTGAGAGTATTTGGTTGCCCTGCTTATGCTCATGTGAATGATGGCAAACTTGAGCCAAGGGCAAAGAAGTGCATATTCCTAGGCTATGCATCAGGGACAAAAGGTTATAGATTGTGGTGTAGAGATTCAAAATCCCCTGGATTAATTATCAGCAGAGATGTGAAATTTGATGAGTCTGCTATTCTTGACCAGAAAAAGGAGAGTAATGGGGCAGTAAAAGACCATGGTGTTAGTAAGCAGGTGGAGCTTGAGATTGAAGTTTTGGATAAAGTGCATAATAGCACTTCAGTTCAGCCTATTCGAGATGAGGTGCATGATTCTACTAATGAAGTGGATGCATCACAGCAGCAACAGCAATATAGTATAGCCACTGGTAGAGAGAGGAGACAGATTAGACCACCACAGAGGTTTGCTGAGGCAGATTTGGTTGCTTATGCTTTGTCTGTGGCTGAGATTATTGAGTATCAAGAACCTTCCAATTATCATGAAGCTGTCTCTAGTGAGAATTCGGCTCAGTGGAGTATCGCTATGATCGAGGAGATTGAGTCTCTTCATAAGAATCAGACTTGGGAGCTAGTGAAACCACCTAAAGGCCACAAGATTGTTGGTTGCAAGTGGGTCTTCAAGAAAAAGGAAGGAACTATAGGGGTTGAAGCACCGAGGTTTAAGGCACGATTGGTTGCAAAGGGCTACAGTCAAAAAGAAGGTATAGACTTCAAAGAAGTGTTCTCTCTTGTTGTGAGACATAGCTCTATTCGTGTGATGCTTGCTATGGTTGCATTGTTTGACTTGGAATTAGAACAACTTGATGTCAAGACAGCTTTTTTGCATGGTGAGCTTGAAGAACAAATATATATGCATCAACCAGAAGGTTTTGTGATCCAAGGAAAAGAAGACCATGTTTGTTTATTAAAAAAATCATTATATGGTTTGAAGCAATCTCCAAGGCAGTGGTATAAGCGGTTTGATACCTTCATGATTGGGCATGGTTACTTAAGAAGTGACTATGATAGTTGTGTGTATCATAGGAAGCTCTCAGATGGTTCTTTTGTCTACTTGTTGCTATACGTTGATGATATGCTCATTGCAGCTAAGAATCTGATAGAGGTAAACAAGCTAAAAACTTTGCTTAGTGGTGAATTTGAGATGAAAGATTTGGGTGCAGCTAAGAAGATTTTGGGAATGGAGATTCATAGAGATCGACAAGCTGGCAAGTTATTTCTGTCACAAAAGAATTATATTGAGAAAGTACTTGAACGTTTCGATATGCAGCAATCTAAGCCAGTGAGTACTCCATTAGCAGCACATTTTAAGCTTTCAGCGGCTTTGTCACCAAAGTCTAAGGAGGAAAAGGAGTACATGTCTCATGTACCTTATTCTAGTGCAGTGGGTAGCATAATGTATGCTATGGTATGCACTCGTCCAGATATTTCACATGCAGTTAGTGTGGTTAGTAGATATATGGCTAATCCTGGTAAAGAACATTGGCAAGCTGTGAAATGGATTCTTCGATATTTGAGAGGTACTGCAAACATTGGTTTGGTATATGACAGGGCTTCTACTGATAGTGGCAATGTTATTGGATTTGTTGATTCTGATTTTGCTGGTGATTTGGATAAGAGGAAATCTTTGACAGGTTATGTCTTCACATTATCTGGTAGTGTCATCAGTTGGAAAGCAACGTTACAATCAACAGTTGCTTTGTCTACTACAGAGGTAGAGTATATGGCAGCAACAGAGGCAGTGAAGGAAGCTATTTGGTTGAAGGGTTTGGTTGGTGATCTGGGTTTACAACAAGATGATTCTGTTGTATTTTGTGATAATCAGAGTGCCATACATTTGACTAAAAATCCGATGTATCATGAGAGATCTAAACACATTGCTGTCAAATATAACTTCATTCGTGAGACTGTATCTGAAGGCATAGTTGCAGTTAGAAAGGTTGCTACAGCAGACAATCCAGCAGATATGATGACCAAGCCGGTTCCTTTGCACAAGTTCAAGCATTGCTTGGACTTGATTGGCATTTGCAGTTTGTGATGACCCTTAGGGGTTTTGGTGTTGGCGGTGGAGAAGTTTCATTTGTGGGGCTTGACCAAATTCAAGCCAAGGTGGAGATTTGTTATGTTTGGTGGCTTGAATAGTGCACGTGAGAGTGCATAGTCCTTGCCTTGGAAGGATTGTATAGTCCTTGCCTTGGAAGGATTTGTAAACCAAGTCCTAGTACTAATAGGACTGTTTTGCCGACAAAGTAAGCAATTCTACTTCTAGGTGGAGTTGTATTTCACTCAATGACAAAAGGTCCACATCTCTATATATATACACTAGTTATGCGGCTATTGGAGGAGGAAGTAAGGAGTGCCGCAATATTAGAATAGGTATTCTCTAGTGTTTAGTATAGAGTTCTAAGGCGTGACTTTGTTATAGAGATTTTCAGGTTTCTCTAGTCACGTGCTTCTGGTGATTAAGAGCTCTTTGGGTGTATTTGGGACTTGGGATTTGTGAGAGTGTTTTGGGTACTACTTTTGTAATCTCTTTCTTTTGTTAGTGAAACTTTCTCCTTGACACCGCCCGTGGACGTAGGCCAAAAGCCGAACCACGTAAATCTTTGTGTTCCAGTGTGACTATTTGTTTTGTTGTTCTATTTCTATTTTGCATAAACCCAATGTTATTTGGATACACACACAACAAATAGATATTCATGCTTCTACTATTCTCAACAAATTGGTATTAAATCTTCCGCTTTCACAACAGATTTCTATTTCAGTTTGCTGTTCCTCCACTCTCTGTGCTGCAACAATCTTGGTGCTGTCACACTTGGCTAACAACTTCGGATGTATATTTGTGGTCTTTCACACAATGGCTAGGCCTAGCTATGATGTATTCTTTTGTGTAACATTCTTCTCAAATAAGGTTTGATAATATCTCACATATAGACCCCACATGTTGTGAGACATCGGTTGCATACAGCCATTACACAAGATACTACCTCCTCACATAAGGGTGAGTTCCACAAGTATTTGGGATATATGCTTTATTGTGCTCCACTCCACTACGCCCATAAGGTCCCTAACTCAATAGCCTAGTAACAAATATGAGTCAACTCAAACAGTTGTGAAATGTTTTGGACCCGTAGACTTGCTCTAAAAGTTACCACATTATTAAACCTCAAATTATATTGAGTTGGTCTTGCTCTTGACGTATGGCCAGTTGACTGCCTGACCAATTCTATTTCTGATCCGCAGTATATTCTACAGTTATAGCAACTTCTACACTTAAACAACGACAGATAAACCATGTTATTCTACGGCAGGTAACAAACCCCTTTGATATCTAATATTCTGAGAAGTAAGACTTTTGAAAGGTGTTTTTATATTTGTCCCCCTTGGCATTAAATAAGAAATTTGAATGTTAAGGGTACTTGGATTGGATAGCCTAATTAAAAGAAAACTACCAATAGAAGAACAAGGCTCCACTGTCCTGCATTCTCACACCCTGAGTAGGTTGAAGTCTGATCAAGTTATGAGACTTCTTAGCAAGAGAAATTTGTTGTTTGTCCTTTGTTGCTTCTATTTAAACCTTGTTGTTGCTATAGACACCATCACATCTTCTCAATCCATCAAAGACCCTGGCAACATAGTCTCCAATGGGAGTGCTTTCAAACTGGGATTCTTCAGCCCTGTAAATTCTACCAATCACTACATTAGAATATGGTATGGCAACATTTCTGTATTCACTATCGTATGGGTAGCTAACAGAGAGACACCGCTCAATGATTCTTCTGGGGTTCTTACTATATCTGAGGATGGCAATCTTGTAGTACTAGATGGAAAAAAATAGATTCTTTAGTCATCAAATGTTACAAATTCTGTTGCCAATTCGAGTGCCCAGCTTTTGGATTCGGGGAACCTTGTAATGCAAGAAAAAACTACAGGGACAATCATATGGCAGAGTTTCCAACATCCTTGTCATACACTCTTGCCCAATATGAAAATTAGTACTAACGTAAGAACAGGTAACAAAGTGCAATTGACATCATGGCAAAGCCCTTCTGATCCATCCATTGGAAGCTTCTCTATCAATATTAAACCTCTTAATCTTCCTCAAGCATTCCTTTGGAAATATGGTAGCCCGTA
Source organism: Castanopsis chinensis (assembly GCA_032878915.1). Classification (NCBI taxonomy): domain Eukaryota; kingdom Viridiplantae; phylum Streptophyta; class Magnoliopsida; order Fagales; family Fagaceae; genus Castanopsis; species Castanopsis chinensis. The sequence goes on along the minus strand of JAVQMG010000080.1, from coordinate 1,641,994 downwards.
TTAGCGCAGTGGTCCATGGAACAATCGGGTCTTCATTGGAATACCAACTATGGATTACGAATTCCTAGACGGATTTAGTCTTATTGATGATCATGAAGGAACATTGTACTTGAGTTTTTCTTATGTGAATGATTCTTTGTTACATTTTGCACTCAATACGCATGGAAATATAGAGCAAAGATCTTGGAATTATGAGAAGGAGGATTGGGAGGTCACGCTAGGTTTGCAGTTTGAGTGTGATTTTTATGGTAATTGTGGGGCATTTGGAAGCTGTAATTCTCAGAATACACCAATTTGCAGCTGTTTACAGGGGTTTGAGCCAAAGAACACAAAAGAATGGAATAGAGGAAATTGGACAAGTGGATGCGTTAGGAGGACACAGTTGCAGTGTGAGAGGGTGAACACTGGCAGTGAAGGCAGCAAAATGGATGGATTTTTGAAACTGAATATGATGAAAGTGCCAGACTTTGCAGATTGGTCACAAGCTTTGGAAGCTGATTGCAGACAGCAGTGTTTAGAGAATTGTTCTTGCATAGCTTATGCATATGACACTGGCATTGGTTGTATGTCATGGATTGGAAGCTTAATTGACGCACAGAAATTCTCTAGCGCCGGAGTTGATCTTTACATTCGTGTTGCCTATTCAGATCTTGGTGAGTTTTTTTATCTTTCCACTTCAACCAAACCCCCATAACGCCTCAGCTCCCCAAGCTAATGAAATCCTCGTTATTGGACCAAAAAAGAGAGGAAAAGTAGACATATTTAGTTAACTATTTTGTTTGAATTAGTGTAATAAGTTTTTTCTGATTTACAGTAACAAAGCTAGACTTGAAAAAAATTGTCACAATCACTGTGATCATAGGAATGGTTTCGATTCAATCTGCACTTACTTATTATGGAGGTGGATATCTAAACATAAAGGTAACACTCTGACAAAATAACACGAGGACTTGGAAATTTTGCTATATGTTGGAGATTACTCACAACTGTAGTGGAAATCAACAAGGAAAAAGAAAGAAAAGGAGATCGTACTGTTCAACAGAGGGGAAGCACATAAAATTTCTCCTAGTGACAACCCGAACCAAGTTAAAGTCCAGGAACTACCACTATTCAATTTTGAGAAGATGGCGAGTGCAACAAACAACTTCCATCTATCAAACAAGCTTGGTCAAGGTGGATTTGGTTCCGTATACAAGGTAATGGTTGCTCTTCTAAAGTTTTATTATCAAATACTATGAATATATAGTTAATAATTTGAGTTTTTTTTTTTTTTTTTAAATAGGGAAAACTGTCAGATGGACAAGAAATTGCAGTAAAAAGACTTTCTAGAACCTATGCACAAGGGTTCAAAGAATTTATGAATGAGGCAGTGGTAATTTCTAAACTCCAACATCGGAATCTTGTTAGGCTCCTTGGTTGCTGTATTGAAGGAGAAGAGAGGATGTTGATCTACGAATACATGCCAAACAAAAGTCTGGATGCATTTCTCTTTGGTTAGTTAATTTTGACATTCTTTCTTAATACAAAAAAAATTTACATATTTTCTTTGTTCATAGGAATATTGTCAGTATGCTATGACTTTGTTGTGGTATTTCACTTGAAACATAGCTTTCTAATTAAGTTCACCTTATGTTCTTTAGCAGTCTTCATGTTCATTTACCTTGTAAGATTAATCCTCACTTTCTTTTGATAAAATTCATTAGATCCATGCAAATATGAACCACTAGATTGGAGAAAGTGCTTTAACATTATCGAAGGAATTGGTCGAGGTTTGCTCTACCTTCTGTTAGTGTATAGCTTAGACTAGATTAGCCCATTGGGCTTGGCCCAGTATATTGTACTTGTAGTTTACTCAAATTACTTGTACTGCACACATACCTAGCCTATATAAGGCTCTCTATTGTACATTATTATACACATCTATATACACAGACTATTCAGTCCTTCTTTTTCACTTTATATCTTTAACATGGTATCAGAGCCATTAATCTGACTTTCTGGTTCCTGTGGACATCTCCGGCGTTCTTCCGCTGCCCTCGCCTTCATCCAGTAGCCACTGTCAGAAGCGAGTCACCGCCGTCACGCCCACAATTCCTACACCTCTCGGATCTCACTGTTCCATTCACTTTACTGTCAAATCAAAGACATACTGTGACAGAACAGACAAACCCGAGCAAAACCTGACCAAGAACAGCCAGAAACGAGCTTGCACGCGCCCACACGCACCGCCCAAAGTTTCTGACAGTCGAACACGCGCTGCACGCGCCTCCACGCGCCACCAGAGTCCTCTCACGCGCCACACGCGGCTGTTCCACGCGCCCATACTCGCGACACGCGCCCCACGCGCCAAGGACCTTCAGCGTCTCTGCCACGTCAGCCCTAAGCTGACGTCATCTTGCTTACGTCAGCGCTGCGTCATCCGCCTACGTCAGCACCGTTGACTTTGACTTTGACCGTTAACTTTGACCATTGACTTTGACCAAAGTCAAACTTTTTTTTTACAGGGCCTATCTTGCTCAGTTTTTCGCGTAGATTCCGATTTTGGGCTCCGTTTTTGCATTTGAGGTTTCTAAATCTCATTTTTTGGGCATTTTTCCTCATTATGGCTCAACAAAATGATCGAGATATCATACGTCCTATCACCATTATGTTGGATGGTCCCACTAGCTATCATGCATGGTCTCAGAATATGACTGTCTTCCTGAAGGGTCGTAAACTGTGGAGATGTGTGACTGGTTCAATTCCTAAGCCAGTACCAAACCCTAAGTCCAAAGCCACTGCTGCTGAAGATGATTATGAAGAACGCCTAGAGGAATGGGAGAGTATTCAGAGTAAGATCCTGTCTTGGTTTATCAATACTTCTGTTCCCTCCATTCATAATCTTCTTCCACGTCTTGAGACTGCTAAGGCCGCTTGGAAATTTTTGGCTGATCGCTATAATTGTACTAATGATTCAAGCTTGGAGTTCCACATTGAATCAAAACTTTATCAAATGCGCCAAGAGACAGGTCAGTCTATTTCTGATTATTACTCTCAGACTTCTACTATGTGGGAACAACTTTCTGCTGCAGATCCTCCACTAGTGTGTTCCAAGGACATTGAGCTCTTTGCCAAATATCGGGATCGCTGAAAATTCATGCACTTCATGATGGGTTTACATGAGGATTTTGAGCCTACTAGGGCTTCTCTGCTTAGCCGGTTTCCTACTCCTTCTCTTGATGCTGCAGTCAAGGAGCTCATTTCTGAGGAGAACCGTCGGCCTACTCATCACATGTCATCATCTGATCATGTATTGGCTACACCATCTCCACAGCCTCCCATTGCTGCATTCACTGCTCCTCCACGAGTAAGCTCTGGGCGTCCCACCTCTCAGTCTTACAAAAGTACTCGCTGTGAGTTTTGCCGTGCTAAAGGCCATATATCTCAGTTTGTCGTAAATTGCAGAAATTTATGCAAGAGCAGAATAAAGCTTCTCTTCCTCGGGCAGCTACTGTATGTCCTCCAGATCCATCAGTTCCTACAGGTCCATCTTTAGCTTCCTCTCTTACTACGGCTGATATTGAGGCAGTTGTTCAACAGGTTTTATCCCGAACTTCTACTGCCCTTTCTGTCACCTCAGGTAAACAACCTTGGTTTTTTGATACTGCATGTTGTAACCATATGACTCCTGATGAATCTCAATTTTCTGATAAGGCACCTTTAACACACCTTATCACTATTTACACTGCTGATAGAACTCCTATGCCTGTTAGTCATAAAGGAACAATCTCTTCTCCTAGTTTATCCCTTAGTGACACATTTCATATTCCAAAGTTATCCCTCAATTTGCTTTCTGTTGGTCAACTTTGTGAATTAGATGTAGATCTTCTCTTTACTAATCATGGTGTGGATGTGCAGGATCCTCGGACGGGTCAAGTACTTGGGACAGGGCGTAAGGTTGGTCGCATGTTTGAGGTTCATGACTTGAAGATTCCTTCACAAGTCGTTTCTGCAGCTGCTACCATTACCACTCCCTCACCTGATCTTTGGCATACTCGTCTTGGTCATCCATCCTTATCTCGTCTTCAATTGTTAGCTTCTCAAGGTCATTTAGGTTCAGTTCAGTTTCAAAAATTTGATTGTACTTCCTGTCATTTTGGCAAACAAGCTAAATTGCCCTTTAATAATAGTGACTCTTTCTCTTCTGCACCTTTTGATCTTATACATTCTGATATTTGGGGTCCTGCACCAGTTCCTACTGAGGGGGGATTTAGATGTTTTGTCATATTTGTGGATGATTTCTCTCGATATACTTGGATTTATCTGCTCCACCATAGGTCTGAACTTGTGTCTATTTACCAAACATTTCATAAAATGGTTGAAACACAATTTAATCGCACTGTCAAAGTCTTTCGATCAGATAATGCCCAAGAGTATAATGATAAATCTTTCCTATCCTTTTTCAACAGTCATGGTACCCTTCCTCAGCGGCCTTGTCCTTACACCTCTCAACAAAATGGTCGTGCAGAACGAAAACATCGTCACATTCTTGATGTTGTCCGCACCCTTCTCATTTCTGCCTCTCTTCCTGAGCGCTTTTGGGGTGAGGCAGCACTCACTGCTGTGTACACCATTAATCGTATTCCTTCACCCACTACACATAACAAGTCACCATTCAAGCTTTTCTATGGTCAAATCCCTGACTACTCATCTCTTCGGGTTTTTGGTTGTGCTTGCTTTGTCTCACTTCCTCCTCATGAACGAACAAAGCTTCAACCTCGTGCTCGTCTCTGTTGTTTCCTTGGTTATGGTGTCTCTCAAAAGGGGTTTCGCTGCTATGATCCCATCTCTCATCGGCTTCGTGTCTCTCGCAATGTTGAGTTTTGGGAACATCGTCCTTTCACGAGTCTTCAGCAGTTCCCTACATCCTCTTCCTATGAGTCTCCCATTTTTACCGATCTTTTCCTCCCTCTCTATCCTGAACTTGTGGAGGATTCTTCTACATCGGCTGCCTCTCCAGACGACTCATCTCCTGCTTTGTCCCCGACATATGACCCGCCTGTCTTGGATCTTGTGGCACCACCCTCTCCTGAGTTACCTGTTAGTCCTGAACTTCGTCGTTCCACCCGGGTAAGCATTCCTCCCCCTTATCTCACTGATTATCATTGCTCTTTTGCTCTTGCCACCCTCTATGAACCTCACACCTATCGTGAGGCCCATACTGACCCTCTTTGGCAGCAAGCTATGAATGAAGAACTAGATGCCCTTCATAAGAATCACACTTGGGATATGGTTGATTTGCCTCCTGGTCAGTCTGTAGTAGGTTGTAGGTGGGTTTACAAGATCAAGACCAAAGCTGATGGATCTGTTGAACGATACAAGGCTCATCTCGTTGCCAAGGGCTTTACTCAGGAGTATGGCATTGACTATGAGGAAACATTTGCTCCTGTTGCTCGCCTTACATCTGTCAGATGTCTCATTGCTGTGGCTGCTGTTCGCCGTTGGCCTCTTTATCAAATGGATGTGAAGAATGCTTTCCTTAATGGAGACCTCCAAGAAGAAGTGTACATGCAACCACCCCCTGGCTATCCACACTCAGGCAGTCAAGTTTGTCGCCTTCGTCGTGCTCTTTATGGCCTCAAGCAGGCTCCTCGAGCTTGGTTTGACAAGTTTAGCTCAGTTGTTGCTCAACAGGGTTTCACTTCTAGTCCTCATGACACTGCTCTTTTTGTCCGACGATCCTCTGCTGGTATCACTCTTATTCTTCTTTATGTTGATGATATGATTATTACTGGAGATGATTCTGCAGGTATCCGCTCTCTTCAGCACTTCCTCAGTCAGCATTTTGAGATGAAAGATCTGGGCACTCTCAGCTATTTTCTTGGGCTTGAGGTTACCTCATCCTCTGATAGATACTATCTTTCCCAAGCTAAATATGCTTCTGATCTTCTCTCCAAAGCCGGTATCACCGACAACAAGACTGTTTCCACTCCCTTGGAATACAATGCAAAGCTCACACCCTTGGATGGTGAACCTATATCTGATGCTACACGCTATCGTCAGTTGGTTGGTAGTCTGATCTATCTCACTATTACTCGTCCTGATATCTCATATGTCGTGGGTATGGTTAGTAAGTTCATGGATGCCCCTCGTTCTGTTCACTATGCTGCAGTTCTTCGGATTCTTCGCTATGTCAATGGCACACTTTATCATGGCCTCCACTACTCATCTCGGTCTTCTCTCCAGCTTCATGCTTACTCAGATGCAGACTGGGCAGGTGATCCAACTGATCGATGCTCTATTACAGGTTTCTGTTTCCTGTTAGGTACTTCCCTTATATCATGGCATAGCAAGAAGCAGGATGTAGTTTCTCGTTCCAGTACTGAGGCTGAGTATCATGCCCTTGCGGACACCACCTGCGAGCTTGTCTGGCTCCGCTGGCTCTTGGCTGACATGAATGCTCCCCAGCCCACTGCCACTCCTCTTTATTATGACAATCGTAGTGCCATTTACATTGCTCATAATGATGTCTTCCATGAATGCACTAAGCACATTGAGATTGACTGCCACATCACTCGCCAGCATCTCAAGAAAGGCAATCTCAAGTTATTCTCTATCTCCTCTGCTGACCAGCCTGCTGATATCTTCACCAAGACTCACCCGCCTGGTCGTCTTCGAGATCTTATATCCAAACTCCAGTTGGCTTCCTCCTTGCCACCTCGAGTTTGAGGGGGGATGTTAGTGTATAGCTTAGACTAGATTAGCCCATTGGGCTTGGCCCAGTATATTGTACTTATAGTTTACTCATATTACTTGTACTGCACACATACCTAGCCTATATAAGGCTCTCTATTGTACATTATTATACACATCTATATACACAGACTATTCAGTTCTTCTTTTTCACTTTATATCTTTAACACCTTCATAGGGATTCAAGATTAAGAATTATTCATAGAGATCTAAAGGCAAGTAACATCTTGTTGGATAACGATCTAAATCCAAAAATATCAGATTTTGGTACGACTAAGATTTTTCTAGGTAATGAAGGCCAAGCAAATACTATAAGGGTCGTTGGAACTTAGTAAGTACCATTGGTTTGCCTAATTCAATTTGTTAGTAATACAAATATTTGAGATAACAAGATTTGGATGTGTTTTTTTGTTGAAATTCAGTGGCTATATGTCTCCTGAAAATGCAATAGAAGGGCGATTTTTAGAGAAATCAGATATCATTAGTTTTGGAGTGTTATTACTAGAACTAGTTAGTGGAAAAAGAAACACTGGCTTTTATAATGATGAGGAGTTCCTAAGCCTTTTAGGACTTGTAAGTCATCTCATTGCCTCATGTTTTGAAAGCTTCCATTGCTTTTTGTTCTTTGAAGTTTTGATATTGGAGCTAACAAATCATGTTTTCATTTCTCCAGGCATGGAAATTGTGGAATTCAGACAACACTATAGCATTAATAGACCCAACGATATCTGAACCCTTTTTTGAAATGGAGATTTTGAGATGCATACAGGTTGGGCTGTTGTGTGTTCAAGAATTTGCTAAAGATAGGCCAACTATATCAGTTGTTGTTTCTATGCTTAAAAGTGAGATTGTTGATATGCCTCGTCCAAAGAAACCTGCATTCACTGAAAGGTTGATTGCCTTAGATACAGAGTCTTCGCAATAGAGAAAAAGTATATTCTCTCTTAACAATGTATCTGTGAAAATGGTTCAAGGTCGATAGCTAGCATGTGTTTTTTGTCATATTCACTTTGTGTAACCATAAAACTAGCAACAATTTATTTGTGCAACCATTGTAGCAACATCTCTCTCTCACACCACCTCCATTTGCACATCTATATATTACTAAAAGCTGAAGCGTAACATTTATTATTGTTGAGTTCCTGTTGCACCACCTCATTGCCACATCATTTGCCACATAATTATTATTCTATTTTTAACAAAAAATATATAAATAAATTATTAACTTTACATATTCATCGTTGTCGGTTTTAACATCAATATATATATATATATATATATATATTTCCTTTTTATTTCCAATTTTCCTATAATTTCTTTTTACATTCATTTTTTTTAAAAAAATATTTACACTTTCTTCAATCCTTCTTCTTCCCTTATCTTTTTATCTTCCCACTACCCTCTACTTTCATATCACTATTCATCTTTCCTTTCATCTTCCTTTATTTGTCTCTTCTTATTCACTACCTCTTACTATAAATTTATATATTACTAAAAGTTGAACCGTAGCATTTATTGTTATTGAGCTCCTGTTGTGCTACCTCATTACCACATCATTTCCCACATAATCTTTTTTCTTTTTTTAACAAAAAAAATATATAAATAAATTATTAACTTTACATATTCATCTTTGACGGTTTAAACATTTATATATATATATATATATATATATATATTTCCTTTTTATTTCCAATTTTCCTATAATTTTTTTTACATTCACTTTTTTTATAAAAATATTTACACTTTTTTCAATCTTTCATCTTCCCTTACCTTTTCATCTTCCCACTACCCTCTATTTTAATATCACTATTCATCTTTCCCTTTATCTTCTTTTATTTGTCTCTTCTTATTCACTCTCTCTTACTATAAATTTGTCATTCTCTCTTCCATTCTTTGCATAGTTATCTCTCACAAAAAAGATTACCTCTCTCTCTCTCTCTCTCTCTCTCTCTCTCTCTCTCTCCCCCTAAATTTTTTGGTGGATTTTTATTTTTATTGCATCTCCACTTTAGATTGATAAATTTTTGTGTTTATTAGAACTCTAATTTAGGTTGATACAATTTAGTTTTGTGTTTTAATTTTTTTTTTCTCTTTGATCATTAAATTCTATCCAATTACACTATAAAAAATTAAAGATAGTAGATAAAAATATAATAGTATTCCATTACATAGCATAATTTGGATGATTTAGTGTTTATTGTTATATCTTTTTATTTTTCTTATTTTTTTTCTTCTCATCTTATTTTATTCAATATTCAAATTCAACCACACCCTCCTTATTATTAAATTATTGATATTTTCTCTCTTTTTGCTTTGAAAAATAAAAAATGTAATATTTTACTTAAATTCAAATAAAATAAAATTGTGCTCATTAAATTGTACTCATTTTTTTTAACATTTACACTTTCTCCAACCTTTGTCTTTCCTTTTACCTTTTCATCTCCCTAAACATTCCTTGATATCACTCTTCCTCTTACCTTTTATCTTTCTTTATTTTTTTTCTTTTTATTACCATTCTCTTAGTATAAATTTGTCATTCACTCTTCTATTCTTTACATAATTTTCTCTCACAAAAAATGAGTTATTTCCCGGTCTTTCTCCCTCAATTTTTTGGTGGATTTTATTTTTGTTTTTCTTGCATCTCTATTTTAGCTTGATAAAGTGTTGTATTCTTTAGAATTATATTTTGGTTGATGAAATTTAGTTTTGTGTTTTAAGTTTTTTATTTTTATTTTTATTTTTTTTATCACTTTGATTGTTAAATGTTATTAGAATGCATTATAAGGAATTAAAGATTATATATAAGAATATACTATTATTGTATTACATAGAATGATTTGGATAAATTAGTGTTTACTGTTATATATTTTATTTTTACTTTTTTCTCATATAATTTCATTCAACATTTAAATTTAGCCACATCCCCCATATATATCATTAAATTATTTATATTTCCTCTCCTTTTTAATTTTAAAAATTTTAAAGATTTTAAAATATAATATTTTTCCTAAATTAAATAAATAAAATTGTCCTTATTAAGTGAAGTAATGCCAGGGAAATACTCATTCTCACCCCTAATGCATCAAGGGAAAAATGAAATACAAAACAAATTTAGAAACACTAAATTAAAAAAATAATAATAATAATGCATATATAATGTTATAGAATCATCATCAAATTTTGGATAACGATAGGTTGCCAATGAGAGAGAGAGAGAGAGAGAGAGAGAGAGATGGTAAAGAAAAAATAATAATACAAAGTAATAAAGAGTTGATAAAGAAAAAAAATCAAGCGTCAATTAGTAACCATTGATTGGAAAACAAAGAGGTTGTAACGATAAGTAAAAAATAAAATAGAGATTATTGTGTGGAGAACATTAAAAACTTTACAGTGTAGTAAAATAAATTGTTAAATTCACTCAAAAAATTAAATCAATAATTAAATACAATCATAGTACTAAATTTAAATTTAAAACTGTAAAGTTGTGATTTAAAACTATGTTTATGTTGGCTTTAATTTCGTACCAAATTTGATTGTAATTTTATTCAATCTTTTATACCATGTATTTATTGCGGCATTTTATTTTAAGGGTTGTGTGATAAAGAGAGAGAGAGTGTGAAGACTTAAGCATGTGAAGACAGAAGATTTCTCACGGGTAGCTCGCGACTAAGCATCCCACGAAATGATGTGTAACGCCCCAAAATCATAAGCAATAAAAGTCTATTTAATCTGAAAATTCCATAAAAATATTAAATTAAAGAAACCAGCAACCTAAACTTTCATCACAAATGTCAGAGCTCTAATCCACCAAAATAAAACAACCTCGAAATAATTCTCCATTACAATATTTAATACCATAAAAATAATAATAAAGTCTTTAGTCCTACAAAATACTTCGTAACTTTTGACTCCCAGTAATCTCTACTCCAATAATCCCTCTAATGTATCTGTAAAGGGAAATAAAGGGAGGTGAGATAACTCAATAAGTGGAATTCACTAATATTGGGGTGTGGGAACAACCTTTCAAAAAAATAATAATAATTCTTACAACAATTCATAACTCGCACCTCATCAATATTTATCATCAAATATTTCATATAAAAAAAATATTTTTATATTGTGAGCCATCATAACACATATATCAATACCATCATATAAACAATCTTCTAAGCTTTTCTTGTGGTCAACGTTTACCCTCCGTTGACAGGTTTGTGATGTCCCCTTTTTGGGACTGGAACCTCCTTTTCATCCCCTTTCTTAAAGATGGTTCCTTCGGAACCTAAAGGTGAACTCCCTTGCTAAGGAGCTTCCTTTTTGGATCCTCAATAGTATACTCCCTTGCTAAGGAGCTATCAAATGTGCATTGTCCCCTTTTCTGGGACCGTCCCTTGCTAAGGACTAGCTGTAGTATGATTGTCCCTTGCTAAGGACTAATACAATACTGAGCTTTTAATCACGACTTGCCATAGGTTTTCAAAACATATTCAAGATGCTCACATAAATAATCCATTCATAATTCTCAAAAATATAAGAATATATTCACACATACAAATTTAAATAAATTTGGGTTGTCCCACAAGTTTTTCGTAAAATGAATATTCAACGTGCACATCAAGCATTTATAAAGTATCAATTTATATATATAATATCAACATATTTATTTGATATGGAATAGTTTGATAATCAAACACTGTTTTGGGAAAACCCCCAAAATTAGCAACCACTTACCTCTTAGTTGCAAATATAAAGGAAATCAACCTCCCTTGAATCACAACAATTCAGTAGAATTCGAACCTAACAACACCAAAAATAGGTTCATCAATACACAATTTCTCACTTAAAAATCTATTTTCACGCTTAAACGGTTTTATCCTAGACAATTTTAATATATCCAAAATCCTCCATTTATTCACTTAACTATCCAATTCACTTTCAGCTTTGATCAGATTTTTGGACTTAAAAAATTATTACTGCCTAATCAGATTTTTTTTCCATTAGTGTAATCATAGGTATTCATGAAACTTCAATAGGGCTGAATAATAAATATCTGACCAACCTGAACGTAACAACCATATTATTTATATATATCCATCTAGTTGCTTAGCATTCCCGATGCTGCTGGATATCTATTGACTCTAATATTATATATATATATATATATATATATATATATATATAAGGGGGGTAAGTTACTGACTATGTGCGGAAGGGCCGGTTGAGGCCATGTGGGTTACAATATAAAAGGCCGGTTGAGGCCATTGGAATACAAAAGTAAAACTGGCTGGAGAATTACAAATGTAAACTGGGGTTGCCATTACAATGCTAAAGTTGCTAAAGAGGAGGCAAAGCTGAGAAAAGAGTCTGAGAGTGCTGGGTCTGAGCTCTGGTTTTTCTCTCCAAATTTTTCCTCCCCCTGAACTGAGTCCTTGGCTGCCTTAAATAGACTGGAGGGAGCCTTGGATTCGGTTGAAAAACTGCTGGAATCACGGAAGGTAAATTGCTTTTACTGCAGGTGAATTTCTTTTCCACCGAAAGCAAACAGTGATTCTGAATGATTGTGTCGGGTACTGTTCAGTGAACAGTAACTTTTACTGTTCATGAATAGTAGCTTGTCCCCTTGCTTTCCTGAATACTGTTCAGCCGTGATGATTGTTACTGTGGGTGAACAGTGATTTGTCTGATTGGTGTGGGTACTGTTGAAACAGTGCTGGTGCTGTTTGAATAGTAACCGGATTGGGTTTCTGAGCAGTTGCTGGTTCTGGTCAGAATGGCTCTGGCTTAATCTGTAGAAGCTGCATCCGATGGATATCCATCATAAGGATTCCACTCTGGATCATTTCCATCTTCATCATGCTCATGATAGATGGCATACTTGTTGCAGATTCCGCAGTAGATTAATGGTTCATAGTCTGGCTCCTGAGTAGTAAACTGGTTAAGATCATGTAGTCTTACTCTCTGGAGATTTGGGATTGCTGTGGAATGCGGCCTGGTTGTAAATACAGAAATTCTTCCTGTATTGCCTATGTGATGGTAATCTTTCCATAGTTCTCTGGCCTTTTCGATGATTTCGTTGTTGAAGTAATTCCTCCAACTTCCGGCTAAGGCATAAGGACTGCTGAAGGATAGGTATGAGTTCCCCTCATACCAAGGTCCTTGATGAGTGTATCCATTGATGAGGATCAAATGTTTGGAAGGCTGGATATTCATCCAATTTTGTCTGTCCCACTGTGGGAGAGTACTCCAACACCTGATAGAAACATATGGACTGTTGATCTTGGCTACAACTTGCTGAATGATTTGAGGAAATTGGTTGATCTGTTCATGGCTTGTTAGCTTGATTAACCTTATGAAGCCATACTCAAACATTTCAGATAACCAGCTGGAATTGTTTTCTGATTCTACCGCCTCATCTTCATAATTTATGAGAAGTCCTGGAAAAGGATGCTCTTTCTCATGTACTCTTAGGCTGTTTCCAAAGTAATCTTCCCATTTTGCTTGGATGAAGATATCAGTGGTATCATCTGAGTCATCACCATATACTGGGAATGTGGTAGTGACTAGTGTTTTGAAATGCTCAAACCATTTGCTGGATGATTCGAACATTGCCTTGGATCCCAAAATACTGGATTGTATTTCAGGAGGCAAGTTGGCAACAGCACTTCTTATGATGGACTGAACCTTAAGGCTAAGTCTAGCATAATCAGTACCCATGATGGTCGTTTTATCCATGGAATGGATATCCTCTTTGCCAGAGAGTTGACCGGTGATGGATTCTTTTCCTTCCTCAAGGTTTTCTAGATGGATTTCTAGGGCTTTGAGGGTTCTTTGGAGAAGAGTATTGTTATTTTGGGTGAAGGCCATCTGAAGGTTATCAAGGATGAATTTAGTGGAGGCTGGTAGGTTGGTGTAGGCTCCGTTTCTAAATTGGTATTTCCTGGATAGAACTTCATGTAAGGTGATAGTTTTGTTCCCACTGGAATAAACTACTTTTGCTAAGATAGATTTTTGAATAGAGGTTGCCTTTCTGGGGGGCTTTGACCCAGAAGAAGTGCCTTGTTCAAAATTTTGACCTGCTGAGGAGGCCTTTTTCCACATACTTGTGGTATTGGAGATTATTTGCTCTTTTTCCTGCCAAGAGAGATTTGGACAATTTATAGTTTGAAAATACTTATGTATAAATCTCTTTTGTTCAAATACTGAATTTGATGTAAAATCAATGTTTTCATGATAAATGCATGATGGAGTATAAGGATTATTTTGTGGATAATGGGCTGGGGATGAATCAAGGTTCTTGGCTTGATTTGGAATATCTTGGGTGCTGATAACACTGAGATTTTTGGAGATGGAAACTTTCTGGAGGGTGCTTACCTCTCTTGGGTCTGGACAATGAAGGAATTTAAACCTGACCGGTCTATCAAAGGGGTGTGTGATGATACCTTCGCTATCAGTGATGAAGGGATACAAAAGACACATAAAAGGATTTCCTAAGATGACACTGTCAGTCATGTTCTTGACTAAGACAAATGTGGTTTTAAAATATGTGCTGCCTTGGTGAACATATGCTTCAGGGATTTTAAACTCAATTTGCATCTTTCCGCCATTTGCTGAGGTTAATCTATCCCTAGTTTTGTGAAAGTACCTGGTGGGGATAAGTTCTTCTTGGATGCAGTTAAGGTCGGCTCCTGAATCTATTAGAGCCACAATTTCAAATTCGAATTCTTTGCTGATGGCAATTCTGACTTTAGAATGCCATTTTTGGAAATTAATCCTGCTGATGGTTTCTAAAAACCTTTCTGGTGGTTCATGTTCTAACTCAGCTGTAGGGTTAACTGTATCATCGAATTCTATTTCTTCATTCTGGAATGAGGGGCCTTCCTCATTGTGAGAAATAGTTTCTAAATGCTGGACTCTTTGGTTGAGAAGATTGTGATCAACCCTAAGAATGGTTAATTCTTGCTTAAGGGCTTTGATATCAGATTGGCTGGCTTTGACTTCTTTGTGGAGGTCACTAATCGTAACTTCCTTCTTAGACTGAGTGAACCTATTGTAGATTTTCTCTAAGTCTACTTTGGGTTGGTGAGTTTTAGGCTCAGGTTTTCTGGTTTCCTTGGCCAAAGTTTGATGGAACTGACTGAGCTTTTGGGCCTTAATAATTGGGTCTTCTATGGCTTCTATAAGGTCTAAAAGAAGCTCTTCTTGTTTGCTAAGGGTATTGATAGTCTTGCTTCGACAACAACTATCCTTGCAAGGTTTGGGTCCATTAGGGCTACTAGAGAGACTGAGGAATTCTTCAGAATCCTCAGAGGATGACTGATATAACTGCCGGATTTCTTGGCTATCAGAACTGCTGGTTGACTTACTTTCAAGGTGGTCAAGTCCTAATAACTTAAAGATTTCCTTTTTGCTGGCTTGATCCTGTACTAAAGAATTGATAAGGGACTTTGCTTTAGCCCTACAATCCTTCTTGAAATGTCCTTCTTTTCCACAGTTGTAGCATTTTCCTGATGCTTGTGGAATGGGGTTGGTCATTTGGCTCTGCTTGAGCTTCCTAATTTCTGATTTGGTCTGCTTGGCTTCCCTATGAAGGTCATTGATAGTGGGGCAGTCTTTCCTATTATGTCCATTGTTTTTGCATTTGGAGCATTTCCTTGGCTTCCTAAGTTTAGGTTCTTGTTCTTTAGTATTTTTCATCTTTTCTTGCCTAGGTGACTTTGGTGTGGTTTTTAAAAGTTGTTTATCAGAAGAGGTGATGCTGCTAGAGGCCTTGTGAGTACTAAGGGTCTTAACTTGAGGGGCCTTTAAAGGAGTGGCTGAGTTCTGATTTTTGAGCTCTTCAAGTTTCTGGGTGACTATCTCCAAAGCTGTTTTATCTTTGGGCCAACTAAGACCTTTCTGCCTAGTCGTGGGTAGCTTAACCAGAGGCTTTTCTAAGGACTGGATAGGTTTACTAGGGCTTCCTGGCTGGAGGATGACCTTGTTTTCAACTCTATCTTCTATCCTGTCAAGCTGTTTTCCTATAACGTCTAAACACTGGTTGGTATAGTTGTTCTGTTCTATCACCTTCTTGATGGGTTTCTCCTCTTCTGTAGGAATCTTGAAGGGTGATGCAACTATATCACTATTCCGATGTTTAAAGGTTATGTTTTCCAAAGGTGGATGGCTAGAACGGACAACTTCCTTAGTTTCTTTGGTCCATTCTCTGGTAATGACACAAGTCTTTCTGTGCCATTCAAAGTGTTCTTCAAGGTATTCAAAGAAAGGGATATGACCGGATATCTCTTTCATGAACTTAATCCATGCATTAGAAATTTCTTTCTTCTGTTCCCTGGTATGATTTGCTCTATAGGCTTCTCTTTTGAGTCTGTTTTCTTCAGAGTCAAAGTCTCTGCCTAATTCATCAAAATCAGGGGTGAAAGGTTTGCTAAGCACGTAAACTTGGTGATCTATGGGAGGATCCTGAGGTTCTGGCTCCTGTGCCATATCAGTTCCTGAAGGGGATGGAGGAGATTCTTCATGGTCATTTTCTTCATGACCAGAGACAGATTCTTGCTTGGCTGTGTAGCAAGGTGTGCTAAGTTGAGAGTTAGACCTTACTCCTTGGAGTTCTGGTCCTAAGTCTCTTTGAGATCTAGGAAAAGGTGATCTAGGTCTGGATACGCTACCTTGGGATGCTGGTTTATCCCTAAGGAGGATCTGATCTTTCCTAATGGACTGGCGAAGATCTATTGGGGATCTAAGCCTGGAATCCTGGATAGGTGACCTGTACTCGTAATCCAAAGGGGTGCTAAGCCTTGATCTGTCAAAACTTAGTCTAACCGTGCCGTCGGCTAGTTGGTGGACAAATTCTAGATTTGGATTTTGAGAAGGGGCTTGGATGGTTGCTGGGTTTAACAGGTAGCACGTCTCGTACTCCTTGTTAATTCCGTAGACTTGTTCTATGGTCTTAACATGGTAGTCTGTCTTGAAGGCTTTCTTCAAGGACCATGAGGACTTATAGATTTGATCAGTTGGGACCTTGGGGATGTTCCAATCTCCTATGTCTAAATCTAGGTCTGATAACTCTAAGGACTCTGAGTTAATGTTTCCAACATCCTGTGGTATCTCTGGAAGTGTAGAAGGTTGGGGACACCTAGAGCTGGTAGAAGAGAAACTTCTAATCAACCTATTCATTGTTCTGGGTATAAAAGGTCAACTTAACAATTACAGCCTTATTACCTTTAACTTCAAAATCTGGATCTAACCTATAGATCTGGAACAGGGTACACTCTTGAGACCTACAAACTGTCTGAAATAAGCTAATCTTGATTCTTCCAAAAACACCCTAAACGCCTCTCCTCGGCTAGACGGGCAAACCTAGGAAGACCTACAAGAACCGCCACATAACAGACCAGTTTTAACAAGGTACAAGAATAAACTGCTGAAACAGATTTTCTGGGCTAAACACAAACATGAAGAAGCAGATAACTGGGAAGTAAGAGTTAATCTGAACAGATAAACACAGAATAATAAACAGATAGATGAAGAAGGAGGCTCAGCCTACCATTCATGAATGTTCCAACGGATAAAAGTGAGATACACAAAGATGATGAAAAAATAACTGATGTATAAGCAAATGAATGGTAAATCAAGAGTTATCAAGAAATAAATGTAGAACAATATGTATGGAGTGGATGATAATCCCATGAAAAAATCAAAATACTGATAATGCTCAAAATAATTTGATAACTATGGCGGCAGTGCCGTCCAATCTTTGATTTATAAAAGATAAAAGTAACTTACAAACACTATCTCGGCCAAACAACACTTATGGCTCTGATACCAAAAGGGGGGTAAGTTACTGACTATGTGCGGAAGGGCCGGTTGAGGCCATGTGGTTTACAATATAAAAGGCCGGTTGATATATATATATATATATATATATATATATATATATATATACTCAATCTAACATGGGAAGCCATGTACAAGCCTTAATTCATCCATCTAGTTGCCTATTGCCTCCATTAAAGCTGTTGGACTAGTTTTAGAAAATAATAAAAGGGTGATGGTTGATTTGGTCAACAAAGGAGGCTATGTGTGAATACATATTAACACAAGCACTCTTTTCCCTCTAACATAGTGACAAAGACCAAGCCTATTACTCTATTTGTTCAATTTCAAAGTCTATGGTGACCATACGGCTATATATATAAATATATATATATATATATATATTTATATATATATATATATATATATATATAATTCCTACTACAATATTGCAATCATCATGGTCGGCTAGAGAAGCCAAAGTCCCTTCTTCTCTTTTTTTTTTTTTTTTTTGTCTATCAGGCCACAAACGCATTGACCCCTTGTAATAACTTAGATTAATTAATTAGCCCAGTTATTAATTAATCAAATTAACGTGCAATATCATGTGGCAGCACAAACAAATCACCAAAACTAAGTTATGCAGCGGAAAATAAATGACACGGTGATTTGTTTACAAATGGGGAAAACCTTACGGCAAAAACCCCACTGGGTGATTTAAGGTCACCACTCCCGAAACTCCACTATTATCACAACAAGCAGTTACAAGTAAGGAATCCCAAGTACCTTACCAACCTACAGTTGAACTCTTACCCCAATACCCAATTGGACTTGCTCTGTAGTGACAGTTTCTCCTTTCAATGCACGGCTCCCAAGTACGTGACTAACTAGATGCGCGGATCCCAATACATGACTTCAAACACCAACTAGAGAGAGAATTGTTGGCTGCAAAGTTCTTCAAATCATCAGAGATGAACTAGGGCACGAACTTTGTCTTTCATATCACAAATTGCATGAACAAGAAGTTCTCGATGAATGTGCAACTTGCATCATCTTGACGGCCCTTAAAACAATCCTTTTATATGTCTAGGGTTAGGAGAAAAGAAGTCCTAAAGACACATTCACGGATTGGACTTGAAACAGAACTGAAAATCTGTTTTCTTTAATTCTCGACAGATAGAGGTGTCGAGGATCTGTCGAGAAGCTGTCGAGGCTCGGGGCAAAACAACTTCTTAAAGCTCGATAGATGCATGTGTCGAGGTAGGTGTCGAGCTTTAGTAACTTGCGCTTCCTTGCTTGTTTCTTGGACAGACTTTGATGACTTCAACACTGAATCTTGAAACACTGTTTCTTGAAGTGTTAAACACATCCTAAATCTACCCAATTACAAGTAAAATGCGTTTTGTCTAAGGATAAGCCAATTACATAAAATAGCGACATATGATAACAAACTTGAACTACATATGTCCTAACATTGTCTTTTAGGTGGGTCCCTAGAAAAGCCAATGAGGCCGCCCACTTTCTTGCTAAAAGGAGTTTGATATACAATATTCATGAACCTAAAGACAATTCTTTACTTGGTACCAAGAGAACAGATGCACAGACCCAAGTCTTCCTATAGGCGTGGGACAAATGTTAGCTATTGACTATTCAAACTTCTTAAATTTAGAGCAAGACAGCCATACCTGAAATTTTGATGCACAGCCGTAAAGGAAAAAAGAAAACAAAGCTCAATCGTGTGTTGCGGCTGAAAACAAAAAAGAACTTTCTTATGTGCATACATGTGTAACTTAAGAGGGTAAAAGGCTAGGGTTATTGAGGCCCATATTTTTCTTATGCCACCTCACTCAGGCCTTATATCCCATAGCATTTATCTTATTTTTAATGTCTTAGGCCTAAATCAATTTAATCCATTTAATTGTAGGCCTCCTTTTTAATTTACATATAATAATTAAATAAGTAATAAAATTATGGGGTGTTACATGACGCATGTGCCTTGCACATGACTGGAATGTGAAGAGTCATGATAGATGGTGACAGCTAGTTTTTGCGAGTGTCTCGCGGGTAAGGCCTTCCTGCGAGATACCCACGAAACAATCTGTTTTGCTACTTTTTCCTATCTGCTCCACTACATCTTCATACACACTATATATACCATCATTACCAACATATTGAGTAGAGAGCTTTTCAAAAGAGAAAACCCTAGCCTCAACCCTTAAAAGTGTGAGATTGTCATACCTACAATTCTACACACCATCCATTGTGGTTTTCCTCTACTCCTACCTCTCCCTCTATATCCTTGAGAGGTTGATAGCCCAAACAATTACCACACCCATACTGAGTGGTCGGTGAGTTTTTTGGTGCTGCTAGGAAGCATTGGAAGAAGCCAAGCTTTGGCTGATGCAATCGGGCGCATTGTGGGATCCCAAAAGCTAGACAAGACATGGTTCCAAGAAGTCTTGTGCTATCTAATGATCGAGAAATTTCAAGTGCATCGAACCCTTTGGCTCTTTCACTTCCTTGAGCCTGAAATTATAGAAAGGGTTCAATCGAAAATAATAAAGAATTAATGATTCCTAATAATTAGCCTAATCAACGTTCTTTCCTGCCCCAAAATCTAGTCATTAGTATATTGTTCCCATCTGATTTTCCAACAATTCCCCCATCATTTCGGGCCACAATTTTTAGAGGGTGAGCTTCAATGCTGAAAACCCATTCATCTAATGAGATGACTAAAGGGGGTGAGAAAAGGAGATACATATATTTGAGAGCTTCTGCAAGAAAAAAGCTTTGCATCATATTGTCCTTGACACCAGTATTAACCTGAGACGAACACCAGCTAATAGTAAACGAGCAGCCATATAGTTATCATAACATACTCGTCAAAGCATTTACAGAAAATTATGTACGCTTCTTACAGAATACTTCAAATTTACTAGAAGTAGCAGTAAACTTTACTTTTTGGCAAGATTTAGTTAGAAGAAATCAACAAAGCATCAACAAAAAATTAACTGGCAGCCTAAATTGTGGTTAAAACAACAATTAGGAAAAAACGAAAAGAAAGGCATCACAAACCAAGGTCTTAAAACTACATTATGCAAAGTGATCAAAATCACATACTCATCAAATACTCCATGAGAAAATGACATTCCCTCTTTTGTTTTGGGGGTATCAGTATTTACTATTTTTAAATAAATAATATATATATATACTTCTGTCAACTCAAGAAGTCTCAAGTCCATTAGGTCCAAAAAACAGTAACAACCTAGTACTTTCTTAAACTCAACCACAATGTAAGAGTGGTGCATGGATATGGTCCACTATATTGTCAGTAATCTATGTGAGTCCATTAAAATTCAGGAACAGAAACCAACTAAAAGGAACATAAGATTAAATTAAACAATTCCAAGTTCTCCACCTCACTATCAACCATGCACTAAGACAATGATCAAATGGTTCCACCAAATTTATGTCACTGGTAATTTGCCACCTTGAACTACATTTTTCTTTTTCTTTTTCTTTTTTTAACAAGTGATAGACTGCTAGCAGTGCTTCTATGTGCAAATTCTTTAAGCTCTTTCAAGGGGTCTGGTAAGCAAGAACACAATCAAAGAACATACATCCTAAGGATAATACCATAGTTCTCAACATACCAAAGAATCTATGAAACAATATTAGAAGGAACTGAACAAAGACCCTTTATTCATTGGTCAGAAAAAATATTCCATAGTAAACTTAGACCCTTAAGCAAAAGAATGACCAAAATAATACTTCTAAGCTTTCATCAAAAAATAATCTGAAAGAAATGAATATGAAAACTTGAGCACAAATGCATATGTTGAGCTGTGAATTCGAGGAGGGCTTACATCTTTCAATCCAACATATCCAAACTCTATGTGGGAATTCTTTTCAAATGCTTGAAATATATTCCAACCCCACCCTTGGTATGTCTTGTTAGCAGTTAAATGCCAGAGGTAAAAGAGTGACTCAACTGTCTTAGGTCTCAAAAATGTTCAATGATGTGCCCATAGTCATGTCCTAAAACAGGTATTTATGGATGTTTTTTTTTCCCTCTTTTTCTTCCCACTCACCAAAATATCCCCCACAGCACATAACCATCTCTGCCATACCCAACCAACCTCACCCTTAATCGACCGACTACAACAATCACACACACCACACATTAAACACAAAAACTGCACAAACATACATTGCAAACTACAAAAAAAAAAAAAAAAAAAAAAAAAAAAAAAAAAAAAAAAAAAAAAAACCAATCACCCATTCAGCCACCAATCTAAAATCACCCAATTGCAAATGAACCCATCATCAGCAGCTCCAAACCATCACACAAAAACCCCAAGGAACGCTCACTGCCACCACTTTCCCTAACCAGCCATTACCATAAAGCCAAAATCGTGCTTTCTTCAAAATCAATACCCCAAGAACCATACCTTTGGGACAAACCCACTGCCAACAACCATAGCCAACACCCTTCATTTTAAAAAATAAAATGAAGGTTTTTATGATAAATTTTGTTAATTTTATGAAATACATTTATATAAAATAAAACTCATAAAATGCATAAGATATACATAAAGGTATAATTCATGACTACGCATGAAAGTTATTGCATTTTTTTAATTTCTATTAGCTAGATCACATTTCTTAAATAAACAGAACAACCATTTCACCACCCTGTTATGCCTGTAATGATTGGAATGTTGTTAGTTAGTACATGATTGCTTGATAAACTATATTGAATAAAAATTATTTTAATTCTATTTATGAAATATTTTGTGAAATTTTCATTTTCATGTCCATTTTTTTAATTTAATAGATTTAATTTTTCACGTTAGTTTAATTGAATAGTATTGTGTTTATACTTTTTTTAAACTACAATTGACAATTCACAAAATGAGTAAACAACTTATTGAGTATTGCAAAAGATACAAATATGAACATTAACATGAGCTTGAACATGAAGGGAGATTTCTATTCATTTTCTTGAAGAAAAAATGTACTTACAAAAAATTCCAATCTTTATTAGGTAAAGAAAAATTAAGTTATAGATAGCAAAATCAATAAGCCAAAAATTTTGGGAGCCTAAGAGGAGCCATTACTCAGTTGAAACAACCCAAAATACTCAAGGACTAAAAAAAAACACCATCCCAACTGCTTTAGCTCAAGGAAAACAATATATATATATATACATCTTTTTTTTATTTAGAAATAATTACAATATGTATGCTAACCCCACAATTTTAACCTTTTCTCCCTAACTCCTACAATTTGAACATTTTCTCCCTTAAACCCTAAACACTTTGTGTATGGGGAGATTCTAATTTAGTTACATGGCCCTCCACACACACACACACACACACACACACACATATATCATTCAATAAATATAGAACTTCCTTTAAAAAAAATAAATATGTTTATCATAATTAAGGAAAATCCTAATGAGTACTTTACTTGAGCATATGTGAAAAAAGCATATACATACCACAAATGGTAAAGGAGAAAGAAAAAGTTGTTAATCCCTTTAAATATGGTTGATTGCTTTGACTCAATTAGTCACCCAAACAACATACTACTTATTTGTACCACAATCACAAATGACAATGCAGCATTGGCCATCAGTAATTGCTAATCTGAAAGTACAGATTTGTTTCATAGCTCTACCTTCGTTTCTTTTGGCTAATATGTCTTTACTAAATCAAAATCAAACTACAAAAATCATATAAAAATCACTATATTAGAGTTTAAAATTATAATTAAATTTTTAAAAGAAATGTAAGCACAATTGCACAAAAATTCCATGTAACTAAGTCACACTCACGAATATTGGACCATTTTTTATTTGTATAAATAGGGGGGTCGTAATGGGATGAGAGAACTAACAATTTTTTCTCCAAAACATTTATTGTAGAAATATAAAAGTTTTCCAATGTAGACTTTTCACACCACTACAAAAAACGCGGGCTATAGCTGCGTTTACAAAAAAATGCTGCTATACCTGACCTATGGCCGAGTTTCTAGGAAACACGGCTATAGACCCAACCTATGGCTGTGGTTCTTAGAAAACACAGCTTTAGAACAACCTATGGCCACGTTTTTAAAAACGCAGCTATAAGTTAGGTCTAAAGCCGCGTTTGTAAGTGGCTTTAGTTGCGTTTTTCAACATGGTCTATAGCCGCATTTTTAAAAATGCAGCCATAGGTCCAACCAAAAAATATTTTTTAAAAGGATAGCCGCATTTCGTAGAAAACGCGGCTTTAGACCCGACCTATGGCCGCGTTTCCCATAAAAACGCAGCCATAGTTCCAGCCAAAAAATATTTTTTACATTGACGGCGTGTACAGCCCAACAATTTTTTTTTTTTTTTATAAATGAGGGCCTATAGCTGCCAAATAATATAAAAAAACCCACTTTCCCACCTACCCCTCCGGTTTTCTTTTCTTTCTTTGGTCTTTCTTCTTCTGGGTTTCCTGGGTTTCTTTTAGTGCTTTTCTTTCTGCAAATCACGCTCAACTCTTCTTTTGTTCTCTTCTTTCTTTTTTCTTTTTTTTTTTTTCTTTTTCTTTCTTCCTTCTTCACTCCAGCACAACTCTTTTTTTTTTCTTTGTTTCTTTGCTGTTGCTACTTTTTTTCTTTCTTTCCTTCTTTTTTTTCTTTCAACACAACGCACACTCCACACCAACATTTTTCAAGCAAGGGCAAATGGAAAACTTCATAAGAAAAGCTAAGGCTCACTCATCTCTACTATTTGAGGTAAAAAATTTCAAATCTTTTTATGGGTATTATACTTTTGCTAGAGGTTATTTTTGCTATTGTGTTGTGATATTGTGCCTATGTTTAAATGGGTTTGTGTTCTTGAGCTTGTTCTTGTGTTTCTGAGATCGTGTTTTTGTGTTCCTTGAATGGATTTACTGTTAAATTTGGGTTGGTTTTGTTGAATGAGATGAAATTCATAGGTTTGTATTGTTATATTTTGGAGCATGTTGTATTTCTATTGTCAATATATTGTGTTTGATTTTGAATTTTCTGGGTTTGTGTTTAATTTTGAATTTTTTTTGTTTGAATTTTGAATTTTTGGGGGAAAAAAAACCTAGAATTTTTTTTTAAAAAAACCCAGAATTTTTTTTTTTGTTTTTAAAACAAAAACCGAGATTTTTTTTTTTTGTTTTGAAAAAAAAAAATCCAGAATTTTTTTTTTTGTTTTTAAAAAAACTTATAGCCGTAGTTATAAACGCAGCTCAAAATGGGTCTGTAGCCGCGTTTTTAAAAAATGCGGCTATAGACCCAAGCCTATAGACCCAAGCTTTAGGCCTGATCTTTAGCCGCGGTTATAAAAACGCGGCTACAGACCCGCAGAGGCTGTTGTTGCACAGCATAGGCCTGGTTTGTAAATGCGGCTATATCCTATAGCCGCATTTTCGAGGTCTATAGCCGCGTTTTCGGGGTCACACTCACGAATATTGGACCATTTTTTATTTGTATAAATAGGGGGGGTCCTAATGTGATGAGAGAACTAACAATTTTGTCTCCAAAATATTTATTGTAGAAATATAAAAGTTTTCCACTGTAGACTTTTCACACTTAAAGAACTTGACTTGCTCCACCTAATTTCTCCTACACGAACACAATTTTGTTGAAATCTCCAAAGCATAACTAGGGGAGTTGATACTTTTGGTTTAGGCTTCTCAAAAGATTCCAAGATTCTTTTCTACAATGTGTTTCAGGGTATCTATAGTGTTAGGACATATGTAGTTCAAGTCTGTGAACATATGTCACTATTTTATGTAATTGGCTTATCCTTAGACAAAACGCACTTTACTTGTAATTGGGTAGATTTAGGATAAGTTTAACACTTCAAGAAACAGTGGTTCAAGGTTAAGTGTTGAAGCCGTCAAAGTCTGTCCAAGAAACAAGCTAGGAAGTGCAAGTTTTTAAAGCTCGACACATACCTCGACAAATGCATCTATCGAGCTTTAAAGAAGCTGTTTTGCCCGAGCCTCGACAGCTTCTCGACACCTCTCGACACCTCTATCTGTCGAGAATTAAAGAAAACAGATTTCCAGGTCTGTTTCAAGTCTAATCCGTGAGTGTGTCTTTGGGACTTCTTTTCTCCTAACCCTAGACATATAAAAGGATTATTTTAAGGGCCGTCAAGTAAAAAAGTAGAAGATACAAGTTGCACATTCTTTGAGAACTTGTTGTTCATGCAATTTGTGATCAAAAAGACAAAGTTCGTGCCCTAGTTCATCTCTGATGATTTGAAGAACTTTGCAGCCAACTCTCTCTCTCTCTAGTTGGTATTTGAAGTCGCGTACTGGGATCCGCGCATCTGGTTAGTCACTACAGAACAAGTCCAATTGGGTATTGGGGTAAAAGTTCAACTGTAGGTTGGTGAGGTACTTGGGATTCCTTACTTGTAACTGCTTGTTGTGATAATAGTGGAGTTTCGGGAGTGGTGACCTTAAATCACCCGGTGGGGTTTTTGCCGTAAGGGTTTTCCCCATTCGTGAACAAATCACCGTGTTATTTATTTTCCGCTGCTTAACTTAGTTTGGTGATTTGTTTGTGCTACCACGTGATATTGCATGTTAATTTGATTAATTAAGAACTGGGCTAATTAATTAATCTAAGTTATCACAAGGGGTCAACGCATTTGTGGCCTGTCATATAGAATCTTGTGACATGCCACTTGAATCCTCATTCTAGGTCTGTCACAATTACATCAATGTAGCATCCTGAGTAACCTTGAACTTCCACTTTAATGTCCCTTCTCCATAATAGAGCTAATCCCT
The DNA here is from genome assembly GCA_032878915.1 of Castanopsis chinensis. Taxonomy (NCBI): domain Eukaryota; kingdom Viridiplantae; phylum Streptophyta; class Magnoliopsida; order Fagales; family Fagaceae; genus Castanopsis; species Castanopsis chinensis. Next base: position 1,615,640 of record JAVQMG010000080.1, on the reverse strand, counting down.
TACTTCTCCCTGAACTAGGAACAATCAAGCCATTTAGCAAACCAGTTTTTCCTTCTCTTTTTCCTTCTGACCCTTGCTGCCGCTTTCTCCATTCGGTCTGGGCCTTGTTCCTGTACTTTCCTTTCCTCACTTGTGTCTTCCTTTTCTTTGGGCTTATCAGGCTTGAGACTTCCAACTCCCCCACGTACGACCCAAATTCCTTGCCAACTTCTCCCTGAACTTTCTCGTTTCCCGTGCACCGCTTTTCTGTCTAATTCAGTTCTAGAACCTTTTGACTTACAATGTGCTACCTGCCTCATTTTCAAACCCACTGCGTATTGTCCTATCTATTCAGCTTGTCCTGCTCCTGAGGATTTGACGTGATTGAATCCCTCACCTTGTCCAAGGTAGCTTCATCCACCATGATCGGACCACCACAAACTTCACCGGCTTTTCCACCCTCCATCTGAGATGGTGAGCTCCAATTTTCTGCCTCCGTCTGCACTCTTGACAGCTCCTCTTGCCTTTAAACCTCTTGACATATGGCGAGTTGACTAGCTGACCAATTCTATTTCTGATCCGTAGCATATTCTACAGTTATAGCAACCTCTACACTTGCAACAACGACAGATAACCTTGTTATTCTACAGCAAGTAACAAACCCCTTTGATTTCTAACATTCTGAGAAGTGAGACTATTGAAAGGTGTTTATATATTTGTCTCCCTTAGCATTATGTAAGACTTTTGAAAGTTAAGGGTACTTGGATTGGATAGCCCAACTAACAGAAAACTACCATTAGAAGAACAAGGCTCCACTGTCCTGCATTCTCACACCCTTTTAGTAGGTTGAAGTCTAATCAAGTTATGAGACTTCTTATCAAGAGAAACATTTTGTTTGCCCTTTGTTGCTTTCGTTTAAACCTTGGTGTTACTATAGACACCATCACAAAATCTCAATCCCTCAAAGACCCTGGCAACATAGTCTCCAATGGGAGTGTTTTCAAACTGGGATTCTTCAGCCCTGTAAATTCTACCAATCGTTACATTGGAATATGGTATAGCAACATTTTTGTATTCACCGTCGTATGGGTAGCTAACAGAGAGACACCACTCAATGATTCTTCTGGGGTTCTTACTATATCTGAGGATGGAAATCTTGTAGTACTAGATGGAAAAAAAGAGATTCTTTGGTCATCAAATGTTACAAATTCTGTTGCTAATTTGAGTGCCCAGCTTCTAGATTCGGGGAACCTTGTACTGCAAGAAAAAACCACAGGGACAATCATATGGGAGAGTTTCCAACTTCCTTGTGATACACTCTTGCCCAAGATGAAAATTAGTACTAACATAAGAACAGGTAACAAAGTGCAATTGACATCATGGCAAAGCCCTTCTGATCCATCCATTGGAAGCTTCTCTGCCAATATTCAACCTCTTAATCTTCCTCAAGCATTCATTTGGAAATATGTTAGCCCATATTGGCGCAGTGGTCCATGGAACAATCGGGTCTTCATTGGAATACCAACTATGGCTTATGAATTCCAGGACGGATTTAGTCTTATTAATGATCATGAAGGAACATTTTCCTTGAGTTTTTCTATTGTGCATTATTCGTCGTTACATCTTGCACTCAATACGCATGGAAGTATAGAGCAAAGATGTTGGGATTATGAGAAGGAGAATTGGGAGGTCACATTAGTTCTGCCGACTGAGTGTGATTTTTACGGTAATTGTGGGGCATTTGGAAGCTGTAATTCACAGAATACACCAATTTACAGCTGTTTACAGGGGTTTGAGCCAAAGAACACAAAAGAATGGAATAACGAAAATTGGACAAGTGGATGTGTTAGGAGGACACAGTTGCAGTGTGAGACGGTGAACACTCGCAGTAAAGGCAGCAAAATGGATGGATTTTTGAAACTGAATATGATGAAAGTGCCAGACTTTGCAGATTGGTCACAAGCTCTAGCAGCTGATTGCAGACAGCAGTGTTTAGAGAATTGTTCTTGTATAGCTTATGCATATGATACTGGCATTGGTTGTATGTCATGGACTGGAAGTTTAATTGACACACAGAAATTCTCACGCGCCGGAGTTGATCTTTACATTCATGTTTCCTATTCAGAACTTGGTGAGTTGTTTTGTCTTCCAACTTCAACCCAACCCCCATAACACCTCAACTCCCCAAGCTAATGAAATCCTCGTAAAATACAATCTATTGGACCAAAAAAGAAAGGAAAAGAAAACATATTTAGTTCACTATTTTGTTTGAATTAGTGTAATGAGTTTTTTCTGATTTACAGTTACAAAGCTAGACATGAACAAAATTGTCACCATCACTGTGATCATAGGAACGGTTTCAATTTCAATCTGCACTTACTTATTGTGGAGGTGGATAGATAAACATAAAGGTAACACTCTGACTAAATGACACAATGGACTTGGAAATTTTGCTATATGTTGGAGATTACTCATAACTGTAGTGGAAATCAGCAAGGAAAAAGAAAGAAAAGGAGATCTTATTGTTCAAAAGGGGGGAAGCACATAAAACTTTTCCTAGTGACAACCTGAACCAAGTTAAAGTCCAGGAACTACCACTATTCAATTTTGAGAAGCTGGCGAGTGCAACAAACAACTTCCATCTATCTAACAAGCTTGGTCAAGGTCGATTTGGTTCCGTGTACAAGGTAATGGTTGCTCTTCTAAAGTTTTATTATCAAATACTATGAATATATAGTTAATGATTTGAGTTTTGTTTATAGGGAAAACTGTCAGATGGACAAGAAATTGCAGTAAAAAGACTTTCTAGAACCTCTGCACAAGGTTTCGAAGAATTTATGAATGAGGCAGTGGTAATTTCTAAACTCCAACATCGGAATCTTGTTAGGCTCCTTGGCTGCTGTGTCGAAGGAGAAGAGAGGATCTTGATCTACGAATACATGCCAAACAAAAGTCTGGATGCATTTCTCTTTGGTTAGTTAATTTTGACATTCTTTCTTAATACAAAAGAATTTTCCATATTCTCTTTGTTCATGGGAAAATTGTCAATATGCTATGACTTTGTTGTGGTATTTCACTTGAAACATTGCTTTCTAATTACTTTCACCATATGAACTTCTTTGGCAGTCTTCATGTTCATTTACCTTGTAAGATTAATCCTCACTTTCTTTTGATAAAATTCATTAGATCCATGCAAATATGAGCCGCTAGATTGGAGAAAGCGCTTTAACATTATTGAAGGAATTAGTCGAGGTTTGCTCTACCTTCATAGGGATTCAAGATTAAGAATTATTCATAGAGATCTAAAGGCAAGTAACATCTTGTTGGATAAAGAGCTAAATCCAAAAATATCAGATTTTGGTATGGCTAGGATTTTTCGAGGTAATGAAGACCAAGCAAATACTAGAAGGGTCGTTGGAACTTAGTAAGTACCATTAGTTTGCCTAATTCAATTTTTTAGTAATACAAATATTTGAGATTACAAGATTTGGATGTGTTTTATTGTTGAAATTAAGTGGCTATATGTCCCCTGAATATGCAATAGAAGGGCGATTTTCAGAGAAATCAGATGTCTTCAGTTTTGGAGTGTTATTACTAGAGATAGTTAGTGGAAAAAAAAAACACTAGCTTTTATAATGATGAGGAGTTCCTAAGCCATTTAGGACTTGTATGTCATCTCATTGCCTCATTTTTTGAAAGCTTCCATTGCTTTTTGTTCTTTGAAGTTTTGGTGTTGGAGCTAACAATTTCAATCATGTTTTCATTTCTCCAGGCATGGAAATTGTGGAATTCAGACAACACTGTAGCATTAATAGACCCAATGATATCTGAATTCATTTTTGAAATGGAGATTTTGAGATGCATACAGGTTGGGCTGTTGTGTGTTCAAGAATTTGCTAAATATAGGCCGACTATATCAGTTGTTGTTTCTATGCTTAAAAGTGAGATTGTTGATATGCCTCGTCCAAAGAAACCAGCATTCACTGAAAGATCGATTGCCTTAGATACAGAGTCTTCTCAACGCAGGAAAAGTATATTCTCTGTTAACAATGTTACTGTGACAATGGTTCAAGGTCGATAGCTAGCATGTGTTCTTGACTTATTCACTTTGTGTAACCATAAAACTAGCAATGTGTAAACATTGTAGCTACATCTGTCTCTCACACCACCCCCATTTACACATGTTATCTAACGATCAAGAAAGTTCAAGACATGACATTTCTTTAGAGAAATTCAAGTTTTTCCTAGTCCCATGCGCTTTTGTGAGAGGGCCCTTTTTGGGAAACATGAGAGAACTATAGCAAAATGCTCAGGGACTAACAAAAATGCTATCAAACTCAGAGAGTAAATAACAATCAACAACTTAAAATTCAACAAAGATAACCAAATGTAACCTTGTTTATTTACCTCAAATTAATAAGCTAACCACAGAAATCGGGCTAGAGGAGATGATAATGTTTCCCAAAAGGAAATCCAGAGTGCAAGAGAAATTATATATAGTTGTTTGCATTATTTTCAAAAGGTAAAGATGCATTTGATTTTTTTTTTCTTTTTAAAATGTTGAGATATGGCTTGAATAAGGTTTTAGTGTTGCACATTAGTGCCGTCAGACTTGGCTATCACCTTTGGGGTATTATATATACTTGGGACCTTTCACGCAATTGCAGGGTCTAGCAATGACTTACCATTTTATGTAACCATTGCACGTAATATTTCTCTCACATTGAGTTTATTATCTCATGTATTGATTGCATGGAGTCGATGTCTCAAAATTGGTGAGAACGCTCCTATAAGACTCCACATATTATGAGACATTGATTGCATACAACCATTGCACAAGATATTGCCTCCTCACATAAAGGTGAATTTCACAAGTCTTTGCAATATTATATATATTTGGGGTCTTCACTCGATGCCACAACCTAGCAAGGATTATCATTTTGTGTAACCTTTGCTGCAACATCCCTCTCACATCATCTCCATATAAGCGGAGTGTTACATGCAACAATTAAGCATGATACTTTTAATTTATCGCCATCAAGAGAGTTCAATACGTTACAATTTTCTTGGGAGAAATACGAGTTATCTCACCGACATATGCTTTTGTGGGAAAAAGCCGTTGTAGTACCACCTTCGTAATCTTATATTATTAGTGAGAATATCTCCTCAATTGCATCCATGAACATAGATTTAAGACTAAACCACCTAAATTTGTGTTTCTTGTGTGATTATGAGTTTTTTTTTTTTCCTTTTTATTTCGTTAATCCCACTGTAATTAGCTATATACTAATAATGGATTGGTATCATATCTTTTGCTATTTCAACAAACAAGTATCAAAGCCATGGATTCTTTATTTAGATTTTGAGTTTACTTCAATTTGCTTTTGAGTTTAAAGAACTCGTTGTGCCAATAGTCACTGGATCAATTTAATTGTTTAGCATCGATTCTATGGGTTTTAGGGAAATAAGAGAACTCTAAAGCTACCTTAATCCCCTTATACGACACAACTATTTTTGCCCACTAGGATATGCTCAGAGATTAACAAAATGCTTTTGAACTCGGAGTAAATAACACTCAGCAACTTAAAATTCAACAATGATTCCCAAATGTGAGGGGTAAAAAAAGACCAAATATCTTAAAATTACAAATGGCTATCCATCAAAATGGCTTTTAGGGCAAAAACCCCTTTTCCTACAACAGATAATAGTACTGTAGCTGTAGAGAATGACCTATTTCCTATGTTACAAATCCATCATTGTAAAAGAAGGGCACCCGCATATTTTACTGTAGAGTACAAGTTCAACCTACACGTGAAATTTGTTGAGCTACATTATACCCTAATAGGAATAGCTGACATCAAATTTCAAGAGTATCGAACCCTTTGGCTCTTTCATCTCCTTGAGCCTGAAATTACAGAAAGGGTTCAACTGAAAATAATAAACTATTAATGATTCCTAATAATTAGCCTAATCGACCTTCTTTCCTGCCCCGAAATCTAGTCACTGGTATATTGTTCCCATCTGATTTTCCAACAATTCCCCCATCATTCCGGGCCACAATTTTCAGAGGGTGAGCTTCAATGTTGAAAACCCATTCATCTAATGAGAGGACTGAAGGGGGTGAGAAAAGGAGATACAGATATTTGAGAGTTTCTGCAAGAAAGAAGCTTTGCATCATATGTCCTTGACACTAGTATTAACCTGACACTAGTATTAACCTGAGAAGAACACCAGCCAATGGTAAATGAGCAGCCACATGGTTATCATAACATACTTGTCAAAGCATTTATAGAAAATTTACACTTCTTATAGAACACTTCAAATTTTCTTGCAGTAGCAGTAAACTAATAAACTTCACTTTTTGGCAAGACTTAGTTTGAAGAAATCAACAAAGCATCAACTAAAAATTAACTGGCAGCCTAAATTGTGGTTAAAACATCAATTAGGAAAAAAGGAAAAGAAGGGCATCACAAACCAAGGTCTCGTTTCTCAAAAAAAAAAAAAAAAAAATCCAAGGTCTTAAAACTACTTTAAGCAAAGTGATCAAAATCACATACTCATCATATATCCCATGTGAAAATGACATGCCCTCTTCTTTTTTCTTTTTCTTTTTTTGGAGGTAACAGTATTTAGTATTTTTTTTTTTTTTAAATTATACTCCTGTCAAGTCAAGAAGCCTCTAGTCCATAAGGTTCAAAAAACAATAATAACCTAGTACTTTCTTAAACTCACCCACAATGTAAGAATGGTGCGTTGATATGGTCCACTATGTTGTGAGTAATCTATGTGAGTCCATTAAAATTCAGGAACAGAAACCAACTAAAAGGAACATAATATTAAATTAAACAGTTCCAAGTTCCCCAACTCACTATCAACCATGCACTGACACAATGATCAGACGATTCCACCAAGTTTATGTCACTGGTAATTTGCCACCATGAACTACATTTTTCTTTTTCTTTTTCTTTTTTTATCGAGTGACAGACTGCTAGCAATGCTTCTATGTGCAAATGTTTTTAGCTCTTTCAACGGGGCTGGTAAGCAAGACACAATCAAGGAACATATGTCCTGAGGATAACACCATAGTTGTACAAGGCATGACATAGTGGAATGAATGGGATCAATGGTGCAAGGAAATATCAACCATCCCCCTCCCTTCCCCCAAAAAGGATAAGAAATTAAAAATACCATATTGTATCTCATCTTGATCTCTTGCCCCTTTATCAAAGCACATGAGTGCTCTAGATTCTTGGAATCTCCAAATAGGTATTAGATTAAAAGGCATGCTGACGCTTCTTGACTAAAGGCTCAAAGCAGGGAAACAAATGACTGAATATGTCCTCAACAAATAAATAAAGTACAAAACTAAAAGCATGAGTTAAAGTGGAAATATGCAAAAGTCATAGAATATTTTTTTATTATTGATCAAAAGAATGAAAAGACAGTAGTGATAGAATATTTAGACCCCTTAAACCACAATTTGATTAACCTAGTTCACAAGCCAAGTTATTACTTAATACAAATTTCAGATCTAGGTTAACACAATCATATAAACATATCAATGTAAAGTGCGGAACATAAAAACAAAAAGATATGATGACCCTGGAAAACCAAACCGGTAAAAAACCTGGGGTGGATTTAACCTAGCTATCCTCAAGGTAAACCTAAATCCAGTATGAAAGAATCGAAGTTTGTACAATAGCGACTTAGACCACTAGCATCCTATTGCTACCCACCAGTAGAAAACTTACCGACACGATCACGTGCAAGCTCTGAGACCACGGACTCCTTCTTTCTTGGATTCTCCAGCAAGTACAAGCACTCCCGCTTGTTTATCTTTAAGCTCTTATGGCATCAACTGAATGATCATCAAGCTCTCAAAGAAATCTCCTTCTTAATAATCCTAAGCTTGTGTGAAGGCAAGCACCTCTCAGATCTCACAAAAGATTCACATAAACAGCAATATGAGCAACCTCAAAAATGTGGTTAGGGTTTTTCTTTTATACCTAGGGCAAAACATAAAACCCTACATGTTATATGGGCTTAGGGCTGAGTTGGAAATTCTGCAGAAAAAAACAATCTGCACGACTTTTGATCGGTCGAGTCTAATTCTCGATCGATTGAGTCAAGCAGAAATGCACAGTAACTTCTGTAGTTAACTCGATTCCAACTTTACATTAAAGACACATACTTTGAGCAGTCTAAACATGACTTAAACGTTTTGATCATGGTTTGCCAACATTACACATTAGAGTTCTAATACATTAGTTCCTAAGTACTTAAAACCTAACAAGTAGGACTTTTGCTACATTTCCACAACTGAGAAGTGCAAAATATCTGAGATATATAGCAATATCAGAAAACCAGATCATGATATGGAAGATATTTTTATTGTAGATGAAAGTTTCATTAATGTATAGTCAGCCGTTCAATATTTTCTTGTAAATTTGAATTTGGAGTAAAATGTCTAATAGACAATATGGTTTTAATGGCAGAGAATCACTTATAAGGATTGTTCTAAAAACTGAACTGGACCAGCCGGTTCAACCATCAACCAACATCTATATTGGTCTAGTCATACACATTCTCTCAAAACCGAGAAAAAACCATCGCTTTTTTGAAGCCACCACCAAGCTACCACATCAGCATGATTTCCCTCCAAAAAAGAACTTTTGCTACGTGAGTGGAGAGTCGAAATGGATGCCCTAAGGAGCTTGCTTGAGCTCTCCTATGAAGAAGAAGCAGAACTTTGTTGTAGTACAAAGAAAGCCAAAGAATCTCATCAAGCTGAGGCAAACTCTAAGGCCAGATTGCTAGGTTCTAATTCCTACACCCTGTAACACCCCAAAATCATAAGCAATAAAATTCTATTTAATCTAAAAAATCCATAAAAATATTAAATAAAAGAACCCAGTAACCTAAAAATTTCATCACAAATGTCAGAGCTCTAATCCACCAAAAATTTAAAACATCCTCAAAATAATTCTCCAGTACAATGTTTAATACCATAAAAATAAAAGTAAAATCTTCAGTCCCACAAAATAATTTGCAACTGTTGACTTCCAAGAATCTCTTCAGTCCCATACTTTTAGAGAAGATTAGAGTGTTATCAATAAAGATAATAACAAAGTGGTCTAAGTACTCATGAAACACCCTATTCATCAAGTCCATAAATGCAGTAGAAGCATTAGTCAAACCAAAAGGCATTAGCAAGAATTCATAGTGCCTATACCTGGTCCGGAAAGCTGTCTTGGGTATGTCTTCACCCTTGATTTTCAACTGGTGATACCTAGAACAAAGGTCAATCTTAGAGAAGACTTGTGCCCCTTGCAATTGATCAAATAGGTCATCAATACGAGGGAAAGGGTATTTGTTTCTCATAGTAACCCGATTTAACTCACGGTAGTCAATGCACAACCTTATAGTCCCATCCTTCTTTTTCACAAATAAAACTGGTGCACCCTAAGGAGATGCACTTGGTCTGATAAACCCCTTGTCAAGGAGTTCTTGTAACTTTTCCTTGAGTTCCTTAAGTTCAGTGGGTGCCATCTGATATGGTGCTTTTGATATAGGAGAAGTTCCAGGGAGCAAATCAATGGAGAATTCAATCTCTCTATCTATAGGTATCCCTGGTAAGTCTTCAGGAAAGAAATCAGGAAACTCCCTTACAACAGGGATATCATCCAACTTCAATACCTCTTCCCTAGTGTCCACCACATGAGCTAGGTACCCTTGGCATCCTTTCCGTAATAGACGCTGAGCTCGAAGGGCTGATATCACCCTAGGTAAAGCATGCATCCTAGAGCCCTTAAACCAAAATTCGGGTTCTCTTATAGGTTGAAACACCACCTCTTTTCTAAAATAATCTACGCTAGCATGATAAGCTGCCAACCAGTCCATTCCCAAAATTACATCATAGTCATTCATGTCCATCAAAATCAAGTTTGCTAACATTTCCCTATCCTCAATTCGAATGACACAAGACTTAAACATAGAATTAAACACCAAAGAATCACCCATAGGTGTGGCCACAGACAAGTCATAATCCATAAGTCCAAGTTTCTTATCACATAACTTAGCATATCAAGTGGAGATAAAAGAGTATGTAGATCCAGAATCAAATAGAGTTTTAGCAAAGTTTGAGAATAATGGGAGGATACCTGTAACCACAATATCTGAAGCTTGAACATCCTGTGGTATGAGTGCAAACACTCTCCCTTGTGCCTTCCTCCTCTGATCATCCATTCTATGTTGTGCCATTGGGTTTTATTGAGGAGATGTACAGCTTCTAGCTAAGTGTCCTATCTTCCCACAATTATAACAAGCCTTTCCTTCAAAGAAACACGGCTTATCTCCATGAAACCTTCCACAAGTAGGGCAAGCATTCGAACTTCTACCTTGAGCATTCTAGGGTGGATTCTTATTTTCTGGCTTATTTGATGATGAATTACTCCCAGACCTCCCAACAAATCCTTTCTTGTTCCAATGACCTTGAGCATTGCCTTGCCGAAAGCCTATATGTCTAGTGTTTCTAGGTGGCTTCTCATTCCTAACATTGTTCTTGAAATCTTCCTCCGGTCTCATTGCTCTCTTAACTGACTCTCCATAATTATCAACCCCTAATGCAATGAGATGGAGTCGAAGTCTCTCATTCAACCCCTTTTGAAATCTGCTTGCTTTCTTCGCTTTAGTAAGGATTAAGTGGGGCCCAAAGCGAGATAACTCAATGAATTTTGCTGCATACTGCTCAACAGTCATACTTCCTTGCACCAAATCAGTAAATTCCCTCTCTTTTCATTCCCGAATCACCTTAGGGAAGTAGTTATCATAGAAAACTGCTTTAAATTTCTCCTAAGTGATGGGGTTTCTCTCAGTGTCCATTCCCTCCAAAATGGCTTTAGTGGATCTCCACCAACGCTCAGCTTCTCCAATTAATTTGAAAGTTGCAAACCACACCTTCTAAGAGTCAGTGCAATCTAAAATGTCTAACAACTTCTCCATCTGCAAGAACCAGTTCTCAGCTTCTGCAGGATTTGGCTTCCCATCAAAGGAAGGGGGATTCTACTTCATAAAAGTCTCAAAAGAGCAACCAGCTTTTGCCTTTACTCTACCTGCACCTTTACTAGCAACATAGGTAAACTTGTCTAACAATCGTGCAGCAGCTTCATCCAAAGGATCAATGTGTGTCACCCTAGGACGTTCATTATCTCTCACATTTTGAGTGACTTCAGCCTCAATACCAACCCTTGCTTTGGTTGACCTTCGCAAATTAACAATAGGTTCATCACTATTGGAATTAGCTACTCTCTTCTTTTTGGGTGGCATTATACCTAGTTAACAAAGAAATCAAGAAATATAGATGGTGTAACAATTATTACTACTAAACATAAGAAGTAACATTGCCAAAATTATTTAAAATATCTCATCAAACATAACCTAAATGCCAATGCTCTGACAAAAAAAATCAAGATCATAACCTAGTTTTCAAGTGTCTATAGAATCATATCCTAATTTTCAAGTCTACAGAATCATAACCTAGTTTTCAAGTGTCTACAGAATCATATCCTAAGCTCTGATACCGCAATTGTAACACCCCAAAATCATAAGCAATAAAATTCTATTTAATTTGAAAATTCCATAAAAATATTAAATAAAAGAATCCAGCAACCTAAAAATTTCATCACAAATGTCAGAGCTCTAATCCACCAAAAATTTAAAACATCCTCAAAATAATTCTCCAGTACAATGTTTAATACCATAAAAATAAAAGTAAAATCTTCAGTCCCACAAAATAATTTGTAACTGTTGACTTCTAGAAACCTCTACTCCAATAATCCTTCTAATGTATCTGTAAGGGGAAATAAAGGAGGGTGAGAGAAATCAATAAGTGGGATTTACTAACGTTGGGGTGTGGGAACAATCTTTCAAAAAAATAATTCTTACAACAAATTCATAACTTGTACCTCATTAATATTTTATCATCAAATAATTCATATAAAAAAAATAACTTTATATTTTGAGCCATCATAACACATATATCAATACCATCATATAAACAATTTCCTAAGCTTTTCTCATGGTCAACGTTTACGCCCCATTGACAGGGTTGTACTGTCCCCTTTTTGGGACTGGAACCTCCTTTTCATCCCCTTTCTTAAGGATGGTTCCTTTGGAACCTAAAGGTGCACTCCCTTGCTAAGGAGCTTCCTTTTTAGATCCTCAATAGTATGCTCCCTTGCTAAGGAGCTATCAAATGTGCACTGTTCCCTTTTTTGGGACTGTCCCTTGCTAAGGACTAGCTGCAATATGATTGTTCCTTACTAAGGACTAATACAATATTGAGCTTTTAATCACGACTTGCAATAGGTTTTCAAAACATATTCAAGATACTCACATAAATAATCCATTCAAGGTGCTCACAAAAATAATCCATTCGTAATTCTCAAAAATATAAGAATATACTTACACATACAAATTTAATTAAATTTAGGTTGTCCCACAAGTTTTTCATAAAACGAATAAGTAATGTGCACAACAAGCAATTATAAAATATCCATTTATATATAGAATAACAACATATTCCTTTGATATAAAATAGTTTAATTAATCAACATTATTTGGGAAAACCCCCAAAATTAGCAAACACCACTTACCTCTTAGTTACAACAATAAAAGGAATCAATCACCCTTGAGTAACAATGAATCAGTAGAATTAGAACCTAGCAACGCCAAAGATAGGTCCTTCAATACACAATTTCCTTCTTAAAAATCTATTTTCACACTTAAACAATTTTATACTTGTTAGGACATATGTAGTTGTTCAAGCTTGTGAACATATGTCGCTATTTTATGTAATTGGCTTATCCTTAGACAAAACGCACTTTACTTGTAATTGGGTAGATCTAGGATGTGTTAAACACTTCAAGAAACAGTGGTTCAAGATTAAGTGTTGAAGCCGTCAAAGTCTGTCCAAGATACAAGCAAGGAAGTGCAAGATTTTAAAGCTCGATAGATACCTCGACAGATACATCTATCGAGATTTAAAGAAGCTGTTAAGCCCGAGCCTCGACAGCTGTCTCGACACCTCTCGACACCTCTATCTGTCGAGAATTAAAGAAAACAGATTTCCAGGTCTGTTTCAAGTCCAATCCATGTGTGTGTCTTTGGGACTTCTTTTCTCCTAACCCTAGACATATAAAAGGATTATTTTAAGGGCCATCAAAGTGAGCAACAAGCAGAAATCACAAGATACAAGTTGCTTCTTCTCTTTCATGCAAATTGTGATCTATGAGACAAAGTTCGTGCCCTAGTTCATCTCTGATGATTTGAAGAACTTTGCAGCCAACATAAAGTGAGTCACGTACTGGGATTCGTGCAAAGGAGTAAGACGCGTACTGGGATCCGCGCATCACATTGGTTAGTCACGTACTGGGAGCCGTGCATTAAACTGGAGAAATTGTCACTACAGAACAAGTCCAATTGGGTATTGGGGTAAGAGTTCAACTGTAGGTTGGTGAGGTACTGGGATTCCTTACTTGTAACTGCTTGTTGTGATAATAGTGGAGTTTCGGGAGTGGTGACCTTAAATCACCCGGTGGGGTTTTTGCCTTAGGGTTTTCCCCATTCGTGAACAAATCACCGTGTTATTTATTTTCCGCTGCATAACTTAGTTTGGTGATTTGTTTGTGCTGCCACGTGATATTGCATGTTAATTTGATTAATTAAAAACTGGGCTAATTAATTAATCTAAGTTATCACAAGGGGTCAACGCGTTTGTGGCCTGTCAATACTAAACAATACTAATACGTCCAAAATTTTACATTTATTTATGTAACTCTCCAGTTCACTTTCAGCTTTAATTTAATTGTTCTGTTTCACATATTTTTATTATCTCTTAATCAAATGGTAGAAGCCACATTTTATAGTTCTGTCAAATCAAGCCTAAAGCCTATGGAGGACCATATACCAGAGTGTTAGGACATATGTAGTTCAAGTTCGTTAGCTAAGTCGCTATTTTATGTAATTGGCTTATCCTTAGATAAATCACACTTTACTTGTAATTAGGTAGATTTAGGATGTGTTTAACACTTCAAGAAACAGTGTTTCAAGATTCAGTGTTGAAGTCATCAAAGTCTGTCCAAGAAACAAGCAAGGAAGTGCAAGTTACTAAAGCTCGACGCCTACCTCGACACATGCATCTATCGAGTTTTAAGAAGCTATTTTGCCCCGAGCCTCGACAGCTTCTCGACAAACCCTCGACACCTCTATCTATCGAGAATTAAAGAAAACAGATTTTCAGTTCTGTTTCAAGTCCAATCCGTGAATGTGTCTTTGGGACTTCTTTTCTCCTAACCCTAGACATATAAAAGGATTGTTTTAAGGGCCGTCAAGATTATGCAAGTTGCACATTCATTGAGAACTTCTTGTTCATGCAATTTGTGATCTGAAAGACAAAGTTCGTGCCCTAGTTCATCTCTGATGATTTGAAGAACTTTGCAGCCAACAATTCACTCTCTAGTTGGTGTTTAAAGTTGCGTACTAGGATCCGCGCATCTGGTTAGTCACGTACTTGGGAGCCGTGCATTGAAAGGAGAAACTGTCAGTACAGAGCAAGTCCAATTGGGTATTGGGGTAAGAGTTCAATTGTAGGTTGGTAAGGTACTTGGGATTCCTTGCTTGTAACTGCTTGTTGTGATAATAGTGGAGTTTCGGGAGTGGTGACCTTAAATCACCCGGTGGGGTTTTTGCCGTAAGGTTTCCCCATTCGTAAACAAATCACCGTGTCATTTATTTTCCGCTGCATTACTTAGTTTTGGTGATTTGTTTGTGCTGCCATGTGATATTGCATGTTAATTTGATTAATTAATAACTGGGCTAATTAATTAATCTAAGTTATCACAAGGGGTCAACGCATTTGTGGCCTGTCAAGTGGTATCAGAGCAAGCACACTCTGATTAGGGTTTAATCTATTGTGTGTGATCCATTTGACCCCCTGCTGTCATGGATAGAGGACAATATCTTATTATACCTCCTTTATTTGATGGCACTAACTATGCATACTAGAAAGTACGCATGAGAGCTTTCTTGCAGTCTTTAGATGAGAAAATGTGGTAAGCTGTGGAGATAGGCTGGACCAAGCCTACAGAAGCGCCGGCCGACTGGGATGATGCTAAGATCAAGGCTGCAAACTTCAATAGCAGAGCATTGAATGCCCTATTCAGTGTAGTCACCAATGAGGAGTTCAAGAAAATTTCCTCAACTGAAACTGCTAAGGAAGCATGGACCATTCTCCAGACAACCTATGAGGGCACCAAGGCTATCAAAGATTCAAAGCTACAGAGGCTCACCACACGCTTTGAAGAAATTAAGATGGAGGAGGATGAGTCATTTGATGAGTTCTATGCCAAGCTCAAGGACATAGTAAACCTAGCCTTCAATCTTGGGGAAACCATCCCTAAACCCGAGATAGTAAGGAAAGTGCTCAGATCGCTGCCCGAGAGATTCCATGCTAAGATCACGGCGATCGAGGAATCAAAGGATATTGACAGAATTCCTCTGACTGAGCTGGTTGGAAACTTGCAAACCTATGAGTTAGGGCTGACTAGGTTAGGCAAGTTAAGTAAGGGCAAGAGCTTGGCACTAAAGGCCAAGAACAGTGATACGGATGATTCTTCAGATGATGAAGATTCCAAGATGAAGTCCTATATCACAAGGCAATTCAAGAAATTCATGAAGAATAGCAATGGAAAGGGCTTCAACAAAGACCGTAGACAACCCAGTTCTTCACAATTCAAGAATTCGGATAAAGGGAAGAAGGATGTCAAGGATGGCAGTCAGTACACTGTTCCCACTGGGCCAAAATGCTTTGGGTGTCAAGGCTTCGAACACATGAAACAAGAGTGTCCTACGTACCTTAAGAGCATAGGGAAGAGCAAGGCACTTGCTGTTACCTTAAGCGACACGGAGCCCGAGGACAATTCCGAAGATGAAGACAACGGAATTTTGAGTGCCTTCATTGCCACTGTTAATCCTACTGATGGGGTTACTGAAGAAGTGGATGAAGAGAAGGAATTGGTGGATTCCAAGTGTGAGATTATGGATGATCAAGATGATATCCATACCGCTTATGAGAAATTATACAAGCTTTCTGAGAAGCATGAAAAACTCTATAGGCTAGCCACCAAGAAGCTCAGTGATGTGGAACTCAACCATGAGGAGCTGTCCACAAAGGTTGATGAAGCGAATCAAACCATTGGAGCACTGAGGTTCGAAAACAATTTCTTGGTTGAGAGGACCAAGAAGCTTGAAGCGGAGCTGTTTCAAGTCAGAGCACAATTGGAGAGGACGTCAAGTGCAAAGCTGGACGAGATGCTAAGTGCTCAGAAATCTTCTTCAGATCGTACTGGATTGGGGTATGAATTCTCTTTCTCTAATACTCCTACTGCTAGTACTAATGTGTTTGTTCCACCTGCTAATAACATTAAAACTGAAGATAAGAATGTTAAAACTGATTTAGCTAGTGAGAACGTAGACAAGGGCAAGTCCATCCTAAGAGCACCCCCTAAAATTGAGAAAAGAGAAACTAGAAACCCTAGGACTAAGAATGCTATCTCTCAAAAGCCCAAACAGAAGAAGCCACATCTCTGTTATCATTGTGGTGCTGCCGGTCACACTCGACCAAATTGCTACAAGTGGCTTGCCACTCAACAGAGCAATGGCATGATAGCATCTGGGAGCCAGAATCAGCTTCAGTCTTCTCTCGCTCCTCTTGAAGACATTCTTAAAGCCCTCATGTTCCTTTCGAACTTGAACGGTTCATATTCTTCTCCCTCTTCACCGGTTCAAGGGGCGACAAAAAGGAAAGGTTCTTCCAAAGTGTGGAAGGCAAAGGGATCTAAGTGATAGCAGTCACTTCTTCTTCTCTCTCCCTGTTTTTTTTTGTGTTGCATTACTTGTGTGTTTCTTTACTGTTTTGAGTCAGTCTAGTTTTATGCATTGTTTTGCTCTCTTTAGCTTGTTTTTGTTTGTGTGTTTTCAGTTTTGTGCTTTATATTTGCTTTTTTGATAAAAATAAAAAAAAATGAAAAAAATTGAAAAAGACAAAAACAGTTTGTGTTTGTGTGCATTAGTTCATGTGAATTTTTGAAATGGCCATTGAAACAGAGTTTTCTAAACTTTGTATCACCTGTAGCTTAGATGAGCACTCTTTTGCACAACTAAGCAAGTGAGCTTTGTAGCTTTTTGTTTGTGATGAGTAAGGTTAAGTAATCTCTTCTTCTTAACACTCGTATCACTCTTTTTTACGGGTTGAACTAGAAAATTCTAAGAGAAAGGCATAAATTACCATCTCACCACTGTTACTCGCCAATCAGTATATGACATCTGTATGCTTCGGCATAGCAAAAGTGCAATGTCAATGACATCTTGTATGCTTCTTCATAGCCAAAGTGCAATGTCAAAAGCTTAACATAATTGGGTATTTCTTTTCTTTCTCTTGTATGCCCATTCATGCTATGCTTAATAAAAGAAAATATGCAAAGAAATAAAAAGCAAAAAGATCAAAAATTCTTTAAAATATGGTTGCAAGCGTGTTTTCTAGGAGATATAGGAGTTATAGGATGTACCTCAAAGGTGATAGTCCCCATCAAGCAGTTATGATTGTGTGTGAGTTAAAGTGATTTTCTCATATCTCAAATCATCATAACTTTGAGACACTTATGCAATCTTGCGATGTTTTCACACACAACACGCAATACTCTTTGCTATTTTTAATACATGAGCAGATACAATGTGATTTGGCCATCACAAAGTTTACATGCGTTAATGTATGCTCTCTAAACTGTCTTAACTTATTTTTGAGATATAAAATTGGTTATACTTGTTTAGTGTGTGTGTGCGTGTTTTGAGATACATGTGCATCAAAATTCTTCTTAAGAGATGATTTTGAGGGCTTAATGTATTGCTTGGATCCTTGGTTGAGTTGCATGCATGATTGCATTTATGTCTGTGTTTTTCTTCTTTTGAAAAACTGTTTTTAAAGGCATCTCGACACCTCCTCGATACCTCTCGACACCTAGCTGTCTGTCGAGCTTCTTAGACTTTTTCTTATCGCAGTCTCAACACATGTCTTGACACCTGGTGGATCGATCGAGAAACTTTCTGTCTGCTCGATAGCTTCTCGACAGCTTCTGGATCGATCGAGGTTCCTTCATGTTTGATCCTTCTTTCTCAACACATGACCTCGACAGCTTCATCTGTCGATGTGCTTGTTCTCGATAGCTGTCTCGATAACAGGCTCGATACCTCTCGATACCTGCAGCTGTCGAGAATTACTGAAGGTGTATAAGAAGGTTCTTCGCGATTTCTCAATCACTTTGCTCGATCTCTCTTCCTCGACAGAACTGTTCTCTCTCTCAAAATTTTTCTCTTTCCCTCCAAACCTCTTTCAAAGGCTATCTCAAGTGTTTTTCTCAATCCTCATCACTTGGTAAGCATCTTATCCCTCATTTTCATGCATTTCATGTTTTATAAAACCCTAGGTTTTGTGTTTTTGACAATTTTTGGGATTTTTCAAAATTTTTGAGGTTTTCATGAAATTGTTGAGTTGGTTTTATAGATTTGATCTTCAAAACCACATGCATTGCGTCATATTAGCATTCTAATTGTATTTTCATGCATTTAGATGTGTGCAAATCTGTTGTGTGCTGTTAGGTTTGGATTGGGCTGAGCCCATGATGTTTTTATGTTGCATGTCACATGTTCATGCATTTTCCATGCATACGTTACTTCTTTTCAATATTTATCTTCCTATTTTGAACTGTTTGGAACTTTTCTGCTTGTTTCTTCTTCTTCCTCCCTCTCTATGTTTGCATTAGTAGTGTCTATGGCACCTAAACGTTAGTCCATTCCATCCCAGAACCCTTTGCGTTCTAAGGGATCGTCTTCCTCAGATTCTACCCCTCTTTCTATCCAGTTCCGTGATGAGAAAGCCCATAAGGACTTCTCGGTGAAATTTTCTAAACGAGGTGTTTATTCGGAACGCCACGTTGTCCTGGTAAACTTTGCCGACACCGACCTTCCCGATATCATTCACAGTCGGGCTTGGGAGTCACTATGTGACGTCCCGGTCACATGTCCACTCGTGCTGATACAGGAGTTTTACTCTAATATCCATGGGATCGATTCTTCAGTACCTCTCTTCTACTCTAGCGTTCGAGGTACGCGCTTTGCTGTCACTCCGGAGTTAGTCTCCAAGGTGCTTCATGTCCCTAGGGTGGATCATCCTGATTACCCTAGCTGTGAGCATCTATGGACTGTGTCCAAAGACGAGATGATCTCGGCATTCTATGAGCGTCCTTCCTCTTGGGGAGATCATATGTACACACCATGTCGACCTTTTGCTAAAAGTCCTCGTTTCCTTAACATGGTGATGACTTTTGTGTTGCACCCATTTTCTCACTACAACTCTATCACAGAGCCTAGTGCACGGTTTTTGTTGTCCCTCCTAGAGGATCTCTCTATAGACTTTCCTTCACACTTTATCTTTTCTATCATAGATGTCTATAGAGATACGGCCACCCGTGATAAGCTCATTTTCCCTTCTGCTATCACGAGGATTCTTCGCCGTTTTTCCGTCCCTTTCCCTTCGTCCGATCCTTACCATGTCATGTCTGCCATAGACGCCGCTACCGTAAAACGTAGCAAGGCACAGTTTCTATCGAGATAGTCAGATGGTGCCACTCCTTCCTCCTGTCCGACTACCTCTAGATCAACTCGAGCGTCTGCTCCTTCCTCTTCGAGCGACGTCACATTAGGAGACATCATGGCGCAGCTTCAGGGCATGGATGCTCGCCTCGATACACTCTCCACCGAGTTGTATCAGGTGAACATTCGTGTTGGTCGCATCACCAGGCGACAGGCGACCATGGGCGGCTTTACTTCAGATGCTTCTCCTCTGCCACCTCATGTGTCGACTGAGACTGAGGCTGATGATGATGGTGATGACGATGATGCTTCTGAGGATGATGATGATGGAGATTCGAGCTCTTCTACTGAGATGTCTACATGACACTCTACCCTTTGTCACTCATGACAAAAAGGGAGAGTAGTTTTGGTATGAGAGTAGTCATGCTTAAGGGGAGTGTTAACATAGGACATTTTTGTTAGGGGGAGTGTGGATTGAGGGATGTAGTGAGGTGATCATATGTATTTTCTTTTCTTTTCTTTTCTATCTTTTTAGATACATTGATCATGTATTGACATACATTATATTTATTCTCTTCTTATATATGATGATGTATGTTTCTTTCACCTATCTTTACATGTGTTGGTTCTTTTCTGTCTTTATACACATGTTTCTTTACTTGTACGCAATCTATTATTTCTGCTTCACACAAAGATGCCTTGATGTGTTTTGTTTATAAGTGTTTCAGAAATACAGGTTGTCAAAGTCTTCTTGCCATAAACTCTCTTCTTGCAAAGTTTTTCAAGAGTTTGTGTTAGGATAGATTTTACTGTATGTAACATTTGAAATATGAGTTAAAGTGTTTTATGACTTCTCTCATATCTTCATTTGTTTGTTGTAGTTTTGTCATAGATTGCCAAAGGGGGAGATTGTTAGGACATATGTAGTTCAAGTTTGTTAGCATATGTCGCTATTTTATGTAATTGGCTTATCCTTAGACAAAATGCACTTTACTTGTAATTGGGTAGATTTAGGATGTGTTTAACACTTCAAGAAACAGTGTTTCACGATTCAGTGTTGAAGTCATCAAAGTCTGTCCAAGAAACAAGCAAGGAAGTGCAAGTTACTAAAGTTCGACACCTACCTCGACACATGCATCTATCGAGCTTTAAGAAGCTGTTTTGCCCCGAGCCTCGACAGCTTCTTGACAGATCCTCTACACCTCTATCTGTCGAGAATTAAAGAAAACAGATTTTCAGTTCTGTTTCAAGTCCAATCCGTGAATGTGTCTTTAGGACTTCTTTTCTCCTAACCCTAGACATATAAAAGGATTGTTTTAAGGGCCGTCAAGATGATGCAAGTTGCACATTCATTGAGAACTTCTTGTTCATGCAATTTGTGATCTGAAAGACAAAGTTCGTGCCCTAGTTCATCTCTGATGATTTGAAGAACTTTGCAGCCAACAATTCTCTCTCTAGTTGGTGTTCGAAGTCGCGTACTGAGATCTGCGCATCTGGTTAGTCACGTACTTGGGAGCCGTGCATTGAAAGGAGAAACTGTCACTACAGAGCAAGTCCAATTGGGTATTGGGGTAAGAGTTCAACTGTAGGTTGGTAAGGTACTTAGGATTCCTTGCTTGTAACTGCTTGTTGTGATAATAATGGAGTTTCGAAAGTGGTGATCTTAAATCACCCGGTGGGGTTTTTGCCATAAGGTTTTCCCCATTCGTAAACAAATCACCGTTTCATTTATTTTCCGCTGCATTACTTAATTTTGGTGATTTGTTTGTGCTGCCACGTGATATTGCATGTTAATTTGATTAATTAATAACTGGGCTAATTAATTAATCTAAGTTATCACAAGGGGTCAACGCGTTTGTGGCCTGTCACAGAGCAATCTCAAAGCCTTAAGACTTCTAATTGATGTTGGGAATAAACATAGGTATGACTTGGTGGACTTAATTGACACGGCAAGTATTGTCAAAGCTAGCAACCAATTATATTTTGGATGCTGTGAATGCTTTTCAGCAAAAAGATTTAAAAACTTTAAATCTTCATAGCAAAAATGACATGGCAAGTATTGTCAAAGCTAGCAACCAATTATATTTTGGATGCTGTGATTGCTTTTCGGCAAAAAGATTTAAAAACTTTAAATATTCATAGCAAAAATGACACGGCAAGTATTGTCAAAGCTAGCAACCAATTATATTTTGGATGCTGTGATTGCTTTTCGGCAAAAAGATTTACAAAACTTTAAATCTTCATAGCAAAAATATCATATTATATATATATATATATATATTCAATCTAATATTGGAAGCCACCAAAATAGCCTTAAATTATTACTCTAGTAGCCTATTGATCCCTTACTCTAGTAGCCTATTGATCCCTTGATGCCTTAGAAAATGATAAGAAGGTGATGGTTATTTGGTCAACAATGGAGGTCATGTGTGAATGCATGCCCTTTTCCCTTTCACATGATGACCAAGTCCAACCCTATCACTCTCTTTGGTTCAATTTCAAAGTCCATGGCCCTTCCTGAAAAATTGACCATCCTTATCTAATATATTACAATTATAGGAGCTACTAATAGATAGTCTAAGTTTATAACAATTGCTAGCTATGACTATTCAAACTTCTTAAATCTAGAGCAAGACAGCCATACCTGGAACTCTGATGCACAGCAGTAGAGGAGAAAAGAAAAAGAGCTCAATTGTGTGTTGCAACTGAAAAGAAAAAGAACTTCTTATGTCCGTACACGTGTAACTTAAAAGGGTAAAAGGCTAGGATTATCACAGCCCATATTTTTACCTATACCACCTTGGGCTTCATATCCCATAGCCTTTATCTTATTTTTAATTTCTTAGGCCCAAATCAATTTAATCCATTTAATTGTAAGCCTCTTTTATAATTTACTAGTCACGAACCCGCGCATTGCGCATGATTATTTTTTAAGGTGGTCTCATCATTATTATTATTTTGTAATTTGAACTAACTTAATGAAAAGTAATGCATTTCATAATCATAATTATCACAAAATAATTTTTTATTATTGTAGAATTGTTTTATTTAAAATTTGAAACCTTAATTCTACCATAGTCGATTGACTAATTTTTACATCTCTAGGTTAATTAAACACAATTTCCATACTACATGTAAACCTTCTTTTCCATAAGGGTTGAAATAATGTGGGTAACATTTTTTCCATAAGGGTTGATGTTTTCTAAAAATTAAATTTGGCGATTTTCTTTCAATAATTGTGAAAATTCCAAGCAATAATTCAGAAGGTAATTCATGTTACATGATCAGGCTTTGATTGTGTAATTGTATGATTGATTTAGGTTGTAATTTATAAGTTGAATATGGTGGTGTATATTTAAAATGGTCTAACTCTATAGTTTATGTAATTAAATATAGTGTTGTGTGTGATTTATAGAGTAGCGACGGTTGTAGTAATTTAAAATTGGTTTTTCATTGTCTTTTAAGTTAATAAAAACCTTACATATACTTTTTTTTTTAAGAAAACCTTTACATATTTTTGTAACGTGAATCTTTACATATACCTTAATAAGTAAACTCTATACATTTCATTTTTTTAGATAATAAAAAAGACATTTATTCCATAATAATAGTGATTAATTAGTTTTTTCATGATCTCATTTATAACGTTCTTTACTATTATCATATTTTTAGTAATTTTACTGGCCGGTGAATTTCATAATAGAGGCATTAAATGAGAGCTAAGTTCTTAGAACATTTCATTAGATTTTAAAAGTGATGGTGTGTGAAGAATATAAGCATTTAAAGATTTTTTTTTATTTTATTATTTATAAATAATGTTCAATGAAATTTCAAAAAAAGGATTTCGAAAATTTTCATCTTTATTTCTTATATATTTTTATCATTACTGAAGAACGTCTTCCTTTTAGTTTTGATAATAAATATGATATTCTAGATTAGAGTTTGATTAGTTTCAAGTTTAAATTTTGTACTTTCTCAAAAAAGTTTAAATTTTGTACGGTTGTAAGTAATTGTTGATTATATGATTTAATTAAGTGAATTTAACGATTGATTTATTTGCATTGTAAAGTTTTTAATAACATTCGTAAGTTTATCTTTAATTAATTTTTTACTCCTTTAGCCGGTAGCCTCTTTGTTTTCCAATTAACGGTTACTAATTAATTTATTTAATTGACATTTGATTTCTTTTACTAATCTCTCTCTCTCTCTCTCTCTCTCTCTCTCTCTCTCTCTCTCTCTCTCTCTCTCATTAACATCCTATTCTCTCTCTCTCTCTCTCTTCATTAACATCCTATTGTTTCCCAAATTTGATGATAATTCTAATGTATTAAATATGCATATTGTAACATTTATTTTTGTTTTATTCCATTTTGCTGCCATGAAGTTAGTATATCCATAACTATTAGTTTATTTTATTATATGTTTGGTTTGATATTATAAATTTAGTGTTTCTAAAATAGCATTTGTTTTGTATTCTCTTCTTCTATTGATGCATTGTAACGTTTTATGGGACTACTTTATAAGAATTTTTTTTATTATAACATTTCTTTTTAATTGAGTGTTTCTAAATTGA
Organism: Castanopsis chinensis; assembly: GCA_032878915.1. Lineage (NCBI taxonomy): Eukaryota > Viridiplantae > Streptophyta > Magnoliopsida > Fagales > Fagaceae > Castanopsis > Castanopsis chinensis. The sequence continues at coordinate 1,591,384 of JAVQMG010000080.1, read as the reverse complement.
TTTTTTTTTTTTTTTTTTTTTTTTGTATTTCATTTTTCCATTGATGCATTGTAACATTTCATGGGAAGACTTTACAAGAACAATTTTTATTTATTGAATTTTAAAAAAATATTACATGTTTAATTAAAAAAAAATAAGACAGAATATAAAGAATTATGATATGGAGGATGTTGCTAAAGTTAAATGTTGAATAAAATAAGATAAGAAGAAAAATAGTAAAAATGAAATGTATAGCAATAAACACCATATTATTTTAGTTATGCTAAGTAACAAAATAATATTATATTTTTATATACTATCTTTATAATGCAATAATATAACATTTAATAACTAATGAGAATAAAAAAAATAACAACATAAACACAAAACTAAATCGTATCAAGCTAGATTACCAGTCAATTCCAATTTTAGCAAACAAACTGGCTTCTGGTAGTCTAAAACTGATTCCTACAGTGCATTTGGTAAAGCTTTCAATATTGCATCAATATGTTTTGATGGTCAACTTGTTATACTAAAATAAAATATACACACACACACATATATATATATATACCAAAAACTGGAAAGTATATATATATATATATATAGAGAGAGAGAGAGAGAGAGAGAGAGAGAGAGAGAGAGAGAGGTGTTTTGTGTGTGGAAAAATAGAAATTATGCATGGAATAAGAGAGAGAATGACAATTTTATAGTATGAGGATAAGAATAAGAAGAGTAAAAAATAAAGGAAGATAAAAAGATAGAATAATAATAATATTGAGAGTAGTGGGAATATGAAAAGTTAAAATGGAATGAGAAAAGTTGAAGAAAGTTAAGGTAGAGAGTAGTGGGGATATGAAAAGTTAAAATGAAATTGAAAATTTAATAATAAATAAGAATAGTTAATAATAAGATAAATTAAATATGATATTTTAATTGTAATATAATAGTGTTTTTAATTCTCTTAAAAAAAATAGTGTTTTTAATTCACTTTAAATATTTAAAAATTGTATAAAACATTGAAAAAAAAAAATGATAATGACATGGCTGCTGACATGGCTTAACGTGAGTGTAGCAATATTAAATGCTACGCTTCAGCTTTTAGTAATATATAGATGTATAATAATTAAATTGGTATAAAAATACGAGGTGTTACATCCCCTGGCAGTCACAATAAGAAGATTTCCTTCAAGGATAAATTTATCAGTGAGATACCTAGAGCCTATATGCAGGCTTTTGATTTCTCGAAATATGTGGAAGATGAGGTCGAGTTAGAAACTAATTTGGAGAGTATTGGAGAAGTTTTTGCTGCTATGAATCTCTCGAGAGAGTTTAAACAACGAATCAGAGCCCCTTGGACGAATGCTCTTATTATCAAGGTGTTTGGGAGATCAGTAGGGTTTAACTTTTTGAATTCCAAAATACATGCTTTATGGAAACCAACAAGTAAGCTTGACTGTGTAGACCTGGGATGCAAGTTCTTTCTCATCCGCTTTTCAGTTTAGGAAGATCATGATCTGGTGTTAAAGAATGGACCTTGGTTTATAAGGGAACATTTTCTATCTATCAGACCATGGATTCCAAACTTTAGGCCAAATGTAGCTAATATTGCTTTTGTGGCAGTTTGGGTTAGACTTCCTCATCTGCCTTTTGAATACTATAATGCTAAAGCACTAAAGGAAATAGGACAAGCCATTGGCACGGTCCTCCGCATTGACACCCATATGGCATCAAAAGCTAGAGCTCGCTATGCAAGGCTTTGTGTTCGGGTGGATATCAATAAGCCTCTTATTTACACCATCTTGATCGAGAATTTCCAATAATCAGTACTCTATGAGGGAATAAACAAATTATGTTTCTCCTGTGGCTAAGTTGGTCACCATTGTGAGGTCTGCCACTACACGATCAGAACCCTCTCGCTCGACAAGCCAGATAGCTCCATACCATTATGCAAAGTGGATGGGAATAGTAAGGACAACAGTACTAAGGTGCATCACGTACCAGATAATGGAGAATTGCACCACGTATCTGACAGTACCAACAAAACGTTTCCTGGACAGATGGATGTCGATGGGTATGGGCCTTGGCTTGTTGTGACATGTAAAAAACATGGTGCTAAAGATAATAGGAGAAGTAATGGGAGTGAATCTCCCAAAGAAAACCGAAGTGGGCCCTATGCCAAGGAGTTGGCTGCATTAAACAAATCAGGCTAGGGCCTAGCGAAGGAGGGGAAAAGAAAAGCTAATGGGCCTCTAGAGGTCACTGTTAAGGACCTATCTGCTTCTGGGCTATCCTAGCAACATGTCCAAAGTGTGAGACAGTCCAAGCTTCTTGGTGGTCATAAGGGCAAATCCCAAAAGCCTTCGCAGAGGGTTAGTTCCTTTTCTAATTACCAGAAGTCCAACATCGCTCATATTAGTGCAACCCCTATTTTTTAGTCTTCAGATTTTAGCTTCAGTGCTCCTCACCACTCCAATAATGGAAACTTCATCTTCTCTAGTGAAACCCAGAGGGAAGTGGGTGTTAATAATGGAGGGAAACATTAGATCGAGAAAGAGAGCACTAAGGGATCCATCGTGGCATCTGATGGGGCAGCCTTGGTGGGTGTTCGAATCGGGCAATCAGGGAAGGACGGAAATCAGAGTAGTAGCGTGGAAGAGTGTGTAGCAGCCATCACCGAAGCCAGCCTTATGCAAATCCATTCCAACGCAACAAATAGTGGAAAGGAGAATAATGGTAATTCTTCTGATATCGACCTCAATGATGGGGACTAGGAGTGCCATGAAACTGGTTCAGCTGCTTCATCCCACAACCATGTTCAACTTTCTCTCACTCCCAAGGGAGACGTTGATGGGAGCTCTTCAACTCTGCATCACTCTAATGCCAGGGAGAGACTACTCCTGGGAGATCTTGCGCCAGATAGGATGGACCCTGAAGGAGGAGGAGAGGCTTCTGGCCCCTTCCGAGGAATGTCCCATCTCTAATCTTTCCTTAATAATGAACATAATTATTTGGAACTGCAGAGGGGCTCTCAAGCCTTCCTTTCAAGCTAATTTTCATGAATTGGGTTCCAACCATGATCCAATTATTTTTGTTGTAATGGAGACTCGCCTCGGTGGTGAGAGGGCGAAAGAAATTGCAGACAGGCTGCCTTTCCAAGGGGTGATTCACACTAACACAGTTGGTTTTGTTGGTGGTCTCTGGTTTTTGTGGGATCCGAATAGAGTTGAAATTACTAATCTAGCTAACACAGAGCAGGAGATCCACACTCTGGTAAAGGTAAAATCCTCTTCCCTTAACTGGATTTTTACTACTGTGTACACTAGTCCGAGACATAGAGAAAGATGTATGGTTTGGAATAAATATTGTTACTAACTCTCATAATTTACCTTGGATTATTACTGGTGATTTTAATGAGCTATTATCCAATGATGAGAAACTTGGTGGTAGACTGATTAGCTTATACAGGGCTAAACTTTTCAAAGAATGTCTGACTCTTGCAATATGGGAGTTCTTGGTTTTAACGGTCCAAGATTCACTTGGACTAACAAGCATGATATTGGTTCTCTCATCCAAGAGAGGCTGGATAGGTACTTTGCTAATCCTCAGTGGTGCCTTCTTTATCTTGAAGCTCAAGTTACCCACCTGCCTAGATGCTCGTCTGATCATTGCCCTGTTCTGATGGAAGTTCAGCCTAATCCTAATCTCAGACTCAACGGGCCTTTCAAATTCCAAAGTTTTTGGCTAGCAGATAATTCCTTCCCAAATGTGGTCCAGGATGCATGGTCTAACAATCTTGGTCTTCATGATGCAATTAAAAAATTTATTAAAAAGGTAGCAAAATGGAATCGAGTCCATTTTGGAAATATCTTTGCCAAAAAAAGGAAAGTTTTGGCTCGTCTTGGTGGTATCCAAAGAGTTATGGCAGAAAGGCCATCCGGTTTTCTTATTAATCTGGAAAAGCAGCTTCAGATGGACCTTTGGAACATCCTCAACCAAGAGGAGGAATTATGGGCTCTTAAATCCTGCATTAATTGGATGATCCAAGGAGACCGGAATACGTCCTTCTATCATGTGTCTACTCTCATTAGAAGAAAGCACAATAAGATCCTCAACATCGAAGATTCCCAAGGAGAGTGGATAAATGATCTTCCTTCTGTCATGGATTTTGTCAAGAACAACTTCTTAAAGTTGTTTGCCACCGAATTTACATCTTCCCCATTTGCCGCTACTCACAATGAGTTTGCTAGTCCTCAGCTTTCAGATGTTGAGTCTCAACTCATTAATCACCCTGTGACAAATGAAGAAATTAGGCATGCTGTTTGGTCTTTGAAGGCTTTTAAATCCCCAAGAGCCGACGAATTACACGTTGGCTTTTATCAAAGATTTTGGTCAGTGGTTGGCAGATTTGTGACTGAAGAAATTAAGAATATATTTAGGGATAAAAAAATTCCCTTGATTCTTAACCAAACCCACATTGCCCTAATTCCTAAGATAAAAGGGCCGGAATCCATTGGGAGCTTTAGACTTATCAGTCTATGCAACGCAGTGCACAAGGTCATTACCAAGATCATTGTGGCTAGAATTAGACCTCTTTTGGATAAGCTGATTTCTCCTTTTCAATCAACTTTTTTTTCGAGAAGAAAGGGAATGGATAATACTATCATTGCCCAAAAAATTATTCACACCATAGCAGGAAAAAAGGCAAAGTCAGGTACATGGTAGTTAAAATCGACCTAGAGAAAGCCTACGATAGATTGGAATGGTCCTTCATTCGTGAGGTTCTTTATGCAGCAAATTTTCCTCCTGATCTCATTCAACTTATAATGAGTTATGTATCTTCTACCACTACTTCGATTTTGTTTAATGGCAATGCTCTAGATCCATTCCTTCCCTCTAGGGGGATTCACCAAGGAGACCCTTTTGTCTCCATACCTTTTTATTCTTTGCATGGAAGTTTTAGGCAGAATTATAGAGGATAAGTGCTCTAATAAGCTTTGGTGTCCTGTAAAAGCTTCTACTAGTGGTCCAGCCTTCTCTCATCTGTTTTTTGCTGATGATCTTCTCCTTTTTGCGAATGTGGATTCTCAAAATTGTATAGACGTGAGGGAAGCTCTTGATGAATTTTGTTTGATCTCCAGGCAAAAAATCAATCCCTCCAAGTCCAAGGTGTTTTTCTCTCCTAACATTAATGAAGATCTTAGATCAGAGTATTGTGAGGTTCTTGGATTTCCTTCTACGACAAATCTGGGGTCCTATTTGGGTTTCCCCATGAGGCATGCTGGGTCTTCTAATCAGGATCTTAATTCTGTTTTGGACAAAGTTAGCCAAAAACTAGCTAGTTGGAAGGCCAATCTTTTGTCCTTTGCTGGTTGGAAAGTTCTTATCCAAGCCACTACTAGTGCTATTCCCTCTTATGTGATGCAAACCACATATCTGCCCAATAGAATCCTAGAGAATCTAGATAGATGTAAAAAGGAAAATGCATTGGATAGGATGGGGGGAAATTACCCAACCAATTGCTAGAGGCGGCCCTGGTCTCCAATCTGCCAAAGGAAGGAATAGTGCATATCTTTCCAAGTTGAACTGGAGACTTCACTCTGAAAAGGATGCCTTGTGGGCCCAAGTTATGAGGAAGAAGTATCTCAACCCGAGAAGGATCTTGTCTACCAAGGAAAATTCTCTTCCATGCTCTCGGACCTGGAAAGCTTTGAAGAAGGGTATGGATATCTTTCAAAAAGGAACAAGATGGAGTTTGGGTAGAGACAGTAAAATTAGTGTGTGGCACTAATGTTAATGGTTGGGATTGGGAGAAGATTTCCATGGTGTTACTTGCATATGTGCGTAGGGAAATTCAAGCCGTGCCTCAAGCATGTGTTGTTAAGGAGGAAGATAAATTAATTTGGGCAGCTTCATCTAATGGGGATTTTAGCTTAAATAGTGCTTATAGCCTTGTAAATGAGGAAGATCAACAGCTCTTTAATGGCAAATGGATTTGAAAAATTCCAGTTTTACCAAGGATTCAATTCTTTCTTTGGATGTGCTGCCACAATAGCTTAGCAACTTAGGAACATCTTGCTGCAAGAGGTATTCAAGTTAACACTGCTTGTCCAATATGCCCCTATAATTCAAAAACCATCATTTACCTTCTAAGGGACTGTCATGTGGCTGCTACTTGCTCGCAGAACTTGGGAATGGGTGATCTTGGGCTAGATTTTTATTCTTCAAACCTTTATACTTGGCTGGAAAATAATTGCAAGTAGATCAATTCTTCCAGTCATCTCAAAATTCCTCGAAACATTATTTTCTCCTTTGGTGTTTGGATCTTATGGAATCATTGCAACAGGGTGGTTTTTAAGAACAATTCATCGAGTTTTTTTATTCACAAGGAAGTCATTCAAAGAGCAACTGAATTTACCTTCTGTGCAAAAACTTCATCTTTTAGGAGACCAAGAGTTGAAAGATCCATTTGATAGGAGAGACCAGGCAGAGGCTGGTTCAAATTGAATACGAAAGGCGCCTCATTAGGAAATCCTGGTGCAGCAGGTGGAGGAGGTCTTGTCCGCAATGATGCTAGTATTTGGGTCAGAGCATTTGCAAGGAATATAGGAAACACCACTAGCTTTCTTGTTGAGCTTTGGGCTCTTAGGGACGGGTTACAGATGTGCCTACAGATGCATATCAACACTCTTGAAGTCAAATTGGATGCTAAAGTTTTTTCTGATTTGATGAACAATATTGGAAGCTCGAATGCTACTAACTATGCTATTGTGGCAGATTGTAAGGAGTTGATATCCCAAATTCGTCAAGTGAATGTGCTTCATTACTTTAGGGAAGGCAAATGCTATGTTGATGGCCTTGCTAGATTAAGATGCTCTTTATCTTCTAATATTATGTATTTCAGTTATTCCCCCCCCCCCCTATCCTAGATGCTTATATGTCAGATTTTTATGGTCTATCTCAAATTAGGCTTTGTCCTGCATCTGATGTTGTTTCTTCTTAGTTGAATGCGATATCCAGTTTACCCAAAAAAAAAAAAACTTTTGCAATCAAAAATTACAAAACTCGGCACGACACCACTTACCACTAACCTCCACTATTAGTAATCTCCTTCTCAATTTCCACAACCCAAAGTTTACCCATGAGCCTAACATTCCCATATTAATCCCATGGCAACACCCAATCACAAACCCAGCAAACCTATAACCAAAAGCTCCAAAACCCAGTCTACATCATTTATGCCAAAACCTCCGAATTTCCTTTTCATGCCATATGACTTCTTCTTCTTTTTTCCCTCTTTTTCTTCCCACTCACCAAAAATATCCCCTACAACGCATAACCAGCTCCGCCATTCCCAACCAACCTCACCCTCAGTCGACCGACTACAACAATCACACGCACCACACATTAAACACAAAAACTACACAAACATACATTGCAAACTACACACACACACACACACACACACAAAATCCCAATCAGACCCAATCACCCATTCAACCACCGGTCTAAAATCACCCAATTGCAAATGAACCCCTCATCAATAGCTCCAAACCACCACACACAAACCCCAATGATCGCTCACTGTCACCACTTTCCCTAACCAACCATTACCATAAAGCCAAAATCGTGCTTTCTTCGGAATCAAAACCCCAAGAACCACACCTTTGGCACAAACCCACTACCAACAGCCATAGCCAACACCCTTCATTTTAAAAAATAAAATGAAGGGTTTTATGATAAATTTTGTTAATTTTATGAAATACATTTATATCAAATAAAACTCATAAATTGCATAAGGTATACATAAAGGTATAATTAATGACTACGCATGAAAGTTATTGCATTTTTTTAATTTCTATTAGCTAGATCACATTTCTTATATAAACTTAACAACCATTTCATCACCCCGTTATGCACGTAATGATTGGAATGTTGTTAGTTAGTACATGATTGCTTGATAAACTATATTGAATAAAAATTATTTTAATTCTATTTAAGAAATATTTTGTGAAATTTTCATTTTCATGTCCATTTTTTTAATCTAATAGATTTAATTTTTCACATTGGTTAAATTGAATAGTATTGTGTTTATACTTTTTTTAACTACGATTGACAATTCACAAAATGAGTAAACAACTTATTAAGTATTGCAAAAGATACAAATATGAATATTAACATGAGCATGAACATGAAGGGAGATTTCTATTCATTTTCTTGAAAAAAAAATGTACTTACAAAAAATTCAAATCTTTATTAGGTAAAGAAAAATTAAGTTATAAATAGCAAAATTAATAAACTAAAAATTTTGAAAGCCTAAAAGGAGCCATCACTCAATTTAAACAAGGCGAAAACCACATTTTAGTCCCTACATTTTCACATGATTCTCATTTTGGTCCCTACATTTTTTTTTCACCACTTTTAATCTCTGTCCTGAAAAACGCCTTTCGTTTTTGTCCCTACCGTTACTTCTTTGACAGAAATAGTCTACGTGGCAAACGGAAGCACACGTCAGCATTAAAATAATAATATAATATTTTATTTTACATTAAAATAATAAATAAAAATGCCACCTCAGAAAATTAAAAATCAAATAATAAAATAAATTTAAAAAACAAAACCTGAATAAAAGAAAAGAATTAAATTATTTTATTTTTTTGAAGAACACGAAGAATGAACATGAGGAACCAAATCTACGCGGTCAATCATCCAACCTTGCCCAGAAAATTAAAGAATCAAAAAAAAAAAAAAATTTCTCCCTTCTTACATTTCAAACCCATAAAATCACACAGATTTACAAAACACAACAAAGAAAATTAAAAATTAAATAATGAAATAAATTTAAAGACCTTCAACAATTACTCAGTCGATTCTTTCACATTCTCGTTACAAACACAAAGATCTTTAAAGTTTCAAATCACAAAGACCTTCAACAAACACAAAGACCTTCAAAGTTTCATCCAAATTTACAAACCCAACAAAGCAGACCCATTGCGCCAAGAGGGAGACCCATTGCGCCAAGAGGGAGACCCATTGCGCCAACAAACAAAGCAGACCTTCAGTAGTGCTCAAGAGGGAGAGATCGATCTTAGCATTTTCCCAGTCTTCCATTGCGCCGCTGCCAACTCGCAATGCCTCCGACAGGTACGCCTCCACTGAACCAAGCCCAAATTCCACTCAAATTAACAAAAATTCAAAGATCAACCTCGGGCGGTTGATCTCCGACGAGTACGCCTCCAACTGCGAAGCGGTCTTCATTTTCCGCTTCGTCTTGTTCTCAACCTTGGGCGGCTACTTCTTCTCTCTGTCAAAACCAGTAGCAACCTCCATTGCCGAAGATCAAGCTCACCACCAAAAAAAAACCCTAGAAATCGAACCTCACCGAAGAGCGTGATTGAGATGTGCGGTGAGATTAAGGGCAATTTCTCTCTCTAGAGATTAAGATCATCAAGAATTGAAGAGCGTGATTGAGATGTGCGGTGAGATTTAGGTTAGACGGAGTGGTTTGTGAGGCTTAGATCTGGTAGTGTTTTTTGTTTTTGTGAGGTTTTTTTTTTTTTTTTTTATTCAGGTTTTGTTTTTTAAATTTATTTTATTATTTGATTTTTAATTTTCTGAGGTGACATTTTTATTTATTATTTTAATGTAAAATAAAATATTATATTATTATTTTAATGCTGACGTGTGCTTCCGTTTGCCACGTAGACTATTTCTATCAAAGAAGTAATGGTAGGGACAAAAACGAAAGGCGTTTTTCAGGACAGAGACTTAAAGTGGTGAAAAAAAAATATAAGAATCAAAATGAGAATCGTGTAAATATATAAGGATTAAAATGTGATTTTTGCCTTTAAACAACCCAAAATAGTCCAAGACTAAAAGAAAACACCATCACAGCTGCTTTAACTCACAAAAAATAATATATATATATATATATATATTTTTTTTAATTTAAAAATAATTACAATATATGCTAACTTCTGCCTGGACACTTTTCTGTCTAATTCAGTTCTACACCCTTTTAGCTTATCACGTGCTACGTGCCCCATTTTCAAATCCACTGCGTATTGTCCCATCTATTCAGCTTGTCCTGCACCCGAGGATTTGACGTGACTGAATACCTCACCGTGTCCAAGGTAACTTCTTCATCCACCACGATCGGACCACCACAAACTTCACCGTCTTTTCCACCCTCCATCTGAGATGGCGAGCTCCAATTTTCTGCCTCCGACTGCACTTTCGTTTTTTCCTTTTCACCTCCACTCTTGACAGCTCCTCCTGCCTTTAAACCTCAAATTATATTGAGTTAGTCTTGCGCTTGACATATGGCCAGTTGACTAGCTGACCAATCCTATTTCTGGTCCGTAGCATATTCTACAGCTATAGCAACTTCTACACTTGCAACAACGACGGATAAACCTTGTTATTCTACAGCAGGTAACAAACCCCTTTGATTTCTAACATTCTGAGAAGTGAGACTATTGAAAGGTGTTTATATATTTGTCTCCCTTAGCATTAAGTAAGACTTTTGAAAGTTGAGGGTACTTGGATTGGATAGCCTAACTAACAGAAAACTACCATTAGAAGAACAAGGCTCCACTGTCCTGCATTCTCACACCCTTTTAGTAGGTTGAAGTCTGATCAAGTTATGAGACTTCTTATCAAGAGAAACATGTTGTTTGCCCTTTGTTGCTTTTGTTTAAACCTTGCTGTTGCTATAGACACCATCACATCTTCTCAATCCATCAAAGACCCTGGCAACATAGTCTCCAATGGGAGTGCTTTCAAACTGGGTTTCTTCAGCCCTGTAAATTCTACCAATCGCTACATTGGAATATGGTATAGCAACATTTCTGTATTCACTGTCGTATGGGTAGCTAACAGAGAGACACCACTCAATGATTCTTCTGGGGTTCTTACTATATCTGAGGACGGCAATCTTGTAGTGCTAGATGGAAAAAAAGAGACTCTTTGGTCATCAAATGTTACAAATTCTGTTGCTAATTTGAGTGCCCAGCTTCTGGATTCGGGGAACCTTGTACTGCAAGAAAAAACTACAGGGACAATCATATGGGAGAGTTTCCAACTTCCTTGTGATACACTCCTGCCCAGCATGAAAATTAGTACTAACGTAAGAACAGGTAACAAAGTGCAATTGACATCATGGCAAAGCCCTTCTGATCCATCCATTGGAAGCTTCTCTGTCAATATTCAACCTCTTAATCCTCCTCAAGTATTCGTTTGGAAATATGGTAGCCCGTATTGGCGCAGTGGTCCATGGAACAAACGGGCCTTCATTGGAATACCCACTGAGGGTTATCAATTTCAGGACGGATTCAGTCTTATTAATGATCAGGAAGGAACAGTTTCCTTGAGTTTTACTTACGTGACTGATCCTATTTTACATTTTGCACTCAATACGCATGGAAATATAGAGCAAAGATTTTGGGATTATGAGGCGGAGGATTGGGAGGTCTCGTTACTTGTGCAGACTGAGTGTGATTTTTATGGTAATTGCGCGGCATTTGGAAGCTATGATTCTCAGAATACACCAATTTGCAACTGTTTACAGGGGTTTGAGCCAAAGAACGCAAAAGAATGGAATAGAGGAATTTGGACAAGTGGATGCGTTAGGAGGACACAGTTGCAGTGTGAGAGGGTGAAAACTGGCAGTGAAGGCAGCAAAATGGATGGATTTTTGAAACTGAATATGATGAAAGTGCCAGACTTTGCAGATTGGTCACATGCTCTGGAAGCTGATTGCAGACAGCAGTGTTTAGATAATTGTTCTTGTATAGCTTATGCATATGATACTGGCATTGGTTGTATGTCATGGACTGGAAGCTTAATTGACGCACAGAAATTCTCTCGCGCCGGAGTTGATCTTTACATTCGTCTTGCCGATTCAGATCTTGATGAGTTTTTTTATCTTTCCACTTCAACCCAACCCCCATAACACCTCAGCTCCCCAAGCTACTGAAATTCCTCGTAAAATAAAATCTATTGGACCAGAAAAGAGAGGAAAAGAAAATATATTTAGTTAAGTATTATGTTTGCATTAGTGTAACAAGTTTTTCCTGGTTAACAGTTACAAAGCAAGACATGAAAAAAATTGTCACAATCACTGTGATCATAGGAACGGTTTCGATTTTAATCTGCACTTACTTATTGTGGAGGTGGATAGCTAAACATAAAGGTAACACTCTGACTAAATAACACAATGGACTAGGAAATTTTGCTATATGTTTGAGATTACTCACAACTGTAGTGGAAATCAGCAAGGAAAAAGAAAGAAAAGGAGAACATAAAGCTCTTCCTAGTGACAACTTGAACCAAGTTAAAGTCCAGGAACTACCACTATTCAATTTTGAGAAGCTGGCGAGTGCAACGAACAACTTCCATCTATCTAACAAGCTTGGTCAAGGTGGATTTGGTTCCGTATACAAGGTAATGGTAGCTCTTCTAAAGTTTTATTATCAAACTCTATGAATATATAGTTAATAATTTGAGTTTTGTTTATAGGGAAAACTGTCAGATGGACAAGAAATTGCAGTAAAAAGACTTTCTGGAACCTCTGCACAAGGGTTCAAAGAATTCCTGAATGAGGCAGCGGTAATTTCTAAACTCCAACATCGGAATCTTGTTAAGCTCCTTGGCTGCTGTGTTGAAGGAGAAGAGAAGATGTTGATCTACGAATACATGCCAAACAAAAGTCTGGATGCATTTCTCTTTGGTTAGTTAATTTTGACATTCTTTCTTTATACAAAAGAATTGTACATATTTTTTTTTGTTCATAGGAATATTGTCAGTATGCTATGACTTTGTTGTAGTATTTTACTTGAAACATAGCTTTCTAATTACTTTGACCATATGAACTTCTTTAACAGTCTTCATATTCATTTACCTTTCAAGCTTAATCCTCACTTTGTTTCGATAAAATTCATTAGATCCAAGCAAATATGAACCGCTAGATTGGAGAAAGCGCTTTAACATTATTGAAGGAATTGGTCGAGGTTTGCTCTACCTTCATAGGGATTCAAGATTAAGAATTATTCATAGAGATCTAAAGGCAAGTAACATCTTGTTGGATAAAGAGCTAAATCCAAAAATATCAGATTTTGGTACGGCTAGGATTTTTTGAGGTAATGAAGACCAAGCAAATACTAGAAGGGTCGTCGGAACTTAGTAAGTACCATTGGTTTGCCTAATTCAATTTGTTAGTAATACAATTATTTGAGATAACAAGATTTGGATGTGTTTTATTATTGAAATTCAGTGGTTATATGTCCCCTGAATATGCAATAGAAGGGCAATTTTCAGAGAAATCAGATGTCTTTAGTTTTGGAGTGTTATTACTAGAGATAGTTAGTGGAAAAAAAAACACTGGCTTTTATAATGATGAGGAGTTCCTAAGCCTTTTAGGACTTGTAAGTCATCTCATTGCCTCATTTTTTGAAAGCTTCCATTGCTTTTTGTTCTTTGAAGTTTTGGTATTGGAGCTAACAATTTCAATCATGTTTTCATTTCTCTAGGCATGGAAATTGTGGAATTCAGACAACATTGTAGCATTAATAGACCCGATGATATCCGAACCCCTTTTTGAAATGGAGATTTTGAGATGCATACAGGTTGGGCTGTTGTGTGTTCAAGAATTTGCTAAAGATAGGCCGACTATATCAGTTGTTGTTTCAATGCTTAAAAGTGAGATTGTTGATATGCCTCGTCCAAAGAAACCAGCATTCACTAAAAGATTGATTGCCTTAGATACAGAGTCTTCTCAACGCGAGAAAAGTATATTCTCTGTTAACAATGTTACTGTGACAATGGTTCAAGGTCGATAGCTAGCATGTGTTCTTGACATATTCACTTTGTGTAACCATAAAATTAGCAACAATTTATTATTTTGTGTAAACATTGTAGCAACATCTCTCTCTCACACCACCCCCCATTTACACATGTTATCTAATGATCGAGAAAGATCAAGACATGACATTTCTTTAGAAAAATTTGAGTTTTTCCTAGTCCCGTATGCTTTTGTGAGAGGGCCTTTTTTGGGAAATATGAGGGAAATATAGCAAAATGGTCAGGAACTAACAAAAATTCTATCAAACTCAGAGAGTAAATAACAATCAGCAACTTAAAATTCAACAATGATAATCAAATGTAACCTATTTTATTTACCTCAAATTAGTCAGCTAACCACAGAAATTGGGCTAGAGGAGATGATAATGTTTCCCAAAAGGAAATCTAGAGTGCAAGAGAAATTATATATAATCATTGCATTTTTTTCAAGAGGTAAAGATGCATTTGATTTTTTTTTTTTTTTTCATTTTAAAATGTTGAGATATGGCTTGAATAAGGTTCTAGTGTTGCCACACCAGTGCCGTCAGACTTGGCTATCACTTTTGGGGTATTATATATACTTGGGGCCTTTCACGCAATTGCATGGCCTAGCAATGACTTACTATTTTATGGAACCATTACATGTAATATTTCTCTCACATTAAGTTTATTATCTCGTGTATTGATCGCATGCAACCGATGTCTCAAAATTGTGAGAACACACCTACGAGACTCCACATATTATGAGACATTGATTGCATACAACCATTGCACAAGATATTGCCTCCTTACAAAGAGGTGAATCCCACAAGTCTTTGCGATATTATATATATTTGGGGTCTTCACTCGATGCCACAACCTAGCAGGGATTATCATTTTGTGTAACCTTTGCTGCAACATCCCTCTCACATCATCTCCATATAAAAGGAATGTTACATGCAACAACTAAGCATGATACTTTATTGCCATCAACACATTACAGTTTTCTTGGGAGAAATACGAGTTATCTCACCAACATATGTTTTTGTGGAGAAAAGCCCTTGTATCACCATCGTAATCTTATATTATTAGTGAGAATCTCTCCTCAATTCCATCCAAGAACGTAGGCTTACGACTAAACCACCTAAATTTGTGTTTCTTCTATGATCATGTGTGTTTTTTTTTTCCTTTCTATTTCGTATAATCCCATCATAATTAGCTATAGTAACAACGAATTGGTACCATAGGTTTTGCCTTTTCAACAAACAAGTATCAAAGCCATGGATTCTTTGTTTGGATTTTGAGTCCACTTCAATTTGCTTTTGAGTTTAAAGAACTCGTTGTTCCAATAGTCACTAGATCAATTTAATTGTCTAGCATCGATTTCTATGGGTTTTAGGGAAATAAGAGAACTCTAAAGCTACCTTAATCCTTATACGACACAGCTATTTTTGCCTACTAGGATTAACAAAACTAGTCGCGAACCCGTGTGTTGCGCGTCATAATTATTTTTATGGTGGTTTTATTTTTTTTTTTTTACAATTTAAACTAATCCAATAATGAGAAATATATTTCATAATTATATTTTTATTTATTATAGAAATAATCATAAATGTAATATAGGAACAATCCAAAACACCAAAAAAAATGTAAACTAAAAAAATCAATAAAACTTAGCAATGATTAATTGAACCAATATTAGGATAAAATTATTTTCTTTGTAGAAATTATAATTTTGGCCACCCAAAACATATTATCAAATAAACAATTATTAGCAAAATCTAAGAATTAAATTTTTATACATGCATTGTTATAAAATAATAATAATTAAAATAAAATTGCAAAAGTTAAAATTTGTCACCTATCTGATTATTTTCATTTGGCTAACCTTTGCTTTTCTTTAAATGAATGACATTATAGAGTACTTCTAATACAACTATTGAGAGTACCTTGTCCACTACAAAGGATTAGAAAATAAACAAAAATTAGTAAAGTCTCATAGTTTAACATCTAAATTGAGCACTATAAAAAAATCATGCTATGTAACAGAATAAATATCAAATTATCCAAACCATGATATCTAATAGAGTAATATTATATTTTTATATACTATATTTAATTCTTTAGAACACAATAGGATAACATTTAACAATCAAAAAAAATAAAAAAAGAAAGAAAAAAAAAAACAACAACAACAACAACAACAATTTAAAAAACAAAACTAAATTGCATTAACCCAAAATAGAGTTTTAAAGAACATAAAGAGTTATCAACCTAAAATCGAGATGCAAAAATAAAAAATAAAAAATAAAAATCCACCAAAACATTTAGAGAGAGAGAGAGAGAGAGAGAGAGAGAGAGGACCTTTTTTTTTTTTTTTGGTGAGGGAAAACTATGCATAGAATAGAAAAGATAGTGACAAATTTATAGTAAGAAAGTGTGAATAAGAAGAGACAAAAATAAGGGAAGATGAAGGGAAAGTGAAAGAATGATATTAACATAAAGGGTAGTGGGGAGATGAAAAGGTAAGGAGGGGAGAAAATTTGAAGAAGTAGTGGGAAGATGAAATGGTCAAGGAGAGTGAAAAGTTGGAGAAGTGTAAATGTTAAAAAAAATAAATGTTAAAAACAATTATAGGAAAATTGGGAAGAAGGAAAAAAAAAAAAAAAAACCTAAAGATTGAAAGGCTTCAACGTTTTTTTTTTTTTTTTTTAAAGTTGAAAAAGCTCACACAAAACCCTAAAACTGAACTAAAAAGGTTTTGGGTAGGGCTGGATTAATTATACAAATTTATTATAGGGTGATAATGGAAGTAAATGGATAAGTAGTGGGCCGGATTTATTATAAGGCGATAGTGGAAGTAAATAAATAAATAGTGGGCAGCATTTATAGGACTGAAAATTGTAAAAACCATTTAAAATTTTAGGACAATTTTTTTTTTTAATGACGTGGCAGCTGATGTAGCGCAACGTGAAAGCAGTAACATTAAACGCTACGCTTAAGCTTTTAGTAATATATAGATGCTTTTGAACTCGGAGTAAATAACACTCAGCAACTTTAAATTCAACAATGATTCCCAAATGTGAGGGGTAAAAAAAGACCAAATATCTTAAAATTACAAATGGCTATCCATTAGGGCAAAAACCCCTTTTCCTACGACAGATAATAGTACTGTAGCTGTAGAGAATGACCTATTTCCTATGTTACAAATCCATCATTGTAAAAGAAGGGCACCCGCATATTTTACTGTAGAGTACAAGTTCAACCTACACATGAAATTTGTTGAGCTGCATTATACCCTACTAGGAATAGCTGACATCAAATTTCAAGAGTATCAAACCCTTTGGCTCTTTCACCTCCTTGAGCTTGAAATTATAGAAAGGGTTCAACCGAAAATAATAAACTATTAATGATTCCTAATAATTAGCCTGATCGACCTTCTTTCCTGCCCCGAAATCTAGTCACTGGTATATTGTTCCCATCTGATTTTCCAACAATTCCCCCATCATTTCGGGCCACAATTTTCAGAGGGTGAGCTTCAATGTTGAAAACTCATTCATCTAATGAGAGGACTGAAGGGGGTGAGAAACGGAGAAACAGATATTTGAGAGTTTCTGCAAGAAAGAAGCTTTGCATCATATTGTCCTTGACACTAGTATTAACCTGAGAAGAACACCATCCAATGGTAAATGAGCAGCCACATGGTTATCATAACATACTTGTCAAAGCATTTATAGAAAATTTACACTTCTTACAAAACACTTCAAATTTTCTTGTAGTAGCAGTAAACTAATAAACTTCACTTTTTGGCAAGACTTAGTTTGAAGAAATCAACAAAGCATCAACTAAAAATTAACTGGCAGCCTAAATTGTGGATAAAACATCAATTAGGAAAAAAGGAAAAGAAGGGCATCACAAACCAAGGTCTCGTTTCTCAAAAAAAAAAAAATCCAAGGTCTTAAAACTACATTAAGCAAAGTGATCAAAATCACATACTCATCATATATCCCATGAGAAAATGACATGCCCTCTTTTTTTCTTTTTTTTTTTTGGAGGTAACAGTATTTAGTATTTTTTTAAAAAAAAAAAATTATACTCCTGTCAAGTCAAGAAGCCTCTAGTCCATAAGGTTCAAAAAACAGTAATAACCTAGTACTTTCTTAAACTCAACCACAATGTAATAATGGTGCATTGATATGGTCCACTATGTTGTGAGTAATCTATGTGAGTCCATTAAAATTCAGGAACAGAAACCAACTAAAAGGTAATATTAAATTAAACAATTCCAAGTTCCCCAACTCACTATCAACCATGCACTGACACAATGATCAAACGATTCCACCAAGTTTATGTCACTAGTAATTTGCCACCATGAACTGCATTTTTCTTTTTCTTTTTCTTTTTTTATCGAGTGACAGACTGCTAGCGATGCTTCTATGTGCAAATGTTTTAAGCTCTTTCAAGGGGGCTGATAAGCAAGACACAATCAAGGAACATATGTCCTAAGGATAACACCATAGTTGTACAAGGCATGACATAGTGGAATGAATGGGATCAATGGTGCAAGGAAATATCAACCATCTCCCTCCCTTCCCCCAAAAAAGGATAAGAAATTAAAAATACTATATTGTATCTCATCTTGATCTCTTGCCCCTTTATCAAAGCACATGAGTGCTCTAGATTCTTGGAATCTCCAAATAGGTATTAGATTAAAAGCCATGCTGACGCTTCTTGACTAAAGGCTCAAAGCAAGGAAACAAATTACTGAATATGTCCTCAACAAATAAATAAAGTACAAAACTAAAAGCATGAGTTGAAGTGGAAATATGCAAAAGTCATAGAAGATTTTTTTATTATTGATCAAAAGAATGAAAAGACAGTAGTGATAGAATATTTAGACCCCTTAAACCACGATTTGATTAACCTAGTTCACAAGCCAAGTTATTTCTTAGTGCAAATTTCAGATCTAGGTTAACACAATCATATAAACATATAAATGTAAAGTGCGGAATATAAAAACACAAAGATATGATGACCCAGGAAAACCAAACCGGTAATAAACCTGGGGTGGATTTAACCTAGCTATCCTCAAGGTAAACCTGAATCCACTATGAAAGAATCAAAGTTTGTACAATAGCAACTTAGACCACTAACATCCTATTGCTACCCACCAGTAGAAAACTTACTGACACGATCACGTGCAAGCTCTAAGACCACGGACTCCTTCTTTTTTGGATTCTCCAGCAAGTACAAGCACTCCCGCTTGTTTATCTTTGAGCTCTTATTGTCGCAACTGAATGATCATCAAGCTCTCAAAGAAATCTCCTTCTTGTTAATCCTAAGCTTGTGTGAAGGCAAGCACCTCTCAGATCTCACAAGAGATTCACATAAACAGCAATATGAGCAACCTCAAAAATGTGGTAAGGGTTTTCCTTTTATACCTATGGCAAAACATAAAACCCTACACGTTATATGGGCTTAGGGCTGAGTTGGAAATTCTGCAAAAAAAAACAATCTGCACAACTTTCGATCAGTCGAGTCTAATTCTCGATCGATCGAGTCAGGCAGAAATGCACAATAACTTCTGTAGTTAACTCGATTCCAACTTTACATTAAAGACACATACTTTGAATAGTCTAAACATGACTTAAATGTTTTGATCATAGTTTGCCAACATTACGCATTAGAGTTCTAATATATTAGTTCCTAAGTACTTAAAACCTAACAAGTAGGACTTTTGCTACATTTCCACAACTGAGAAGTGCAAAATATCTAAGATATATAGCAATATCAGAAAACTAGATCATGATATGGAAGATATTTTTATTGTAGATGAAAGTTTTATTAATGTATAGTCAGCCGTTCAATATCTTTTTGTAAATTTGAATTTGGAGTAAAATGTTTAATAGACAATATGGTTTTAATGGCAGAGAATCACTTATAAGGATTGTTCTAAACATTGAACTGGACCAGTCGGTTCAACCATCAACAAGCATCTATATTGGTCCAGTCATACACATTCTCTCAAAACCGGGAAAAAACCATCGCTTATTTGAAGCCACCACCAAGCTACCACATCAGCATGATTTCCCTCCATCAAAGAACTTTTGCTACGTGAGTGGAGAGTCGAAATGGATGCCCTAAGGAGCTCGCTTGAGCTCTCCTGTGAAGAAGAAGCAGAACTTTGTCGTAGCACAAAGAAAGCCAAAGAATCTCATCAAGCTGAGGCAAATTCTGAGGCCAGATTGCTAGGTTCTAATTCCTACACCCTGTAACGCCCTAAAATCATAAGCAATAAAATTCTATTTAATCTGAAAAATCCATAAAAATATTAAATAAAAGAACCCAATAACCTAAAAATTTCATCACAAATGTCAGAGCTCTAATCCACCAAAAATTTAAAACATTCTCAAAACAATTCTCCAGTACAATGTTTAATACCATAAAAATAAAAGTAAAATTTTCAGTCCCACAAAATAATTTGTAACTGTTGACTTCCAGGAATCTCTACTCCAATAATCCCTCTAATGTATCTGTAAGAGGAAATAAAGGAGGTTGAGATAAATCAATAAATGGAATTCACTAACATTGGGGTGTGGGAACAACCTTTCAAAAAAATAATTCTTACAACAAATTCATAACTTGCACCTCATCAATATTTTATCATCAAATAATTCATATAAAAAAAATTAACTTTATATTGTGAGCCATCATAACACATATATCAATACCATCATATAAACAATTTCCTAGGCTTTTCTCGTGGTCAACGTTTACGCCCCATTGATAGGGTTGTGCTATCCCCTTTTTGGGACTAGAACCTCCTTTTCATCCCCTTTCTTAAGGATGGTTCCTTTGGAACCTAAAGGTGCACTCCCTTGCTAAGGAGCTTCCTTTTTGGATCCTCAATAGTATGCTCTCTTGCTAAAGAACTATCAAATGTGCACTGTCCCCTTTTTTGGGACTGTCCCTTACTAAGGACTAGCTGTAGTATGATTGTCCCTTACTAAGGACTAATACAATACTGAGCTTTTAATCACGACTTGCCATAGGTTTTCAAAACATATTCAAGATGCTCACATAAATAATCCATTCAAGATACTCACAAAAATAATCCATTCATAATTCTAAAAAATATAAGAATATATTCACACATACAAACTTAATTAAATTTAGGTTGTCCCACAAATTTTTCATAAAACGAATAAGTAATGTGCACAACAAGCAATTATAAAATATCCATTTATATATATAATAACAACATATTCCTTTGATATAAAATAGTTTAATTAATCAACACTGTTTGGGAAAACCCCCAAAATTAGCAAACACCACTCTCAAATCAATCCTAAAGCCTATGGAGGACCATATACCAGAGCAATCTCAAAGCCTTAAGACTTCTAATTCATGCTGGGAATAAACATAGGTATGACTTGGTGGACTTAATTGACACGACAAGTATTGTCAAAGCTAGCAACCAATTATATTTTGGATTCGGTGATTGCTTTTCGGCAAAAAGATTTGAAAACTTTAAATCTTCATAACAAAAATATCATATTATATATATATATATATATATATATATTCAATCTTATATTGGAAGCCACCAAAATAGCCTTAAATTATTACTCTAGTAGCCTATTGATCCCTTGATGCCTTAGAAAATGATAAGAAGGTGATGGTTATTTGGTCAACAATGGAGGCCATGTGTGAATGCATACCCTTTTCCCTTTCACATGGTGACCAAGTCCAAGCCTATCACTCTCTTTGGTTCAATTTCAAAGTCGGTGGCCCTTCCTGACATATTAACCATCCTTATCTAATATAATACAATTATAGGAGCTACTAATAGATAGTCCAAGTTTATAACAATTGCTAGCTATGACTATTCAAACTTCTTAAATCTAGAGCAAGACAGCCATACCTGGAACTCTAATGCACAACCGTAGAGGAGAAAAGAAAAAGAGATCAATTGTGTGTTGCGGCTGAAAAGAAAAAGAACTTCTTATGTGCATACATGTGTAACTTAAAAGGGTAAAAGGCTAGGGTTATCACGACCCATATTTTTACTTATACCACCTTGGGCTTCATATCCCATAGCATTTATCTTATTTTTAATTTCTTAGGCCCAAATCAATTTAATCCATTTAATTGTAAGCCTCTTTTATAATTTACGTATAATAATTAAATTGGTATAAAAATACGTGGTGTTACATCCTTTCCCCCTTAAAAATTTTGTCCTCAAAATTTTACATACCTTCGTTGACAAACAACTCTGGATAATTTGATTTCATCTCATCTTCTCGCTCCCAAGATGCCTCCTCCACTGTGTGATTCTTCCAAAGGACCTTAACCAATGATATGGTCTTGGTGCGTAGGACTTGATCCTTGCGGTCAAGAATTTGGATTGGAACTTCCTCATAAGTCAAGTTGTCTTTGATCTTGAGTGGCTCATAGTTAAAAACTTGTGAAGGATCCGGAATGCACTTCCTCAACATGGAAGCATGAAACATATTATGCACTCCTGCAAGTGTAGGCAGTAAGGCCAACTCATAGGCAACTTTACCAGTGCGTTTTAGGATCTCAAATGGACCAACAAATCTGGGACTCAAGTTCCCTTTCTTCTTAAATCTCATGACACCTTTCATTGGGGTGACTTTCAAAAATACCATATCTACAACTTCAAATTCCACTCCCCTCCTCGAGTTGTCATAAATACTCTTCTGTCGACTTTGTGCTGTTTGTAATCTTTTACGAATCATAATAATCTTCTTAGATGTCATTTGAATGATTTTTGGCCCCAATAATTTTCTCTCACCAACCTCTTCCCAACACAATGGGGACCTGCATTTTCTACCATACAAAGCCTCGTAGGGGGTCATCTCAATACTAGAGTGGTAGCTATTATTATAGGAAAACTCCACTAAAGACAAGTACTGTTCCCAACTTCCTTTGAAATCCAATTACACAAGCCCTTAACATATCCTCCAAAGTACGAATAGTCCTTTCTGATAGTCCATCTGTTTACGGGTGGAAGGCTGTACTAAGCTAAGATTAGTACCCAAAGCTTTATGTAGGCTTTCCCAAAACTTTGAGGTGAATCTTGGGTCTCGATCAGACACAATTGATGCTAGAACTCCATGAAGACTCATAATCTCATCAATATATATCTGTGCCAGCTGATCAAGTGAGTAAGTCATCTTAACCGGAATAAAATGTGTTGTTTTGTCATCCTATCCACAATTAGCCAAATGGCCTTATGTCCCTTAGGAGACCTTGGCAAACCAGTCACAAAATCCATACATATATGCTCCCACTTCCATTCGGGAATGGGAAGTGGTTGCAGCAATTCTGAAGGTTTCTGGTGTAGTGCCTTAATTTGTTAACAAGTCAAGCATTGCTCCGCAAATTGAGCTATCTCTCTCTTCATGTTATTCCACCAATAAGTTTCTCGACTGTCACGATACATTTTAGTGCTACTAGGGTGCATTGAGTATGGGGTACGATGAGCTTCTTCCATAATCTCCTTCTTTAATGCAAAATCGTTAGGCACACAAAGTCTATTTCCAAACCTCAAAACACCATCATTAGACACATTAAATTCTGGTCTCTTCTCTTCTTGTACTTCTCCTATGATCTTTACAATATGTGCATCATCAACCTGTGACCTCTTAATCTTCTTAATCAAAGTGGGTTGTATTGTCAAACTAGCCATAAAGATTTGGGAGCCACCCATGACAATTTCAATTCCCATCCCCTCCAAGTCATTAATAATCTCCTTTTAAGTAGTTAACAAAGCAGCTAAGAAACCAGAAGATTTTCAACTAAGTGCATCAGCTACCACATTAGCCTTGCCTGGATGGTAATTGATCGAGCAATCATAATCTTTAATCAACTCAAGCCACCTTCGTTGTCTCATATTCAATTCTTTCTAATTAAAGAAGTACTTTAGGCTTTTATGATCTGTATAAATTTCACACCTTTCACCATACAGATAGTGTCTCCAAATCTTCAATGCAAACACCACCGCAACCAACTCCAAATCATGAGTGGGATAATTTTGTTCATAGCTCTTTAATTGGCGGGAAGCATAAGTTATGACTATACCATGGCATAAGTTATGACTATACCATGCTGCATCAACACACAACCAAGACCTTTTCTTGAAGCATCACTATAAATGACAAAGCCTCCCAAGTTGCTAGGGATGGTTAGTACTGGTGCAGTGACCAACCTTTGCTTAAGTTCTTGAAAACTCTTTTCACATTCTTCTGTCCACACAAACTTGGCATTCTTACAAGTTAGTTGAGTCAATGGGGTTGTAATACGGGAAAATCCCTCCACAAACCTCCTAAAATAGCCAGCAACGCCCAAAAAGCTTCTAATCTCACTCACATTCTCCAGTCAGGCCCAATCAACCATAGCTTCAACCTTACTAGGGTCTACAGAAATTCCTGCCTCAGATATCACATGCCCTAGGAACACCACTTGGTCAAGCCAAAATTCACACTTCTTAAACTTTGCATATAACTTCTTCTCCCTCAAAATTTGAAAAACAATTCTCAAGTGCTCTTCATGTTCTTCCATACTTTTAAAGAAGATTAGAATGTTATCAATAAAGACAATAACAAAGCGGTCTAAGTACTCATGAAACACCCTATTCATCAAGTCCATAAATGCAGTAGGAGTATTAGTCAAACCAAAAGGCATTAGCAAGAATTCATAGTGCCCATACCTGGTCCGGAAAGCTGTCTTGGGTATGTCTTCATCCTTGATTTTCAACTGGTGATACCTAGAACAAAGGTCAATCTTAGAGAAGACGTGTGCCCCTTGCAATTGATCAAATAGGTCATCAATACGATGGAGAGGGTATTTGTTTCTCATAGTAACCCGATTTAACTCACAATAGTCAATACACAACCTTATAGTCCCATCCTTCTTTTTCACAAATAAAACCGGTGCACCCTAAGGAGATGCACTTGGTCTGATAAACCCCTTGTCAAGGAGTTCTTGTAACTTTTCTTTGAGTTCCTTAAGTTCAGTGGGTGCCATCTGATATGGTGCTTTTGATTTAGGAGAAGTTCCAGGGAGCAAATCAATGGAGAATTCAATCTCTCTATCTATAGGTATCCCTGGTAAGTCTTCAGGAAAGAAATCAAGAAACTCCCTTACAACAGGGATATCATCCAACTTCAAAACCTCTTCCCTAGTGTCCACCACATGAGCTAGGTACCCATGGCATCCTTTCCGTAATAGACGCTGAGCTCGAAGGGCTGATATCACCCTAGGTAAAGCATGCATCCTAGAGCCCTTAAACCAAAATTCGGGTTCTCTTATAGGTTGAAACACCACCTCTTTTCTAAAACAATCTACGCTAGCATGATAAGCTACCAACCAGTCCATTCCCAAAATTACATCATAGTCATATATGTCCATCAAAATCAAGTCTACTAACATTTCCCTATCCTCAATTTGAATGATACAAGACTTAAGCATAGAATTACACACCAAAGAATCACCCATAGGTGTGGCCACAGACAAGTCATAATCCATAAGTCCAAGTTTCTTATCACATAACTTAGCATATCAAGTGGAGATAAAAGAGTATTTAGATCCAGAATCAAATAGAGTTTAACAAAGTTTGAGAATAATGGGAGGATACTTGTAACCACAGTATTTGAAGCTTGAACATCCTGTGGTGTGAGTGCAAACACTCTCCCTTGTGCCTTCCTCCTCTGATCATCCATTCTAGGTTGTGCCATTGAGTTTTGTTGAGGAGATGTACAACTTCTAGCTAAGTGTCCTGTCTTCCCACAATTATAACAAGCCTTTCCTTCAAAGAAACACGGCTTGTCTCCATGAAACCTTCCACAAGTAGGGCAAGCATTCGAACTTCTACCTTGAGCATTCTAGGGTGGATTCTTATTTTCTGGCTTATTTGATGATGAATTACTCACAGACCTCCCAACATATCCTTTCTTGTTCCATTGACCTTGAGCATTGCCTTGCCGAAAGCTTGTCTGTCCAGTGTTTCTAGGTGGGTTCTCATTCCTAACATTGTTCTTGAAATCTTCATCCAGTCTCGTAGCTCTCTTAACTGACTCTCCATAATTATCAACCCCTGATGCAATCAAATGGTGTCGAAGTCTTTCATTTAACCCCTTTTGAAATCTTCTTGCTTTCTTCGCCTCAATAAGGATTAAGTGGGGTCCAAAGCTAAATAACTCGATGAATTTTGCTGCATACTGCTCAACAGTCATACTTCCTTGCACCAAATCAGCAAATTCCCTCTCTTTTCATTCTCAAATCACCTCAGGGAAGTAATTATCATAGAAAACTGCTTTAAATTTCTCCCAAGTGATGGGGTTTCTCTCAGTGTCCATTCCCTCCAAAATGGCTTTAGTGGATCTCCACCAATGCTCAGCTTCTCCAATCAATTAGAAAGTTGCAAACCACACCTTCTGAGAGTCAGTGCAATCTAAAACGTCTAACAACTTCTCCATCTGCAAGAACCAGTTCTCAATTTCTATAGGATTTGGCTTCCCATCAAAGGAAAGGGGATTCTGCTTCAGAAAAGTCTTAAAAGAGCAACCAGGTTTTGCCTCTACTCTACCTGCACCTCTACTAGCAACATAGGTCAACTTGTCCAACAATCATGCAACAGCTTCATCCAAAGGATCAATGCGTGTCACCCTAGGACGTTCATTATCTCTCAAGTTTTGAGTGACTTCAGCCTCAATACCAACCCTTGCTTTGGTTGACCTTCGCAAATTAACAACAGGTTCCTCACTATTGGAATTAGCTACTCTCTTCTTTTTGGGTGGCATTATACCTAGTTAACAAAGAAATCAATAAATATAGATGGTGCAACAATTATTACTACTAAACATAAGAAGTAACATTGCCAAAATTATTTAAAATATCTCATCAAACATAACCTAGATGCCAATGCTCTGACAAAAAAAATCAAGATCATAACCTAGTTTTCAAGTGTCTATACAATCATATCCTAATTTTCAAGTCTACAGAATCATAACCTAGTTTTCAAGTGTCTACAGAATCATATCCTAAGCTCTGATACCACAATTGTAACGCCCCAAAATCATAAGCAATAAAATTCTATTTAATTTGAAAATTCCATAAAAATATTAAATAAAAGAATCCAGCAACCTAGAAATTTCATCACAAATGTCAAAGCTCTAATCCACCAAAAATTTAAAACATCCTCAAAATAATTCTCCAGTACAATGTTTAATACCATAAAAATAAAAGTAAAATCTTCAGTCTCACAAAATAATTTGTAATTGTTGACTTATAGGAACCTCTACTCCAATAATCCCTCTAATGTATTTGTAAGGGGAAATAAAGGAGGGTGAGATAAATCAATAAGTGGGATTCACTAACATTGGGGTGTGGGAACAACCTTTCAAAAAAATAATTTTTACAACAAATTCATAACTTGTACCTCATCAATATTTTATCATCAAATAATTCATATAAAAAAAATAACTTTATATTGTGAGCCATCATAACACATATATCAATACCATCATATAAAAAATTTCCTAGGCTTTACTCATGGTCAACGTTTACGCCCTATTGACAAGGTTGTATTATACCCTTTTTGGGACTAGAACCTCCTTTTCATCCCCTTTCTTAAGGATGGTTTCTTTGGAACCTAAAGGTGCACTCTCTTGCTAAGGAGCTTCCTTTTTGGATCCTCAATAGTATACTCCCTTGCTAAGGAGCTATCAAATGTGCACTGTCCCCTTTTTTGGGACTGTCCCTTACTAAGGACTAGTTGCAGTATGATTGTCCCTTGCTAAGGACTAATACAATACTGAGCTTTTATTCACGACTTGCCATAGGTTTTCAAAACATATTCAAGATGCTCACATAAATAATCCATTCAAGATGCTCACAAAAATATTCCATTCATAATTCTCAAAAATATAAGAATATATTCACACATACAAATTTAATTAAATTTAGGTTGTCCCACAAGTTTTTCATAAAACGAATAAGTAATGTGCACAACAAGCAATTATAAAATATCCATTTATATATAGAATAACAACATATTCTTTTGATATAAAATAGTTTAATTAATCAACACTGTTTGGGAAAACCCCCAAAATTAGCAAACACCACTTACCTCTTAGTTGTAACAATAAAAGGAATCAATCACCCTTGAGTAACAATGAATCAGTAGAATTAGAACCTAGCAACGCCAAAGATAGGTCCTTCAATACACAATTTCCTTCTTAAAAATCTATTTTCACACTTAAACAATTTTATCCTAGACAATACTAATACATCCAAAATTTTACATTTATTTACGTAACTCTCCAATTCACTTTCAGCTTTAATTTAATTGTTCTGTTTCACATATTTTTACTATCTCTTAATCAAATGGTAGAAGCCACATTTTATAGTTCTGTCAAATCAATCCTAAAGCCTATGGAGGACCATATACCAGAGCAATCTCAAAGCCTTAAGACTTCTAATTGATGCTGAGAATAAACATAGGTATGACTTGGTGGACTTAATTGACACGACAAGTATTGTCAAAGCTAGCAACCAATTATACTTTGGATGCTGTGATTGCTTTTTGGCAAAAAGATTTAAAAACTTTAAATATTCATAGCAAAAATATCATATTATATATATATATATATTCAATCTAATATTGGAAGCCACCAAAATAGCCTTAAATTATTACTCTAGTAGCCTATTGATCCCTTGATGCCTTAGAAAATGATAAGAAGGTGATGGTTATTTGGTCAACAATGGAGGCCATGTTTGAATGCATACCCTTTTCCCTTTCACATGGTGACCAAGTCCAAGCCAATCACTCTCTTTGGTTCAATTTCAAAGTCCGTGGCCCTTCCTGACAAATTGACCATCCTTATCTAATCTATATATTACTAAAAGCTGAAGCGTAGTGTTTAATGCTGCTGCTCTCACGTTGCGCCACATCAACTGCCACGTCATTTTTTTATAAATATAATTTGTCCAACATTTTTTAAATAGTTTTTACTATTTTCAGCCCTATAAATACAGCCCACTACTTAAAGAGAAAAAAAAAAAAAAAAACTCTTCTTCTCCCTGTTAGTTACTATTTCACTTTCTCCAACCTTTACCCTTCATCTTTTTCTCTTTATCTTCCCACTGCTCTCTACTTAATTGTTACACTTCTTTCATCACTATCTTTTCTTATATTTTGACTCTTCTTCTCCTTATCTTATTTTGTATAAATTTGGTGTCATTTCCCCCATGTAATCCATATTTTTCCCACAAAATAACTGTGAGTACTCTCTCTCTCTCTCTCTTGGTGGATTTTTGTTCTTTCTTATAATTTTTTTTTATAGGTCTTTCTTATAATTTTGATCATGGTTGATTTTTTTTTTTTTTTGAATATTTGTTTTGGTTAATACAAAGTTTTTTTTTTTTTTTTGAATGTTTGGTTCGGGTTAATACATAGTTTTTTTTGGAAATAGGAATTTGAGTTTCTATCAAAACACAATCTACATGACTATAGTTCTTTTTCTTTTTCTTTGTCCTTCGTGATGAAAATTTTGGATCATTGAGCACCGTTGTCCTTTCTTTGCATTGTTAAACACCGCTTAGATGTTGGGGAAATGAAAGAACCAAGCTACTCCACTATAGCAGAGAGTAATTGGAAATGGAAAATTAATGAATGACACAAGAGACTAAAAGAGTAGATAAAAAGCTAACCAAATAGAAGGTGCTCAAAGCACAATAATGTTTAGTCCAGTAGAATTTTATATTATTATTACTGTTTTCTTAAAAAGAAGCTGGAGAGTTATCTTTGGTCAATGAAGTCCATGCGGTACGTGTTTAGTTCACATTGGTCTCTTCTCCTCAACCCACAGAAAAGAAAAATAAATTTCTCCACTTTTACAAAGTAGTGATCTTTTTTTATGGGAAAATACAGCCCACACACTCTATTACATACAATTTTACATATGTCCTTGAAACGCACTGAAATCTATTTTTTAGGATATGTGTAAAGTTGTGTGTAATAGACGCTCTATTTGTTTTGAAGTAAAATATTTTTTCAAATATCAGTAAAACATTGGATTTGAAACGTTGTTTTTAAATTTATTTGTTGTCATGTACACTTAAAAAAATGAATTTATTAGATAGATTCTACAAAATACAAACAAAATTAACGTATATACTTGGTATAGAGTGAAAAAGTGCTTGGTAAATTCAAGGATGCATATATGCCTAAACAATAGGAGTTTTTCTCTCTCTCTCTCTCTCTCTCTCTCTCTCTCTCTCTCTCTCTCTCTCTCTATGGCTAAGAATATGAGTTCCATTCAAAAGTAATGTTGCTAATCATGGATTGAAAACTTTGATCATTCTTTTTCATTTCCATTTTTCCCTTTCGTGTTAATGTAATTACCGTAGTATGTCCAGACTATATGTTTATTTTTGCTATTGAATTAATAATGTTCTATTTTTAGGTATTTAGCTATTTACTTTAGTTGTTTTTAGAGTTTAAGCAAAGAAAAATTGTCTACCCATAATCATGTCAAATTGCTAGAATAGTTGGGTAGGACAAAGTTAACAGAACATGAAGAAATGTTTAAAATGTAAGAGTGTGCTTTTTTATAATAACTAGCCGCAAACTCACGCAATGCGTAGGAATATTATTAATGATCATTTTATTATTAAACTTAAAGTAAAAAATTTATAATAATAATTCATTAAAGATCATTTTTGTGAATGGCCAAAAGAAAATTCTTTACAACTAAGTTAATAAACTACCATTACTAAAAAATAGGAAATATATGATGTACCATTACTAAATTATTCAAACAAAATCTTTTAAAGAAATCATTTAAACCAACCATCAAATATATGATGTACCCTAATAACTTTATAATTAAATAGTGCAGAGTAAACATGGTTTTACAAAAACAATGAATTTAAATTAGCATACTATGAATAACAATAAAAAATAGGAAATGAAAAGCAAACAAATCTTCGTGTAAATTTTTGTGCACTTGAATATTACTCTTATACTTGTGGACTCCGTATTATGGTATGTTCATATATATCTAGATGAGTAAGACTAAGAATGTAACTATTATTTGGGCTACGTCATCCACTTATTTTCTACCCTTTTTTTTTCCTCTTTTTGAACTTTAATTCTATCTATTTTCAACCAAAAAAAAAAACCCTTCTTCTCCCTATTAATCACGGTTACACTTCCTCCAATCTTTCCCTTTCCTATTTGCTTCTTTATCTTCCCACTACTCTCTACTCTACCGTTAAACTTCCTTCATCCCTTTCTCTTTCTTATATTTTGACTCTTATTCTTGCCATTTTATTTTGTATAAATTTGATATCATTTCTTCTATTTAATCCTATTTTTCCCGCAAAATAACTGTGAGTACTCTCTCTCTCTCTCTCTCTCTCTCTCTCTCTCTCTCTCTCTCTCTCTATATATATATATATATATATATATATATATCTTTACTTTCTTTTGGTAGATTTTTGTTATTTCTTATAATTCTAATTAAGGTTGATAAGTTTTTTTTTTTTTTTGGAAGATTTGTTTTGGTATTATGCTTTTTTAATTTCCCTTTAATAGTAATGGTTGAATTTTGGTTTGGGTTAATACATAATTTATTTTGGGAATAGAAATTTGAGTTTCTATCAAAACACAATCTATATGAATGAATTTGAATATGCCTACCAATTTTTTGAGTAATAAATTATTATAAAGTCTAACTTTTATTCCTTTGATTTCATTTTAATTTTTGGTTAAGACAGCATTGTAATTTTGTGATGAGTTTTTATTATTATGATAATCTCTTTATTCCTTAAGAAATGAAAATTTTGAATAATAGATTTGAAACTTATAAAGTTTAGTTGTATATTAGGCAAATATAACACACTACAACAGAAATTAGAAGAATATGGCTCACCTTAAAAAAATATTAATTAGACAAAAAAAAATAATAGAATGATTATTTGTTGAGATAAAAAAATAAATTAAATAAAATAAAAAACCTGTAGAAATATATATTTTTTTAAATAGATAATATTTGAATTAATTGTCATTACTCATGATATATTATAACCCATTACATAATATTTATATATTCCCACGCATCGCGTGGGTCTGTGGCTAGTATAATACAATTATAGGAGCTACTAATAGATAGTCTAAGTTTATAACAATTGCTAGCTATGACTATTCAAACTTCTTAAATCTAGAGCAAGACAGCCATACCTAGAACTCTGATGCACAGCCGTAGAGGA
Organism: Castanopsis chinensis; assembly: GCA_032878915.1. Lineage (NCBI taxonomy): Eukaryota > Viridiplantae > Streptophyta > Magnoliopsida > Fagales > Fagaceae > Castanopsis > Castanopsis chinensis. Next base: position 1,559,287 of record JAVQMG010000080.1, on the reverse strand, counting down.
GAAAAGAAAAAGAGCTCAATTGTGCGTTGCAGCTGAAAAGAAAAAGAACTTCTTATGTCCATACACGTGTAACTTAAAAGGGTAAAAGGCTAGGGTTATCACGGCCCATATTTTTACTTATACCACCTTAGGCTTCATATCCCATAGCATTTATCTTATTTTTAATTTCTTAGGCCCAAATCAATTTAATCCATTTAATTGTAGGCCTCTTTTATAATTTATGTATAATAATTAAATTGGTATAAAAATACGGGGTGTTACATGCCCTAGCAGTCACAATTAGAAGATTTCCTTCAAGGATAAATTTATCAGTGAGATACCTGGAGCCTATATGCAAGCTTTTGATTTCTCGGAATATGTGGAAGATGAGGTCGAGTCAGAAACTAATTTGGAGAGTATTGGAGAAGTTTTTGCTGTTATGAATCTCTCGAGAGAGTTTAAACAACGCATCAGAGCCCCTTGGACGAATGCTCTTATTATCAAGGTGTTTGGGAGATCAGATAGGTTTAACTTTTTGAATTCCAAAATACATGCTTTATGGAAACCAACAAGTAAGCTTGACTGTGTAGACCTAGGATGCGAGTTCTTTCTCATCCGCTTTCAGTTTAGGAAGATCATGATCTGGTGTTAAAGAATGGACCTTGGTTTATAGGGGAACATTTTCTATCTATCAAACCATGGATTCCAAACTTCAGGCTAGATGTAGCTAATATTGCATCTGTGGCAGTTTGGGTTAGACTTCCTCATCTGCCTATTGAATACTATAATGCTGAAGCACTAAAGGAAATAGGACAAGCCATTGGCACGGTCCTCCGCATTGACACCCATATGGCATTAGAAGCTAGAGCTCACTATGCAAGGCATTGTGTTCGGGTGGATATCAATAAACCTCTTATTTACACCATCTTGATCAAGAATTTCCAACAATCAATACTATATGAGGGAATAAACAAATTATGTTTCTCCTATGGCCAAGTTGGTCACCACTGTGAGGTCTGCCACTACACGATCAGAACCCCCTCACTCGACAAGCCAGATAGCTCCGTACCATCACGGAAGGTGGATGGGAATAGTAAGGACAACAGTACTAAGGTGCATCACGTACCAGATAGTGGAGAATTGCACCACGTATCTGACAGTACCAACAAAACCTTTCCTGGACAGATGGATGTCGATGGGTATGGGCCTTGGCTTGTTATGACACGTAAAAAACATGGTGCTAAAGATAATAGGAGAAGTAATGGGAGCGAATCTCCCAAAGAAAACCAGAGTGGGCCCTATGCCAAGGAGTTGGCTACATTAAACAAATCAGGCTAGGGCCTAGCGAAGGAGGGGAAAAGAAAAGCTAATGGGCCTCTAGAGGTCACTGTTAAGGACCTATCCACTTCTGGGCTATCCTACCAACATGTCCAAAGTGTGAGACAGTCCAAGCTTCCTGGTGGTCATAAGGGCAAACCTCAAAAGCCTTCGCAGAGGGTTAGTTCCTTTTCTAATTACCAGAAGTCCAACACCGCTCATATTAGTTCAGCCCCCATTTTTTAGTCTTCTGATTTTAGCTTCAGTGCTCCTCGCCACTCTAATAATGGAAACTTCATCTTCTCTAGTGAAACCCAGAAGGAAGTGGGTGTTAATAATGGAGGGAAACATTAGATCGAGAAAGAGAGCACTAAGGGATCCATCGTGGCCTCTGAATGGGCAGCCTTGGTGGGTATTCGAATCGGGCAGTCAAGGAAGGACGGAAATCAGAGTAGTAGCGTGGAAGCGTGTGTAGCAACCATCACCGGAGCCAGCCTTATGCGAATCCATTCCGACGTAACAAATAGTGGAAAGGAGAATGATGGTAATTCTTCTGATATCGACCTCAATGATGGGGACTAGGAGTGCCATGAAACTGGTTCAGGTGCTTCATCCCACAACCATGTTCAACTTTCTCTCACTCCCAAGGGAGACGTTGATGGGAGCTCTTCAACTCTGCATCACTCTAATGCCAAGGAGAGACTACTCCTAGGAGATGCTGGGCCAGATAAGACGGACCCTGAGGGAGGAGGAGAGGCTTCTAGCCCCTTCCGAGGAATGTCCCATCTCTAATCTTTCCTTAATAATGAACATAATTATTTGGAACTGCAGAGGGGCTCTCAAGCCTTCCTTTCAAGCTAATTTTCGTGAATTGGGTTCCAACCATGATCCAATTATTTTTGTTGTAATGGAGACTCGCCTCGGTGGTGAGAGGGAAAAAGAAATTACGAACAGGCTGCCTTTCCAAAGGGTGATTCACACTAACACAATTGGTTTTGTTGGTGGTCTCTGGTTTTTGTGGGATCCGGATAGAGTTGAAATTACTAATCTAGCTAACACAGAGCAGGAGATCCACACTCTGGTAAAGGTAAAATCCTCTTCCCTTAACTGGATTTTTACTGCTGTGTACACTAGTCTGAGACATAGAGAAAGATGTATGGTTTGGAATAATTTAAATACCGTTACTAACTCTCATAATTTACCTTGGATTATTGCTGGTGATTTTAATGAGCTATTATCCAATGATGAGAAACTTGGTGGTAGACCAATTAGCTTATACAGGACTAACCTTTTCAAAGAATGTCTGACTCTTGCAATATGGGAGTTCTTGGTTTTAACGGTCCTAGATTCACTTGGACTAATAAGCATGATATTGGTTCTCTCATCCAAGAAAGGCTGGATAGGTACTTTGCTAATCCTCAGTGGTGCCTTCTTTATCCTGAAGCTCAAGTAACCCACCTGCCTAGATGCTCGTCTGATCATTGCCCTGTTCTAAAGGAAGTTCAGCCTAATTCTAATCTCAGACTCAACGGGCCTTTCAGATTCCAAAGTTTTTGGCTAGCAGATAATTCCTTCCCAAATGTGGTCCAGGATGCATGGTCTAACAATCTTGGTCTTCATGATTCAATTAAAAAATTTGTTAAAAAGGTAGCAAAATGGAATCGGGTCCATTTTGGAAATATCTTTGCCAAAAAGAGGAAAGTTTTGGCTCGTCTTGGTGGTATCCAAAGAGTTATGGCAGAAAGGCCATCCGGTTTTCTCATTAATCTGGAAAAGCAGCTTCAGATGGACCTTTGGAACATCCTCAACCAAGAGGAGGAATTATGGGCTCTTGAATCCTACATTAATTGGATGATCCAAGGAGACCGGAACACGTCCTTCTATCATGTGTCTACTCTCATTAGAAGAAAGCACAATAAGATCCTCAACGTCAAAGATTCCCAAGGAGAGTGGATAAATGATCTTCCTTCTGTCATGGATTTTGTCAGGAACAACTTCTTAAAGTTGTTTGCCACTAAATTTACATCTTCCCCATTTGCCGCTACTCACAATGAGTTTGCTAGTCCTCAGCTTTTAGATGTTGAGTCTCAACTCATTAATCTCCTTGTGACAGATGAAGAAATTAAGCATGTTGTTTGGTCTTTGAAGGCTTTTAAATCCCCAAGACCCGACAGATTACACGTTAGGTTTTATCAAAGATTTTAGTTAATGGTTGGCAGATTGGTGACTGAAGAAATTAAGAATATATTTAGGGATAAAAAAATTCCCTTAACTCTTAACTAAACCCACATTGCCCTAATTCCTAAGATAAAAGGGCCAGAATCCATTGGGAGCTTTAGACCTATCAGTCTGTGCAACGCAGTGCACAAGGTCATTACCAAGATCATTGTGGCTAGAATTAGACCTCTTTTGGATAAGCTGGTCTCTCCTTTTCAATCAACTTTTTTTCCGAGAAGGAAGGGAATGGATAATACTATCATTGCCCAAAAATTTATTCACACCATCAGTAGGAAAAAAGGCAAAGTCGGGTACATGGTAGTTAAAATCGACCTAGAGAAAGCCTACGATAGATTGGAATGGTCCTTCATCCGTGAGGTTCTTTATGCAGCAAATTTTCCTCCTGATCTCATTCAACTTATAATGAGTTATGTATCTTCTGCCACTACTTCGATTTTGTTTAATGGCAATGCTCTAGATCCATTCCTTCCCTCTAGGGGGATTCACCAAGGAGACCCTTTGTCTCCATACCTTTTTATTCTTTGCATGGAAGTTTTAGGCAGAATTAGAGAGGATAAGTGCTCCAATAAGCTTTGGTGTCTTGTAAAAGCTATTACTAGTGGTTCAGCCTTCTCTCATCTGTTTTTTGCTGATGATCTTCTCCTTTTTGCGAAGGTGGATTCTCAAAATTGTATAGACGTGAGGGAAGCTCTTAATGAATTTTGTTTGATCTCCGGGCAAAAAATCAATCCCTCCAAGTCCAAGGTGTTTTTCTCTCCTAACATTAATGAAGATCTTAGATCAGAGTATTGTGAGGTTCTTGGATTTCTTTCTACCACAAATCTGGGGTCCTATTTGGGTTTCCCCATGAGGCATGCTGAGTCTTCTAATCAGGATCTTAATTTTGTTTTGGATAAAGTTAGCCAAAAACTATCTAGTTGGAAGGCCAATCTTTTGTCCTTTGCTGGTTGGAGAGTTCTTATCCAAGCCACTACTAGTGCTATTCCCTCTTATGTGATGCAAACCACATATCTGCCCAATAGAATCCTAGAGAATCTAGACAGATCAAATAGGAATTTTCTGTGGGGATCGAGTGATGTAAAAAGGAAAATGCATTGGGTAGGATGGGGGAAAATTACCCAACCAATTGCTAAAGGCGGCCCTGGTCTCCAATCTGCCAAAGGAAGGAATATTGCATATCTTTCCAAGTTGAACTGGAGACTTCACTCTGAAAAGGATGCCTTGTGGGCCCAAGTTATGAGGAGGAAGTATCTCAACCCGGGAAGGATCTCGTCTACCAAGGAAAATTCTCTTCCATGCTCTCGGACCTGGAAAGCTTTGAAGAAGGGTATGGATATCTTTCAAAAAGGAACAAGATGGAGTTTGGGTAGAGACAGCAACATTAGTGTGTGGCATGACACTTGGACATCTCAGGGCTCTTTGAGATCTTTGATGTATGGTCCTTTTACAAGGGAAGAAGCTGATCTTAAAATTAAGGACTTGGCTTCTGTAAATGGTTGGGATTGGGAGAAGATTTCCATGGTGTTACCTGCATATGTGCGTAGGGAATTTCAAGCCGTGCCTCAAGCGTGTGTTGTTAACGAGCAAGATAAATTAATTTGGGCAGCTTCATATAATGGGGATTTTAGCTTAAATAGTGCTTATAGCCTTGCAAATGAGGAAGATCAGCAGCTCTTTAATGGCAAATGGATTTAAAAAATTCCAGTTTTACCAAGGATTCAGTTCTTTCTTTGGATGTGCTGCCACAATAGCTTAGCAACTCAGGAACGTCTTACTACAAGAGATATTCAAGTTAACACTTCTTGTCCGATATGCTCCTCTAATTTAAAAACCATCATTTACCTTCTAAGGGACTGTCATGTGGCTTCTACTTGCTAGCAAAACTTGGGAATGGGTGATCTTGGGCTAGATTTTTATTCTTCAGACCTTTATACTTGGCTGGAAAATAATTGCAAGTAGATCAAATCTTCCAGTCATCTCAAAATTCCTTGAAACATTCTTTTCTCCTTTGGCGTTTGGATCTTGTGGAATCATCGCAACAGGGTGGTTTTTAAGAACAATTCATCGAGTTTTTTTATTCACAAGGAAGTCATTCAAAGAGCAACTGAATTTACCTCCTGTGCAAAAACTTCATCTTTTAGGAGACCAAGAGTTGAAAGATCCATTTGATGGGAGAGACCAGGCAGAGGCTGGTTCAAATTGAATACAGAAGGCGCTACATTAGGAAATCCTGGTGCAGCAAGTGGAGGAGGTCTTGTCCGCAATGATGCTAGTGTTTGGGTTAGAGCATTTGCAAGGAATATAGGATACACAACTAGCTTTCTTGCTGAGCTTTGGGCTCTTAGGGACAGGTTACAGATGTGCCTACAGATGCATATCAACACTCTTGAAGTCGAATTGGTTGCTAAAGTTATTTCTGATTTGATGAACAATACCAGAAGCTCGAATGCTACTAACTATGCTATTGTGGCAGATTGTAAAGAGTTGATAGCCCAAATTCGTCAAGTGAATGTGCTTCATTACTTTAGGGAAGGCAAACGCTGTGCTGATGGCCTTGCTAGATTAAGATGCTCTTTATCTTCTAATATTATGTATTTCAGTTATTCCCCCCCGCCCCCTCTATCCTAGATGCTTATATGTCAGATTTTTATGGTCTATCTCAAATCAGGCTTTGTCCTGCATCTGATGTTGTTTCTTCTTAGTTGAATGCGATATCCAGCTTACCCAAAAAAAAAACTTTTGCTATCAAAAATTACAAAACTCGGCACGACACCACTTACGACTGACCTCCACTATCATTAATCTCCTTTTCAATTTCCACAACCCAAAGTTGACCCATGAACCTAACATTCCCATATTAATCCCATGGCAACACCCAATCACAAACCCAGCAAACCTATAACCAAAAGCTCCAAAACCCAGTCTACGTCATTTATGCCAAAACCTCCGGATTTCCTTTTCATGCCATATGACTTCTTCTTCTTTTTTCCCTCTTTTTCTTCCCACTCACCAAAAATATCCCCCACAGCACATAACCAGCTCCGCCATACCCAACCAACCTCACCCTCAGTCAACCGACTACAACAATCACACGCACCACACATTAAACACAAAAACTGCACAAACATACATTGCAAACTACACACACACGCACACACACACAAAATCCCAATCAGACCCAATCACCCATTCAGCCACCGGTCTAAAATCACCCAATTGCAAATGAACCCATCATCAGTAGCTCCAAACCACCACATACAAACCCCAATGATCGCTCACTGTCACCACTTTCCCTAACCAACCATTACCATAAAGCCAAAATCGTGCTTTCTTCGGAATCAAAACCCCAAGAACCACACCTTTGGCACAAACCCACTACCAATAGCCATAGCCAACACCCTTCATTTTAAAAAATAAAATGAAGGGTTTTATGATAAATTTTGTTAATTTTATGAAATACATTTATATCAAATAAAACTCATAAAATGCATAAGATATACATAAAGGTATAATTCATGACTACGCATGAAAGTTATTGCATTTTTTTAATTTCTATTAGCTAGATCACATTTCTTAAATAAATTGAATAACCATTTCACCACCCCGTTATGCATGTAATGATTGGAATGTTGTTAGTTAGTACATGATTGCTTGATAAACTATATTGAATAAAAATTATTTTAATTCTATTTAAGAAATATTTTGTGAAATTTTCATTTTCATGTCCATTTTTTTAATCTAATAAATTTAATTATTCACATTGGTTTAATTGAATAGTATTGTGTTTATACTTTTTTTAACTACAATTAACAATTCACAAAATGAGTAAACAACTTATTGAGTATTGCAAAAAATACAAATATGAACATTATCATGAGCATGAACATGAAGGGAGATTTCTATTCATTTTCTTGAAGAAAAAATGTACTTACAAAAAATTCAAATCTTTATTAGGTAAAGAAAAATTAAGTTATAAATAGCAAAATCAATAAACCAAAAATTTTAAGAGCCTAAGAGAAGCTATTACTCAGTTGAAACAATCCAAAATACTCAAGGACTAAAAAAAAATACCATCCCAACTGCTTTTACTCACAAAAAATAATATATATATATATATATATTTTTTTTTTTTTATTTAGAAATAATTACAATATATGCTAACTTCTGCCTGGACACTTTTCTGTTTAATTCAGTTCTACACCTTTTAGCTTATCACGTGCTACGTGCCCCATTTTCAAATCCACTGCGTATTGTCCCATCTATTCAGCTTGTCCTGCACCCGAGGATTTGACGTGACTGAATACCTCACCGTGTCCAAGGTAACTTCTTGATCCACCACGATCGGACCACCACAAACTTCACCGTCTTTTCCACCCTCCATCTGAGATGGCGAGCTCCAATTTTCTGCCTCCGACTGCACTTTCGTTTTTTCCTTTTCACCTCCACTCTTGACAGCTCCTCCTGCCTTTAAACCTCAAATTATATTGAGTTGGTCTTGCGCTTGACATATGGCCAGTTGACTAGCTGACCAATCCTATTTCTGGTCCGCAGCATATTCTACAGTCATAGCAACTTCTACACTTGCAACAACGACGAATAAACCTTTTTATTCTATAGCAGGTAACAAACCCCTTTGATTTCTAACATTCTGAGAAGTGAGACTATTGAAAGGTGTTTATATATTTGTCTCCCTTAGCATTACGTAAGACTTTTGAAAGTTGAGCGTACTTGGATTGGATAGCCTAACTAACAGAAAACTACCGTTAGAAGAACGAGGCTCCACTGTCCTGCATTCTCACACCCTTTTAGTAGGTTGAAGTCTGATCAAGTTATGAGACTTCTTATCAAGAGAAACATGTTGTTTGCCCTTTGTTGCTTTTGTTTAAACCTTGGTGTTGCTATAGACACCATCACAAAATCCCAATCCCTCAAAGACCCTGGCAACATAGTTTCCAATGGGAGAGTTTTCAAACTGGGATTCTTCAGCCCTGTAAATTCTACCAATCGTTACATTGGAATATGGTATAGCAACATTTCTGTATTCACTGTCGTATGGGTAGCTAACAGAGAGACACCACTCAATGATTCTTCTGGGGTTCTTACTATATCTGAGGACGGCAATCTTGTAGTACTAGATGGAAAAAAAGAGATTCTTTGGTCATCAAATGTTACAAATTCTGTTGCTCATTTGAGTGCCCAGCTTCTGGATTCGGGGAACCTTGTACTGCAAGAAAAAACCACAGGGACAATCATATGGGAGAGTTTCCAACTTCCTTGTGATACACTCTTGCCCAAGATGAAAATTAGTACTAACGTAAGAACAGGTAACAAAGTGCAATTGACATCATGGCAAAGCCCTTCTGATCCATCCATTGGAAGCTTCTCTGGCAATATTCAACCTCTCAATCTTCCCCAAGCATTTATTTGGAAATATGGTAGGCCGTATTCGCGCAGTGGTCCATGGAACAAACGGGTCTTCATTGGAATGCCAGCTATGGATTATCAATTTCAGGACGGATTCAGTCTTATTAATGATTATGAAGGAACATTTTCCTTGAGTTTTACTTACGTGAATGATTTTTTGTTACATTTTGCACTCAATGCGCATGGAAACCTAGAGCAAAGATTTTGGGATTATGAGAAGGAGGATTGGGAGGTCAAGTTAGGTATGCAGTCTGAGTGTGATTTTTATGGTAATTGTGGGGCATTTGGAAGCTGTGATTCTCAGAATACACCAATTTGCAGCTGTTTACAGGGGTTTGAGCCAAAGAACGCAAAAGAATGGAATAGAGGAAATTGGACAAGTGGATGCGTTAGGAGGACACAGTTGCAGTGTGAGAGGGTGAAAACTGGCAGTGAAGGCAGCAAAATGGATGGATTTTTGAAACTGAATATGATGAAAGTGCCAGACTTTGCAGATTGGTCACATGCTCTGGAAGCTGATTGCAGACAGCAGTGTTTAGATAATTGTTCTTGTATAGCTTATGCATATGATACTGGCATTGGTTGTATGTCATGGACTGGAAGCTTAATTGACGCACAGAAATTCTCTAGCGCCGGAGTTGATCTTTACATTCGTCTTGCCGATTCAGATCTTGGTGAGTTTTTTTATCTTTCCACTTCAACCCAACCCCCATAACACCTCAGCTCCCCAAGCTACTGAAATCCTCGTAAAATACAATCTATTGGACCAGAAAAGAGAGGAAAAGAAAACATATTTAGTTAAGTATTATGTTTGCATTAGTGTAACAAGTTTTTTCTGGTTAACAGTTACAACGCAAGACATGAAAAAAATTGTCACAATCACTGTGATCATAGGAACGGTTTCGATTTTAATCTGCACTTACTTATTGTGGAGGTGGATAGCTAAACATAAAGGTAACACTCTGACTAAATAACACAATGGACTTGGAAATTTTGCTATATGTTTGAGATTACTCACAACTGTAGTGGAAATCAGCAAGGAAAAAGAAAGAAAAGGAGATCTTATTGTTCAACAGAGGGGAAGCACATAAAACTTTTCCTAGTGACAACCTGAACCAAGTTAAAGTCCAGGAACTACCACTATTCAATTTTGAGAAGCTGGCGAGTGCAACGAACAACTTCCATCTATCTAACAAGCTTGGTCAAGGTGGATTTGGTTCCGTATACAAGGTAATGGTAGCTCTTCTAAAGTTTTTTTATCAAACACTATGAATATATAGTTAATAATTTGAGTTTTGTTTATAGGGAAAACTGTCAGATGGACAAGAAATTGCAGTAAAAAGACTTTCTAGAACCTCTGCACAAGGGTTCGACGAATTTCTGAATGAGGCAGCTGTAATTTCTAAACTCCAACATCGGAATCTTGTTAAGCTCCTTGGCTGCTGTGTTGAAGGAGAAGAGAAGATGTTGATCTACGAATACATGCCAAACAAAAGTCTGGATGCATTTCTCTTTGGTTAGTTAATTTTGACATTCTTTCTTAATACAAAAGAATCTTACATATTTTCTTTGTTCATAGGAATATTGTCAGTATGCTATGACTTTGTTGTGGTATTTCACTTGAAACATAGCTTTCTAATTACTTTCACCATATGAACTTCTTTAACAGTCTTCATGTTCATTTACCTTTTAAGCTTAATCCTCACTTTCTTTTGATAAAATTCATTAGATCCATGCAAATATGAACCGCTAGATTGGAGAAAGCGCTTTAACATTATTGAAGGAATTGGTCGAGGTTTGCTCTACCTTCATAGGGATTCAAGATTAAGAATTATTCATAGAGATCTAAAGGCAAGTAACATCTTGTTGGATAAAGAGCTAAATCCAAAAATATCAGATTTTGGTACGGCTAGGATTTTTCAAGGTAATGAAGACCAAGCAAATACTAGAAGGGTCGTCGGAACTTAGTAAGTACCATTGGTTTGCCTAATTCAATTTGTTAGTAATACAATTATTTGAGATAACAAGATTTGGATGTGTTTTATTGTTGAAATTCAGTGGTTATATGTCCCCTGAATATGCAATAGAAGGGCAATTTTCAGAGAAATCAGATGTCTTCAGTTTTGGAGTGTTATTACTAGAGATAGTTAGTGGAAAAAAAAACACTGGCTTTTATAATGATGAGGAGTTCCTAAGCCTTTTAGGACTTGTAAGACATCTCATTGCCTCATTTTTTGAAAGCTTCCATTGCTTTTTGCTCTTTGAAGTTATGGTATTCGAGCTAACAATTTCAATCATGTTTTCATTTCTCTAGGCATGGAAATTGTAGAATTCAAACAACGCTGTAGCATTAATAGACCCGATGATATCTGAACCATTTTTTGAAATGGAGATTTTGAGATGCATACAGGTTGGGCTGTTATGTGTTCAAGAATTTGCTAAAGATAGGCCGACTATATCAATTGTTGTTTCTATGCTTAAAAGTGAGATTGTTGATATGCCTCGTCCAAAGAAACCAGCATTCACTGAAAGGTTGATTGCCTTAAATACAGAGTCTTCTCAACGCAGAAAAAGTATATTCTCTGTTAACAATGTTACTGTGACAATGGTTCAAGGTCGATAGTTAGCATGTGTTCTTGACATATTCACTTTGTGTAACCATAAAATTAGCAACAATTTATTATTTTGTGTAAACATTGTAGCAACATCTCTCTCTCACACCACCCCCATTTACACATGTTATCTAACGATCGAGAAAGATCAAGACATGACATTTCTTTAAAGAAATTCGAGTTTTTCCTAGTCCCATATGCTTTTGTGAGAGGGCCCTTTTTGGGAAATATGAGGGAAATATAGCAAAATGCTCGAGAACTAACAAAAATGCTATCAAATTCAGAGAGTAAATAACAATCAACAACTTAAAATTCAACAATGATAACGAAATGTAACCTAGTTTATTTACCTCAAATTAGTCAACTAACCACAGAAATTGGGCTAGAGGAGATGATAATGTTTCCCAAAAGGAAATCCAGAGTGCAAGAGAAATTATATATAATCATTTGCATTATTTTCAAAAGGTAAAGATGCATTTGATTTTTTTTTTTTTTTCTTCTTCTTAAAATGTTGAGATATGGCTTGAATAAGGTTCTAATGTTGCCACACCAGTGCCATCAGACTTGGCTATCACTTTTGGGGTATTATATATACTTGGGGCCTTTCACGCAATTGCATGGCCTAGCAATGACTTACTATTTTATGGAACCATTACATGTAATATTTCTCTCACATTGAGTTTATTATCTCATGTATTGATTGCATGCAACCGATGTCTCAAAATTGGTGAGAACACACCTACGAGACTCCACATATTATGAGACATTGATTGCATACAACCATTGCACAAGATATTGCATCCTTACAAAGAGGTGAATCCCACAAGTCTTTGCGATATTATATATATTTGGGGTCTTCACTCGATGCCACAAGCTAGCAAGGATTATCATTTTGTGTAACCTTTGCTGCAACATCCCTCTCACATCATCTCCATATAAGAGGAATGTTACATGCAACAATTAAGCTTGATACTTTATTGCCATCAACACGTTACAGTTTTCTTGGGAGAAATACGAGTTATCTCACCAACATATGTTTTTGTGGAGAAAAGCCCTTGTATCACTATCGTAATCTTATATTATTAGTGAGAATCTCTCCTCAATTCCATCCAAGAACGTAGGCTTACGACTAAACCACCTAAATTTGTGTTTCTTCTATGATCATGTGTGTGTGTTTTTTTTCCTTTCTATTTCGTATAATCCCATCATAATTAGCTATACTAACAACGAATTGGTACCATAGCTTTTCTTTTTCAACAAACAAGTATCAAAGCCATGGATTCTTTGTTTGGATTTTGAGTCCACTTCAATTGGCTTTTGAGTTTAAAGAACTCGTTGTTCCAATAGTCACTGGATCAATTTAATTGTCTAGCATCGATTTCTATGGGTTTTAGGGAAATAAGAGAACTCTAAAGCTACCTTAATCCCCTTATACGACACAGCTATTTTTGCCCACTAGGATATGCTCAGAGATTAACAAAACTAGCCACGAACCCGCGCGACACGGCTATTTTTGCCCACTAGTGGTTTTATTAATTTTTTTTTACAATTCAAACTAATCTAATAATGAGTAATGTATTTCATAATTATATTTTTATTTATTATAGAAATAATCATAAATGTAATATAGGAACAATCCAAAACACCAAAAAAAATGTAAACTAAAAAAATTAATAAAACTTAGCAATGATTAATTGAACCACTATTAGGATAAAATTATTTTCTTTGTAGAAATTATAATTTTGGCCACCCAAAACATATTATCAAATAAAAAATTATTCGCAAAATCTAATAATTAAATTTTTATACATGCATTGTTATAAAATAATAATAATTAAAATAAAATTGCAAAAGTTAAAATTTGTCACCTATCCGATTATTTTCATTTGGCTAACCTTTGCTTTTCTTTAAATGAATGACATTATAGAGTACTTCTAATACAACTATTAAGAGTACCTTGTCCACTACAAAGGATTAGAAAATAAACAAAAATTAGTAAAGTCTCATAGTTTAACATCTAAATTGAGCACTATAAAAAAATCATGCTATGTAACAGAATAAATATCAAATTATCCAAATCATGCTATCTAATAGAATAATATTATATTTTTATATACTATATTTAATTCTTTAGAACACAATAGGATAACATTTAACAATCAAAAAGAATAAAAAAGAAAAAGAAAAAAAAAAACAACAACAACAACAACAATTTAAAAAACAAAACTAAATTGCATTAACCCAAAATAGAGTTTTAAAGAATATAAAGAGTTATCAACCTAAACTTGAGATGCAAAAAAAAAATAAAAAATAAAAATCCACCAAAACATTTAGAGAGAGAGAGAGAGAGAGAGAGAGGACCTTTTTTTTTTTTTTTTGGGTGAGGGAAAACTATGCATAGAATAGAAGAAACAGTGACAAATTTATAATAAGAAGGTTTGAATAAGAAGAGACAAAAATAAAGGAAGATGAAGAAAAAGTGAAAGAATGATATTAATGTAGAGGGTAGTGGGTAGTGGGGAGATGAAAAGGTAAGGACGGGAGAAAAATTGAAGAAGTAGTGGGAAGATGAAATGGTCAGGGAGAGTGAAAAGTTAGAGAAGTGTAAATGTTAAAAAAATAAATGTTGAAAACAATTATAGGAAAATTGGGAAGAAAAAAAAAAAAAAAAACCTAAAGATTGAAAGGCTTCAATGTTTTTTTTTTTTTTTTTATTTAAGTTGAAAAAGCTCACACAAAACCCTAAAACTGAACTGAAAAGGCTTTGGGTTGGGCTGGATTAATTATACAGATTTATTATAGGGTGATAGTGGAAGTAAATGGATAAGTAGTGGGCTAGATTTATTATAAGGTGATAGTGGAAGTAAATAAATAAGTAGTGGGCTGCATTTATAGGACTAAAAATTGTAAAAACCATTTAAAATTTTAGGACAATTTTTTTTTTAAATGACATGGCAGCTGATGTGGCGCAACGTGAGAGCAGCAACATTAAACGCTACGCTTCAGCTTTTAGTAATATATAGATGCTGTTGAACTCGGAGTAAACAACACTCAGCAACTTAAAATTCAACAATGATTCCCAAATGTGAGGGGTAAAAAAAGACCAAATATCTTAAAATTACAAATGGCTATCCATCAAAAAGGCTTTTAGGGCAAAAACCCCTTTTCCTACAACAGATAATAGTACTGTAACTGTAGAGAATGGCCTATTTCCTATGTTACAAATCCATCATTGTAAAAGAAGCGCACCCGCATATCTTACTGTAGAGTACAAGTTCAACCTACACGTGAAATTTGTTAAGCTGCATTATACCCTAATAGGAATAGCTGACATCAAATTTCAAGAGCATCGAACCCTTTGGCTCTTTCACCTCCTTGAGCCTGAAATTACAAAAAGGGTTCAACCGAAAATAATAAACTATTAATGATTCCTAATAATTAGCCTGATCGACCTTCTTTCTTGCCCCGAAATCTAGTCACTGGTATATTGTTCCCATCTGATTTTCCAACAATTCCCCCATCATTCCGGGCCACAATTTTCAGAGGGTGAGCTTCAGTGTTGAAAACCCATTCATCTAATAAGATGACTGAAGGGGGTGAGAAAAGGAGATACAGATATTTGAGAGTTTCTGCAAGAAAGAAGCTTTGCATCATATTGTCCTTGACACCAGTATTAACCTAAGAAGAACACCAGCCAATAGTAAACAAGCAGCCATATAGTTATCATAACACACTCGTCAAAGCATTTATAGAAAATTATGCACGCTTCTTACAGAACACTTCAAATTTTCTATAAGTAGCAATAAACTTTACTTTTTGGCAAGATTTAGTTTGAAGAAATCAACAAAGCATCAACTAAAAATTAACTGGCAGCCTAAATTGTGGTTAAAACATCAATTAGGAAAAAGGAAAAGAAAGGCATCACAAACCAAGGTCTTAAAACTACATTATGCAAAGTGATCAAAATCACATAATCATCAAATATCCCTTGAGAAAATGACATGCCCTCTTTTTTTTTGGAGTTAACAGTATTTAGTATTTTTTTTTTTTTTTAAATTATACTTCTATCAACTCAAAGTCTCAAGTCCATTAGGTCCAGAAAACAGTAACAATCTAGTACTTTCTTAAACTCAACCACAATGTAAGTGGTGCATGGATATGGTCCACTATATTGTGAGTAATCTATGTGAGTCCATTGAAATTCAGGAACAGAAACCTACTAAAAGGAACATAAGATTAAATTAAACAGTTCCAAGTTCTCCAGCTCACTATCAACCATGCGGTGACACAATGATCAAATGATTCCACCAAGTTTATGTCACTGGTAATTTGCCACCATGAACTGCATTTTTCTTTTTCTTTTTCTTTTTCTTTTCTTAACAAGTAGACTGCTAGCAGTGCTTCTATGTGCAAATGTTTTAAGCTGTTTCTAGGGGGCTGGTAAGCAAGAACACAATCAAAGAACATACGTCCTGAGGATAACACCATAGTTTTCAACATATCAAAGAATCCATGAGACAATATTAGAAAGAACTGAACAAAGACCCTTTATTCATTGGTCAGAAAAAATATTCCATAGTGAACTTAGACCCTTTAACAAAAGAATGACCAATATAGTACTTCTAAGCTTTCACCAAAAAATAATCTGAAAGGAATGAATAAGAAAACTTGAGCACAAATGCAAATGTTGAGCTGTGAATTTGGGGAGGGCTTACATCTTTCAATCCAACATATCCAGACTCTATGCGGGAATTCTTTTCAAATGCTTGAAATATATTCCAACCCCACTCTTGGTATGTCTTGTTGCCAGTTAAACGACAGAGGTAAAAGAGTGACTCAACTGTCTCGGGTCTCAAAATGTTCCATGACGTGCCCACAGTCATGTCCTAAAACAAGTATTTATGGATGTAGTGTAAGACACACACACACACACAGACAAAAACATTGTATATCACAAAAATAGGGATAACTCACCTGCCCAGAATGAAAGAAATAATTCTCCCCAGCCAATTTTGTTGGTGTTGATTGATAGAAGTTGTAGCAGGTCTAAGCAAGCTGCAAAAGAAGAAATAATAGAATCTAGTCAACTGCTAAAAGAGTGATAGCTGTACGAGGCATGACATAGTGGAATGAATGGGATCAATGGTGCAAGGAAATGCCAACTATCCACCTCCCCTCCCCCCAAACAAGGATAAGAAATTAAAAATACAACATTTTGTATCTCATCTTGATCTCTTGCCCCTTTATCAAAGCACATGAGCACTCTAGATCCTTGGAATCTCCAAACAAGTATTAGATTAAAAGCCATGCTGATGCTTCTTGACCAAAGGCTCGAAGCAGGGAAACAAATGACTGAATATGCCCTCAACAAATAAATAAAGTACAAACTAAAAGCATGAGTTGAAGTGGAAATATGCAAAAGTCATAGAAGATTTCTTGATCACAGATCAAATGAATGAAAAGACAGTACGACTTTTGCTACATTTCCACAACTGAGAAGTGCAAAATATCTGCAATATATAACAATATCAGAAAACCAGATCATGATATGGAAGATATTTTTATTGTAGATGAAAGTTCCATTAATGTATAGTCAGCTGTTCAATATCTTCTTGTAAATTTGAATTTAGAGTAAAAGGTCTAATAGACAATATGGTTTTTAAAGGCAGAGAATCACTTATAAGCAGTGTTCTAAAAACTGGACTGGACCAACCAGTTCAACCATCAACCAGCATCTATATTGGTCCAGTCATACACATTCTCTCAAAACTGGGAAAAAACCATCACTTATTGCAAGCCACCACCAAGCTACCACAGCAGCATGATTTCCCTCCATCCAAGAACTTTTGCTATCAAAAATTACAAAACTCAGCACGACACCACTTCGTCTTCGTCCAATTCACACTGTGGATGAACCCAACCAAAACAAATAAACGCCCCTAGTTTCATCCCCTTACAACTGACCTCCACTATCAGTAATCTCCCTCTCAATTTCCACAACCCAAAGCTGACCCATGAACCTAACATTCCCATAATAATCCCATAGCAACACCCAATCACAAACCCATCAAACCTATAACCAAAAGCTCCGGATTTCCTTTTCATGCCATATGACTTCTTCTACTTTTTTCCCTCTTTTTCTTCCCACTCACCAAAAATATCCCCCACAACACATAACCAGCTCCGCCATACCCAACCAACCTTACCCTCAGTTGACTGCCTGCAACAATCACACACACCACACATTAAACACAAAAACTGCACAAGCATACATTGCAAACTACCCAAAAAAAACCCAATCAAACCCAATCACCCATTCAGCCACCAGTCTAAAATCACCCAATTGCAATTGAACCCATCATCAGCAGCTCCAAACCACCACACACAAACCCCAAGGGTCGCTCACTGCCACCACTTTCCCTAACCAGCCATTACCATAAAGCCAAAATCATGCTTTCTTCGGAATCAAAACCCCAAGACCCACACCTTTGGCACAAACCCACTACCAGCAGCCATAGCTCTACCATCAGACTTAAAAATACATTTCAACGTTACCTTTTCTTTTTTTTTTACTTACCTCTTGGGCTTCTCCGGACTTCTCAACATCTTGGGCCTTTCCCTTTTGCCTTGTTCCTACACTTTTCTTTCCTCACTTGTGTCTTCCTTTTCTTTGGGCTTTATCGGGCTTGAGACTTCCAACTCCCGTATATACGGCCCAAATTCCTTGCCAACTTCTGCCTTGACTTTCTCGTTCCTATGCACCACTTTTCTGACTAATTCAGTTCTAGAACCTTTTAGCTCATCACGTGCTCCCTGCTCTTGCCCCATTTTCAAACCCACTGTTGCCGTATTGTCCCATCTCTCTCTCTCTCACTCTCTCTCTCTTTCAGTTTGGCCCATCTAGAGAATTCACAGTCCAAATGGTCGATCTAGTTAAACAAAGGAGGCGGGCAGATTTCGCGGTCAAAATGGTCGATCTAGTTCAACAAAGGAGGTGGTCAGAATTGTCATTACATGACGTTGGAATTGGACAGAAACGTGTCGCATCTATCTTAAAATAATAAAGAACATTAATTGAAGCGGTGGGTCACTGCAAGAATCTTAGTAGCATTTAATACATTTTAGTTGACAATAACAAAAAATAATGGAAAGAGGCGGCTACCAATAGAAGAACGAGGATCCACTGTCCTGCATTCTCACACCCATAGGAGGTTGAAGTCTGATCAAGTCATGAGACTTCTTAGCAAGAGAAACTTGCTGTATGTCCTCTGTTGCTTTTGTTTAAACCTTGGTGTTGCTATAGACACCATCACATCTTCACAATCCATCAAAGACCCTGGCAACATAGTCTCCAATGGGAGTGCTTTCAAACTGGGATTCTTCAGGCCTCTAAATTCTACCAACCGCTACATTGGAATATGGTATAGCAACATTTCTGTATTCACTGTCGTATGGGTAGCTAACAGAGAGACACCACTCAATGATTCTTCTGGGGTTCTTACAATATCTGAGGATGGCAATCTTGTAGTAATAGATGGGAAAAAAGAGATTCTTTGGTCATCAAATGTTACAAATTCTGTTGCCAATACGAGTGCCCAGCTTTTGGATTCGGGGAACCTTGTACTGCAAGAAAAAACTACAGGGACAATCATATGGGAGAGTTTCCAACTTCCTTGTGATACACTCCTGCCCAGCATGAAAATTAGTACTAACGTAAGAACAGGTAACAAAGTGCAATTGACATCATGGCAAAGCCCTTCTGATCCATCCATTGGAAGCTTCTCTCTCAATATTCAACCTCTTAATCTTTCTCAAGCATTCATTTGGAAATATGGTAGCCCGTATTGGCGCAGTGGTCCATGGAACAAACGGGCTTTCATTGGAATACCAACTAAGGATTATCAATTTCAGGACGGATTCAGTCTTATTAATGATCATGAAGGAACATTTTCCTTGAGTTTTACTTACGTGACTGATTCTTTTTTACATTTTGCACTCAATACGCATGGAAATATAGAGATTAGATTTTGGAATTATGAGGAGGAGGATTGGGAGGTCTCGTTACTTCTGCGGACTGAGTGTGATTTTTATGGTAATTGTAGGGCATTTGGAAGCTGTGATTCTCAGAATACACCAATTTGCAGCTGTTTACAGGGGTTTGAGCCAAAGAACAAAAAAGAATGGAATGCAGGAAATTGGACAAGTGGATGCGTCAGGAGGACACAGTTGCAGTGTGAGAGGGTGAAAACTGGCAGTGAAGGCAGCAAAATGGATGGATTTTTGAAACTGAATATGATGAAAGTGCCAGACTTTGCAGATTGGTCACATGCTCTGGAAGCTGATTGCAGACAGCAGTGTTTAGATAATTGTTCTTGTATAGCTTATGCATATTATACTGGCATTGGTTGTATGTCATGGACTGGAAGCTTAATTGACGCACAGAAATTCTCTATCGCCGGAGTTGATCTTTACATTCGTCTTGCCGATTCAGATCTTGGTGAGTTTTTTTATCTTTCCACTCCAACCCAACCCCCATAACACCTCAGCTCCCCAAGCTACTGAAATCCTCGTAAAATCTGTTGGACCAGAAAAGAGAGGAAAAGAAAACATATTTAGTTAACTATTTTGTTTGAATTAGTGTAACAAGTTTTTTCTGATTTACAGTTACAAAGCAAGACATGAAAAAAATTGTCACAATCACTGTGATCATAGGAACGGTTTCAATTTTAATCTGCACTTACTTATTGTGGAGGTGGATAGCTAAACATAAAGGTAACACTCTGACTAAATAACACAATGGACTTGGAAATTTTGCTATATGTTGGAGATTACTCACAACTGTAGTGGAAATCAGCAAGGAAAAAGAAAGAAAAGGAGATCTTATTGTTCAACAGAGGGGACGCACATAAAACTTTTCCTAGTGACAACCTGAACCAAGTTAAAGTCCAGGAACTACCACTATTCAATTTTGAGAAGCTGGCGAGTGCAACGAACAACTTTCATCTATCTAACAAGCTTGGTCAAGGTGGATTTGGTTCCGTATACAAGGTAATGGTAGCTCTTCTAAAGTTTTATTATCAAATACTATGAATATATAGTTAATAATTTGAGTTTTGTTTATAGGGAAAACTGTCAGATGGACAAGAAATTGCAGTAAAAAGACTTTCTAGAACCTCTGCACAAGGGTTCGAAGAATTTATGAATGAGGCAGTGGTAATTTCTAAACTCCAACATCGGAATCTTGTTAAGCTCCTTGGCTGCTGCGTTGAAGGAGAAGAGAGGATGTTGATCTACGAATACATGCCAAACAAAAGTCTGGATGCATTTCTCTTTGGTTAGTTAATTTTGACATTCTTTCTTAATACAAAAGAATTTTACATATTTTCTTTGTTCATAGGAATATTGTCAATATGCTATGACTTTGTTGTGGTATTTCACTTGAAACATAGCTTTCGAATTACTTTCACTATATGAACTTCTTTAACAATCTTCATGTTCATTTACCTTTTAAGCTTAATCCTCACTTTGTTTTGATAAAATTCATTAGATCCATGCAAATATGAACCGCTAGATTGGAGAAAGCGCTTTAACATTATTGAAGGAATTGGCCGAGGTTTGCTCTACCTTCATAGGGATTCAAGATTAAGAATTATTCATAGAGATCTAAAGGCAAGTAACATCTTGTTGGATAAAGAGCTAAATCCAAAAATATCAGATTTTGGTACGGCTAGGATTTTTCGAGGTAATGAAGACCAAGCAAATACTAGAAGGGTCATTGGAACTTAGTAAGTACCATTGGTTTTCCTAATTCAATTTGTTAGTAATACAATTATTTAAGATAACAAGATTTGGATGTGTTTTATTGTTGAAATTCAGTGGCTATATGTCTCCTGAATATGCAATAGAAGGGCGATTTTCAGAGAAATCAGATGTTTTCAGTTTTGGAGTGTTATTACTAGAGATAGTTAGTGGAAAAAAAAACACTGGCTTTTATAATGGTGAGGAGTTCCTAACCCTTTTAGGACTTGTAAGTCATCTCCTTGCCTCATTTTTTGAAAGCTTCCATTGCTTTTTGTTCTTTGAAGTTTTGGTATTGGAGCTAACAATTTCAATCATGTTTTCATTTCTCTAGGCATGGAAATTGTGGAATTTAGACAACACTGTAGCATTAATAGACCCAATGATATCTGAACCCTTTTTTGAAATGGAGATTTTGCGATGCATACAGGTTGGGCTGTTATGTGTTCAAGAATTTGCTAAAGATAGGCCAACTATATCAGTTGTTGTTTCTATGCTTAAAAGTGAGATTGTGGATATGCCTCGTCCAAAGAAACCAGCATTCACTGAAAGGTTGATTGCCTTAAATACAGAGTCTTCTCAACGCAGAAAAAGTATATTCTCTGTTAACAATGTTACTATGACAATGGTTCAAGGTCGATAGCTAGCATGTGTTCTTGACATATTCACTTTGTGTAACCATAAAACTAGCAACAATTTATTGTTTTGTGTAAACATTGTAGCAACATCTCTCTCTCACACCACCCCTATTTACACATGTTATCTAATGATCGAGAAAGTTCAAGACATGACATTTCTTTAGAGAAATTCGAGTTTTTCCTAGTCCCATGCGCTTTTGTGAGAGGGCCCTTTTTGGGAAATATGAGAGAACTATAGCAAAATGCTCAGGGACTAACAAAAATGCTATCAAACTCAGAGAGTAAATAACAATCAGCAACTTAAAATTCAACAATGATAACCAAATGTAACCTTGTTTATTTACCTCAAATTAATAAGCAAACCACAAAAATTGGGCTAGAGGAGATGATAATGTTTCCCAAAAGGAAATTCAGAGTGCAAGAGAAATTATATATAATTGTTTGCATTATTTTTAAAAGGTAAAGACGAAATTGATTTTTTTTTCTTTTTAAAATGTTGAGATCTGGCTTGAATAAGGTTCTAGTGTTGCACATCAGTGTCGTCAGACTTGGCTATCACCTTTAGGGTATTATATATACTTGGGACCTTTCACGCAATTGCATGGTCTAGCAATGACTTACCATTTTATGTAACCATTGCACGTAATATTTCTCTCACATTGAGTTTATTATCTCATGTATTGATTGCAAGCAGTCGATGTCTCAAAATTGGTGAGAACACACCTACAAGACTCCACATATTATGAGACATTGATTGCATACAACCATTGCACAAGATATTGCCTCCTCGCATAGAGATGAATTTCTTAAGTCTTTGCAATATCATATATATTTGGGGTCTTCGCTCGATGCCACAACCTAGCAAGAATTATCATTTTGTGTAACCTTTGCTGCAACATCCCTCTCACATCATCTCCATATAAGAGGAGTGTTACATGCAACAATTAAGCATGATACTTTATTGCCATCAAGAGAGTTCAACACGTTACAATTTTCTTGGGAGAAATACGAGTTATCTCACCAACATATGCTTTTGTGTGAAAAAGCCGTTGTAGTACCACCGTCGTAATCTTATATTATTAGTGAGAATCTCTCCTCAATTCCATCCATGAACATACACTTAAGACTAAACCACCTAAATTTGTGTTTCTTGTGTGATTATGTGTTTTTTTTTTTTTTTTTCCTTTCTATTTCGTTAATCCCACCATAATTAGCTATATACTAATAACGAATTGGTATCATAGCTTTTGCTATTTCAACAAACAAGTATCAAAGCCATGGATTCTTTGTTTAGATTTTGAGTTTACTTCAATTTGCTTTTGAGTTTAAAGAACTCGTTGTTCCAATAGTCACTGGATCAATTTAATTGTCTAGTATCGATTTCTCTGGGTTTTAGGGAAATAAGGGAACTCTAAAGCTACCTTAATCCCCTAATACAACATAGCTATTTTTGCCCACTAGGATATGCTCAGAAATTAACAAAATGCTATTGAACTCAGAGTAAATAACACTCAGCAACTTACAATTCAACAATGATTCCCAAATGTAAAGGGTAAAATAAAAAATTTCAAAAAAAAAAAAAAACCAAATATCTGAAAATTACAAATGGCTATATATCAAAAAGGCTTTTAGGGCAAAAACCCATTTTCCTCCAACAGATAATAGTACTGTAACTGAAGAGAATGAACTATTTCCTATGTTACAAATCCATCATTGTAAAAGAAGGGCACCCGCATATTTTACTGTAGAGTACAAGTTCAACCTACACATGAAATTTGTTGAGCTGCATTATACCCTAATAGGAATAACTGACATCAAATTTCAAGAGCATCGAACCTTTGGCTCTTTCACCTCCTTGAGCCTAAAATTACAGAAAGGGTTCAACCGAAAATAAAAAACTATTAATGATTCCTAATAATTAGCCTGATCGACCTTCTTTCTTGCCCCGAAATCTAGTCACTGGTATATTGTTCCCATCTGATTTTCTAACAATTCCCCCCTCATTCCGAGCCACAATTTTCAGAGGGTGAGCTTCAGTGTTGAAAACTCATTTATCTAATGAGATGACTGAAGAGGGTGAGAAAAGGAGATACAGATATTTGAGAGTTTCTGCAAGAAAGAAGCTTTGCATCATATTGTCCTTGCCACCAGTATTAACCTGAGAAGAACACCAGCCAACAGTAAACGAGCAGCCATATAGTTATCATAACATACTCGTCAAAGCATTTATAGAAAATTATGCACGCTTCTTACAGAACACTTCAAATTTTCTAGCAGTAGCAGTAAACTTTACTTTTTGGGAAGATTTAGTTTGAAGAAATCAACAAAGCATCAGCTAAAAATTAACTGGTAGCCTAAATTGTGGTTAAATCATCAATTAGGAAAAAAGGAAAAGAAAGGCATCACAAACCAAGGTCTCGTTTCTCAAAAAAAAAAAAAAAAAAAAAAAATCCAAGGTCTTAAAACTACATTATGCAAAGTGATCAAAATCACATACTCATCATATATCCCATGAGAAAATGACATGCCCTCTTTTTTTTTTTTGGAGGTAACGGTATTTAGTATTTTTTTTAAAAAAAATTATACTCCTGTCAAGTCAAGAAGTCTCTAGTCCATTAGGTCCAGAAAACAGTAATAACCTAGTACTTTCTTAAACTCAACCACAATGTAAGAATGGTGCATTGATATAGTCCACTATATTGTGAGTAATCTATGTGAGTCCATCAAAATTCAAGAACAGAAACCAACTAAAAGGAACATAAGATTAAATTAAACAGTTCCAAGTTCCCCAGCTCACTATCAACCATGCACTAACACAATGATCAAACGATTCCACCAAGTTTATGTCACTGGTAATTTGCCACCATGAACTGCATTTTTCTTTTTCTTTTTTTATCGAGTGACAGACTGCTAGCAGTGCTTCTATGTGCAAATGTTTTAAATTCTTTCAAGGGGGCTGGTAAGCAAGACACAATCAAGGAACATACGTCCTGAGGATAACACCATAGTTTTCAACATATCAAAGAATATATGAGACAATATTAGAAAGAACTGAACAAAGACCCTTTATTCATTGGTCAGAAAAAAAATATTCCATAATAAACTTAGACCCTTTAACAAAAGAATGACCAAGATAATACTTCTAAGCTTTCATCAAAAAATAATCTAAAATGAATGAATAAGAAAACTTGAGCACAAATGCAAATGTTGAGCTGTGAATTTGAAGAGTGCTTACATCTTTTAATCCAACATATCCAGACTCTAAGCGGGAATTCTTTTCAAATGCTTGAAAAATATTCCAACCCCACTCTTGGTATGTCTTGTTGCCAGTTAAACACCAGAGGTATAACAGTGACTCAACTGTCTCAAGTCTCAAAATGTTCCATGATGTGCCCACAGTCATGTCCTAAAATAGATATTTATAAATGTAGTGTAAGACACACACACAGACAAAAACATTGTATATTACAAAAATAGGGATAACTCACCTGCCCAGAAAGAAAGAAATAATTCTCCCCAGCCAATTTTGTTGGTGTTGACTGATAGAAGTTGTAGCAGGTCCAAGCAAGCTGCAAAAGAAGAAATAATAGAATCTAGTCAACTGCCAAAAGAGTGATAGCTGTACAAGGCATGACATAGTGGATAGAATAGGATCAAAACCATCACTTATTGGAAGCCACCACCAAGCTACCACATCAGCATAATTTCCCTCCATCAAAGAACTTTTGCTATCAAAAATTACAAAACTCAGCACATGACACCAATTTGACTTCCTCCGATTCACGCTGTGGATGAACCCAACCAATACAAATAAATTCCCCTAGTTTCATCCCCTTACAACTGACCTCCACTATTAGTAATCTCCCTCTCAATTTCCACAACCCAAAGCTGACCCATGAACCTAACATTCCCATAATAATCCCATGGCAACACCCAATCACAAACCCATCAAACCTATAACCAAAAGCTCCGGATTTCCTTTTCATGCCATATGACTTCTTCTTCTTTTTTCCCTCTTTTTCTTCCCAGTCACCAAAAATATCCCCCATAGCACATAACCAGCTCCGCCATACCCAACCAACCTCACCCTCAGTTGACTGCCTGCAACAATCACACACACCACACATTAAACACAAAAACTGCACAAACATACATTGCAAACTACCCAAAAAAAACCCAATCAAACCCAATCACCCATTCAGCCACCAGTCTAAAATCACCCAATTGCAACTGAACCCATCATCAGCAGCTCCAAACCACCACACACAAACCCCAAGGGTCGCTCACTGCCACCACTTTCCCTAACCAGCCATTACCATAAAGCCAAAATCATGCTTTCTTCGGAATCAAAACCCCAAGACCCACACCTTTGGCACAAACCCACTACCAGTAGCCATAGCTCTACCATCAGACTTAAAAAAACATTTCAACGTTACCTTTTCTTTTTCTTACTTACCTCTTCGGATTCTCCGGACTTCTCAACATCTTGGGCCTTTCCTTTTTGCCTTGTTCCTACACTTTTCTTTCCTCACTTGTGTCTCCCTTTGCTTTGGGCTTCATCGGGCTTGAGACTTCCAACTCCCGTATATACGGCCCAAATTCCTTGCCAACTTCTGCCTTGACTTTCTCGTTCCTATGCACCACTTTTCTGACTAATTCAGTTCTAAAACCTTTTAGCTTATCACGTGCTCCCTGCTCTTGCCCCATTTTCACACCCACTGTTGCCGTATTGTCCCATCTCTCTCTCTGTCTCTCTCTCAGTTTGGCCCATCTAGAGAATTCGCAGTCCAAATGGTCGATCTAGTTAAACAAAGGAGGCGGGCAGATTTCGCGGTCAAAATGGTCGATCTAGTTCAACAAAGGAGGTGGTCAGAATTGTCATTACATGACGTTGGACTTGGGACAGAAACGTGTCGCGTGACTCGCGTCTATCTTAAAATAATAAAGAACATTAATGGAAGCGGTGGGTCACTGCAAGAATCTTAGTAGCATTTAATACATTTTAGTTGACAATAACAAAAAATAACGGAAAGAGGAGGCTACCAATAGAAGAACAAGGATCCACTGTCCTGCATTCTCACACCCATAGGAGGTTGAGGTCTGATAAAGTCATGAGACTTCTTAGCAAGAGAAACTTGCTGCATGTCCTTTGTTGCTTTTGTTTAAACCTTGGTGTTGCTGTAGACACCATCACATCTTCTCAATCCATCAAAGACCCTGGCAACATAGTCTCCAATGGGAGTGCTTTCAGACTGGGTTTCTTCAGCCCTGTGAATTCTACCAACCGCTACGTTGGAATATGGTATAGCAACATTTCTGTGTTCACTGTCGTATGGGTAGCTAACAGAGAGACACCACTCAATGATTCTTCTGGGGTTCTTACTATATCTGAGGATGGCAATCTTGTAGTAATAGATGGGAAAAAAAGGATTCTTTGGTCATCAAATGTTACAAATTCTGTTGCCAATTCGAGTGCCCAGCTTTTGGATTCGGGGAACCTTGTACTGCAAGAAAAAACTACAGGGACAATCATATGGGAGAGTTTCCAACTTCCTTGTGATACACTCCTGCCCAGCATGAAAATTAGTACTAACGTAAGAACAGGTAACAAAGTGCAATTGACATCATGGCAAAGCCCTTCTGATCCATCCATTGGAAGCTTCTCTCTCAATATTCAACCCCTTAATCTTCCTCAAGCATTCATTTGGAAATATGGTAGCCCGTATTGGCGCAGTGGTCCATGGAACAAACGGGGCTTCATTGGAATACCAACTGAGGGTTATCAATTTCAGGACGGATTCAGTCTTATTAATGATCAGGAAGGAACAGTTTCCATGAGTTTTACTTACGTGACTGATCCTATTTTACATTTTGCACTCAATGCGCATGGAAACCTAGAGCAAAGATTTTGGGCTTATGAGGCGGAGGATTGGGAGGTCTCGTTACTTGTGCAGACTGAGTGTGATTTTTATGGTAATTGTGGGGCATTTGGAAGCTGTGATTCTCAGAATACACCAATTTGCAGCTGTTTACAGGGGTTTGAGCCAAAGAACACAGAAGAATGGAATAGAGGAAATTGGACAAGTGGATGCGTTAGGAGGACACAGTTGCAGTGTGAGAGGGTGAAAAATGGCAGTGAAGGCAGCAAAATGGATGGATTTTTGAAACTGAATATGATGAAAGTGCCAGACTTTGCAGATTGGTCACGTGCTCTGGAAGCTGATTGCAGACAGCAGTGTTTAGATAATTGTTCTTGTATAGCTTATGCATATGATACTGGCATTGGTTGTATGTCATGGACTGGAAGCTTAATTGACGCACAGAAATTCTCTAGCGCCGGAGTTGATCTTTACATTCGTCTTGCCGATTCAGATCTTGGTGAGTTTTTTTATCTTTCTACTTCAACCCAACCCCCATAACACCTCAGCTCCCCAAGCTACTGAAATCCTCGTAAAATATAATCTATTGGACCAGAAAAGAGAGGAAAAGAAAACATATTTAGTTAACTATTATGTTTGAATTAGTGTAACAAGTTTTTCCTGATTTACAGTTACAAAGCAAGACATGAAAAAAATTGTCACAATCACTGTTATCATAGGAACGGTTTCGATTTTAATCTGCACTTACTTATTGTGGAGGTGGATAGCTAAACATAAAGGTAACACTCTGACTAAATAACACAATGGACTAGGAAATTTTGCTATATGTTTGAGATTACTCACAAATGTAGTGGAAATCAGCAAGGAAAAATACAGAAAAGGAGATCTTATTGTTCAACAGAGGGGAAGCACATGAAACTTTTTCTAGTGGCAACTTGAACCAAGTTGAAGTCCAGGAACTACCACTATTCAATTTTGAGAAGCTGGCGAGTGCAACAAACAACTTCCATCTATCTAACAAGCTTGGTCAAGGTGGATTTGGTTCCGTATACAAGGTAATGGTAGCTCTTCTAAAGTTTTGTTATCAAATACTATGAATATGTAGTTAATAATTTGAGTTTTGTTTATAGGGAAAACTATTAGATGGACAAGAAATTGCAGTAAAAAGACTTTCTAGGACCTCTGCACAAGGGTTTGAAGAATTTCTGAATGAGGCAGTGGTAATTTCTAAACTCCAACATCGGAATCTTGTTAAGCTCCTTGGCTGCTGCGTTGAAGGAGAAGAGAGGATGTTGATCTACGAATACATGCCAAACAAAAGTCTGGATGCATTTCTCTTTGGTTAGTTAATTTTGACACTCTTTCTTAATACAAAAGAATTTTACATATTTTCTTTGTTCATAGGAATATTGTCGGTATGCTATGACTTTGTTGTGGTATTTCACTTGACACATAGCTTTCTAATTACTTTCACCATATGAACTTCTTTAATAGTCTTCATGTTCATTTACCTTTTAAGCTTAATCCTCACTTTGTTTTGATAAAATTCATTAGATCCAAGCAAATATGAACCGCTAGATTGGAGAAAGCGCTTTAACATTATTGAAGGAATTGGTCGAGGTTTGCTCTACCTTCATAGGGATTCAAGATTAAGAATTATTCATAGAGATCTAAAGGCAAGTAACATCTTGTTGGATAAAGAGCTAAATCCAAAAATATCAGATTTTGGTACGGCTAGGATTTTTCGAGGTAATGAAGATCAAGCAAATACTAGAAGGGTTGTCGGAACTTAGTAAGTACCATTGGTTTGCCTATTTCAATTTGTTAGTAATACAATTATTTGAGATAACAAGATTTGGATGTGTTTTATTGTTGAAATTCAGTGGCTATATGTCCCCGGAATATGCAATAGAAGGGCAATTTTCAGAGAAATCAGATGTATTCAGTTTTGGAGTGTTATTACTAGAGATAGTTAGTGGAAAAAAAAACACTGGCTTTTATAATGATGAGGAGTTCCTAAGCCTTTTAGGACTTGTAAGTCATCTCATTGCCTCATTTTTTGAGAGCTTCCATTGCTTTTTGTTCTTTGAAGTTTTGGTATTGGAGCTAACAATTTCAATCATGTTTTCATTTCTCCAGGCATGGAAATTGTGGAATTCAGACAACGCTGTAGCATTAATAGACCCGATGATATCTAAACCCCTTTTTGAAATGGAGATTTTGAGATGCATACAAGTTGGGCTGTTGTGTGTTCAAGAATTTGCTAAAGATAGACCGACTATATCAGTTGTTGTTTCGATGCTTAAAAGTGAGATTGTTGATATGCCTCGTCCAAAGAAACCAGCATTCACTGAAAGATTGATTGCCTTAGATACAGAGTCTTCTCAACGCGGGAAAAGTATATTCTCTGTTAACAATGTTACTGTGACAATGGCTCAAGGTCGATAGCTAGCATGTGTTCTTGACATATTCACTTTGTGTAACCATAAAACTAGCAACAATTTATTATTTTGTGTAAACATTGTAGCAACATCTCTCTCTCTCACACCACCCCCATTTACACATGTTATCTAATGATCGAGAAAGTTCAAGACATGACATTTCTTTAGAAAAATTAGAGTTTTTCCCAGTCCCATGCGCTTTTGTGAGAGGGCCCTTTTTGGGAAATATGAGAGAACTTTAGCAAAATGCTCAAGGGCTAACAAAAATGCTATCAAACTCAGAGAGTAACTAACAATCAGCAACTTAAAATTCAACAATGATAACCAAATGTAACCTTGTTTATTTACCTTAAATTAATAAGCTAACCACAGAAATTGGGCTAAAGGAGATGATAATGTTTCCCAAAAGGAAATCCAAAGTGCAAGAGAAATTATATATAATCGTTTGCATTATTTTCAAAAGGTACAGATGCATTTGATTTTTTTTTCTTTTTAAAATGTTGAGATATGGCTTGAATAAGGTTCTAGTGTTGCACATCAGTGCCGTCAAACTTGGCTATCACCTTTGGGGTATTATATGTACTTGGGACCTTTCACGCAATTGCATGGCCTAGCAATGACTTACCATTTTATGTAACCATTGCACGTAATATTTCTCTCACCTTGAGTTTATTATCTCATGTATTGATTGCATGCAGCCGATGTCTCAAAATTGGTGAGAACACCTCTACTAGACTCCACATATTATGAGACATTGACTGCATACAACCATTGCACAAGATATTGCCTCCTTACAAAGAGGTGAATCCCACAAGTCTTTGCGATATTATATATATATTTGGGGTCTTCACTCGATGCCACAACCTAGCAAGGATTATCATTTTGTATAACCTTTGCTGCAACATCCCTCTCACATCATCTCCATATAAGAGGAATGTTACATGCAACAATTAAGCATGATGCTTTATTGCCATCAACACGTTACAGTTTTCTTGAGAGAAATACGAGTTATCTCACCGGCATATGCTTTTGTGGGAAAAAGCCCTTGTATCACCTTCATAATCTTATATTATTAGTGAGAATCTCTCCTCAATTCCATCCAAGAAGGTAGGCTTAAGACTAAACCGCCTAAATCTGTGTTTCTTCTGTGATTATGTGATTTTTTTTTTCTTTCTTTCTATTTCGTATAATCCCATCATAATTAGCTATACTAACAACGAATTAGTATCATAGCTTTTGGTATTTCGACAAACAAATATGAAAGCCATGGATCCTTTGTTTGGATTTTGAGTCTACTTCAATTTGCTTTTGAGTTTAAAGAACTCGTTGTTCCAATAGTCACCGGATCAATTTAATTGTCTAGAATCGATTTATATGTGTTTTCGGGAAATAAGAGAACTCTAAATCTACCTTAATCCCCTGATACGACATAGCTATTTTTGCCGATATGCTCAGAGATTAACAAAATGCTATTGAACTCGGAGTAAATACCACTCAGCAACTTAAAATTCAACAATGATTCCCAAATGTTAAGGGTAAAAAAAGACCAAATATCTTAAAATTACAAATGGCTATCCATCAAAAAGGCTTTTAGGGCGAAAACCCATTTTCCTACAACAGATAATAGTACTGTAACTGTAGAGAATGACCTATTTCCTATGTTACAAATCCATCATTGTAAAAGAAGGGCACCCGCATATCTTACTGTAGTACAAGTTCAACATACACATGAAATTTGTTGAGCTGCATTATACCCTAATAGGAATAGCTGACATCAAATTTCAAGAGCATCGAACCCTTTGGCTCTTTCACCTCCTTGAGCCTAAAATTACAGAAAGGGTTCAACCGAAAATAATAAACTATTAATGATTCCTAATAATTAGCCTGATCGACCTTCTTTCCTGCCCCGAAATCTAGTCACTAGTATATTGTTCCCATCTAATTTTCCAACAATTCCCCCATCATTCCGGGCCACAATTTTCAAAGGGTGAGCTTCAGTGTTGAAAACCCATTCATCTAATGAGATGACTGAAGGGGGTGAGAAAAGGAGATACAGATATTTGAGAGTTTCTGCAAGAAAGAAGCTTTGCATCATATTGTCCTTGACACCAGTATTAACCTGAGAAGAACACCAGCCAATAGTAAACGAGCAGCCATATAGTTATCATAACATACTCGTCAAAGCATTTATAGAAAATTATGCAAGCTTCTTATAGAACACTTCAAATTTTCTAGAAGTAGCAGTAAACTTTACTTTTTGGCAAGATTTAGTTTGAAGAAATCAACAAAGCATCAACTAAAAATTAACTGGCAGCCTAAATTGTGATTAAAACATCAATTAGGAAAAAAGGAAAAGAAAGGCATCACAAACCAATGTCTTAATACTACATTATGCAAAGTGATCAAAATCACATACTCATCAAATATCCCATGAGAAAATGACATGCCCTCTTTTTTCTTTTTGGAGGTAACAGTATTTAGTATTTTTTTTTAATTTTAAAAGTATACTTCTATCAACTCAAAGTCTGAAGTCCATTAGGTCCAGAAAACAGTAACAACCTAGTACTTTCTTAAACTCAACCACAATGTAAGTGGTGCATGGATATGGTCCACTATATTGTGAGTAATCTATGTGATTCCATTAAAATTCAGGAACAGAAACCTACTAAAAGGAACATAAGATTAAATTAAACAGTTCCAAGTTCTCCAGCTCACTATCAACCATGCGGTGACACAATGATCAAATGATTCCACCAAGTTTATGTCACTAATAATTTGCCACCATGAACTGCATTTTTCTTTTTCTTTTTCTTTTTTTAACAAGTGACAGACTGCTAGCAGTGCTTCTATGTGCAAATGTTTTAAGCTCTTTCAAGGGGGCTGGTAAGCAAGAACACAATCAAAGAACATACGTCCTGAGGATAACACCATAGTTTTCAACATATGAAAGAATCTATGAGACAATATTAGAAAGAACTGAACAAAGACCCTTTATTCATCGGTCAGAAAAAATATTCCATAGTGAACTTAGATCCTTTAACAAATGCAAATGTTGAGCTGTGAATTTGAGAAGGGCTTACATCTTTCAATCCAACATATCCAGACTCTATGCGGGAATTCTTTTCAAATGCTTGAAATATATTCCAACCCCACTCTTGGTATGTCTTGTTGCCAGTTAAACGCCAGAGGTAAAAGAGTGACTCAACTGTCTCGGGTCTCAAAATGTTCCATGATGTGCCCACAGTCATGTCCTAAAACAGGTATTTATGGATGTAGTGTAAGACACACACACACATAGACAAAAACATTGTATATCACAAGAATAGGGATAACTCACCTGCCCAGAATGAAAGAAATAATTCTCCCCAGCCAATTTTGTTGGTGTTGATTGATAGAAGTTGTAGCAGGTCCAAGCAAGCTGCAAAAGAAGAAATAATAGAATTTAGTCAACTGCCAAAAGAGTGATAGTTGTACAAGGCAGGACATAGTGGAATGAATGGGATCAATGGTGCAAGGAAATACCAACCTCCCCCCTCCCCTCCCCCCAAAAAAGGATAAGAAATTAAAAATACTACATTGTATCTCATCTTGATCTCTTGGCCCTTTATCAAAGCACATGAGTGCTCTATATCCTTGGAATCTCCAAACAAGTATTAGATTAAAAGCCATGCTGACACTTCTTGACCAAAGGCATGAGTGCTCTATATCCTTGGAATCTCCAAACAAGTATTAGATTAAAAGCCATGCTGACACTTCTTGACCAAAGGCTCAAAGCAGGGAAACAAATAACTGAATATGCCCTCAAAAAATAAATAAAGTACAAAACTAAAAGCATGAGTTGAAGTGGAAATATGCAAAGGTCGTAAAAGATTTCTTGATCACTGATCAGAAGAATGAAAAGACAGTAGGACTTTTGCTACATTTCCACAACTGAGAAGTGCAAAATATCTGCGATATATAGCAATATCAGAAAACCAGATCATGATATGGAAGATATTTTTATTGTAGATGAAAGTTCCATTAATGTATAGTCAGCTGTTCAATATCTTCTTGTAAATTTGAATTTGGAGTAAAATGTCTAATAGACAATATGGTTTTAAATGCAGAGAATCACTTATAAGCATTGTTCTAAAAACTGGACTGGACCAGCCGGTTCAACCATCAACCAGCATCTATACTGGTCCAGTCATACACATTCTCTCAAAACTGGGAAAAAACCAACATTTATTGGAAGCCACCACCAAGCTACCACATCAGCATGATTTCCCTCCATCAAAGAACTTTTGCTATTAAAAATTACAAAACTCAGCACGACACCACTTCGTCTTCCTCCAATTCACACTGTGGATGAACCCAACCAAAACAAATAAACCCCCCTAGTTTCATCCCCTTACCACTGACCTCCACTATCAGTAATCTACCTCTCAATTTCCACAGCCCAAAGCTGACCCATGAACCTAACATTCCCATAATCCCATGGCAACACCCAATCACAAACCCAGCAAAGTTATAACCAAAAGCTCGAAAACCCAGTCTACGTCATTTAAGCCAAGACCTCCGGATTTCCTTTTCATGCCATATGACTTCTTTTTTTCCCTCTTTCTTCCCACTCACCAAAAATATCCCCCACAACACATAACCAGCTCCGCCATACCCAACCAACCTCACCCCAGTCGACCAACTGCAACAATCACGCACACCACACATTAAACACAAAAACTGGACAAACATACATTGCAAACTACAAAAAAAACCCCAATCAAACCCAATCACCCATTCAACCACCAGTCTAAAATCGCCCAATTGCAATTGAACCCATCATCAGCAGCTCCAAGCCACCACACAAAAACCCCAAGGATTGCTCACTGCCACCACTTTCACTAACCAGCCATTACCATAAAGCCAAAATCAAGCTTTCTTGGGAATCAAAACCCCAAGACCCACACCTTTGGCACAAACCCACTACCAGCAGCCATAGCCAAAACCCTCATCACTCTCAAACCACCATCAGAATTTCCAACCCATTCGTACCCTATCCTCAAGCCATCAACTGTGCAGCTTCGACCACTTCATCTGCCAAGCCCAACTCTTCACCATCATGTTTATTTAGGGAATGAAAGAGAGATGGGTTTGCATTTTGGCTTTCCTGATTTCTTAAAGAGATTGACTCAATTTTGATGACTCAGATTTCCAATGCTTAAAAAAAACACACACACACACACACACAAAGAGGAGTAAATGAGAGTTTTAAAGAAGTTAGATTGATTTGAATTTTAGAGTGTTTGATTGTGGCCATAATGGCTGTTAGAGAAGATAGAGAGATGAAGAGTGATGAAAAGAAAAATAGAAAGGAAGTGAGATGTCAATTTGGTTGGGTCCCAGGATGCTTTGGACAGCCACAACTAAATGAATTAGCACATGAGATAAAATAATGCTGACTCAGCATGCTGTTAGCCACCAAGCAACAAGATGGACTGAAAATAAACGGAGGACCAATATTGTTCCCTTCACAAATTTAAGTTAGTGAATTCAAGCTTTTAAATTTGAGTGAGCAAATAAAAAATAAATAAATAAATAAAACCCATATTTTAGAGACCAGAAATGCAATACAATATAACTTATACATAAATTTGAGGGACCAAAAACCAAACAAACCGCATGCATGCACATGCACATGCACATGCACATGCACATGCACATACACATACAAAAAAATACTGTTAGGATTTTCTGCCTTTGCATTTGAGCTTGACACACATTGTAGGTCAATTTCTTAATAGCTTAAGCTCTTGGGATTAATGGTTTTCAACAGGCTCCCAAAGCCTACACAGTCTGCATGTGGTTTGAGTCTTATTGGGCATCCCTATATGCTATAGGTGTTAAGAGTTTGTTCATGTGAACTTGACAAAGCTCATTTGTTAACAACTTGCTTTTGACTGGCTTTAATTCCAACTAGTAAGTCGCCCGTGCGATGCACGGATAATATTGTAATGTTTTATGTAAGATAATTTTGGAGAATGTTGTACATATATTATACTATAATTGTCATAGAATTTGTTAGTAATAAGTTCATTATAAAAAATAACAAAAGCTAAACAAAATAATAAAATAAATATGAAATTTAGAAGTTTAAAAAAAAAAAAAAAAAAAAAAAAACCTTAATGAACCAAATGATAAAATCCTTGATAAATACATTATTGAAATTCATAAAAAAGAAAGCACACACAACATAAAGATCATTATAAAATCATCATTAAACCAAAACTCAAAAAAAAAAAAAAAAAAAAAAGCCCAAAACTCAATTTATTGTAGGAAAAAAGTCTATGTATTTCTTTATTGAAATATCAAGAGACTTACTTGAGAAAGAAGCTTTGGAGTCTAAAGAATGCGGATTGAATAGTCGTGTTGTTTTTCCTCTGCAAATTCAATTGCCATTGACTAAATCCCCTCCAACCTCCTACTGCACACCCTTGGTATGATGGTTACTCCACAAATATAAGTGTTTGTGAAGTATGGTGGGTAAGGGCCGAAGTTCAAGTCTCTAAGAGAGCTTTACACACATATTCACTAAGATTTGGCTAGAGTAGAATTTCTATCTTGTATATATATATATATATATATATAAAATAAAAAAATAAAAAATAAAAA
Organism: Castanopsis chinensis; assembly: GCA_032878915.1. Classification (NCBI taxonomy): domain Eukaryota; kingdom Viridiplantae; phylum Streptophyta; class Magnoliopsida; order Fagales; family Fagaceae; genus Castanopsis; species Castanopsis chinensis. The sequence goes on along the minus strand of JAVQMG010000080.1, from coordinate 1,522,313 downwards.
AATAAAAAAAAAAAACCCTCCAATTTATGATTTGGCTAGAGTAGAATTGCTTGATCCCTATAATCCAATTTATGATTTAAAGCAGATTTAGCTTTTTGTTTATTTTGAAAAGACCAGTCTACTCAAACCATATGCTAAGATTAAACAATCTTGAAAGGACAATGACAATGAGACTTTTTACACTACAATAAACAATCATCAACTTCTCAGTTCTAGACTTCAAGCATCTTTTGGAAATCGATATACACAATAACACAACCTATAAGAGAAAATAGCAAAACACAGAATCTCACGATCTTAACCCGATCGATTGTGAGTGAAGAAATGAATTTTTGAAAGTAACAAAAGATAGCTTGAACTCATACATGTGAAGGCCACTTAATGTGCGATGGATAGCCACTGGCTACAACAAAAGATCACAAGAGCAATAGGTTTCTTCCATTGGCCTGGTGTTTTAAAAAATTGTGAGTATGGAAACAAAATTTGAGAGTAGCAGTAGTTTAGGAAGTTTAACTATTAAAGGTTTTTTTTTTTTTAAGAGAGAGAGATTTTTTTTTAAGAGAGAAAGAAAGAGAATGGAGGCATATATTCAAAATTGAGAGGGGAAGCAAAGCGTGAGAGAGAGGTTAGGGCGTCAAAGGTTTAGAAAATTCATTATAGCAGAGTATTGATTTTGTAGATTAGGTGAAAACAAAAAGACAAAAACCAAAATGTCATTTTGGAGGCAAGCTGTGATTAATGCATCTGCACAATCATAAAGGCAGCAACTTTTTATATAACTAACGTAGAAACTTGCTGTACCCAAAAAAAAAAAAGACTAACAGAGGAGGGAGACTTTGTTTATGAGATGTTTGTATGTAAATTCATCACCATAAAATAATAAGGATTCCCATAGAATAAAATAAAATACTAATGATTATAGTAAATAAAAGATATGAATTTGTGCAATTTAGGCAACAGAAATGCTAGAAGATTATTTATCTCGATCTCATTAGTTATTAGTATCCCTTTTTATTAAAAAAAAAAAAAAAAACTGAAACATTTGGTATACTAAAAGACACAAAAAAGAGAGAGAGTTGTGGTGTAAACTCAAGCAATTAATGGGAGAGTTGGATGATTGTAGAGAAACTTCATAGAATGTGCCACTTGGCAAAAGCTTAGACCCTCACACAATGAGGTCTCTGCTTTTATATATATATATATATATATATATATATATATATTGATTTGAGGGCATAACACAATCGATTCTCTTCTTCCACAATTTCCCTGACTATAGTTCTCCCAAAAATGATAAACAGGCCAAAATTGATGTTAAATTTTGAGGGGGAAAAAGGCCTGGATCAATCACAAATGATTCAAAAGTTTTGAGCAATTAAGAATACCTCTTCTGCAAGTGACAAGAATTTTTGCGAGCCATCAGGGCCAAAACCAGATGATCCTAAAGCCAACATTCCTGGAGCAAAGCAGGCTAATTCATCCATCTGCACAAAAATTAGATAATAAAAAAAAAAAAAAGAAGTAAACACATAAAAGAAAAAAAAATTAAACTTCAAATAATAAATCACTAATGTGATATTACTGGCACTGTACACAAATTTACCTTGTCTGACAGAGAATCCCCATTCTTCTCACAGATATATGTAAAAGATGATGGTGTTGTTTTCCTAATCAAGCTTAATAGACCTTTCATTGATTTCTCCCACATTTCTCTGCTTCCAAGATTCCACAAGAATTATAAACATCAAGATGAAATTCAAGGGGAAGAATGCTGATGATATTAAACTGGATATTCAGCTTAATCTAAATTTTTTGAAAAACAGAAAGACAAATATAAGTCGCATACCATATTAAATAATTATCATGTCAAATATAAAAGAAAATTATTTTCCTTTGAATCCGAGTAAAAATGACAGTTTCTTTCTGCTACTAAGCCTACTATAACTATTAATGAGTTTGGCTCCATGAAAAGTCTTATTTTTCAAAGCAAATATGATTTTCTTAGCTTTTGAATCAAGATGATGTTAAAAAAAGTAAAAATAAAAAAACCCGTAAGGTATTTAGTTAGTTAGGGTGATTAGCCTTATAAATATAGATGAAATGGTAAAGACTTCTCACCTATAAAGCTTCACAGCAGGAGTCTTATTCCCCTGTATCCAAACTTTGAGCAAGTATTCATAAAAGCTGCAATCAATTTTTTTGCATTAACCACAACATAACGGAGGTAACAAATATAAGGCAATCGTTTAGGGGACCTAGACTTAAGTAAAAATGAAATCTGAAACTCACAAAAGGTAGTATAAATCACATCAAAATTTCATTATGATGAATACCTGTCACCCATAGCACCAAAGGTTATGGTAGAGTATTGTGATGTTCCTCTTTGTGGACTAATATAGATAGGAAGCAAGCCATCATCAGGAAAAGTTTTATTAATCTGTGCTATAACATTCTCCACCTGAAAATATGCAAGCCATTCAATTCACTGTCAGTATATCAACGGCTAGAAAAGTTCCTTTATCAGAACCATATTGGAACTTGGAAGTGTGCAACCCCTAGAATAGCTCCTTAACTGAATATGCTTTGCATAATAGTCAGGCTCTTTGTGCCTACAAAGGAACTTTATGATTTAAAAATTTCACAAGACTTGGACCTACGTAAACCCCACCATTTACTAATGGGGGCCAAAGTCCAATAAAACAGCAAACACTACACATTCCATCACATGCACATGTCACCAACCCCACCTCAAAAAAAAAAAAAAAAAAAAAAAAAAAAAAAAATCATGTGCATATAAACATGATCAACTACCTTCTGCTGATACTTTGGGTCTCCTGTCCTCTGAGATAGAGCAATAAACTCCAGCTGCTCAGTGCCAGAATCTGCAAGGATACTTTCCCCCTAGGAACAAGAAAATTATATCATCATATATATAAAAATAATTTAAACAATTACAAGACACTACTTCAACATGTTTGATAGATATTTATGCATATGAAAAATTCAGACTTAAACTTAGGTAGATACTTGAGATATTGTCCAAGGGAAGAGCCAAAGATTATACAATTCATCAATCAGTGTGCTCATTTGGGAGAGCTTATTTTCATTGGCTTTTTGGGCTTAAAAAATAAGTTGAGAAAAAGTAAATTTGTACCTAGAAAAAGAAAAGCTTTAAATAATATAATCTAAACAAGCCCTAAATTACCATCATATGATGATAAAGCGACAGCTAAACAAATTTTTAATGCTTGAAAAATATTAAAGCAGTAGATTCAGAAAAAATATTCCCTGAAGCTGGCAGCTACAATTAGGTCCAAAGGTAATTGCCTAGCTTCACAAGTGACCTCAGTTTGAGAGGTTGGGAGATAAGCCTGTCCTGAGTCTGAGACCAACTAATGGCATGGCCTACATGAAGAAAAATTATAACTTACCCCTGTCCATCCAGGGTTGTGTGGCCTTCCATGTGCCAGGTTAATTATGTTATAAGGGATCCCAGAAGGTGTATCCCATGCAGGAAGTAATCTATCAGCAATATCCTTAGCCTTGTCGAGGAAAACTTGGTCATTTGAAAGATCATACGCACTAAGAAGTCCACCAACAACTCTGAATTCCAGGAAAATAGACATGATTCAGCAGATGCAATACAGCTGACTCTCACCCTAAGTTGCTTTTAAAACCACAAAAAGTCATATAGCCCCATAACTTTTCATGTCAACAGGAAAACAAGAATTTTTATATTCAACTACATAAACCTTATAACGCAACCTTATGGTTGTCTCAAAAACGCTAGCCTCATAATCCTTGTTAAAATCCAATGAATTTGCAATCCACCTGCCAAGAAAAATGGAGTATGATATAATAGGAATGTAAACTAGGGTCCATGAGAATAACAAAAATTAAAGGTTAAACTTACTCCCTAGCTTTCTGGAACTGCTCCTCAAGACCCATGATATACAATGTATCAAGTGAGTCTATTAAAGTTGCTCCAAGACCACCAAAGCTATTGACACCATTCTTTGACTGTGGCTGGTAACAAAATGATAAAATTAGTTGTTAATGTTGAGTGCATAAAGCATAAAATAACATGTAAATAGTAGGGAAATTCAAAAGATTCCATCAAACTCGCACTTTCAGCCTTCAAGGTATCTCTAATCTGTAAATCACTGCGGTTCCCTCTAAATTGTTATTAGTCAGGCCTCAATGCTCCATTTTATCCCCTCCCTTCCCCCTCCCCCCAAACAAAAAAGGATTTTTGAGCAAGAATAGGAAAATAAATATGGTGTATTAGGAATGATATGAAGACTAACTCAGTAGGAAGCAAATAGTACATTCACAGGTATGACGGTGATTCAAGTTGGACGCTAGTACTTGATTGATTCTGAATCTTATTGTTGACAGATACTTTATTGATTTAAGAGCCTATAAACATATGTTTTGTACACTACACTGACCAGGCGCTGATAGGATAAATTCCAGACACAGATTACCCATTGAAGGTCAGGAAAAACAGTAAAGCATAGCTCAAGGAAAGAAAGGAAAAATGAATAGCCTCATCCGCTGAATGATTTTCATGGCACCATAAAGATCAGACCTATTGGCTAATCACTTTTTTTAAATCAGTTACAGGATGGTTAATAAGGATGTGCAAAGTTCAAATTCAAACTATGGGTCTCATTTAACTCCCACAACACATACCTTCAGAGCAACTAAATACCTAAAGGACTCATTACAGAATCTCAAACAAAGCAAAAACTTGCTGCACAAGAAGCCTAAAAGGGATAAACACCCAAGTAACACTGCTTCATATGTTACTGGATGCAAAATTCAAAGCTAGAGAAAGTATTCACGAGTGGAATAGATAAAATACTGAAAAACGTTCAGAGTACCTGAAGTTCATCTTGGCCCCACGCATATTGCTCGTATGAACTCCATGCATGAAGCATGGCTTCTTTTACTTTCTGTCTTCGCTCAATTTCTAATGGATCTTCTGGGACCTCTTTCTTGGGGAGCTCCATCTTCCCAAGTGCATCACCATGAGCATTCTTTATATCTTCCAACTGAAAGTAAAGTTTCCTCTTAGTACAAATCTCTAGCATTTTAAAAATGGATAAAAAGTTACTACATACTAAAGGCTATGCCATGCCATCTTACATTTTCTAAGCACAGCATAACCAACATGTTCTTCACCAATTTGAATTTTTAACCAAGGAACAATAGGCCATTATAATAATAAACATCAGAAAAAAGCTACTTGGCTATTTTGCAACCATTCAACTTCTACTTGAAGAACATTATTAAACAGATGCTGGAAGGTCGCCTAGTAGAGTAGAAAACTAAAGTTAATTCAGGTCAAGCTACCACTCCACAACTTGGGCATTACTTATTAATTATCATAGGCAACAAAGCAAATAGAACCTTCATTAAAAGTAACTACAGGCCAAATTAAACGAGTTAAAGCTTGACCATAAGCCTAGGGATAAGAATTCTTAATCTCTTACCAAACTCCGCAAAGTGGTCAATTCTTCAGTTAACTTGGAAACTTCTACCTGAAAATCAGAAAGAACCTTGTTAAATGGAGGCAAAAAAAGAAACAACTCTCAGCCTAAAAGTCTGCCATACAATTCAGCTTTTCTACAACAAAACTCACATGAAAAAAAATAAACTATTTGTATTATTGTATATTCAACTTTTTGAAGAAAAAAAAAACTACCCAAAACTTTAACTGCTCTAACATCCCCCCTCCCCCCCCCCCCAAAAAAAATTAATAATAATGAAGTGCAACTCATATTAGAACCAAGAGCCTTGGTGTGGTGGCTAGCGCCTTCCACCAAAAGCGACAGGTCACGGGTTCAAGTTCAGGAATAAGTCTCTTCAAAAAATTCTGGGGTAAACGTAAGGCTACCTGCCTTGACCTCTCCCAGACCCCGCAAAATTGGGAGCTCTGTGCATTAGGAATGACCTTTTTTTTTATTCATATTAGAACCAAGAGCAGTTGAAGCCTATTATATGAAGATAACCCTTACAATACATTGAGAAAATTATGAATTAGGAGAAAAAAATTTTAAAAAAAATCAGCAGCCACAGAGCTCTCTTTGGGAATTGTCTGGTGCAATTCTACGACTAAGGGAAGTTTCCAATCCTAACTCTAATTCCTGTAATGTCATCATATTCTTTTTATTTTCTCTTTTCCTCTCTAATATAACATAACACTGCTGCAGTATTTTTTAAACCACCAAAAGAACCCTTCTTTCCTGATATTTTCATCCTAAAATGTTAGTTTAATAACCCACTCCAACAACAACAATAACCAAGTCTTAGTCCCAAAATTTGGAATTCGCTCTCACCTAACAAATTAGGGTCAATGGTCAACCAAAAGTATTCTTTTCCACCATTCTTTTTTTTTTTTTTTTTTTTTTTTTTTGATTCTACTAGTATTATAGGTCTCCCTCAACCTTTTTTCATTCCCTCGACTAAAATCAACTCACTAATGCATTAATTGCTCTCCTCTGCACATTACCAAACCATCTCAAGCAATCTCCCTCATCTTTTCATCAATAGAAACCACCCCTATCTTTATAAAAATGTCCTGATTGCAAATTATATCCTTTCTCGTACCAATGAACAATGTCCTGATTGCAAATTATATCCTTTCTTGTACCAATGAACAATAGCTCAACCGGTACTTCCTCCTCCCATAATAAAGAGATGGAGGGTAAGGTCATCGATTCAAGACCCTCCGGGCGCACGTTTAACTTACCAATTAAAAAAAAAAAAAAAAACCATATCTTTCCTCATGCTTTCACTTATACATCTTAAATTCTCGTTTCAACTATACTCATTTTACAAACACGCTGCTTCCTAACAACCCAACATTCAATTTCACCGCGATAAAGCATAACCTGTCTTATAAAAATTTTCCATTTTAACTTAACAAAGTAATCCACAATCACACACAGTGTTCCTAAACCATAACCCATCATATAAAAAATTAAAAAAGACAACATCTTTAACTCTGCAAATTCATGCCAATTCGGGTACCAAAGCTACCATCTTTCCTAAAAACTTAAGTCAATTTTGTCTCAAACTTTTCCAATCAAATTCTAAACAACCCCAATTTCCCAAAATTATAAAAAAAAAAAACCTAATTTTGAAACCAAAAAACACTTCAATTCCTTCATATCAGAAATCAAACAATATCAAAGCAGATCGCAATTTTCACTAAATTCAAATACAAAATTGGATTTGGAAATTTAGAGATTACCTCGTGCTCTCTGGTCAAAGTTTGACGATCCCAAACGAAGAGAGAGCAACAAACGAAAGCTATGAACAACAAAGCCAAGCGTTGAGGTCGTTTTAGATAATACGACGGCTGACAGTACCTCCATTTGCTCACAGACGATCTACTAGTCCTCGCCATTTTCAGTTTTTTCTGTTAGATCTCTCTGATTTTTCAGGTTCAAAACCGAAACATTGAAAAAAAAAAAACAACAGAAACGTTTTTATTTTATTTTTTTCTGTTTTTGAATTTGAATTTGAATTACAGTTGCCGATCTCGCGAAGAAACGGGGGAAAAAAGGAGAAACGTTTCGATTAGATGATTGTTAAAATGATCAGAATTTTGGGAGAAAGAAACGGTATAAATAAAAATAAAATAAAATAAAATAAAATGGAGGCGTTTCGGTGTTCACGTTTCGTGGAATGTGAGGAAGAGAGGAGGGTTGGTTAAAGTAGACGAAGGTAACGAGCAACGACCGGAGACTATGTTTGAAGAAATGCGTGTTGGGTTTGGAAGAAGAAAAGTAAAAGGTCTTTGGATTTTTCTTGGATGTTTGGTCAAGACTCAAGAGTGTTGGTGTGTGTGTGTGTACCAATGAAATTATGACATTATGCCTTATGATGTAAGAAATCATTTTTTTTTTCCTTATTTTTACTATTTTTAAAAAAAAATAGAGAATTAAATTAAATAATAAAAATGACAAATGAAAAACAAGAAGAGAAAATATTTTGCAATTTTTTTTTTGAATTTTATTTTAGATTTATGTATTATCTTTTTCTTAAAATATTTTTAAAAGGAAATTTAGAATTATTCTTTGTGTTTTTAATTTATACTTAATTATAATTTTTTTTTATTTAAAATTTTAATTACTAGGTTTGACTTTCGTATTTTGAAAGTGTAAAATGTTCATTGATTTTTTTACATATAAATAAATTATAAGTACGAGTAATTTAAGTTGGCATCTTTCACTTGGGGGTGACCATAGTGACCTAATGAGTAGGATATTATTATAATTATGCTTAGATAAAGAATACATCTTGATCCACCCCTTTTTACCTCCTTCTTTTTTTACACAAAAAAATTGCACATAATTTTTATCATGTTATTGTTGAAAATAAAAAGATAGAGATAATGGGTATGGTGGTTATGCAAAAATTTCTTTCCATTTTTTCTTCCATTTCTACTTTATATTTTTTTTAAAATAAAATGGTATTAGTTCTTAACTTCTCATCACTACCATGTTTTATTTAATCTTAAATAAAGCTAACAAAAATTAAAAACATTAACTTTTCAATAAAAGTATATTAGAAAAATTATATAAAAAATATTGACTTTATAAAACATAACTATATTTTGATGTACAATTATAGACACCGGTAAATTCGCAACTTGTTTTCATAATTTGGTGAGGTGTTTTTTTTTTTAATTATGGGTTGATATGAAAGGAGTGTTAATAATGACAAAACACCTTATTACAAATTAAAACTTAAAGCTCTTTCTCAATTAATAAAACTTACAAAAAGAAATAATGAATTTGTGTGTCTATAAATAGACTTACTTTATTTGGATTTGGAGACAGACTACAAGAAAATTGGTCGGAGAGAGAGAGTGCGTGTGAATGTTTTTTCTTTTTTGGCAAATTGAACTTTGACACATTTTAATTAGCAATAAACCTTTATTTGTTCCACAATCCACATATCCGAATGGAAACAAAAATAAATAAAATTACTACAAATATATTTGTCAAAGGGGTCATTCTACCGTACCCCTCCAAAAAAAAGGGGGTACGGTACCCACCTATTTCTTAGCCGTTTATTTCCTTTAGTTTTGATCTTGACCGTTGATATAATTTTAAGGGTTTTTTGGTTACCGGTGAAACCGGTTTTCTATATAAACAAAAAATTAAAAACATTCTTTTCAGCCTTTCTCCTGTCTCACACTCTCACGTTTACTTCTCTCATCTTTTCCTCATTGCTGGGTTTGCCTCTCAGCCTCTCTAAACAAAAACCTCAAATCAGCCTCTCTAAACAAAACCCTCTCTAAACAAAACCCTCAAATCTGAGGCGCACCCACAAAACCCTCAGAGCCCGGCGCACCCACAACCTCAAATCGGAGGCGGTTCTTCTCATCCAATCCAACTCGGCGGCGCTTCATCTATTCCTGTACGAGTCGGCGGCGGTTCTTCTCTTCCATTCTAAATCGGCGGCGACAACCACAATATTCAGGTTCTCTGTTTCCATCTCAATCTCCAACTTTTATTGACTATTCTTTCTTCTGGGTTTAACTAATCACTATAAAAGTTTAGGGTTTATATTGGGGTTTTCATTATACCACGTTTGGTTGCTGAGAAAAAAAGGTAGGAATCGAAAAAACAAAAGTTGGGTGTTTTTTCAGTGAAAGAGTAGGACGAATGTTTCACATATATAGTTTGTTACTTGTGTGTTGGTCAACTTGCTTGCCCCACTTTGTAGCTCAAAGCTCATTTTATTGTAGCTGACAGGCTCTTAATCACATGCGCACACACAAAACTACAAAAAGTGTTTAATGTTGTTTACTCTATGAAACATGCAACTGCTGAGACCGTGAAATGTCTCAACCTTTGGGGTTATAATTTTTAGTAAAAAGCCTTTAGGAGAGGAGCCACCAATATTTTTTGGGCTACTTAATATTTTTTTCTGAGACAAATATTTTGTGTAGGGATATTTCATTTAAAATGTAGGGGAGTTTTGGAAAAACCATGGGGGTGAGAATAGGGTGCTGTTTGAAGAGTTCAGAAGGAATGTGAATTGTCGATGGGCCTCTCTCCATTTGACCAGTGGGAAAGGGAGGCTTATGGTAGGTTGACATAGCGTCGAGATATGATGTAAGAAGGGTCATATTCCTAGGATCATTTGTTAGAAACAGAGGACTTCTCAAGCAGGAAATTATAGAGCAACATTACGAATTCAATCCTATATAGGTGAATAAGTTGTGCAATTGATCTATTAAGAAAAAGTCAGAAAGATATTATATTGACCACAAGGCAAGGCTCAGGCAAAAGGATTTTATTGTCTTTTGAAGTAAGAACTGTGGATTAGAGGATAGTCAGAGGGAATGGAAAGGCGGAGTAGCAGTTGGTGGTAGAATGGATGGATTTTGACAGAGATTGAGCAGTAATTGTTGGATTTCTCAAAAACAGAACCAACTACCAAGGTATTTCTCTCTCTTTCTTTCTCTCTCTCTCCCCTGCTGGTCACTAAGTGTAATGTCTTTTTCTTTTTTCTTTTTTATTTAATAAAGGAAGATCAGTATACTTTTGTTTGTGGCCTTGTTACATGTTCGTTTTTTTTTTTTTTTTTTTTTTTTTTTTTTTTTTTTCAGCTGTTAGCATTTTTGGGTAAACTTAATTTTTGGTTATTGTTATCGCATTGTTAGTTTTTGGAATATAGTTACTGGATTGGAGTTGGTATTAAGCTCATCTTGTTATCACTGGTTCTTTTTGGTTGCTTGCTTTATGTTTTCTAATATGAAAAACTCTTTGAGTACTGATCTTGTTATCACTGGTTATTATAATTTTCTTTAATAGTGAAATGTCGATGGGTTATTCAGCAAGTCTCACTTCTGGGAAATGCGTTCCCTCTGGGAATTCAGCAAGTCTCACTTCTGGGAAATGAGCTCACAAGGAGTTCGGCTCTTTTGCTCTGCAGACTCTCTTGCTCAGACCAGAAACTGCTAACTGGTATGTATATGGGTGGTCATTGTTGAAACGTCTTGTTTTATTTTCTTGCCTTGTGCTTTGTTTGGTAGCTGGGAATATCTGGGGGAATGGAAACTGTAATTCAAGAAAGAATTTAGTCAATAGACATGGAAATAGAAAGTTCGTACTGTTGTTTGTTGCTGTGTTTTGACTGTTTTCAGTAACCAAACGGGTTTGAAAAAAATATGTAGCCAAACTCTCTTTCTCACTCTGCCTTACTTGGAGTTTGTGTTTAGTGGATGAGAAAATGCAGGCCAAGAAGAGGGATTAAGGTTCTGAAATTTTGGGTTAACTTGGCTTAGTTGAATTCATAAATTGAAATGAGTGTAGTTGAAATGAGAATATTATGATGAATAAGTGGAAATTAGATGCGATATGAAAAAAATGAGGAAATTTGTTTTTAAAGGTAGGGGTGGTCCATATTTGATAAGATGACGAGGGAGAGACGCTTGAGATAGTTTGGTAATGTGAAGAGGAAAATGATTAATGCATAAATAAGGAAGAGTGGTGTTGTCTTTCATCATCATCATCTTTAATATTTTTGCTATCATTAGATTTGAAAATATCATGTGAATTTTTTTAAGGGTCTTGACTCTAGACACTTTTTATTATTTCCAATAGTTAGGCTGTATCTTAACAATATATTTTTATTGTAGTCTTAAAACCAATATTTTTAGTATGTAGTTGGATAATGTAATAGCAGAACTTATTATTTGCAAATGTGACTCTTTTTTACTTGAATAGATAGTTTGAGGAGTGTTTTTGCTTTTTGGGGCTCGTTATTGATTATATGGTAATGTGGTATTATTATTGCACTATTTGGAGTGGTAACTCACTGGCCTTACTAGTTACTACTACTCTTTCCTGTACTTTGTATGGTCAGTTGTTCTTATGTAATGCAAGAAATGTAATGGCTGAAAGCTTGAGGGGTTCTTACTCTTTAGCTGGTTTGGTTAGTTTGAATGCTTTGATATGAACATGCATTTGATGCTCTGACAAATTAAATCTTCATTTATGGGATTTCTTCTAGGACAGTGAATCCCATATTTGATCGCATTGTTTATCAGCATTAGTAACATCAAGTCTTGGTGTTGACCATTCAATATTCATTTTGAATCATTATGTTTGAAAGTTGTTGCAATGACCGCGGCAAATTACCAAAATGTAACCTGTTTTCTCTATATGTTTGAATTCTAAAGAATTAAATCCGTTTTCTGTATATTCAGCTTGTCACTATATGAGTACTTTCGTTTACCTGTTTTCTCTATATGTTTGATTTTTAAGGAATTAAATCCGTGTTCTGTATATTCAGCATGTCACTATATAATTACTTTTGTTTACCTGTTTTATCCATATGTGTGAACTAGTGCTCAATCATTGTTGTAGATCCATTATATAAATCTGCCTTATTGTATTTCTAGATGTCTATATTTTGGCTTATAATATCAATCTCTATGAAATAGTCACTTCTAAATTTTTGGATACATCAGTTTGCTAATAGTTTGACATTAGATGATTTTATCAAAAGAACATAGTTCACTCCTGTTGAAAATCAGTTATACTTGCATAATGAGTAAATGTGCCTCATAATTTCTTTTCATTATTTTTATATTTTTTTTTTTACTTCAAACTTACACCTGCAAAAAACATCATGTTACACAGTTTCTTGGTTGGTGAAGGAGCCCGAACATGGGCAAAGTCCAAGGGCATTGTGTTGCCAGCAACTATAGCAGAGGCTGATGAGGTCAATATCTTCTATCTTTTCAACCTCATTTTTTTTAATCCCCAAACCTAACCCTAATGAGATTAGAGAATATTTATCCTATTGAATATGTCAAGTTTGCATCTATAATTTCACTGATACTCAGATGTAGAATTCTTTTTTACTTCTAAGGATGGGTAAGTTGATCTAGTGCATTTTGAAACAGTGGCTGTGATTACTTACCACTTTCAAAACTTGGACACGATTACTTTGTTTCTGAAGATCTTTAACTTTCCCTTCATTTATCTAGTTAATTGAGAGAGAGAGAGAGCTTTTGTTATTTGTTCTTTTCACTGATAATTATGCAGTTTCTGTAAATGAGTTTTTTTATTCACATGAAGCCAGTAAATGAATCTGACATTGTTATGATCGTTGCTTAGTTCATAGGTTGGTCCTGCCTCTGCTTGCATGAAAGTGTTGCGCTCTGTTATTAATGAGAGCAGACAGCATGGTGCTGATAGAAGTGTTGGGATTCTACTTGTGCAAGCTGATGCTCCTATATTGGTGAGCTCCTCGCTAGTTCTTCTTCATTATCTTGTCTGGAAGGATTATGTATTTAAATATTGTTTTAGGTTCCAGGAAATTCAGCGAAGCTGAAAGCTATAGAGATCGTGGCTGCTTACTCTTCCTTGTCTTTTGGAATTGGATATTTTGGAAACTTGATGGAAGGGCCCAAGGTAACATAATCTTTTGAATTATTAGATTTCAAATTTCTCTTCATTTTGTATGTTTCTCTTCATCTCACCAACATTCTCTATATGGAGGTTCTCACAAGGCTTTGCACAGAACAAATCTAATCAAGAGTTCTAGTAGCTTATCAGGTGTTATATAGGTTGTAGATGAAAAGCAAGGAAGATTTCTTCTAAGTCTGACCATCACGATTAGGATTATGGGTTCCATTTTCATTTTTATGGTAACAACATGTAAGGCAGCAGCTGATGCATTGACTGCCTTGGCATTGCATTCAAAGGTTTTGATTTTGGATAAAGCTGCCTCCACACTGACAGTGCTTGAGTCTTGATCTTGAATTAAATTTTTGCCAAACAATTTTAGTACCAAGTTTTGATGAGCATATTGTGGACCTTCAACTTTCACATTTTTACTGCTATGGAAGCATTATCTTAGAATAGGGTTTTAATGAATGTTTTATATGTGAGCAGGTAGCTGCAAGGCATAACTAATAGTACTATAAAAAAAAAACAAAAAGAAATTTCAAAACTTAGATTTGTGATGGCTTTAGTTGTGCCTTTATTCTTCCATTTATTTGAATAATCATATCTTCCTATTCATTTATTTTTAATAACTCTGTGTTTTGTTTTTAAATATTTATATTTTTTCTTATTACTTATGAAAAGAATGTACATACTGAAGAAAATCGTGTAATTTTCTTTTCCTTATTACTTTCTGCTGCAGAGAAAAAAGCTTAGATGATCAGTAACTATGCAAACATTCAATAATTGGCTTTCCTAAGTCAACTAGAATTAGGGTTAGTAGTCTATATAAGCATGCTATTGTACTCCTATGGAGACAAGTTTATGATGAATAAAATATATTTGAATTTTTTCCAATGGTTTGGCGCTAACTAGCCAACTCTAGGTGCTGACTTCCAGTTTGTTTTTATTGTTTCTATTCTACAATTTTTATGTTGCATCAAATTTGGTTTAGTCCTGCATTATTTTGATATCAGAGCTGTTTTTCTGCATCAGAACTACATGTAATTCACACATATAGACCAATTGGTACGAAATGGATTGCAGCTTGACCAACTTAAACCACATTTATGAGAAGTTGGCATGTTGGACGTAGTAATTTGATGGTTGAAATATCCACTGCATAACAGTTCGCCACTAAGTTTCAATTCAATCTAACATATTTTTTAGATACAATATATGATATATAAGTAGTTGAACCAGTTAATTGTTAGCTCATCCACCAAAGCTAACATAGAAAGTTAATTTTGGCATTATGGCCTTCTGCTCAATAATATGCATCAAATTAGTACTACTAAACTTGCTTACACTTATTGGCCTAAAATTTTACAATATGGTAATTTTGCCTATTAATTTACGCAACTTTGTAGGGTGCCAACACCAATATGATATGACAGCATTGTGTATGCATTGGTTCTCATGTACGGAGAAACATGCAGCATGTAGTATTAAGCATGTAGTCTTATCCTTTCTGGACCTGAACCATCAATCCTTCAGTTTGATGCCTTTTATGATGATGTAGATCCAGGATGCGTGGAATACTATTGATCAAACATGTATTAAGGTCATAAAGTTACTCCATTTCTGGCCAAAATAGAAAATTTTAATGTCAAATTGTTCATTTATTAAAATATAAAGTCGTAATCACCAATAAGCAGTTTTGGTGACTTTGCTATTCTTGAGCTTGTTTGTTTGTTAATGTCCTTAAGTATATAACCCAGCACATATAACCAAGATAAATGATATATTTTTACTGGCTTTTTATTTCCAAAAAAAATTATTGAATTGTGATTTATGGTTTCCCTCTCTCCACTCCCATCCCTCTTTGTTCAAAAATTAATATAAGCTTAATTTTTTGATTCAATGCAAAATAAACCCCAATGTTTACTTTTCTCTCTCTTTTTTCTTTGACGTTAACTATATTATATATTCCTTTTTTTTATGGGAAATATCTTTTCAATGTTTTCATTTTAGTCTCACAACTCTTGGTTCCAAGTCCTAATCATGACCTTATGCATGGACAATTCATATTTTTATTTTGAGAGTTGTAAGAATTAAGCTAATAGCCAAATATCCTTGGAGTAGCAGGCACATATGGCTCCTTATGAAACAAAAGAAATTAAGCAACAGCCTAACTAATCTAACTCGTTAATTTCTAAACTACTATAAATTTAAGAAGTAAACCAAGTTTAACATTTGTAATTTTAGATGAGGCTGCCACTTGCCAGTGTGCCTTAATTAGAAGGTGCTGCTACAGTAGCTCATAGTCACGGATACAGCTATATATTTTATGCGAGATGTGTTTCTAGAGAAGCAATTTGTAGCAATAAGCAAAGAACATCATTTAATTAGTCTGAAGACTCTGAACTCTGAAATCTCAATAGCACCAGGTACAAAAAGGCTTGAATGTCAAACAAAGTTCACTTACTTTTCACAGAAGTGGTTCTTTGAAGCAATGAAATTATACTTTTTACAAGAAAAAGCATTCAAGAGGATGACTATTAGCTAACTTATCAGGAATCTCTTGTATATCCTTGACTCGCAATATTTGCATTTTAAATAAGCTTAAGGACATTAACAAACAATCTAGTAAAATATAGAGTAGGCATTATTTAATGCCCCAAATCTTGGATCTGGTATTTAATCAAACAATCTAGTGAATGAATGAGCATCCAGCTCTCTAATTTACAAATGGGATCTTTCACTAAGCCTTTCCAATAAGATTAAAGGGCCTCCAGTAATTGTGAAATTTGAATCAACATATGACCTGATCAGATACAATGCACTTGTAATTTATAACATGATCCCTTATGTCAAATACAAAACTGTTTTCAATCAAAAGCTTCTCTAGCAGTTGACAAAAAGTGACTCAAGGATGTTCAATTGCATCCAAACCAGGTTTACATCAACCGTAGAGGTAGTTAATATAACATTAAATTATAAAATCAAGTTTCCAAAAAATTCAATCATCAAATTATAAAATTACTGTCATTCTAGTGACCGAAAAATATCTTGTAGTGAAGTATTTCTAGCATTTTCTATTATTTTTGAACGTTGTTCATTTTCATCTAAAAGCACTAGATTTGAAGCCAACTTGTATCGAATACGTTCCGACCAGCTATCCTGCAAAAAGTAACTAAAATAATCCTGAAACAAAAAAAAATGACCAAAATACCCCCTGAAACGTAAAAAATTGGCTAAAATACCTTTAAACCTAAAAAATGACCAAAACAACACCGAAGCTTGAAAATTGACGAAAATAACCCCGAAACCTAAAAATGACCAAAATACCCTCTAAACCTAAAAAATGACTAACATACTCCTGAAACCTAAAAAATGACCAAAATACCATCAAACCTATAAAGTGATAAAAATACCCCTAAACCTTTGAAATGACCCAAATAAACCCAAAACCTCTAAAATTCCCACAAACAACCTGAAACCTCTAAAATTACCAAAAATACCCTAAAACCTCTAAAACGACCAAAATACCTCTAAAACTATAAAACAAGCAAAATACCCCGCAAAATATCAAAAATGACCAACATACCACTAATCCTATAAGATGAGCAAAATACACCCAAAGCCTCTAAAATTACCAAAATAGGGGTTTGGGGTATCTTAGTCATTTTTTAGGTTTATTGGGCATTTTGGTCATTTTTTATGTTTAGGGAGTATTTTAGTCATTTTTTATGTTTAGGGAGTATTTTAGTCATTTTTTAGTTTTAGGGGGGATTTTGGTAATTTTTTGGGTTTAGGTTGTATTTTTATCGACTTACAGGTTTAAGGGGCTTTTTTGTCATTTTATAGTTTTCGGGGTATTTTGGTCATTTTTTAGGTTTTGAGGATATTTTGGTCATTTTGAGGTTTAGGGGTTATTTTGGTCATATTTAGGTTTCAGGGGGGTATTTTAGTTAATTTTTAGGTTTCGAAGGTGTATTGATCATTTCTTAAGTTTAGGGGGTAATTTGGTCATTTTTAGGTTTAGGGGGTATTTTGGTCAATTTTTAGGCTTCGAGGTTCTTTTGGCCATTTTTTAGGTTTCAGAGGTATTTTGGTAATTTTTTAGGTTTCGGAAATTTTTGGGGTTTAGGGGATATTTTGGTCATTTTTAGGTTTTGGGGGTATTTTGGCCTTTTTTTTTGAGTTTCAAGGGTATTTTTGGTAACTTTTAGGTTTCAAGGGTATTTTGGTCATTTTTGGGTTTCGTTGGTATTTTGGTCAATTTTTTTTGGGTGTTGGGGGTATTTTTGGTAATTTTAGGTTTCAAGGGTATTTTGGTCATTTTTTATGTTTTGATGGTATTTTGGTAATTTTTAGGTTTCGGAGGTATTTTGGTCATTTTTTAGGTTTAGAGGGTAATTTGGTTATTTTTAGGTTTTGGGGGTATTTTGGTCAATTTTTAGGTTTCGAGGTTATTTTGGCCATTTTTTAGGTTTCGGAGGTATTTTGGACACTTTTAGGTTTTAGGGAAATTATGGTCATTTTTTGGGTTTCGTTGGCATTTTGGTCATTTTTTTTTTGGGTTTTAGGGGTATTTTTGGTAATTTTAGGTTTGAAAGGTATTTTGGTCATTTTTTATGTTTTGACGGTATTTTGGCCAATTTTTAGGCTTCGAGGTTATTTTGGCCATTTTTTAGGTTTCGGAGGTATTTTGGACATTTTTTGGGTTTAGGGGATATTTTGGTCATTTTTAGGTTTTTGGGGCATTTTGGCCTTTTTTTGGGTTTCAAGGGTATTTTGGTAACTTTTAGGTTTCGGGAGTATTTTGGTCATTTTTATATTTCGGGGGTATTTTGGTCATCTTTAGGTTTTCGGGGTATTTTGGTCATTTTTTAGGTTTTAGGGAAATTTTGATCATTTTTTATGTTTCGGGGGTATTTTGGTCATTTTTGGGTTTCGTGGGTATTTTGGTCATTTTTTTTGGTTTTGGGGGTATTTTGGTAATTTTAGGTTTCGGGGATATTTTGGTTATTTTTTATGTTTTAGGGGTATTTTGGTAATTTTTAGATTTCAGGGGTATTTTGGTCATTTTGGTCATTTTTTAGGTTTTGGGGGTAATTTGGTCATTTTATAGAATGTGGGGGTATTTTGGTCATTTTTTGGGTTTCAAGGGTATTTTGGTCATTTCTATGTTTCGGGGGTATTTTGGTTATTTTTTTTTAGGTTTTGGGGGTATTTTGGTAATTTCTAGGTTTCGAGGGTATTTTGGTCATTTTTTAGGTTTTAGGAGTATTTTGGTCATTTTTTATATTTCGGAGGTATTTTGGTCATTTTTGGGTTTTAGGGCTATTTTGGTCATTTTTTTGGGTTTTGGTGGTATTTTGGTAATTTTATGTTTTAGGGGGTATTTTGGTCATTTTATTGTTTTGGGGGTATTTTGGTCATTTTTAGGTTTCGCGGGGTATTTTGGTCATTTTTGTAGGTTTCAGGGGTATTTTGGTCATTTTTTGGGTTTTGGGGGTATTTTGGTCATTTTGTAAGTTTTTTGGTTATTTTGGTAGTTTTGAGGTTTTGAGGTATTTTGGTCATTTTTAAAGATTTTAGAATACTTTGGTCATTTGCACTTTAGGGGCATTTTGGTAATTTTGATAAATGGGTAATTGGGTGGGTTGGGGTTTACCCATAATAATTGGGTTGGGTTGAGTTTGAGTTAGAAGCAATTAGTTAAATGAGTTATAATGGGTAAATGAGTTTTATATACCCAACCCAATTTTGCCCACCCCAAACCCACCCATTTGACACCCCCACTCAAATGTGAGAAGAAAATAATGAAACCACCAAATGTGATAAAAGAACTATTACATGTGATATTGAAACTACACAATGTGAGGATGAAACCGTCAAATGTGAGAAAAAAATAATAGAACTACCAAATGTAACAAAAGAACTGTCAAATGTGATGTTAGAACTGCACAATGTGATGTTAGAACTGCACAATGTGATGATGAAACCGTCAAATATGAGAAAAAAAGTAAGGGAACCACTAAATGTGACAAAAAAACTAACACATGTGATGCTAGAACTGCACAATGTGAGGATGAAACCATTAAATATGAGAAAAAAATAAGGGAACCACCAAATGTGACAAAAAAACTGACACATGTGATATTGGAACTGCACAATGTGAGGATGAAACCGTCAAATATGAGAAAAAGGTAAGGGAACTACTAAATGTGACCAAAAAACTGACACATGTGATGCTGGAATTGCACAATGTGAGGATGAAACTGTCAAATGTGAGGATAGAACTGTCAAATGTGAAAAAAAGTAAGGAACCACCAAATGTGAGAAAAGAACTGTCACATGTGTTGTTGGAACTACACAATGTGAGGATAAAACCGTCAAATGTGAGAAAAAAAATAAGGGAACTACCAAATGTGACAAAAAAACTGACACGTGTGATATTGGAACTGCACAATGTGAGGATAGAACCGTTAAATGTGAGAAAAGAAAGTAAGGGAACTACCAAATATGAGAAAAGAACTGTCACATGTGATATTGGAACTGCACAATGTGAGGATAGAACCGTCAAGTGTGAGAAAAAAATAAGTGAACAATCAAATGTGAGAAAAGAACTACCACATGTGATATTGGAACTGCACAATGTGAGGATAGAACAGTCAAATGTAAGAAAATAAAGTAAGGGAACTACCAAATGTGAGAAAAGAACTGTCACATGTGATGTTGGAACTGCACAATGTGAGGATAGAACCGTCAAGTGTGAGAAAAAAATAAGGGAACCACCAAATGTGAGAAAAGAACTGTCACATGTGATGTTGGAACTGCACAATGTGAGGATGAAACCGTCAAGTGTGAGAAAAAAATAAGGGAACCACCAAATGTGAGAAAAGAACTGTCACATGTGATATTGGAACTGCACAATGTGAGAATGGAACCGTCAAGTGTGAGAAAAAAATAAGAGAGTCACCAAATGTGAGAAAAGAACTGTCACATGTGATGTTGGAACTGCACAATGTGAGGATGAAACCGTCAAATGTGAGAAAAAAGTAAGAGAACCACCAAATGTGAGAAAAGAACTGTCACATGTGATGTTAGAACTGCACAATGTGAGGACGGAACCATCAAATGTGAGAAAAAAGTAACCTGGTGTAGCAGGTTACCTATTAGGTGGGTACCGTACCCCCCTTTTTTTTGGGGGGGTACGGTAGAATTACTCTTGTCAAAGTAGTCTACACGTTAAGAAAGAGTGAAAGACTCAAAAACTTGCTAAGCAATGCTTGCTGAACTGAAGAGAAGGTTATGCATTTAATGGAGAAAGATTATGCTGGCAATAGTGATTAATTAGCAGAAAGACAAGGTTAATGCTATTTGACAAACTAATTCTGCTATCAAGTTGTTGAGCCAATTATTATTTTTTATTTATTTTTATGACGAATATTGGGCCAATTATTAATCCTTAATAGTTGTTGGGCAAAATATTAAAGAATGGACCAAATATAAATGGGATGCATGTGACAATTTAATAAAGAAAGCATGCTAATGGCACGTGACATGAAAATTGTGGGAATGTTGACTCTCAACGATTATAAAAGACTAGTTGTGAACCCATGTACAAAATACTATGTATTATAAGACCTAATGAAATTTAGAAATAAAAAATTGAGTTAATAGTATGCATATTATAGACATTTTGCAAAATACGTTGCATTTAATAAAAATTAACGGTCACAGTAAAATAAAATACAATGGGAAGAAATCTTTTACTTATATGCTTTTCCATGGTTTAGAAGTGTTGTCTAACTTATAGTCAAGTAGGCCAGTAGTTTAACTTGGTCATTTTAGGAGCTTTTTAGTCACTTAGAATTTCTCATTCACCTTAGTTGTTTACTTGTGCATATTTCAAAAATCTTATTAAGTTTAATGTTTTCGTACCCCAAACCCTTAATCTTCGATGTCAAATAACACTTCAAGCTAATAATAATATTTTGAGAATGATCTTGAAGTTAAACAATAATTCATTCATAACCATCTCTAAAAGAGATAATTAAGAAATTGAATTAATTTTTTGTTCAAACACAAGGTTTGCCCTTTGACTAACTATTCTGCAATCTTCTGTCATGTTTTTTTTTTTTTTTGTCATGTTATTCTAATCAGATGGTGTAAAATGTAAATTAATAATTTTTTATATTTTTTATCTATATATATATAGTATAATTTAAATTTATAATATTATTTGCTTCATAATGATTGCCCTTATTATCAGTCTTATTTGATGACAATAAATTTTACTGATTAAGTTAACGAGAACCCACAATTAATAGTGCTAAAGTACACTTTTAGGACTTGTATGTACGAGGTTTGTATCAACTGATCAACTAATCTCTTTTATAAAAAAAAAAAAATTATAATGGTAGATAAGAATATTTTAGAGTTGTTAAGATAATTATACTTCTTCTTTTTTTAAGGTAATTATAATTATACTTCAGAATTTTTAAGTTGGATTAAGATTTTTAAAAATTCTTATGATAACTTTATGGTAGAGTCTTAAAAGTTTTATCTATCATTTAAAAATAAGATCTTACTGTATCACCAACATTTTTAAAAAATGATTATCAATTTATCACTATCACCACCATTTAAAAAAAAAAAAATTGATTATCACTACTATCATATAATTATAGTATTTAACTTATTCATAGGACATAAAGGTTATTCAAAACTTGGGTTAGTATGTTTTGTCATCACTTATTTTTAGTTTTTTTTTTTAAAGAATTTCACAAATTTATATAAAGTGGAATGCATTTTACATTTTTTATGCTGTTAAAAGATTTAAAATAATAATAATATCCTTTATGGAGGGATCTTAGTCTGAGGATTTTGCAATGATGTGATGAATTTTGATTTAATAGGGATCTTAGTTTAAGGATATTATTGTGATGATGAGATGAATTTTGATTTCATGACATAGGCCTGTGGTTTTTGGTAGGCTTGTCCACGGGTCGATCTAGGTCGGGTTTGTGCCCAACCCGAAATCGACCCAATTACTTCGGGTCTACCATTTCTAGACCTGTTGCTAACCGGTCAAAGGGGTTAGTTCGGGCTGTCGGACCTCGCCGGAGACCAGTTGGTTCTCGATCGGAGTTGAAATTTGTTAAATTACACCGAAATCTGCTGAAATCCACCAGATTTTGCTGAAATCCACCAAATCTGTACCATATCAGGCTGAAAATGTTGAAAACTAGCCAGATCTCGACGAGATCTCGCTGGATCTCACAAAGATCAGACCATTTCTTGACTGATTGGACTAAAATCACTAACGAAACGCTCCCATTAACGAAAAAACAACGACTTTTTCCGGTGTAATGCAGTTGGGTCGGTTTTTCTCGATTTTTCATGATCAGACTTGTCAACTGACTCGCCAGTCTAAGGTTCTAGGGGCGGTGACCCGCTGCCGACACGTCACCGGCGTCAAATCGGCCGGTTCTTGGATAGGATCGGCTAGGTTGGCGGGTTGATTTGGACACCCCTAGTTTTTGGCATTGTGGGGATATATTTTTGTTGAAACGCCCTGTAAGGCCATAACAAGTAACATGAACTGTCTTCAGCTAAAAAAAAAAAGTAATATGAAATTATGAACTATCTTCATTCATTAAGTAAATAATAATCAGTTTGAGTTAAATGTTCCTATAAGAATATATAAAACAAAAGCAATTAAGAAAAAAAAAAAAAAGATAAAAAGAACTATCCAGAGCAATTAAGAATGAATATAGTAACAAATCCAAATAATTTATATGCCAGAAAGCATGGATACTTCATTTAGGATGCCATACTCGTGTCATACCAATTTTTCAAAAATTACTTAGTGTCTGTATTCGTGTTTGTGCCGTACTCGTTTTGTATTCGTTAACTGGCTCTTTTATGTAATAATTGTTCAGAAATTGCTTTTTTATATTATAATTCTTCAGAAATTGCTCGTATTATCGTGTTATACTCATGTCTGTATTGGTAGCATAATGAATGGGATTTAATTTGTAACCGGGTTGTGATTTTAAATTTGATTTCAACTGGGTCAGTTTGCTTTAGATTTGATCTAAAGTGGAAACTAGTTATTGTAATTTTTTTAATTAAAAAAATGTCATGTCATTAAAAAAAGGTCAAATCATTATTTTTTTAGTCACTTAAATAACACCACTAACGGCAGTTAGTATTGTATTTATAATAATAATAATAATAATAATAATAATAATAATAATTGATTTATAATATAACATTATTCCTTATGTTTAGTTTGTTTGACAAAAATTGAAAAAAAAAAACCATAAAAAATTAAATATTTGTGAATTCACTAAACTTAGCCATTATTATTTAGGTATCTTAACTTCGGGAAATTATTGTGTACTCCCGGAGTACCATAAATGTATATTCCCTCATTTTACATGAATGGTAAGTTCTACTAATTAAATTCATGGTGGGACCCACTATTCATTTGAGAGGAGAGATTACGCATTTATGGTACTCCGGGAGTACCTAATAATTTTTTCTTAACTTCTTAGTGATATTATATATATAACCAACATTGTTGAGGATTTTAGTTAACTTAATTGGTAAAGTCTTTGATGGTTGAATAAGAGATATGAGATTTAATCCCCGCCTACACCAGAAACTGATTAGTGTTTTGGTTTAATAATAAAAAACTATCATAAGAAGCAAACACCATAGGTTAAAACGATTTATAAAAAAAAAAAACATTGTAATATTTATTCTATATAATTAAAAAGATTAATAATATGATAAACAAATTTTTTTATATTAATTATTTTAAGCGGTTCGTTAATTATTTAAGTATAATGAGATTTTGGTGTCAGTTTTCTAAGATATATATGATAAAAAATTGATTAGAAATATGGTATTCTTGCACAAATTTAGTAACTTTTGCAACAATGGAACTATGGAAACAAAGTTCAACAAAAGAAAAATAATAATAATCTATATATATCTAAAAGTTAAAGCGTAACATTTAATATTGCTACACTTTCGTTGAGCCACATCAACAGCCATGTCATCATCATTTTTTTTTCAAATTTTACCTAAATTGTTTAACATTTAAAGTGAATTAAAAACTTTAATATATTAAAATCAAAATATCATATTTATCTTATTTTTAACTATTCTTATTTATTATTATACTTTCTTCAACCTTTCTCATTCCATTTTAACTTTTCATGTCCCCACTATTTTCTAACTTAATATCACTATTCCCCTACCCCTTTATTTTCTTCTATTTTTGTCTCTTCTTATTCTTAGTCTCTTACTATAAATTCGTTATTTTCTCAATCATTCCATGCATAATTTTCTGTTTTTCCACACACAAAATCTCTCTCTCTCTCTCTCTCTCTCTCTCTCTCTCTCTCTCTCTCTCTCTCTCTCTCTCTCTAATTTTTGGTGTATTTTTTAATTTTGAACTTTTTTATTCTTTACAATTCTACTTTGAGTTGATACTATTTAATTTTGTGTTTTATGTTGTCATCTTTTTCATTCTTATTTGATTGTAAAATGTTATCTTATTGTTTTATAAAAATAGTATATAATCATCATTGCAAGGAAGACATGCATTTTTTATCATTGGTTTGGTCATTCTTTTTATCATTGTCATAATTCAGGTTGACCCCAAACTTCTTCACTTGGAAACCTCCGCTTATGTGTATTATTGAGTATGTTATTTCTATGCATAATTTTCTATTTTCTCAAACAAAAATATGTTATCTCTCTCTCTCTCTCTCTCTCTCTCTCTCACACACACACACATATATATTTTGAGTTTTTGTGGATTTTTTTTTTTCTTGCATCTCTACTTTAGGTTAGTGGATTTTTGTATTCTTCAAAATTCTAAGGGGTTGATATGATTTATTTTTGTGTTTCAAGCTGTTTCTTTTTTATTCTCTTTGGTTGTTTAATGTTATCCTATTACATTATAAATAATATCATATTATTCTATTACATAGCATAACTAAAATAATTTGGTGTTTATTGCTATACATTTCATTCTTACTATTTTTCTTTTAATCTTATTTTATTCAAAATTTAAATTCAGCCATATCCTCCATATTATTAAATTATTTATATTTTCTATCATTTTTTTATTTTAAATAATTAAACATAAAATATTTTACTTAAATTCAAATAAATAAAAATTGTTCTCATAAAGTCTTCCCATGAAATACTACAATGCATCTATAGAAAAATGGAATACAAAACACATGCTATTTTAGAAACACTAAATAATGCTATTTTAGAAACACTAAATAATAATAATAATAATAATAATAATAATAATAATAATAATAGAAAATCAAACCAAACATATCATAAACAAACTAATAGTTATGGATACACTAAGTTAATGGCAATAAAATGGAATAAAAAAATAAATAAACGATACAATGCATATTTAGTACATTAGATTTATCATCAAAAAATCAAACGTTAATTAGTAACCGTTAATTGGAAAACAAAGAGCTTGACAGGAGGAGTAAAAAATTAATTAAAGATGATCTTACGAATGTCAATAAAATCAATCGATACATTCACTTAATTAAATCATATAATCAACAATTAAATACAATCATACAAAATTTAAACTTAAAACTAATCAAAATCTAATACGAAAAACCATATTTCTTATCAAAACTAAAAAGAAGATGTTCTTCAATAATAATAGAAATATATAAGAAATAAAGATGGAAAATTTCAAAATCTCATTTTTGATATTTCATTTAACATTATTTAGGCAAAATTAAGACAAGATATAAGAATAGTTTTTAACTTCCATAGAATCAAATATTTTCCACATTATTTCAAAACTTATGGAAAAGAAGGTTTACATATAGCATGCAAAATGCTTTTAATTGACTTAGAGATGTACAAATTAGTCAACCAACTATGGTAGAATTAAGGTTTCAAAATTTAAATAAAACAATTCCACAACAAAAAAAAAAAAAAAAAATTGCAGTAAATATGATTATGAAATGCATTTCTTTTCATTAAATTAGTTCAAATTACAAAATAATGATAATAATAAAGCCACCCTTAAAAAAAAATCACGTGCAACATGCAGGTCCACGATTAGTAACAATAAAATGTAAAACAATTATATATATATATATATATATATATATATAGATGGATCAAATTACATGTTTTATCCACTATAGATCTATAAGCAATCTAATGGGTAAAAAAAAAAAAAAACACTATCTTACTTAATTAATATAGCATTTTTTCCTCTCTCTTATTTATTCCTATAAATTATGAAATTCTATCATATTTAGTATTTTCTCTCTCTTGCTAAATCATTGTAAAAGAAATTCTCTCATGTTTTCTTACCATGGCTTCCTTTTGTCATAATTAAAAGAAGAGTAATGATAGAGATAAACAATTTTACAAAAAAAATTTCAAAGTATTGATGTGGCACGGTCCACATTAGCTTTTAAAAATAATTATTGAAGGATATTTGTATCTTACTTATCAAAATGATATTTGCATTTTTTTTTGTAAGCATGAAACAAGCATGTTTATATCAATCACAATATTATGCAATTTTCAAATTTGTAAAAACATATAATATGATCTGATAGAGAACTGAGATACAACTTCAATATCGTCCATGAAAGTCGTCCAGGACAAGGCCGGGAAAGCGGTGGTAAAATCCTAGTCCTTTAAAAGCTCATTCATGAAGGAAGATGCTTGGACGAGCTTCGCACGGTCAAGTTTTACAAAACCGCTCTGTCTCGTCCAAATGAGCCATTAACCTCGTCCATAGAAGAACGACATTCCTTGGAAGCGAGGTACACTCATCAAGAAGACCCCTAAACAAGCCCTTGACACTTGGGAAAATTCTCAATTTAGTACTACATCTCCTTATCACATGCATAACTTCAGATGATAGTTATATGAGAAAAATGTAACTCATAAACGATTGTGAAAGTTATTCTTGAACCCTTAAACCTCCTCTAATTTAGAAGAGGTTACAAGTCTAATAATCGTTTTCAGAATACGCTATATAAACGCTCATTCAGACAAAACAAAAGTACGTTTTTACACTTCCAAAAAAGTTGGAACTCCAATATTTGAGAGAGAAAACTAACTTTGGCATCAGAGGGTTCTTAACCGGCGACCTCGGTCACCTTTGATCAACCGTTCTTTCTGTTTCAGGCTATCAAGGCAGTCGCTAGTTCTTCGAAATCCGAAACATTCAGCCAACTGATTTTCTTCGCATCATCATGATCAAATTATTACACCACTCTTATTGTCTTTCTATGTTTGTCTATTAAATAAAACACTAAAGATTACAAATTATTCCACCTCTCTACAATGTTATTATCTTTCTAATTTGCCTAGAAAATTTCAATTATTTACAAATAAAATTATTGAAATATTGGAGGAAAGTAATATAATCTTAGTCAAGAAAAAACCTTTTCACCAACATCTTCCTTAACACGTATTAACAATTAAGAAAGTATAAAATCATGCTTTCTTTCAAAGCAAAATGACGTGATCATAGCGATCTTGATCCATCATACTACACCATTCTTTGTGGGATTGGGGGTGGAGCAAAGCTTTGGATTTTGTTGGGTGGCAGTGATAGCTTCTTTTAGATTGTATACCCTTTATCTAGAATATTTCTTCTAAAACATGTTTTGATAGGTTGGAAGGCAGCTATTTTAACACAGATAGTATAAATCTCTTGTTACAGACAAATTTCTAAAGTTCCCATGATATCAGTACTAATGGGTATTCTCTAGACATGTACAACTTCGAACCTCTTGTACGACTCAAACCTTACGTTGTAATCCAAAGGTTCAAAACAAGCCATTGATATGTAGTTGATTCTCGTGAAACAAATGACAAAGAGAGGACAGAATGAGTTGATTTTCGAAAAACAGAGAGAATCAAAATGAGAGAGACTGAGAGTGGTATGATTTCGTTGATACGAGTTCAAGGGATGTATAGATACATGTGTGCTTATCCGAATCCTATTAAGTTAAGGATTTTGTGGTTAAGTAGGAATCCACAATTAATTTTAACATATTTTATTTTTAATGTATTATTTAATTTATTGACATATATTTCCGAAATATATTAATTATTTATCTTAATTATTCTTTCTTCAAAAATATATTAATTATTACTTATTACCCTAAAATTTGGGATAATAACACTTACACCTTTGAAATTTTATTATTTATATGTATTAACTAAACTTCACCTATATGTCAAAAAAAATTATGAAAGGTAGTTTAGCACTTTGGTCTTTTGTAAAAAACAAAAATACCATATTAAGAAAAGAAATCAACAAACAGAATATCTTCCATAATTTATTTGTGATTATTTCATACTTGTGTTTTGGAATGTATATCAATTATTAATTTGAAATAGGTTAAATTATTTATACTTTTATCATTCGGAAACCAACATGAATATAATTGTTTCTTGGATTTGAAAAAATGACAAAGTTTGACTACAAACTTAGTAATAGCTAATAACTACAACTCCCACTAAAAAAAATTAATGTGTCTATGGCTCCGCTTGGAAGTTCATAAGGGAAGGGAATAGAATAGAATGAAATGATCATAAGGGAATAGAAAAGAATGGAATGGAATAGAATAAATTTAAGTAAGGGAAAAGAATGGAATGAAATGGAATGGAATTAAGTAACCTTGATTGGATGTTTTAAAATAAAAGAATGGAAAGGAATGAAAATGAATGGAATGTAAATAATCTTGTTTGGGAGTAACATGGAGGGAATGGAATGGAATGGAATCATTTTATTGCAATATTAATATTAGACCCCTGTTTTAAAATAAATTGTTGAATAAATAGGGATATTTTGGGAGTTTTAATAAAAAATTCATTAAATCTAATTCCATTCCCTCTCATTCCTCCCAATTTCGGGGGGAATGAAAATTTGAGCTTTTAAGGGAATAGAGAGGAATGAGTGTTCCCTCCTATCCATTCCATTCCCTCCCACTTAAACTCCCAAACGAGGGAATGAATTTTCCATTCCCTCTATTAAAACTCCCAAGCAAGGGCATGGAAGAATATTCTAAAATTATTCTTTTCATTCATTTCCATTCCATTTCATTCCCTCCTCTCAAGCGAGGCCTATATATTTTTAAAATATAATAGTTAAATTATATATTTTTTATAATTATAGACTACGAAAACATATTTGCTATGAATAATTATAGACTACGAAAACTTGAAATATCATATTTTCTTGGCAACCAAACCTTGCTTAAGGTTATTTGGAATTTGAATTGATAGTGCTTTTCAATCATTGTGAGTGAGAGATCACACAAAAGGTTCTGTGAAAGCAACTCAACGGTGCGTTCTATTGATATTTGAATTTGATGGCAGTTTCACATTGAATTTGAATATAAAAGTAGTAGTTTTTGATTGTTGTGATATATATCGGAGGGAAAAAGGTTATGCATTACACACACGCGGTTGCTTTTCCTGCATTATCTATTTATCTTGTTAACTTAATTGTGCATTAGGTTATTTGATCATTGAATTGATAGCTTTGACATTAATTTTGAATGTGAAAGCAGTGATTTTTGTATGGAAAGTAGTGGTTTTCAAGTAAACCACTACTTGATTCAGCAAAAAAGAAGTAAACTACAACTTGAATGAGGAAGGTCTTTTTTGTATTATCAAGAATGATGTAAGACGCGGGGTAATGGTTTGCAGGAAAGAGAAGTGCTCTCTCCTCAATGGGATGCTGTGTAATAGATGGAATATCGCCTTTCCAGTCTTTGATTTGGGTAATTTTACTTTTTCTCAGGGTTCTTTTGGTTGTTTAGCTGATAGCTAGCTAGCTGATTAGCAGCGGTTAGTTGTTAATGGTTTGGTTGTAGCATTCTTTTGTTGCTTGTTTCTGGTTTGTTTTGGGACCTTTCTGCAAATTCCTTTGTTCAATTTATAAAATGTTAACCCTTTAATCAAAAAGGAGAAATTTGATTAACTGGCTATCTACATCTACATACACAAAGCAAATTCCTTTGTTCAATTAATCAAATGTTAACCCTTTAATCAAAAAGGAGAAATTTGATTAACTGGCCATCTACATCAACATACACAGTCTGATAATTTAAAGTTGTGGGGATTGATGCAAAAGGCTATTTTGGTGATGCTCAGCTATTGAGTTTAGTCAAAGGAATGAAGTGTATTAAAAAAAAAAAAAAAACTTGTTTACATTTGGACATAGATGCAATTCAGTCAACCAAATCAGCAGATGATAATCTTGAGTTACATCTGGTCATCATATGTAATTTACCTTGTCTCAGCAAGGTTATCTGCAGGAATCAGCACAGTTGAATGCCTCCATTCTTCTTCATGGCTTCCTTCAAATATTGATCAAATGTATCCAACCCCACCTGTACCAAGCTAATCGATAACAGTAACTGGTTTAAGAGTCATTAACATATCAGATCATAATTAGAAAGGTCCAACCCCTTTTGGGGTTTTCTTTAATAACCAAAAGGAGAAAAACAAAGAACAAAATAATGCTATACTTTACAACTATTCGTGTAACGGATAATGAAAAATCTATCACATAAGTGACAGGGATAAACCCAGACATATTAAACAGTATCAAGCTAAAGTAATGAAAGCTTGATCAATCATTGAAATTCTCAAATTAGTAAGAAGTCTTTTCATTATTATGTGACTAATCCATGAAAATCTCAACTCTAAAATGTTGCACTGCCTACATATCCAATCCCGTGCCTCAATATACACCTCTATCCAAATTAGAATAGGACGAAAATATAATCACCCCATCTAAACAGATTACAAGATAAAATTTTATTATAAAACATGGTGTAGCATTAGCATTTTGTAAAAATAGAGAATATTTGGTGGTCCCACTGCAATTTCACTGTTCCATCAATTGTTTATATAGAATCTACTAAACAAATTGATTATTTGGAAAGAAACTGATTTAAGTAGGGAGATCTCACTGTGATACACAAATAGAATCATTTATTGGATTTCAAACAGTGAATTGTTTCATAAATTTTAATGATAATGACAAATGAAAGTGAAATAGGGCCTTTCAAGTTCAAGTTTAACCAAATAAGCAGTTGATAGTCTACACAATTTTACATTTGCATCTTCTGATGTGGGTCGATGTTTAGCGCTCAACTTGCTCAGCTAAAACAATCATATGTTAAGCTTGTTATGCTTTGGAAGTCTTACATTGGTGCAGAAAGGCAATATAAACTGCCCAAGCAGAGTGAGATTAGGCAATGCGACGATTAAAACTAGTATATATGCATATTTTCACTTGTAAGGAGGTGAAATGTAACACTAAAACAATCTTCTGATCCAATGAGAGGAGTTTTACTAAATCTAAAAGTTCATTGATAATAGAATATAATTTTGGTTTATAAGAAGACAAAAATGAGTTGTTGATTCAAATATTGAAGAGATGAATATGTGGCGGGACAAGGGGAGGAGAGGTGTTAAGAAATTCCCTTTTCATCTTTAAAATGGAAACGTAACTCTTCACACTTACGTATGCTTAAATAAAGAAACAAGTACAAATATGCAGATGCAGCTAGTAAGCTGCATACTCACAAGAACAACAAAGTGACGAGCAGAACAACACAACAGAAGCTGAATCCTAGCTATATAACAGCTCATGCCTCATTACGTTTTCAAGGATTTTTATTAAGCGAAGAAAGAGGACTTCCACATCTACAGCTTAAATCTCTATTCCAAACTGAATTAATGAAGTTGCCTTTGGCTTCCACTCAAGCTTTGACCTGCCATCTTCTGGCTTTGATAATGCTCTCCTCAGCCTCGATCTGACCACTACAAATCTAGACTACTGTCTGCATCATACGCAACTCTAAAAATATAACTTATATTTACAACATTCCATCAAAGATGTCAACCCCTTTAAGGCCTAACAACCCCGCAGCACCACCCCACCCCCCCAAAACCTCTCTTTTAAAGGCACACAAACAAGCTTCCAAGCCACTTTAGCCCTCAGACCTGACTTACAATTTCCCTTGTGCAGATAATTCTAATTCTGTGATATATTTTAATGACCTATATAGGCAAAATGAAGACACTGGCCCAATGTACCTAAATATTGTATATAAAAGATTGAATAAATTGAATTCTTCATTCAGATGAAAGCTTTTTTGCAGCGCATGAATAATCCTTGGAGTAACGTTTTCCATTAAGGGGCACAATCCTAAGCACTCAATCTACCAAAAATTAGAGGCATTCCCAAGTACCATAAGCCATGTTAGAATTGATGAATTTTGACCCGTTTAAGCAACATGTTGGGTAATAATTGACTCATATAGTAGTGACTATCAAAAGATAAACTACAAGAAATAAACTACAAGAAAGATTAATGTTAGCTTAACTAATTAATGAAATTCTCATATCAACAAGATGCCATTAATTATTATATGACTAATCAATGAAATCTGGTGTCTAAACTCTCTAATCTCATTTAATGCGTAAATTACATATATTTCATATGGAATGATTCAAAGAGAAAGTCACAAAGAAAACTAAGAAAAAAAGAACCGTAAACTTAAAGTTGCACAACCTATGAATCCAAACCTAAACTATTTAAGTTTCACTACACCACTCTTTCCAAATCAGAATAGGACAACAACATAATTACCCCATCTGAACAACCGACTAAAACAAAAGCTCTAAACATTGTTTCCTTATTGATGCTCATTAATCAGTTTGCAATTCTGATTCCGAATCCATATCCAAATGAGCAGCGGTTTCTTCACCAATCACTTCAGTCTTCACGACTTCAACGTGGGCTATCACCACAAAGTTCTCGGCTCCAAAAGACGCAGAAGCAGCCATGACGAAGGATTCCATCATTGGACTGAGAGAGTCGCAAAGATAAGAGTCAAGCTGCAAACTCTCAAGCGTGTCCACGATGTCTAGTTTTATATTCTTTGGTGAAGCCAAAACATAACGAGGAAAATCGAGTACTTTAACTAACTCCGGATAGACAATGTCTTCAAGCGTAAACAGCTTCTCATCTTTGCTGTCGTTGGTACTGGTTTGAAGAACTTTGAGTTCATACCTTGGCTTCAGACGGATTTCCAAATATCCCATGCGTATCGGTGATGGCTCTTCTTTAGATTTGTACAGTTCAAATCTCTTGTTGGGCTCAAATCTTTTGTACGATTCAAACCTCACATTGTAATCCAAAGGTTCAAAACAAGCCATTGGTTAACTATTGTGAACACAGATCCTCGTGAAACAAAAAGAATGGCAATGACAGAAAGAATAAGAGAAACAAACTGAGAATGTGAAACAGAGAAACTCAGAATGAGAGAGACAGAGAGCGAGAATGAGAAAGACTGAAGAGTGGAATAACGTGGTTGATTGGAATACATGGGATGTATATATATGGTAATGTTTGTGTCCTTGTCCGTATGGGTTAAGGATTCCGGGGTTGGGTAGGTTTGGCTGAAATATATTAATTATTTATTTTAATTAATCTTTCTCAAAAATATATTGATTATTACTCTAAAATTTGGGATAATGACACTTATCCCGTTGAAATTTTATTATTTATACGTATTAACTAAACTTCACATATGTGTCCCAAAAAAAAATTATGAAAGGTAGTTTAGCACTTTGGTCATTAGTAAAAAATAAAAAAAACCATATCAAGAGCCTCTTTGGATTTGCTTATTTTGCTAAAATTGAAAATTTTTTTGCTGAAAGTACTATAAATAAAAGTAAAAGTTAGATAAAATAGTATAGTATGATCCATGAATAGTACCAAAAAGTGCAGTGGGATTCATGAATAGTACTAAAAATAAACAAAATAGTAAAATAAATTGACAAAATTAATCATGTCAAATGGACACTAAGAAAAGAGAAAGACAAATAGAATATATTGCATAATTTATTTGTGATTATTTCATACTTGTGTTTTGGAATGTATATCAATTATTAATTTGAAATAGTTTAAATTATTTATAATTTTATCATTTGGAAGGCAACATGAATAGAACTGTTTCTTGGACTTGAAAAAATGACAAAATTTGGTTATAAACTTGGTTAAAGCTAGAAACTTCAACTCCCATTAAAAAAAATTAATGTGTTTATATTTTTTTAAAATATAACCATTAAATTGAATATTTTATATGTTTTTAACATGTATGCCAAAATTCATGCTAATCAAATGTTATTTACTATAAACATATTTTTTATGAATAGTTATTGACTACAAAAACTTGAAATTTAAATATTTAATTAATGACACAACTATTAATTTTTTATTTTTTTGAAAATTTGCAAGCGTGAAAGATATAAAAGAAAATATTATCTAGTGGTGAGATTTATCAAAACTTACATCTAGTAAAAAAGATACTTAGTAGAGTTGTAATTATTAGCTACAACTAGGTTAGGTTTATAGTTGAACTTTGTCTTGAAAAAATGACTTCTTTCATAATTTTTGATGATTTGACACATGAAATTGATCACATGTACCTTTCATGTTCAAGTAAACCAAATAGGCCGTTGATAGTCTACACATGTTCAATTTGACTTCTACATTTACATCTTCAGATGTGAGTTGATTTTTAAGCTTATTATACTTTGAAGCTTATTATACGTTTAGACTTATTATACTAAGTCTAAAAGTTAATTGACAATTAAGGATAATATTAGTTAATAAGAAGACAAATAAGTCAATAATTGATTCAAATATTTTGTTGCTTTCTCTATATTTCACATAATAAAAATGACAGTGTTCCAAATCACAACTAAATAAATTCCTTCATCATATGCTCCAAATCCAATGTGTTGTTTTTTACTTACAGCAAATGTTGACCCTTTAGATAAGACTAGAGACAAAGTCCCAAATCCCAATAATCATACGAGAAAGAATAAGGGTTCGTTTGGATAGAACTTATTACTGAAAATTGAAAACACTGAAGCAAAATAATTTTTAAATATGTGAATAGTATCGTGAGACTCATTCTTAATGAAAAAATTACTGAAAAGTACATGAATAGTGCATGGACAGTGCTTACACAATGTATGAACAGTGCTTACACGGTGCGTGCGCAATGACTTGTCCCCTGAAGTTGAAACATGCTGCAGGAAAAAAAAAAAAAAAAATCTAAAAACGCAAACGCGTAGACATGGACGCAGATCCAAACAGATACTAAGAACTTTAAAATCAGGCAGACTTCTTTTATAACCTTATCAAATTTCTATGACAAAATCTCTTATCAAAAGTAAGTTTTTTAATATGGTTAGGGTTTACTCAAATTGGCTAAAATAGTATGCAATTGGAACATGTAGTTTGGGTTTTGTAACACCAATTATGTGAAATTATTATAGATTTGAGAGTAATCAAAGAATTGAATCTTTGAGGTAAGGGTAAGACAAATATGTGGCTTTTGATGAACTAATCATTTTGATGGTGAATCAAGGGTCCACATATAAAGTTTACATACTGTGGGTATACTAAAAAGTTAACATCTTACCATAACCTTTGGAAGGTTTATTAGAATCCCACATTGGAGAACCCTCCCACTAGCGCTTTATATGCTTTTGGAGCTTGCACTCCATTTGGGAAGTGCATTTGTGAGTGCATTTCCCAGCAAAAGCCCTCCCACTTTTATATGCTTTTGGAGAGCTC
The DNA here is from genome assembly GCA_032878915.1 of Castanopsis chinensis. Taxonomy (NCBI): domain Eukaryota; kingdom Viridiplantae; phylum Streptophyta; class Magnoliopsida; order Fagales; family Fagaceae; genus Castanopsis; species Castanopsis chinensis. The sequence continues at coordinate 1,486,154 of JAVQMG010000080.1, read as the reverse complement.
CAATATAAAGGGTTCTGATGTGGATTCTAATCCTGTACTAATTTGCCATTTCCAAGAGGCTCTGGGACCTGCACTCGGACAAATACTTTATTTAGAAAAAAAATAACCTAAGGTTTAAGCTTTGAATTGGAAGATTTAGCCTCCATTTGGGAAGTGCATTTTGTGCATTTCCCAGCAAAAGCGTTTCTTTTCAATGGGTTCTGTGTACTATTTACAGGACCTACAAATACTTTATTTAGAAAAAATAAAATAAAAAACTTCAAAACTGGGTCCCACGATATTATCTACATATTTAAAAATTATTTTATTATAGTATTTTTAGTTTTCAGCAATAGGCGGCATTCAAACAGACCTTTAATTTACTAATTTTTTGATTTATTCCACTCCCACCAACTTTTTTCGTCCTAGAGCCTTGTATAAGCACTAAGAGTCTATTTGGGAAGTGAGGAAAACTTTCAATTTATTTGATTTTGTAGTTTCTTTTTAGTACGATTCATAAGTCCCATTGTATTCTTTATCTAACTTTTAACATTTTTTTCTACATGTTTAGGTAGTTTTTAATTTCAGCTAAATAAATTGTTCTCGAATGGACCCTAATCTCCCAAAAGAATCTATCAATACAAAATCAAACTTTAGTTTAATTTTGTTAAATTAACAAAGTTACATCATCAAAAAAGCCACATAAATACATAAGTATAAATTGATACTCCAAAATAAGCTAAATTCATGAGATTAAATCCATGATTTAAGGATTAGGAAATCTGGATTTTGAGCCCAAATATACATTCAATTGAAAGAGTGTACACCTACATGGTATAGAAATACTAGTTTATACAGTCCATTAAACACGTTAGCAATTTTCATCCGACTCTTATAACAGGGGTCAAATAAAAATAAAAACTTAAAAAGATTAAAAACAAATTAACACAATTGAAAAATTAAGTATCAAATTAAAATATAATATAAAAAATATGGACCAATTTTATAACTTACCCAAAAATTTATAAAAGAATTTTCATTCACCAAACAAAACCCTTCACATCTATATTCTCAAAAAACAGCACAGTTCTCCTCGCCGTTGATCATCCAAGGTCGGGACTTCATCCAACGGCCATAAATCCACCTCGATATCTCACTTCTCCGGCAATCTCAGGAGCCTGATAATTTTGGAATTTGGATCAGAACAGCACAGTGGGATTGCTTAATTCCAGTGTAAGGACATCACTATTCCAGTTTTCGGCTTGCCTTATCCTCCAAAATCCAAAAATTTGATTAAAAACCCTGTTTGGTTGCTGAGAAACGAGAGGAATATCACTGAGAAAATAAAAAATATCAAATTTTCTTGGCAATCAAACGTTGCTTGAGGTTATTTGGTAATTAAATTGATAGTGCTTTTTCAATCATTGTGAGTGAGAGATCACACAAACGGTTCTGTGAAAGCAACTCAACGGTGCTTTTTTATTGATATTTGAATTTGATGGCGGTTTCGCATTGAATTTGAATATAAAAGTAGTAGTTTTGGATTGTTGTGACACACACATGGTTGCTTTTCCTGCATTATCTTGTTAACTTAAATGTGCATTAGGTTATTTGATCATTGATTTGGTAGCTTTGACATTGATTTTGAATGTGAAAGCAGTGATTTTGTATGGTAAGTGGTGGTTTTTTTCAATTGTTGTGATAAGTATATCGGAGAGAAAAATTGTTGCTTTTTCCAGTTTTCCTGCTTTTATTGTCAAGCAAATTGTGGGTTAGGTTGTTTGATCTTTGAATTGATAGTGTTAACATTGATTTTGAAGGTGAAAGCTGCGATTTTTGTATGAAAAATTGTGGTTTTCAATTTTTGTGATATATATAGTAGTGAAAGATGGTTGCTTTCCAGTTTTTTTGCTTATATTGCCAACCAAATTTTGGATTGGTTTATTTGATCTTTGACTTGATAGCTTTGACATTGATTTTGAAGGTGAAAGCAGCAATTTTTGTATGAAAAGTTGTGGTTTTCAACTGTTGTGATATATATCAGAGCAAAAAATGGTTGCTTTTACAGTTTTCCTGCATTTCTTGTTAACCAAATTGTGCATTAGGGTATTTGATCTTTGAATTGATAGCTTTAACAGTAATTTTGATGGTGAAAGCAGCCATTTTTGTATGAAAATTTGTGGTTTTCAATTGTTGTGATACATATTGGAGCAAAAAATGGTTGCTTTTACAGTTTTCCTGCATTTCTTGTTAAACAAATTGTGCATTAGGTTATTTGATCTCTGAATTGGTAGCTTTAACATTAATTTTGAGGGTGAAAGCAGCGATTTTTGTATAAATTTGTGGTTTTCAATTGTTGTGAAATATATTAGAGTGAAAAGTTGTTGCTTTTCCTGCTATTCTTGTCAACTAAATTGTGCATTGGGTTATTTGATCATTGAATTGATAGCTTTCGCATTGATTTTGAAGGAGAAAGCAGCAATTTTTGTATGAAAAGTAGTGGCTTTTGATTGTTGTGATATATATTGGAGTGAAAAATGGATGACATTCATGAAGATAATGTGCGGATGCATATGAGCGAGGCGCAGCATCCGATGCAATTTCAGTATGAGCATCATGGGTTGCATCATATGAGCAATGGGAATGTGAATGGGATGGATGATAATCATCATCATGACAATGGGAATGTGAATGGTAGTGGTGGTGGTGGGAATGAGGGCTATGAAGGGGATGTCCCATCTGATGCCGGGAATCTTTCTGATAATCGCAGCGCAATGGTGGATCAAGTCGGTGGTGATAGTGGAGACCAGCTTACACTGTCATTTCAGGGTCAGGTTTATGTGTTCGATTCTGTATCACCTGAAAAGGTTATTTACTTGTCCTCATTGTTTAGTTCATGTTGCTATTTTGCTTTTTATGCTTGATGATCTGATATATTAGATTTGGGTGTTTATTATTTGATATGGAATATGTGTAATTAATATGATTAAAAATATGCTCAAGGTATCAATTGAAGGTGATTATGTTCAAATATTATGCATTTAAGAATTCATGTTAATGTATTTAATTTGAGACTTTGTATTTATTATTCTGAATATGAGAATGAGTTTGCAAACATAATCCAAGAAGTTAGGATGTTGGCTTTTAGATGGGTGTGATGTATACAATGCAATGATACCAAGTAATTACAATGAATGTATCTATGGACACTTTTTTTTTTTTTTTGATAAGAAAATGTATCTATGGACACAAACTTTTGATTGGAGTTGTGACATCAGCTTTTGGTGTTTCTAATATGGATCTTAACCTTAATTGGAGAGGGATATAAATATGGAGATGCAGGGGTGCAAAATGGTAAGATGTAGGGCCTTAAGCAATTTGAGTTGCTCGAGGTTAGATTAATATCATCAGGGTAAAGGGCCTGATCAAGCAGATCTGTGTTCCAAAAGATTCAATATTGAGTAACTTTTTGCTCAGCTTGACTCAGGTTTTATTTTATTTTTTAAATTTATTTATTTACATTTTTAATTAATTAATTATTTTAATGAATAAGAATTTAAGTTACTTGAGCTTGACTGGACATCAGGTTGATGCTTGAGTTCAGCTAGAGATAACTGGCCTGCTCGAGCAAAACTGTGTAGTAATAGATTTAATCTTGACCAACCTTTTGCTTGGCTTGATTTGGTTTATATTCTACAAAGTGTAATCCCTTTAGCTCGAATTGAGATTAGGAGGTTGTTGAAATTCTTGCTTGTGATCGCTTGAAATAAAAGTGAGCTGAGCTTAATTAGCATAGCACTTGTCTTGTGTACATGGCTGTAGAAAAGTAAAAGAAAGAGTTGTTTGCATCTGGGTGACATAGTACATATGTAGATTAGCTTGTAATGCTGATTAGTGTAAGTGCACAATTTTTCGAGTTCATGTTTTGCATAGATTAGATCCAGCTGATTAACTAGTTTGAATATGTAACATAATACAATTTTGATGTAGTTGCAACTCTTTTGTTGCCTAAAAATTATGTATTGACATGAAAGTTATTTTTGGACACACGTGATGATTGCATCTATCTGGAAATATGGACCATGAATTGTTTTTCATAATGATCCTCAATTTATCATGAAACTAGTATTGGCTATCTTGTCTACTCAACGGTGCACTGTAGAAACTGCCTTTTAATAATTTTAAGATGTCTTTCTCAGGTTCAAGCTGTGCTATTATTGTTGGGGGGTCGGGAAGCACCTCCAAACATGCCTGCCATCCCAGCAACTGTTCACAATAATAATCAGGTAGTGGTTGATGTGGGAAACGCATGAAGATTTTTATTTAGTATTATTTTTGTTTGCAAGTCAGTTGCATTTTTTATATTTTAGGTCCTAGTAGTTTATTAGGCTATTAATATTTTTAATTTGGAAGCAAGGATATTTTTGTAATAAGGCAATTAGGGTTTCCTAATCAATTAGAACTAGAGTTTAGTAATCCTTTATAAGCAGCCTTTTGTATTCCTTGAGGAGATAGTTGATATTTTGATGAATGAAAAAATGGTCGTTTGGTCTGTCTTTGGTCTGATGTTGACTCTAGATCTACCCTAGGTGCTGACTCCTAGTGGTTTTCCCGCTTGGTGTTGCCTCCAAATCAGGCCTAAGTGCTGACTCCTAGGTCATATCCCTTTATTTTTCTGTTGTTTAGTTTTGTTCTGGTTGTCCTGTGTCAGTGGTACTTGTTCTGAGTGTTCTAATTATTAATGATGTATATTGTCTCTTCAAGTGTCTTGCTAACAAAGAGTTAACCAGGGAATTTCTGGTATTCCACAACGGTTAAGTGCCCCTCAGAGAAATGCCTCACTGGCTAGATTCCGTGAAAAGCGAAAAGAAAGAAACTTTGACAAGAAAATTCGTTATACTGTTCGTAAAGAGGTAGCTCTTAGGTATGGCATCTGTCTTCATCATAACTTTATAAACCTTTTGTGGAAAATCTATTTATTATATGTAGAGCTATTTTTTTCTTGTACTCTATAGGCCAAGTTATATTGTTTCTTTGGAAAAGCATAAGATGTTTCAAAATATTTAGTACTCTCTCCTTCCCATTTTGAGTGTATTGGTTTGAAATGGCACGGGGTTTATTGAAGAAGAAAAAGTATACCACTCTTGGTACTCTATTTTATGATGTATAATATCCATTTAAATGGATATTGTAAGCAACCCATATCATTTAAATGAAGCCTGTGCATTTTGTAAAAAGGGAAAGATTGTGGTGATTCTGAAATTTGTATAGTAAATTCCAAATCAAGCATGACATCTTACTAGGAGTTGCAATATTTGATCATTGTTTTTCTTTTGTTGCTTTGTAGGATGCAGCGAAATAAAGGTCAATTTACATCTTCAAAGTCCAATAATGATGATTCAGCATCAGCTGTAACGAGTTGGGGCTCAGACGAGAGCTGGGGTCCTGACGGTAATGGATCCCAGCATCAGGAGATTGTGTAAGTTAGCATATGTTATTTAGTATTCTGTAATGTCTACCTTGAATTAATCATATATTTACCATGAAAATGGGAGATATTATAATTATATACTACATGCTTCCTATGAGAGGCTTAATGATCCATATGTTGTGTGCATGTGTGCGTGCATGTGTGTGTCTGTAGTTTTATTTCCTGAAGAACATTTAGTCATGCTTGATTCAGGTCTGGTTGGGTTAATTGTCATTTGGGTCACTAAATGAAGTTTAAGGTTATAATAGTAGGGTAAATTAGTTTGCAATTTGAAGACCTGGGAACAAAAGGCTAGGTTGACACTTGAGTCTTTATTTAAGACTATTGTTATCTAACATATGCAGGTTGACTTGTGTAATATGTTGGATATATTATTAACTCTAGTGAAGCATTTTCTACATAGGGGTTGCATCTGAACAATAGTAGGTTAGTACTGTTCCACATGCGCATCACTAAATTTGTGCATGTGTAACTAACTAATATGGGTGTGCGGTCCTTTTCAAATCTCATAATGGAGAAGAAATTGCAAAAGAATCTTTGTAGCTGAATTCGAGTTTGAAACTGTAATTAGGGTATTGGACAATTTCATGAAAACAGAAAGGACTGATAATCCCTAACTAGAACAAGAAATAGGTTTTAACATGGCTATCTTAAAAAAAGATGTAAAGGGGGGAAAGGGAGACAAGGTTGCATGGGAAAAGGTTTGTGTATGTAAGGAGGGTGTCTTAAATCTAAAGATGGTGCATGAATGGAATAATGCTGTTGTTATGAAACATATCTGGTATTGGTTTGCCAAAACAGGATCTATTTGGGTAAGTTGGATTCTGCAAAATATGTTAGAGGGGTAAAATTTTTTGGATGGTTAAGGTTCCCCTTGGACAGCAGCCTTAAGATGTTGATGATAGTAAAGCCTTTTTAGGGGACAAGTCCTAACAGGTCATAGGTGACGTTTTGTGTGAGTATAAAGTGGAATAGCTGACCATATATTACTTGTTTAACTGCAAGGATTTTATGACTTAATGGTCGTTAAATTTCTTCTATTTGTGGGTTCATTTGGTTGTTGATTTTCTGTTTGTCGGAAAATAAAGATGAGGCAGCATGGAGGATTTGGTTTGCGTGTAATTTCTTCTGCACCACCCACCCCCCTCATTTTTGTCTTGGATTTGGTACACTTTACTTTTTGTTGGTGATTTTTCATCACCTGTGTACATGAGTTGAGTCATTTTTCTTTAAATCATTTGAAAAATGGGATGCGGTAGGTTGAACCGAATTAAGTGGTAGGTTGAACCTAATAAGTGGTGCTATGCCATGACATACCAAGCTTAAGCAAATGGTTAAAAATTGCCAGTATTTCTTGTGGCAATGTATGGGTTAGATTTCCCTCTCTCTCTCTCTCCATGGGGTTGGTTGAGTAGTTGTCTTACAATCACGAACCCGTTAAATTTGCTGTAATACTTTGTGCATGTGGTGCATTATCTAGAGAGACCTTGGAAATTCAATTGAAAACTTTATTAACACCTTAAATTAACAAATTGCTTATCACTTTGAGCAAATTGTTAAAAAATATCTTATTTATGTGCTTGATGTGCCATCCATTTCATGCCATCTGTCTCCTTGAACCCATCTAATGTTATCATCATTAAAACTATGTGCCTGATGTTTCCTCTTAAATCTTTTTAGCTGTCGACACTGTGGCATCAGTGAGAAGTCTACTCCAATGATGCGACGCGGTCCTGAAGGGCCAAAGACCCTTTGCAATGCATGTGGACTTATGTGGGCTAGCAAGGTAAGTAGTAGTGTTCATATATTGTTTATTGTAAGTTTTTGTATTGCTCGTGTTGAATGCAATCCCATATGCTTGTGGACTTGTAAAAATCCTTCCCTTGAATGTATTCCCCAGTGTACTTTGCCACAAATTACATTTGATTAACTTAATCATATAAGGTATAGTGAGAAAAATAAATGAAAAAGAGTTATTTTTATAGAAAGAAAAAGTAACCTCTCATTTTCTTTTTCTTTTCTTTTTGCTAAAATAAATAATATATATATATATAAATCCACTGGGTGTTATTTGATAAGTAATAATTAATGGACTAGAGAGAAATGAGTGTGTGGTGCGACCTCTCTTTGGCTCTTATTTGAGACAATGCTAAAACCACTATTGGCATTTATTCTTTGAAGGTAAAGCTTTCAAATTATCTCCAATTCTTAAATTACAAGTAACAATGTACTTGGGTTGGAAGTACTTGTCAAATATATATGTACACACGCGTGTGTGTGTCTTAGCACTAGTAGAACTCTGTCCTCTACATGAGGTTTTTTTTTTCTATGTTCCATGCCAGGTTTTGTTCTCTATTTTTTATTGTGATACATGAGCAATGGCACAAATTTTTTCATTTATACTTATGAACCTCTATGAACTGTAGGGAACTTTGAGGGACCTCTCTAGGGCAGCACCAAAAGCTGGACAGAATTCTTCTTAAATAGGGATGAGGTGAGCAACCTTTTTATCGACAACATGAATTTATCTTACCGAGATGAGCATTAAGAAACACGGAATCTTTTTAATCATTTTACCTCATCTTGATTTGCATGTTCCGCAGAAAATAGGTTGAGGCTGACCAAATGGCAGTTAAGAGTTGCATGAAACCTTAGTGATGTCTCAAGATAGCCCTTTTGGATTCAGCCACCATATAGAGGGAGGAATCTATTTATTAAAGTAATGGAAGAACTAGTATCATTCCCTTTTAAACGAGTTTATAGGGTTGGTTCTGCTGCACTTGGAGGTTGGTTTTTTATGCCGGCCTGAACTTTCTGCTATTAAACTTGACTTTATATGTGGATAGGTTAAAATTTCAAGCCCTTTGAAAGACAGATTTGAAGAAACCTAAATCATTTGGGGCATCGAGGCCATACCAATATATCCTCAATTCAATTATACTACTTTTTACAGAGTAATGTTTGTCCATAAAGACTATACTGGGGAATGCCCAAAGGGTCTCATACAGGCTTTGTTTTGCATTAGCCTCCTCCTAAGCAGTTTCAGTGAATTAAGGATTTTATAATTGCATCTATCAAGAACCAACTGTTGTGTTTTCCCATTTCTTTCTTGGTTCTATTTTGTTTTGTTTTTAATTTTGTCTTAGTTTGTGGCTCGAACAGAGGATACTATAAGGAACGAGACTATAATAAAAAGAAGCAATAATATGCATTTAAAAGAATCTTACAAAAATTGCTAATGGCTTTTAGGCCAAGTAGCAGTCTAATCAAATTTCAAAAAGAAAAGAGAAGAAAGAATAGGAAAAAAGAAGAAGAAGGTGTTCAACCCCAGATTAATGGTCTCGTCTTGGAGTTCAATCCAGAGATATAAATGCCATACTCATATGTTACAAGTACATATAAGATTTGTTTGAGAACAATTTATTTAGTTTTTTTGTTTAAAATTTATTATTGAAAGTATTGTAGAAAAATAAAAGCTAAAAATTAGTTGATTGATTTTTTGCTAATAGTATTGTAAAAAAAAAAGCTAGAGTGTTGAAAGTGCTGTAGAAACAAATTTGTGTGTAATTTTAACCCTATTTTGATACGTATTGAACGAATGAAAAATTATTGTATTGTAAGTGCTTATTGTTCATACTATTCATACTCATAAATTGTACTATATAAATATGCAACATAAACCATTATTACGTCTATTTAATGTTACATAAGAATCTATGCATGTATGTTCTGCAAGTTAATTTTTTTAAAAAAGAAAAGAAAATTTTAATTCAGAAGTGACATTCATTTATGTAGTGGTAACAGAAAGTATTACTATATCTAGTTATGTGCTTAATTTGGACACCCACTTTAGTGTCTAAGGTGTTCTTAAAAAGGAAATTTTTTTTTTGAATAATTTTCTTTAGAGAGTTTCAACATATATCGTCTTCTTCTAATGATAACTCTTTTATTATTAGACTAAGACATCAATCAGTTTTTGGTGTAGGCGGAGATTGAATCTCAGATCTCTTATATAACCATCATCTTATTTTTTTTGAATAATTGGTTTGAGTATTTGAGGGCACTCTTTTTACAAAATCATAAATGTATATATAATTTTTACAATATTCTTTTTTTGTTTAAAAAAAAGTTTAGGTGAGGGAGACTACCTTGTAATAGGGTCAGGGCAAATTATAGGCCTAAGAAATGAGTTACATTTAACTACAAATAGCAAAACTGGAACTAAAAGCCCATTTGGTACATATGTTTAAAAATTGAAACTTATTATGAAAAATATTTGTGAAAATACATCTCGATGAAAAAGTGCATAGAAATAAATAAAATATTATTTAAAACCTAAAAGTAGTTGTCAAGCAAGCACCCCAAGTCTTTTGGATGTAGCGTCAAAGCCCTACAATATTCAAACTGTACAAACTGATTTCATTTGATCAAACTTATGTTTCGTACTTTGTAGTTTGTAGTTGTGGCAGTAGTACAAATAAAAAAAAAAAAAAAGCCCATTTTGGGCTCTCTCTCTCTCTCTCTCTCTGTCTCTCTCTTTATCTAAACTGAGAATGGACTCTTCTTCTTCTTCTTCTTCTTCTTCTGCTTCTGCTTCATCATCCTTCACCCCAAACTCCAAGCGCCCAGTGGACCCCACCAGCACAACCACCAGCATGGACCCCACCACCACACCAAAGCGGCGCCACCTCTCACAACAACAACCACCTTCAACAACAACAACAACAGAACAAACCGTCTTCCGTCTCCTCTGCCCTTCCTCTCTCATCCCTCACCTCCGCCCTCTCCAATCCCTCCTCCGCATCTCCCCCGAAAACAACACCAACAACAACAACAACGACGCCGACCACTGCGTCGTCCACATCCAAAACGACGTCGTCAACGACAATGGCGACCAAGACCAGGACTGCTCGCCGGCCCAGCAAGCGCTCCTCAAGGTCTTCGAGACAATGGCAATGGCGAAGGCCAAGGTCGGCGACGATGAGAATGAAGAAGTCAACAGAGTCAACGACCCGGCCCATGACCCGGACCGGGACCCGGACCAGAACTTGAATTCCGGTGGCGGCGGAGGCGAGGATGTGGGGTTGGGGAGGACGGTGTGTTGTAGGCTATTGGCGGGGAGTAATCAGGTGGGGTGTGTGTTAGGGAGAGGAGGGAAGATTGTGGAGAAGATTAGGCAGGAGAGTGGGGCCCAAGTTAGGGTTTTGCCTAGAGATCATCACCATTCTCATGACTTGATTCAAGTAAGTCCTTCAATTCAATTCAATTGTGATTGAAATGTACAATGTTGGGTTTTGATTTTTATAAGACTAGCATGATTAGTGTAATTGAGTTGATTGAAAATTGAATTGCTAAGGAGTTTAGGACTTTAGGGATACTACTACTATGGACATGGGGTTATTGTGATTGTTGTTGCCTAGTAAACTTGATGCAACAATGATGCTACAAACACAACAAATTTCACAACTTGTTGAGGGTGGTAGCTTGTGATTAGTGCAACATCACTTTCATATGACCAAAATTTGCAAAATAACTTCAAAATAGTGCCAAAATTAAACTGCCACTAGTATCACGTCTATTATACACCAATCAATAACCTGCCACCTCAACAATTGTGAAAAATTTGTCACAAGAACTTTTGAAAGTGGTGTCATTGGTGGACCTAAGTGAAAGTGATGTTGCTCCGATTTACAACAGGACATAATTTTATAGAACTAGCATGTTTATTAGAGTATGTTTTTTGGGTGGGGTGGACGCAATCACAAACTTTGCATCTTGATTAAGACAATGGTTTGTGGACCAAATTGTATTTTCTCTTCTTTATAGGTAAGGGTGAAGGGAGGGTGAGGTTTTGGTTTCAATTCAACATAGGCGGATCAGTTGCATTTATGTTTTTTTTTTTTTTTTAAAATAAAAGATTTAAATTGCGAATATGCATTGTTCAATATCTTAACACTTTGCCAGATCTTAAATTATTTTTCTTTTAACCTTGTTGGATTGGATGTTTATAGTGCATAGTTATTCTCTTCTTTCTATTTGTGATTTGATAGATCTTTGTAATTAGCATGCTTGATTGTATGGCCCCCAGGTGGATACACCCAGTATACTTGGGTGACTGATTTTTAATCTCAATAAAATTCATTTCTTATATATATATACACACACACATATATCTCATTTCCAATGATTAATTTGTCAAACCCAAGAACATCAAACAACACTGAGTTTGCTCCTTGGGTTGCCATGTTGGTATATCTTTTTTTTTTTTTGGGGGGGGGGGGGGGGTTGTTGTTGGGGAGGAGGAAGGAGGGGGGGTTTGAAGATGTAAATAGGGGAAAATGATCAGTTAGATTGTTTTGCTATTTTGTGAAAGTGAGATTCTGTGTGGATGTATGAATGTAGATATAGATATGTGGAAATCTAATGTAGTAGATCTGTATTTTTGTTGATGGGAATGCAAATCTGATGTACCCATTTGCCTGACCTAGTCCTATTGACTGCCCACCCGTGAGTGACCTTCGGACGGTTTTTTCCGCTTGTCGGTTGACATCAGTTGGGTCTTTCCTTCACCTGCCAATGTCAGATCAACTGGATGGCATTTATGAAACTTGATCCAACCCGACATGTGACCAACCTAGCTGATTTTGCCTGACCCCTGTTTAATGGATTATATTAGAGGCCTGGGGGATGATTGCATGGGCTAGTGGGAATGCTTGCAACTTGCTGCACTTCGAAGGCATTCAGAATCAACCTACTGATATACTCGAAAGAGCCTACTCATGACTGGAAGAGTACCAGATGCTTGCTGTGGGTCTTCATACTTTTTTATTCTAAGCTTCCATTGTACTTATACGTATTTTGCTGGAGCCTAGTCCTGGTTTTTGGCTGATGGCTCCCTGACTTACCGTTCTAGTTCTTTTCTTTTATTAATGATAATTTCTATTTTATTCAGTACAGTTCTTCTTAAGGGTATATTCTAATGATATGCAGATAACAGGAAACTTCTCAGCTGTAAAGAAAGCACTCCTGTCTGTTTCAAGTTGTCTTCAGGATAACCCTAGGGTTGATGCAGCCAACTCTGGTTCTACTAAACCTTCGTTGGGGCCACTACATGGAACTACCCTGCCACCATATGTTGATATTCCTCAACGGGGTTATGCATCTAGCTTTCATGCTGCAGATTATCGTTCGAGGGGTTATTCTTCGGTTCCAGGGCCTGAAAATATTGGTGCTGGTCACAGAATGGCTATGGAAGAAGAGGTGGTATTTAAGTTGTTATGCCAACTTGATAAAGTTGGTAGTCTGATTGGGAAAGGTGGCTGTATAATACGAGCTTTGCAAAGTGAAACTGGTGCGTCTATTAAGATTGCTGATTCTGTGTCTGACTCAGATGAGCGGGTTGTTGTGATATCAGCACGAGAGGCATGAAAACTAAACTGTCTTTGAATTATAATTCTTTTATTAATGTGTGGAGATCCATAATACATGTGGGATTTTTTTTTTCAAAAAAAATAAAATCTTTTGGTTTAGATTGTTCTTGCAAAATATGGACCAGGATAATCAAGTCCATATCATGGTCCAGATCAAATTTTACATATCTAAAAAAAGGTGCATGTGGTGCCATGTCATTGAATATTTTAAATGACATGGTACTATTTACAGTGTTAGATTTAAAATATATATATATATATATATATATATATATATTGACCATGAAATGGAGAGAATCTCCTCAAAAAATGAGGGTTTTCCATCTCATCTCTTTCACAGTGTCACATGTGTAGTGAATTAGGACCCAAGAATGATAAAACTTTTCTAGCACTGCCTTGGACAAAAGTATCTCATGGTCTTTGACCCTAAAATTTGTTGTGCTTCTCTGCATTTGAAGGAATAATTTGTATTTTTATGTTCAATCATGAAATGATAGTGCTGTTTGCACTATTTGTTTTTTTCTTTTTTCAGCTCTCTTCTGTACACGGCTAGTGTATTGGGGTTCCTCTCTTTTTCTTTTAACGAATTTATTTACCTATAAAAAAGCAATATATTTGGTGCAAGGGCTGATAGAAGCAGCCTGGCACATAAAACGCCCTTGTTAAAGTGGGTTGGGTTGCGAATCATGTTAAGTGGTATGGGTTCCACAATCCAACTGATCACTTTGAGATCTCCTATGTATAGAGTCCAGATGATGATGGTCATCCACTACTTCCTTTCTTGGACCTTTCAAATAGGAGAAAATTCCATAACCTGTTGTACTACTATTTTTCTAGGAGCCAATGGTCCTTGGACCAAATTGCATCTCTATGACTCTAGCCCCTTGTAGGTAAGGGTTGGAGGGTGAGGTCACAGGGCTAATCCCTTACGTGGTGTAATTACCTATTAAAGAAAACTTTGTTTTAGAATGGTCATCATTAACATTTTAATGGATTGATAATCTAGAAATATTCTTATTTGAATTGTTAGGGATAGAAGATCTTTTGTTTTCTCAAATTCTATTGTTTTGATCTACTGCAGAATTCTGAGCAGAAACATTCTCCAGCCCAGGAAGCTGTTATTCGTGTGCATTGTAGAATTGCAGAGATTGGATTTGAACCTGGTGCTGCAGTCGTTGCTAGGCTTCTTGTTCATTCACAGCAAATAGGTTGTTTATTGGGTAAAGGAGGTTTCATTATAACAGAAATGAGAAGAGCTACCGGTGCTAGTATTCGTATTTTTTCGAAGGAACAAGTTCCAAAGTGTGGTTCCCCCAACGATGAAGTTGTACAGGTAATTATCCCTTTTGGGCATGAATATATTGCTTAAGTTAAGAAAGTCAAAAGGGAATTAACCCTTATGACCAAAAAAAAAAAAAAAAAAAAGCATTACTACTATATGTTATAGAATAGATAGATAGATATATTCTCTGTTAAGCTTTTCGATGGGAGAATTTTCTTGTTGAACTTTCTGTTTTACTGATTTTGCATATTTGTCACAGTATTTCCCTATTTCCCCCCATAAGAAGAACCTATAAGTATTTCTTCTCTCCTCAAACCCTTTTCCAACTTGTCATCAAACAATCTTGTCTTTAATTTATGCCAAAATACATTCTAATAAATGAATCAAGACACCTTGAGCTTCATGCTCAGGTGACTTTCTCTCTCTGCCCCTCCCCTCCTCTTCTTGTTTCCTTTTGGATGTCCTTTTTATTCTGATCCCACCTTCTTTTATCTGTTTCTGAATCAATGACAAGAATCCTATGAATGTGAGGTGATACTTTTTATGTTGCAGTGGAGTCTCCATTCTTTGAATAAATCTTCAGCCAAGTACCATGCGCTTCTCTAAGGTATTCCAAATGATGCTGTTGTGGCTCATATGTCCTTTAAGCTTGTCCATTGATGCTATAACCATGCTGGTTCAAGTGATTGGCTCTTCGAATTAAGCTAAATGGATCAATTAGAGTGGACTATTTTGTCCAATTTAAAATATGCCTATTTTCCATTTTTGTATTTCACAATGTGATATGGATTTTTTTAACAGGTAATAGAAATATTTTCTGCCCATTTATTTCTAATTATTCTTGAAGACCAAGCAGGCTTTGTGCTTTTTGGCAGGTTATTGGAAACATGCAATCCGTACAGGACGCTTTATTTCACATAACAGGCAGGCTTCGGGAAACCATATTCCCAATGAAACCACCCCCTCCAAACTTTTCTGCACCACCCTACATGTCTTCTTTTCCAGAAATGCCTCCTCCTTTGTTCAGGCCAAGACATAACCCAGCTTCCCCAGGTAGCTATCCTTCTCCAGTGGGACATCCTCATGGAGTTGACCGTTCTGCCATTCCATCCCAACCCCTAGATCACCAGCCTACATTTTCACATGGTATGGATCGCAGTGGTCCATCTAACATGGACCGAGTTCCCTATCCTTATGGAAGTGATAGACCAGGACATGGTCCTACTTTTGACAGACCCTCTTCTTCTCCAAGATCTTGGAATCCTCAGGTTGGTTGCTTGTTTTTCCAAAAGTTTGAAGCTTCAACATTTGAAGCCAATTTACCTACTTCCATTTTTATAATTTCCCTGTTACTCCTTGTTCCTTTCAGGCAGTGAGCAGTGGAAATAATTGGGGAACAGCTGATGTTTTGGGCTTGACATCAAAAAGTGGGCCTCTTCGAAGGTACCTTCTCCTAGATTTCTTGTTGTTTTCCATCATCTTCTTATACTTACACAACTAAATACTTAGGTTTGTAAATTAAAGTTAAGCTGGCATGACATGGTGATAGCCTCTTGTCATACCACCCATCAAATTAAATCCAATATATAGATTTAGTCAGCATTATTGTAAAAGGAGTATTGGTTAACTTTGTGGATATGATCTTCACTTAAACAATATTGATAAGATTGCTATTCTGTTCCACGTTTTTTCTTCACTTTCTTTTTCATTTGGCATGAAGCATTAATGTTTGGATAAGCTTGACAAGATATATGTTCAGTTTAGATTTATAGGAAATGGTAATATTTAGTTTAATGTGGGCAGAGACAACATAAAAGCAGAAAGTATAGAAAAGAAACTTCATGATTTGATTTGGAAGTGCATTTTTTCATTTTCTGCCAATATTATTATGAGCAGTGGAAGTCAAGTGCCAATTTTGACCAGCACGACTGTTGAGATCACAATTCCTCAAACATTTTTGGGCCATGTTCATGGAGAGAACAACAGTAACTTGACTCAGATCCAGCAGGTGGGTTAATGAATGGTGTATTAATTTCAATCTTTCTGCATCAAATTTATGATGATAGTACTATATTGATTTTGACGCAAATGTTGGCCCTGGAAATTTCATCTCAGATCTCGGGTGCAAAGGTGTTGATTCATGACCCAAAACCTGGGGCTATGGAAGGTGTAGTTATAGTATCTGGGACTACAGAACAAACGCATGCTGCCCAGTGCCTTATTCAAGCTTTTATACTTTGTGGGCAGACACCACCTTGACCATCCATTCTGTCAAGTGGCAAACTATATCGATGAAGTTTTGAAGTGTGAATATGCCTTTTCTTTCTTTCTTTTCCTTTTTGCATGAAGTGTAAATTTTGTAGTTGATTTTGTTCAATGTAGCTATGCCTTATGTCTATTGGTTCTTCTTTCTTGGTGAATGAAATCAAGATCTTATGTATAGAAATTCTATAGTTAATTTAGCCTAGTATTAGTGTATTACAGTGCCAGTTAGTGGTTTTGCTGGAGATGAGTAGATGCTTTTCTTTGAAATAGATATTGAGCGAAAATTAACAAAGCTATATTCACAAAGTTTCTTTTACAATCCATTCCTAATGTATTCACAGGGCGGTGACCATGCTCTCTTGAAAGAAGTTTGCGATATAAATTAAGACTGAAATGAAAGCAACATGAGAAGATGTATCATGTATCATGTATATGCATAATATATCTCATAGCGTGTGGATTTCATATGATTGTGAGATCTACACATTGTGAGAGGAATAATGGATATATCCGATCCATAAAAGATAATTATTAGTGTGGGGGGCAAACAAGAGATCTTGTTACCACTCAAGTATTCATAAGGTTATTGGTATAAACATCAAATTGGAAAACAAGGAGATTGATAGCTTCAGTCTACATTTGATTGTTTGTGTGTATTTATATATGCGTAGAATTAGGGTCCTATAGTGTTCTAAGGGTAACTCTATCATGGAGTCCCTAAAATCCTATTAATTCATTTTGAAATAAAAGAATTGGATACCCTTCCATTAAAAAAAAAAAAAAAACCCTTCTCTGAACTGTATTACATTTCTTCTTTGTGAATGCTGTGGGATGGTAGAAACAACTTCTATTTGAAAACCCAAAAAAAAAAAAAAAAATGCTGGGAGCCCTGGTCTCCTGCTTCAATCTACACAGTGGAGTATATGGATGTTTGCATTAAAAATATATGGTTCCTGGATCCTCATCGGTCAAATGGACACTACCACCTTCAGATTCTGTGCTTAAGTTTAATGTCGCGATTTTCCAGTTCAAGTATGTGGCGTTTGTGGATCTGGGACTATGAATGCAAAAGGGCCAGGATCTTTTTGTGGACAGCTGCTTCTGCAGGAATAAAAGCTCTACTCTTTTGTCAAGTTATGGGCTATTTTGAAATTATAGTGGAGAGCACTCTGGGCTGAACTAGTTGTGTTACTTAACTAGGAAAAGCTATAATTCCCTCTGGAGATTGCATGGATTCAGAAGACACTAAAGTTCATTTGTGAAAGTTCTAAATTTTTTTCATTTGTTAGTGTTCCATTTAGATGTAACAAAGTTGTTTTAGCTCTTGCCACTGCTGCAAAAGAGAATGAGAGGCCAGCGTATGACTTGAAGGATACTTCCCTTTTCTCCTTCCCATTATATAGCTTGATATGGAATAAATAAATAAAAGATCACGACACAATATATGCAAGAAATAAAATAAGATTTATCCTCAGGCGCATGAACCTAAAAGGAAGAGATTTTTATTGTAAATATTTAGATGATCACAACAGTTACAAGATAGAGAGAGATACTGTCACGTCCCAGTCTGTCCAAGGAAAAAAAAAAAACAAAAAAAGATGAATTAAGTCAGATTTTTTTAACTCCCACGTGCTCCCCACCTAACCCCACTACCCACAATTTTCCACCGCTCATTTTCTCATTTATCTCCTCTCTTTTGGCCGGCTCTCTTTTCTTTCTTTCACTTTCTTTCTTATCTCTTCACTTAAACACACACTCACCCGCCGGTCTCCTCTCCAAAACACACCATCTCACCATCATTTTTTTGGCAAGATCACCGAAAAAATACTTAGAAACTCCTAAGCATCTTTATCATTTCATTTGAGGTAAAAATTTCCAATCTTTTTGGTGGTTTTAGACTTTTGCTTGAGGCTATTTTTATCTAAGTTTTGATAATAATACCCATGTGATTTATGAGCATTAGAAGTGATATTTATGTGTTATTATGTATGGGTTTTGTGTTGGTGGGATTATTTGATGAGTGAGTATATATTTTGTGCCAAAAATGACTACTTAAGGTTTATGTATGGTGGAAACATTTAGGGGTTTTAAGTTATATCATGTGATGGTTGGTAAATTTAATTTTCCATTGCCATTGGGTTTATTTGGAGTTAGTTGAAGTTCTAAATTTCTTGTCTTGGAGGATATTGTGATTTTTGCTTTCATGAGTCTCTTAATGATGTAGTATGAATTTATGGAAGTTAGTTATAATATTGGAGATGATAGTAAATGAGTTAATTTTATAAATTGGAGTTTATGTCTTGTAAATCAATATGTTGAGAAACTTTGGAAGTGGAATATGTTAATATTGATGAGGTTAAATACTAGGCTTGCCTAATTAAGTGTTTATTTGGCAATTCCTAAATTGTGGTTAGATACAATTTCAAACTCTATACTTATTGTGATAGGTTTACTTGATATTGTTTAGGTTCTAGCTAATCTCCTTGGAGCTTGGAGAGTTAGGCTTTTGTGGTTGCGAGGTAAGTAGCTTTTTAATGGGATTTTTGGAAAATAATTACATTGCATAAATGTTGTTTTTGGGTTAGACACATTTTTGGAAACTACTTATAGAAACTATATTTTCCCAAAAGCTATTGTGTCGTAACCTTAATATATATATATTTATATATATATATATGATTATATATATGTAAATGCATTATATTTTATATTACATTTGGGGAAATGCATGAATTGTTGACATGGAAAATATGAGCATCTTTTATTTAATTTGTGATAAGGAAATTATGAATTCTATGGTTTATTAGAAAATCTAAAAATGCTTATCTTGTCTTATTATTGAAAAATTGATAGAAAATCTTTTTGACAAGAATGAAGTTGAAAACCTTACAAACCTTGTGGAAGTTAGATTAATTAAGGTTTTTCTGAAACTACCGGGATATAAACTGTATTTGAAAGGAAATATATACTGTGAGCTTTATATGGTTTTAACACCATGCCATGTGTGATTTCCCGGTGATCAACTGATTTGGTTTTCGTAGTCTTTGTGACAACGGAATCAAATCCAGGTCAGTGTCTTTTCACTTTGGATGACGCGTTCTTCCCTAATGCCTATGGGGGAAGAGGTTTCTTGATTGTGTGTGGGTGAAGCTGTTGTCCATGGAGCCAACAGACCACATGCAAGAGAGGGCCTATTTGACGTGCTCTCTCTGCTGCCCATGGGGGGAGAGAAAAACTTTGAGGGTATGGGTGAGGTTGCTGTCCATGGAGCCAAGAGTCTGCATACCAGAGAAGACAATATCATGCCAGTTGTGAATGAGTGGATCTCCTGACCGGTCTATGTGGTTGTGTAGTATATTTGTGATAATTTATTTTTTGTTAGATATTATGGCTTTGGAAATTGTATTGTTGATGCTCACAGATTATAGAATATAGTTTCAAGGTAGTTACTTAGAGAAATTTTGTATTTCATTATTTAATCATTCTTGTCATATTATTATTATTGAAGATGAAACTTGCATTTCCCCCACCCCCATTAATTATGCTACATACTGGGTTCTGTTTCATTCCATTATTTTTATAAACTTTTCAGAGTAAGCAACAATATTTTGAGACAACTTTTTGGTGGCTAATAGTAGTTAGACTAACTACTGATGGAGGCTGAACTTTTGTAATGGAGTTACTAGATGATGTACATCTTAGAATAGGCTTAACTCATTCTTTTGTATATTATAGTGGTTGTGACTGTATTCCCACTGATGGGATAAGCTGTTGTTATGTAATTATTTATTTAGACCTTTATTATTTTGTGGCCAATAGTCCTTGTAATTAACGCTTAGAGCTCTGACTTACTTTAAGAGTATATTCAGTGGAATTATTATGATAATTCTTGATGCTGGTACTTGATAGAATTTTATATGGATTGTGTTGTCAAAAAGTAAAAATTTACAAGTACTTGAGGCGTCTTTCTCACGCTTTGGGGTTTGAGGCGTGACAGTTATGGTATCAGAGCATAGGTTATGATTCTGTAGACTTTTGAAATAGGAACTGATATTGATCTAAGTCAGAGCATTAGGGGTTGATGAATTCTTTATTTTATACCTTTGTTTTAGCTTCCACCTGCTATTCCTTTTTTTTTTTCTTATATATCTATTCTAAGTTAACCTTCTATGTTGCCTTATGATTTACTTGCTTGTTTCTTGGGTATAGGTATAAGTACTTTGGTACATTATGCCTCCTAAAAAGAAAGCACGTAAAATAAGTCATGTGGATGAGGTTACAGCTCCTGAGCATGGCCATAGGCAACGCCAAGAGCGTGAGAGATCTGTCACTCCTGATGGTGGTGGGATTGATGAGGTGGCAATGGTAGATAGGATTTATGCTAGGATTGCTAGAGCAGTCCAAGGTGGTGAACGTAGGAGGGAGGGTTGCACTTTTGGGGAGTTCAATAAGCAAAAGCCTCCAACTTTTGATGGGGGACCTGATCCTATAGCAGCAAAGAACTGGTTGCTAAAGATGGAAAAATTATTAAGGGCCTTTGGATGCCCTGATGCTGAGAAGGTGGAGTATGCCACTTTTACTCTTCAGGGTTTTGCTGAGAGATGGTGGAGAGGTGCTGAGCGTTTGTTGAGGACAGAGCTGGTAAAGGACACTCCCATTACCTGGGAGAAGTTTAAGGAAGCTTTTAGTGGGGCATACTTCCTCGATGTAGTGAAGGACCGTAAGGTAAGAGAATTTTGTTTAGGGGGTTATGACAGTGGAAGAGTATACTGCTAAGTTTGTTGAGCTTTTTTGGTTTGCTCCTCACTTGATTCCAGATGAGTCCAAGAAAGTGAAAAAGTTTCGGGAAGGCCTTGATCGTAGGATTCGCCCTCTCATTATAGCCTCTAGAGTGGATACCTTTACTGAGGCTGTGAAGCGGGCAATGAGTCTTGAAGAAGATCATAAGTACAACCTCAATTCCAAGGAGAGTGAAAAGAAACAAGGGCCCTTTAATTCTAAACATGGTAAGAGTCAAGGGCATAAGAAAAGGAGTGGTGGAGAATTGTGGGTAGTGGCGTTAGGTGGGGAGCACGTGGGAGCTAAAAAATCTGACTTTATTTATTTTTCCTTGGACAGACTAGGACGTGGCATTCTTCCCCTCTAATAAAAATTTAGTCCTCGAAATTGTACATACCTTGATCCTGAAAAAGGCTTGGGTATCTTGACAACATATCATACTCACGCTCCCAAGATGCCCCTTTCGCTGAATGATTTTTCTAAAGCACCTTTACCCAAGCTATTATTCTATTGTGTAACACTTGCTCCTTACGGTCCAAAATCTCTACTAGAACTTCTTCATATGACAAGTCATTTCTAATCTGTAGGGATTCATAGCTCAAAACATGTGAAGGGTCAGGAATGTATTTCCTCAACATAGACTCATGGAAAACATTATGAATTCCTGACAAGGCCGGTGGTAGGACAATTCTATATGCAACTTCGCCTACTCTTTCCAAGACCTCGAAAGGAAATTATTCAGGATCTTGAAAGGATGGAGATTGAGGTTGTTATGGGCCATTTTGAGGCCTACTTGGCTAGTTTGAGTGTTCAACCAACTTTGGTGAAAAGAGTTAAATTGTCACAGGCCGATGAACCACACTTAAAGAAAATCATGGATGAGGTGCGTAGTGGAAAGAAATCTGGATTTTCTATCTCTAAGGATGGTGCTTTGAGCTTTGGGAGTAGACTTTGTGTGCCAGATGATCCATTGATTAAAAAGGAGATTCTAGAGGAGGCTCACTATTCCCCATATACAATCCATCCGGGTAGTACAAAGATGTACCATAATCTTCGTGAAAACTTTTGGTGGAATAATATGAAAAGGGAGATTACTCACTTTGTAGAGCAATGTTTGACTTGTCAGTAGGTTAAGGTGTTGCACCAACGACCCTCGGGTTTGTTGCAACCACTTCCTATTCCCTAATGGAAGTGGGAGAAAATCACTATGGATTTTGTTTCAGGATTGCCGAGATCTTCTAAGGGTCATGATGCTATTTGGGTAATTGTTGATAGAATGACAAAATCAGCTCATTTTCTACCTATTCGGATGAACTACTCCCTTGATCAGTTAGCTCTGCTCTATGTTGATGAGATTGTGAGACTTCATGGAGTACCTACTTCTATTGTTTCAGATGGAGATCCAAGATTTACCTCTCGTTTTTGGGGTGGTGTGCAAAAGGCCTTGGGTACTATTCAAACTCTAGAAGATATGTTGAGAGCATGTGTTTTGGATTTTAAGGGGAGTGGGGCTAGGCACTTACCTTTGGTGGAGTTTGCTTACAATAATAGTTACCATTCAAGTATTAAAGCAGCACCTTATGAGGCTTTGTATGGGAGAAAATGTAGATCCCCAATTTGTTGGGATGAGGTGGGAGATCAAAAAATCTTGGGGCCAGAGATTTTTCAGAGGACTTGTGAAAAGGTAAATATGATTTGTGATCGACTACGAGCAGCCCAAAGTAGACAAAAGAGTTATTATGACATTAAAAGGAAGGCTTTGGAACTTGAAATTGGAGATAAAGTTTTCCTACGGGTTGCACCTATGAAAGGAGTGATGAGGTTTGGTAAAAAGGGTAAGTTAAGACCTAGGTTTATAGGGCCTTTTGAAGTCTTAGAGAGAGTGGGCGAAATTGCACATAGAATTGCCCTAACGCCGGCCTTGTCAGGAATTCATAATGTTTTCCATGAGTCTATGTTGAGGAAATACATTCCTGACTCTTCACATGTTTTAAGCTATGAGTCATTTCAGATTAGAGATGACTTGTCATATGAAGAAGTTCCAGTAAAGATTTTGGACTGTAAGGAGCAAGTGTTACGCAATAGAACAATAGCTTGGGTAAAGGTGCTTTGGGAAAATCATTTAACGAAAGAGGCATCTTGGGAGCGTGAGGATGATATGTTGTTAAGATACCTAAGCCTTTTTCAGGATCAAGGTACGTAAAATTTTGAGGACCAAATTTTTATTAGAGGGGAAGAATGTCACGTCCCAGTCTGTCCAAGGAAAAAAAAAATGAAGTAAGTCAGATTTTTAGCTCCCACGTGCCCCCTACCTAACCCCACTACCCACAATTCTCCACCACTCATTTTCTCACTTATCTCCTCTCTTTTGGTCGGCTCTCTTTTCTTTCTTATCTCTTCACTTAAACACACACTCACTTGCCGGCCTCCTCTCCAAAACACACCATCTCACCATCATTTTTCCGGCAAGATCACCGGAAAAATACTTAGGAACTCCTAAACATTTTCATCATTTCATTTGAGGTAAAAATTTCTAATTTTTTTTGTGGGTTTTAGACTTTTGCTTGAGGTTATTTTTATCTAAGTTTTGATAATGATACCCATGTGATTTATGAGCATTAGAAAATATTTGTGTGTTTTTATGTATGGGTTTTGTGTTGGTGGGATTATTTGATGAGTGGGTATATATTTTGTGCCAAAAATTGCTGCTTAAGGTTTATGTATGATGGAAAAATTTAGGGGTTTTAAGTTATAACATGTAATGGTTGGTAAATTTAATTTTTCCATTGCCATTGGGTTTATTTGGAGTTAGTTGGAGTTCTAAATTTCTTGTCTTGGAGGATATTGTGATTTTTGCTTTCATGGGTCTCTTAATGATGTAGTATGAATTTATAGAAGTTAGTTACAATATTGGAGATGATAGTAAATGAGTTAATTTTATAAATTGGAGTTTATATCTTGTAAATCAATTTGTTGAAAAACTTTGGAAGTAGAATATGTTAATATTATGAGGTTAAATACTAGGCTTGCCTAATTAAGTGTTTATTTGGCAATTCCTAAATTGTGGCTAGATACAATTTCAAACTCTATACTTATTGTAATAGGTTTACTTGATATTATTTTGATTTTAGCTAATCTCCTTGGAGCTTGGAGAGTTAGGCTTTTGTGGTTGCGAGGTAAGTAGCTTTTTAATGGGATTTTTGGAAAATAATTACATTGCATAAATGTTGTTTTTGAGTTAGACACATTTTTGGAAACTACTTATGGAAACTATATTTTCCTAAAAGCTATTGTATCGTAACCTTAATATTTAAATGATTATATATATGAAAATGCATTATATTTGATATTGTATTTGGGGAAATGCATGAATTGTTGACATGGAAAATATGAGCATCTTTTATTTAATCTTTGATAAGGAAATTATGAATTCTATGGTTTATTAGAAAATCTAAAGATGCTTATCTTATCTTGTTATTGGGAAATTGATAGAAAATCTTTTTGACAAGAATGGAGTTGAAAAACTTACAAACCTTGTGGAAGTTAGATTAATTAAGGTTTTTCTAAAACTACCGGGATATAAACTGTATTTGAAAGGAAATGTATACTGTGACCTTTATGTGGTTTTAACACCATGCCATGTGTGATTTTTCAGTGATCACCCGATTTGATTTTCGTAGTTTTTGTGACAACGGAATCAAATCTAGGTCAGTGCCTTTTCACTTTGTTAGACGCGTTCTTTCCTACTGCCCATGAGAGGAAGAGATTCCTTAATTGTGTGTGGGTGAAGTTGCTGTCCATGGGGCCAAGAGACCACATGCAAGAGAGGGCCTATTTGACGCGCTCTCTCTGTTGCCCATGGGGGGAGAGAAAAGCCTTGAGGGTATGGGTGAGGCTGCTGTCTAGGGGTGTGCATGGGTAGGGTTGGGTCGGGTTGGGGGAATTTTTTGACCCAACCCACTATGGTGGGTCAAAAAAAATTCGACCCAACCCGACCCATCACATATGTCCAACCCAACCCAACCCAACCCACATAAGTCGGGTTGGGTCGGGTTGAACCCATGGGTTAGGCTTTTTTTTAAAAAAAAAAAATTTTTAATTGAATTTATATTTTTTTTATTAATTATATAATATATTTAAATAAATATTAAAGAAAGTAATAAGATTTTATATTATATATGTTTGTAGGATTTTATTTTATATTATATAATATATTTTATATTATATATTACTAGGTTTTAACTTAAAAAAAATATTTATTAAATATATAATATATTTTAAATATATATTAAAATATGGGTGGGTCGGGTCGGGTTTGGCGGGTTGGTTATTTTATGACCCAAACCCAACCCGACCCGCTATAAAAAAAAAATTTATAACCCAACCCAACCCACCAAGCCTTAAAAACCGACCCAACCCGGCGGGTTGGGTCGGGTTTGGCGGGTCGGTGGGTTTTCTGCACACCCCTACTGCTGTCCATAGGGCCAAGAGTCTGCATACTAGAGAGGACAATATCATGCCAGTTGTGAATGGGTGGATCCCCTGACCGGTCTATGTGGTTGTGTAGTATATTTGTGATAATTTATCTTTTGTTAGATATTATGGCTTTGGAAATTATATTATTAATGCTCACAGATTATAGTATATAGTTTCAAGGTAGTTACTTAGAGAAATTTTGTATTTCGTTATTTAATCATTCTTGTCATATTATTATTATTGAAGATGAAACTTGCATTTCCCCCAACCCCATTAATTATGCTACTTACTGGGCTCTGTCTCATTCCATTATTTTTATAAATTTTTCAGAGTAGGTAACAATATTTTGAGACAGCTTTTTGGTGGCTAATAGTAGTTATACTAACTGCTGATGGAGGCTGAACTTTTATAATGGAGTTACTAGATGATGTACATCTTAGAATAGGCTTGACTCATTCTTTTGTATATTATAGTGGTTGTGAATGTATTCCCACTGATGGGACAAGCTGTTGTTATGTAATTATTTATTCAAACCTCTATTCCTTTGTGGCCAATGGTCCTTGTAATTAATGCTTAGAGTTCTGCCTTACTTTGAGAGTATATTCAGTTGAATTATTATGATAATTCTTGATGCTGGTACTTGATAGAATTTTATGTGGATTGTATTGTCAAAAAGTAAAAATTTACAGGGACTTAGGGCGTCTTTCTCACGCTTTGGACCCTTTGGGGTTTGCGGCGTGACAAATACAACACACCTCAACAAGCCCAAAGGTTTTGCAAAATAAGCTCACATTTGACCTACACAATTCTACTTACATAATAGAAATTTTGCATGCCCATTGCCCCCTCCAAACTTCAATTGTTTTCCAGCCCAAATTTTCTTGTCAAATGAACTATCTTCAACGCAATTGTTAATGCTATCCTATTTTTGATGTCATCACAGAAACTGAAATACCAATACCTCCATGACTTCTTCACCAGTAAGGTGCCACAAACACTCCAGAAGCCTACAACAAAACCGAGTCCAATGCAAACATTAAACCATAGAATTTCAATATCATCTCCATCTTGTTTGTCTTCAGCACTAAGACTACCCTTAGAAAAAGTTGGCCCATCAGATGTTTCATCCCCTAGGCACTTGGTCGGAAGTGGAGAACCACACAATCGAGGGTTGCCCTTGTATATAGATGCATCATTCACTGTTTGGAGCTGATTACTAGATGGGATTCTTCCTGCTAATTTGTTAAATGACAAGTTCAAGTGTACCAAGGAAGTTAAAGAAGACATGCCTTCAGGAATAGGTCCAGAAAGACTATTCTTCGAGAGATCATGTGTTTCCAGGAACCACATGTTTCCAATATTCTTGGGAACATTTCCAATGAGATGATTCCTTGACAAGTTTAGTGTATCTAGTGCTTTAAGGCTTGTTATTTCATCAGGAATTCCTCCTATTAAATTATTCCATGAAAGATCAATGCTGGTAACAAATTGGAGAGTTCTACCATATTCGAGCTCTCTTCCTTTTGTCACTATGATGGCTTTCTCAACATAATTGACATAAAAAGAGGGCCAAATGATGCCATTGCCATGAATCAAAGCAGTAAAATTGCCCAAACAGTTTGGAATTCTCCCAAAAAGATTGTTTTGTGCAAGATCTAGGATGTGAAGAGCTGGAAGATTGCACCACTGTTGAGGGATGATTCCACTAAATTGATTTGACCGTAAGCGTAGTATTTTGACTTCTGATCGTATCCATGATGGAAGAATCCCCCAGAGATGATTCCCACTAAGATCAACACTCACAAGAGAACAATTTTGCAAGGAAGAAGGAATTTCACCATAAAGATTATTGTTGCTCAACACTAGTACATGAAGAGAACTCAAGTAACCCATTGAGCTTGGAATTTTTCCAGATAGGTTGTTGTATGAAATATCTATAACCCACAATAGTTGTGACTCATTCCAGTGATGGGGGAGCCCCCCTGAAAGCCTATTGCTCCGAAGGTAAAGTCCTCCAAGATCATTTATTTTCAATATGGACAAGGGAATCGTACCATTGAGGTTGTTCTCTGAAAGATCTAAACAGCGCAACCTTGGCATTAGATCATCAATATTTGATGGGATAGAGCCTGAAAATGAATTGCTTTTCAAATACAACTCGGTCACATTAGTAAACCAACGTGGGATAGGACCCTTGAAGTAGTTATAACTGAGATCAATAAAATTTACATTTGGAAGTACTAATTGATGCGGCAACTTCCCCATAATCTGATTTTGGGATAGATCAAAGTGAATGATTTGAGAAGATATCTTAGAGAACCATTCCTCAGGTATAGTGTCTATGATTCCAACGTTTTTAAGGGTGACATGTGTAAGTTCACTTTGAACTTGAAGCCATACTGGAAATTTGGGGCCACAAAGACAGCTTTCTAGCTGGGATGCATAGACGCGGCGCCAGAGGTGCCGCACCCGTGTCCGACGCTGCGACAAGCGAAGGACGCGGTTGCTCGCATGTCGGTGCCGCGTCTGCCACGTTTTTTTTTTTTTTTTCTTTTTTTAGCCGACTCACGCTGGCGCGGCTTGAATCATGCCGACTTGGCTTCGATTCACGCCGAATCGGCCAGAATCGGGCCGTATCGGGTTGTATCGACTAGCGACCAAAACAGCCGAAACAGTTCGAAGCGGCCAAAACAGGCCGAAATCGGCCTTGAATCATGCCGGAACAACCGAAATCAGCTCTGAATGAGGCTCAAACACCCAATCTATCATTCCTCAATTTTATTTTGAATATTTGTTGCTTCTTTTGTGTTTTTTTTTTGGTTTTATGTTTTGTTTTGTGTTTCTTGCTTCCTTCTTTCTTTGTTTTGTGAATCAAGGCATAGTAATATGTTTTTTTAAGAATATTTTAATAGTAAAAATATATAGAAAATATAAATAAAAATATTTTTAATAATTTTATAATTGCCGAGTCCCGTCGCACCCACATCCGCACCCACCTTTTTCAAAAATTGCCGAGTTTCGTACCCGTACCCGCACCTGCACCCGCACCCGAGTCTTAAAACGCACCTTTGCTTCATAGCTTTTTAGTTCAAGATTTTTGAGCTTGAAAGGAGGAACCCAACCATATGTTACATTAAAAACTAGGGAATGGTTTGTATTGGCTTTTAGTATAACATTTTCCAATCTTGTGAGATTTATCAATTGGACTTCTGTTATAACACCTTCCCAAAAATTCTTTTGGAGAAACAAATTGACTAGCTTTGAGAGCTGTCCAAAACTTTCAGGAATGGTTCCATTCATCTCATTATTAGAGAGATCCAAATCCTGCAAAGATGACAAGCTGCCAATAGAAGCTGGAATTGAACCCCAAAAAGAGTTATATTCAAGATTGAGGTATCTTAAGCTTCCAAGTCTGCCCAATGAATCAGGAATTTTTCCTAACAAATTGTTATCGCTCAAATCTAGGGACTCTAGGCTTTTGTTCAGGCAAGCCGAGGCATTACCTAAAAATTCATCAATAGTGCCACAAAAATTATTCAGTGAAAGATCTAAAGTCTTCAATTTACAAAGGTTTCCCAAAAAGCTTGGGAGTTGACCTGTGATGTATGGATTTCCACTCAAATGAAGGTCCCTAAGATTTCTTAGGTTCACAAAATCAAATGGAAGATCAACATAGAATGGTCTGGTGTTAATGAAAGTCTAAAACGGCTCCATTGTTTAAAAAGCCGTTTTTTACGGCTTTATTAGTGTTTTCTAAGTTCTATAAACTGAAATCGTGTAACACATGATTTCAGTTTTTATGTGTAACACATTGCATGAACTAAACACTTGTTTTTTTTTTTTTTCAATGTTTTCCGCAGCATATGGAAAAGTGTTTTTTTACTTTTTACACAACACAACATATGGAAAAGTGTTTCTTACTTTGGAAAAGTGTTTCTTGCTTTTTGCACGCCTACCATGTGATCTCTTGACTCTAATTTCACCCGAAATTATTAGGTTTATTGAAGTTGTCATCCCCAACAATAAAATACTGTCACTTTTGTAAATGTGATGAATCAATAAATCATAGGTGACAGTATTTTATTAATATGGAAGATTAAGGAGAATCACTTTAGGCTGTGTTTGTTTCAACTGAAAACCAGTTTCGGAAATTATTTTCCGGAAAATATGGTGTTTGGTTCATAATGAAAAATTCGGTCAAACTGAATTTGTTTTCAGTTTGACCGAAAATTTGCCTTCAGAGGATGGAAAATCAATTCAGTCCCTCATTTCACTTCAAACCATTTCCGTGGGACGCGCAAAGAGAGAGAGAGAGAGATCGCGCGAGAGTTAGAGACTGACCACCTGAAAACACGCCGGCGCCATCGCCTGATCGCACCGGCGCCGGCGATCGCCTGATCGCGCCGCGATTGCGAACCACTGCACCGGCGCCGCGATCGCGATTGCGAGTCGCGATCTCGCGAGGCGGCGATCGCGACTCGCCGCGGCGCGATCTCGCGATCGCGATCGCCGCGGCGCAATCTCGCGATCCCGATCGCCGCGGCGCGATCTCGTGATCTCGATTGCCGCGGCGCGATCTCACGATCCCGATCGCCGCCTGTGATCGCGAGTCGCGATCTCGCGAAGCGATCGCCGCCTGATCACGAGTTGCGATCTCGCGACGCGATCGCCGCCTGCGATCGCGAGTCGCGATCTCGCGACGCGATCGCGAGGCGGCGATCGCGAGTCGCAATCTCGCGATCGCCGATCGCCGATCGCGAGATCCCAGATATGATTTTTTTTTTTTTTTTTTTGGATTTTGTTTCTTTTGTTTTTCGGGGTGATAATGTATGTTTGGAAGTTGAGAAAATGTGAGAAAATGTAAGCAACAAGTAAAAAATGTATTTTTTATAATATTTTCAAGATTACAACCAAACACCTGAAAATATTTTCCAAAGTATTTTCTAAAATGCTACCAAACACCTAAACATATTTTCCTTTCCTGAAAATATATTCCAGAAAATATTTTCTTTTCCTGAAAATGATTTCAGTTGAGCCAAACACAGCCTTAGTTGTCTAGATCACACTGTTTCCACATTTGTTTTCTAGAGAAAATATTGTTGCACACAGTTCATCACACACACTGCCTTGATATTGTATTCTAAAATCATGATTTCAACCTATATGGTAGTGTGTGTAAAGTGAGTGTGTAATAGCAAGTGTATGATGATAATCGTGGTCCCTTTTTTCTTCCACACACCACACATGATCTGTTGTATCGTATTTTGTGAGGGGGCCTATTGAATACAAAGGAGATCGGAGGTATTGCCTCCAGTGTGGCCGATACTGTACCGGTACTAGCTGTACCGGCCGATATATACCGTACCGGCCAGTGCACCGGTACCGGTGCACTCTTATTTTGTACCCAAAAAAATACCGACCGTGTACCGGCCATACCGGCGAATTCCGCCCATACCGGTTGCGTACTGGCCGTACCAGACTGAAACACAAAATGTTGTGTGTGTGTGTGTGTGTGTTTTTTTTTTTTTTTTTTTGTAATTGTGGCAGTTTTTGTCTCTAAAATAATCAATAATGAAAATATTTTGTAGAAAATTTCATTATTTCACCTAACCTTTGATCTCTCCAATTTTTTTTACTTAATTTGGATTTGGTGTGTGTGTATATATATTAAATATATAAAATAGCGGTAAACCTAAAACGGTACACCGGTATTGACCGGATCCAAAATATATCGTACCGGTGGCCAAACTGGTACAGCCTCCAGTACGGTATTGACTTCCTTGATTGCCTCAAACTAGCGTGTGGAGAAAACTAGCCTCTTGAGGTAATCTAAATAAGACAGTATCTCATGAAATAGTCTCCTGCCAGAAATTGTTTGTTGCTGGTTTATTGATCCATCTTTTGTTTTGTTTTGTTTTTTTTAAACCATCTTTTGTTTTTTGTTTTTATTTTTTTGATGTGAAACTTCGTTAGTTTCTGTGGTCCACTTCATTATCTTGCCATGAGACAGTCTTTTGCAATTGTCTGTTTCAGGGAACTAAGATAATGCCCATGTTTGAATGTTGGGCTTGAATTGGGTCTACTATCTAATTGCACTGGACCCATCATGATGACAACAATGGCATCATTTTGATGGGTCCAATGTAACTAGATATGGGTCTAGTGCAACTAGTCATTAGACTCAAACCTTACACTGTTAAATGTTACCATTAATTAGAAATTAGAATAACTACTTGCTAATTTTGTGAAAAAATTTAGGAAAAAGGGATTTTGAAATTAAAATCTTGGAATTTTGTTTCTTTTCCATTTTGGACTTTTAAGGAATCTAAAAAGGTTGTCTTGTTGAAGTAGTTTTTAAATTTTGGAAACTTTTATTTATTTATTATTGTTATGAGATGGTCTCTAGCAATTGTTTTTTTTTTTTTTTTAAATATATATATATATATATATATTTTTTTTTTTGAGTTAATTTTGACTTTGATTTATTGTTTATCAATGGTAAAGTGTCTTCATCGAAGGCGAGAGAAAAATACATAAGAAGGAAAATTCTATTTATATCAAGATCCTCTAAATTTTTTAGAATAACTCTATCATAAAGTTGCTAAAATCCTATGATTTATTTTAAAATGAATTCACGGCATCAATAATTTAAAATAGATTCCAAAATGGTTACAGTTAATGTTTTTTTAGAGATTGATGATGTTGTAAAATTCAATCCACTTATGTCAAAATAGATGGATAGGATTTTAGGAACAAGTTGAAGTTTTCTTAAAAACTCTAGAAAATCTTAATCCATAATCCATACATATTTCTGTAAATGTGCGTGAGAGAGAGAACAAAAAGAAGAAACAAACACCTAAAGAAACTACAGAAAGAACCATGATGAGGCACATATACTCCAGGTTTGTTTCAAGTGGTTCTAAGTTCTAACCATGGGCAAAGAAATAATGCTCCACTAAGCAACTCTGGGAATAACAAACTCGAGGCAAAATTTACCTCAGAACATCCCATTTACAGTAAGAAGTTTGTACATCACATTAAAACTTGCTGCGTTTACAAATACATCATATTTTCTTCTAGACAGTATATACAGTTCAAAGAATGACAATGTGAAATTAGTAAATATGTAAACTAAGTTCTGTACCAAACTAGTATTCATTGTGCTGAGCTTCATATTCATCACAGAAACTTCATTCTCCAATGGTAAATTCAACCTAAAATCCTTGACTGCTCTCTCTTATGATGTTCAACGGATGCGGCTCACATGAGCAAACGGTTCTAATTTTGCCTTAGGTGCAGGTTTAGCTGCTTCTGGAGTCCCAAACACATTCCAAAATCTTAGAGTCTCGTCTGCTGCTGCAGATGCCACTGTGCATCCATCAGGGCTCTGAACATATAACAACAAAGTTCAGGCAGTAAGAAATGATCTCACTCAAATAACTCATATAAAACCAATTAAAAGATGAAACTAATAATTTAAACAATTAAATTTATTACACTAGAGCACGATTTACCGAAATGTTCTTAAAGATGAAACTTAAATACAACAACCAAAGTTACTAATTAGGTTTGGCAAGGATAAAGCTTGGATAAAAATCATAATTTCACCAACTCCAAATTAGTACCTGTGTCATAAAAAGGACTCTAGAAGTATGACCAGTGAGCTCAGCCATCTTCACCATTGAGGGGTATTTCCATAGAGTAAGCTGATTCTGTGTAAAACCGTGAGAGCTAAGCAATTCTCGATCATTCTTGTTCCACAACAAAGAACAAACCTGCGAGCCGGTGTTAATAGAGTTCAAGCAGGCGCCTGTGTGGGCATTCCAGAACTTAATGCACTGGTCACCACCACCTCCACCTGAGGCTAACAAATTACCCTGGAATGGACACCAAGCAAGGGCCTTGACTGCAGCTGTGTGGCCCTCAAGTCTGTGAAGCCACTGTCTTGGTGCACTGGAAGAGGCCATGGTTTTGTCCCATATATAGAGAAGATTATCATTCCCTCCACTAGCCAATTGAAATGAGGCAGACCATTTTAGTCCACAGACCTCAAGATGGTGTCCCCTATAGGTTTCAATAATGTGGGATCTCACCCTCACATCATTGTTGATAACTTTACCATCCATTCCTCCAGTTGTAAGGATGTGATTGTTCCAAGCCAGTGAACCTACTCTTTGTCTGTGACCGCCACTCAATGTTCTTAACTGCAGCAACAAAATCACAGTAAACCTTCAACGTGTATCGAAGAAAAACAAAAGAATAAGTAGAAAATTTTTTATGGTAGATATAGTTCTGACTTAGGAACCTGTCTGTTAACAGTATAATCCCATATTTGGACATGGGAATTGTTTAAGCCAATGGCAATGTGCCGGCCATCAGGAGCCCAACTAACACTTGTCACAGGGCCGCCATCATCATCATCAATCGTGACAAGTTCTGAGGTAGAGCCATTTGTGGCATCCCAGAGGTATACCGTGCTTCTGAGAGCAATGGCAAGGACATTGCTGCTACCCCAGTCTAATAAATTCAGGTAGAAATCATCCAAAATATCAGGAGCATCCAATGTCCTCTCACAACTCTGTGAAATCAGATTGGAACAATTAGTACACAAAATAAATTTACAAAACACACAGAACAAAGATCAGAAGCACTAAGACAAAGACACAGAGAAACAAAAATAAAGATCATATGGCTTCTGCAAATTTAAAATCGCATTTATCTAAACTAAGATTCAAAGGGCCTTAAAATATGTTTCATATCTGAATCCAGATTCCCTATTCTTTCAAACACTATTTTGATTAGCAGATCAATTCAAATTCAAATATGATTAATTTTTCTTATATATGCAATTATACCTGAGGAATGTGTCTCCTGTGCTTAACAGGTTTGGTCTGTGGAGAAGATGGTGAAAGAAATTCCTGTGGGATTGGGTCAATTGGTGTGGGGGGCTTGTTCTTGAAG
This sequence comes from Castanopsis chinensis, assembly GCA_032878915.1. NCBI lineage: Eukaryota > Viridiplantae > Streptophyta > Magnoliopsida > Fagales > Fagaceae > Castanopsis > Castanopsis chinensis. The sequence continues at coordinate 1,451,491 of JAVQMG010000080.1, read as the reverse complement.
ACCAAGATCCGTGTCCGGTTCATGTTAAAGGCCTCCGCGAGTTTCTTCTGGTATGCCTCTCTGGACGGAGAGATCACAGCCAGGTTCTCTTTGCCTTTCCTCCCATCTGTAAGCATGTAATGTGCATAATCAAAGTCCATCGCGGCACGATTTGGAATGAACCTATCCAACTGTCAGTATAACACACAAATTTATTATCAGAGATGTAAAAGGAGAGCAAAACTGAATTGATTTTCATAGTTAAATACTATACATAAAAGCATATTTATAGGAAACATAGACTAACCCTATTTTGATCCTAATATGACTAGGTAACTAAATTGTCCTAAAAATTTAGGCTTATAGTGATGACTTGACAAGAACCAGCAAACCTTTGATTCAGAAACTTAAGATACGGCAACACTGAAATTCTGTTTGCCTGTTTGGTTACTTAGAAAATTTGGGAGGAAATAATCAGGATTTTCACTGTCTAGGACACCCTTTCGTAATCTGAGTTAATTTTTCAATTTCTTTTAAAGAAAGAAACAAAACCCAGAATTTGGTTTCTCTTGTTTTCTCTTCCTCAATTTTCTTGGCAATCAGACAAGGGTGCATGACATAAAGATTCACAGAAAATTATTCGCATAACAAAACCCAAATTTTAAAAGAGAAAACATGGCCACCATATAATATCATAGAAAAACAATATTTTCATAACAAAATTGAAAGACTAACAAAACTACAAAATATCAAATTTTAATAAGAGGAACACACACACACATATATAAGAATTTAAAGGTTCTTACAATTTCTCGATTAGACTTTCTCTTGGGAACTTGTTCTTGAAGAGGGCCTAGCCACAGAGCCCTTCTCTTGTGAGAAGAACCCATGGATCCTTCATCCATGACGTTGGAGATAAAGAGAGTGTAAAAGAAAAGAAAAATAACAAAGAAAAACAAGAAACCAGCCCTTCAAAATTCACTCAGATTTTTTATACTAAATAGCAAAAATATGAAAAAGGAAAAAACAATAAGGAACACAGTCAGAGACAGAGAGAGTAGATTTTTGATGGGTTTCTTGTATCTGATCTTTAAGCGTTTGGCTAGAGAGAGAGTCAGAGAAAGTTAGAGAGAGAGAGAGAAAGAGAGAAGAAGTAGTTGATGATTTTCGAATTTGGAGGGTTTAACGGCTACTGTGGTGTCCTTAAATAGCCGTTGATATTTTAGTTTGAATGAAATGGGCTTATGGGCCTCATTTTGACACCAACTTTGTAGGATGTTACTGTGCTTGGGCGGCCCACGGCCACGTCTTCTAAGAGTCCAAACTTCAAACTCCTTAGGGGTTGTTTGGGATTAGGCTCAAACTCAAGGTTGGAGAAGCTCCCTCACTTTCACAACTCAAAGCCAACCCAATCCATAGGCAAACTTAGGCTTACTTTTAAACATTAATAAAAAAAAAAAAAAAAAAGTTGTATTCTAATCTTTAACCAAATCATTCAACTTCGTGCACATGATACCTTGAAAACCTCATAAATCTATTACGTGTTGATTGAAACTTGAGACCTTTGAATTTATGATACATCTTTCAAGACCATTAATCCTACCTCTCAGACTTTAAGGATTAGACCCTAATGACTGAATCACAATTTGTTTGTATTTGTCAATAATAAAATATAATAATGCATTTCTTGATTGCATTAAGGTGTCGCTTGTGGGGAGGGGTAGGGTCCTAACTTCTTCATAATTTCTAATATTAGTCAATAAAGTTGTCTAAACTTTCTTCTAAAAAAAAGTTGCCTAATCTTAAAATATGGTGATGAAATTTTTCAAGTGAATCCATCACGACTTCACAAAAGTATCCACTTTCAAACACCGACAAATAATTTGTTGGGCCTACTTTTCATTATCTTTGGGAAAGTACATAAACAAGGTCATTTCCAAATGCTAAAGCCAAAAAAACAAAGGTAAAAATAAAAAAAACAATAAAAAAAGGCATTATTGGTATGAGTATGATTTGATATATATTTCAATACACTAAAAAATTACTGCATTTGACACCAATATCAAGCATTCTAACTCTAATTAGCTAGGTTGAAATTCTCCATAATATAAATAAATAAAAAATCTAATTAGTTTACCAAGTTTATTGAAAGAAGGGGAATTAAAAATAAATGTTAGGTTACAAAACGTTCCCTTCATGTATGTTTTACAATGCAATAAAAAATGTTGTACAAAGTCCCTTTACTGAAAAAAATAATAATGAATTAGCAAAATAATCTAGTTTTGAGTTGGCTAATCATTGCAATCATGTGTTATTTCTGTCATCAAATTCCTCAAAGAATGATAAAGTCGTAGTTTCAAGTTCTCTCTAGTTCTTTTTTGAGTTTGCTCTAAAATTGATGTTTATTTTCTTTTTATCCAATAAAATTAATGTTTATTTTCTTTTTATATTAGAAGATTACTTAATTTAATTTAATTTCATTTCATTTCTTTATAAACTTTAAAGTAAAGCTAATTTCCACTTTCCAGAATAAATAAATAAAGTTTACATTGAAATTTGTCCAAACAATATATCTTAGTGTATAGTGACAAATAATTTGTTGGGCCAACTTTTCATTATCTTTGGGAAAGTACATAACTGTAGGGACACAAAGTGGGTCTTAGGCCCAAATGAGTGACTGGGCCGGCCTAAGTGGCCTTTACAATAGAATTTGTAGAGAATGGGCTTAAAGCCTAGACCTTTTGGTGCTCTAGAAGGCTATGGTGTGAGGTCCAAATCCACTGTTGGGTCACGGCTGGCTGATGGAGTGGCTTATTTCCCTTCTCGGACGTGAGCCGAGGAGCTTCTGTGCTGACTGACGTTCTATTCTTCAAGAGAGAGAGAGAGAGTCTTCCTCCTTTCCTTGGAAAAATCCGGATCCCTTTTCAGTGGTTCCCCCTTCTCTATTTATACCCCCCATCTCTGGTTCTCACCTGTCCTTTCCCTGAAAACGCTCCCCAATGCCCTTAGGGCTGTCTACCGTCCCCTCAGAAGTCATTTCCTCATTAATGCGGCCAGGCGGGTAGGTGGAAGGCATTTAATGCGGTGGCAGCAGTTTTGTATGGTGCGCGTACTTCTTGTCCCCCACCTCGGCGTCTCGTTGGGGTGGAGAACAATTCGCTGAGCTTTAGGGGTCCTTCCCTGGACAACGAGCTACGCTCCTCGGACAAGGGTCTCTTAGTCCGAGGATGCTCTCTCCTCGGACCAGCACAAATTCGACCGACAGCCTGGTCGGCGGGAGTTTTTGGCTCCCGTTTTAGGTGGCCCTATCCAGGACCCTTTCGATGGAGCCCCGTCCTCGGACCAGGCCCTAGGCCCACGTGGTGTTTTGACGCTTTTAACCCCCACAATAACCTTGTTCATTTGCAAATGCTAAAGCCAAAAAAAAAGGTGTTATTGGTATGAGTATGACTTGATATATATTTCAATATGCTAAAAGATTACTGCATTTGACACCAATATCAAGCATTCTAACTCTAATTAGTTAGGTTGAAATTATCTATAATAAAAAAAAATCTAATTAGTTTACCATGTTTATTGAAAGAAGGGGAATTTAAAATAAATGTTAAGTTACAAAACGTTCCCTTCATGTATGTTTCACAATGCAATAGAAAATGTTGTACAAAGTCCATTTACCAAAATAATAATAATTAATTAGCAAAATAATCTAGTTTTGAGTTGGCTAATCATTGCAACCATGTGTTATTTCTGCCGTCAAATTCCTCAAAGAATGATAAAGTCGTAGTTTCAAGTTCTCTCTGGTAATTTTTTGAGTTGGCTCTAAAATTGATGTTTTTTTTTTTTCTTTTTATCCAATAAATTTAATTTTTATATTCTTTTTATATTAGAAAATTAATTTAATTTAATTTCTTTATAAACTCTAAAGTAAAGCTAAATTCCATTTTTCAAAATAAATAAATAAAGTTAACATTGAAATTTGTCCAAACAATATATCTTAGTGTATAGTGTATGCAACTACATATATTTCATCTATTTTCCCAAATTTGGTGTTCACAAATATATATCCAATCAAACTAGAAATCTCACACCTTCAAACGAAGTGTCAACAACCAACATACCCTACAAGTTCCTGATCTATGGTTACCCCAGTTGAATTGGCTTTTATTCGACAAGCTTTGCAAAGTCTGGCATCAACTTCATATACAACTCTAGTCACAAGAACCACAAGGTTAATACCATTCACACCAATATTGTTGGAACACTCACCTTGACTGACGTGTGCAAAAATAATCGCATTTTCTTTATTAAATATATGCCATTACAAGTATCTTTAAGTCCGATTTAGGTCATCCACTTAGGTCGACTCTTGGATTCAAGAAGAAAGACATGCCAAAATTTTATTCCAAGACTAAGGACATGGAGAATTTAAGCCTTTTTTCTTTCGTATTTGTTGGGCCAAATTTTCATTATCTTTGGGAAAGTGCATAACCATGTTCATTTGCAAATGCTATAGCCAAAAAAAAAAGGTAAAAAAAGACATGAAAAGAAAAGAAAAGGGGTTATTGGTATGAGTATGACTTGATATATATTTCAATATGCTAAAAAATTACCGCGTTTGACACCAATATCAAGCATTCTAACTCTAATTAGTTAGGTTGAAATTCTCTATAATAAAAAAAATCTAATTAGTTTACCATTTTTATTGAAAGAAGGGGAATTAAAAATAAATGCTAAGTTACAAAACGTTCCCTTCGTGTATGTTTTACAATGCGATAGAAAATGTTGTACAAAGTCCATTTACCGAAAAAACATTAATTAGCAAAATAATCTAGTTTTGAGTTGGCTAATCATTGCAACCATGTGTTATTTCTGCCATCAAATTCCTCAAAGAATAATAAAGTCGTAGTTTCAAGTTCTCTCTGGTAATTTTTTGAGTTGGCTCTAAAATTGATGTTTATTTTCTTTTTATCCAATAAAATTAATGTTAATTTTCTTTTTATATTAGAAGATTACTTAATTTAATTTAATTTCATTTCTTTATAAACTCTAAAGTAAAGCTAAATTCCACTTTCCAAAATAAATAAATAAAGTTTAACATTGAAATTTGTCCAAACAATATATCTTAGTGTATAGTGTCAAATAATTTGTTGGGCCAACTTTTCATTATTTTTGGGAAAGTACATAACCATGTTCATTTGCAAATGCTAAAGCCGAAAAAAAAGGTAAAAAGAAAAAGAAAAGAAAAGAAAAGAAAGGTGTTATTGGTATGAGTACGACTTGATATATATTTCAATACGCTAAAAAATTACTACATTTGACACCAATATCAAGCATTCTAACTCTAATTAGTTAGGTTGAAATTCTCTATAATAAAAAAAAATCTAATTAGTTTACCATGATTATTGAAAGAAGGGGAATTTCAAATAAATGTTAAGTTACAAAACATCCCCTTCATGTATGTTTTACAATGCAATAGAAAATGTTGTGCAATGTCCATTTACCGAAAAAAAATAATAATAATTAGCAAAATAATTTAGTTTTGAGTTGGCTAATCATTGCAACCATGTGTTATTTTTGCCATCAAATTCGTCAAAGAATGATAATGTCGTAGTTTCAAGTTCTCTCTGGTAATTTTTTGAGTTGGCTCTAAAATTGATGTTTATTTTCTTTTTATCCAATAAATTTAATTTTTATAATCTTTTTAAATTAAAATAAATAAATAAAGTTTAACATTGAAATTTGTCCAAACAATATATCTTAGTGTATGGTGTATGCAACTACAAATATTTCATCTATTTTCCCAAATTTGGTGTTCACAAATATATATCCAATCAAAATAGAAATCTCACACCTTCAAACGATGTGTCAGCAACCAACATGCCCTACAAGTTCTTGATCTATGGTCGCACCAGTTGAATTGGCTTTTATTTGGCAAGCTTTGCCAAGTTTGGCATCAACTTCATATACAACTCTAGTCACAAGAACCACAAGGTTCACACCAATATTTTTGGAACACTCACCTTGACTGACGTGTGTAAAAATAATCACATTTTCTTAATTAAATATATGCCATTACAAGTATCTTTAAGTCTGATTTAGGTCATCCACTTAGGTCGACTCTTGGATTCAAGTAGAAAAAACATTCCAAACTTTTATTCCAATATTAAGGACATGGCGAATTTAAGCCTTTTTTCTTTTTCTTTTTCTTTTCTGATTATTTTTTAACTTGTAATTTAATTTTGGGCAACTACATATGAAATTTAATTTTGGGTGACTATATATGAAATGGCAATATAGGTGTGTATGAATTTTTTTTCCACCAATAACTTTTGGACTTTGAAGGCATGATTTTACATATTTCACAATTGTGTGTGTGTAATATCAGTTCATCTAAGCATCAAGATCAAGTTTACATGATGGGCAATTGTTTTCAATGTTTAAACATTAAAAAGGCAATTTTCAATTTGATACTAACACAAATATTAATGACTTGTTATTAGTTTTCTCCCATATTTCAATAATTTTGCTTGTAAAAGTTTGTATTATTTAGTATTCTATTTTATAGAAAAAATAGAAAAACAATAATAATGATTTAATCATACTATATGTGTTTACAAATTTGAAAATGGCATGAAATAAAAACTGGTATAGATAGGCATGTTTCATACCTACTCAAGAATGCAAATATTATTTCGATAAAATAAATATACAAATTTCATTCAATTTATTTTATTTTTTAATTCCTTGATTGTGTGTTATTAGATTTTTTTTTTCCATTTTATTGGACTTTGTTTTAATTGTTTCAAAAACAAATAAATTTTGAATAAGAATACCATATTTCAAATCAGTTTTTTCTCATATAATAATAAATCAGTTATTATCCTAATCCGAACCCAAAAGTTAACATCACTAAATTTTGGAGATATTGTAGGTTACAATATATATTTGTGACAAATAACATTTATGCAATTCCTAGAATAAGAAACAGTGGAGTCCTTGGGATGGTCTTAGAGCATTCCCATTGGCCATTGCAAATAGGAAATGTTAAGGGAAAAGTACAATTAAGGCACAAGAAGGTGTTGGCAACCGGACTTGTAGGAGAAGAGAGAGGTAGAGTTGTATTAGAATATATTATATTATTTTAGTGGGTAATATATATTATTTTAATAAATAGAATAGGAAAATAAAAAAATTGAGATGTTGGGTGCGTTGTAAAATAGTATGGTATAATTGATAAAATAGTTTTTTGAGATAGTAAAATAGGATATGATACAATTTTCCGTTGCAAATGCTCTTATGGCCAGGTTATATCAATTTTGAGGACACAATGATATCTTTTGGTTAGTTCATACCACAAAGATGTTAAAACTATATATATATATATAAAACGATGGATGCTTATTGTTTTATGAATTAAAAAAAAAAGGAATTTAAATTATAAAAAGAAAATTTTCATATTTTGTTAAAGCAAATCCTAGTTTGTGTTTGAGCTGTCTGTAACATATTACCTATCATTGCCATTTAGATCTTGTGGCTCCCATTGCTTATTCTTCACAAATTCTCTAGTCATAGTTTCACAGTTGTTAAAACAAGAAAAAATTATGTTTTTTGGACACATATAATATGTAACACACAATTACTACAACTCTTCTATAAAACTTAAGCTCTACAAGAACACTAGGCTAGTAGGAAAAATAATAAAGAAAACCTCTCTAACATAATATTAATCTACACATAACAATAATCAATCTCTCTATAAAGAGTATTTATAGGAATAGAATTTCTTTTACTCCTTTTAAGAAAAGAAATAATAAACTTCTTTTTCCTTGAGAAAGGAAAAATAATTTAACTAGTGAAAGAAAAACAATTAAAATCCTAATTCAATTAGGAAAAAGAAAACAACATAAAATTTTAAAATATTTTATTCTTCCTTAACCAATCTGCATTAGAAACGGTGGAGTTCGTCAGGATGGTCTTTTGGTTAATTCATACCATAAAGATGTTAAAACTTCTTCTTCTTTTTTTTTTTTTAAATAACTATGGATGCTTATTGTTTTATGAATTAAAAAAAAAAAGAATTTGAAATATAAAAAGAAAAATTTTCATATTTTGTTAAAGCAAATCCTAGTTTGTGTCTGAGCTGTCTGTAATATATTACCTATCATTGCCATTTAGATCTTGTGGCTCCCATTGCTTATCCTTCACAAATTTTCTAGTCATAGTTTCACAGTTGTTAAAACAAGAAATAATTATGTTTTTTTGGACATAGGTGATACTTCTACATCCTCATAGAAGATAGATAAATGGTAGTACTTATCCATGGGTCCATCTATCATGCGAGATGAAAAAATCCGTTGAATGGACCTAATAAATTTTCCACCACAAACATAAACAAATAGTTTCCATAGAACATAGTTTTATGCAAGTAGTTTCACATAGGACGAAGTCCTTCAAATTGATTTGAAGATATTTCTCTGCACTGATTTAGTGGTGTCATCCATATACATTTATTCATATATAAAAAGCAGTGTTAGATGTACTACAAATTTTATTATATTAATGTTATTTGTTAATGTGTCACCAATCGAATGAAGTAATTTAAATATTCAATTATAAGTGATTATTACATTAATTTATAAGTTTTATGTTGTTATGTATTACAAATTTTACTATATTAGTTTTATAAGCTGATCAGTCAACAATCAAAAGAAGCAATTCAAATATTCAATGATGAGCGGTTATTACATCAATTTGTAAGCTTCTATATAAGTTATAACACCTATTTTATATATGATTTCGGTTAATGTATGTCTCTAGGGTACACATTAATTCTCTATTTTTAAAAACATTTTATAGGGATTTGAAAAATCTGTAAAAAAAAAATTGATAACTTTTTTTATATAAAAAATTTCTTAAAATGGTCTATTAATATATGTCATGAGGGTACACATTAGTAAATCATTTTTAAATATATTTATATATACCTATTATATTATTAGAAAAGACACGTTATTAATGGGTTCCAGTTAGTTCAACTAGTAAAGTCTCTCTTGGTTGTGTAAGAGATTTGTGGCTCAATCCTCACCTGCATTAAAAATTAATTGATATCTTGATTTGATTCGATTTGATAATAAAGAGTTATAGTTAGGAGCAAACTTTACTAATATATAAACCATATCTTAAAAAATATATATACATAAATGGATATTTTTCTTGATCCCAATTCAGGGAAAAATTTGTCACACTCACATTTATGTATGAGCTGTATGCAATGAATCATTACCATTAAAAAGACCTTGTGGCTCCCATTGCGTGTACTAAAAATATTTTTCTAGTCCTTAATTTTAGTGACAGAGAGCCATGATTGATAATGTCGATGAATGATGATGATGGCCCCACCAAAAAAAAAAATCATTCCTCAATTTTCTCATCACAATAATCTTGTGAACAACCACCGCTTGTTCTCCACGCGTGGCCTATTAATCAGCCACCAGCTCTTATTACGGACACGTGGCCCTCATGCGTTGGCTGGATTCGTTTGTGTGGCTCAGAATGAAAGCTTTGAGTCGTGAAAGTCGGTGGAGATTTCGCCACGTCATCTCTTTTTGCGTTGTTGGGCCCCACACTATGATGATAACTTTAAATCTATTTCCATGCCCATTCCAACCGCCATGCCACACGGCCTTTTGTTTTGTAAAAGTTGAAATTACTAAAATCGCCTTTACTAGGATAATCTTGTGTGTGCCCACTATTGTTCAATGAATTTCATTATTCATTTTGTTTTTGTTTTAACTTTATCCATATATGGTATAATAGTACTATGAAACTTTGCTTTCAAGTTTCAACATAATTGAATAAATCCAATCCTATTATTTATTAGGATTTTATTAACGTGTGTCTTAAAAGCACATAATAATTATTTATTTTTTCGAAAAAAAATATTTTTCGAGAATTGAAAAAGTATTGATTGCTTTTTCAATTTCCGAGAAAATTTTATTATAAATAGATAGCTTAATGTATGCCTTAAGAGCATACATTAACCAGACCTTTATTATTATTATTATTATTATTATTATTATTATTATTATTTAACATTCCCTCATTTTCTCCTCCTTTTTCATTAGAATTTTTAATATGAGCATACGAATGCAAGTGTAACATGAGCCATATGTGTTAGGGTGGTTTTTGCATGAGGAAATAGTATGGGATGTAAGATCTAATGTACTCTATGTAGTATGCAGTGTTCTAAATAACTAAAAAACTTTACAGAATTTTTTTTTTTTGTTTTGTTCAATATTTAATCCTCTTTTTTTTTTTTTTTTTTTTTTTATATGCTAAAAAAAATTAAAATTATAAATTTATGGGTAGAGTTTATTTTCAAATTAGTTTGGAATAAAAATCTTCTAACCAACTATGTGCATTTAAAGCGACATGTGTGGTCATACTTTGTCTATCCCCTTGCAAAGTAATCTAGATTGAGATGTACTGATTTGGAAATAAAACAACTCCCAAACTTTCTTAGTCAAGTCTACATATCAAGTGGCCATCAGGTTGAAGGAAAAAACTCGGATTGAACATTCCACAGCCAGCAGGGATCAGACTCACTATAAGAAAATCTAGAAGCTAAATTTGGCCCCAAAGGTTAGGAATTTTATCTGGCAAGCTTGCTTCAATATTCAGCCTACCAGAGAATTTTATCTGAGGGTGGATGCTCGCTGTGAGCTGTGTTGCTAGCAACCTGAATCTGTAGGACACTTGTCCAAGAAAAATCCAAAAATGCCCAAATGAAGCCACTGATTTTTTCTTCTTGTTTCAAATGTTGGTACAAAGATTATCTACACTTGAACTAGAGTGTATCTTGAGGGATTTGGAATGCATGTAATAAGGTTTATTTTGAGAGAGTTCAAGCCCACCCCATATCCATTCTGGATGGGGCTATTGGATTCTTGCATGAATACAAGAACCTTATGGCTGCACAAAGGAACTCTTGAGGAATTTGAAACTATGACTTTTGAAACTAGAGACTTTTGGCCTCTGCACTGGAACTTATCTTGCACTGGAATACAATATCTCTATCTTTTATCTCAAAAAAAGCGACAAATGTGTTTTTAAGCAATCATGCAATATAATACATGTTTATGATTTTATGATACCCCACATAATAAGTTGGAGAAAATTTATATAAACTAGTTTGAGGGAGAACTTTGTCCTTTTATTACTTGAAATCTAGTTTTATGAAAATGAGATAGCTTGTCAAAACTTCATGATCATTTACTATCATTTAATTGTCAATATATATGTATTTAATCAAAAAGGAAAAAAATTAATTATTATAATTTTTGGGACATTAAATTTTGTGAGTTCATTGTTCTTAATTTATTCTTATTTCCATTATTTATAAATAAATAAACTACAAAAGTAAACATGATTGATTAGAAACATTAATTAGTCTTGTAGATAAATGAGAGAGGGAGAGAGAGGAATCCCAAGTGACAATTGTTAGATTTATTTATAAAACATCATATCAAATATATATATATATTTTTTTTTTGAGGGGGACATATCAAATTCATTCATGTAAATTTTATGCATAAAAAGACATGGAAACATCTTGTTACAAAGTATCATGTGATTGATTTAATGTTTTTTATTTTGTTTTTTGTTCCTTACATAAGAAAATTGTGTCCCAAATAGTTAACTAGACTATTTTACTTGTTATTCATGAAACCTTTTTGAAAACCTCGTAAACCAATAGTATGGTGAAAAGAACATGAAATCTATGTATTTACAATCAGGGGCGGACCTACAGTAGGGCAGAGGGAGGCCATGCCCCCCCCCCCCCCCCACTCCATTAAAAAAAAAATTGGTATACAAAAAATTAAGGTTTTCCCTTAAATATATATATATATATATATATATATATGTCTCTTCTCCTCTAAAATATTTAGATATTGACTTACAAGAAAAATAAATAAATAAATAAAATTCATGCCCCTTTAACTACAAAAACAAAATAAATAAATATAAATATGGACTAAACAAAAATCGTACACAAAATAAGAAACACTTATTTTGTATGTTATATACTTTGTTGATGTGTTTTATAATATAAAATTTTTAAGAAATACTTATTTTTTATGTAATATTTTGTTGAATATAAAATAAATGTTAGTTTCTATTTTCATACTTTTTTTTTTTTTTGGTTTTAAGCTTTGGCCCCTTGAGTATGAACCCTAGTTCCGTCCTGGTTTACAATTAATTTTGTATCTAGTATAAGAAAAACATTTTGTTTTTCTTTTGAGTAAAAAAGAAGCATTTTTTAAACTAATAAACAAAATAAACATAAATATTAGAGGAAAAAAAAAAAACCATACCTATCATTGTTGGTAGTGTGATTTGGAAGGGCACTGAAGGGCAAAATAGGGAAAGCAGAAAAGAATCCAAAATCCCGCAAAGAGTGTGTATGTGTCGGGACATGAGACGAAGATTCAAATGATGAGGACGTCTTCAAATTCTTCCACGTGTCGGACTTCTAAGAGTCACTCCAACTCATGGTAGAGAATTGTGGCACTTGCAGTTGGTAGCGGCAGCAGTAGTAGAGCCAGATATTTTGCAGGACTAGCCACACATATATTATTATTCTATTTTTCTTTGTCCCACTCTATTTTGTAGATGTCAACATGTTCATTTTTTTTTTTTTGAATTTTGAATTTATCAAATATCACCCACTTGTTCTTGTAAATAAGTCTCTCAACTCCATACAACAAATTTTCATTTTACATATGCCCCTAAAATCTAGGATTGGCAAAGTCAAGCTAGTTGGGGTAGTTTAGATTAAGAATAGAAGAATTAGAGAAAATGTGTGTTTGGATACGATATTAAGTATACTTATGTTCAGTTTGAGAATAGTTTATTTAGTTAAAATTAAATTTTTTTTTACTAAAAATACTATAAATAAAATTAAAAATTAGTTAAATAGTACAGTGATATTTATGAATAGTACCCAAAAATGCAATGAGATTTATGAATAATAACAAAAAAAAGCTAGATAGTAAAAAAAGTTGGCCAATATAAAGCTTATCCCAAACGTAACCTTAGTGTCTTTAAGCTAACAAGATTTGTGTAAAAACATGATGAAGTTAATCATTTCAGTTTGAAAACACTTCTAACACTATCTTTAATAAGTTTGAAGTTTACAAATTAGGACTTAGTTTGAAATTTTGTAATCTTGAAAGAGGTTTGAATTGGGGTGACAATTAAGAATATCATTAAAGACAACATGTACATGTTGTGCGTGTGAGAGAGCCGAAGTTGGTCACGTATTTCATTTTTACATGACACGTCTAACATGCATTCTATGCGTAGTATAGGATACAATTTAAATTTTTGTGGTTCGAGCTTTAACATGCTTAGTTGACCAAATTTTAGATATGTTGATATGAAATTGTCCATTTATAATCTAAGCCAAATGACAAATATATAAATTTCATGATGATTTTAGACTAGCATAAGTTAATGCATTTGGGATAACATAATTAATTAATAGATATGTATTTAAAAATGTGAAAGTATATGTTTATTTATAAATTAGATTGCTTGTAAATGCCAAGCCCATTTCAATTATATAATTCTTTTAGGTGAATTTGTAGAATGACCAATATTTATTGTTATAAAATTTGTAATTAGCTTTCTTCATGTTGAAAGCATATCATTATTAGAAGAAAGCATCTAATCAACAAAAAATACATGTAATGCAATTTCTTATATATAAAAAAAAAAAAAAAAATTGTGTTTCAATCTTTGACCAAATTTTTTTCATTTTTAGCCCATAAAACAGTTTTTTTAAGAGAGTTTCAACCTATGATGTCTGTTTATGATAATAACTCTTTATTATCAGACCAAGATATCAATCAGTTTTTGGTGTAGGCGAGGATTGAATCTTAAATATCTTATACAACCTTTAGAGATTTTACCAACTGAGCTAACTAAATTTTACGCCCATAAAACAGTTTGAAAAGACCATAAACTGAGTCTGTTTGGTGAATAATACTTGAGAGCTCAAAATTTTGAACACTTTCAAATCCATTAAATCTACCATTCAAGTGTCCCTTGATAACTAAACTTCATATGATATAGTCTTTCAAGTAATGCAATACAAAAGAACTAGGTAGAGCTACACATAATTACACAAAACAATAAGGACAAAGCAGCAAAATTGATAAGTTGAGGGATTCTGACAAGTTCGAGGGAACCGAGGTTTGTGTGGACAAGGGAAGGTGCATGACAAATGACAAGTACTGGAAAGCAAAGCAAAAACCTGAGAAGACAAACAAACAATAAACAACAACTTATCGAACAAAAAAAAAAAAAAAACATAATAAATTTATAAAAATCAATTCCCATTACTTTCCTCAACCATTCCATTCCCTTCAAAATTCAAAGTTTCCTATCACATCTCAGCCATATAATTTATAAACCCACAAAAACGACTACAACACACTCAATAGACATAAATAAAAATTTGTGTTCGTATTCTAACGTGTCCAGTGCTACGTTCTATATTACTAATAAAAATACCATTCCTTCACAAAATACCCAACAAATCTCTCGAACCCCTTATATATATATATATACACACACTCTCTTCTCATTTCCATTTCTTTTACTACTACTACTACTACTACCTAACGCCAACCGCCAACTTAACCGTTTTCTGGTTTTACTCTGTAAAAGATGAAGAAGGTTCTGAGGGCTTGTGAGCTTTGCAGGGAAGAGGCTTCGCTGTACTGTGCTTCGGACTCTGCGTTTCTTTGCTTTCGCTGCGACGCTAAGGTTCACGGAGCCAATTTCCTCGTCGCTCGCCACGTTCGCCAAGCGGTCTGCTTTAAATGCGGGGCTTTCTCCGATCGTCGGATCTCCGGCGCCGGGGACGATCGTCTCCGGCGGTATTACTGCCTGGCTTGCTCGCCGGAGGACGAGTTCGGTTCCGATTACGATTCTTCTTCTGCTTCTTCTTTGGATTGCGTTTCGAGCTCTGAGTCGTGCGCCACTTGTCCGAAGAGAGTCGAGCTCGAAGATCGGAGTGAGAAGAAGAAGAAGAAGAAGAAGCAGGTCGCGAAACGCAGCGTCTCGAGCTCCGTTACGGAGATCTCCGGCGGCGGCGGAGGCGACGATTCGGTGTTTCCGGCCAGATTTTCCGTGCAGAAGAAGAGGAGGAAGGTGGTGGACGAGAAGGCGGAGGGCATTTTCGTAAATTGGTGCAGAAAGCAAGGGGTGAATGGCAATTTGGTAATTCCGTTGGCAACCAAAGCATTAGAATTCTGTTTGAGCAAATTGACGGTTTTGCCATTCCGAGTCTCCGTGGCGGCGTCGTTTTGGCTGGGCCTGAGATTTTGCGGGGACAAGTCGGTGTCCACGTGTCACAATCTGAGAGGTTTAGTGGAAGTTTCTGGAGTGCCAGCTAAGCTGATCTTGGCCACAGAGGTTAAGCTCGCACGTGCGCTCAGAGTCAGGAAAGACAAGCTCGCACCTGACAACACTTCAGAGGATGAGGAGGAAGGCTGGGCTGAGTGCTCGGTTTGAGTTCTCGCACGTGTGAGTTCATGCACACGTGCGTGTGGTGAAATTTTTAGGCTTTTATATATATTAGCTTTTTTAGTCCTAGAAAGAATCAAAATTAATTTTTGTAAGTTTATTTTAAAAAAAAAGATCATGAATGTTTCGTGCAGGGAATCTGACCATTGGATTGGTTTGAGTTTTTAAGTTTGATTATTGTAAATTAAAATTCTAGACCTCAAACTTGTTCAGCAATAATGGAGTGACTTTAATTGTTTGGCAAGAAAGTTTGAATTATTTTAACTTCAGTGTTTTCGCTTTTGAAAAACTAAAAAAGGGTTTATGTGGTTGTGGTTTAAGAAAACTAAAGGAAAAATTTTATATAAGATATTTTTAAGGCGTAAATGTACTTTTAGTCTCTATATTTTGAGGTCATTTTTATTTTGGTTCTTACATTTTTATTTCACCATTTTTAGTCTCTAAATCAATTAACGTGTTCTATTTTGGTCCTTACCATTACTCACTTAACAGAAATTGTTGATGTGGCAAACGACAACTACTGTTGACACATTAAATGCTGACATGACCAATAAAATAATATTAAAAATGCCACGTTAGCTTATAAATTTTAAAAAAGAAATTTATTTATTTTAACTAAATAAAAAAAATTAAAAACAGATGGTTTAAAAAGAAATTAAATTAAAAACAAAATTCTTTACATTTTGATCTTCCCAGTCACCGATGCATGAGTTCTTCCTCAAAATCAAGAACATGCCCACATGAAACACCCAAAATCAAAAGGCACAAATATCCATTTCATTTCTCTGTTTCTTCTTCTCTTTCTCTATTCCTCATCTCTTTCTCCCTCTCTTCCTCTTCGTTCTCTCATCTCTGATATAGAGCAAGCAAGACCCAAACCTAGAACAATTCATTTCTTCACCTCTGATACACTAGCACCAAATCAAGAAAAACATAGCAAACTCAGATCCAAACCCAGAAACCACAACAACATAGACCAAGAAAACACAACCAAAACCCACTAGCACCGGCGACCCAAACCCACAAATCGAGCACCGATACCGCCCCAACCAATACCCACAATCAAGCACCTTACAATTCAAATAGAAACCCACAACAACCCAAGACAAAAATAGAAACCCAGCACTGCGGCAAAACAAGCACCACAACCATGACCCACGACCCACGGCCAAAACGACGGTGACACCCACGACCCACAACCCATCAATCCATGACCCCACGAATCGGAGCACAGATCAGAGCACGATCCCACAAATCAGAGCACAACTGGATAGATATCATCTTATGCCCTCATTGGTCTCTCTTTGTGGTGGCGCCGTGGTGGTGGGTTTGCAATTTCTCTTCTCTCTTCCTTTTTGCGATGGCGCTGTGGTGGTGGGTTTTGTAGTGGATCGGTTTTGGTTTGGATTGGTGACAAAGAATTTGGTTTTTTGTGGGTTTGTTGGATATTTGTGCCTTTTGATTTTGGGTGTTTCATGTGGGCATGTTCTTGATTTTGAGGAAGAACTCATGAATCATGGTGATTGGGAAGATCAAAATGTAAAGAATTTTGTTTTTAATTTAATTTCTTTTTTAAACCATCTGTTTTTAATTTTTTTTATTTAGTTAAAATAAATAAATAATTTTTTTAAAAAATTTATAAGCTGACGTGGCATTTTTAATATTATTTTATTGGCTACGTCAGCATTTAATGTGTCAACAGTAGTCGCCCTTTGCCGCATCAGCAATTTCTGTTAAGTAACGGTAAGGATCAAAATAGAACGCGTTAATTGATTTAGGGACTAAAAGTGGTGAAATGAAAATGTAGGGACCAAGATAAAAATGACCCCAAAATATAGAGACTAAAAATGCATTTACGCCTATTTTTAATGGTTCTTATTATTTAGAGATATTCGACGTATACAATATTTTTATAATAATTTCACGATATATCTTAGGTGGTAAGCTATTAATGTTTCTAATTTGTTCTTTTTATTAAAATTATATTTCTTTTCCACTAATAACAAACTAGTAGCAATTTGCTATATATGAATTGTCGTGTAATTGTGGTGAAAATTTTCTTTTATTTATTATCTAAATTGAAAGTAGAAACTGAGTTTAGGAAACATTGTTTTGATTTGAAAATGGGCTGTTTTAGAGAATAATTACCTTAAAATAGTTTTTAAGAGCATGTTTGGTAATGAGTTTTGGATTGCGTAACGTTTTTATGAATTAACCCTCAATTTATTTTGAAGTAAAATATATTGGGGAAAATATTTTTTTCATTGTCAAGAGTTTGTTTACAGGTAAAATATAGTCAAACTTGTAATATATTTTAGGTTTATTGTAAAATCCTTTATAAAAATTTGTAAAATATTTTATTTTTAAAAAGTTGGTAAAACATTTTCCAAAAACACACAATGGCTTTCCTTCCCCCATCTAGCTAGCTCACCGGTCCGATGGTCAAAAACATTGCCCTGATGACTCATGCAAGTGGTTTAGTGGCCATAGACTCTACTCTAGTGATTAGTGACGACGGTTTGGAATTTAGTGACTCCATTTTAATGACCAATGCTAGCAATCCGATGGAAGGAGACACCTCAAATGCAGTTCAACGGTTGAAGTTGCAAATGCTACACCGACGATTAGTGTCAGCAGTCTGATGGCTAGAGATGCTGCATCGCAACTGTTGTTGGAGGTCCAGTAATTGAAGTCACCGTTTTGTCGATCAGTATTGGCAGTTCGGTTACCAAAAATACTGCTTCAATAATAATCGTTGGCAATCTAGTCATCAGAGTCACTACTCTAATTGTTGGTTTCAGTGGTCTAGTCATTGGTGTTGAGACATCAGTTTTTGTGATTTGCTTGAAAAATTTTACTTCTCATACAAAATACCTGAAAATATTTAATAACTAAATTTTGAAGAAAGAAAGCAAACAAAGTAACAAACTCTAATATTTTCGGACTTACTCAATGGACAAGGTAGCGACTATTCATTCATATTGTTTCCTAAAATTGATGAATCAAATAAGGTTATTTTATGTATGTGAAGAATTTGGAAGTTTAGCGATATTACTTAGTCCATCATTTTTATGTCTTGTCATAATTAAAATTTAGTGGGATTTGAATACCACTGCGCAAAGTGTTATTGAACCATTGGTTGGACTTTGAATCTGAATCACCCAATCACAATTCCAAAGTCTAAATCCACAAATTGAAATGCAGAAATTAATTGTGTATTGGGGCCTAGCATACGTGGAATTGGATAGATTATACCATAGATGTTCCAAGGAAGAGAAAGGACGGTGAACTAAAAGTAGTAATCAAATATATCCAAACAAAAAAAAAAAAAAAAGTAGTAATCAAATATAATTAGTATAACCTAAGATCTTTTAAGTTTTATTATAAACTATGCTTCCTTAATTTGTTGTCATACTTGTCATATTCATATTGTTGTTATCTTTTTTTTTCTCATTGCAAAAAAGGCAGCACTTCTTATTTAAACTCCACTAGGACCCATAATCTTTAATTGGAGACCACACAAATCTTCTGCTTGGAAGATTTCACTTTCACGTTATAATTAAAGAAAGATTATTATCGTAAGGAGATAAAAAGTTGAAAAGCTTGATGGGTTGCTGTACGATTTGATTATAGTTTGCCAAATTACTCAATAGGCGTGTATGGATCAATGATGTTACTAGTGGTACCATTTTTTTAATCTATAATTTATTAGATTAACATATTGTGATGAGTGTAACGTCAATGAGTTCATCTATTTGACACTGTTTTTATATACACAAATGAAAAAAACGTTAAGTCAATAACGTTGAAAAAATTGTAAAATATTTTGTATTACTGATTCATTGGATATGAATGTCAATTTACGACAATTGTGACTAGTTTCAAATATGACAATAGTGTTACTGGTTTTGAAGTTAATTAACATTAAAAGGACTATAGAATCATAAAAACATGACTGGTGATTTTTGAAATCGACAATTTGTGACTTGTGTTTACTGATTAGGCTTAACTGAGAATTATATCAACGTTGTAATGTCATCTTTTGTTTTGTTGTTTTTTTTTCCCCCATTTTTCTTAGAGAAAAAAGAAAGTGAAATATATATAGATATATATATATATATATATAATTTTTAAATGTTGGTTGATTTTGTAGCAACGGTGCTTTAAATGGACAAGAAGTACTTGAAAGGCTGTATTTAAGATGCATGGTGAGTTGGTGACCATAGAGTTATTGTAAAGCCAAGAAACCGCTACCATTTATGATGACTGATTTTCCAAAACTCACTGTTTTATTTTCTTTTCTTTTCTTTTTTATTTATTTTTGGTTGAGAATAACTATTTTGTCTTTGGTATGATATAATTTATCACAACTCGTTCGTAGTCATAGATCAATTTCTCTGAATCTATGTTCTTAATCATGTCCCTTTTGAGAAAAGGATATCTCATATACGTGTCTCACAATTAGTGAACCCCATATGGGAGAGATTAGATACATATATTAAATATTTACATCCCTCTCAAAAAAGAGAGAGAAAAAGATACATATACAATATACCCATTGTAAAAGATAATTTTGAACTTTTAAGACATAAACAAGCCTTTACCATTTCCACAGAAAGAGTTAAAAAAACAGATAGCAATAATAGCATTCAAAAGTTATGTTATTTTATTTTATTTGAACAACATTAATATTCATAAATCTTTAAATTTAAATATAGATACATTTTATTTCTTTTCTATAGTGGATTTCGTGTTTGAAATAATTTCATGCAGACATCGCTTATTTAATCTTAAGTATTTTAAAGAAAATTATAATATTTAATTCAAATATATGCTAATTACAAACTTTCATCTATAATAAAAATAGAACTAGAAAAGATATATAGCATTGCGTGAGAGACAGAGAGAGCCTGAAATTCTGTCCAAGCCATTGCATTATTGGAAAAGTTAAAAAAAGAAAAAAAAAAAAAAAAGACGTTTTGTGACATTGACATTTTGCATGCTGTGTCAATTCTCAATTGTATAATGTTTCAAATTTGAATGTACATTAAAAGAATACCAGTATAGCAGACAATTCTTTTTATTCACCTGGGCATCTTCGATTTAAGCCATCCACTTCAATACTTTTCAACTACACTAGATTAGAGACTAAAATCTCAATTAATCATTCTAGCATTGAAGAGGGAGAAATGGAGAAATTAAATTTGGCTTTGAATTCTAAGCAGTAACATTTTCATAAGTGCCCTGTAAACTTAAAATACATTCTGTTGTTAACCATTCAACAACTTCTTTAAAATAGTCACGTGACTTACCCGAATCCATTGAGATTCAGTGAATAATAATGATTCTTTGTAGGATTGGTTTCTCTCTCTTCACCCTTTTGCCGTCATGCTCAGATTTAGTCTACGATGGGAAAAATTGAATACCTTGAGGACCAGTTTCCTAGTTTATTTAATTTCCACTTCACCATCAAAGTTGAAGTCACGTTAGTAAACCACTTATTTAATTGACCAATCAAATAAGATACTAACAGATATATCTTTATATCCCATTAAACCTTGTGTGTCTTATTATGTGGGCCACCAAATTAATTAATAAATTAATTTAGTCTTACATGCCCTTCCAAAAAAAGCAAAACAAAACAAACAAAAAAC
The DNA here is from genome assembly GCA_032878915.1 of Castanopsis chinensis. Classification (NCBI taxonomy): domain Eukaryota; kingdom Viridiplantae; phylum Streptophyta; class Magnoliopsida; order Fagales; family Fagaceae; genus Castanopsis; species Castanopsis chinensis. The sequence goes on along the minus strand of JAVQMG010000080.1, from coordinate 1,430,264 downwards.
AAACAGATATTTCATAGCGATGATCCACTTGATCACATGGCTAAGCTCTGTACACAAACACCCGCTAAAGAATGAGAAACCACCTTAAGAGCTAGGGAAAATTTTTATAACATGCTTTATAGTACTAAAAGTTGAGCTGTTAAAATACAAGAAAAGATAGATTCTAAAAGAGGAAATTTGCTTAAAGATAGGGGTGGTTCCTCTTAATGAATTGATGAGGGAGAGTCACTTAAGATGATCATGTTTAGAGGAGAGTGATTAGCATATCAATGAGAAAAAGTGAATGATTCACGTTGAAGGAACAAAAAATGGTTGAGAAAAAAAAAATTAACATTAGTTGAAATAGTAAAAAAAAAATGTCAAGTAAAGAAGTAATTGAGAATACGATTTCGGATAGAACAGGATGATTGGATAATACATATGACCAACTCTGAGTAATTTATTGAGGATCCATAATCGACCCCAGTCAATTTGAGACTAGGACTTAGTTATTGGTATTGTAGTATTTCGCCCTCCATTTTATGCTTATGGTGAAGAAATGCTATTTAGTCTAAATTTCCTTAATGATGAATTATATTGCTCATGTAAAGAAATCCATGATTGTCGAAATGGGGTCTCATATGTAGGATTTGAGAGAAGTTAAAAAAGAAAAAAAGAAAAAAAGAAAAAAAAGAAGAAGACATACATGCCTCATAGTTATGATTATTCTAGTCATTTTCAAATGAGCCTTCACTAGATAAGTGTTGCTATGGGAATTTATATTTATTTTTCAACAACTATGATATTAAATAAATAAATAAAATAATAATTATGATAATAAAAACCTTAAGTGGACCACATTAAACATATCTCTCAAGTCCTACTTAGAACCATTAAAAAAAAAAAAAAATAGGACCTACTTAGAATGAGTGATAGACAGAGCCAATGCAGGATAAATGTGTTAAAACAAATATCGAAGATTATAAATTGTAATGGATATGACTCAAAATTGTGGTTGTCATGTTTATATTATACCTCAAGGTTGGTGACAATGACTTGGCTGAAACAACACAGACTTCCTTTTTGAAGCTAGATACATAACAACCGCTAGTGAGTAGTGACACATAAAAAGGTACTAGAAATCTTGAAATTGTGGTGGCCATGAATATAACTTTTTGAAAAATATCATGAGCATAAGGTTCTTTAGTACACATTAATACATGAAATGATAAAAAAGATAATCTGAGTTCGGTGGCTGTCTATTTAGCTTGTATCCTAAGAATAAGCTGAGTTGTTGACAAAGCCAATTTATTTCTTAGCCTTTTAAAAAAAAAAAAAAAATTGAGAGTAATTTTATTGGGCAACCCATGTGGTTGGTAATTGCTACTTTATATAGATCCTTATAAGTTCTACACTAGAGGACCATAAAAAAAATGGTAATACAAAAAGTTTTCATACTTAAATTGGGGGTTGATAGATAGCCCAGCTGCCAGGGAAAAAAGAAGAAGAATAAAGAATAAAGGTAACCTATGTATAATTTAATTTTTTTTATATGGCTCATATTAAAACTTGTCACTCATTCAATAACACCACTGACTTTTGTGTTATTTTGTTTTTGTGTTCCTCTATGGTTTTGGCCAAATTTAATATGCAAGCTTTGGTTTTAAGCTCTACTCTGCGCACAAACCAACCAAATTCAATTTGTTTTTTCCTGACACCCCCATCTCAATTTAATTCACTTTTGTGGCCCACTTAGAGTTTAAATTTATGCCTGAAGCTCACATGTAAATATTTAATGTTTTGTCCCACTGCCATAGTACATTTGTCAGGAATTTAAATAAAGGTAAATTATAGCTTACCATCTTTAGTTTGGTTGAAATTTAAGTTGTCTATCTCTGATTTGAAATTTGACATTTTATCCATCTGAGTTTAGCTCAGTTAGATTTTTATAACTCACATCTGTTAAAAACAGAACCAAATATGTAATTTTGCTCTACTTTTATGTCTATCTTATCCAAAAATACAAAACATATAAAAATACAAAATCAAATAAGATCAAAAACTATCCATCAGAATACTTGCATCATGTAATTTCAAATTACACATAGACAACTTAAATTTTAGTCAAAACTCAGGTGGGTAAAGTGTGAAAATTTAAACTACAGGTAGACAACTTAAATTTAAGCCAAATTACAGGTAAGTAAGTTATAATCTGTCCTTTAAATAATGATCAACCTCGGGACATGATACTCAATAAACAAGGTTTTCTTTCTTTCTTTTGATTGAATTATTGAATAGACAAAGTTGAATGAAAAGGAGTTAATATTTCCATTATGTAAGTCATAACTAAGGCTGATATGAATTGATAAATGTGAGAGCTGTGGTAAGTATTGGTGGGTGAGGAGGGACAGGTAGTTGTAATTGCAGTTTAGAGTTGTTACAAAGAATCCAATGGAGGCAGAGTGTGATTGTAGAAATTTTTTTTTGAATAATTTCATAATATTCTTGGTGACTAGGTTTATGGTCTCATTTAAATCTTAAACCATAAGTTTCCCTTAAAAAATAGTCATGATAGGAATGTAATACATTGTGATTTTAGGTGTGAGGGCTCAATGCACATTCTCAACCATAAGTTTTTGAAGTATTTATATTTAATCAATAATCATGATTGATTTATTGTAGTCATATTTTTAATACCACCTAATGACTATTCTATAATTGTACTCTTTAAGATAAGTGGTTCATATGGCTGTTAGGTGCAAGAGAATCTGAGAGACTGATTTTATAATATTGATCCTCAGTCACAACTTTGGTTGGTTGGAACATTATTTTCAAACAAGGACAACAAAGTTTTGCTTACTAATGACGACGACATAAAATATGCAACTTCAAAATTAGTGTAGCTAGTCTTATCTTCCGTAACAAAATGAAATATTGATTTTCAGAATAATCCATTGTTATTTTCCTTACTTTTTTTTTTTTTTTTTTTTTTTTTTTTTTCTGAATGAAAAATGGGGTCTTCAGTGTGAGCTTATCAATCCCATGTCACGTAACGGCAATAAGTAATATTACGTGTGTACCACATGAGTTTTGCTAGGGCTATCGCTTGAACCGCTCCTCTCTGGATGTTGGATAAGAACTCCTACCATCAAGTCATACTTCATGTAATTCCTTACTTGTACAGCTAAAATCGCCCTCTTGTAATGTTCACTCCAAAAAGGGAAGATATATGTTAAAGGCTGATCAAAGAAACTATTTCTGCTCTTTAATATAGATAATAGTGACAAAAAAATGTTACAAACATCGTTCAGTTATGTCACTGTATCACATAACTAATGCTTAGGGAATTTGTGTCCTAAACCTCTTCTTTATGCTAAGAAATTTATAGATCAATCTATCCTTCTTGTTGTTTCCATAGAGACATTCAAGTTCAAATCACCCTCCCTAACTATTGAACTAACAAAAGAAAAAAAAACTCTTTCTTTATTATGCAAAAACATAAGTATTGAAGTGGTAAAATTTGGAATAAAAAAATGTTACAAACATGATTAAGTTATGTAGTTTGGCTGGGGGATGAAAAAGTGAAGGAATAGAAAATAGTGAGGATTGATAGAAGGGAGGGAGATAGAAAATATTTAATATTCCCTTGTGTGTGTTTGGTTGGAGTGGGGAATGAAAATTCTTTTATTTGGTTGATAAGAAAAATGAGAGGATAGAAAATAGTGTTTGTATTGATTTGGGTGAAATACTATTTTGGCCTCTAAACTTTATTAAATTTTTTTTTTTTTTTGGGTTCCTAATAAACTTTAAAAAGTTATTTTTCATCCTTAAAATTTGTAAATAGTTTTTTTTTTTTCCAGACAAAAATAGGGATGACAAAAGATATTTTTTTAAAGTTTATGGACAAAAAGTGAAATATTTTCAATAATTTAGAAATAAAAGACAAACTTTTTCGACGGTTGGAAGAAGAATGATTTTTTGTTTTTAAGGACAAAAATTTTTTTTTGGTAAAGTTTAGGGTTCAAAATTAATTATATTTTATCTTATAAATTTATGGTGGCGCAGATGGGGTTGATTATCTTTATTATCGTTGGAGTGCAAGCTAATGATCTTACCTTCACTTATTTACATGCAGATTCACTTCCAATCCGGTCTCCTGCCAGATATTTTCAAGGCGAATTTCATAGGTGCATCGGAGGAAACATTAAAACTAGCTTGTGACGAATATCTAAAAATTGGAAGATCATGTTCATTATGATGTGTGTGTTATTGAGGGTTTCAGGAATTGCAGAAAATACCTAAAGGATCGAAAAGACCCAGCATAGTGCTATTGAATCCTTTCTGAGATTTCTTAAAAAGAAAAATCTTCTTGTTAAAACATATTGCTATATTGTCGTTTACAATCTAGAACTAAATAACTTTGTTCAGGTAGATGTGCAGTAAATATTTACTGACTTCCTAAAAAAACAAGGTGCATCGGTTAAATCTAGTGGATATTTTCCAACAGTTGAGGTTGAATTTCATTAGATTCTAGATAGCACATGCTTAATCCATCCATCAATGTCTTACTCTAACCCTCCCTGATCCTTATTTAGGAGCATTTTCTCGGTTTTTGCCTTCTGTTCTTCTGCTTTATTTTATATTTGCTACGCAACTTATATTGTTCCGCATTTGTTGTTGTTGTTGTTGTTATAGTTCTTATGTTGTAGTGGGTGATTGAATGATGAACGGAAGCATGAAACAGAGATCAAACTCAAAAGTTTATATGGTCCAAGTTGACGACCTACGTTCATAGTGGAAAGTTATTAGCAAGTTACATATTGTCAATTAAGCTCTTATGTTATAAACTTATAATGAACTTAATGTAAGGTTTATAAACTAAGGAATCTTAGACTTAACATAGGCTTACTATTGATCAACTTGAAGTTCATTTACTTTTTTACTAGTACATGAGCCTCAAACTAGTTTGGATCACTTGGACTATAAGGTGAAAGCTTGAGCTTTGGCGGTCTTGAATGTATTACGTTATATGTTGGGTAATATATGACCACACATGATGATGACGATGATTGATGCTAAGGGTTGGAAGCTAAGGTTGCACATGGAAGCATTGTGTGACTAGGTTGATTCTTCGTAGTAAATAATAGTGAGTGGCAGCAACTATTCACGGATTGTTCTCCAAATCCAACAATGTGGATCAATGCACAAGGTGAGCTTGTAACACATGGCACCGAAGGCGATCCAAGACGTTCCTTCACGCAAGTCCTCTCCTTGTAGTCATTCTCGTAGGACCGTTGCCACATGGGTTACTTACACATGGCACAACCAAGGGCTTTTGCTGAAAGAGATATTCCGTTGCACTAATCACGAGACAACACCTAAGCTTATTATGGATTTGTGTAGGTAAGAGCATTTCCGTCGGCAATTGCAAAAGGGAAATATAGAGAAAATTTATCATCAAGGCACAAAAAAAGCTCAGTAGTTGGACCTGTAAAATTTAAGAATTGTAATTTTTTTTTTACAATTGTGCTATAATGCCATCTTAAATGTAGGATGACACTGTAGCATAATTTTAAAAATTATAATATATTTTAATTCTAAAAAATCACTGTAGCATTATAGCAACAACACAAAAATTATATATTATATTATTTTAGTAGGTAATACATATTATTTTAATGAGTAGAATAGAAAAATAAAACTTGGGATGTTAGTTTTGTTGTAAAATGGTTGCAAATAGAAATTCTACTCTAACCTTTCATAATATCATTTCTTTTAATTTATGCAGCTCCTAATTGCGAATGCTTATTTTTTTATGTAAGATAAAAATTCTACTTTAATTTAATCTAAATATATATATGTGTGTAACTTTCTTTTGTTAATTAACTTGAACCCCCGACCCTTCTCCTTGCTTCACAAGAACCATCAAGCTAAGAACACCCACACGGTGGTAGTTGTGAATACTTTTATTGAACCCAGTATGGAAGACTTTTTCTTTAATAAAATAAGGGCCAACATACAATCTATATTTCAATAATAACATTCACTTAACTTTTAATCTATTACATTATATCAACAGCCAAAACCTTGAATAAATCCTCAAATTAAATATTACTTTTCTGGGGAAATGTTATAGCATTTTGCCTCCCTTTTAAGCCTTATATCAATGTATTCACTTCCATTCAAATTATTATATTTCATCATAATTGAGTTGATTTATTTTATTTTGGCTTTAAATTAAATGTCCCATAAAAATTAGGAAGAACTCTTTTTCTTCTTCTTCTTCTTCTTCTTCTTCTTCTTCTTCTTCTTTTTTTTTTTTTCATTCTTTAAGCTTTCTTTTCCATGAATACAAGTTTTATATTGCAAAGTTTTGTATACAAGTCTAACTTTAGAGTAATTTTTAAATACTCATGGAGTACAGTACATGGTACTCTCTCTTCTCATATTCCTGATAGGGTTCACTCATTAAATTTATAATAGAGTCTACTATAAATATGAGAGAAGAAAGTACCATTTCACCATGCTCAGAGAGTACCTAAGAATTTTCTCTTAATTTATATGTTATCATTTTCACAAATAAATAGTAGTGTAATTTCAACTCATTATATTCAAAGATGAGTTGATTATGATTCTTTTTGTCCAATATCTTGTGCCTAGTAGGCATTTTATGGTTTTGATCTAATTTATTGTACGTAGTGGGTTTTTCATGGCCCTTGCGAAAAGATATTACTTGAATTGGAAGCCATTAATCTTAAAAACTTACATACTTCCAAAAGACACAATTTTCAAAATGATACTTATTTGACAAAAAAAGTTTAAATTTAATCAATTTATAAATAAAAGTGTTTGACCATTCACTTTTATTTAAGACGTCCAAGTTTACACCTTTATTCTTTCTTTGGATTTAACTTAAAAAAAAAAAAACAATATATCTAAATTGGAGAAAATCATTGCCTATGAAATTTATGACAAAATTTATGGTGGTGAAGATGGGGTTGGTTATCTTTATTATCGTTGAAGTGCAAGCTAATGACCTTACCTCCACTTACTTACATGCAGATTCACTTCCAATCCGGTCTCCTCCCAGATATTTCCAAGGAGAAATTCAGAGGTGCATCGGAGGAAACATTAACGCTAGCTTGTGACGAATATCTAAAAATTGGAAAGATCATGTTCGTTATATTATGATGTGTGTTATTGAGGGTTTCAGGAATTGCAGAAAATACCTAAAGGATCGAAAAGACCCTGCATACTGTACCTTTTCAAAATGCTTTATGAAATGCAAAAAAAATTAAATTTGTTCTTGACGCTGATTGTTTGCTAAAGTGTTATGGATGGCCGAACTCGAAGTATTAAGACACAGTTTATATGCAATTTTATATCTGGTTTTGTGAAATAGGAGCAAAATTTGAAGTGTGAATTTTATTGAATCCTTTCTGAGATTTTTTAAAAAGAAAAATCTTCTTGTTAAAACATATTGCTATTGTCGTTTACAATCTAGAACTAAATAACTTTGTTCGGGTAGATGTGCAGTAAATATTTACTAACTTCGTTAAAAAACAAGGAGCATCGGTTAAATCTTGTGGATATTTTCCAACAGTTTAGGTTGAATTTCATTAGATTCTAGATAGCACATGCTTAATCCATCCATCAATGTCTCACTCTAACCCTCCCTGATCCTTATTTAGGAGCATGTTCTTGGTTTTTGCCTTCTGTTCTTCTGCTTTATTTTATATTTGCTACCCAACTTATTTTGTTCTGCATTTTTTTTGTTGTTGTTAAAGTTCTAATGTTGTTGTGGGGGGATTAAATGATGAATGGAAGCATGAAACAGAGATCAAACACAAAAGTTTATATGGTCCGAGTTGACGACCTACATTCATAGTGGAAAGTTATTAGCAAGTTACATATTGTCAATTAAGCTCGTGTTACAATAAATCTAATGTAGGGTTTATAAACTTAGGAGTCCTAGACTTAACATAGGCTAACTATTGATTAACTTAAAGTTCATTTACTTTTCTACAAGTACATGAGCCTCCAACTAGTTTGGATCACTTGGACTACAAGGTGAAAGCTTGAGTTTTGGCAGTCTTGAATGTATTACGTTATATGTTGGGTAATATATGACCACACATGATGATGATGATGATTGATACTAAGGGCTGGAAGCTAAGGTTGCACATGGAAGCATTGTGTGACTAAGGTTGATTCTTTGTAGTAAATAACAGTGACTGGCAGCAACTATTCACGGATTGTTCTCCAAATCCAACAATGTGGATCAATGCACAAGGTGAGCTTGTAACACATGGCACCGAAGGCGGTCCAAGACGTGCCTTCACGCAAGTCCTCTCCTTTTAGTCATTCTCGTAGGACCGTTGCAACATGGGTTACTTACACATGGCACAACCAAGGGCTTTTGCTGAAAGAGAAATTCAGTTGCCCTAATCACGAGACAACAACAAAATTTAGCATTCCCGTTGCCAACTGTAAGAGGGAAATATAGAGAAAATTTAGCATCAAGGCAAAAAAAGAGCCCAGCAGCCAGAATTGTAAAATTTGAGAATTGTAATTTTTTTTTTTTTTTTGCAATTATACTACATTTAGGATGACATTGTAGCACAATTGTAAAAATTATAATATATTTTAATTCCAAAAGATCACTGTAGTACTATAGCAGCAGCACAAAAATTATATATTATATTATTTTAGTAGGTAATATATTTTTTTTTAATGTGTAGAATAGAAAAATAAAAGTTAGGATGTTGGTTGTGTTATAAAATAGTATGGTATAATTGATAAAGTAACTTTTTGAGATGATAAAATAGAATAAGATGGAAGTTGCGGATGCGAATGCTGTAAACCCTAATATTTGGGGATGTAAAAAATGTATATTTTACGTCCTTAAAACCTATTTTATTTATTTTACCATTTTATTTATAACTTGCATTAGCATTGGGGGGTGTAAAACCCCCTAAGTTGCTATTTTAGCAACCCGCCTGCTCAAATTGAGCTTCATCCAGGTATGGGTTGCTTAAAATTTTTAGAAACCATGAATAGCAAGGTTGTACAACCTACTATTCATAGTTGCTAAACATAAAAGCAAATATAGGAGAGGAGAGAGAATGAGTTGATAGGGTAGTTTATGTTATTTTATTTGGTTGTATGTAAAAATAAAATCTGAGATGTTGGATGTATTGTTGGATGTGTTTGTAAAATAGATAATGTAATATTTGAGGATGCAATATAGGTAATTTTTTACATTCGCCATTGCTAGTGCTCAACATTTCAATTTTTATTTTTACATATTACTCGTTAAAATAATATAAACTATACAATGAATAATATAAAAAATTTGACTTCTCTCTCTTCTCTTCCATCTCTCTCTCTCTCTCCCTCATTAAAATAATATATATTTTTTGACATTCTTGTGAATAGTTGGTTCTCTTATATAAAAACTAACTATTCACAATTGGTAAAAATAAATAGAGACCTACTCTTGGATGTGGGTGGATTTTGGCTTGTTGGTTGCCAGAATAGCAATCGGGGGGGAGGGGTTACACCTCCAATGCTAATGTTCTAATTGCCTATGTCCTTAGCAGTATTCAATTTGAATATTAGAAAATCTTTAACTAATTTTAGATTAACAGTAAACTAACCCAAAGTTAATTTGCTTGTTCAACTAAAATTATGAGAAGGGGAAGAAGACGTTAATAATTGTAAAATACGTATGATAATATCTGAAAGTTCACTTAGTGTATAAAACACTTGTAAATGTTTAGACCCTTTATTACAAATTTACAAAGTAAGCTTATATTCAAACAATATATGTGTGAAAAATGAACTATAAGCAATATCCAAATTATTAAATTACTCTAAGCCATATTTTAATCACAACACACCAGTAATTAAAAGCAAAGAATAAAGGAAAGAGAGATGCAAATACAAGATAACATCGGCATGTGTTATCAAAGAGGAAATAAAAAAACTTGGCGAAAAACCTTTCCGCCGCCCTCCAAGCGGTAAAAGATCCACTAGAAAATCAGTTTGGATACATGAATAGCAATAGGTCTTCCAAGCCTAACCTACCCAATACATCTAAGCCCTCCAAGCTTCTTGCTCCAACAAGGTTACGTTGAACTGTGTCTTCTCTAATTTTCCGGATCCCGTAATAAGCTCCATATTGCATCCTCCATCCTTGGCATCTTCCAATACTTTCCAAAGCTCCAAAAACACTCTCAATACTTTGAATGAGTGTGGGTAGTGTTTGGGTACAAATCTCATCTCAATGAGTATAACAATGAGAGAAGGAAGGAGAAGATACTACAAAGATTTGTCTCTAAGAATGAGTAGCTCTCTCTCTAATAAGGTGGGTGTGTTGTAGAAACCTCTCTTAGGGTTTTTCTCTTAATTGGCTCTAGAAGCTATCTACATTACATGGGTATAAGGGTATTTATAGTAGGGTATAGTCAGATGGAATATGAAAAGTCAGTTTTTAACAAAACAGGGTGCACTGGCAAGTCACTCACGATTGGAATGAGTCACGAGTTCTAATTGCCAATAAATAGAAAGGTTAGACTATACTTTTTGTTCTGTAGTGACCCAGCTGTTGTGACCTTTCAATTTCCTGCATGTTTCACATATTTGCCACATTTTGGCGGGTCGCCACTCGCGAGTTAGTCGTGAGTTCCAGTCGCTAGTTTGCTCTTTGTTACACATACTTGATTAATTCTTCACACTCTCTCACACACAACCCTTACATTATTCTCACCTAAATACAGGGTTTCTAAATGCTGAATTATAAGCAAATTTGGCACCGAATAAAACCAACACATAGATAAATAAATTCAACTTTACAATATCCCTTTAATTTGTGGCTTTGCCTAGTCTCATGTTTCACACATACAAATCCATTATTAGATTAATAAAAATATTAACAATTTCATATATGTAGTACTTGATTAGTAAGTGAGATTTTTTTTTTTTTTTGGGCATGAGTATGCGAATTGTATAAATTGAATATATATATATATATATACTTCCAAAAATCCCCTTAGCATCAGACAATTCACCTTGCTAGGAATAAAAAAAAATCTGTTATTCTTATATATATATATATATATATATATAGAAAAAGATAGAAATTATATTAAAAAATTATATTAAAAATTCTATTATTCTAAAAGTTGAATTCTTGGGTGACAATTCTGAGTCTTTTGGCTAAATATTACAAAAAATAGAGTTTTTTTTATTGTTATAGGCACTGTTCAAAGTTATTTAGGGAAATGAGGAGAGAGAGTGAATTTCGGCAACAGTGTTGCCGAAATTTTAAGAAAAGTAGGAGAGAGAAAGAGAAAAAGGAAGCGAGAGAAATTTTGGAATTTCGGAAACAGTGTTACCGAAATTGCTTCTACCTAGCCCTTGCCTAGTCAGTGAGAGTGCGCGAGTGTCCGAAGTCAAAAAAAAAAAAAAAAGGATTTTTGGCAATCCCATTGCCGAAAATGGAGGGAAGAATAAAAAAAAAAAAAGATGCTACGTCCACAATATTTTTACAACAAATCACAAGTGGTTAGTTGTTACTGGTTCAAATTTGAACCTAACACTAAGATTACTTTTTTTGCCTCAATAATAACAATCAGTAACAACTTGCCACTTAGAATTTGTTGTAAAAATGTTGTGGACATATCATTTCTAAAAAAAAAAAAAAAAAGATTTTTGGTAATCCCATTGCCAAAAAGGGATTGCCAAAAACATTTTTTTTTAATTTTTTTTTAATTATTCCCCCCATTTTCGGCAATGGGATTGCCAAAAATCTTTTTTTTTTTTTTTGAGAAATAATATATCCACAACATTTTCACAATATTTTTACAACAAATCCTAAGTGACAGGTTGTTACTGGTTGTTATTATTGAAGCAAAAAAGTAATCTTAGTGTTAGGTTCAAATTTGAACCAATAACAATTAACCACTTGTAATTTGTTGTAAAAATGTTGTGAACGTAAAATCTTTTTTATTTTATTTTATTCGTCCCTCCATTTTCGGCAATGGGATTGCCAAAAATCCTTTTTTTTTTTTTTGACTTCGGACACTCGCACACACTCGCGCACTCTCACTGACCAGGTAGGGGCTGGGTAGAAGCAATTTTGGTAACACTGTTACCGAAATTCCAAAATTTCTCTCACTTCATTTTTTTTTCTCTCTCCTACTTTTCTTAGAATTTCAGCAATACTGTTGCCGAAATTCACTCTCTCTCCTCAATTTCCTAAATAACTTTGAACAGTACCTATAACAATAAAAAAACTCTATTTTTTGCAATATTTAGCCAAAAGACTCGACAATTCTCCTTGATTATAGATTACTGTCTATTGACGACGTCGTCCATTTCATAAGCCCGCATGTTGATCTGGTGGAACTACATATATATTTAGCTATAATTAAGTAATGCTATATCCATAATCTTTTTATAATAAATCCTATTAGTTTTACTAGAAACATATCTTCCAGGTCTTGCTTTATCCACTTCATTTACTGAGTTGTGTTTTACAATTTCAGCTTACTGTGGCTAGCTTTAGATTCAAACGTTGTGATCTCAAGATTGGTGCAAGAGCTAGACTTGCTATACAGAAATTTTTATATATCTCTTGTTTTAAAATTACATTGCTTTGAGTTGTATAATAATATTATTCTAAGATACTATATGACCTAATTTTATTCGTACCTTTATATTGAGACTTAAAGCTATGTTTATTGGAGGCATTTTAAGAGATACGGTATATTAACAACTTTTTATTATATCAATTTTAAACCAATATTGCACTACTCAATGTATTGCCATTGACAGAAGTTACTTCTTTTTTTGAAATTTTATTTTGCCATTTATTTAGACTAAAATTAACAAAAAGCATAGGACATATAGTTTTTGACTGGGTAAGTGAAGAAGCAAGGTTGATGGAACATTAATCCAGTTATGTTTTAATTAAAAAAAAAAAATCCTTTATTTAAATGATTTCCTCTGATTCTTGCATTGCTCCTGAGCCTTTCACTATGATATTTTAGAAAAAATTTTGATTTATTTTCCTAATTATTATTTCATATTGACTGATTATCAATATTGTTAATAACATATTTCAGTCAAACTCCTAAATGATGATGGCATAATGCATCCATGGGATGGGCTTCTTGTGCAAAGGGAAGGGATGGTGGTGTGAATTTAATGGACTTGCCACCAATTATCAGGATTTTAAGAAGTGATTAGTGACAAAAAAATGTGAATCTATTTGTTATGAATGTCAACAATGAGAACCTACTTTAACAATTATCTAATTTGTGTTTTTATGTTGTGTTTTGTTGAAATAATACCATAATTGTAGTTATCGTGGATAAGGATTATATATTGTAACACCTGTAATTGCGAAATTGATTAATAATTGACGAATGACGTAAATTGCCCAGATTTTGATTATGGGTGGACAAGTTGATTCAATTCAACTTTAGTGGATGGATATAGGGATGAATTGATAGATATTTTAATTTAGAATATGATGGATCTATAAGTTAAAGTTGACGAACGATGTAAATAGCCCAGATTTTGATTATGGGTGGACAAGTTGATTCAATTCAACTTTAGTGGATGGATTTATGGATGATTTGATATATAAATATTAATTTAGAATATGATGGTTCTATAAGTTAAAGGGTATAGTGAAGAAAACCTTGCTGCACATGATTAATTCTGACCTTGTCTATTTAATAAACATGTCTAGTGGTACCGGTGCCACAAATATATCTAGCTTTTATAATTGAGTAAATTTTTTTTTCTTGAGATGGTTTTAATCTATGGAGTCCACTGCTAATAATAGTTCGTTATCATTAAATCAAGACACCATTTAGTTTAAAAAAAAAAAAAAAAAAACACCAATCAGTTTTTGTTGTAGGCAGCGATTGAACCCAAAATCTCTTATTCAACCATAAAAGATTTTATCACTTGAGCTAGCTGGAACCAACAATTAAGTAATGTTATGTCCACAATACTTTCATAATAAATTTTAGATGACAAGTTATTATTAGTTCTAATCTAGGCCTACCATTGACATTATTTTTTTTCTAACAATAACAACCATTATTAACTTGCCACCTTAAATTTTTTGTAAAATTGTTATAAATTTTTTGTGGACGTAACATCTTTTTATAATTTCTTGTTTTGCTTTCGTGCAGGGATAGACCCACCGAGGGGGGGGGGGGGGCGAAGGGGCCTGGGCTCCCCTGGCCCAAGAAAAAAAGGGAAAAAAATTGGGCCCCCCTAGCCCAAAGAAATAAAAAAGAATCTTTTTAATGATTATATATATACATATATATATATATATATATTTTTTTTTTTTCTCCTAGAGTTGTGCCTCACTCTTCCAAAAATTTAGACTTCCTCTCTTTTATTTTGCCTAACCCAACTAGCAACTACCCAACTCAAAAAATTAACAAAAACAAAATTTTAAAATGAAAAATAAAAAATTCTAGTCAACCCAGTATTAGGGTACTAGCATTAGGTATTCCAAATGGTAAATATTTTGTATTTAGAACACCAAATATAAAAAAAGAGACAGTTAATGCTCTTAAGAAATAATATTATTTTGTCTTTGATGGTAAATGATTGCATCTTAATGTATTAAAAAACAATAATTTTGTGTATTGATCTTGGTAAATAGTTTGTTAGTACTATATGGATACCTATCTGATTTTTTTTCCCTCTTTTACTTTGGCCCTCCTAGCTTAAAATCCTAGGTCCATCCCTGCTTCTGTGCATATAACATTATGTTTTATATAGTCGAACACCTACCTGTTTTACTAGAAACATATTTTTCCACTTTCTCTTTTATCTACTTCATTAACAAAGTTGTGCTTCACATTTTCAACACTATGGCTTAAGTTTCAATTGGTGCAATCTCAAGAATGGTGCAAGAGCTAGACCTGCTATATTAAAATATTCATGTATCTCTTGTTTTAAATAATGTTGCTTTTAGCTGTGTAACAATATTTGTAAGGATAAATGAGTTAAGCAGGATGTTGGGTCGTGGGTCATGCTTGAGGACATATAGGAGCTTGAGGATGGTCAAAAGGTTTAATAAGTATTGGGTTCAATGAACCAAGGACAAGGAAAGATAATAATGAATCAATGGTATTTTATGAGGAGCCAAGCTTCCTTGGGAAAGTATTGTGGAAGGTTGAAGCTCGGCCGCCTAGAGAATGTTGTGCAAGAGGTTACCATTCTTTTGAGGATAAACTTTTGGGAAAGAAACCAATAGTAAAGGAAGAAATATTTGAGAAGAAAGCTGCTACCACCACATTAAATACTCTATACCTAACCAACTGGCCACATTTATTTGAAAATGACACCTGAACAGTGATATCTTAGTTTACAACTATTCACAAAGCTTCTAGGAGGTTTTGGATGGAACAAGCATCCAATAGATCACCTATAAGATTAATAAGTGGAAGGCTGGGATAAAGAATGAGGGAACTATATAAGGAAAAGGCCCTCCTAAAAAATGGGGCATGTAATTTGGAAGAAAATGAAGAAAAAAGAAAGAACACCTTGTACTTAGATAAACTTGAGTGAATATAAAAATACTTCATCCTCAGACTTGACTGAGGAGTGTTAATTTCAAATTGTGTTTTCTAACTGGCTTGAATCCTGTCAATTAAGGTCCATATTTGATTTGCTAAGACGCTCTCTTGTAAAATCCACTCTCTTACAAATATATTGTGTTGAGCTTATTGGGCTATCATCCATTGTTAATGGGCTAAGGGTCGAATTCGAGTCCTTACAATATTATTCCAAGACACTCTATGACTTAATTTTATACCGTTATGTTGAGTCTTAAAGCTATGTTTATTGGAGACATTTTAGGCCCAAAAATAATGTGGTGTGGGAGTTGAATTTTACATGGGATTATGAACTAATTTATTTTACCTATATTGTAAGAATTGTGATACCATATTATGAACAAGTTATTATATCAATTTCAAACCAATATTGAACTATGATGCCCTTGCATCTTTAAAATTTATTAAGAAAATTACCGTTTTACCCTTTGATTCATGCAACTCTAATTAAAAAATGGGGGGTGATCATGCAAATGCAAATTGAACCCTTACAAGTTGGGAGACAGTTGCTTTACTAAAGATAAGGGCTATAACATAAAATCCATATTACTTAAATAACATTCACTTAACTTATAATCTATTTCATGCTATCAAAACCCAGCAATAGTCACTTCACAAGTATAAGTGCTTGCGGGGTGTGGGGTGCAGAGGAAAAGGGCCAAGATTCAAGTCTTCGAGAGAGAGTTCCACACAGACATATACACTTTATTAAGGTCTCGTTTAGCAGGACGGAAGGGAGTGGAATAGAAAAGAATGAAAAGAATAATTGTAGAATATTCTTCCCTTCCCTTATTTGGGAGTTTAAGATAAAGGAAATGGAATGGGTAAGAGGGAATACTCATTCTTCTCTATTCTCTTAAAATCTCAAATTTTCATTCCCCTCAAAATTGAGAGGAATGAGAGGGAATGAAATTAGATTTAATAATTTTTTTTACTAAAACTCCCAAAATACACTTATATATTCAACCCTTTATTTTAAAATAGGGGTTTAATGGTAATATTGTCATAAAATGATTATGTGGGGATAGAAATGTCAAAACACCAATGTGGGCATTGGGCCTGGTCCGAGAACGTAAACTCCACCAAAGGGCTGTAAGGCGGGAATGGGGTCACCAAACTTAAAGGGCCCAAGGAAGGTCCGAGGAGAGGGTCTCCTCGGACAACGGAAACAAGGACCAAAGGGTGCAACATGACGCCTAGGGAAGAACCCTTAAGGCTCAACAAGCCGTGTTACACTTCAACGGGACACCGAGGAGGAAGACAAATGGGATGCGCTCTGCATAAAACTGCCACCACCGCATTAATGACTTTACACCTACCCGCCTGGCCGCATTAATGAGGAAGTGATCCTTGAGGGGACGGTGATCAGCCTTATGGCTACACTGGGTAGTTTCCAAGAAGACAATGGATGAGAAAGGGATCTGCATTTATGGCCCTATGAGTAGGAATAAGAAAAGGGGGAGGCTAAATAGGGAAGGGGAGGCCATTGAAGGGGGGATCTGGTTTCGCCAAGAAGAAGACTTCTCTCAAAAAATAGCGCAAGGGAATTTAGGACAGAGGCCCCTCAGCTCGAGTCCGAGGACAGTTCGAATCACACTGCCAACCCATTGCACGCAACTGTGAACTTAGCCCAAGCGCCATTGCTCTCCATCATCCCAAGAAATCTAAGCTTCAAGCCCACTTTCTACAAATTCTATTGTTTAGGCCATTTGGGCCAGCCCTGTCACGTACTTGGGTCTGGGCTTGATTTGTGTCCTTACAGATTCTATTTTATTCCCTTTATGTTACTCCCAAACAAGATTATTTACATTTCATTCATTTTCATTCATTTATTTTAAAATATCCAATCAAGGTTACATAATTCCATTACATTCCATTTTTTTTCATTTCTTTCCCTTACTTAAATATATTATTTCCATTCTATTTCATTTCTTTATGATCATTCCATTCCATTCCCTTATGACCATTCCATTCCATTCTCTTATGATCATTCTTTTATGAGCTCCTAAACGGAGCCCAATTTAGAGTAAAATTTCTATCTTGTATATATATAAAAAATAAAAAAAGCCACATGCTTAAATAAATCCTCAATTAAATATGACTTATTTGGGAAATGTTATACCATATGTTGCTTTGAATGGTGTAATAAATTATTCCAAGATACTGTATAACCTAATTTAATGCCATTTATTTTGATGAACCTAATTTAATGTCATTTACTATTTGAGTGTGGTCGCTATGTTTATTGGGACATTTTAGGCCCAAAAATAATGTCTTGAGGGAGTTGAATTTTAATGGGATTATATTAAATTGTTTCTTCTCTAGTAATTCTACGTCTTCTAAGAATTGTGATATTGTATATTACAAATAAATTATCATATCAATTTGAAACCAATATTATGCAACTTGATGTATGCCCTTGGTTAAGAGTCTTATAACTTAATTGACACCTGTTAGGCCTCGTTTGAAAGGAGGGAATGGAATGGAATGGAAAGGAAAGGAATGAAAAGAATAATTTTAGAATATTCTTCACTTCCCTTATTTGGGAGTTTAAGTGAGAGGGAATGGAATGGGTAGGAGGGAATACTCATTCCTCTCTATTTCCTTAAGACCTTAAATTTTCATTCCCCTCGAAATTGGGAGGAATGGGAGAGAATGGAATTAGATTTAATGATTTTTTCACTAAAACTCCCAAAATACCCCTATATATTCAACCCTTTATTTTAAAATAGAGATCTAATAGTAATATTGTCATAAAATGATTCCATTCCATTCCCTTTATGTTGTTCCCAAACAAGATTACTTATATTCCATTCCTTTATTTTAAAACATCCAATCAAGGTTACTTAATTCCATTTCATTCCTTTCTATTCCCTTATGATCATTTCATTCCATTTCCTTCTCTTATGAACTCCCAAACGGACCCTTAGTGTCTTTCTAATGGAGATGTCTAGGCATTGGCAGCTCCACATGTAGTTCAGGGTGTTCACAGGATCACCTTGACCTGCCAAAACAATTAATTATTATATATAAATTTTAAAAAATTTATGATTTTATTATCCCTAAAAAATATTTGTGACCACCATAAATTTTTTTAAAACCCAACATAATTAAATTTTGGACAAAATTTGGTAACAAATTTGATTGTAGACTAAAACTATAACTCCACTCAATATTTTTTTTATTGGATGTGAATTGTAAAAAATTCACCATTGAATTACATTTTCTTTTTATATCCTCTATACTTGCAAAATTTTAAAAAGATTAAAGATCAATAATTATATCATCAATCAAATCTTTAAATTTTGAGTTTTTATAGTCTAAAATTACATAAAAATTTAAGTTTATAGATTAAATAATAAATAACATCTGATTGACATAAAATTTGACATGTGTTTTAAGAACATAAAAAATATGCAATTCAACGGCTAGATTTTCAAAATATATAGCCACGCTAATTTGTTTAGTGAGAGTTGTAGTTTTAGGCTATAACTAAGTTTGTATCCAAACTTTGTCTTTAAAGTTTGACCCTTTTAACAATATACTAGGTCCTTACAAACAAAAAGAAAAATTTTAATAAATTTTTTATCTAACTAAATTTTTGAAAGAGATGTAACTTGCAACATTAATAATGAGAATATCATGCAAAGATTTCAAAATAAGAAAATTCCTTGAAGAAATTGTCAAACTGTGTGTGTGTGTTTTGGTCAATATATGAATTTTTTTTTAATTAAATTTTGGTCAATAATGACCACCCTAAAAAATATTCTTGGAGCCGCCATTGTGTCTAGGGTACAAATCTCCACTATTCTATTTTAACTATCAAATGAGAAACTCTGTAATGCTCTTGAAAGAAATTACTTGTTTTTGAAGTTCTATTTTTGGAGTTCCTTTGACTAAATTTTACAAACGCCTATAAAATGTAGTTTTAGACATGGTAATTGGAAAAGCAAGGTTGATGGATGAGTGAACAAGTTAATTGTAAAATCATTAAAATTCCTTGATTTTAGATGATTTTTACTTTGATTCTTGCAATTCTTTTGAGCCTTTACTATGATATTCTAAGAAAAGTATGATTTATTTTCCTAATTTGCCTTATATGTTTTCCATATTGAGTGAGTATCAATATTGTTGATAACAAATGTCATTCAAATCCTACATCATAATGAATCCTACGGATGCGCTTTTAGTGCAAAGGGGATGGACAGCGGTGTGTTGGTATAATCAATATATAAAAGTAAAAATTTTATGCGACAAAATATGAAGTTTTGTTAAGTAGCGCTTTCTATGCAAAAAAAAATTAAAATATTCTCAATATGCAAAGTATTACATCAGAGATAAGAACAAATTAAATATTGATTTTTTGCTTCATCTAGTTCAATGTTTCAAGAGTTTTTTAATTAAAAAAATAAATTTTGTATTATTTGATTCAATGTTTCAAGACTTTTCATTCCTTATACATACACACAAAACTCATTGCATTTTAATTCACCATTTTCTATGCAGAGCTCTTCATGCCTTCCCATGTCAAATACATACAAACCAAAAAATGATGTCATTTACCTTCGATCTTTTGACAACACCTACCTAGATCTAACATTATTGTTTCATTTAATCCTGACCCATATGAGTTGGCTACAACCAAGAAAGGGAGGCTTACATTTTATATTGAGTGATAACAGAAATTACGATTTTGATGTTAAAGTGAAACATAATGGATTTGTGGGTTTCGTAAATGATGAGATTGATTGCAGGTGTTTGAGATGTGTGTTTTGTTTTAGAATTAAGGAATAAGAGAAAGACACATTACTAATAGATATATGTGTACAATTTATAATTATTGCATTTTATGATGAACTCATTACTAATAATGTTTTATAAATTATGCTACAATAGATTTCCAACATCCTCTAAGACAATCTTACATAAAACATTATAACATTATCCGTGCATCGCACAGGTACGTAGCTTACTAGTTAATTTAATGGACTTGCCACCATTTATCAAGATTTTAAGATAAGATTGTTAACTTGATCTAATTTATTTAATGTTAAACCTAAGTCATTGTAGATATCCCGTTTATTAATTAATTATTAAATATATTTTTATTTACATTTTATATATATTGCTAAACATTTTTTCATATAATGGTAAGAATATATTAATTTAAGAGCACATCTTTTACGTTTTCCATATATTGCGGACAGAACGGTGTGTTTGATCATAAATTTACGTTTTTTTTTTTTAAAAAAGTATTTGACCCATTTGGATAGAATCAAGTCCTATTTCAGACCGTTTTGGATTGAAACAGGCCGCGTCGAAAAAAAATCATCCGTGGAAGCGCGTGCAAGCACATCCACATGAATCCAACACGGATGTGCTGGCCAAAATGGCGCACCCGTGCTTCTTTGGTTTCTACTTTATTAAATGTACATTCCATATACTTAGTTTTAGTCCTATTTCATTGAAAGCTTTTAGATTCTAGAGTGCCTTGCAAAATTTCTAACTTGGCATTAACTTTGCTTTTAGTACCATCAACGAAAACAATATTATCTGCAAAAAATATACCAAGGGACTTCCTCTTGAATCGCTTTAGTGAGCTCATTCATCACTACCGCAAAAGGAAAATCAACAAACCAAATCACTGTCTAAATATTCACTACCATCATTTGACCCTTAAATAGCTAAATTGTAGGTCTCAAAGTTGGATAAACTCAAAAATGGATAAGAAAAATGCCAAAATCGTGAGAAAAAAAAAATGAACAAAACTAGACTTTAGATCCAAGTGTCACCCATTAGCACTTCAATTCCAGCTTTGAGTAACTTGATAATATGAGGATAGTAGCCTTGGAGAGTTTAGAACTCAGCCAAACTTATAGACTAAGGTCTTTCCCCTAGTATAAATAGAGAGGGTTGGTCGTTAGTCACCAATGACAGTCACACGTGTCATCAGCTTGTGGTAAATTTGGTGGTCCTCGATGAACTGATTTAGCATTTTTTTTTTCAGTTCTTCTACAACCACACATTTTGCCCCAACTTGATTGCATGGGAAATTGCGATTGGTGAACTAGTTTCATAAGTACCCACCACGTTTACTTCACCATTCACGGTCGCACATGTCATAATTGTGATGGGTAGTGGCACAAAAAGTTGTGTCTATAGACTTTCTCCTCTCTTTTTCCCCTAGTAAGAGCAATCACACCAGATGGTGTAAAAGCTTCTAAAATAAAAGTAAGTGTAATTTTTACACATTTTATGCAAAAAAACACCCACATCAGTGGATGTATAAACGTGCAAAAAGGTGAAAACCAATACACGGGCTACAGTGCCCATGTAAATTTACACGGGCACTGTAGCATGTGGAAATAATTTTTTAATAGTTTTTTTTTCTCTCTCTCTCTGTACCGACTCTCACGCTCTCTCTTTCTCACTTCGTCTGATGCAAAGCTCTCCCTTTCTCTCCTCTCATCGAGCAAGCCTCGTCGCCGACGAGTCCCTCGCCTGCAAGATCGAGCAAGCCTCGTCGCCGACGAGTCCTTCGCCTGCAAGATCGAGCAAGCCTCGTCGCCGACGAGTCCGTCGCTTGCAAGATCGAGCAAGCCGAGTCGCCGACGAGTTCGTCGCCTGCAAGATCGAGCAAGCCTCGTCGCCGACGAGTCCGTCGCCTGCAAGATCGAGCAAGCCTCGTCGCCGACGAGTCCGTCGCCTGCAAGATCGAGCAAGCCGAGTCGGTGGGTTTTTTTCTGGGTTTGTTTCTTTTTTTTTTTTTACTGGTTTTCTTTGGGATTCCGGTGTGTTGGAGGCCGGAGGCGGTGGCGGACGACGGTGGCTGCGCGGGTTGTGGTGGGTCTGTGAGAGAGAAAGTGTGAAAGAAATGAATATTTTATTGATCAAATGTGTAAAATAGATAAACTGATGTGAGTGTATTGTAAAAGTGAACGTGTAAAATATAAAAAGTAGGTTTTTTGGTGTAAAATAGATGAAAGTTTTAAATGAGCTGATGTGAATGCTCTAATACTACTATATGAACCATGAAATCTGCTTTATAGTGGCTACTTCGTGACTTTTATTCTACATTGGTTGCAAGTTGCAACTTACCATTAGGCAAGGACACTGTTGGTCGACAACATGGGCATGGGTAAGTGTTTTTTTTTGGGTTATAAAGAATGGACAGAATAGATTGGAGACAAGAAATTAATCTCTCATCTTGGCTTACAGCACAGTACATTAAAGGGCAGCTTGTAAACCAAAAATTTACAAATGAATATGTTTGGCTAAAAGAATTTAATCTAATCAGATTTGGAAAAAATTTCCACATCACATGGTTCTTGTAATATTTCTACTTTCTGACTGTTGTTCGCATGGACTAGTTCTGAGTGTCCCTTCCCTAGCAAGTTCAGACAATAGAACTCCAAGTTTGATGCCATAAGACCCTGGATTTATAGCATTAATGTTGCCCCAAGTTGAACATAATTCCTCATGCTGCATTGAAGTCTCTGTACTCCTATTCATTCCTTTGTCTATGCACCATTCTCCAGGAACCAACCCATTTGGCAGACGGTTTAAGACACTGATATCGATTTTGTTTAGCACCCGATCACCTTCTTGAAATGGCCTTGCAAAAGCTGTCCCACTAGCTACCATTTTATCATAGTGTAACATGTTTAGGACATTGGCTTCACCATGTGCAGTGTCCCAAATAATGTACCTTAAATCATTGTCCACTGCGGTGTTTTGGAAGTCAGCTGCGTTGCAAAGAACTGTGTGGAAGTAGGATTCAAGAGGGTAAGCCACATTGCTGAAGTACATTAGTAGTTTTCTTGGAGAATTGTCCCATCCTCTAATGCAGTATTCCATGAATGCTCTTGTAAGGATAACCCAAGGAGAACCTGTTACACGAAATAATGGGAATCGGTGCAACATATTTGCAAATGTAACAATCATACCAAAGTATAAAAAATGTCATACCCAGTGCAAAACGTTCTCACTTTTACAAGGCCTTGGAGAGGTCATGCCAGACTATACTTAGATGAAATTGATCCTCTGTCATTGCTTGACATCAGCCATTATACTAAACTTTTTACATTAATTGCCAAAAAATTTACTTGTTACATCGTCCTTGTCTAGTAAACTGACAATATTAGTCCCCTATGACTTAAAATTAATAAGTTAATCTTAGATCTCCTGAAATTGGGAAAAAAATTTGTAATCACTGTTTAAGCTCTAAAGTTGGACTTTAATGTTGGAACACTGCATTCCATATTCTTCATATTTTCCTATGCTCTTCTATTTATCATTAATGACATTGTTTCATCATTTCCAATTACTCACAGAAGTAAATTTCTGCCTATAAAATATGTTCATGGGATTAGAGAGGTAACTGACCTCCAAATAATTTGAAAGCATCTGGCGTTTCTCGGGTCTCTACAGCATAGAAAAGTGGACTGCTCTTTTGATTATGCAAACTGGGGTCTACAACAATTTGATTACTCAGTTTCCGCCTGCATCAATGGCCTCCACTTTAAAATTCTGTAGAGGGATAAATAAATGACTAATAGTTTCAAGGTGCCTGTCAGCAGTGCATCAATGAGCATGTCTTCATCATAGCATAAAATAAGATATCTTGTAGAATAGATTCATTATTGAAATCATTTCATTTGAATCATATCGCTTGCTCTGCATGCTTGATGCAGTCCAACACATTGCCCCTGATGTACTAGTCAGGCACCTCAACTTTCATCAATAAAGTGTGGAAAAACGCATTTGAATTATTTAAATGACTAGTGCTTACTCTTTCCAAATCCAGCTGGTCTCGTTAGTATAATGAACAAAGTTGAGATCCCTTGGCAAGAAAGTGAAAGCATGGAGGAGATCTGCACAAAGACATGAGATTTTTCTTGTTGGCACTAGGGGGTTAATGAAGGTCTTGATGAGACCTTCATTTAAGTGACAAGATGGTCCTCAAGGCAATTGACAACATATATTCTATAGTCAAAGCTACCTTGCTTTTAAACTATTTAAGTGCTCTGGCTGTCAATGCAGACTGCAGATATTTTGATATGCTAGTAATTTAATGGAAATGGGTTCAATGATTATAACTTCTTTGAGATATAACTTATTTGGTAGGCCAGCTACTATCAGACAATAAAAATGCAACATTATATGCAAAAGAAACTGCTAACAAATTTGGAAGTGATTGGTGGTGAGACAGGTATGGACTGTTACAACAAAGATAGATGCATGACAACAGATTATTTAGACATTCTAAAATTTAGGCAAGAAGAACGATTAGTGATAATAGTTAGAACTACTGATAAATACATGTGCTTTCCAGTGTATGTACAACAGTAAATTCAATAGGTCACGGGTGATAGTTCAGTGGAATAGCATGCTGTGATAATGGTGGGAGAGTCATAATTTTCATGATGAGGTTTACAAACTTTACAGTTACGAAATGTAAAGGTAATATAAGTCTAGAAGGGAGAAGCAGATAGAAAGGACAGTTATATATCATATATGGTAGTTGGTAAGTAAGCTCAGTCTGCTTTAGTGCTTTTGGCAACCACAAGAAAAGCTAGCTTCTTGAGTTTAATCTGGCGGGCCACACTGAAATAATAATAACTCCCCCTACTTCTCTACTTTCAGAAAACAAGTAAAGCACAGACAGTTGGAATAGGGCCATATAATTATTTATGAACTTTCTTTACGTTAAGTCATTTTTCAAACCAAGTTGGTTGGATGGACCAATCTAGAAATGTCTTTTTAATTGATATCAATGTCAACTCCTAGTGCAAAATGAAGTAAAAATACAAGATCTAGAATAATGGAAGTATGAAGTAGAAGAATGTACACAGGCCATAGAAAACAAAAAAAAGGTGGAAGTGTACTATTTACCATCCTGAGTCATAAGTGGATAGTCTGAAGCACTTAATGTAATGAACCAGTCCCAATCGGTACTAATCTTAAGAAGCAAAGCAGCAGCATGAAGTGTGGCACCTAGAGCTGAGGCACCCATCTGGTTAACAGCATAACTTTTTCCGACGACATTAACATTCCCAAAGGCTTGGAACACCTCTTCGGATTGAATTGAAAGTGCTAATTCTCCCCTTTCATGGTCTGATGATTCAGCATCAAGTTGCAACAAGTACTGATTTCTTGGATGATATATTGCCTTCAACAACCTCAACATTTTCTTACTTTCTCCCCTAGTACCAAAAATCCAGTAAGCAATTATAGGGGGGTAGCCATTCCCTTTGGATGGGATAATCTTTGGTGGCTGATATTCATTGCTTTCATCAGAAAAACCACTTCGAAATGATCGTGATAACACTCCCAGCAATACTAAACTAACTAAAAATACCATAATCCACAGATGATAACCCGGGATCCATGAGTGAACTTTGGATATTCTCATTGGAGTAGCTTATGAATTTAGGGAAGAGTTGCTTAACTGGCACCAGTAATTTAAATCCTCAACTCTCTCAAAACCTATATAGAACCAACACATAGAATGCTATTGAATCCTTAATTCAGATCATAACAACTTAGAACAAATATTTGAAACATAGACTAATACCATAAGTATTTTGTATGAACCATATTGAATAAGTCAAAAGTTTACCATAGGTCAATGACCGCAGCCAAAAGAGACTTTTCTTCTATCTTGCTGTATGATTCAAAGACACAGACGAAAGCCAATACAATGGGAGTCTGCACTACTTATCAAACTCCAAAACTTCATGTAGTCCCATAAACATACTATAGAAGTGTAAGCTACCCCAGCAACAAAAAAAAAAAAAAAAATCAGTGTGTGGAAGAACTAGTACCTTTGGAAACACCAAAAAGCTTCAATGAACTTCAAACAAGTGCAATAACTCGATAAATAATCACTTTCAAATAAATGATAGGTATGAATATGTTGGTTGGGAAAAGTTGAGGTTGAAAGTGAAAGGGTGTGAACAATGTTACACTGTCAAACTAACTATACTAATATAATATATATATATATATATATAAAATATAAATAAATTAAAAATTAAAAAAAAAAAAAAGACTCTTCAGCTGAAAGCAAACAAGAAGGGATATATTTTTCAAAGGTAGATGCGTTGACAACAAGGAAAATAGATTGTCCATCATGGTAGGCCTAGAAAGTGACTTTGAGAGATCATTTTAACCGATTATGGAAAGCCCACCAATAACCAAACTACATATAACATAGCAATAAAGTGAACAAAGTAAAATGATAACATCTTAAACAGCAGAAACCGGCACCTCCCAACTCTCTTTGTTCTGTTCTTTCTTCTTTGGGTCAAAATTGAACCTCTTTTGGGTATCATTACCAAACCACCATGGACCTTAGGAAAAGAGGAGAGAAAGGCAAAAGGATAAAGGATAAGAACAAATAGGAATATTAGTGTTGGGTTTTGTGTGAGAGCCCAAGCTCAATATGCACCCGTGGGCAGGTCACCCCTTTTTTTGTTGATAAATTCAATAGCTAAAATAGGAAAGTGGGAATCTAAATCCAGAACACCTCTATTAAAAAAAAAAAATCAAGAAATGCCAATCGAGATACAAAAATCTTGGCAAGTGACCTCCATTACTAAATATATGTAACACATACACAGTGACCTCCATTACTAAATGTATGTAACACATACACACCTAAGTAGTTATATGATCTTCCTTGAAAAAATAGTGAAAATTTTCGTATTTTGTGAGAGATGACTAAGCTAAACAAATATCATAGAAAAATTCTTGATTCAATTTTTAATAGATTTTGTTAATACCATCTTCCATGTAGAGTGTTAAAGTTTAATAAGTTATATACTATCGAAATTGAAAGATTTATAAATAAGATAATTACTTTTAACCTCTTAAGCATTTCAAATTTTACTTTGAAAAACAATTTCATTTACCAATCGCAATCCTGAGGAATGACTTTGGCTTTGTCTTTCAAGCGGGGTTTAAAAAATTAAAAATAAAATAAAATAAACTAATCAAGTAAAGAAAGGCCATAATTGTAACAATGTCTTTTGTCAAATCGGGTAGGACCATAAGTATGAATTTTTTTTTTTTGAAAGTTTCAATTTATGTATTCGCTCCTAATTATTAGCTTTTTATCATTAGACCATGATATCAATTAGTTTTTAGTGTAAGTAGGGATTGAATCCTAGATCTCTTGTTCAACCATAAAAAAATTTTACTAGTTGAGCTCAAGGAAGTCAATACCGTATCGGAGGCTGTACCGGTTTGGCCACCGGTACGGTATATTTCGGATACCGGTCAATACCGGTGGTTTATTTTATATATTTAATATATATACACACACACCAAATCCAAATTAAGTAAAAAAAATTGGAGAGATCAAAGGCTAGATGAAATAATGAAATTATCTAAAAAATACTTTCATTATTGATTATTTTAGAGACAAAAACTTCCACAATTACAAAAAAAAAAAAAAAAAAAAAAAAAAACACACACACACATACAACATTTTGTGTTTCGGTCCGGTACGGCCGGTACGCAACCGGTATGGCCGGAATTCGCCGGTATGGCCGGTACACGGCCGGTACGGCTGGTATTTTTTCCGGTACAAAATAAGAGTGTACCGGTACCGGTGCACTGGCCGGTACGGTATGTACCGGCCGATACGGCCGATACCGGTACAGTATCGGCCACACTGGTTGAGCTAATTAGAACCACTATAAATTTGGTTCTACTTATGAATAAAGTGAAATTGAATTCAATCTCATCCAACTAATATTTAAGGTGATAATCAAATATTAATTCACATCAATTCAGATTTTTCTTTTCTTTCAATAAAGATAATTAATACATTCATTTGGCTTAACACAAGACAGAAATATTAGCTACATTCTAATATAAGTGTGCGTTCGGCATTAGAGTTTTACTCGACTTATTTTTGCTACTATTTATGAGTTTCATTGCACTTTTTGGTACTATTCATGGATTCTACTGTACTATTTTAGCTAACTTTTACTTTTATCTACAGTAATTTTAGCAAAAAATTTTAAGTTTCAGCTAAGTAAGTTATTCTCAAATAGACCATAAGTTGAACAAAAATAAAACTTTTAAGGACACAATTACACAATTTGGTTTCTAAGCCCAAAAGGTAAAAGGATCTAGGGCCAAAGTACCCAATACAATGAATTTGTAGAGCGTTTGCTAGAAAACTAGGCTTTAATAAGTTAGATAACAATTATAGTGTGCCTAGATGACAAGAAAACAAGGATAAACTGGTTTTGCCCAAAGAAAATCATCCTCGGAATAGATCGAGGAGATTAGTTCTTGCATATATCTCTTTTGAATTTGGTTACAAGTCCAATTCTTATTGCTACAGTGTTTCTCTCTTCATTCTCAGATCTCCTTTGTAAGGGGCTTCTTTCTCTATTATATACCTCTATTTTTCTCATCTCCACCCTCCACGTGTAGGTCGATTTGCTAGCTTTGATCCTTATCCCACCGACACCTTTTTGAAGTCTTTGGGAGTAGCTGTAAGACTAATTGCCACTGTACAGATATCACTTCCACATTAATGCGGTCAGAGGGTTAGTTGCAAAGTATTTAATGTAGTAGTAACAATTTTCCCTTATATATTTCTTAACTTCCCTTTGTCCTACATTCCCCTGATGTTTATCCTCATCAGTAAAACCTTAAGGAGTGTTGCTCTTAAGGGCAGATCAAACCTTTTGACATTTGCTTTGCTTAGCCGATGAGACACTCCTCCTCGGACTACCTTCCCAAACCTTCGCAGTCGTAATTAATTTGTTCGTGGAGCTCTGACTCACACTTTTTCCCTATCACCTATTTGTCCTCGGACAAGACCCATAGCCCAATATATACTCCTGGGCCTTTTAACCCTACAAAATCAATTTAATTTTTTTTTTATAGAGAAAAACCAATTTAAATTTGATTTGCTTTATTTTATATCTAGTTTCTTTGGACTCAGGTTAAAAGCAATATAGTGGGATATGTACTTGAAAATGCCAAATTTAAATCTTTTTTTTTATAGTGAAAATAGGTATTTGGAATGCCAAAATTTCAATATTCATTTTTAGATGAAATTTTCATTTGAAATAACCAAATTAAAAGTTAAACCAACGGGTCTCTAATTAATTATATTTAGTTCAAATTTAAACCAATTTTTTGAAATTTTTACAAAATTAAAAACAATTAAAACTGATCATATCATTTGTGATTGGCTAGTTTGTATGACATGCCAAATACCTCTTTACTATGTTGTCAAAAAAAAAAAAAAAAAATCTTTATGGCATCAATAAGAAATATAAAGGACAAACAGAGAAAGGAAGTATTACCTTGTTGACTTGGCTATAAAAGAAGGAAAATAGGAATAAAGAAATAAGTTGATTAAAAAGGTAAACAAATATTTATAGATCCCACAATGATTATAACTCTTTTTTAAAAAATCCATTCAATTATGTTTTGGTTTTTTTTATGGATGTTCTTCAAATATGTAGACTAAGAAGGCGTTTAGTTCGTTGTGATACTACATTACACCGTAATATTACGTTACTATAATTTTATATTAATGTAATCTTAATACAAAAATACAACATTACATTGTTTAGGAAGGTAATGCGATTAAGATGATGTAATATATTTAATAATTTTAAATTATGGTAATGTTATAAAAAATGACAAAATTTGGCTACAAAATTGATTGTAGTCGTAGATTACAACCTTATTCAATATCTTTTTATTGGGGATGAATTTTAACAAATCCACCATTAGATTACATATTCTTCTTATATACTTTATGCTTGCAAAATTTTTAGAAAATTAAAAATCAATAGTTATGTCATTAATAAATTATTTAAATTACAAGTTTTTGTAGTTTAAAATTAAGCATAAAATATAAGCTTACAGATCATATGGTAAATAATATCTGATTGAAACAAAATTTGATATGTGTATTAAGAGCGTAAAGGACAAGTAATTAAATGGTTAGATTTTCAAAATATTTAGTAAAGTTTAATTTATTGAGTAAGGTTATAGCCTTAAACTACAACTAATTTTGTAACTAAACTTTGTCGTATAAAAAATAAAACAAATAAAAAACCTTATTGTCACATGAACAAAATTTAGCTACAAAATTGGTTGTAGTCTTGAGCTACAACCTTATTAAATAAAACAAATATTACTACATATTTTAAAAATCTAACTGTTGAAATGTATGTTTTTTACGCTCTTGATACACATGTCAAATTTTGTATCAATTAGATATTATTTACTATATGATTTATAAGCTTATTTTCTTATGTTTAATTTTAAACTATAGAAACTTACAATTTAAACAATTTATTGATGATATAGCTATTAATCTTTAATTTTCTAGAAATTTTGCAAACATAGAAGATATAAGAAGAACATATAATCCAATGGTAAATTTATGAAAATCCACTTTCAATAAAAAGATATTAAATAAGGTTGTAGTCTTAACCAATTTTGTAAATAAACTTTGTTCATGTCATATCATCATAATGTGCATCACATCAAAAGCACATCACAGTAAACCAAACACCCCCTAAGTTGTTTTATTCATTTTGATTATTGTTCTTCAAGTATGAGCTTTTTATCAAATTTATTGTTTTTCATTCTCTATTGTTATGAATTATGGAGTACATCTATCTTGTAAGAAATTAGAACGGCAAGAAAGATGTCGATATGCAATCTCTCTACCTCCAGCTCATTTATCGTTTGGTTATTTTAATATATATATATATATATATATATTATATATATTTTACAAAATAAAATTTCTACTCTAGCTTAATCTATGTGTATCAGTTTATATGTATATGAAGCTTGACCTTTGCCCTCCCCACCCCACAAGCATTTATACTTGTGAAGTGACCACCACACCAAAAGTGCGCGGTAGTAAAAATAAGTTGAAATCTTGTGCTATCATGAATTTAATAAGAAATAAGGGTCATGCTAACGAATGCCCTTAGGGCAATGGTTAACAATCCATTTTGGGAAAGTTTTAACACTACTTTTATGGGAAATGAAAAAAGTTATCAAAACATTAATTGTTTTATTTCATTTTCCCATAAAAACTTTCTTTAAATGAATTATTAACCAATACCCTAAGGGCATTAGTTAGCATTTCCCAAGAAATAATAACCAAAAAGATCTCATTTAAAGTGCTAACCAACTCATAATGACATTTGTAAGTGGATTTTATTTTTATTTTATTCAATAATAATAATGAAAAAAGGAATTGAAATTTTTTTTTTTTCAATAAGTAGATCTTTATTACTTCTCGAGATAAAACAATGTACAATTGACAATCATTGAAGTCAGGCAGTAGATCTTTATTACTTCTTATTCTTTCTTTTTTGCTGAATTTATTACTTCTTATTCGAGATAAAACAATGTACAATTGATTATGATTGAAGTCAGGACTTGGGCTTTTATTGGTTGTCTTGGCTTATAAAAAATTTTAAGGAAAAACTATTCTAGGAATAAGAAGTTAAGAACCTTTATTGCGTAGGAATCCTAATTCAATAATTTTTTTTCCTGAAAGTCCCAATATAAGGCCTCATGTATAAGCCTTTAAGGTATATGATTTTGATGAAATCCAATCTAAATGAAAAGCACTTCCTAGTTCATTAAAAAAAAAAAAAAAAGCACTTCCTAAAATTTGAAAATCAGAATATATGTTGAAAGACTTAAACAGACCTTCCCATTGGCCTTGTAGCAGTGAACTCTGAAAGAGTTCGAAATCCAACTCAAGCACAAAGTTCCTCTTGGAGCTGCGTGCATTGACATTGACAGAGAGGGATAACATATATAGCTAAGATGACAGATATACTTGCCACTAGCTTCTAATTAATCCAGTTTGAATTTATCTCAACAGGTGATTTAATATAGATTTTTAAGAAGGTTGATTTTTTGTTTTGTGAGACCGATAGAAATTTTTTTCTAGCCTAATTTAAGTGTTTGTGTTTGAACTCTGACCCTTGCCCCTTCCACCTCACCAAAACTTATACTTGTGAAGTAACTATCACGCTAATAATGCATGGTGATTGATAAAATAACAAACATATGCTATGTATTAAATTGACAAGTACAATTGAATTAACAAAAAAGGCTGATTAGAAAAATGTTTTTGATTGATTTTTTTTTTTTTTTTTTTTTGGGTATCCAAGAATTTATAAAGTAGTAGGGGAAAAGTACACAATTGCAATGTAAGGAAAATTGATTAGAATAATTAAGTTGTTTTTATCCTAAAAAAATTGGCAATTAAAGAGGATATTCGTTTGGCACAATCTCGACCCATTTGGTAATTAAAGATGAAATCCTCTTGGCAAAGTTGGCATAATCTCTCTTCGGAATCCAACTTTTATTGTTATTATAATTATCTATATATATATATATATATCTATAAATATAACTAAAAAGGACATTATGATAAACTCATTGGACTCTAATGTACCAAACACGTCATAATATTTTTTCACAATTCCTAGCAAAAAAATATTTTTCACAATTAATTTTATAACTTGTTGATGTATTAAGAATTTGACACAAATACTAAACATTACCAAAAAAAAACCACTATTTCACTTTTGGATCGAAATTTCTGATCAAATCTTTATTAGTTGTCAATAGAGTAACATTACTTTTATTTGTTTCATTGGTGAGGTAGCATTTGCACCCCTTCACATCCCCTAAACCTATTGCAAACAAGTCAAGAATTTTATATCTCAACTTTCTTTTTGATAGGTTGACAATTCATCGTGTGAGTATTATAACTCAACTTATTGACACCCCTTAGCAATTCTAAAAACATTCAAGATTCAAATCTATCTTGCCATCCATCAAATAAATAAAACTTATCAAAACCACAAAAATAAAATAAAACTTCCATAAAAATTAGAAACAACATGTTACGACCAAAATGGCAAAATCTTAGTCTTTAAATGTATGAGATATTGCGCTTGTGGGGTGTCACTTGTCAGTGTTTTAAGACCAAAAGAGTTACAGTACCCCACAAACTCCAACTTTGCCTCCACATCCCAAACCCTCGTATTAAAAAAAAAAAAATAAAAAAAGGCTGCTTTCTTTTTTGATCTGTACAACTTTACTCTTTCTCTCTCTCATGGAAGCCCTTTCAAGCTCTGTGTTCACCCCCAAGTTCCCAGAGACATGTAGTCCATCCTCTTCGATCAGAGCTCCAAATAAGCGAATTGGGTCTCTCAAAATCTCTGAAACTCCTCACTTTCCTGGCCTTCGTGCTCTTGCTCTTGCACGTGAGGTTCCAGGTGGTGATGGTGAAGAGGCCGGGCCTTTGAATAATGGGTCTGGCTTAGTTTCTGGAGAAAGTTTGTCCTTTTCTCAGGTAATTCATCTCATTGCCCTGTGTGTGTATGGCTTATTTGTGTTTAAAGTTCTGAACTTTGGGTTTTCCCATTTGTTGGTTTTGTGTTTGGGTGCTGTGAAAGTTAAGGGAAATATATGAAAAATGGGAAGTTTGAATGTTATTGTTTTCATAGGTGTTTGGATGTTTGGTTAAATATGTGTGGACAATGCGCATTGCTGGGTTATCAAGTAGTCAATGAACTTTAATGAAATTCTGAAAAGTTATGAAATTTATAGCAACTTGGTGGTAGGTTAAGAATTGTTTGATTTCTATTGAGTTTGAAAATTTGTGGTAAAAAATGAAAGAATTTATATTTTAATTGGACCCCTCTTTCTGAATGTCTAATGGACGTGAAAATTTATGGAAATTAAGGCTACAGTAGAAGATTTCATGTGTTTTGGACCTAAGGTATTGCGAGTGAAGAGATACAAATATAAGTGAATTTTGAAATTTGTGAGTGCAACTTAAAATATATCCAGATTTCTCTGCCATTGTGTATCAGAGCAGGTCATAAAACCTGTCAGAATGTATTGCTCATAGTGTTCTGTTTTCAGCCAGTTGCTAATATGTATCAGCCAACACTCTGTGATATATAGTTGTTGTATGGTTAGCATTCTGGATAGGGTAAACTTAGGTATAGTTCCTTAGGTGTTGTCCCGTAGGTTCCCCAAATTCAACCATGTGATTGCATTGATCAATGAAACACATGTTTGAATTTAATTTTCCTCAGAAAAGAGAACACTATTTTTGTTGCATTGGTGAATATAATCATGTGTTTGAATTCAATTGGGGAACCTAAAAAACAACACCTAAGGAAGTGTACCTGAGTTTTGCTTTTGCCCATCTAGAAGTACCTTTATGAGTTTGAGGGCTAATAATGCCTTAGCGTCATCAGGTTGGCCGCAATTATTTAAGTTGTACGCTTGTGCAGTTTGGCATTGGTTGAAACTTAAATTTGCGGGTAAATTGGTAAGGGTGCCAATTTATGATCGATTGGTTTGGGGATCCTCTGATCTGGCATATGCCCTTTTAGATATTAAACCAAGTGATATCATGGCATGTGATACTTATTTCAACTTCATTGTCATTCATCTAATTTCAAAATGTGAGTTGAGCTTCCTATATATATTGACTATTTTCACTTCTTGTTTAATTTTGATGTAGACAAGGCAAGTTGCTTTATTGACGATTTGCATTTTGTGTTTGTTTGTCTATTATCATTTTTGTTTAATTTTAGTGTGGAGAAGAGGGGCAAATTGCTGTATTGACTATTTTATGTTGCTATTTGGCTATATTGCATATGAAAGCTTAAATCTGAAATTTGGGAATTATGGGTGGTAGCATGAATTCTTGTTTTTCTTTTTCCAAATTGCGACTGGGGCCACCTAGTGTCCACGCAGTTTATGATTACAAGGCAGTTGTTTGGAGTATAAATTCATGAAATATTATGAAAATGTTGTAATTTTAGAGCTTAGTTGTGATGTTGGTGCATTCCATATCTCTCAATAAAAGTTATTATTTATCAAAAAAGAAATATTAAGGAAATGTCTTTGATGCTGGACTGTAATCAATACCTTTTGTGTTTGTAATTTTAATATTTTTGAAAGTTTTCATTTTATGCTAAAAGGAGGTCCTCCAACAAGCAGCTGAGTACTTACCCTTAACACGGGACCTCGGAAGGCTCTTTGCACTTGTAGAGGATCTGATAGAAACAACGGCATCTCAGACAACCAGAGCTGTTGTCCTTACATTAGGGACCCCATAAAGCTCTTGGATCACGATGGTGCCTACACACTATCCACACACCCCTCTAATTGTCAAAAAAAATATTCAAAATATGAATTTTACTTTTCAAAGACTAGAGAAGAAACATGTTTTCTTACAACAGGATGTTGATTTAGGCAATGTGGGAAGCTTGGGGGTTTCATTCTTGGCATATTTACAATTTTCTATTTTTCCAAATAAAGGGTAAAGGATTTTGAAGGATGTCTCTACACATAGCTTATAGTTCTGCTATGTTCCTTCATGATATATGAAGCATCTAATTTACCATAATATTGACAATGAATGGATATCATATTGGCTTAGCTGTAATGGCCTTCTTTGTGTTGTGAAGGATAATTTAAATCACAATCAAAGTAGTGAGAACGTTGCAGATGAGGGACAAAAAGTGGACATGCCTCTTACAGCCCTAGGTGGAAGTGTAGCTGGAGGTGGAACCAGAGCTGGGCTATTTCGAACGCCAATTTCTGGTGGGGTGCAGAGTGCAACCTCAGCTCATGATTTACCTCGACCAGCCTTAGCAGTTCGCAATCTGATGGAGCAGGTAAATATTTGCTATTATTTTGTTCTAAGACATCATTCACTCTTGTAAGTTGTTTCTTTCTTACCCTTTCCTGTTGTCATCTTTGGATCGCATATAGTAGTGGCTTACCCATCTTAATTTTTGTCATTGTGTTGTTTGTCAACTTCTGAAGCATCTTTGCTTTGTAATTGAAGGCCAGATTTGCTCATTTGTGCACTGTGATGTCTCGGATGCACCACCGACGAGAAGGGTATCCATTTGGTTCTTTGGTAGATTTTGCACCTGATTCAATGGGGCGTAAGTCATTGAATCTCTAGTAGTTAGTTGAATGATCCAGTCTCTTATTCCTCTGTAAAATTTAGCTTATGGTTTGCATTTATTGTTGAACCTTCTGTTTCCTACCAATGCCTTACTGGGAAGTATACTGTCACTCCCTAACTGTGTTCTTGTCCATCATAAACAGTGAACTTAATGGTTCAGACTTCACACTGTTTAGTGTGCCTTTGTTGTATCAAGACTATGGCCCTCTGGTTGGGCTGTTGATAGTCATTTGTTTATTTATGAAGATCATTCATGTGTGATTTTGTTGATTGGTCTTTTGTGGCACATTGTATTTACAGATCCAATATTTTCATTTTCACCATTAGCCATCCACACACGGAATTTGTTAGTTGACCCAAGATGCACGCTTGTTGTGCAGGTTAGTTATTTGATCTTTTCTCTCATTAATTGTATTTGGGAAAGTTTTGTTCTCCATTTTTGACAGTTAAGTTTCATAGATACCTGGATGGAGTGGCTTGTCAAATGCAAGGGTAACGATTTTTGGCGATGTCTACCCACTTTCAGAGAATGAACAGGTGAGTTTGCAATTGATATGTTAGGAGGGTCATATTGTGGTATGCCTGAAAAAAGTTGGAAGTTCTTGTTTTTCTTCTTCTTCCGTAAGAATACTTTGGAAAATAAAGCATGGCTGATGGGACCCATTATAAGCTGGCATATGACATGATCTTAGAAAATAGTTGAAATTTACTGTTTCTTTTTACTTAAAATTAATAATTTTGGTTGATAATATTTTACAAATCAGTTATTTTTTTATTACCATCTCGGGGCAATACCCTTTTTTTGTGACTCATTCCATAGATAGTCCTATCCCATAAATCTGGGAATGAATAATTGTAAGTTTGGAGGACCAGATATCCTAAAAGTAGAATTTGCATGGTGTTATGGTAAGTTTGGAGCAGCTACTGCTGTTCTCAAATTTCTTTCATTCCCCTCACCCCCTAGAATGACAGAAAATGCTGTTTTAACGCTGGAATGATTGTGTTGCTAGGAATGGGCTCATAAGCAATACATAGGAAAGCATCAACAAGGGCCTTCTCAACAGTGGGGGAACTTTTACTATTTTAGGATGCAGAACATAAGGTTTGTCATCACTTTCTTGTGACTTGATTGATTTTTTCACTTTATGCTTATTCTGTAACAAATGTTACACATGATTATTTGAGTTTGATTTATGATATAATTTGTAGCATTTTTATACTCAAACTAACACATTGGGAAGGGGGGTTATTTTCATGGAGGAGGAGCCTCTGAAAGCTTTCTATGATAGGTGCTCGCAGGGACTATTCTTTTAGGCTCTTAGGGTGTGGACAATAGGTAGATTATGAACATCAGTTCTCAGTGCCTTTAACCTGAATCTTATAGGAAGATGAAACTTAATCAGAAAGATAGTATACAATTGAGAAGAATCATCAACTTCCCTTGAATCCTACGTCCACCTGGCTATCTTCAAATCTATGACCATAGAACTATCAAAGCACCACCTCCCAAAAGCCCAACAGATCCCAAACCCAAACCTAATCTTCTCTATATCACACCTTATATACCCTGACTCACCACTGACACCTCTTATGGCCTGAGATTTCACAACCTGCCCCCATTCCATGATCTAATATTCCCACAACCTCAAGGTGAATACCCTATCAATCCCATAAAACCTGCCAACTAAATCACCATCAAGTTGTCTGTAGTGCTGCACCCACTGGGGGCCCCAAAGCACATTGAAAGCCAAACCTGCTGCCATTGAGCACCCCAGCACAAAAAGCCTTCTCATTGCCTGCTGAACATCGCAACATCTAAGAACCCTAAATTGGACACTGCCATCTTTCTGTTTTCTTTTCTTAACAAAGCTCACCCCTCACCCACCACCTCATTAACCCAATCAATTATCTATATTATCGTGATCAAGCTCCACCCAAGCTGCCACCAACACCCTTTTCACAGCCCCATCATTTAGAGGGACTTGTGTAGAAATTCTGTTGTAAAAGTATAACCATGGGGATGGAGCCATGGTGTTGAACCCATGACTCAACATTTGAAAGGAGGATTGATGCTAATTGATTGGGGTTTGTGCAGGTGTTGTAAACATTTGTTGTGGCAGAGTGAGAAGTGGGAGGAGTGCTTGGTCAGCAGCTAAGCCTGTGACCTATAAATTGCCAAAAAACACATTCTCACCATCTGTCAGGACCCAAGTCACCCAAATTCTAACTCAAGGTTCTTGAATACGTGCTTGGGCGCACGCACGCACGTGCACACACACAATATATATATATATATATATATATATATATATATATATAGAGAGAGAGAGAGAGAGAGAGAGAGAGAGAGAGAGAGAGAGAGAGAGAGCGCCCCTTTGAGGTTGAATTTTGAGTCCCTTTAAACCCTTAACATTGAAACTTTTCCCTTTTCTAGGTTGTTTTTTTCATGTACGTGTGCTATTAGAGGGCTTAGTTAACAAAGATGGATGGTGGAGATGAATTGAAACTGTTTTAGAATTTCAGGGGTTTAATTGAAACAGTTAGAAGTTTTGGGTTTAATTCTTACCAACCAGAAAATCTGGGTGGAATGACACTATTTCCCCGGAATATTAAGAGGTAGTTATAATCAAGATACAACTCTTGAGTAAAAACAGCTTAATATGATTAAATGGAACTATGTATTAGGCATTGCCATTTATCTTTGAAATAATTAGATGTTAACATACTGATGCAATAACATTTCTCCAATGACATTGGCATTGTCTTTTGTTGTATCTTGATTAAACGAAGAAAAGCATTCCTTATGAAACACTTCATCTATTTTTTGTCATGTGCGTTAACCATTAATTCTTGCATCTTTTATGTTATCTACTTTTATAAATTTTAAGCTGCAGTAAATTGGCTGGCATATCCAATGACTTTTTCTGCGAACCTCATTGCACTTCATTGTAATAATTTTGTCTGAGAATTCCAATTGAACTAGTAGCAGCAAATGCACGACAGCACGAGTATGATGAACTTATAAAAATTTGTTCCTTGGTGCCAGTGACATATATTTCATTGGAGGTTTTGGAACTGTTGCCTGGGTTGATGTAAAGGAATATGAGATGCTTCAGCCTGATAAGATTGCAGTTGATGGCGGCGAGCAAAACCTGAAGGTAAAATTATGGAATTCTTTGAAAGCCACCCAAAAAGGGCGGAGTTGGGGGGATAGGGGGGAGAAGAGGATGATGAGTGTTCTTTAGTCTCTTGACATATATTATATTCTTATTTTATTGTCAGTATGATCATTGTTAGTGTTGAATTGTCTTGCATGTCACCATTATATAGAGATTATTTTTCTTCAACAGTGAAGTGTTCTGTTATTTTTAATATACCTGAGAAAGATTAAGGGTCCTTTTCAGCACGCTGTGTTTTTCCTGTCTGTTATGTTTATGCCCTTTTGTAGTAATCATCAACTTGTGTGGCATCTTCAATCAGATAATTGGGTTTAGCGTGTAGTTTTTGCTTGATGCTTTATTAATAAATGCAATTTTATGTGTTTTACTTTGTATTATTTGGCACGTGATTGGTTTTACCTTTTGCTCCTTTAGGAACTGAATGCAATATTTTCAAAGCCCCTGAAAGAACTTCTGTCCGCTGAATCTGAGGTAGATGATGCTGCTCTTATATCAATAGACAGCAAGGGAACTGATATCCGGGTCCGGCAAGGCGCACAGGTACCCCTTTCTAGCAACAACCTTTTCTAGAATTTCCCTTGAAGAAGGGCATACAAATCAATCTTTTTAATTTATTTTGCAGTTCAACATCCAAAGAATATCATTTGAAGAAGGGCATGCAGTTGAAACATTAGAGGAAGCCAAGGCTGCTCTTTGGAAACTAATAAACAAAGGCCGAGTATGCAATTTTCAGTAGAAGTTGATTTGCATATGGGGTATCCAAGTTCTTCCTTCTGAGACAACAAGCTCAATCAAGATGATCAATAAGGAGTCTCACTTCTGAGAATAATCTTTTTTTTTCTTTTTTTTTTGACTTACCATCTGGCTTCGTAAAATTTGCAGGCCTTGTGATTTTGGGCAACTTGGACAATTATATACAAGTTTATGCATAGGATTTTTGGTAAATAGATGTTCAATTTCCTCATTTAGGTCAAGTTTGGCCATGCCTGAAGCATTTGTAAGAAAGTAACTGAAAGCTCAATAGAAAACTAACATGGAAAAACAAGGAATTTCTAGCTTGCCTGAAATTTTGGCGTTCTTAATAACAATTGCTTGATATGTTTATGTACATTGTCAATGTGTTAAATCGTAACTTTGCTTGAAATCTCTTGGCTGAATGGCATGGATGTGAGACAGGCAGAAGTTTTTCTTCCTCTAGGACATTTTGCTAAGACATTGGGTCTGACAGGGTTTTTTTTTTTTTTTTTTTAAGGGGAAATGCATGTTACCAATACATAATATAATTATTGTATCAAATTGGTAAGAGTGTGTTTGGATACCGCATATTTTGCTGAAATTGAAAATTTATTGCCGAAAATATTATAAATAAATGTAAAAGTTAATTGAAATAATACAGTAGCCTATTAATAGTGCCAAAAAGTGCGTGAGGTTCATGAATAATAACAAAAATAAGCTGAATATTAAAATAATTTTAATTTTTCATTCCAATCCAAACACACAATAATAAGTGTCATGTTAGTAGGGGTGTTCATGGGTCGAGTCGGTTTTGCTTGAGTTTGTGCTCAACTTGGAACTGACCCGATTCACTCGGGTGGCAGGGCGGCAGATCTACCACCAATTGTGAAAAACCACGGGTCAAGTTGGATTAGGCTTGGGTGCACGACGGTTAGATCCAACTTCAACCGAGAGACAGAGATCAAAGACCAAACATGATACAAATTTCACAAATCTAAAAAAACAAATCTATGAATAGACCCACAAATCCAAAGAACACAACCAAAAATGGAGAGATGATAGTAAATCTAAATTTGCTTGAGGCTGAAACAAATAAATAAAGAACAAATCTAAGAACAGATTAAAAAACCCAAACACCAGTAACCCACAAATCCAAAGAACACAACTAGAAATAGAGAGATGGTAGTGAATCTGAACTTGCATGAGACTAAAACAAAGAAATAAAGAGAGAAAATTACTGAAAACTACAACCTTGACTCGCAAATAGGAGACGGTGAATGGCAGAGATCGCAGATCAATGATGATGAATGGAAGATAATTGCAGATCAGTGACGATGGAGGTTGAGACTAGGAGCAACTTGGAGATGTTGAGAGATCGAGAGAGCCTAAGACTAAGAAAGAATGAGAGAATTGAGAAACTAACTAAGCACTGGTTTATACATCATGGTCAGGTTTGGTGGATCAAGTTTTGGAAGGGAAGACTTGCCACTTGACCCACTAGAATCGGTTTGGGATGGCAGGAATTTGCAGTTGACCACTAAGTAGTCGGGTCGAGCGGCAGACGGTTCGGGTCTAGTCAGTTTGGTGGGGTGGGTCGAATCTTTGGTTTTTTTTGGATAGGCCTAATATTAAGTCAAAAGTTGTTGGCTCTTCCAGTTACAAATAAGTTGTCTTTATCTTTATCTTTATTTGAGAAAATACGCCATATGTCGGCTGCATATGTCCTCTCTCTCTCTCTCACATCAGTTGGGTCCCATACATCAGTGGGATCCACCTACTATGAGAGAGAGGCTACTTGCCTAAACATGTTATAATTTTCCTAATTTAAATTACTGTAT
Source organism: Castanopsis chinensis (assembly GCA_032878915.1). NCBI lineage: Eukaryota > Viridiplantae > Streptophyta > Magnoliopsida > Fagales > Fagaceae > Castanopsis > Castanopsis chinensis. Next base: position 1,387,846 of record JAVQMG010000080.1, on the reverse strand, counting down.
GTCTTTTAGACCAACTTTTAGCACTAGCATCTCACCTGTCACATTCTCAGGACAGAGCATCCTATAAATACAACGTAGTTAATGCAATAGGGGAAACGGTAGTAAATAGAATTATAACTAATATTCTGAAATGAGACAGGCCCCACATAACTAATGACCCTCTCTGCAAGGAGCATAAAATCTGAATCAATATTCTGAAATGAGAAATGAGGGAGGACCCAGACTCCCACAAAGTAAAGAAATAATTTTTGTATAGTCTAAGTACTAATTACAACTATTTTACTAAGCTCAAACTAATTGCACAAGGGTGCTTGTAACATCAATTTGTAGCGAAGGGTGACATCCAATGCAAAGAATCCCAATCTTGGATGAAAAGAAAGGAAAAAGAATGAGGTTTTGTAAAAAAAATGGAAACACCTATTTCTTTTTCTATCAAAATATAATCCTACCATCTTAAAGCAAGAAATCTTAAAGAAAAAAATGGCTTCAAGAAAGATATTTTCATTACCTTGTAGCACAATTAGTATTTCTTGGTCAACGAAACAAAAACCATGTTTCTCTTTTTACTTTTATTTCTCTACACTTTTCTTAGGCAACAGAGTGATATCATACCACTGGTGGTTTTTACATAAGTTGTTTTCTTTTTCCACATATTTCTGTTTGATATCAGCTTCTTACTTTGTTCACTGATTCAAGTTTTCTTTTTCTTTTTCTTTTTTTTTTAATTTAATATTGAGTTTATTCTTTCAGAAAAATAAATGTGTTCATATAATTATTATTTCTAGTACCATTTGTAGAAGAACATATTATATGTGGATGTGCACACATGTTTGACTACATCTCTAGCCTGATGTTTTGAATTGAGGAAGAAAGAACATTAATGAAGGCGTTTACAAAAAACACAATTTTTATCACAAATTTCAAAGTCCAGTAACTTGTAATAGAGGAATGAGTTTATTCCAAATTTTCAATACTGTAGCTTTCAGAGATAAATGAGAGGGTGAGAATTTCTCAAACAGTCTTTTCAATGTAGTAGACATCTTTAGGATAGGAGCTGATGTGTCATGACTCATGGTTAATCAAATTGGACCTTCCCTGTTGTCATTTCAATCATTGTGACCAAAGATTAATCAAGCCATATATATTAGAGATCAAAGGGTTGGATTGCACCAATTTATGACTCAATTTCAATGATTTTGCTTCTAATCTTGTCCTTCTCAGTAAATGCCAATAACTCGTTCTCAAGACAAATTTCCCAAATCAAAGAGGGTCACAATGACTCAATTTCAAATGGTTTTGTTTCTAATCTTTTCCTTCTCACTAAATGCCAATGGCTCATTCTTAAGACAATTACCCAAATGAAAGAGTCTCACAAGGTTCTTTAAGTTCCCTGCTTATTTGGTATTGTTTATTCTAATTTTTTTAAAAATATATCGTTTGGAAAAAAAAAATCTAAAAATAGATATTTAAAAAAACTACATCTTGAAAAGGATTTGCTTAAAGAATGTTTTAAGGCATTTATTATTATTATTATTTTTTGAAAATGAGGGCATCTAAAGTTCTTTGAGAACCTAAACACTATCCTTTAACTTAACTAGTTCTCAGGTGTGTATAGTCTTCCCATCCGGTATTTAAGTTAAATTTATAAAGAAGTCAATTATTTTTTTATAAATAGTCAAGTCACCTTTAGTTTAAAGGACATTTATTTGTTAGTTTTTACTACTTCTCAATGCAGATAAGACCAATTTAGAGTCTTGTTAACGAGTGCACAAAGATATGAATTACATAAACCTTTTGAAAAAGTGCAGCTTCAAACCGTTAACATTTTTAAAGTCACTTTTAGTTTTAACTAGTAGCTAGGCTTTCCCAAGGGATGAAAAAGTAACATTTTTAACTTTTCCATTGTATTACTACATTGTTTCAACATTTTTCAGAAAATATTTTTTACAAAGAAATACTATGTTTGTAACATTTTTACAACAAAAATAATTTCAGTGATAAAAAAGTAATTTCAATGATAGGTTCAAATTTGAACTAGCAATAGCTAACTACCTATGATTTATTGTGAAAATATTGTGGACGTAACACTTTTTTTTTTCTATAGAATGAGTCATTTTTCAAAAAATATTTTCTAGAAAGCTATCTCATTTTCCTATCTTTAGTAGCAACCTTAAAAATTAGCTTGAAAACATGAATCTTTATTCTTTTGTATCACATGGCATGTAATAAGGTTGTTTTTAAGATAAATTTAATGAAAACACAATCTCTAAAAAGTAAATCTATAATTTCTATTGATCAACACAATCCTTTAACCCATGCTTTTTTTTTTATTTTTTTTTTTTATGCTACTCAACATGGCAAAATACAGAAAATTAAATTTGCTCAAAATAAACAGAGAGTGAAATTAACTTTGAATTTGTTTCACGTGAAAAAAAAAAAAAAACTTTGAGTTTATTATTATTATTATTATTATTATTACTTTAAGTTTAAGATAAAAAGTTGAAAGGGCCAAGGAAAGAGAAGAATACAAAAGAAGAGAGTTGAATATAATTATTATTATTATTATTATTATTATTATTATTACTACTGCTTTGAGTTTAAGATAAAATGTTGAAAGGGCCAGGGTAAGGGAAGAACACAAAAGAAGAGAGTTGAATATTATTATTATTATTATTACTTTGAGTTTAAGATAAAAAGTTGAAAGGGCCAGGGTAAGAGAAGAATACAAAAGAAGAGAGTTGAATTCCTGTCTCTACAGTGACATGGCAAGCAATGGTACATTTTACAGAATGAAATTGAAAGCCCTGATGATGATCATGATGAAGCTTTTAATAATTCACAAACAAAGACAAAAAAAATGGGCACCCCAATTACAACCCATCTCTTTCCAGAAAACTGGAATTTACCATTTTCTTTCTCTTCAGACCAATAGCAAAACAAAACCAAGACCCATTTAGTATTTACCCTCTTCTTGACATGAAACAAAACGAAAGTAACATACTTTACAAACCCATATGGTTTTTGTGTTTGGAGCTCTCTAGGCTCTACTCTCTACCGTCTGTCCAAAACAACTTCATTTATATCCCCAGAATAACACAGTGAAGTATGAAGAACACAAACACAGCTTATTATTCCATGGCAGAAACTAGTACCAGTACTAGCAACAAAAACATGAATGGATCACCAATAACCAACTTAGCTCCAGACCACCTCTTTTCAATGCTGCTACTTCTGCCTGTAGATTCAATTCTTGCCTTTGCTATGACATGCAAGAGATTCAAGGCTCTTGCATGTTCTGACACTCTCTGGGAGTCCATATGCAGGAGGGACTGGGGTTCCAACTCTGTTGAAGTACTCAAGTCTTCAAATTTTCAATTTCAGCTGCAATGGATGAGGCTTTACAGGCAAATCTCTAAACTTGAGTCTGTTTCTTGCCATAAGATGACTTACCCTGATGGTGAATTTGAGCTCCCAAAACCAAGAGCTTCTCACTCTCTCAACTTTGTGTCTGATTGTCTTGTCTTGTTTGGTGGCGGCTGTGAAGGAGGTAAGTGTTTTTCATGAAACCCCATCTCTTATCTTTTTACATTTCTAACTATGGTTCTTTAATACTGCCTATAAACAGTAATATCATTATCATATGCTCTTCAAATTTTCTGGTTAAGCTGATTTTTATTTAACATGACAACATTGATAATTGTGTATGTCGAATTATCTGACCCCTTGTCTATGGATATTAACCTGAGAAGATAGAATCTTTTGGCTCTTTTGTTTGTTCTTTTCCTTTCAATCAGAAATATTTGACTCACTGTTTTCTTTTCCTTTTTGTCTTGATCTTTTTTTAGTATAAATTAAGCATTTTGCCAATAGAAAAGGAAAGAAGAATAAATTAAGGACATGTTGCTTCTGTTTGTACTTTGAAATTTCAATTATCAAATTCAGTCTCTGTTCTCCACATTGGTGTTTTTGCCTAATAAGTGCAAAAGCATTGACATCTAACTATGGAACATATCATTGTTTCATAACTATATTTTATCCTCTCTTCATGTTATACGTGGACCAATTAGGGGTCGTTTTGGCCTTGTTCACGAGTTTGGATTTGAAGCTTGCATTACTTAAAGGTGCAAGAGTGTTGTTCACGTAAGCTATTGCTTTGAACTGTTAAACTTTTATAATTGTCTCTGGTGGGCTTTGTTGAACTGTGCTTTGGTCCTCTTGCTAGGATAGAGAGGGACATCTATTGTCAAAAAATTGTCTTTCTACCCTTAGCATAGTAATGGTTATCTCTTCTCTTGTAAATGTAGGGTCAGTCTTATGCATATTATTTTGGTTGTTCAGTTTACAAATTATGAAATCAGGATTTTTGCCTTCACAATATGATATTATTGTCTTCCTGGTCTTGCTTGTTGCTGTCCTGCTCCATTCTTAAGATTATCTTCCATACAGTACCTTGTATACTTTTCCCCTTGTTTACTAGTCTAAATTATCACCTTACTGGTGCTCAACTGCAAGTGGAGGAAAAGATATGAAAACAGATGATTCTAAAAAAAATGCTAATCTCTCTATAAAATTTATTGATGATGGCAACAATTAAAATCAATGGTCTCTAGTCTCACTGAGCTGTATAAATTGTCATGTAGAGGTGGAGTGGTTCATTCGCCCATCAAATGTAATTATCCAAGGTGTGTTGCTTTCCGTAATCATTTATTCTTAGGGTGAGTTATAGTGAGAATTGTGGGGCTTGGGTTAGGTTCAGTAATGTAGGTGAGTTCTGTAAGTGCCTTTTATTTTAAGCATGTATATGTGAAAATCAATTTTATTCTGATTGATTATGAAACTATTTGTCCTTTTCCTAATCCAGAATGCAGATTTTAAGAAAAATCTTCTTTTGTCAGAATCAATGCAAGTTATTTTGAAGCTGCCAATGCATCCTCAGTCGTAATTAGAGAAATCAAATGCTATGCTCTGGCTTATACTAAAATTTTACAATCTTGTAATCATTGGTTACTGCAGGCTCTATTTCCCATTTCTTGAGCTATGTTAAGTTTAAGATGTCATTAAATTCAACTGCTTTCCTGTCATAGAATTGCACATAAGACAACTTATGCTATGTAATTTGGCATTTGACTATGTTAGTTTCTCATCCCAATATTGGAGGTTATGAGATTGATGGAAGTGCAAGAGGTAAAGATGTCCTAATTTTCCCTAGTAGCCATAGGATTTAGGATGCTTCAAGAATTTTCTTTAAAACTGCTAAAATTCATTATGCATTTAACTTAAGTGACAACCTTCATTCTTCGCAACATGCATGTATATTTGAGCTTGCATTTATTGGTTGATAGGGATGTTTGCAAAGTTTCTGTTTACATAAATTATAAAACATACACCGTTCTGTATTGAACTTTCCTGTTAGTTTTATTTATGTCTTTATTTTTTAATGACAAAGAGTGCTTTCAAGAAAACGTATTGTTTCATATCATCTTGACTTGGTTCTGATTTCTTTATTGTTTCAAGGAATACAAAGTTATGCCCTTCTCCCTTCTCCTATCCATGTTGAATAGAACATGCTGAAAAAAATATTCATGTAAAACCTTCTTTATTTAGATAGGGAAAAATCAAATGGTTTTATGAAACCATGTGTTATGGCTCAAATTTATTGTCAATCCTACTTGTGATAAGAATAGTTGACAATTGCATCAAGTTTTCCTATGATTTTCATGTCCATAATTCCAAAAAAATAAAAGGCAGGCCTAACTCCAGGCTGTCAAAAAGTAGTAAAATGGTAACTTTGAGGTTCTCTACCCTTTGATTTCTCTCAAGAACTTATTTGTTTGGAATCCGCTTATTTTGTTGAAACTGAAAACTTTTTGCTGAAAGTACTATAAATAAAAATAAAAGTTGGCTGAAATAATACAGTGGAACCCATGAATAGTACCAAAAAGTGTAGTGAGACCTATAAATAGTAACAAAAATAAGCTAAAAAGTAAAATAAGTTGACAAAATCAATTATGTCAAACTGACACTTGGAATGAATTAGTCCACCTGCAAACCCAGGTACGATGTTTGAAATCAGTATTGTGAAATGATGAAGGAGACCGAATGCATTATTTATTGCTGTAAAAGACCAGAGAAATCTTCCAGTGTTTATTAGCAAACTATAAGAATGTATGCAATTATTTATAGTTGAACAACAACGACTGATTTAAACTAAACATCCTTGATTGTTTTAGAGTGAAGCTGTGGGTTTATCTCTGTGAATCTGTGGATTTAAACTAAACATCCTTGATTGTGTAGGCCGACATCTTGATGACACATGGGTGGCTTACATTGGAAAAGATTTTCAGAAGATGCTGAAGTGGCAGAAGGTTAATTCAGGCCTTCCAAGTGGGAGGTTTGGGCATTCATGTGATGTGATTGGTGATTTCCTTGTTCTATTTGGAGGAATCAATGACCATGGAAGCCGTCAAAATGATACCTGGCTGGGAAAAGTGACACGCCGTGAGACATTAGGCATTACTTTATCATGGTCGCTGCTTGATGTGGGAACCATTGCACCACCCCCACGAGGTGCACATGTTGCATGTTCTATTGATAATAGGTTTATGCTTATTCATGGAGGGATAGGACTGTCTGGCCTCAGATTGGGTGATACATGGGTTTTAGAACTCTCAGAAAATCTTTGCTTTGGAACATGGCGCGAGATTGTGACTTGTCCATCACCTGCTGCTCGTTCAGGACACTCATTGACTTGCATTGGGGATTCACGGGTAGTTTTATTTGGAGGAAGAGGATTGGGTTATGAGGTGCTCAATGATGTTTGGCTCTTGGATATGTCTGAGGGTGTTCTGAAATGGGTACAAATACTATATGAATTACCAAATATACCCGGAGGAGTTTCCCTTCCGCGAGTCGGTCACTCAGCTACACTGATTTTAGGAGGCCGGTTGCTTATATATGGTGGGGAAGATTCATACAGACACAGGAAAGATGACTTCTGGGTATTAGATATTAGTGCAATCCCTTCCATTAGCATGCAGCCAACCACACTGAACTCCAAGGAAATATTGGCAAAAATGTGGAAAAGGTTGAAGGCAAGTGGTTATAAACCCAATTGTCGGTCATTTCATCGAGCCTGTGCAGATCATTCCGGGCGTTACTTGTATGTTTTTGGTGGAATGGTAGACGGCTCGCTTCAACATGTTGAATCATCTGGGTTGAGATTTGATGGGGAGCTTTTTCTCGTGGAGCTTGTGCTTCAACTCTAAATAAGGATAAGAGAATAGAAAGAAAGGAGATGAGATGGAGTACTTTGCAAATGCCTATTTATGCTGCATTTTGTATATAGTAGCAACTGGTGTTTATATCTTTTGTGAATTGACATTATCAGACTAAATGGGCCTGTGTTGCAGCAATGTTTTTGAGAATAAGCTATGAGATATAAAAGAACCAACCATGTATTTGAAATGATGCAACACCTTGTTGCCTTTAGCTAATGTTCTTCTAAACAAAATCTTGGATATGACTTAAATCATAAACTTTTCTATTCATTATCTGCAAATAAAGGAAGGGGAAAAGAAGGATTGGAAAACACAACAAAAGTAATCAAAAGAATGTACCAATAGAAGTCATGCAATATCAATAAGAGAATGTAAATTCAACTGTCTTGTTTACTTCTTTCAAGCTTTTTGAGTGTTTGTTTGATATAGATTATTTTTTGATTTTCTTAAAATAAGCTGCTTGAAAAAATAGTACTTAAAGAAAAGTGAGGTTTAAAAAACTATACTTTGAAAATGTGTGATTTTAAATCCTCTTAAATGGCTTTAAATAACTTAGGTTTGGAACTTTCACAAATCTTTTGTGAAAAGTGTTGAAAAAATACATGTTTGAATCGCATACAAAACAAATGTAGCGAAAAATTAACGGATCTACTTCATTTACAATTGATAACATGTACTATGTAAATTTCAGAATTCAAGAATAAGAGAGCATACCTTGGTGCGGTGAAATTCAAAATAAAAGATTAGAAATACTTAAGAACAATTAACAGATCTACTTCATTTGCAATTAATAATATGTACTATGTAAATTTCAGAATTCAAGAATAAGAGAGCATACCTTGGTGTGGTGAAATTCAAAATAAAAGATTAGAAATACTTAAGAACAATTAACGGATCTACTTCATTTGCAATTAATAACATGTACTATGTAAATTTCAGAATTCAAGAATAAGAGAGCATACCTTAGTGCGGTGAAATTCAAAACAAAAGATTAGAAATACTTAAGAACACTTAATCTTCACTCCAATTCCACTTAATACTCAAGAAGTGTGGTCTCTTAATCAGTTTCCAATGGAGAATAAGAGAGTGGCTTACACTCACATACACACCATTTCATTCCTTGTATTTACACTTATCAAAATCTGTATGTTTCTCCTCTTTTGTTTAATTGATTATCTAATTGGGCTAGCCTTTTGGCCCATTCCAATTGGACTTTAGTGTGTGGCTTGGAGTGGGACCAAAAAGAAACAAATAAGACTCTAGCTCCACTGGGCTTTGGGCTTATTTGTCAACTCTTGACAAATTCAAAGTTACCATTAATTATATTTAATATCACTATATAAATATAATTGTATTCTAGGCCTTATAAATAAATTTTATCCCAAGACTTTATTATTCATGCAACTCCTTCATAAATATTCGTAGTAATACAAAGTCATGAATGTAGACTACCATTTTGAAGATTACTACATCTTAATTCTTGAATACCCGGTTTAATACTCTAAGTTATTCATCATATATTTATGAAATCCAATTTCATAAATATATACTTTAGTAACTATTTACTAAAGTGGTTAGACCTAACACTCTGAATAACCAAACCCATTAAACTTATCTTATGAGAATATTTTATATCTTTGTTAAGAGATTATGAATTCCATCTTGAGAATATATGTTTCCTTAACACTAAATGTGGTTGCCTACATACTGAGATTTTAATCATGATTTTAGATCTTACTCCTGATATATCAAAACAACTTACACTTTATGATTATGTCCATTATTCTCTCAGGATTAAGAGTTAAGGTAAACAGAAGTTGTGAGATTTATACTCATTTGACAATCGTTGGGAGAATAATAAATCTCACAGCGATTCAGTTCAATATGTCTTAACTCTTAAAACGTATCAACTAGAAGTCTCCACTTCCATGATCAAGACAAATCATCTTAGATGATATGTTATAGTCTTTACAGATGAAATGCCCAATTTCATCATCGACTACGAACTAAAATTCTAAGTTTACAAAAAACTTATGATTTATATTTTCTATGACTAAATCACATACTATGCATCTCATGGACTATATGATAATGTCCAAATATTTATGTTACCATTATTTTAGATAAAAATAAAATAATTTTATTAATCATAACATTATGTCATACATAGTATCATACAATCAATATATATATAAAAGCAGAGACCTCATTGTGTGAGGGTCTAAGCTTTTGCCAAGTGGCACATTCTATGAAGTTTCTCTACAATCATCCAACTCTCCCATTAATTGCTTGAGTTTACACCACAACTCTCTCTCTTTTTTGTGTCTTTTAGTATACCAAATGTTTCAGTTTTTTTTTTTTTTTTTAATAAAAAGGGATACTAATAACTAATGAGATCGAGATAAATAATCTTCTAGCATTTCTGTTGCCTAAATTACACAAATTCATATCTTTTATTTACTATAATCATTAGTATTTTATTTTATTCTATGGGAATCCTTATTATTTTATGGTGATGAATTTACATACAAACATCTCATAAACAAAGTCTCCCTCCTCTGTTAGTCTTTTTTTTTTTTTTTTTTTTTTTGGTACAGCAAGTTTCTACGTTAGTTATATAAAAAGTTGCTGCCTTTATGATTGTGTAGATGCATTAATCACAGCTTGCCTCCAAAATGACATTTTGGTTTTTGTCTTTTTGTTTTCACCTAATCTACAAAATCAATACTCTGCTATAATGAATTTTCTAAACCTTTGACGCCCTAACCTCTCTCTCACGCTTTGCTTCCCCTCTCAATTTTGAATATATGCCTCCATTCTCTTTCTTTCTCTCTTAAAAAAAAATCTTTCTTTCTCTTAAAAAAAAAAAAAAAAAACCTTTAATAGTTAAACTTCCTAAACTACTGCTACTCTCAAATTTTGTTTCCATACTCACAATTTTTTTAAACACCAGGCCAATGGAAGAAACCTATTGCTCTTGTGATCTTTTGTTGTAGCCAGTGGCTATCCATCGCACATTAAGTGGCCTTCACATGTATGAGTTCAAGCTATCTTTTGTTACTTTCAAAAATTCATTTCTTCACTTACAATTGGTCAAGTTAAGATCGTGAGATTCTGTGTTTTGCTATTTTCTATTATAGGTTGTGTTATTGTGTATATCGATTTCCAAAAGATGCTTGAAGTCTAGAACTGAGAAGTTGATGATTGTTTATTGTAGTGCAAAAAGCCTCCTTGTCACTGTCCTTTCAAGATTGTTTAATCTTAGCATATGGTTTGAGTAGACTGGTCTTTTCAAAATAAACAAAAAGCTAAACCTGCTTTAAATCATAAATTGGATTTTAGGGATCAAGCAATTCTACTCTAGCCAAATCATAAATTGGAGGGTTTTTTTTTTTTTTTTTATTTTTTTTTTTTTTTTTTTTTTTTTTTTTTTTATACAAGATAGAAATTCTACTCTAGCCAAATCTTAGTGAATATGTGTGTGAAGCTCTCTCTTGAAGACTTGAACCTCGGCCCTTACCTACCATACCTCACAAACACTTATACTTGTGGAGTAACCATCACGCCAAGGGTGTGCAGTAGGAAGTTGGAGGGGATTTAGTCAATGGCAAATGAATTTGCAGAGGAAAAACAACACGACTATTCAATCCACATTCTTTAGACTCCAAAGCTTCTTTCTCGAGTAAGTCTCTTGATATTTCAATAAAGAAATACATAGACTTTTTTCCTACAATAAATTGAGTTTTGGGTTTTTTTTTTTTTTTTTTTTTTTTTTTTTTGAGTTTTGGTTTAATGATGATTTTATAATGATCTTTATGTTGTGTGTGCTTTCTTTTTTATGAATTTCAATAATGTATGAATCAAGGATTTTATCATTTGGTTCATTAAGGTTTTTTTTTAAAAAAAACTTCTAAATTTCATATTTATTTCATTATTTTGTTTAGCTTTTGTTACTTCTTATAATGAACATATTACTAACAAAGTTCTATGACAATTATAGTATAATATATGTACAACATTCTCCAAAATTATCTTACATAAAACATTACAATATTATCCGTGCATCGCACGGGCAACTTACTAGTAGGACTTAAGAGCACTAATCCTAACATATAGTTGTTAAGGGAGTATGTCAACTTTTTTTCCCCAATTAATTATAGAGAAAGAGAGGTGTAGATGAAGACCTTATAGGTGTATGGTTCAAAGAAAAGTACTTTCAATTGTCAACTTTAAAAAAATTTAGTGTAAAACAACAAAATCAAGATATCCCAACACTAATTGAAAGTCCATGAAACTAATATTTTCTTCTGTCTTTTCACTTCAAACAAAAACCATTGAGTCTCACTAAACCATCTTCACCATTTCAATACTAATTTATTATGAGGATCATTATCTAATCATGCATTCATGCTTTGATCAAGAAGCTTTGTTAAAGCCCTACTGAATATGGCTAGGCACATTCTCTCTCTCCCTTCAAGATTCATCAAGTTTGCCCTCTTTTACCTTATCGTTCTAAGAGAAGAATTTATACGGTATTTACAAATTAAAGTCTGTAATGCAAATTGGATTTTAGGGCACTTTGGTGATCAAGACAGATCATCATAATTGATATGTTATAATCTTATCCTATAAAATGCTCAATTTCATCACTAGCTGCAAATTAAGGTTTGTAAGCTTATAAGGAACTGTGATTTAGATCTTTCTTATTAATTTCTCATTCTCATACCTAAATCACAAACAATTCCTCTTATAGATTGTGCATAAATAGATTCATAATGCCCAATGTTATATAATTCTCATAAAATAAATTTTGTATTATTTAAAGATCTTAATACAAATTGGATAAAGGCCACAAATTCTCACAGGAGTGAGGTTGATGACATTAATATTCCAAATCTACATTTCCGACGTTTTGATTGAAAACTGGGGGGAACTCACTTTGTTTGAACTCTTTACAAGTCATATTTGGTCATTTACTATCCTACTTTGTCAATGGTAAATGAAAGTAGTTGTTAAGTGGAATCCTATTTAATTAGGACCATTACTAGGAGATTACTAGGAAACCCATTTAGAAGAGTACATCGAATATAAATCTTGAACACATCTTTGAAGTTCTTCTCCTGCCAACATTAAACGTAAACCTATCTAGGATTTTTCTCTCTGAATGGCCTCCTTTACATTTGTGGGTAATGAGGTATATATAGTGAGGGTGAAGGGTAAGAAAGTCACACTTAAAAATCCTTCGGGCATAGAGTTTTGCTGGTATCTCGCGGGAAGACCTTACCTGCGAGACACTCACGAAATCCTCTAGGCTGGCATGACTCTTCAGTTTCTAGCATGTGCTTCTCATGTGGCTCTTTTGCGAGTTAGATTTTAAAGGGACACTCCCGAAATCCACTAGTTCTTCATTTTATGCTCAATTCTTCACCAACTTAACACTAAACACAATACAAAAAAACCCCACAAAATACAAGAAACAAATTAAAGCAAATACAACACTTTTTGTCATGGAATAAAGCCAACATAAAACATAGTTATAAATCACAACTTTACAATAGGAAAGATGACTTCTGGGCATTAGATATTCGTGCAATCCCTTCCATTAGCATGCAGCCAACCACACTGAACTCCAAGGAAATATTGGTAAAAATGTGGAAAAGGTTGAAGGCAAGTGGTTATGAACCTAATTGTCGGTCATTTCATTGAGCATGTGCAGATCATTCAGGGCATTGCTTGTATGTTTTTGGTGGACTGGTAGACGGTTTGCTTCAACCTGCTGAATCATCAGGGTTGAGATTTAATGGGGAGCTTTTCCTTGTGGAGCTTGTGCTTCAGCTCTAAATAAGGATAAGAGAATAGAAAGAAAGGAGATGAGACGGAGTACTTTGCAAATTCCTATTATGCTGCATTTTGTATATAGTAGCAGCTGGTGTTACATCTTTTGTGAATTGACATTATCAGAATAAATGGGCTAGTGTTGCAGCTATGTTTTTGAGAGTAAGCTATGAGATATAAAAGAACCAACCATGTATTTGAACTGATGCAACACCTTGTTTCCTTTAGCTGATGTTCTTCTAAACAAAATCTTGAATATGAATTAATCATAAACTTTTCTATTCATTATATGCAAATATAGGAAAGCGAAAAAAAAGATTGGAAAACACAACAGAAGTAATCAAAAGAATGTACAAATAGAAGTCATGGAATATCAATAAGAGAATGTAAATTCAATTGTCCTGTTTACCTCTATCAAGCTTTTTGAGTGTTTATTTGGTATAGATTATTTTTCAATTTTCTTAAAATAAGCTGCTTGAAAAATAGCACTTTAGAATAGTAAGGTTTTAAAAATTGTATTTTGAAAATTGTGATTTTAAATCCTCTAACTGGCTTTAAATAACCTAGGTTTGGAACCTTCTAAGATCTTTTGTGGAAAGTTATTAAGGGAGTATGTCAACTCTTTTTTTCCCAAGTAATTATAGAGAAAGAGAGGTGTAGATGAAGATCTTACAGGTGTATAGTTCCAACAAAAGTACTTTAGAAAAATTTAGTGAATGAAGTACATTCAACTTTTTTATCTTATGAACTCATACATTGGAAAAGAACTTTTAGTGCTCTATTCAAAATCAAGGTCGGGATTTGAGATCAACCCATAACTTAATTGATCATGTGATTTGATCAGGTTGGGCTGGGGTTCTTGGATCTGTTGTCAACCTAACCACACGCTATTTCTCGGTGCTTGGTTGCAAGTCCTTTGGGTGCATTCTTGGCAACATTCCTGTCAAATAAAACATAAAACAACAAAATCAAGATATCCCAACACTAGTTAAAAGTCCATGAAACTAATATTTTCTTCTGTCTTTTCACTTAAATTGAAACCATTGAACCTCGCTAAATCATCTTCACCATTTCAATACTACTTCATTGAGGATCATTACCTAATCATGCATTCATGTTTTGATCAAGAAGCTTTGTTAAAGCCCTGCTACATATGGCTAGGCACATTCTATCCCTTCAAGCTACATCAAGTTTGCCCTCTTTTGCCTTATTATTCTAATGGAAGAATTTATACAGTATTTACTAATTAAAGTTTGTAATGCAAACTGAATTTTAGGGGCATTTTGGTGATCAAGACAGATCATCATAATTGATATGTTATAATCTTATCAGATAAAATGCTCAATTTCATCGCTAGCTACAAATTAAGGTTTGTGAGCTTACAAGGAACTGTGATTTGGATATTTCTTATTGATATCTCATTCTCATACCTAAATCACAAACAATTCCTCTTATAGATTGTGCATAAAATAGATTCATAATGTTCAATGTTTATATAATTCTCATAAAATAAATTTTGTATTATTTAAAGATTTTAATACAAATTGGATTAAAGGCCACAAATTCTCATTGGAGTGAGGTTGACGAGGTTAATTTTCCAAATCTAATGTTTTGATTGGAAATTGGGGGGGAACTCACTTTGTTTGAACTCTTTACAAGTCACATTTGATCATTTATTATCTTACTTTGTCAATGGTAAATGAAAGTAGTTGTTAAGTCGAATCCTAGTTAATTAGGACTGTTACAAGGAGATTACTTGGAAATCCTTTGAGAAGAGTGCATCGAATATAAATCTTGAACACATCTTTAAAGTTCTTCTACTGCCAACATTAAACGTAAACATACACATAAACACACTAAACATAAACATATGCATCCAACACACTATATTCACGAATTATAATTATATAAAGAAAAAACAACTAAATGAATATATATATATATATATATATATGTTAATAACTTTGATTAATTTTTTATATTCAAAAAATCATCAAGAAGAAAAAAGTTAATGATCTTGAAATGTAATTAAAAAGTTATTTCATTTTGTAATTTTTACCTTTGAATTAAAAATATTACATCCCATTTACTCTCTTTTTTCCTCTAACTTATAAGTAAAAATATTAATAACATATTGGTGTGAAACGTTAGTAACAAAAACATGATCTCAAAAAACAAAAAAAAGCTAAAAAAAAACCTTTTTTTTTTTTCAAAAGGAAAATAAATATATAAAATCCTAAATAAATTGGAAAAGCAATTAATAGGTGAGGAATGAAAGGAGAAAGCATGCAATATTTCAATATCAGAAGTAGGGATATGATGAAGGTCACATCACCGCCTCAGCAAACAAATGTAGCTTTTTAAAAAGAAGAATATGCGATTAATAAAAATGTCTAAATGACATTATGATGTACTAAATTATTAGAATGCAAACCATTGAAAAAAAAAACCAAAATAATTTAAAAGCTAAATGGATGAAAGTATGATTATAAAGGTTTTAGACAGATGAAATAACTTCATTTATTTATTTGTGTAACAAGATCAATGAAATTTGTTGTTGAGATGATTCTTGGGATCGTTGCTTGAATAATGAATAAAAATCTTTGAAACAATTTATCGAATATGCCTCTCTTGAATGCATCTTGAAAGTACTTATGTTGTCCAACATTCTCAAAGTGATGGTTATGCAGGTGATCTTTCTGCCTCCAATTAAAAGAAAGATCAATGCCAAAGACAGAAGCCATATGCATACATACACCCAAACATAAACATTAACATTACCATGAACATATACACAAATCATATATAATAAAAGTTAGACTTAAAAGTCATGGTTGCGCCAAGTAACGTATTACACCAAATTGCAACACAGGCTAGATAAAGTCACAATAAGAATTTCAAATAAAAGAAAATTGTAGCAGTTTTTTAGATAAAAACCACAGTTTATTTGTTTTTATCAACTTTTTTTTAATAAAGTAACAAAAAGTGATTTACTAAAACATGCAACTTATGTTTTGTTTATATCAACTTCTTCTTCTTTGTTTTACAATAAGTTAATTGTACATAAAATTTTCATTATCTTATACTGATTAGTACTAAAGTATTCATCATTTATTTATTCTAATTATATTTCTCTTGGTTTATCAATTTTTTGGATAAACATAAATGCTTAATTTATTATTGTTATTATTATTTCTAGTCTTAGTAAAAGATAGAAAACAAAAATCAAGTGTGCAAATCTTGCAAAATAAGCTATAACTCTTGAAGCAAATGTGCATTTGATATGATCATGTGAGATGTAAGGCTTTGGTGTTGATTACATAATCTGATAGATTTTTTTATTATCACATTAAAAGAAGCATTCATATAAACCAATCTCAAGATGAAACTGCACAAAATAAATTAAATTTGGAGTCTAAGTTACAAGGTGAGAAGGAATTAAGCACCTACCTTGCCTAATGAAATTGGTTTTCTAGAATATGTAGGCAATGGCCATATCATATCATCCAAGTAGTCAACCTGATATAAACATTCAAGTGCATGGTATTCAACGTTGAAATAAGTGCTTGTGTGTGCATAGTGGAAAACTTTAATTCTAGCATATAATCATTTTGGATGAATTGAAAATTTAAAGTATGGTTTGTGTGCCATGTGATAAAGCTAAAAAAATGTTCAACGTTATTTTTAAAAGAACCTTAGAATATAAACATGTGAAGAACATATCATAAACATTCAAAGCATGTCATAAAAATATTCAAACAAAAGCATGCTTAAATCCTAGTGAACATATAATTAAAAGAAACATGTTTTAAAGCTACGCTAAGCATAAAAAATTAAGTCCTCTTAGAATTTGTCAATTGTGACAATAAATTACTTAGATGCAAACTCAAGACTTAAAAGATCGTTGTTTGCCCCAGCATGATCCAACCAAGAAGACAAACCACATGGTGCCTTTGTTTATTACTTCCTCTAAAACCCTAAGAGAGAATTATAGGGTCTCTTTTAGAACCTATAAGAAGTGAAGAAACAATTACCAGGCTACAAACCTGAGACTAGAAGGATTGATGTACTCCTTTCTGGTGATTTAAGGCCAGCTGGATTGAACCACCA
The DNA here is from genome assembly GCA_032878915.1 of Castanopsis chinensis. NCBI lineage: Eukaryota > Viridiplantae > Streptophyta > Magnoliopsida > Fagales > Fagaceae > Castanopsis > Castanopsis chinensis. The sequence continues at coordinate 1,370,624 of JAVQMG010000080.1, read as the reverse complement.
TAGGCGCCTTTCTTTGTTACTTCCTCTAGAGTTCTAGGGGAGTGGGGTGCTTTGGAATGAGGATTTCTCCTCTATTTTTAGTGGAGGGGGAAGGTTCTGGAGGGGTAGATGCATTGAATTTGGAGTTAGTAGGAGTGGGGAGCAAGCAAAACCAAAAGTGGAAGGTTTTGGTTAGCTATCTCTAAGCATTGGTGAAAGTGATCTTCCAGACTACCCTGTGACAACCCATCAACTTCCTTTTTAAGCTCTGAATTGCAACAATGTTTTCAAGAGTAAGCTATGAGATATAAAGAACCAACCATGTATTTGAACTGATGCAACACCTTGTTGCCTTTAGCTAATGTTCTTCTAAGCAAAATCTTGGATATGACTTAATCTTTTTTTTTTTTTAGAGAGGAAATAAATTTCATTAACAAGAAAAGGATTACAATAGAGAGCCAATAGTAGGATACGAAGGGGGGGGGGGGGGCTCTGAATCTAAAAGTATCTGATGAGATACAAACGGTGGAGTAACACCTTTCCAAACTTGGGTGAAATGGTTGATCTTGGCGAACTGTGCAAGCTCATGAGCAACCCTGTTGTGGTCCCTTTTCAAGTGATTGAAAGAGCAGCAAGAGAAGGAAGCCTTGGCATGCAAAATACTCTCCACCAGGTGAACTACTTCACTCCCAACAAAGCCTTGCTTAATAGCTTAGATGACCAAGAGAGCATCAAATTTGAAGATGACGTGGGAGAGTTCCATTTCATGAGCCAACAAAATGCCTTGCTCTAGAGCATAAAGCTCTATCCAAATAAAGGAAGGGGTAAAAAAAGGATTGGAAACCACAATAGAAGTAATCAAAAGAACATACAAATAGAAGTCATGCAACATCAATAAGAGAATGTAAATTTAATTGTCCTGTTTACTTCTTTCAAGCTTTTTGAGTGTTTATTTGGTATAAATTATTTTTCAATTTTCTTAAAATAAGCTACTTGAAAAAATAGCACTTAAGAAAAGCGAGGCTTTAAAAACTCTATTTTGAAAATGTGTGATTTTAAATCCTCTTAAATGGCTTTAAATAACTTAGGTTTGGAACCTTCTTGGATCTTTTGTGGAAAGTTATTAAGGGAGTATGTCAATTTTTTTTCCCAAGTAATTATAGAGAAAGAGAGGTGTAGATGAAGGCATTATAGGTGCATGGTTCAAAGAAAAGTACTTGAGAAAAATTTAGGGTAAGAAGTACATCCAACTTTTTTATCTTTTGAACTCATACATAAGAAAAGAACTTTTAGTGCTCTATTCAAAATTAAGGTCGGGATTTGAGATCAACCCATAACTTGATTGATCATGTGACTTGATCAGGTTGAGTTAGGATTCTTGGATTTGTTGTCAACCTAACCACACCTTATTTCTCGATGGTTGGTTGCAAGTCCTTTTGGTGCATTCTTTGCAACATTCTTGTCAAATAAAACATAAAACAACAAAATCAAGATATCCCAACACTAGCTGAAAGTCCATGAAACTAATATTTTCTTTTGTCCTTTCACTTCAAAAAGAAACCATTGAGCCTCGCTAAACCATCTTCACCATTTCAATACTACTTTATTATGAGGATCATTACCTAATCATGCATTCATGCTTTAATCAAGAAGCTTTTTTAAAGCCTTACTGCATATGGCAAGGCATATTCTCTCTCTCCCTTCAAGCTACATCAAGTTTGCCCTCTTTTAGCTTATTATTCTAATAGAAGAACTTATACAATATTTACTAATTAAAGTCTGTAATGCAAACTGAATTTTAGGGCACTTCGGTGATCAAGACAGATCATTATAATTGATATGTTATAATCTTATTCGATAAAATGCTCAATTTTATCACCAACTACAAATTAAGGTTTGTGAGCTTACAAGGAACTGTGATTTAGATCTTTCTTATTAATATCTCATTCTCATACCTAAATCACAAACAATTCCTCTTATAGATTGTGCATAAATAGATTCATAATGCCCAATGTTATATAATTCTCATAAAATAAAATTTGTATTATTTAAAGATCTTAATACAAATTGGATTAAAGGCCACAAATTCTCACAGGAGTGAGGTTGATGACATTAATATTCCAAATCTACATTTCCGACGTTTTGATTGAAAACTGGGGGGAACTCACTTTGTTTGAACTCTTTACAAGTCATATTTGGTCATTTACTATCCTACTTTGTCCATGGTAAATGAAAGTAGTTTTTAAGTGGAATCCTAGTTAATTAGGACCATTACTAGGAGATTACTAGGAAATCCATTGAGAAGAGTGCATCAAATATAAATCGTGAACACATCTTTGAAGTTCTTCTATTGCTAACATAAACGTAAACATAAACATGAGCATATGCATCCAACACACTATATTCAAGAATTATAATTATAGAAAAAAAAAAAAAAACAACTAAATGAATATATACATATATGTTAATAACTCAAATTAAATTTTTATATACAAAATCATTAAGAAGAAAAAATTTAACGATTTTAAAATGTAATTAAAAAGTTATTTCGTTTTGTAATTTTTATCTTTGATTTAAAAATATTACTTCTCATTTACTCTTTTTTTTTTCCCTCTAACTTATAAGTAAAAATATTATTATTATATTGCTGTAAAAGGTTAGTATTTTAGCTAACAAAAACCTGATTCTCAAAAAAAAAAAAAAAAGCTAACAAAACCTTTTTTTTAAAAAGGAAAATAAATATATAAAATCCTAAGTAAATTGGAAAAGCAATTAAAAAATGTCGAATGAAAGGGGAAAACATCCTCTAACGGAATATCAATAACATAGCTCCAATCTCAATTGAAGTTAGCAAGCAAGCAAGTAGCTTTTCCAAAATAGTTTTAAAAGAAGAATACATGATTAATAAAATAGACTGAATGACATTACGATGTACTAAATTATTAGAATGCAAACCATTAAAAAAAATCCAAAATAATTTAAAAGCTAAATAAATGAAAGTATGATTATAAAGGTTTTAGACATAGATGAAATAACTTCATTTGTTTATTTGTGTAACAAGATCAATGAAATTTGTTGTTGAGATGATTCTTGGGATTGTTGCTTGAATAATGAATAGGATTCTTTGAGAACAATATATCGAAGATGCCTCTCTTGAATGCATCTTTTAAGTACTTATGTTGTCCAACATTCTCATAGTGATGGTTATATAGGTGATCTTTTTGCCTCCAATTTAAAATAAAGGTCAATGCCAAAGATAGAAGCCACATGCATAGGTACACCCAAATATAAACATTGACATTACCATGAACATATATACAAATCATTTAATCTATATTTATATATATCAAAAAGTTGAGACGTAGAATTTAATACTGCTATACTTCTGTTGAGTCACCTCATCTGCCACGTCATACTCTTTTAAATATATAATTTTTCCTTTATGATTTTTATATTTTTTATATGAAATAATTAAATATATTTCATGTACAAACCTGTTCATGCACTTCATTACTGTTCAACATATTACTATTCATTTGTTTTAAATACAAATTTTTTATTATTCAACTACCCAAATTAATTTCATATTTTCATTTTCTACTTTCTAATTTCAAGAATTGTTAAAATTGAATAATTTATTATCTATTTAGTGGATATATGTAAATGTTTGACTATTTATTACAAACGTTACTATTCATTAGATGCAAATGTTCAGCTATATTCAACTATCTAAATTGATTTCAATTTTTTTTTTCTTCTTTCTAATTTCAAGTAATTGTTAAAAAAAAAAAAAAAAAAAAAAAAAAAAAAACTCTTCTTCTCTTCCTCCAATTTTTTCCCTCGGCCTTTGCCTTTTTAGATCCATACTACTATTTACTTTACCTTTAAACCTCCCTCATCAAGTCTTATATTTATATCACATGCTCCGTGACACTAACTGCCTTGGTGTTGGTGTGTGAGTATTCCCTTATATCATCCCTCTTCTCCTATATATATGTGTGTGTGTATGTGTTTCTCAAAAAAAAAAAAAAAAAATACTTAGTGTTGTTGAGTCATCCCACATCGATAAGGTGTGATATTGAGAAAGGGTTTATTTCTTTCTTCCCGACACTAACTGCCTTGGTGTTGATGTGTGAGTATATTCTTTTATCACATCCCTCTTCCCCTATATATATATATATATATGTGTGTGTGTGTGTGTGTGTTTCTTAAAAAAAAAAGTCTTATATTTATATATTTTGACTTTTCATCTCCCACATCTTTAAATCTTGCCGCATCAACTTCGGAGGCCTTAGAATTTTCCAACTCATTTTTTAAAAAACAAAAAGTTTTTAATTTTTTTTAACTATATAACACACTATTTCCTCAAAAAAAAAAAAAAAAAAAAAATCCTTACTGTTAATCCAACGCAGAAAACCTTACATTGTTTAATACTCCACCTCCATAAAATATGACTCAACTTACATAATAGCCAGGCTTCTCCTTCTCGAGCGACTGTTTCAGCAGTTCGTACTCTCTCTGATAGATCAAAATACCTTTTGATTGAGAGGAGTTGCTGCTTTTATTTCACAAACAATGCAAAGGAAATTTGAGGACTGAGGCTGCGATCAAAATAAGGGTTTTTTGTTCCTTTGTTCATAGTCCGTTCAAGAAGCTTCTTCTTAAGAAAGATACGTTATTGAATTTAGCTTTTACCTCCATAAAATATGACTCCACAAACCCTGAATGCAAGACTGTTGATATATTACAGAAATAATTTATTTTTGTGATAATGTAAAAGGGATATTGAGGCTTTACTGTTACTATTACTGGTGTAAAAGGCATAGAACGTATCTGTGTAAAAGAACTGTTGGGAAAGAATTATTTTGAGCAACTGTCAATACACATTTATAAGTGGTGCAAGTGTTGAATAATATTAGATTGGAAATTGAATTTGGTCGGACATGCTTTAATGATTGCCAAATTTTCAACCTTCAATGATAGGTCTTACTGTTCTAAATCTTGCAATCAAATTTAAATATTTGTTTGTCGTGTATTATAGGTAACCCAATTGTATTGATATTGTTATATGACGAAAATTTTTGTGACTACAAATCAATTATTCTTTTTTTTTTTTAATCATTGATTTGTGCCTTTTACTAATGATTCAGTCTTGCAAAGCTCTGTGGATTTCACCGATGTCTCTTTTACTATGGATTTTTGTTGTTGAGTGAAGGCTTAGTCATTGGCAGCTTGAGGGAGGTTTGATATTGTGGGTCTTCAAAGATTGAAGTTCAATAGCAGTTTTGGGCATATTGGGACAACCAAAGCTGCAATGGATGTAGATTGTGAATCAATCTTATGAGGTGACGTTAACAATTATAGCATATTGTATGAATTCTGGTAGATAATTGGAATTCATACAGTATGTTCAATAGCCTCCAGAGCAAATTTTATTAATAATTTTTAATTTCTGTTAATTTGTTAATAATTGTTAATTGGAATTTTGCTTTAATATAGTGACTATGATTCTCTTGCTTATTTATAATTTTTTTTTTTTTGTTTTTGGAATCAGAATTTATAGGTTCTTCATTGGATTTGTGGATTACATCCATTGGTGGAAGCTTTCAGCACCTTCAAAACCCATGCGTGTGTTCTTCTTTGACCACTTTGTCTTCATCTAATTCGTTTTACCAGGATTGCTTTTGTTTTGTTAGAGATGCAGCAATTTTGATTCTGCCTTGATTGGTTCATTTAGGGTAATTGTGGAGGAAATTTGATTATGAGTTTCTAATTAATTTGACCACCTACTTCAAGGCCCTCCAAACATGGGCTGTTTAGAGGCATTAAAAAAAGACCAAGATAATCTGTTATAATTATTATGCTTCAAATCAGGATGTAAGAATCAGGTTGCAAGAGCCTAAGAAAATTTGATGCTGTCAATTTTTTCTGGGCGGGTCTTCCCTCTCCCATGAAAATAATAAGCTGAATGCCTTGGAATGCTTTCTAGGTTGCCATCATCCATAAAGGCTCCAACGTCACAGTTGCCACAAATTAGCCACTTTCCCATGATTAGATTTTTGTAAAATGGATATATTTTTCACCAAATGAATTTGTAGATGGACATTCTAAATCCATACCATTTATTGAAGTCTCCAACAAATATGATTTCCTAAAATCCATAATTATTTTAGAGTTCATGAAATTCAGATTTATTTTCTCCTTTTTCTTTTCATTGAGATGGATTTTTTGAAGCCTAACTTATGTTCAATGTGAAGTACTTCATTTTGAGATTAATATCATAACGAGTAATTTCATAATATCATAATCTCCATCTTGCACGTTGGAGCAATTTTTTCAAATTATTTTGGTTATTGGGTTGAAAATTCTACTAATTGTTGGATATTGTACCTGGTAGATGAACTGCATCTCCTATGTCTTCAGAGAATAAAGCAAGGTGTCGAAAATAAATCAAATGGCTTTTGTCCATAATTGATAAAGATGGAGCAAATGTGTAGCTGATAAATCTTATTCGAATATGCTAGGCAAGTAGACTCATCACTCATGGATCAATTATTCACTTAATTTGTGGTGATATTATTCTTATTGAGAAAGAAAAGAAAAAAGGCTAATGGCCTATTCATATGTAACTTTGTTAGGTTTGCTACATTTTTTTTTTTAATGTTTTATTGTATGGATTCTTTTTTTTTTAAATAACTGTTACTTACTATGAATATTAATATTGTTATTCTATGCTTACTATTTTTTTTCTTTGTTTGTGTGTTATATAAAGGTTATTTTTCTAGTACTACCAAAGCTATTAACCTTTCTTTGTCTGTTTGTTGCTATGTAATATATCTAATAAGAGCACTTTAAAGGTAGATTATGGAATTTTTTATTTATTTCAAAGTTACCCAGCATAGGTAATCATGATAAATTTAATTTTATAAGGGATGCTACTGTATAACTGAAATAAGTTTCATTGATTTGAGTTTTTTTCCACCTGTTGTTATTTTTGTCAATGCTGACTGCTTGCTTGAATTCCAAATGCATTAGGATTATGATTGTCTCAAGTGAAAGAGACAAATTTTTCAAAATTTTCATTTAACCACCCGCTGTTGGTGCATCTTTACATTTAGAATTTATATTGATCTAATTGTTATTCCTATTGTAAGAACACAATTTTCAGACCAAGCTCAAAATGTATGGGATCTTGGCCCAGTGAATCCAGTACAATAAATTTGTAGAGAGTGGGTAGAAGAACTAGGCTTTAGTAAATGGGATAACAGTTATAATAAGTTTCCAAGACAATCAAACAAAATTGAATCAATTTTGTACAAGAAAGTTTGTCCTCGGCACAATCTGAGGAGATCTGTTCTAGTATATATTGGATAATGGTTACAGAAGTTGTTGAGATTGCTATAGTGCTTTCTCTTCCCCTTTTTCCCCCCTCCTTTCATAAAGGGCCTCTTCCATTATATAGTTCCTTTTAAATGCCTGAGGGAGGTCTGAGGGACCCAACGTAGCTAAGGTTCTTCTTAGCAGGAGGTCCGAGGGACCCGACATAGCTAAGGCTCTTCTTAGCAAGAGGTCCGAGAGATCCGACATAGTTAAGGCTCTGTTTAACCACTTCTAAAGATGTCAGTGTGTGTTAATTTCCCCAAAACAAGAGGTCCGAGAACCCGGCATAGCTATGGTTCTGTTTAACCACTTCTAAAGATGCCAGTGTGTGTTAATTTCCCCAAAACAGGAGGTCCGAGGACCCGGCATAGTTATGGTTCTATTTAACCACTTCTAAAGATGCCAGTGTATGTTAATTTCCCCAAAGCAAGAGGTCCGAGGACTCGGCATAGATATGGTTCTATTTAACCACTTCTAAAGATGCTAGTCTGTGTTAATTTCCCCAAAGCAGGAGGTCCGAGGACCTAGCATAGCTAAGGTTCTATTTAACCACTTCTAAAGATTAAAAGATATCAATATATACCTTCCAGAACTAGCCCCGCTGTGGAGCCCCTTTGATTTGTTGCGCCATCAACATATACCTTCCAAAATAAAGGTTCTTGCAGGGAGATTAGGTCAACCGATTTTCCACCCATGCTCCATGTTGCTGCCACTACCTCTAATGGAGGTTTAGCAAACTCGGCCACCAGATTCGTGAGGACCTAGCCCTTGACAGAGGTATGAGGCATGTACTTGATGTTAAAAGTCCCCAGAACTGTGCCCCATTCAGCAACCCTCCCCGTGTGATCAGGACTTGGCCACCATAAAGGCTTTCCCTGGGGACCCTTGCTGATGGGGATCTGATCCCACCACAATTAATCGTTGCACTCACTATCACACAAGCTCTTCCCACAGACAGCGCCATTTGTAAGGACACGATTTTCAGACTAAGCCCAAAATGTACGGGATCTTGGCCCAGTGAACCCAGTACAATAAATTTGTAGAGAATAGGTAGAAGAACTAGGCTTTAGTGAATGAGATAATAGTTATAATAAGTTTTCAAGACAATCAAACAAAATTGAACCAATTTTGTATAAGAAAGTTTGTCCTCGGCACAATCCGAGGAGACCTGTTCTGGTATATATTGGATAACAATGGTTACAGGAGTTGTTGAGATTGTTACAGTGCTTTCTCTTCCCCCTTTTCCCCCCTCCTTTCAAAAAGGGCCTCTTCCATTATATAGTTCCTTTTGGATGATCTTAATCCTACACTTGTTGATCTTTTGAGCCACCACTGGAGTGTTTGTTCCCTCAAACACCCTTTCTAGCCTTCTGTGAGTTTGTGGTTGCCGAGACAGCACTGTTCAGGGGTATTTTCCACATAAATGCAATCAGAAAATTAACTGCAGGACACTCAGTACGGTGTAGCACTTTTCCCTTAGATATTTTTTAGTCCTTATCCTTCTTGTACGTTCATAATGCTCGTCCATATCATTAGAACTTCCTGGAAGGTCACTTTGATCATTAGGATCCATACCAAATCTGCGTTTAGCTTATCTGAGGAAATATTCCTCCTCGGACTCGAACTACTCACAATCTTGGCCAAAGCCCCATGCTCTCTGCCGAAGCCCAAGACCCAATTGTATAATCTGGGCCCATGACCCCACACCTATCTTGCATGCTTTCTTTGCAGCATGATTCCTAATTATGATAAGTTTGCATATGTAATGAGTGGTCTTCTCAATAGTTAAGTATATATAGGGTAGTATATATTTTAACTTCTTTATGTAATCTTTACTAAAAACAATTAATGGTAGTGCATTTTAGTTTAATTTACTTTTTTATGAATTTAGAAACAATTATTGGTACTTTATTATTTATTTAATTATCTCGTGCATTGCACGGGTTAGCGACTAGTATATAATAAAAGTTGAACTTAGAAACTATGGTTGTGCCAAGTAACTAATTACACAAAATTGCAACAAATGCTAGATAAAGTTGCAATATGCATTTTAAATAAAACCACATTGTAGCAATTTTTTAGATAAAAACCATAGTTTATTTGTTTTTATCAACTTTTTTTTTTTAATAAAGTAACAATAAGTGATTTACTAAAGCATGCGACCTATCTTTGCTTTGGAACATGGCGCGAGATTGAGACTTGTCCATCACCTGCTGCTCGTTCAAGACACGTTGACTTGCATTAGGGATTCACGGGTAGTTTTATTTGGAAGAAGAGGATTGGGTTATGAGGTGCTCAATGATGTTTGGCTCATGGATATGTCTGAGGGTATTCTGAATTGGGTACAAATACTATATGAATTACCAAATATACCAAGAGGAGTTTCCTTTCCGCGAGTCGGTTACTCAGCTACACTGATTTAGGAGGCCGGCCGGTTGCTTATATATGGTGGGGAAGATTCATATAGACACAGGAAAGATGACCCAAGAGGAATTTTGTGTAGAGGCCTAGGCCATGGATACAAGAAGTTCTCAATGGAAATCAGCTAGGACTTGGTTAGCATAAGAGGGTAACTTGCGAGATGGGGTAATCCTTGTTGCTAGTTTTGATCTAGTTTTTTCAATAACAAATACCCATAGTCCACACCAACATAGCAAAAATTTCCATTTTTTTTTTCTTCAATGATGTAGTGTACCACGTCATAGAAGTTGAAAAAGGATACATTAAACACTTACTTGAAACTTAGTTATTTACCAAATATTAAAACACAAAATAAGTATTAGCAAACACGTGACATAATATATATCTATATAATCTATATCTATATAATAATTAATAGCCAAAACGTTTGACTTTTTATTGACACTGCCTCATTGCGTCACGTGGCTACATAAATTTATGCCATTTTACCATTAAAAATACAAAAAAAAAAAAAAATATATATATATATATACACCTTTTCGTTTGACCCTTAAAGAAACTGTTTCAGTATTATTTTCTACAACCGTTGTTTTTTTGTTGCATCGTACCAGTTGGTAGTTATAAAACTGAAACGTTCACCTTGAAAAAAAAAATGCCTATTGCTACAAAGAGACACAACGTTTTGTCTCTTCTTGGAGCAATAATTATAAATAAAACATCACTTCTTTTTTACATCTTTTTCATTGTACGCTCTTTTTTCCTCACTCTCTCCTTCTCTCTGAAATTTACCATTTGCAGCAGACTTCTTTTTTTTGTAACACCAGCCAACGAAGCCGAAACAAGTTTAAAGGTCAAATACCTTTCCTCAAAATGTATGGTAAATAAAAATTTGGTACAGATTTATTAACGTAGTACAACAGTATTTGTATTATAAACTCAAAGGAGTAAGTGAAAATCACTTTAAAAAAATAAATTGATTCTATTTTCTAAAGTATGGGAAAAACGCCACTAAAAGAAATTGCCAAATTACACCCATCTTAAACCCAAAACGATAAATACATTGAATTTTTTTTTTAAAAGACCTAAAAGATTATTTCTGCCCTTGAAATGGCCACTATTTTCATACTTAGAACATTTTAGAAAAGAATAGTTCTATAAGAGAAGGATGACAAAGGACCTGTCCTACGAAAAAAAAGGGATGATTTTTATTTTATATAAAAAAGGTATTTTACAGGCTTATTACACCTTATCACCATTGTTGAAGCTTCAACCACCATGCAATCTGTTAAATGTTGATGGTTTTGCTTCAAAGTTGAGCAAGAAGAAAACAATGAAGAAGAAGAAGAAAGCACAAATCAAATTTGAATAAACGAAGAATTCAATCCTTACAGCAGGTAGCCTTCTTCTTCTTCTTCTTCAATGCTCACCCTTTTTGTTTCGTTCTTACTTCTACATGACTAACTTCTCTTTTGCTTTGTTTGTTCGTTCGTTTTTTTTTTTTTTTTTTTACTGAGTTTTAGTTTTATGAGCCCAAGCCTGTGACTAGCATTAAAAATGATAAAAGAGAGTGGAAAATTGAATGGTGGGAGTTGAAAGTGTCAGACTATATTTCATTTCGATTTTGAGTCCCTCCCCAACATGGTAATGATATGTATGTATCATCTATCATGTTCTCTCTCTTATTCTTTTTTTTGGTCAACGTGTTCTTCCTTTTTTTTTTTCCATTATATTTAGGTTCACATTATAATTATAATATTCTAAAAAAATGAAGTTGTTATTTGTTATTATCATTATTATTAGGTACAGATTTAGGTTTGATATTGACATATTAGTTCAAATATCTTAAAAATTATATGGATTTTGACCAATATTATATAAAGAAATATATATCTCTCTATATTTAATTAGACTATTTTAATTAATTTTTCTATTTGTACTAATTTAATATATTTATTTATATTTTCAATTAATTATAATATTATCACAGTTCAACTTTAATTTGACCTTGGTCTAACTTTTTTTTTTTTTTTTATGAGAATCTAACTTCAAAAATCTTGATCATTTTTTTTTTACAGTTTATTGAGCGGTCCGAGTCTGAAAATAACAATAAGATGAATACTTTTGCAAAATCTTTAGACAAGGAATAAAAAAAAAAATAAAAAAAAGAAGAAAGGAGTGCAAGTTTTTTTTTTTTGTAAAAAATCATAACATTTTTATTGTTTTTGTGAGTGAAACTAAGAAGAGAGAGTGAGGAAGAGAGAGAAGGGAGAAGCTGTATTGATGTAGCCATGTAGGATTGGGAAAATAAAAGATAAGGCGCCGGTAAATTAAAGAAAAATAAAGTATGTATAAGGACAATTCCAAATAGGAGTAAAAAAAAAAAAATAGAGATGAGAGAATTTAAAAACTGTGGAGAACGAAAAAAAAACTACAAGAAAAAAAGAGAGTAAAGTGAAAATAGGTTCACAAATTGAAATGTACAAGGAATTTAAAACTTTTTTTTACCAACTACTTTCCCACCTTCACATCTCTTCAATTGTTCAGATTTTTTTTAAATGATAAAATAGGTTGACTCATATTGGATTGTCTACATTATTTCCTTTATATATTAATAACTTAAAAGTACTTATTTTGCAGGTACTATTCTTATTTTTAGATAAAAAACTACAAATTTAATTACTACTACTCCAAGTTTGTTAACAATTTCTTTATTTTTTTATATATATTTTTCCTATTACATATGATTTTTAGGTATTGAGAATAATTATTAATGTCATATTTAGCATAAATTTTAGGTATAACAAATTATTAGTGATAGAAAAATAAATCAAATTATATTGGATTTGGACTTATCATTATTGGTATTAGTTTTTTTTTTTTTTCCTCTTAAATTGTAACTTTTATTTTAAAGTGATTATAATTTAAGCAAAGTGAAAATTTAAAACTTTTGTTTAACTCTCCCGTGCATTGCACGGGTTAGCGACTAGTATATATATATGGGTAATTACATTTATCTCTTTTGAGGTTTAGAGAAATGACACTCCACCCCTTGGAGAAAAAAAATACACTTTCTCCCTCTTAAAATTCAAATGACCAAATTTGTTAAATTAATATTTAGAATATTTTGTACTAACTTGCCCTTTGCCTAAAGGCACATGTCTAAAATTATCTTATTTCATAATTAAAACTCATTCTTTTAAATTTTAATTAAAGTGCAATTTAAAATAGTAAGTGTGAATTTTTCTTTCTTTCTTTCTTTCTTTTTTTTTCTTCTTTTTTTATTAGGTTATGATGAAATTTTCCGTTGCAAGTGTTTTTTGTCGCTTGATAAATTTTGCATTTTATTCTAAATTTATGGGTTATTTTTTTACTAACCATGATTAATTTTTTTTAAAGAGATTCTTACAAAAATTCAGAATATTTCATTATTAATATAAACAAAAAGGGAGGAGAGTGTTAATTTCTTCAAACTTAAAGGGAGAAGAGTGTTTTTTTCTCTCAGATTTGAGGCGGAGTGTCATTCTCCCAAACTTTAAGAGAGGGGAATGTAATTACCCTTACACACACAACACCACCATGCACCATTGATTTGATGGTCACTCCACAAGGCTAACTACTTGTAGGGTGTGGGAGGGGCAAGAGTTGCAATTCAAGTTTTCAGGAGAGAGTTTCAAACACATATATACTTAAATTAGGTTAAAGTATAATTTTTATCTTGTAAAAAAAAAAATCAACACACTATTATTGCAAGATTAGTTTTTAAAAAACTTTTAAATAATTTGATAATTATAATAGAAATTGCGGAAATGAATTTATACTATAGATATCATTAAAAAAAAAAATTCAGTACGTGCCAACCACTTTAGCAACATGGGTCTTGGCGTTGTAGTTCCAAGACTTGGATATTGAAATTGACATATTGGTGACTCATCACCCACCCTTCTCGCAACTCCAACTGGGTTTGACCGCCAGCTTCATTCGGTAGCCATAAGGGTCGGGTTGGAGTACAATGAGTACTGTGAGAGTGGGTTCGTTAGCCTGTATTGTAAAGCGGGGGAGTTTAGGAATGCACGTGAGTTGTTCGATAAAAATCCTAATAGAAAGTTGGGTTCTTGGAATGCAGTTATAGCGGGTCTTTCACAAGGTGGGCGTGCTAAGGAAGCGATAAACATGTTTTTGGAGCTAAGGAAATCTGGGTTATGAGGTGCTCAATGATGTTTGGATCATGGATATGTCTATGAGGGTATTCTGAAATGGATACAAATACTATATGAATTACCAAATATACCCGGAGGAGTTTCCCTTCCACTAGTCGGTCACTCAGTTACACTAATTTTAGGAGGCCGCTTGCTTATATATGGTGGGGAAGATTCATATAGACACAGGAAAGATGACTTCTGGGTGTTACATATTCGAGCAATCCCCTCAATTAGTGTGCAGCCAACCAAACTGAACTCCAAGGAAATACTGGTAAAAATGTGGAAAGGTTGAAGGCAAGTGGTTATAAACCTAATTGTCGGTCATTTCACCAAGCCTGTGCAGATCATTCCAGGCGTTACTTGTATGTTTTTGGTGGAATGGTAGATGGTTCGCTTTTCCTCGTGGTGCTTGTGCTTCAGCTCTAATAAGGATAAGAGAATAGAAAGACAGGAGATGAGATGGAGTACTTCGCAAATGCCTATTATACCACATTTTTTATATAGTAGCAGCTGGTGTTTATATCTTTTGTGAATTGACATTATCAGAGTAAATGGGCCTGTGTTGCAGCAATGTTTTTGAGAGTAAGCTATGAGATATAAAAGAACCAACCATGTATTTGTACTTATGCAACACCTTGTTTGCTTTAGCTAATGTTCTTCTAAACAAAATCTTGGATATGACTTAATCATTAACTTTTCTGTTCATTATCTGCAAATAAAGGAAGGGGAAAAAAAAGACTAGAAAACACAACAGAAGTGATCAAAAGAATGTACAAATAGAAGTCATGCAATATCAATGAGAGAATGTAAATTCAACTGTCCTGTTTACTTCTTTCAAGCTTTTTGAGTGTTTGTTTGGTATAGATTATTTTCCAATTTTCTTAAAATTATCTACTTGAAAAAATAGTACTTAAGAAAAGCGATGTTTTAAAAACTGTATTTTGAAAATGTGTGATTTTAAATCCTCTTAAATGGCTTTAAATAACTTAGGTTTGGAACCTTCTCAGATCTTTTGTGGAATGTTATTAAGGGAGTATGTCAACTTTTTTTTCCCGAGTAATTATAGAGAAAGAGAGGTGTAGATGAAGACCTTACAAGTGTATGGTTCAAAGAAAAGTAATTTAGAAAAATTTAGTGTACGAAGTACATCCAACTTTTTTATCTTATGAACTCATAGATAAGAAAAGAACCTTTAGTGCTCTATTCAAAATTAAGGTTGGGATTTGTGATCAACACATAACTTAATTGATCCTGTGACCTAATTAGGTTAGGTTGGGGTTCTTGGATCTGTTATCAACCTAACCATACCCTATTTCTTGGTGCTTGGTTGCAAGTCCTTTTGGTGCATTCTTAGCAACATTCATGTCAAATAAAACATAGAACAACAAAATTAAGATATCCCAACACTAGTTGAAAGTCCACGAAACTAATATTTTCTTCTGTCTTTTCACTTCAAACTGAAACCATTGAGCCTTACTAAACCATCTTCACCATTTCAATACTACTTTGTTATGAGGATCATTACCTAATCATGCATTCATGCTTTGATCAAGAAGCTTTGTTAAAGCCCTACCGCCTATGGCTAGGCACATCCTCTCTCTCCCTTCAAGCTACATCAAGTTTGCCTTCTTTTACCTTATTATTCTAATGGAAGAATTTATACAGTATTTACTAATTAAAATCTATGATCCAAACAGGATTTTAGGGCACTTCGGTGATCAAGACAAATGATCATAATTGATATGTTATAATCTTATCAGATAAAATGCTCAATTTCATCACCAGCTACAAATTAAGGTTTGTGAGCTTGCAAGGAATTGTGATTAGGATATTTCTTATTAATATCTCATTCTCATATCTAAATCATGAACAATTCCACTTATAGATTGTGCATAAAATAGATTCATAATGTCCAATGTTTATATACTTCTCATAAAATTTGTATTATTTAAAAATTTTAATACAAATTGGATTAAAGGCCACAAATTCTCATTGGAGTGAGGTGATGACATTAAAATTCCAAATCTAATGTTTTGATTGGAAATTGGGAGGGGAACCCACTTTGGTTGAACTCTTTACAAGTCATGTTTGATCATTTATTATTCTACTTTGTCAATGCTAAATGAAAGTAGTTGTTAAGTCGAATCCTAGTTAATTAGGACCGTTACTAGGAGATTACTAAGAAATCCTTTGAGAAGAGTGCGTCGAATATAAGTCTTGAACACATCTTTAAAGTTCTTCTACTGCCAACATTAAACGTAAGCATACACATAAACACACTAAACATAAACATATGTTTCCAACACACAATATTCAAGAATCATAATTATAGGAAAAAAACAACTAAAATGAATATATATATATACCTTAATAACTTCAATTAAATTTTTATATTCAAAAAATCATTAAGAAGAAAAAAGTTATTGATTTTATAATGTAATTAAAAAGTTCTTTCATTTTGTAATTTTTACCTTTGATTTAAAAATATTACTTCTCATTTAATCTTTTTTTCCCTCTAACTTATAAGTAAAAATATTAATAATATATTGGTGTGAAAGGTTAGTAACAAAAACATTATTCTCAAAAAACAAAAAAAAAAAGCTAACAAAAACCTTTTTTTCTAAAGGAAAATAAATATATGAAATCCTAAATAAATTGGAAAAGCAATTAATAGGTGACGAATGAAAGGAGAAAACTTTCTCTAGTGAGACATCAAGAGCAACAATATTATATTCGTTGCATCACTGTATCAACAAACAAGTGTAGCTTTTCCAATATAAATTCAAAAGAAGAATACGAAATTATTAAAATAGTTTGAATGACATTACAATGTACTAAATTATTAGAATGCAAACCATTGAAAAAAAAATTCCAAAATAATTTAAAAGCTAAGTGGATGAAAGTATGATTATAAAGGTTTCAGACATACATGAAATAACTACATTTATTTATTTGTGTAACAAGATCAATGAAATTTGTTGTTGAGATGACTCTTGGGATCGTTGCTTGAATAATGAATAAAAAATATTGAGAACATTATATCGAATATGCCTCTCTTGAATGCATCTTGAAAGTACATATGTTGTCCAACTTTCTCAAAGTGATGGTTATATAGGTGATCTTTCTGCCTCCAATATAAAAGAAAGGTCAATGCCAAAGATAGAAACCACATGCATACATATACCCAAACATAAACATTAACATTACCATAAACATATATGCAAATCATATACTATATAATAAAAGTTGGGCTTAAAAACTATGGTTGCGCCAAGTAACTTATTACACCAAATTGCAATAAAGGCCAGATAAAGTCACGATAAGCATTTTAAATAAAAACAATTTGTAGCAATTTTTTAGATAAAAACCACAGTTTATTTGTTTTTATCAACTTTTTTTAATAAAGTAACAATAAGTGATTTACTAAAACATGCAACCTATGTTTTGTTTATATCAACTTCTTCTTCTTTATTTTACAATAAGTTAATTGTACATATAATTTTCATTATCATATACTTATTAGTACTAAAGTATTCATCATTTATTTATTGTAATTATATTTCTCCTGGTTTATCAATTTTTTAGATAAACATAAATGCTTAATTTATTAATATTTCTATTTTTAGTAAAAGATAGAAAACAAGGATCAAGTGTGCAAACCTTGCAAAATAAGCTATAACTCCTAAAGCAAATGTGCATTTGATATGATCCTGTGAGACATAAGGCTTTGGTGTTGATTACATAATTTGATAGAATTTATTATTATCAAAGTAAAAGAAACGTTCATATAAACCAATCTCAAGATGAAACTGCATATAATGACTTGAGTTTGGAGTCTAAGTTACAAGGTTAGAAGGAGTTAAGCACCCACTTGCCTGATGAAATTGGTTTTCTAGACTATGTAGGCCAATGGCCATATCATATCATCCAAGTAATCAACCTAATATAAACATTCAAGGGCTTGCTATTCAAGGTTGAAATAAGTGCTTTTGTGTGCATAGGTTAAAACTTTAATTCTAGCATATAATCATTTTGGATGAATTGAAAATTAAAGTATAGTTTATGTGCCATGTGATAAATCTAAAAAAATGTTCAACATTATTTTTAATAGAACCTTAGGATATAAACATGTGAAGAACATATCATAAACATTCAAATCATGTTATAAAAATATTCAAACAAAAGCATGCTTAAATCCTAGTGAACAGATAATTAAAACAAACAAGTTTTAAAGCTACACTAAGCATAAAAAATTAATAGATAAGGGGGAAATTCCTCTTAGAATTTGTTGAGTGAGACAACAAATTACTCAGATGCAAACCCGAGACCAAGAGGACCAATGTTTGCCCTAGCATGATCCAACTAAGATGACGAACCTCATAGTGCCTTTGTGTATTACTTCCCCTAAAACCCTGATAGAGAATTATAGGATCTCCTTTAGAACCTTTAAGAAGTGAAGAAATAATTACCGGGTTGCAAACCTAAGATTAGAAGGACTAATGTATTCCTTTCTAGCGATTTAAGGCCAGGTGGATTGAACCACCACAAGCGTCTTTCTTTGTTACTTCCTCTAGAGTTCTAAGGGAGTGGGTTGCTTTGGAATGAAGATTACTCCTCTATTTTTAGTGGAGGGGGAAGGTTCTAGAGGGGTAGATGCATTGAATTTGGAGTTAGTAGGAGTGATAAGCAAGCAAAACTAAAAGTGGAAGGTTTTGGTCAACTATCTCTAAGCATTGGTGAAAGTGATCTTCTAGACTACCTTGTGACAATCCATCAACTTCCTTTTTAAGCTCTAAATTGCAATTAATTCTCTAAATTTTTTTCAATTCTCTAACTAATTAATCATAATCAAACATTATGGAGCCTCAATTAGTTTTAATTTAAATTAAATTAAGAATTAATTTTGTCAAAAAATAAGGGTTTGTTTAGTAATAATATAATTGATTATGTCCGAACATGCTTACCATTAGAGTTAGCCTTGAACCAATAGGATTGTGACATGTCATTTATTGTGTGTGTGTGTGAATTTATTTGTATTAAATATTTATAGGTAATGGGCTCATCATTTATAAATAATGAAATTTTCGTAATTAATTTTTAAAGATTTGTATATGAAACATTTAATTTGGGATGTGACATTGTTATTCAAATCAAGTTGCTTTGGCAACAATTGAAACAAAATCACCAAGAATAAAAGTAGTTTTAATTGCACAAAATCAACAATATTAAAAGATCATTCTAAAAAAAACAATATTAAAGATAATTGTAAACTTAAATTAGTGAAAATAATTAAATATTTATCAATTTACTCAAGCCATTTATTCAAATTAATTATTTGCCTTTCTTTCGTTTTTTTTTTTTTTTTTTTTTTTTTTTTTTTTTGATCGATAGATAGTGGAGAAAGGGAAGGGATGAGATTGAAAGCACAAATATCAACACCACAAATAATGTCACTACTTTAAGACACTTACTTTCCTTTTGTTTTCTTTTCTTTTTATTATTTATTAGACTCTTACTTTTTTTTTTTTTAGAAGAAAACCTCATACTTTCATTAAAACTTAATCATGATCGACAAGAACAAAATGAAGGTGTGGAGTAACATCCTCCATCCACACTAATAAACTTCTAAAATGTTTTGCATATTTAGTTAGGTTGTGAGCTACCGAATTGTCTAATCTACGTGTGTGAGAGAAAGAAATAGAGTTGAAGTTATTTATAGTGGATTTGATAAAAGCATATGGGTGACCAAAGGAGACAAATGACTCTTCTGCACTTTTAAAAGTTTTGATTACCATTTCAGAATCTCCCTTAAGGATAGTTGATGAGAGATTGACTTCACGAGCAAAAAGAGTGCTTTAATAGCTGTCATAGCTTCTACATCATCTGTTAAGGGGGGGAAGAGCTACTTTTTATTATTAAGATGCTATAACCAACCCCTAATTGTTGCGAACAACCAACCCAGACCTACCTATCCTGGATCTCTTAAAACCACTCCATCAAAATTGACCTTGAGAGAAGAAATTGAAGGAGAATGCCACCAAACCCAAGAGGAATGTCATGTAGAAGCCTAGGCTATGGATACAAGAAGTTCTCAATGGAAATCAGCAGGACTTGGTTAGCATAAGGGGATAACCTGCGAGATGGGGTAATCCTTGATGCTAGTTTTGATCTAGTTTTCTCAATTCCAAATAGTCCACACCAACATAGCAAAAATTTCCAAATTTTTTCCTTCTTCAATGATGTAGTGTACCACGTCATAGAAGTTGAAAAAGGATACATTAGACTCTTACTTGAACCTTAATCATTTCCCAAATATGAAAACACAAAATAAGTATTAGCACACATGTGACATAGTGTGTGTGCGCGCGCGCGTGTGTGTGTATAATTACACTCATTTCTCTTGAAGTTTAGAGAAATGACACTCCACCCCAAACTTGAAAGGGGAAAAAAAAAAACATTTTCCCTCCCTTAACATTCGAATGACCAAATTTTGTTAAATTAATCTCTAAAATGTTTTGTACTAACTTGCCCTTTGAAATTTTAAATAAAGTGTAATTTAAAATAGTAAGTGTGAATTTTGCTTTCTTTCTTCTTTTCTTCTTTTTTCAATGAGTTATGATGAAATTTTCCATTGCAAGTGTTTTTTGGTGCTTGAAAAATTTTACATTTTATTCTAAATTTATTGGTTATTTTTTTACTAACTATGATTAAAAATTTTTAAAGAGACTATTACAAAAATTTAGAATATTTCATTATTAATATAAACAAAAAGGGAGGAAAGTGTTAATTTCTTCAAATTTCAAAGGAGGAAAGTGTTTTTTTCCCTTCAAATTTGGGGTGGAGTGTCATTCCCCCAAACCTTAAGGCTCCGTTTAGGAGTTCATAAGAGAATGGAATGGAATGGAATGATCATAAGAGAATAGAATGGAATAGAATGTATTTAAGTAAAGGAAATGAATAGAAAAGAATGAAATGGAATAGAATTAAGTAACCTTGATTGGATGTTTTAAAATAAAGGAATGGAAAAGAATGAAAATGAATGAAATGTAAAAGTAATCTTGTTTGGGAGTACCATAGAGGGAATAGAATAAAATCATTTTATGACAATATTACTATTAAACCCCTATTTTAAAATAAATTATTGAATATATAGGTGTATTTTGGAAGTTTTGGTAAAAATTTCATTAAATCTAATTCCATTCTCTCTCATTCCTCTCAATTTCAGAGGGAATGAAAATTTGAGGTTTTAAGATAATAGAGAAAAATGGGTGTTCCCTCCTATCCATTCCATTCCCTCTCACTTAAATTCCAAAACAAGAAAATAGATTTTTCATTCCCTCCATTAAAACTTCCAAACAAGGAAATTGAAAAATATTCTAAAATTATTCTTTTCATTCATTTCCATTCTATTCTATTCTCTCTTTCCAAACGAGGCCTAAGAGAGGGAAATGTAATTACCCCACACACACAACACCACCGCGCACCCATGACGTGATGGTCATTCCAAAAATATAAATGTTTATGGAGTGTAGGAGGGACAAGGGCCACAATTCAAGTTTCTAAAAGAGAATTTTATACACGTATATACTTAAATTAGGCAAAAGTAAAATTTTTACCTTGTAGAAAGAAAAAATCAATACACAATTATTACTAGATAATTTTTTAAAATTTTTTAAATAATTCAATAATTATAATAAAAAATACTGAAAGAAATTTCAACCATGGATATTATAAAATAAAAATAAAAAATCAATACGTGCCAACCATTTTAGCAACATTGTTCTTGGCGTTGTAGTTCCCAGACTTGCATAGTGGCATTGACATATTGGTGACTCGTCACCCACCCTCCTCGCAACTCCAACGTATGAACTCTGTTCACCCCCACCTGATCAGGCTTTCCATATCTCAAGCACCCAAATACCTCACCATTTTTTCCCATGTATCAACAACAACAACAACTAATACCTCCACAACTTTTGACACCCAACTCAATGCTCAATCTCCAACAAACCATGAACACCTAGAATCTCCAGCAAAAGCCATACCAACCCAATTGTCAAATTGTGCTAACTTATCGGAACTGAATCAAATTTTTGCACACATAATCCGAACCCATTTTCTACAATTGTACCCTGTACCCTTTCATTGGAACAATATTATTAGATCGTACACTAGACTAGAGGCACCTAACAAAGCACTATGTGTTTACATTTCCATGTCAAAAGCTGGGGTCGTGCCTGATTGTTATACCCTTCCCATTATCTTAAAAGCTGTGTCTCAAGCTTTTGCAACTGGGGTTGGTCGCCAGCTTCATTCGGTAGCCATAAGGGTCGGGTTGGAGTACAATGAGTACTGTGAGAGTGGGTTCATCAGCTTGTATTGTAAAGCGGGGGAGTTTAGTAATGCACATGAGTTGTTTGATAAAAATCCTGATAGAAAGTTGGGTTCTTGGAATGCTATTCTAGCAGGTCTTTCACAAGGTGGGCGTGGTAAGGAAGCGATAAACATGTTTTTGGAGCTGAGGAAATCTGGGTTTTTGCCGGATGATGTGACTATGGTTAGTGTTACATCAGCTTGTGGAAGTCTTGGGGACTTGAACTTGGCTCTTCAATTGCACAAACTTGTTTTCCAAGTTAAAACCTTTGAGAAATCTGATGTTTTGACATTGAATTCGCTTATAGACATGTATGGAAAATGTGGGAAGATGGACTTAGCTTATAATGTGTTTTCGAGAATGGACCAAAGAAATGTGTCATCATGGACATCCATGATTGTGGGGTATGCGATGCATGGACATGTGAATGAAGCACTAGAATTCTTTCAGTGCATGAGAGACGCAGGCGTGAGGCCAAACCATGTGACTTTTGTTGGGGTGTTGAGCGCATGTGTGCATGGTGGAACTGTACAAGGGGGAAGATATTACTTCCACATGATGAAGAATGCATATGGGATAATGCCCCAGTTGCAACATTACGGATGCATGGTGGATCTGCTTGGTCGAGCCGGGTTGTTCAAGGAGGCCAGAGAAATGATAGAGGAGATGCCAATGAAGGCCAATTCAGTAGTATGGGGGTGTTTAATGGGTGCTTGTGAGAAGTATGGGAATGTGAAGATGGGGGAGTGGGCTGCTAAGCATTTACAAGAATTGGAACCTTGGAATGATGGGGCTTATGTGGTTTTATCAAACATTTATTCCAGCAGAGGTTTGTGGAAAGAGGCTGAGAGGATAAGAGAGGTCATGAAGGGGAGAAAACTTGCTAAGATTCCTGGCTATAGCTTGGCAACCAGTTCAAACTGAAAGCCAAGAAATTTTGTTTATTAATTTACATACACTTCCCTTAAAATTCATTTCTTTTATTTTCATCTATGATTCAATTTCAATGATATTTGTGAAATAATTTCTTTGCTTTACAGATGATTCTTTACTCTTTTATTCTACGTACTTTAAGCGTGCGTTTGGATTGGGCGAAATGCCCAATCCGCGCGTTCCACGTTTTTTTAGTGGATCTCGATGGTACTATTCACGTACCACCAAACTCACTCTTTCACAGATTTCTATATAAATTTGGGTTTTAGCATTATTCACACCTTTAAAAATTATTTTGCTACAATATTTTAAGTAATAAGTTTTCAGCAAATAAACGGTATCCAACACACCCTAAGACTTATGATTCATCCCAACTGTCGACTTATTCTCACTTGCACTGTACATTAAATTATATAACTGATTCTACTCATGGAAAAATTCTATTACAAATTTGGAAAAATTTTAAATCAGTTCCATTAAAATTTTGAAAATGTCAAAAGAAATTTCTTTATTCATTTTAATGATCTATCATTATTTCTAATTTTGACAAAAAAAATTACACAATAGTTTTTCCTTCATATAAAAACTTAAGGTAAGTAATTTTGTCTTTTATTTTCAGAAATTATTTTATTGTTCAATTTTCATGATGTGTGAAATATTTTCTTTTCTTTATATTTGAATTTTAATCAATTCGTGCATTAATACAAAAATAATAATACACCAACTTTTGGCAAATCCCCTATAAATATAAACCCAAGGTCCCAAACTCTAAGTAACAATAATTTTATCCGAATTACAAATTTAAACCTTCAATTGTGTATGGCCAGTCTCATATTTGTGTAGACAACTTTATTGACAATCACGTGGTGTGTAATAGACCCTAGTTAGACTAAACCTAAATTAATTCCATATCCCTATCAAAAAAATCCAAATCAAACACCAACGTACCCAATTGAAATGAAGTTATAAATCTTTCCTTGATCTTAATTCCCTGAAAAATTTGGGGAGAAAAAACCCCCAAAAATCAGTGCGACGCAACCCTAATTTTACCGCTGTAATCGATCTTTGTCCAGTTGAAATCTAACCCAATGGAAACTCGAAAACTTTATTCTATTACATAATTACACATTCAATTTCCTGATCATATAATAACACATTCAATTTCCTGTTCATAGAAAACCACATGAGCCTAAAATTGAGTGGGGATAATTCATTTTGGGAAAATTGGAACATAAAATACTAAAGATCATGTAGCTCGAGCCTCAATTCAATCAAAAATACAAGAATTGAGTATCAATTTGGATCATATGTGATGACAGTTTTAATAGTGAAAGCTAATGAGAGCTTGACTCCATTGTTTAGAATGAAAATTACAAATGACCAATTTTCCAATGAATAGCTACACTGAACACTATAATCATCCACTCCCTTAATAACTTGATTATAAAAAATAAAAAAGAAACAAAAGACTGGACAATTCCTGTGTCCTTCGGCTAAACTCGGGGAGAAGAATTTTTCTAAGCCAATAAAAAATAATTGCATTAAAAAAAAAAATACAGAAACCTGTTTGATTAGGTTTACAAGATGGCAAAAGGTTGGTGTGGCGGATTATACCCCAGCAAAGAATAAAATGGAAAATTTTGTCACAAGCTCAATTTCAACTTGGTTCTATACATGTCTCCAATAACCTTCTTTGGTGCTGGATCATTTGGTCCTTTGTCTCTCTGTCCGGAGGTGAAGTACAACCATCCATTCCAATATCCAACTAGCGTGGTTTTCACACGGAAAGGAAGTTTTCCAATCACTGACCACTTCTGTAAACATTAACAAATCCTAAGTGTATTAGTACAATCAGATACAATCACAACAGA
The DNA here is from genome assembly GCA_032878915.1 of Castanopsis chinensis. Taxonomy (NCBI): domain Eukaryota; kingdom Viridiplantae; phylum Streptophyta; class Magnoliopsida; order Fagales; family Fagaceae; genus Castanopsis; species Castanopsis chinensis. The sequence goes on along the minus strand of JAVQMG010000080.1, from coordinate 1,345,467 downwards.
ACAAACTACATTGCGTAATTATTAGAGAAGTGTGAACATTTCCAGTACAGATGAATAATTTGCAATAATATACAAGGTCATGGCTTTGCAGGAGCTGAATTGATACAAGTACAGGTTTTTTATTTTGGATAGTTACAATGGGTGAGGGAAAACTTGAACCTTAGATGTCATTAACATACTAGAAGGTGATGACTAGGTGAGCTACAAGGCTCTTGGCAAGTACAGGTGTTTGATTTTGACAGGGGTATTAGCATCAAATTTGGCAAATTTAAACATAAGTTCTTAGACAGACATCAGCAGACAATATGTGAACTAGCAGCCAATAACGCTTAATATACTCAAAAGTTTTCATATAGAAAGTAACATATGTAATAATTTTCACCATACATGGGACTTTGATGGTGAAGGCCTAATGATAAACAATAAGATTATTCCACTCCAAAGAATGTATATAGGAACCATAAATAGAAAGGATATTAATTCAAGCAGTGAAGCAGTATCAACTTCTTGAACTGCAGCAATTGACTTGTGTTTTTGAATGTGTACACACACGTACATATAATCAAACAAAGGCATAAAGAAAATTTTTGTGGTATTTAAGTTTTTAAGGGACCAAAAGTCAATACCAGTGTACCCAAGTTGAACTGGAATACTTCTCCGTTTAGAACCATTTTCTTGGTTACAGGGTGCTTATCTGTTGTGCCTCCAACAATAACAAAAGAATTGTTAACAAAAACCCAAGCAAATTCAATATGGGAATCTGGCTTCGGCATGGGAGGTAACTCTTTCCATTTCATCTCATCATCTAGCATGTAAACATTTCCATATACCACCTGAAACAATTAAGAATATGAAGACATGAAAAAGTGGAATGCAATGGATAAAGGAAGTGGAGGGGTGGGGAAGGTGACAGGTATTATAAATGTAGAAATAATGTGATATACATCATCATCAATAATAATATTTCTAACAGCTAATTCAATAACTTCCAAAGATTATTATAATCCAGTTAAAAGTCATAAGAGATCATTAGGAGACAATGATAGAAAAACAACTTCAAAAATTGAACTATTCTATATTTTGTTGTTTTAAACATGCTTTTGGGCCACAACTTTTGGGTTAGTTTCATTTTGGTCTAAAATTTGGCAACAAAGGTAAATTTAAGCCTATTTTGTTCAACCGCATATATGGAGACCCAGCTCATACACAACTACATAATATTGTGATCCAAAATAAATCCACGCTGCATCTAATGCAGCAGGCATTGCATGGCTCAACAAAGCATGTTTGTTTTGGAGACCAAAGGCCCTCTCTTAATACTAAGAAAGTATTAATCATAGCTCCTCATATGCTACATCATAGAAGGCTTCACTGCTAAAAATATTTGTAAACATAGATTTAATTCATCTGAGGCTTGTAACTATTTAATCAAATCATGACATAGATAATTCAAAAGGAGCTCACAATCATATTACAAATGATATTTAGCATCCACTTTACCTTTTTTTTTTTGTTTTGAGAAGGAGCATCCACTTTACCTTAAGGCATAAAAGGGGGGGAAAAAAACATGTCCTTGCAACTTAAATTTGGGGAAGGTATAATTCCAACACTGAGATACATGGATAGTAATGGATACAAGTGTTGTCAAAGGTGGGCTTAGGCATGCTTAAAGCTCGATGCTCGAAGCTCCACGGTCTGAAAGCTTCGATTGGCCAAAGTGAAGCTTATTTAATGAAGTGTGCCTAAGGCACACTTTTTTGGCGCTTTTCAAAGAAGCAAAAGGCACACTTAGGTGTGCTTTTTATTTTTTTGCTAAAAAAATATGCAAATTATTAAAATTAACTCCTTGGTCTTAAAGGAAATGACATGGACATTGATTTATAAACACAAGCATCCAGTGTTTCCAATAGAAATTTTCAAAGTTCAAATCCCCCCTTCTCTAACTAACGAATTATCAAGAAAAAAAAAAGGCATTGTTCTTAAGGTGTTGTATCACAAAAGAAAAGAAAATTTTGTTTACATATCAAAAGACATGAGCAAGGATAAAATGAGAGAGCAAGAGAGAGAGCATGCATAAATTTTAAAGAGGGTGGGTGGGGGGGAGCAGTTGAGATTTACATATGCATATGTGGATAAGAGAAGAAACCTTTTCATCCCCCTTTTTTTCATGGCTGGGAACTGTTTAGCCCATATAAATATATTCAAAACTAGCTTGACCATGAATACAATTCATTCCAGCCATCAATGGGGAAATTTTCAAGAAAATTAACTTGCAAACAGCCATTCTAGTTGAAAGCTTCTTAATGTTAACAAAAACCGAAAGAAGGTAATGAGACCTCTCTTTGTAATGATAAATCCCCTCTTTTTTATATGTGCTGGTACATCTTACAAAAATCCAAACCAATCAATTCTAAACTAAAAATATAATAATTAGCTTACCTCATTCCTACGAGAGCACTTGAAAATTGGTGATCTAGGTTTTGCCATAAAGTCACCTTCTTGACCACCAATAACGTAAAGCCGATCATCAGCCACAATACAAGCCCTACACAAAAGTGACAATTAAAGAATAGTAACGCATGTGAGATTTGTGCGATGGGCATTAAGTTGAAACTTGAAAATGCTTCTTTCAGCTATCCCAACAGGAAATTCACATTAATTTGACATGCACTACACATACTAGAGAACATCTATTCCCCATAACTTAATTTTTTTAAAGATGCTCTTCTTTTTTTTCTTCTTTTTTTGGGTATTTTCTGAAGTTAAATACTCCCCATGGAATATGCTCATTTTATTGCTTAAGAAAATCTGTCCAGTTTTAGTATCATTAACAAAAGACTGTGCATTATATTGAAAATTATGTGGTATAACTATATTTGTTCAAAAAATTTCAAGCGATGAATAAGTCAGTTTAACAACTTATTTCACTAGAAAATGTATCAGTGATGACATTGATGTCTATCATCATCTTAATCACTAGAATACACTATCAAGAATTATTTTTACAAACTCATTGCCTCAAATTTTTCTTCTTTTTACAACATTAACTATTGTTACAAGAAGTTGAAAAATTGTAAGTGACCTTAAAAATATAAATGTCTAAATCAAACAAAAGTATTAAATCCTTGAAAACCTAAATGCAGAATAAAGAAATTATCATAATTTGTTCAAAACATAAGACAGCCCACAGACCTATGAGGTCCTCCACGGGGAATGGGTATTTCAGTCCTCCACTCTTTTTCTAATGCTTTGCCATCTTTTACAGCAAGACTCCAATGCTCTAATGCAGGATCATATCGGTTCTCCTTGCTGCCACCCATCACATGTAGTCTACCTCTCCAGAGTTGAGTTGCTGGTGCATACCTGAAAATTATTATGTACAATCTTTTTTAGTTACTTTTCTTAGAACTTGTGCATTTTCTGGTGGGGCAATCATTTAAGAGGTAAGAAGTAACAATTGGAGTATCAAAAAAGAAACTTATAATTGATGTAGTAATCGCTACTGAAGGTGCATTAGACATTATATCTTGGAAATGGTAGTGTCATTATATCTTAGATTTTTTACAAATCACGTAAAAAAGGAAATATAACAAGTTGTCCATAAACTTTGACCAAAACCTAGATATATAGAAATTATTATCGGCTAAAGCTAAAACATAATGTCATTAATGGAGGAAACACAACTATATCATTAATGGTTTACATACAGAAAAAGTCAGATTCTCTCTTTTTCTTATCATAAAAGTGCATTAAAAATTGTGATGAATTCTTTCTTCTTCTTCTTTTTAAGTAAAAACTAAGATAAATATTTCAAGAGAATTAATTGACAACCAATTCTGTGTCATCTAGACATATCAAACTAAGCAGAAGGATATGCCACACACATAGAATTGTTCAACATAAATAAGTTTGATACGATCTTTCTAAATTTGGAATTATAGGACATATAAACTTGTTAGGAACTTTCAATAATTGATAATTTAATAGGATAGTGTATGCTCGGGATGCTCGGGAATTAGAGGCTATGTCATGTTTCTTGGATACCATATATGGTTCTTCAATAAGAGGGTTTGGTGAGGATAAGATGTATTGGAATCCTAGTAGAGATAAGGCGTTTAATATATTATCATTTTTAGTGGGCTCTAAACTTCTATTTTCCTTGGAAAAGTACCAATTCTTCTCAAGTAGCTTTCTTTGTTTATACTTGACAAAATGCTTGAAACTAATTTACAAAAATGAAGGTTTGATATGCTTGGTGTTACACACAGTGTAATGGTGAATCAGTTGTTTTCTTCATTGTCCAGTTGCTATGGATTCTGTGGGCTATAGTTTTGGGTTTATTTAGAAATTTTTATGCCGCAATCCGTTTTGGGGAACAGTGTTGCAATTATTTCATCGAAATGGTTATATTTCCAAATTTGGTATTATAGGACATATAAACTTGTAATGAACTTTCTATAATTGATAATTTTAGAGGATAGTGTATGGACACTAATGTGTACAAAGAAAATCAGCCAATACTGAGCTATTCATCTGATGAAAGACATATGAAAGCCAGCCAAATAAATAAATAAATATATATATATATATATAATGCTAGATGTGATATGTTTTCTAGTACTTGAACCATGTATGCAGGAGAATTCAGAATTTAATATCTTCTTTGTCTTTTCATTTGCTAAACAATGTCATGAACTTGCAAGCAACACAAGAAAAGATTCAACCCCTTGAATCATGATATCTCACTTCATAGCAGTGGCAGTCACTAGTGACCTTCAGGTAGGTACTCAGGAATTAGAATTCTAATCCATAAATGGAAAATACAGAACTCAATTAGCTACAAATTCCAAATGAAGCTTACTTAAATTAATTAATGCTTTTAACCAATATTTTTTTGGGATTGAAAAGGCACAAACAAAAAAGGATTTTAAACTTAACATAACACACAAATACAAGAAAAATATAAAAAGACATAAAGATTAGCACAAAGATGGTCTAATTCTCATGAGAGAGAGAGAGAGAGAGAGAGAGAGAGAGAGAACAAGTCTCTCGCACAATGCCAATGATTGTTTTTCAGCAATAGTGTTAACTCTTTTGATCAAGCTTTCATAAGGGCACATACCTAGGGACTGGTAAAGGCGGCATGTCCTTCCATTGCTTTGTCACAGTATCAAGCACAAATGTATGAGCAGTAGGCCCTCTGCACTGTGGACCATATTGTCCTGTGACTACATAAATGTATCTCCCATCTGTTACCATTCCTAAATGTGAGTGCGCCATTTCTTTGGGCATATCAAATCTTCCTCCCCATGTATTATCAGTAAAATTGTATATATCAACATGTGAATGTACCTATAGAAAATCAATATTATAAGTAAACAGAATATTAAGGTCCTTGGCTCTGTTAGCTCAATAATACAGTACAATACATATTGAAAAGAAATCAGTTCCTTCCAATGAGATCTAGCTCAAACAGCACCTCACGAGAAGAATTGGGGTGGAGAGCTTGGTTGTGGGTTCTAGACCCACAAAAGTTGTGAACATATCAATTGGGGAAAGAGAATTTGTTTGACAAACAAATCTTCTTTTGTTAAAAAATACCCTGAATCAGTGGCATATGGTTTCCTCTAGGAGAGAATCTGCTTTCACCTTTCAGTATAAACTTTCATAAAGCCAGAAATAACATATAACATGCAGTAGCTTCCTTCGGTTTTAGTGCATTCTTTTGTAACTTTGATTCAATCTTAGTATTATTATGATTTGTAAGTTAATCAAAAATACAACAGAGCTTGAAACCAGGACCCAACCCTTCACCTCATTATTATAGGAGAATTAAGCTCCATCTGATATAGAACTCATGAATAAATTCAATCTTAGCATTCTAATTCAATCTTAGCATTCTAATGCTAAAAAAATCAGTAATAACACTTATAGACTACAACAATGTACTTTACAAATAATGCTAACATAACAATGTTACAAAGTTTTAATATTTTTTTGATATGTAAATATGAATTAAATTCACATAGTGCAAAAATGAGGCACAATCCTAGTACATGGGTTATACACGTGTGAACACCCGTGAAAATAAAGGCAAAACAAAATCTCAAATGGCATTAGCTAGACAAGGATTAAAACAAATTGGAGTAGAAGTCCAAAAAAATGTTCAGTGCAACAAAGTTGACTACATCAAAAACAACCGGCTAACTTCTTCAGTTTAAAATTTCAGCAAAAGAGCAGGCCATTCAGATCACCAAGACAAAAATGAAGACTGAAGCATAAAAAATAAATAACTAGCCTCTGATTATACAATAAGCCTTTTAAAAAAAGCACAGAGAACTTACGTAGTCAATAGTGCCATATCCAGCAAAAACATACAGAAGATTCTTTATTTGTATGGCAGCCCCATCTAAACGAGGCACGGGTGAAGCTGCCATCTTTTCCCATTTTAATTCCGGGGCAGGTAAATCAGCAAAAGTTGCCGATAAGACTCTCCCAGATGCATCTTCCTTCTATAAAATAAACCCAAATTGGCCATCAATTTTTCAGATTAAAAAACATAGCAAAACAGTGCAGCATTTAGATCTTTCTTCTTCCACTACTTAATAAGCATATTTTCCCATTCATAAAATAAATCAAAATCAAAATCAATACAACAACAGAAAAAGGAAAAACCAATCCTGCTCTAGTCTCCTAAAATTCAACAATTTGATTCAACTAAGCCAACAGGTAATCAACAAAAGTCCAAAGTTCTTATTTTTTTTAATTTTTTATACCCAAATTTTAAATTGCTTCATTTTACACATTTTATCAGCAACCAAACAAAACCACCTAAAAAAAAACTGAAATTTACAATGATTCTAGTTAAACAAAGCAAACCCACAAATTAAATTTCCGTTCTTTCTCAGAAACCAAACAAACCCACCAAAGAAATTCACAAAATGCACAAAAAAAACATGAATGTGATTAAAAGAAAGCTGACCTTTTTGGGTGGCGGTTGCTTCGGTTTATCGTTACTGGGCAAAATTAGATCATGATATGAAGAAAAAGCCGAACTGGAAGAAGAAGAAGAAGAAGAAGAAGAAGCCCAGAGGAAATCAGCAATAAGAGCTAACCCCAATAGACTTACACATATCACTACAAGCCTTGCAGATCCATGTTTCCCTGAGGGCCTTACCATTTTCTCATAATTCTTTGCTCTCCCTCTAACTCAGTTTTTGTTTCTCTCTCTACAAAGAACAAAGACACAGTGTACTTGTTTTGTGTGTGTGCATGTATGAGAGAGATCTCATTCTATGAGAAAGAAAGTGCAGTTCAGACAGTCACCGACATGATTGGGGTTATGGGATTTTTGGCTTCTTCACAATTATCAATATTTTTTTGGGGGGTTAAAACTTAAATTCCCAATTTTATTTTCCCCCTAAAATGATTTTTTTTTTTTTTTTAATTTGTTAAGGTTTGAGATAACGCGAACTAGGTCAAAAATTTTCAAAATTAACCAACTTGGTTCCTAATCACCATGAAAGATATGAGAAAATGATTAATAGATTAGGGTTCCATTGTTCAAGTTGGGTTCAGGAACCAAGTTAGTCAATTTTGAAAAGTCTTAAATGTAATTGGCATTAGCCTACACTTTAAAAATGTTAACATATTTTACTTTTTTTTTTATAAATAATTTGTTACAAAAATAGGGGATTTTATTTTATTTTCTATTTTTTTTATTGTTTTAAAGATAATAAATTTAAGATAAAGTTTTAACTCCAAACTAGTTTTGGATCAAATTTTCGAACACGTTATATGGCAATTTATGAAACTATTTATGTATATTATTTTAACAAGTCACATAATTTACTAAGAAAGCTACACATAAATAATTTAATCTATACATCATGGGTTATAGAGCAAGGGAGCTAGTGGCCAATATAGAACCAAACTTTCTCCATAACATTTTTTTAAAAAAAAAATAGTAAAAGTGATTAAAAGAGTTGTACTGAACCATATATTTTAGACCAAAAAAAAAAAAAGAACCATATATTAATTTTAAGAGTAATTTACGTAAAAGAAATTATAAGTTTCCATTTTACTAGCAATGTAAGATTTACCTTGTAGACAACAAAAGAACTGTACAACATACATTTGTATAGTCTACCATGTAAAATTTCCATTAATAAAATAAAGTAAGTGATTTTCATTATTTAATTTAATTTCAAATGTGAGTGAGCTTATTAACAAACTAAATTTTCCCTTAAAAAACTAAATTATATGTTTTTTTAGCAAAACTTTAAGCTTGGTATATTTTGTTTATTGAACAAGCATGAGTTTATTTGCATATATAAAATAAATTATTTTTTCTAAAATTACACCTCTATCACAACTTATAACATTATGACATGTCCACTATGAGTGTTTGGACAATTATTTTTGGATAAAATATTATTATGGTTCTAAAATTTTATCAAAAGTTTTTTTTTTGTCTCCAAACTCTAAAAAGTTATATTTTTTTCAAATTTTTTTTTTTTGTAAAGAGGTTTTTTTTTTTTTTTTTTTTTTTTTTGGTAGCGTAGAGGCAAAAATAGAGATGAAAAATGAAAATTTTCAATAGCTTAGAAATGAAAAAAATATTATTTTTTTAATTTAAGGACAAAAAGTAAAATATTTTCAATAATTTATAAATAAAGGTAAATTGCAAATTACACCCCTAAAGTTTGAGAGTGATTAGATTTTATACCCTAAAATTTCAAAATTTAAATTTTACCTCCTAATGTTTGGGAGTGTTTGGATTTTACACCCTAACCTTTCAAAATTTGAATTTTAGTTTTTATTTAAGGGGTGTTTGGATTTTACTTCCTAAAATTTGGGAGTGTTTAGATTTTACACTCTAAAGTTTCATAAGTTTATGGTGTAAAATCTAGACACTTACAAATTTTAAGGAGTAAAATCCTAATTCTGAAATGTTAGGGTGTAAAAGCTAAACATTCAAAATTCAATGGGTAAAATCTAAATTCTAAAACTTTAGAGGTAGAATCTAATCATCTCCAAAACTTAAAGGTATAATTTGTAATTTACCCTAAGGCTTCATTTGGGAGTTCATAGGAGAATGGAACAGAATGATTATAAGGGAATAGAAAGGTGTAAGGTCCAAGAATTCCTAATGGTCCTAGATCCCAATTACCAATAGCATAGGCCCATTATGAGTTTTGGCCCAAAACAATGAAGTTTTGTAGAGATGGAAACAAACAACCGAGAGACATACTGGCCCCGAGGACTCTTATCACCACTATTATTTCCGATTCCCACTCTTTTTCTCCTTGATCTCTTGACTGTAACTTTTCTATCCTCTTTTTCTTCGTGTCCTCTCTCTTTCATCTCTCCTCATATTTATATCCTTTGTTCTTCTCATCTCCACCTTCCATCTCGTTCCTCTTCCTCCTTCCTTTGGCGCCACCTGTTCTCTTCTTTGTAGAGGATAATGATGGTAAAAATATCTGGAGATCCTCTCCACTGTTCAGGTCATTTCCTCATTAATACTGAGAGTCAGGCTGTCGCGTCCTTATTTATTGGAGGAGATATTCAATGCTTAATCAACGACGATTGGTCACAGCTCCTCGGGTTCCCGGCCCCCCACCTAAGCGGGATTTTATTTCAATTGTTTAATGTTCCTCGGGTCCTCGGGTTCCCACAAAAGGAATAGAATAGAATGGAATGTAATGTAATGTATTTAAATAAGGGAAAGGAATGGAATAGAATTAAATAACCTTGGTTGGATATTTTAAAATAAATGAATGAAAATGAATGGAATGTAAGTAATCATGTTTGGGAGTAACATGGAGGAAATGGAATAGAATCAATTCATGACAATATTACTATTAGACCTCATATTTTAAAATAAAGGGTTAAATATATAGGGGTATTTTGAGAGTTTTAGTAAAAAATTCATTAAATCTAATTACACTCCCTCCCATTCCTCTCAATTTCAGAGAGAATGAAAATTTAAAGTTTTAAAGGAATAGAGAGGAATAAGTGTTCCCTTCTACCTATTCCATTCCCTCCTACTTAAACTTTCAAATAAATGAAGAGACTTTCCATTCCCTCTATTAAACCTCCCAAACAATGGAAGAGAAGAATATTTTAAAATTATTCTTTTCATTTCATTCCATTCCACCCTACTCTTTCCTCCCAAACAAGGCCTAAAGAGAAAAACAAAATCTTTAAGATTTAAAATTGAAAACCAGACTTCTGACGAAGTTTACCAACAAAAACATAAAAATATATAGTGTGCATTTGCATACTGCTTCTTCAACGTTTGCGTTTGTAATTGGCTGATCTCATGACACTGTTTATAGACCAACTAAGTTGGATAAAACGCGTGAATAATATTTTGATTGTTTAAAAAATATTTTACTGCAGTAAATAAGTAGTATCCAACCACCATCTTACCCATTATTTTTTCATACCAATCACAAAAGACAACCTCAAAGGGTGGCAAAAGTTGTCACACACAAGACAGGTGTGTCGCGCCGCTATACATGGCTAAGATTTTGTTGAATTTGACCATTTGTGTCGGATGCGAATGCGATTGGCTTACTGTTATCTTATGCTTGGCAAAAGGCAAACCTTGATATTAGAGACTACCCTGTTGTTTGTTTATTGTGTGTCCTAAATTCAAATCCCACAATGTTAATTTCCGCGCCAATCAGAACCCCAACATGGGTTTCAAGACGAAGACTTTTGGAAGAGAAACTGTCGGACCTTCACAAATGGACCAATCTCAAGCAGGTAAAGCAAGTCCATGCTCAAATTTACAAAGCCAATCTCTTCCAAGACCTCTATGTAGCACCCAAGCTTATATCTGCTTTCTCATTGTGCCACCAAATGGTGTTAGCAGTCAATGTTTTCAATCAAATCCAAGAGCCCAATGTGCATTTGTACAATACTTTGATAAGAGCCCTTGTTCATAACTCTCAGCCTTCACAGGCTTTTGCAACTTTCTTTCAAATGTTGAGTGATGGGGTTTCTCCTGATAATTTCACATACCCTTTTCTTGTTAAAGCTTGTTCTGGTGAATCTTGGTTTCCTGTGGTGCAAATGGTTCATGCCCATGTTGAAAAGTTTGGATTTTTGTCAGATATTTTTGTGCCCAATTCGCTTATTGATAGTTATTCAAAGTGTGGATTCGTTGGCGTTAATGCGGCGAGGAAGTTGTTTATGGTGATGGGGGAGAGAGATATTGTGTCTTGGAATTCTATGATGGGTGGTTTGGTGAAAGCGGGCGAGGTTGGAGAGGCACGTAAGTTGTTTGATGAAATGCCTGAAAGGGACGCAGTTAGTTGGAATACAATATTGGATGGGTATGCGAAGGCTGAAGAAATGAAAATAGCGTTTGAATTGTTTGAGAAGATGCCTGAGAGGAATGTTGTGTCTTGGTCAACCATGGTTTTAGGTTATTGTAAAATTGGTGATATGGATATGGCAAGAATGCTATTTGATAAGATGCCTGTGAAGAATTTGGTTACTTGGACTATAATTATATCCGGGTATGCCAAAAAGGGGCTTACCAAGAAGGCGATTGGCTTGTATAATAGAATGGAGGAGGCTGGGTTGAAGTCTGATGACGGGGCTGTCATTAGTATTTTGGCTGCTTGTGCGGAGTCTGGTTTGCTTGGATTGGGTGAGAAAGTTCATGCTTCTATTAAGAGGACTAGATTTAAGTGTAGTACTCTAGTTTCAAATGCATTGGTTGATATGTATGCAAAGTGTGGTAGCTTAGACAAGGCATATAGTGTCTTTAATGGGATGACAAGGAGAGATGTGGTATCTTGGAATGCCATGCTTCAAGGATTAGGTATGCATGGTCACGGTGAGGAAGCACTTCAGCTTTTCTCTAGAATGAAACAAGATGGGTTTGTACCAGATAAAGTTACCTTCATTGGTGTGTTATGTGCTTGTACGCATGCAGGCTTTGTTGAGAAGGGCCTTCAATATTTCTACACAATGGAGAGAGACTACAGGATTGTTCCCGAAGTTGAGCATTATGGTTGCATGATTGACTTATTAGGTCGTGGAGGGCGTCTTAAGGAAGCTTTTAAGCTTGTGCGTAGCATGCCAATGGAACCAAATGCCATTATATGGGGTACCCTTTTGGGTGCATGCCGAATGCATAATGCTGTGGATCTTGCTGGGGAGGTTATGGATCACCTCGTCAGATTAGAACCATCAGATCCCGGGAATTTTTCTTTGTTGTCAAATATTTATGCTGCAGCTGGAGATTGGGACAGCGTTTCCAAATTAAGGCTGCAAATGAGGAGAACAGGAATCCAAAAACCATCAGGGGCTAGTTCTATAGAGGTCAATGATGAGGTGCATGAATTTACGGTATCAGATAAATCACACCCTAGATTGGATAAAACATATCAGATGATTAACAGATTGGTTCAGGACCTTAAGGAGGTTGGATATGTACCAAAAGCATATCAATAGAAGTTGGCGTGTATGTTGAGTATGTAAGGATTCTTTTGTATACTGTTAAACAGATCCTTGTTGTCTCCATAATGTTTGAAGTATTTTCTTTTCTTATGTCATTTGCAATTTTTATATTTCTATCCCTCTCTGCCTTTTGTAATTTTATATGTTTCCACAACTTATGCAGGTAACATTGTCTTCATAGACCTTGATTAAAGGTTTATAGACCATGGTAGGCATCCTTATGACTCTTGACACCAGTCGGGTTCAGTTGCGTGCAAGGAAATATCATACTAAGAATGATGGTAATGCAGGCAACATCATACTAAAAATGATGGTATGAAGGGGAAAATGTTTCAGTTAAAACTTCTCTTGGTGTTTGAATGGTTTTTTACCTGGCTATGCAGTTCACTATTTAATAGCTTCTTTTTGTGTGCAGGTTCAATTATAGCAACAATGAAGAAACACTAACACACCAAAGGCAGATGTTCTTTTCATTCCTAAGGAAACCCTGAGAGCATTGGTCATTCATCCAAGAGCATTGGTGTATGTCAGCTAGTGCAATGAAAGCTTCTCAATCGAAGGATATATCCACTCCGTTGCATGAGAATGGTAATTTGTTACCTTTTGTGCTTTGTGGTTTCTGGTCAGTATCCAAGTTATATTTGGATGTAGAAACAAAGGATTGCATGCTCGCAAAAAGAATCTGTTTTTAGTCAAATTTGATTCAAGATTGCATTTTTAGAACTGATTCTTTTAAGCTTTGATGTCCTCCGTTTGGCATGCTACCTCCCCCTTTTTCTTAATGCTGGTAGGATCTTCATAACAGCCTTTGAATCATACTAGCTGATAACCCATGCGAGGCATGGAATTTTTATTTATATCAAAGACTATTATAACTTCAGTTCAAAGTATATGCATTTTCAGTAATAAATAATGTTGTTTATGTAAGAGTCCTCAAATAAATTTCCTGTACACGAAAATATTAAGTAAATGATAGAGGATCAATGTGCAAATAGTTTTAAGATACTTACTTGGACTAACTAACAAAAAAAAAAAAAAAAGAGCTTTTGATATTCCCTTGGGAAAAATGTCATATCTCAATTTTCAATATGGCAGTCTCCAAAAGGCATGCTCATGAACGCTGCATTGTAGTTTATCCTGTAGTTCTTATGCTCAATGTTGTAATAACAGTCACCAAAACGCATGCTCATGAACTGTAAGAAAGATATACATTCCTTTTTTTATATAAGACTGATATATATTTAAATGTTACTGATCTGAATTTAAACATTGTTGAGACCTACGCAACCCAAATGCTTTTGGTTGAATGCTATCTTTATTGCAGAAAATCCGTTGGAAGATTGCGTTGGCATGTTGCCGAGGAATGTGTTCGTATTCTCAAAGTCAACCAGAAACCAAATGGAGTTAATGAAGATCATTCTGTTCAAAAAGGGGATTCTTGTATGACACTCAGTGGACTGGAGACAGAGCTGGTTACTACTACACCACTGCCAAAGCTCCAACATTTTGTATAGAATTCACCAAGTCAGTGTTATATCAATGTGCGTTGTGTACTGGGATTTACTGGGCTTGAGAATGGTAGAATGGGCTTTATTTTCATGTTCAATCATATCTGATATTTTATTTTCAGTTTTGTTTCCACTTGCATCTTTTATGGCGATGCAATAGATTTATTCAATGTAAAAAAATTGCATTTGGAATTGTGTTTGAAAAATGAAATTCAGAATCTGAAATTTCTTCTGAATGTTTTTAATGACATTTTTTAGGTTTGTTTGGGGGCTACTGCTGCAACAATTTGGAAAGCTATATGTCTAAGCCACTTAATAATGAAAACTATCTTAATAATTAATTAATCATATAGTAAAAATACATTGTACAATTTTTTTTTTTTTTGAGAAAGACATTTTTTTGGTTTTCTACAGCGTTCTCTCAAAGCTTTCAACCAGAGACTAATTACTGTTCACGACGGGTGAATCTATAGCAAGGTAAATTGCTAGCCCAGAGAGTTTTTTTCAAAGTACTGGTGCTCAAACTTGAACTAGAGAGCTCTTAGTCAAACTCAAGAGAGCTACTTTGAGACCGAGTGGTTTCGGCCAACCCCATTGGGTTGTTGAGAAAGACATTATACAATAATATGTAACAAATATGTTAAGCCATTTGGCGTAACACATAGGAGATAATTTGATTATATAGTTTATGATATGAATACAAAATTGTGAATGAATGTATGGGAGTAAAAAAAGAGGAGCTCAACTAACATATCTTCTTGTGTTTCTGACGGACACATTTAAAGTTGTCAACTTCTGGCCCCAATTGTATAATAGGATTCCCACAAATACATTAGTCTCGTACTATTTCACCGGATCATTTGCTCTGCCGCAACATCTTTCATAGGATGGATCCACAGACATTGCGCAATAAATTCTAACTAACTAGTTGTCAACTTGTCATCCTTTGATGGGTCTTCATCTATTCTATTCCTGCTCTATAAATGTATAATTGATGATTATATATATATATATGAGAATCAAATGATTATCTACATTAAATTCAAGGAATGTCACTCATCTATCGTAAAAGGTTGTTCAAAATAAATTTCTCATCAACCAACACTTATCCGTATGGGTAGCATGGTATGAGATGTCTGTCGATATGATATTTGGACCGGACAATAGGGACTGCACATTTAGAAAGGGGCCAATATTTAGTAATGGGTTTCCCTTTTTCACTACGTTCCTAAAAAACATGTTTCCTTCTTTATGGCAGTAGAACCATCATTTGACTTAAATTCCTTTTGCCCAAATTCAACGATTCCAGCGGTTTTAAAACTACAAACTATTCTATAATTTTGTCACAATTTTAACGTGACAGATTGTTACACATTGATTTATAATTTTTTTCTCCACCATTAACATTCTGTCACATCACAGTTGTGGCAAGAAATTGTGAAATAATTTATAATCTTAAAAACAATATGTAAATTCATTTTGCTCATATTGAAGGCTAAGCTCTAAAATATTGAAATAATATTTCTAGAAAGTAAGGGATTTTCTATACAAACAATATAAACTCAATCTGCAGTACAACTCAATCGCAAATGAGTTTTTTTTTTTTTTTAATTATTATTATTTAAAACCTAAATTCTCCCTAGAAGAATCAGATATTGTCACTGAACCGAACCACTAGGTTCTTAATAGCCATGTGGTTTGCCTGTCTACTAGTGACTTTTCCATTGTCACTATATGTAATTTCTTATCCTGTCTAGGGCCAGATCTATGTAAAGTCTTCTGATTAATGGTTGTACCTTTTAGTGTGTTTTGATCCATAAAGTTTTCCAATTAATCAAGATATAGTTTCTTCACTAATTGTCCTGGCACAATTCTTCAAGCCATACCACCTGAAATAAGAGAATGTATCTCGTGTGTTGAATATATGCATCCTCCTCATAACATAACATGTGGATCTCTCATGGCTGTGGGGTCCACGGTGATAGGGAGGATGCATACAACCTATGACAAAATTATTACTAAAATAAAAGCACTGAATCTCTCAACAATCATTGCATTCAGCCTGGACAGAAAATCCCTGACTCACGTCTTGTTTTATTATATTATCCTCAATTTTTTAATAAACTCAACCACCTTACAGCCTTGCCTTGAATACATCCGTGTGCAAATGGGTTAAAACCAAATGATGCCATATATATATAATAAGACAGTCAAATTATGACTGGTCATTAGTGGGATAAAAATAATGCATCAGTAAGACAGATTGATACAATTTTCTGTATAGAGACAATATGCTCCTAACATTTTCCTTCCATTTAACATAAACCCAATCTGCTCAAAACAACTAAAATTCCCATTGCATCAAGCCACCCCCAATAAATAAATAAAAAAGCTTCCAACCCTAGAAGAAAAATAAAATAGAATGAAAGCCTGGAAAACTATACACCATGTTAAAGGAATAAATCACCACAACCCCACCTTAAACTATTACAATCTGCATCACTTGTTACTCCCACCACCAGCACTAATGATATTAAGAGAGAGAGAGAGAGAGAGAGAATACTTCCTAAGAAAATTAATAGCTGAAGAAGTTTACAGCCCACATACTGCTAAACTGGTATGACATCATTCTTTGATGCGTCTTCACACCTTAAAACAATACCATCGAGGCTAGATGACAAAATGCATTTGGTCCATTGGCATCCTGTTGTGATTGGCTCTGTTGGAGGGACAATCATAAGCACATTTTCATTTCTCTGAACAACTCCCATTACACTAACCGTGCTTCCCTCTTTGATATACCTACATTCACGAGAATGCAATTTAGATGTACAGGCTCATTGGCAACTACTATATAAAAACTTATTTTTACACACAAAAATGCACACGCATTGCATTTGAACTCATTGCTCATGTGAGCATCACATAAAATTAACTTTCAAAGTTGTGAGAACAAACAACCTAAAAAAGCTTTATTTATTTAAATATATTATGCTTAATGATATTTGTCAGCTATATATTTCAATCCTGTCGATACATATTTACTTATAAAAAAGAAAGGACCATGCATTGACTCCAAGATAAACACATCAGGCTTAGGCTGAAAATTATAGACCAATTCTACACCAGCTGAGGCACTTTTAGACCCAATGTAGACCAAACTATAAGAAAATCCACCCGTAAGGACCATAAGACCACCATAGCCTCTGATCCTCACTCATGTAAGATATTGATGACTTATTTAAAAAGATAATAATAATAATAATAAATCAATAAGTAATGACTCAAAAAAAAAAAAAACAGAAAATAAAATTATAAAAGGGGATATTTACGTAACAACTCTTCCTTGCCAAAAACAACACATTAGGATTAATCATTCAAACAAACAAAAAATTAAGGTGAACTGAAATCTTCCAATAGGAGAGAGCTTATACCCTTCTTTCAACCGCATTATGCGTTCATCACTGGAGAGGTTCCTCTCTCCCAACCACCTGATGAACTCGGGGGACAATTCTTCAGTTTGTGGATTAACATCAATGACAATTGAGTCATCAACATAAGGAGTCACCTTTGCTCCACAGCCAGTCTTTACCAATGCTCTCAACCCAGATTGGAAATCGGAGATGTAGAAATCAACCACACGCCTCTGTCAGATCAAGATACCAGTCAAAAAGAGAGACAAAGTGTTTCCATTATTTAAATAACCCAATCCCGCACCTCTTGACCCCACAACACCACCCCCCCCCCCCCCCTCTCCCACCTGCGGTGCTGGTCCTCTTTTTGCCCAACACCCCAAAGAGGGCGAAAGATTTATAGCAAACTCAGGAAGTAACAGGTGATAAACTTTAAAGATGATAATACTATACACAAAACTATCAAGCCAATGTTTCATTTACTCACTTCTAATGATCTGAGCCCCCAAGTAAAATGACGATGTGAAGGGTTGGCAGATTTTGAATCCCATCCTCGATACTCATATAAACTTGTTGATGTATATACACATCTAGGAATCTTTTGGAAAGATGATTCAAGAGGCACATTACCACAGGTGACCACCTTCAAAAAGAAAACCAAGCATGTGATCAGTGTCATTTAAGCATACGGGGAGATAGAAAGGGGGAAGGGGATGAACACAGAAAACCAACAAGCCTTCCACTCTCTTCTTTTTTTTCTATTTTTGACAAGGAACAGAAAAATCCAAAAGCAAAATCCTTGAAGCATGATCCCTCTCTGTCTCTACACAAATGAAATATTAATGCCACATCACCAAGCAATTTCTGTCAACAGAATACATCAGTAACTTAGGTTTTATGTTTTAAAAAATATTTACTCTCAAATAGCTATTGACCACAGGAGTATTGATTTTTTTTTTTTTTTTTTTTTTTGGGGGGGGGGGGGGGGAAGTAAAATAGAGAGAATAATTGTGATGTGGGAAAGATGATTGTTGATGACATCAATGGTTAAGATGAAACACAACTGCCCACCTCCCCCAGACTGATCTTGCAGAGAACTCTTTCTGAAACAAAGTGCACTGATGGGAGCACAACACCGATACACACAATCCCTGCTCTGCCTAACAAAACCTTGGAGTGGGACCATTTATATACAACAAATAAGATTAGACATTTGAGAGAGAGAGGCTAAGGGAGGCTGGATAGTTATAATATCATACTCTCACCACTAATATTTTCTGTCTTCTGTCTCTTATTCTTTCCCTCTATTAGGGAAAAATCCCCTTTTACTCTCTTATTTCTCATTTCTTCAATTCAATTCTCATATCTTACTCCACATTTATTATATCTTGAATCCACAATTAAAGCCTACTAATTGCAGAATTCAATTGTGCATGCACTATATTTAGAAAAGGGGAAGAAGAAAGAGAAATAAGAGGGAGAGGGTGGGGGGGGGGGGGGGGGGGAGGGTGGGGATAGATTTAGAGAAAAAGAAGATACAAGACAAAGTTAGAATTTAAAAAAATTATAAATATAAGTTGCCTTTGCATCACAAGCAGTAAAAACATAAAGTAAAAAATCATCAAGAAAACTACATACCCCAGAGACCTTCACATATTGCCCATTCTTTGCAGTTCTAAGCTCTGAATCAGGATAATGAGCAATGTAACCAATGATAGCTCTTCTCCCCCAAAAAGTGTTCCAAATGAATAATCCAGCAACTATAGCGCAAAGAGCCACAACCACAATGAGGAGAATGGCATTGTGGACTGCTCCAAGAATAAATCCTCCAGCAATGAACCCCATCACGAATAGTAGAATTAGCGACCATAATACTAACTTTGGAATGTTCCTCTTAATGGAAAACTCATCATCTTGAGTAAGAATAGTCACTGCCTGATTGTGAACAACAGTGGAACCTTGTAGTTTCATTGATCCCATAGAATCCAGAGGACCAGATACCTTCCGAGGGGCCCCAGAAGAATTTAAAGAGCCTGAAGAAATGGGCCCAGATGTAATGAGACCTGTTGTTGGGAGATTAGGGGGAAGAGGCCCAGAGTTTTGACGGCCTGTTGGTGTTACTCCACCAGATTGAGGACCAGATGACTTCTTCAAGGGCTCACCATGCTTATTTAGTGGTCCAGAATTTGATTTCTTTAACGAAGCTGAACCGGACGTGCCTCCAGAAGATACAGGACCTGAAGTGGTATAGACAGCCCGTGCTGCAGCATTAGGCGTTATTGGTCCTGAATGTGTACCAGCACCTCCAAAAGATCCAGTCCTTGATGGAGCACCAGTTATAGGTCCAGATTTCCTAGATTTAGAGCCATCCACAGGAATATCAAACATTTTCCCCAGTTCTCCTGACTTCTTGATATCTCCTCCAGTATAGGGCACAGCAACAGAGCTCATAGTTGGAGTCCTTTCCTTGGGCTGCTCTGGCCTCCCTGATACATAAAGGCCATTGCTGAGCTGATGAGATGGGATTCTGGAACCCATCAAGCTTCTTTAAGAAACCCCAGAAGAAATTATACGAACACTAATGGCAGTATGATGACGTGATGCTCAGAGCCCTCCTGAGAACAAAAACATTAAAGCAATCATAATGATTGTTTACACTAAAAAATAATAACAGACACATACTCTCTAGGATGGGGGGAAATGGATAAGAGGCCAAAGCTAAATTTAAATAAATAAATAAACATAGAACAATTTGAGAGTTTAAATAAAATATGAGCAGATCAAAAGATTCAAAACCCCTCGATTTGAACGGCAGAATTGATTATGATAAAACAAAAATGCATTTCTATGTAAACATTAAAGCATTCTTGATGACATATAGACATACTACTAGAATGAAAGTGAACAATTAAAAGCTCAGAAAAAAATTCCCATTGGAAGAATAAAAGATATATTATACAAATTAAAAATGAAAATATCACAATCACCAAGTTTTATCAATAGAAGCTGCATAGCATGTTCTCATAATTGATCAAGAAAAGTTTAAAGAATCTACATCCAATAATTAATCAAAGAACCCATTCACCTCAAGTTGGTACTGGTCAAAGGTAGAAGCTAAAATCTAAAAAGGAAGCAAGAAGTTATTAAGAGTTATAGATGATGGCTATGTAGACAGAATATGTCGATGGTATATTGCAAAGAATACAAACTATTAAACAAGTAATTAAGTTCTACATCAGTATTATTTTATCAGAACTAATATAGCAGCACGGCAAGGAAGAAGATAGCATTACGGAAGAGGCTTGGAAGGATAAATGAAGAAGATTGAATATAAATAAACTGAAGTTGAAGATGAGAGCTGACATCAAGCTAAAACACAAAACTAATAGTCTGATTTCTTATTGCTCAGCACTGATTGAAGTAGTTTGCACAATTGCAAGACGATTGGGCTCATCTAAGTGTGTGAATCAGTATGTATAAATGTAGATACAAAGTTGTGCTATTTTTTAATATGATGTTATAATTACCTTTTCTTTTTGGGATTGGTAAGTTATGCATACACCATGTGGGTAATGAACCCGCAACCACACCCTCCAATTTATTCATATGAGAGGAGGCACCATTTGAACTAGAGTCACAACTTAAATTCTATACTTGCATTGTAACCTAAAGCAAATCAATGCGCATCACCCCTAATTAATGCATCAAGAAAAAGGCGTCATTTGGGGTAAAAGCTATCTCATAATTTCTTCTTATATTCCTTATGTCTCTCCTATTCTACAACCAAAAAATATCAGTATTTCAAAGTCAAGAGTGTGTCCAATATGTGTCAAGGAGCATCCAAGAGGTACAAAATGCTTTAGGAAAATTTAAAAATATTTCTTAAATTTTTAGTTATGAATTGGATGACATCTGGGAGCACCCAAAAAATATGGTTACCTGATAAGGTTTTGACAGAGAGATGGTTCCCAAAGTATTAAATTTCTATGCTACTTAGTCTAACACCGACGATACAAAAATACTTTTCCATCATTCAAGTAAAGAGAACAAAGCATAACCCTACCAACACTTACAACACGGATCAAGAAACGAAGAAGAGACAAGGCAGAAAAAAATATATTGCTAGGACTAAGAGTTGAGTGGAGAAGAGATTTTATTATACATTGAGCGCTGGACCCAATGCGAATCTACATTCTCAAATTTCAAATACAAGCTTTTCAGTCCCTCAGAAATCTCACTAAATTTGGGAACTACAAAAGAGAATTTACACTTTTAAATAGGGGGAAAAAAAGCATCACAATTTTTCATTTGTAGAAAGTTTTGACACAATATTGCAAATCAAGAAACAAATCCATATGAAGAACCATTTTCATGGACCAAATGAAATGAACAGAGCATAAAAGGAGCACCATTTGATATTAAAAGAGTTAGAATAATTAGCAATAATAGTTTTTTTTTTTAAAAGGAGTGGAGCAATAGTTATATGATTAACAAAATTCATAGTATAGGATTAACATCCAATCTATTTTCCTAACCAACAAAGAATACCTAAACTACATCATATCAGCAACTAGATAAATGAGGATAATTACATTTACAAAGAAGTGAACCACAGCACTTGCTGGCATATAAGATTCAAAGAATCAGAATCCACCCCAATTCAAAGAAACAACACAACCAAAAATCACAACTTTGAACCAAAAACACTATAATAAATACAAGACTTGCCAAAGATCAAAATTTTACTCTTTGGAAGTAAAATCCAAATTCTAATATTAATAATTCTTAGTTTATCAGTTTATTTCCCTACATATTCTCAACCAATCAAACCACAAAGGCAAAAATTACCCATTACAAGCCAAAAAAAGAAGAAGGAAAATTAGAATATTCCATTTTTGGAAAGATTACAGACAAATGGCACCCTCTTCATTCTCCAACCACCCCAATTACCAGATTTTATAGCCCAAAGCCAATGAAACAAAACATAGTAGAAAAAGATCTGTAGAAACAAGTACAGACTACAATGCTTAAGAGCTCAGTAAAGTGAAGGTTTTTGTCAAGTGAAGTCCCATATGATGTAAGCAAAAATATAAAATAGACAATAAATAAATAAATAAATCCAAACCTTTTAATATTGTCGTTCCTTTTTGTTTTCCTACATTTTCTTAATAACCAAACAAAACCCAGATTCTAAAACAAATGGGAGCCCAAGAAACTTCCACATTTAGAAGGATTTCACACAAAATGGAATAGTTAATAGGAACCCAAAACCACATTAAAAAAACAAAACAAAACAAAACAAAAATAAGACACCCATTTAGAAAAACTAAACAAAAAATGAAGAAAATAAGACATACCCAGGTCAGCATTCAGTTCAAAAACCAATACAATGGAGAAGATCTGAGAAAAGAAATGAGGCACTCACACACACAAAAAAGCGAAGCAACTAAGACAGAAAACAGGGTAAGGGGCAGGGGCAAAGTGGGGAAAAGAGGGAACTTTAGTGGCAACATAGCATAAGAAAAAGTCACAAACCTGAAGGAGGAGAAGGAGAAACAGAAACAGAAGTACTAGCAGAAGCAGAAGCAGAAGCAGAAGCAGTATGTGTTGAAATCAGGAGATTTGGAGACATCATCATCATGTGTTTGATCAAAGTCACTACTCAGCTTCACTAGGGACCAAACTAAATATATCCCATAATCTCTCTCTCTCTGTCTGTGAAAATGCGTGTGTGGGTTTGAGTGAGCGTGTGTGGGTTTGAGTGAGTAGAGACTAGAGAGAACCGCAACAATTGGTGGGTTGTCTCGTCCAGCAAATCACTCCAAGCTGAGTGAAAAGCATGAATAAGGAGGTAGAAAATGTTTTTATTATAATATATATAGAGAGAGATTATATAAAATACTATAATAATATAGTAATTTGTTTGGAGAAGAGACTATAACATAATAGAGTCATAGTCACTCTTGAATTGACATTTTTGTTCATGATATTTCCATCAAAATGCTAAGTCTACCACTGACCAATGACTACAGTTAACAGTCTAGAGGGGGGCATGACTTTCTAGAAAAAAAAATTGTAGGTTTTTTTTTTTGAGTTTGGAGAGAAAATTTTGAATCATGCATGATTAGGTTGGAGACACAATTGGGTTTAGATTAAATTAGTAAAAAAATTTGTTGTTGAATGAGAAACTTGGATTCGAATTATGTCTATACAAAAAACCAATTGATATATTAGGCAAATGATAAGAGCAATCATCATAGGGTGGATGCTATAGGTTGAAATTCTACTCTATCTATAATATACCAGAAGGTGTCAACCAGTTGAATTACAAGACTCTTAGTTATAATTTATATATTTTCCATTATTACGTCTGTCCCCATATTTGGATTTGGATTTAGAGGTTCATTCACTTTAATAATTTTACATTTTGAGAACAAATTTCTTTCTCGATTTTCTAATGAGAGAATTGTTTTCTTATGGTTTAATTCTATCATAATCTATTCATATAATTATTTACTCAACAAGTATAATACCAAATTTGATCGTTCAAAGTATTCAAAACAAAATTGATGATTCAAAAAAGGAAGTGAACTTTTTTTTAAAGGAAGAAGAGAGAGAAGCATGTTTGTTTGATTTG
This sequence comes from Castanopsis chinensis, assembly GCA_032878915.1. NCBI lineage: Eukaryota > Viridiplantae > Streptophyta > Magnoliopsida > Fagales > Fagaceae > Castanopsis > Castanopsis chinensis. The sequence goes on along the minus strand of JAVQMG010000080.1, from coordinate 1,321,426 downwards.
TAAAATTTGAAGACTGAGTTAATCAAAAGTTTTGTAACTCAATTGGTATCTTATTGTATTTTCGATGGGATCGTCTATGGCTCATATTCCTCATCTCCCATTGTATCTATCAAATTATAAAATCGTTTTGAAGCTTCATTTGGGTAGAACCAATATATGATATGAAAAATGTATGGGCTAGACTAAGATTAATTCTGTTGTAGAGTTTTTAAAATCCTAACAATTCGTGTTAAATCAATAGTTTAGAGTTTATCATTTTATCAATAATATACCATATTTAAACTAATCAATATTTGTTTAGATAACAATAACATAGTAAACACTAGATCATTGATTTAACAATAAATTGTTATTTGACGATTTTAAGAACTCTATACACTCATTACTTTATCACAAATTTAAACTATTCCTTTTTAGAGTGATATTTAAACCTCTTTAAATGGAAAAAATTATTAAGTACTTACGATCCTACCCTCTCACATGAATGATGGTTGTCATCATGAATTTATCAACTTTGATTGCCAAATTACCCTAATTACTTTTAGTAAAAATTAAAATGGTCATTCTTTCTTAAAAAGGGGCTTAATAAGGCTAGAAAGTACAAGAAAGCATTTTGTATATATAAAAAAAAAAAAAAATCTTGAAGTTTATAAATTTGTCAATTAGAGATATCATGGAAATTGAAATGTTTTTTATTTACTAATAATTTACTCCGAATAATGTTTAATATAATTATTGAATTCTCCCTCTTATTATAGTAATTATAGAATTATAAATAAATGAAATTATATTCTTGCTTTGCTTTTTTGCCCCCGCAACTAGACATGCATATTTTGACACGTTGTAGTCAACTTTTAATAGTGTAGGTTTATTAAGTTTCACATCCAAAAAAAGTTCAGTTATGAAAATCAATAATCGTTCCCTCTTCCTGTCACATGTTATTGTGAAGATAAACAATATAATGTGAAGGTCTTGATCATTAAAGGCGATGCCATGTCCTATGAAATTGACTTGTAGAGGTCCCCGTTTTGTTTAGATTAATATAAATATTGTTTAGAATATTAAAAGGTCACCCTTTTAATGTCACTATTGCTCACATAAATTGACATTATCATGTCCCCTCATATTTTGCTTACATATGGTGAGTCTACCTCTGACTTCCCAGTTTCTAACATTTCTTGCCGTAAGGGTAGGAGTACATATATGACTTTTCGTTTTTTGGCTGTATTTTCTTGTTTTGACTAAAACTTGTTTTTATCATAATTGACTAAAAAATATTTTATTTCATCTAGTTTTAAACACTTTCATTTTTTTTAGTCAATTCTAAGGTTGGGTAGCACTAACTAGTAAGGGTTAGAAAAGGGTAATCACTCATCCTTTTAAAATGAGTATTTTTTTAAGACCAAAGAGTGAGGCTTTTGGGAATCTTTGAACTTCAAGATTACTGCCAATTTGATCTTCTTCCTAACTTTCATTAACTAATCATAAATGAAGTGTCTTTGTTTTATAACTATGGGGGAAAAAAATTGATTAGAAGTTCCAAAATAGCAGCAGTTCAGAAGTCCAAGGGGTAAATTGTAGAATTTGAAACTTCAAGAACAAAACCAATAACAATTAGAAAGTCTGCATACATGATTTGTACAAATATTTATGAAAGGAAAATTGTGATTCACAAATATATTCTTGTACAATGCCTCACACAGTATATTCTCTTCATATTTGACATTTATAGATGATAAAAACCTTTACAGTGATTGTGTACCAATTATAATAGGCAAATACAACTTCTATACTTAGCCTTCAATAAAAATGATCAGGGATGACAAGAGGGCGGGATGGAGTTGAATCAAGGTTGCTCTATACCATCCCTGTCCTGTCAAAGGTATTTTGCCATTCTTGATAAGGTGGCTTTGACATTAATTTGGTGTATCTTATGTAAATCATTAGAAAAGTATAACTATATACTTAAGAAAGCAATTTATAAAGGGCAAGTCATAGAAGAGAAAAATTGGTTCCACCCCCACCTCCCCACCCCTTCTCTCCCCTTCAAATATGGAATACAAATAACCTCAAAAGTACAATTCGAAAATGAAAAATCAACTCATGAATCAAACATTTTCTTTCCTTTTCAACATAACTGCAGTCTGCTCAAACCTGTAAATTTTCTCATTACATCAACACGCCCATTACAAAAGCTTCCAAACCCTAGGAAAAATAACGGAATGAAAACTCCTTAAAACTATACACCAAGCTAAAGGTGGGGAAAAAAATGAAGGAAACAAAAAAGAAAAAGATAAAAATCGCATCATCTTAATAAACATACTTACCACCACTTTTTTACTACAAACACCACCACCATCACCAATTTCTGATATAAAGAACAAGATATCTCACAAATGACTGAATGAGTGATGTCCTAAACAGGTATGACATCAATTTTTGATGTATCTTCACATCTCAAAACAATACCCTCAAGGCTAGCTGGAAAGATACATTGTGCCCATTGACATCCAGTTGTTAGTGGTTCAGGAGGAGGGACAATCATAAGCACATTGTCATTTCTCTGAACAACACCCATCACGCTAACCGTGCTACCTTCTTTGATGTACCTACAAAACATCAACAGTTTCAAAATTTTATCACAACGTTCTACTGTTGAAGGTTTTTTTTTTTTGGGATACATTGCAAGTGGGGATGGAGAATTTGAATCCTAGATATCTCTGTTGAAAAACACCAAGAAATGACATTTGACATAAGGGTCATTGGTGCTGTTTAGGACTTCTCTTAATCTTGATTATTAACAAACAAGGCATTTAGTTGTCCCTTAATCCAATCATGAAGTAACTGTTATATGTTATACTTATGCATTGGACTCAATAATGCTAAACTGGAGGCTCCCTCCCACCCAAGGACAAGGAAAGAAAATGTGAATCTTTGCTTAACATTTTTCATCAGACAAACGAACTAAGGTGAACAAAACTCTAAAGAATAAAACAGTTTCTTACCCTTCTTTTAATTGCATTACACGATCATCACTTGAAAGGTTCCTCTCTGCCAACCATCGGAGAAACTCAGGAGACATGTCTTTGTTTTCTGGGTTAACATCAATAAGAACAGAGTCATCAACATAAGGAGTCACCCTTGCACCATAGCCTGTCTTAACCAATGCTCTTAACCCAGACTGGAAATCAGAGATGTAGAAGTCGACCACATGCCTCTGTTAAACAACATAAACAGAACATTCAAGATAAACAATTGAAATGAGTTGGGAATGCCTCTGCTAATTCCCAATGAACAAAAGGTTTCTATTGATAGTGGCATGTCTCTGGCCTGCATGCATCAATCAACAGAATTGTGATGAGATGGAAACTTGGCTTTAAAGGCCAAAAGGCAAGACATTTTACAAACACACCAACGCCCCTCCTCCCCTCTAAGCTGCAGTGTGCTGCATAAATATATTTTTTTTTTTGCCCTTTAAAAAATACAGATCCCCTCAGACGTTGCCCAACAGAAGCAAGGGCAGAGAATTAACTAATCCAAATTCTTTCTTTGTAGAAGCCATTGAGGGTAAATGGCTGGAGATCCCCAGAAGGTTGAACTATAAGCCAAGAAAAGAAACCCAGGGCTTCCTTTCACTCACAAAGCTCATGGAAGAGAGCTTTTGCTTCTTCATTTTTTTTGGTAAGTTACACATGCAGCTAATGAGTCATGAAATATGACCTCACCCTCCCTAGAACTTATAAGAAGAGAGGTGTCAAGTGAGCTAGAGCTCATTGATATAGGAGAGCTTTTGTTTGGCTCTCAAGAGAGGCCTATTGTGTTTGACGAACAATAATTTTAAATTTGACTGCAATTTTCTTTGATAAGTAGATGGTGGGGGTGGGATAGATGGGATTTGAACCACAAACATCGGACACCACAAAGGATGCCATTACCACTGGACCATCACTTGAACCCTAAAATTTGATTGTGATTGACATGAGGTTAATGAATAGAAGTACTCTCCCTGATGTATGTTAGCATTATATTTGCTTTTCTGCTCCACTTATGCAGACCGGGGAAAGATGCGTGCTTTTCTGGAAAAATGTTAAAAAATTCTATTATTGGCACAATTCTATAACACCCAATGGTGGAGACATGCCCAAAGTGTCTTTTCTAAAAAGCCTTTAAGACTAAGTGTGGGATCAAAACATGGACATCCTGGTTAGCAGAAAATAGATTTATAGCTAGAAAAAGGTGAAAAAAATGCCAAGATATGCAAATGGTGATAAACTAGTAAGGCCAGGAACTTTCAAGGGTGATCAATAGTTTCACTAGAGTCAAATATAAATTCATAGTTTTTCTAGATTAGTAAAAACCACACTAAAATATAGCTTACACCTAAAACAAAAATAGAAAATTTCCATAGAAATCTCATGGATGGAATTAGTTCCAACTCATTATGAACCACCACCGGCAACTGAGAAGTAATATTTCAATTGCTCACCTCAGATGATCGAAGTCCCCATGTAAAACGACGGTGTGTAGAATTGGCCGGCTTAGAATCCCATCCTCGATACTCATATAAACTGGTCGATGTATAGACACATCTAGGAACTCTCCGGAAGGATGACTCAAGTGGTACATTACCACAGGTAACAACCTTCAAAAATTATAACAAAAAGACTCATCAGATTTTAATATAGATGTCACTTAAACCGTACGCAAAAAATTAACATTAGGCAGATGAAGAACTTTCACACAAGAAAACCAACCAAGCCTTTATCCATTGCACAGAAATCAATTTTCTGCAGCCAATTAATGCCTGTTTATAACTTGTGTTCAAAATACTCTCTTTATTTCTCTCTCTCTCTCCACACACTGACACACACAAAGACAAACACACAAAATACTGAAGTATAAAACATTGATTTCCAAAAGAAATCTTGCAAAAGTAAATAATGTTTTGTAGATCTCCATAAATACATTAAAAAAAAACTCACATAATTTGACAACTGATGCTATTCATAAGAAATCTTTTTCATAAAATTTCTATTAACATGAACTTCTAGTAATTCCTCTTTCATTCAATTTTCATTACCGCAACTATTTCCTCTTCCACTGTTTATACTGTCAGAAAAAAAAAAAAAAAAAAAAAAAAAAAAACCAAAACCAAAACCTTTCCGGAAAAAGAAGGAAAAAAAATTCAATTCACATAATCATAGATCTTAATCAGTAGAAACTGCAACCACAGCAGATACATAAGAATTATATCAGCACTTCTTAAGCTACGTACCCCAGAAACCTTCACATATTGCCCATTTTTTGCAGTTCTCAGTTCAGCATCAGGATAACGAGAAATGAAACCTGTGATAGCTCTTCTCCCCCAACATGAGTTCCAAATGAATAATGCAGCCACTGAACCGAAAAGAATTATCACAACAATGAGCAGAATGGGATTGTGGACCGCTCCAAGAATAAAACCCCCAGCAATAAATCCCATCACAAATATCAGAATCACAGACCAAAATATTGGCTTTGGGAAGTTCCTTCTGAAGGAATATTCATCATCTTGGGTAAGAGTAGTCACAGCTGGGTTGTGAGCAACAGAGGAACTGTGTGATTTGATTGATCCCATGGAATCTAAGGGACCAGAGACCTTTCTTGGGGCCCCGGATGAATTTAGAGGGCCAGAAGAAATAGGCCCAGAAGTGATAAGACCTGTTGTAGGAAGAACTGGGATAGGGCCAGAGTTTTGGCGTGTCACTCCACCAGATTGGGGACCAGATGACTTCTTCATAGGTTCACCATGCTTATTCAGTGGCCCAGAATTTGATTTCTTCATTGAAGCTGAACCAACCATGCCTGAAGATACAGGACCTGATGTTGTATACCCAGCCCGAGCTGCTGAATTTGCCGTGATGGGTCCTGAATGCGTCGCAGCACCTCCAAAAGATCCAGTCCTTGAAGGAGCACTAGTTAACTGCCCAGACTTCCTAGATTTAGAGCCATCCATTGGGATATCAAACATTTTCCCTAGTTCTCCTGACTTCTTGATATCACCACCAGTATAGGGCATGGCAGTTGAACTCATTGTTGGAGTCCTTTCTTTTGGCTGCTCAGGCCGGCCTGAGACATAGAGGCCATTGCTGAGTTGATGAGATGGGAATCTGGAACCCATCAAGCTGTTTTAAAAGAACCAAAAAGAAGTCCCGCAACAAACACGATTACCAGTATGCTGAAACAATATTTGAAGTCCTACTGCAAAAATGAGAAAAATAAAGAATAAGAGAAATTTTAGCAAGAAATATTTCAAATTGTTAATAATAACCAAGCATCAGAAGTAAAACTCTAAATTAGAAATAAGGAGAAACAGACCTATGTATACTATTCTTGAATCTATGAGAATCTTCCAATCAAGCTAGAACATAAGTGGTCCAACACATCACATATATCTTACTATTACATGAGATGTTAAATGAGAAACAATTAATATTCATAACTCAAAAATCTGATGCCATATTCGAATGACAGGCCAGTTAATCGTGCCACAATGGTATCATAGCTAACAAACTATCAAAACCACTATCATGAAGAATTATGGACAAAGCAAAGTGGAAAAAACTTGCGAATGATATCCATTTCCAGGTACAGCAACTTTATGAAGTTATAACATACAAATAACATTCTGACACAATAAATAATGTTTGGAATAGGTTTCATTTTGAGAGAATTAACAATAAGATCAAAAGAACTACTGATACTATTACTAAGTTTCTCTCAATAATTAAGAAAATAAATGTTTTCTCTCAGTGAGATCCAAACAAAGAACCCCTAATATTATAAGTAAAAAAGTCTATAATACAATCCAATCATGTTAGCATTAACCATAGTAAGTTCTAGTTAGTGAGTATATGTAGGAAAAGAATAGAAATAAAAATGGGAACTCACCTAATACAAGCTAAGTAATTGTATAAGGCTTGAGGTTCCTTTCTCAGGTCCTAAATAATTAAAATGTGATTTTCAATTCTTTTCCCGTCCATTCTTTACATTAAAACAGTAGAAACTTCAAAAATATGATTTTTACTCTAAGTCAACTAAACCAGAAGGCTCATAACTTAGACACGCTAAATCACTGAAAAATCAAGCAATCTGCTTATTGCAACCAAGCTAAAAACAGCTGTCTTTTGAGAGACCAACCATCCAAAGCACCATTTTTAAAGAATATATTAAAGAAAAATAGATTACAGAAAACACCTATATGGTTTTTTATTTATTAATTCACTTTTTTTTTATTGATGTTTTTTTCTGAACCCAAGAACTACCCCTAAAATATTGACCATAGGACAACCACTGAACTATTTCAAACAATTTTTTTTTTTTTTTTTTATGTTAACTGATTTCAAACACAATTCAAGAAAATGAAAATCCAAAGGCCAGTAGATCAGAACTAATACGCCAAATCCAAATAAAATGCATCCCAATACATAGGATCTAAACGAGAATTTGGAACTAAAGACCTCAGTGTAAAACAGAACTAAAATTCAAAACTTTAATTTCTCAACTTTTCCTATACCATTTCTAGAAGAATCCTACCCAAATTTTTAGAAAGATCAAAATGAGCGAGAGTTTTCAGACATCCATCATCCACAAAACAAAAAGTTTATAGCTCAAATCGACAACGCCATTTTATACAAACTAAGGAAATTGAAGGACTTGTGCAATAAGCAGGAAATCAAAGATCTGAAAGTACACACTTAAATGAAGGATTATATTTCATTGGTTCCCAAATAAGAACATGACAAATTTAGAACTTTACATTACATCCTTTCCTAAATTTTCTGACCAACCAAGGACACTATTAGAAAGAAATTTACTCACACTTAAAAAAAGATATAAAATATAAAATATCTTCTATATTTAGAAATGTCTAAACAAAACATTTTCAGACCTCAATCTACCAAACAAAACAATAAATAAACAAAGCATTCCCAAAATATCATTCTGACAAAAACTCTGGATAGTGAAGAAGATCTGAAAGTAGAGAGAGAGAGAGAGAGAGAGAGAGAGAGAGAGAGATTATGGACAACGGCTTCTTTTGGATCTGAGAGGGAGGAACAATGAGAATTGAACAGTGACCAAAAACCAAAACTTACATTTTCCTCCGCAGCCAAAACATAATATAAAAAGGGAAAGGAAAAAAAACCCATGTACATAATCCACATTATAATTAAGAAAAGAATAGATTTTTACAGCCCAAATCAAAGAAACAAGGCATACCCAGATCACCATTTTGACTAAAAATGAAGGAAATGTGGAAGATCTACACAGATAAGCAGAGAAATTCAAATGGGGTTTGCTCAGAATTCAATCTAAAGAAGGGCTAATGAAAAAGAAAGAAATGGGTGTACCTGAAAAAAAAAAAATGAATGGGAAAATGGTTGAAGTTAGTAGTAGTGATGGAAGTTGTGATTTTGCTGGTGAGTTTGAGATCCCATCTCCATATTAGTCACCATCTCACTCTCCCTAATATTTCTCTCTCTCTCTCTCTCACTCACTCTCTAAAGTCTTTTTCTTTTCTTTTCTCTCTTTCTTTCTCTCTCTTCAAAGAGCCGCAACAACTGGTGGGTTGTCTAGTCCCGCAAAAACCCACCAAACTATAAGTAAAATACTCCTATTAACTTCAGACACAACCTTCCTCACTCTCTCTCTCTCTCTCTCTCTCTTGTCTGTCTTTGTTTTGTTCGTGGGTTTTTGGTCAGATGAGATCTTCTTCTCACCTCACCTCCTTTTTTTTTTCCTAAGGAAATGGTTAAATGATGGCACAGAGGGCCGGAGAGGGAGTTTTTAATAAATCCAAACGATCATTATCATGCTTATTATGAATCCAGCTTTTGGTACATAGCCAATTAAGAAAAAAAAAATTAGTGTTTTTCTTTTAATAATCAAAAGGTGGGCCGGGGCAACCAACTTAATCCTTTGGACGTGACTGTAGGGGTGCCCCGTTAAGGTGTATTAGATTGAAGCATATATATACTGGGACTGAAATGTCACATACCTCATTCTAGCATTACAAGTTGAGACGTATGAGCGCTCTTACCTTTCATTCACGGTACTTGTTAGAGTTGGAACGAGAGATCATTGCGCATGTGTGTGGTAACCTTACCACTAGGCCAACCCTCTTGGGGCAAAAAAAGATTTAGGGTTGGTGCCAAACAAATAAATGATAAAAATTACTATATTCTTATTTAGAGACTTGGCCTGTTGTGAGTTGTGAGTTGTGAGTGAACCACTAAGTGAAAAAAATTATGCTTAAAAGAAATTTTTTTTATATATATACTATACACAATTTGATATAATTATAGCAAATCAAACATATATAAAAAATTTCTATAAAAAGTTATATAAATTGTAGCAGTTTGGTGTTTTGGCAATACTTTTAGTGTTGCTAAAAAATATTTTTGGTGAGATTGTTTATATATTTTTTTAGTAAACAGTAGAACTTATTAAAATACACATGAAAATTGTAATACTAGTATTTTAAACCGAGTTTATAATACATTGCTAACCAGAATGCAATTACAAAAATGTCTAACTTTTGTAGTTGTAAATTGGAGTTATAAATAGCAGACACTATACACGCACAATCAATTTGTTAAAGTATATGAAATTAACAATCTTATGCAACACAGTAAGATTGTTAAATTTAGTATCATTATATTTTTATCCCTTAAGGGGATAATTTATATTTTGGTCCCTTAAACTTAAAATTTTTCATTTTTGTTTCTGTATTCCATTATCGAAATAGTCCTTACGTCCATCCTAGTTAGTGATTTGCACATTACTGCATGCCAAATAAGCTCAAAATGGCATAACTTTTCTATTTGAAATTATGTCATTTTGAACAGTGTTAACTTATTTAATTATTATTATTATTATTATTATTATATTATAATATGATCAAAATAAATGAATAAACCTTTGCCATTTTAAATGAATTTCCCCCCTTTTTTTCTTTCTTTACTTCAATTATCCTTCACGTACAGGAGCAACCCAACAAATTTGAAGGCCTAAGGAGATATATTTAAATGGGGCATTTTTGTTACCATTTAAATAATATTTAACTAGTATTTAATATTATAATTTTTTATAACAAAAATCTATTCCTTTTATTTTGTAATATGATTTTATTTTTTTGAAAAATGCTAAAGATATAACAAATTTTACTAAAAAAATCTTTCAAATGATATAGAAATGAATGCGATTAGTGACACTTCAAGAAGATAATAAACAAGTATTTAAATGAATGATATTAGAGATATTATAAATTTTACAATATAAGGCTTACATAAATGTATCATTAATCACAAAAAATAATTCAAAAATGCATTTAATAAGTTATTGACGTCCACATATCATATTAATTGTCATATTAATATGTAAAATTTTCAAGTAAAATTAATAATATTTCTAGCATTTTCCTATATGAATTATTTCTTGCGATTAGTGACACATATATTTGTAAAAAAAAATGATAGAGATACAAATTCTTTCACAAAAACTTTTACAAATTGATGATGTGAAGAATGATTATAGAAAAATAAAAAAGTGATGTTATTGGTGGGTTCAAATGAGAACTAGTAAGAAGTTGGCTACAACAATAGTTTATAAAAATGTTGTAAAATAATTTGTAAAACTATAGCATTACTCTATTTGTAAGACCCATTTATTTAAAGTTGTATTACCTCTAGTATTACTCAATACTTTGACACTTCTTAAACATAAAATTAATTTTTTTCCTATTCTCCAAAATTTGGGACATTCTTCTAATAGGGGCCCTAGGCGGTGGCCTAAGTGGCCTAGGCCTGGGGCCGGCCCTGTTCACATATCTTAACCTCTCTCTGTCTCTCATTGCACATTACCATTTTTATTCAGGGAGACAATGTAACAAGCCACAATGATAATGACATAGTATTTGGATGATTATGTGATTGAGGTGGAGGCCGCAGTGGCAATAGAGTTCGTTTTGTTTTAGAGAGCACCACGACGACACACTCAAATGTCTCTAGCTTTGCTTTTCCTAAGTGATTGTAAAATTACCCACGAAGCCTCAAAGGCTTCGAGGGGAAAAATAATCTTTCGTTTATTTTTGAGTTGGGTTTGATATTTATTGTAAGATTTACGATGTTGTTGATGTTTGTTAAGGAAAATGTCAATGCAATGATGGGTGTGGTTTGAACTGTTAAGGAGTCTATGATCTTGTTTGAATGAGGTCTTCTAGAAAAGGTGATGTGTTCATATGAAAGGGGTGAAATATATGGGTTTAATTTTCAAAACATTAATCAATCTCTCTCTCTCTCTCAAACTCAAAGTAGATTCCAATCTAAAATTAAAAAGACTAAAAAATAAAATGAAATGGAACTAAAAGGAGAGAGAGAGAGAATTTTATTTCAATAACTTTTACTTATTTTCTATTTTTTAAAATAATGCTCATAATGTAGGCGGTATTTAATGAAATTTTACGTAACAGATTTGGACGAAAGGATGCTATTAGAAAAAGAATCAAACTTGAGAGATGAAAATGCAAATTTTAAATATGAAGGGTTAAAAATAGAATTGTCCCAAACTTAAAGAAACAAAAGTGCAATTTAATTTTAATTTTATCAAGAGATGATGAAGATTTTGAATACTAAACAACAATTACAAACTTTTTTAAAAAAAAAACTTTCTAGGTTCAAGGAACAATAATTGATAGTACAGACATCCCATTTTGCCATCAAGCCGAGTTAAGTATAAGAACTTTATGAGAAACACAAGATTTTTCTTTCCGTTTTTGCCTTTTCTGTATATGTCTCATCTCAACCACTTGGGGTAACCTATTATATCAAAATGAACAGGGAAAGGCTCATCTGTTCAATCACTAGAATAGGAAATTCTAGATATTAAATTTATTATTCTTAAATAATAATAAAAATTAAAAGTAGTATAACAAATAGCTGAACCCTAATGTTTCTGTCTTGATGTAATCTATTTTTCTTGATGTTAAGTAAAAGATTTAGACAAAAGGATGCTATTACAAACATAATCAGATTTACGAGGCGAAAATGCAAATATTAAATATAAAGGATCAAAAAAAATATATATCCGAATCTTAAAGGAAAAATGTGTAATAAAATTTTAATTTTACCAAAAGATGATGAAAATTTTGAATGTGACCATTTTTCTTTAGGGTGGACACTTTCACTTCAGGTTATGTGTCTTTGGTCTGCTTCAAGGGAGCCTCCCTCTAGATTGCTCCGTTGAGCTTTGGAGAATTTACTTTGTATAACTTCTACAAAACTAAATAACTTGACCCTAAGGTTTCTCTCTTATTATTTTAAAGATGTTTGTGGGAAATATTTAGACTATTTTCTATCATTAATGAGGCATGAGGGCTAGTTATAGTAGGTTGGCTAATTCAACACACATTGAGGACCCACAGCCGCAACTTTTGACTAGCTTTTTTTTTTTTTTTTTTTTTTGGGTTCGGTCTTCAAGTCAAGTCAGTTTTTTTTTTCTATAGGGATAGCAATGGGGCATGGTGGGGTCTATCATAGGTTCCCTATCCCCTTTTAGGAATGAAGAAAACCTGTGTGGGGGTAGGAGCATGACTAGTCGGGTTCTAGGTGGGTTGGATTTTCACATCTCTATTAACTATTAAGGTGACTTAAACATTAATGTAGTAGAGATGAGATATAAAGGAGATGGGCAACCATGAGAGTGCTAAGAAAGAGACAAAACAAGTGTTTTGGGGGATGATAATATAATATGTTTGAAAAAAAATAAATTATAAATAGAATTTGTATAAAAAGATTAAGTTTAATTATATATATAATATTTAAATATATTTTAAATAAAAACATATATACACAATAGGGGGATTTTATTGGAAAACTTGTGCAAGGCAAGGCGGGTCGAGCATGGTGGGGAGTTGTCACTTGTCACCGTTCCTGATGCTTTGAAAATTTATGTTTTGGTCTCAATTCTAGTAACAACGAAGACATTGTTTGCACGACAAGCTGTTAGAGCACTAGATTTGACAATGCATTAAATGTAGGTGATTGGGAGTAATGATTGTGTCACCAGTCGCACATAAAATGTATGCATGACAATTTCCACCTTTGACACGTCTTTTTTAATGGCTTTTATGCCTCTGTTAGGGGGTTGAACTTGGGCAACAAACAAGCTTGATTAGGGCTAATTCATTATATGCAAGACTAGTTTTGTTTCAAGTATCTTTGTTTTGATTCTTGGACAATGCTTGGTTGAGTTAGGCCTTTGTTGTTGTGCATACAATGTTGTATGTGCAATTGTCAAGGTCCATGTTTGGTGTTTTGGGTTTTGGGTTTCAGTCTTTTGGATTTTTTTTGGGTAAGGGGCTAAACTACGGTATCAATACTTTATTTTGTCATATGTTTGGTGTTTTAGGTTTTGGGTTTCAATCTTTTGGATTTTTTGGGTAATGGGCCAAACTACGGTATTAATACTTTATTCTGTCATATGTTGTGTATAACTGCTTATTGGGTCGTATAACTCACCGATCATTAATAACTTTCTAAAATTAAGTTTAAATTGAGAGCTAGTATAGCATGGAGGTAGAGCTTTAAAGAACCTAAAATGACTTCGATTGTGATTGACATTATTTATAGGACTTAAGTTATTTTTTATTAATATATTTGAAATTACATGACATTTTGAGTTTTTTTTTTGAACTTTTTTTTCAGTGATGGATGCTTATTGTTTGTAAGACATTTATTTAACAGTTTATTTATTTGGAATTAATTTTGAGATTTAGTAACTTTAATTGATGGTTCTAAGACCAATAAGTTATTCATATACCTAAATTTGTATCATATGGATTTGGGTCATGACATAGGTCGCCGAGTTCTGTGATGAAATAATACTTTATTTGAGGTGACGAACCACTCTTATTCAAACCAAAGCAACAATAATTCAAAGGAACTCAAAGATAATGGTTCTAAAAGATGCTACATGTGTATGCATGGTTTGTGAATGAGTACGCATTTAGTGTCAAAAACCCTAAAACCATATTCCTTAAACAAAACCATCCAGCCAAAAAAATGTTTTCAATGTCACACTAAAATAAAATAAAAAGTAATATTTCCTGAAAATATTCTCCACCGAACAGTTTTCCTAAAAACATATTTTTCCCAAAAAACAAACAAAATAGCTAGCTAGGTTATATACTCATGTCTCTTTTGATATATTCTTCACGTGGAAGGAGATTGGATATACCCATGCTTATGCTTATTTTGAAGTGAAAGCTCAATGACATTTCGCCGACTTGTATATGGACAGGCTTTTCTCTACGCGTTTTGGCTTTAACCAATAAAAGTCAAATGAGTACTATCTTTAAAGGACTTGCCCTGAACTTCCATGCAACTTTGGTTTTCATATTGGTCATGCACTGGTTGATCCTTTTGCTCTCTCTCTCTCTCTCTCTCTCTCATATTGACACACAACAGTTTTTTTTTGTTACATTTACCTGTGTTCTTGGAGATGTGTAGAAATAACTTTTTACACACATCAAGTAGAACCAACATTTATCATTTCTCTCTGATGCGGTTTATGCCCATTCTTTTGAACTCCCAAGCAAGAGATCTGAATGATACATGCATTTTTCCTGATATTGAGATCATCAAATAGAAACCTAGTGAGGAAGCTTGGGAAAAATTGTGTCGAACATGTTCTTAACAAAATGTTTGATATATTTGGAAAATTCTATTCTAAACCATAAGGTAAGTGAATTTTTTTTCTTTATTTTTTATAGCATGCCAAATCAACGTATTAGGCGAAGTGAAACCCATTTGCATGTGAGAGAGCAACTACATGTATTAGATGTATGGTATACCAGCTCATAGAGCACATCCTTTAACCCATCTTAAAAATGTGGCATGTTAATTACTTGATTATTTCTGCTAATTATTTAGGTATTAATTTTTTTTATATCATCCTAAGATGGAAGCCTATTTTCTGTAATTAAGTTATTTCGCAACATAAATCTAAGATGAGCCATTTATTTATTGAATATAGTACATCTATTTCCACCCTGTAGTATACAAGATGACTATGTTAAAGTGTGAATTTAATTTCTTTTGTTTTAACAATTTAGCAAGGGTCTAGGCTTCTTTTTTTGTTACTTTATTTATATTTAGAGATGGAGGATGTGAAACTTATCTAATCAGGACGTATATTTGATGAAAATCTTTATGTGCTGCATACAACCTCTAAAATCTCATATAGACTGATTGCTGAAGCCGCAACAATAATGGCCATGTTAGGCAAAGGAAGATAAATCTTCTACGCAGACTCCACTTAAGTCTTAAGGTATTATCGATATCCAATCAAGATTTTTGTGAATTTCATTACATAAGTTTTAACAATTTAGCTATAAAAAAGGGTGATGAAAATAGAAGACAAAATTTTGTTAGTGAAACCAATAATTATGCATTGAAGGTAGCTTGTTTTTCATCATAGCAGTAAAAATGTACCTATTTTCATTATTAATTGCTTCTAGCATGTAAAATAATTCTACTGTCAAAAAAAGCATGTAAAATAATTCAGTATACCATGTGTAATAGAACATCCTCTCACTTAATAATATGTCTCACCTATAAGTTGTTTATACTTTATAGGGACCAACTTTTATGTGAAAAAAAACACAATAAACCAAATATATGAAGTGATATCTACCTTTTGGCCATTTCCTAAAAAAGCCATTGTCAAAGCTCTATTTCCCAAGAAGCCTTGGCAATTATAAGTGGTCTTTAAAAACCTTTCAATCAATTTATTCTCTTAAACTTGCCTTGTTCTTACATCTTATTTGGTAATAATGTGAGGGAGAAGCGCAATACATCAGATGTATGGAATAATTTCTGCCTTCTGATTATGTCTTAAAGAAGCCTTAATTTGTCTAAGTTCCATTTCCCACAAAGCCTTGGCAATTAAGTTATCTCATAAAAACCTTTCAATCAATCATTTCTCATAAACTTATCGCAAAACTATTTGTCTTTGGTTCACATTTTTTATTGGCAACAATATGAGAGGAAAGCGCAACACATCAGAGATATGGAATAATGTTTTTTGGCTGTGTCCTAATCACGTCTATGTCTAAGTTCTGTTTCTCATGAAGCCTTGTTAATTAAGTAGTCGGCTTAGTTAAAACCCTTTCAATCAATCCATTCGCTTAAACTTATTGTACAGCTATTTGTCTCATTCATACTTCTTATTGGTAATAAGTTCCTATCCTTAAAGGAAAAAAGAGAGTTTCTACCCTATATATATATATATATATATATATATATATCAATAAATTGATGAAAACCAGTCCTTACGCAAAGTCAGGCCTTGATCATTGCATGTGAAATTATTTTGCACCAGGACCGTTTTGAGACAATTCTAGGGGCACACACACACAGGATGAAGCAGTATTGGGCTGACAATGACCCTTTTTGATCGATCAGTAGCTCTTCCAACCACCACCTTTTATCTTTCAACAGATTGCTTCTTTAGGCGCTCTTTGCCTTTCAAGTTTCAGGTCCAATCCGTCATCCTGTAGTACTTTTTGACAGTTTTGTCATCTAAACAGGACACATTTGGAGGCAATAACGTTAGGACTTCTTAATTGTAATTAGGGACTCCATGGTTGATAGTTTTATAAGTGTACAACTAAATTTTTTAAGGTTGTTTAACATGTGCCAATTGTTTGTTATTAAATTGAAATGCACTGGGTTACTACCAAATTATAACGATGGTTGAACCAATTGGCTATAGAGTGGTTAACGTTGGATACTATCAATGATGAGGTAGTTGAGTGGGCTGATTAATGTGCTGAACTGCTGATTATTTTAAGTACTAATTCTTACTTACACCCAAAAAAAAAAAAAGCAAACAATTCTTCCCATGTGTGTGAAACAAATATAAGCAAAACTAAGCTCGCGACAAGATATTTTATTAATTGAGATTAAAACTACAGACCAACTCTCAAAAGAGAGTATTAAAAAAGGGTGTCTATTTTCTATAGCATATTGATTATGAGAAAAAAAAAAAAAAAAAGTTATCACCAGGCTCTGTCTAACTTTAGTAGTGAAAGTTCTGTCTATCTGGACCATCAACTTCATCAGCAATAGTCAGCTCCTCTTTGCTAAGGAAGAGGTGTTGTAGGGTGTATGGCCCTACAGATGAAGGGGGTCCATTCCAAAGAGCCTGCCCAAATTGCTCATGAATTTTCTCTGTAGGATGGAAAGAATCCCACCATACAAAGTCATCAGCATTGTCACATAATTGGTAATCTGTGACCTTTTTTGTGCCTCCACAGGTGAAGATGCCCCCATATGGTCCGGTTCCACAACAAGCATTCACTCCATCCTTAAAACCTTCACAAGGTAAAGTTGTGACTTATAATTAGATGCCTGTTTTTGTTTACATTGCTCTTTGCAGATCAGAGGCATGGCTATATATTTAGGATCATGTGAGGACAAAAATAAATCCTGATTTTTGTAGTGCTTGGTGTTCTTGATCCAATTCATAGTTGGGCTATTAACAAACTGGACTGATCACCAAGAGTTCAAGATTTTCATTTATTTATTTTGAACAAAAGTGAGCTCGAGCTAATCAACAAACTACATGTTCTAAATTTGTTCATTTTCTTCTTAAACAATTAACTTGTTATATATTTTCCTATAGATAATAAATATCAAAATTAACATTTTTTACCCATTCACAAATATATGCTAATAATTAATAATGAAATTATAGTTAAAACTATATTATTTATCTTAATTAGGTGGAATTATTTTTGTGTATGAACTTATAAAATTAGATTTACCAATTATGTATTGTTACAACTTATCTATAATTCTCACTACGAAATTGACTATTTATATGATTAATAAATTAAATATAATAATTTAATATCTTATGAACTTATTTATTTACAAACTTACATAAATCACTATCAAGTCTATATAGATATAATTTATACATGTATAGATATAAACATATAATATTACATAATGCTAAAATTGAACCCATGTTTATGAGCACATATTCATGGACACACATTGTTGTGATTGAATTTAACTCGTTTAATAGTCAAACTTAAACTTGGACTTGAGTTTGATTCATTTGTTAAATAAATGACACTTAAGCTATTTATGAACAATTCGGTTCATTTAAAGCCTAGATATATGTCCAAGTACCAAAGCCTATTGTATAATGTCATCCTAAATCCTAATCCTAATGTTCGTTATTGTACTAGCCAGAGGTTCTAGCTTTACCATATGTAATCAGGATTAGTCCAGTGCTATTATATCTATAAAAACTAGTCTTTTATAGTTTTTTGATGCACAATAGTTCAACATCATCGTTCCCTCCCATGATGAAATTACCGCACATACTTATATTATACCTTTAATATCATTTTTATCAATGAATCACTGCTAAAGTAGGAAATTTCCAGCACACATACCATACTTAGAGGGGTTATTTATTCTTTCCTGGAGCCAATCATAGAAGTTGGAGTTGCAGTACTTGAATCCTCTCAATATATATTCAAGGCTTGTTAGGACAACCTTTAAAGCAGAATTATGTGCTTGTGCAAGGGCACATGCTTCTTCAAAACAAACACCCTCATTGGCCTTGGGGCTTAGAGCTCTCAAGGCTGGTACGCAACCTAGTGGAGACAAGCTCAGAAAGCCAAATTTTCTTCCTCCTTTCTCATACAACACCTGAATATGTAAAAAAATAACATACAAGAATAAACATCAAAATTGACATATACAACTATAGTGCTGCTTTAGCTTATTAATAATGGGAAGGCTTACCTGGATTGCCTGGGTCAAGTTCCCAATTACTAGGCCAACATATTGTTCTGGGGCATAATATTCCTGCATTTTTGGATTACCTAGATAACCAGCCAGATAATCATTGCTTCCAATACTAATGAAGTAAACAGCTTCAGAGAATAGCTCATTTGCTTTTGCTTCTCCTAACTTTTCTGTTAACGATTTTTGAACCTCTTCGAAATGTTTTATCTGTGTCTGAAGATCAATCACCTAAATAACAATTTTCGTTAATTCAACTAGTTTAATCCTTATTCTTTCAAATCAAAAATCAAAGTAAAATGGCATTGAGTAAATTTCGTACTTGTCCTTGATTGGTTTCTGGAAGAATGCCAGACCCACCAGAGGCAAAGTTAACTCCATTGATGAATTCAGCTGAAGGTTGTAAAAATGGAGGAATAACTGGCAACTTAGCATATTCAGCTGCATATCAATGGGATAAGCTTGGTAAGTTTAATAAAGGAAAATGTACAAATTTTATAACAAAAAACTTACAAACTAACGTGATAATGAATCTGATTAGTGTCACCTTAACAAAATGATTAGTTATTTTATTATAGTAAAGCTTATATAGTAAAATTTACAATATCTTTTGCATTACTCTTTAATAAATGTTAACATGGTTGGAATCTAACATTAGAAAATGATAAATTTTTTTTTTTTTTGAGAAGCAAGTAAATTCATATTATTAAGTTAAATCAGAAAAATCAGACAAGCAAACATCCTCTAAATCACTAGGTAACTTTTCTACCCATACATCAAAATCTGCGGATGAAACCGCTCTCCTAGCTAATGCATGAGCCAACTTATTACTCTCCCTTTGAACATGTTAAAATGATAAATATTTTATTGTAAAATTGGAAAATGATAAGAGATTAAATTCTATAAGGATGTGGTGTAAAACCTAAATTTTATCCCTCCAATCTCAATATGTCATATTATCAGATTACATATTAAATAATAGGCACAACCACACTCAATAAATTATAATACCAATTTCTCAAAAAAAAAAATATAATACCCATTTGAAAATCCAACTTAATTAACTGTGAGTTTATTATGATGTTATTATGACTAGGGATCTATTAAGTTTTGAGTAAAAAACTGATGTGTCAATCTCCTATTTGATAGGGCAAAATATGGGTTTAATTTACATCCTATCCTTTTCGAATTCAGACTCAAATGATAAAGATACTACTAATTTTACTAAACTTATAAACGGATGTGACAATAAATATAATTGATGTCACACTAACAACATAATAAATAACTTTCTTAATTACCTTTTGTGGTCGATATAAAAAAGAAAGTACTAAGGTTACTATAAATTTTTCTACAAAAGATTTACAAGCTGATCTTATAATAAATGTAATTGTAGCCACTTCAACAACAAATAAATAAATATAGGAATTATTTTTTTATAATTATTAACATGTAAATTTATAAGTCTTGTATAGTAATAATATTTCTAGCATATTTAATAGTTCGCATATCAATTTATAAAATTTGTATAGCAAAATTTGTTGTATCCATAAAACACACTAGAAAATTTATAAAAAAGAAAGAATGAAAGTCATTAGATATATAATCAATGTTATAGTTGCACTGCAACATGGAGCAGTAATTATATCTGCTATTTTGAATGTGAAAAGAGAAATATATATGCTTACCTATGAAATCTACAATCACACGGCCATCAGAGAAGCGTCCTGTGGGTTCTTCAAAGAAGCCATTGTGTCCATAAGGCTTGTAATTTGCTTGGTTTTTAGGATTGGTGTTGATATAATTATTGTTTCCAGGATCCACACTTGAGTCTCCAAATATGAAGAAGGGAGCAGCAGTACCACATACCCTGCAAGCTATTGAAAAAGCTAGAGTTACACAGATGATGAAGTAATCCATGAGGGAAATTAGCCTTGCCATGACTCTGTCACGGTTGTGCTTCTGATTAGGAAGTACTTCTTAAATAACTTAATATTTGGTTTTGACCGGCGATTATTTCAATGAGAAGTGATGTATGGTGTTGAAATCTTATTGGCTCAAACATGTGAATTCTTCGAAAACATTGAATCTAAGCACATTACATTGCAAACATCAACCTCATTGTGTCTGTTAGTGGGGAAACTTATGCCACAATATTACAATAATTAATTGGAGTGGTTAGGACTTAGGTTACATCCATGAATCAAACTTTGACATGCAAAGCTACCGGTTAGAATAAACCTTTTTTGGATCATTTTTTTATTGCATTTTTAGAACCAATAAAACCAATGTGGACTGAATCAAACTTTTGAATAAGAATCATTATAACCAAATTGTTTAAAATGGATCTAAGGGAACCGAAATTGACCAAGTGGACCGAAGTAGACTTAATTGAACCGAATAGAAAAAGCAGTGTAATTTTTAAGAAGAACAAATTATCTTCAACAAATTTTAGAGAAAAGATTATACATTACTAAACTCATCACATGCATTTTGCGAGTGCAATAATGCTCTTTATTGTTATTTTTTTTTTGGTTTAGTGTTTTAATATTTAAAAGTGATATATAAAAAAAGAAGAAGAAGAAATAGGTAAGGTAACATAGAGTAATGTTTAAAAATGAAATAGAGATAGTGTCCTAAGTTTTAGGCCAAATGGAGAAAATAAAGAGAAAAACTTAAAACTTAAGAACAGTAAATTACTCTTTTAACCGTTTTTTTTTTTAATTTAAAATTATTGAACTAAAAAATAAGGGTGTTTTAAAGAGTTTAAGAATTTGTGTGAGAGTATTTTAATAAGTAAAATGTTGAAACCCAAACAAGAAATCATGTTATTAATAGTATAGATATTACAGTACAAAATAATTATCCAGCTACTAGTTCTAAAATAAAATAGAATTAAAACAAGAAAAAATAGTCAGAAAAATAATGTGTGTCTATTTATTCGACCCACTAGAACCCAACTCGGCCTGACTCCTATCTAAATCAAACCGAATTTTAAAAATCACAATTCACACGGACACCAACCCATCTGAAGAAAAAAAAAACGGCTAGATAAAACTCGTTCTGAACTCACTAGTAATCAAGAACCATATCCCTGCAAGAACTCATCGTCATCAACATCTTCCGTCTATGAAACCTAAGAAAGAAGAGCTAGACATGAATCCCAAGAAAGATTCCAAACCAAACCTTTCTCCAAGAACAAAAGGTTTAGATAAACCTTACAACAACAATTCACCCAAGATTGAAGATGCTATGGCTCCCTCCTGTCCCATCAACCATATATGGAAGAGGACAGTCACCAAGAACAGCACCACCCCTTTCTACTGTAAAGGATAATGATGCAGATCAAGATATTCAGTCAACAAGTGTTTCAGCACAGCCAACCAAAACGACTGTAGTTTAGTTATAAGTCTTGTAAAGCTGTAGGTAGTTTAATATAACAGATTATGATACACGTGTCTGTATTCCATTAGCCACTATATAATTCTGTTATGTCTGTTAGATTAGAATTGGCGCCATTAGTTAGTTACAGAAGGTTAGCCTATATATATTTGTATCTCATGTAATTGAATCAATCAATGAAAACAGATTCTTTCTCTCATTGTGTTTCTCTCTAGAATTTTCTTTCAAATCTTCTCTCAAAGAATCATAGTTTTCTTCATGGTATCAGAGCCATTAATGGCTTCCTCTGCTAATTCTTCATCCTCTGCAAGTTCGTCAATTACTCATGGTGTTAATCCTTCACTGTTGCTCTTGTCAAATATGGCAAGTATGGTCACTGTGAAGCTCGACTACAACAACTATATGGTGTGGAGACATCAGATTGAAGTGATTCTGGTAGCTTATTCAATGATCAACTTCATCAATGATGATGATCATGCTCCAGATCCGTTTCTCAAAGATAGCTCAGGAAATCTTACAACTGAAGCTAATCCAGAATTTTTTCAATGGAAGAGTCGTGAACAAGCCTTATTCACCTTCCTTAATTCAACTCTCTCTCCGTCAATTTTGGCTCTTACAGTAGGGCAAAGGTCTGGACGAGGTGTTTGGAAGGTGCTTGAGAAAAGGTTTGCCTCAATCTCACGCTCCCATGTACTCAGTCTTAGGGATGAACTAATGAGCATCAAGAAAGGTTCAGAATCTATGAATTCTTTCTTCCAAAGAATTAAAGAAGTTAGAGATAAACTTGGTGCTGTAGCAGTCTGTGTTGATGAAGAAGAGCTTATCCACCTAGTTCTTGAAGCCTTACCATCAGAGTATGATGCATTTTGTTCTGCCATTAGAACTAGGAATGACATTCTTACTCTTGAAGAATTGAATACTCTCTTGAATGCTGAAGAACGATCAATCAAGAAGAGGTCTATTGCTTCTGATCTTAGGGATTCTGCTTCTTTAGCCATGGCAGCCAATCAATTTCATCAATTCAATCAAGGTCAAGGTAAGGGAAGAGGCAAGTTTGGCAATAACAAGGGTCGTGGTAACACTGGTTTTGGTAGAGGTGGAAATCAATTTTCTGGTGGTAGTCAATTTTCTTCTGGAAATCAATTTTCTGGTGGTCAATTTTCTGGTGGAAATCAATTTTCTGGTGGTCAATCTGGAGGTTATAGTCATGCTCCTAACCAAGTGATTGGTCAACATCAATTCCCCTTTATGCCACAGACCAAATCTGCTTCTTCTCAAGGACAGAAGGTCTCTTGTCAGATCTGTGGCAAGAATGGACATTCTGCCTTGGACTGTTATCACAGAATGAATTTTGCTTACCAAGGGAGGCATGCTCCAGCTAAGCTAGCTTCCATGGCTGCAAGATCAATGGCTGTTTCTTCAAATGCTAATCAGAATCAACATTGGCTGACTGACACTGGTGCTTCTGACCATATCACTTCAGATTTGTCTCAACTTTCTCTTGCTCAACAACCTGCATCTGGTGAGTCTATTACAGTTGGCAATGGGCAAGATTTGTCAGTCACACATATTGGTAATGGTAAGCTTGTTACTCCTTCCCATAATTTCTGCTTGAATAATATTCTTAGAGTTCCTCAAATTGCTTCAAATCTACTGTCAGTTCACAAATTATGTCTTCAAAATAATGCATTTTGTTATTTTGATGCCCATCAGTTCTTAATTCAGGATTTACTTACGAGGAAGGTGCTTTACAGAGGGTTGAGTAAGGATGGAGTCTACCCTATACCTGCTCCTGCCTCTCTGTGTACCTCCTCTTCTTCACAAATCAATTCTGGTGGTTTTGCTGCCCTCTCTCCACAGACTTTACTTTGGCACAATAGGCTTGGACACCCCTGTGCTAAGGTTTTACATTCAGCCATGTCCCTTGATCCTTCTATTCATCTTTCATCTGTGAGTGATATATGCTCAAAGTGTACTTCATGTATAAGAGCTAAAATGCACAAATTTCCTTTTCCTAAACATGTATCTAGTACTGCATATCCTTTTCAATTAGTCCACTCAGATGTTTGGGGTCCTGCTCCTATAACTTCTGTTCTTGAACATAGGTTCTATGTAATCTTTGTGGATGATTTCACTCGGTTTACTTGGATGTTTCTGTTAAAAAGAAAATCTGATGTGTTTCAAGTCTTCTTGCATTTTCATTCCTTGATTGCCAATCAATTTAATGCTAAAATTCAAACATTAAGGACTGATGGTGGTGGTGAATTTGTTAATACCAACTTCAAGTCTTTTTGTTTAGAACATGGTATTCAACACCAATTATCTTGCCCTTATTCTCCTCAGCAAAATGGTGTTGCTGAAAGAAAGCACAGACAGATTGTAGAAAGTGCTTTGTCCATGCTTCATCAGTCTAAACTTCCATTCTCTTATTGGTCTTATGCCTTCAGTACTTCTGTTTATCTTCTTAACAGAATTCCTTCTTCTGTTTTAGATTTTACTTCACCTTGGGAAAGGATATATGGTCACAAACCACCACTCCATGACTTAAGGACCTTTGGCTGTGCTGTTTATCCTTACTTGAGGCCTTATGCTTCAAATAAGTTTGATCCTAAGTCTAGTCAATGCATCTTTCTTGGCTACCCTCCTCAGACAAAGGGTTATATTTGTCTAGATACTCTTTCTGGCAGAATTTATATTTCTTGTCACTGCATTTTTGATGAAACTACTTTTCCTTCATTCCCTATTCCTACTACTGAGTCTTCTTCTCATTCTTCTGCTCCTGCTACTTCTTATGATGTCTGGTTCTCCTCTTTGCTTCCAATTGTGTCTAGTTCTCCCATTGTATCTGGTTCTGCTTTATCTGATCCTTCCATTCCTTCTACTTCTTGTTCTATGAGTCACTCTCCTTCTGCTTCATCTGACCTACCTCTTTGCCATTCTGTTGATTCCATTCAGCCTAATTCTATTGTTGTATCTAATCCTTCTTCTTCCAATTCAGTCCCTGTAGTCACAAATACTCATCCTATGCTTACCAGGTCCAAAAATGGTATTGTCAAGCCCAAAGTCTTTTCTGTTCAGGCTGATTATAGTTGCACTGAGCCTCCTTCATATTCTATTGCATCCAAGCATTCTCATTGGTTTGCTGCTATGGATTCTGAATTTGATAGTTTACAGCAGCAACAAACTTGGTCACTTGTTCCTTTGCCACCTAATAAAAATGTGGTGGGATGTAAATGGGTGTATAAGGTTAAGAGGAATAGTGATGGCAGTGTTGCTCGTTTTAAGGCAAGACTGGTTGCTAAAGGATATTTGCAACAATATGGACTTGATTATGCTGAGACATTTAGTCCTGTTGTCAAGCCTACAACTGTGAGGATCATTCTTGCTTTGGCTGTTCACTATGGCTAGTCTCTAAGGCAATTGGATGTTTCCAATGCCTTTCTTCATGGTGTGTTGCAAGAGGAGGTCTTCATGAGTCAGCCACCTGGGTATAAAGACAAATCTAAGCCTAATCATGTCTGTCTGCTACATAAGGCTATCTATGGTCTCAAACAAGCACCAAGGGCTTGGTTTGACAGCTTCACATCTCATCTTTTCCATCTGGGATTTCATGCTTCATGTGCAGACAGCAATTTGTTCATTCTTATCCACTCAAATCATGTTGTTTACTTGCTTTTGTATGTGGATGACATTATCATCACTGGTAATCATAGTGATTTTGTTGCTGAGATTATAGCACAGCTTGGGGCAGCTTTTGCACTTAAGGATTTAGGTCCCTTGAGTTATTTCTTGGGTCTGCAGATTGAGTATACTGACAGAGGTGTTTTTGTGCATCAATCCAAATATGCTACGGACTTACTTTCAAAGTTTCATATGTTGGATTGTAAGCCCTGCTCTAATCCAAGTGCTTCTTCTCATTCTCACACCTCTGCCAGCCCTCTTCTTCCTGATCCTACTGCTTATAGGAGTCTTGTTAGGGCTTTGCAATACCTTACTTTCACTAGACCTGACCTGTCTTATGCAGTCCAGCAGGCTTGTCAGTTTATGAGCAAGCCTTCTCAACATCATCTTGTTGCAGCAAAACGGATCTTAAGGTATCTGCGGGGTACTCTTCACTTGGGAATTTATTTTAAGCCTGGTCCTTTGTCTCTTTCAGCTTACTGTGATGCTGATTGGGCTGGAGATCCTCTTGATAGAAGATCTATTTCTGGCATGGTTGTTTTCCTTGGAAACTCTCCTATTACATGGTCTGCCAAGAAACAAACTGTGGTCTCTAGGTCCTCCACTGAAGCTGAATATAGGTCCCTTGCTGTCACCACTGCTGAGTTGTATTGGTTGCGTATGCTTCTTAAGGACTTAGGGATATACTTGCATCATCCTCCAATATTATGGTGTGACAATGTTTTAGCCCTTGCATTGGCCTCCAATCCTATTTTTCATGCTAGAACTAAACACATTGAAGTAGATTATCACTTTGTTCGTGAAAAAGTCTTGAATCGAGACATGGTTCTCAAATATATTTCAACTTTGGATCAATTGGCTGACTTATTCACCAAGAGTATGCCTTCCCCTCGGTTTCGTGCTCTCTCTTTCAAACTCATGGGGCTTCCTCCCTCTCGTTTGAGGGGGGATGTAAAGGATAATGATGCAAATCAAGATATTCAGTCAACAAGTGTTTCAGCACAGCCAACCAAAACGACTGTAGTTTAGTTATAAGTCTTGTAAAGCTATAGGTAGTTTAATATAACAGATTATGATACACGTGTCTGTATTCCATTAGCCACTATATAATTTTGTTATGTCTGTTAGATTAGAATTGGCGCCATTAGTTAGTTACAGAAGGTTAGCCTATATATATTTGTATCTCATGTAATTGAATCAATCAATGAAAACAGATTCTTTCTCTCATTGTGTTTCTCTCTAGAATTTTCTTTCAAATCTTCTCTCAAAGAATCATAGTTTTCTTCATCTACTCTATTAAGCCTAATGAATGAATACAAATATTTTGAAGAAATGTTACTCACGGATGTAGATGCTGTGTCTATATACTGTCTCATTAGCCATGGAGAGGAGACTCACCAAGAACAGAATTATCCCTTTCTACAACTACCCCAATAAGCTCAATGAGTGCATACGAATCTGATAAAAATAAGTCACTCAAAATTGAAGACGTGTGTCTCAATATTGTCCCACTAGTAATGGAGGAGGGGAGTCACCAAGAACAGAACCGCCCCTTTGTACAACTAATCCAATGAGTGCATATGAATTTGATAAAGAAATGTCACTCAACACTATGTCTCAATATTGTACTATTAGCAGTGGAGGAAGCACACCAAGAGCTAATTGTTCTTTGGAGCTAACACTTTCTACAACTCCTCAATACAAAAACAACAAACTTTTCAGAGCTCACAACATTCAAGTGGGAGGTAATGGTAATGTAGTTAATGTTACACCTGAGATATTAGGTGGTATGGTCTTGGGGGAAGGAGGTTGTGGGGTTCCTATGTGCCAAGTTTCAACTTGAAACATGTCTTTTCATTATGAATGATTATTTGTCTTCAATGGGGCTGACCTAGGAAGCACAGGTGCAGATTTGGGTTGTAGTTTGAGTTCGGGTGCGATGCGGCGACATAATAATTTTTGAAAAAGTAAGACAAAGGTGTGACATAATAATTTTTGAAAAAGTAAGACAAAGGTGTGACAAGATACATTTTTTAATTAATTATTGAATATATTTTTATTTATATTTTCTATATATTTTCAAGTTTTTTTTTTAATATAATGGTAAATATATATCAATTTAAGAGCAATAGTAGAAAATAAATTGAATACATAACCATCACATGATGTTCATACAATATCAAAAGTTTGAAACTAACTTTTTTTTAATAAGTATTTCAACCCATATCGGGTCCTATTTCAGACCATTCCAGACTGAATCAGACCCATCTCGGGTCCTATTTTGGACCAAATTGGATTGCATCAAATAAAAAAAAAAATCATCAAGGGACGCACATGTAGTCGTGTCTAGGCCGCACAACACATCCCGCCAAGTCTGACGTGGGTGCGCCAACCAAAACAGAGCGCTCATGTTTTCTTAGGGTTGACAGCCTTTGTTGACCTTTATTTTACCAAAATTTTCTACATTTTTAACTTGTAAGTTTATAAGAGTTAGTGACTTGTCTTAGTAGTCTTGTTGTCTATATAAAGCCTTCTAAGGATTGTATCTAGAATCCAATAAGAAAGAGGGTTAGCAATTCAATAGGGAAGTTTGTTTAATGTTTAAGCATCAATGAAGGCAAATATCAACATAAAAATGCATGGCTTAAGTTAGTAAGGGTGTTTTGGCTGATTATATATGCATAGCCTTGATTCCACAAATCAGTCTCTACATAAATTTATCAGAACTCATCTAGTTAGAAGAAGCATAAACTAATTTATTAAATCTATGAATTTTGTGCATATCCATAGCATTGCTATTAGGAACATAAGCTTATTGAGTTCAACAAAAATTTTAGCACGCATTTCTATCTTTGTTAACTTTATTAGGAACAACAAAAACACACCACGAACTCTACCGCTTTAAGTGGATTTTGATTTGATATGTATTTATATAGAAAACTTGTGTTTGACAAGATATTTCTACCAATATTACATTGAACTGCAATAAGACAAACCCTATTTTAACCCGTTGGCACGGCTTATCATTGGTGCTACATATTTTATTTGTAGCATTTTGGATCTACCACTTTGCTCCTTTCATTGCAGTAGCTGCATTGTCTTCTTTTGGTTTGTATGGCCTATACCTAGTAATCTTTTATTTGGAGCACATTTTCACTAGATGGAAAACAGAAGTGCTATCAACCTTGCTGCATGAAGCCATTCTTCACATTGCAGAAAATAAGGTGACAATTCACCTCATTTTGGCTCTCCACAGTATATCCTTCATCAGCTAGAAGGCATTTGCTTAGGTAGACAAAATGAAAGTCTACAAGATTTTTTTCTACAATTCACAAGAACATCTTTGAATACGTTCTTGGAATTGAACAACATTAGCGGATTAATTTTCCTAATAATAGCCTTGATCTGTTTCGTAGTGCATGTAAGCTGAAGTTCTACTTCTAATCATTACAAAATAGGCTTTTAAACGAAATGTTGTATTATCTTCCGTTGTCTCTCTTAAGTTTTGTATCTAAAATCTGAATCATGTTCTAATCGTCAATGTGAGGTCATTTAATAATAAATAATGAGTCTAGTTAACGAGTGCTTTTAAGGTATTTGTTAATTAACTATTTCAGAAAAGTTTTGATACCACTTTTTGAAATAGGAGCAACAATAATATTTGCAGAATTGGTAGGAGTAGAGATAGCAGTGATATCTGTAGAATCAGTAATGATATCTGCAAAATTGGGAAGAGTTGAGGCAGGAATGGGAGAAGGAACTGGAGTAGGCTAATCAGGTGCAGTGGGAAAAGAAGAAGTGAGAACTGTGGAAGACATGATAGGCTGACTTGAAGAAGAAGAAGAAGAAGAAGAAGGAAAAGATCCTAGAATAGATGGTTGGTTTGAAGAGTGAAGATATAGCAGATTAGACAACCACAAAGAATCTAAGTTAGGAGAGGAGGACTTGGATATGGAAGAAGAAGATTTTGAAGAAAAGGTACCGAATGGAAACTTGTGTTCATTGAATACAACATGTCTGAAAGTGTATAAATGATTGTACTCAAGTCAGTTGTTTTAGCAATATAGTATACTGATCACCGCGCACCATTGGTGTAGTGGTCACTCCACAAGTATAAATGCTTGTAGAGTGTGGGGGGGGGGGGGGGGGGGAGAAGGGCCAGGGTTCAAATCTTCAGAAGGGAGCTTCACACACATTTACACTTAGATTAGGCTAGATAGAAATTCTATTTTGTATAAAAAAAAAAAAAAAAAGCAATATAGGACACTGTGCTTTGTTTTTTAGCTTGTGCTCTATTTTTGTGTATTTTCTTTTGTACTATGCTATATAACTTTTTTTTATAGCAATATAGTATATTGTGCTCTGTTTTTTAGCTTTTGCTCTATTTTCGTGTTTTTTTTTTTCTATACTGTGCTATGTACTGTGCTCTGTTTTTTAGATTTTGCTCTCTTTTTGTATCTAAAATATGAATCATGTTCTAATCGTGGATGTGAGGTCATTTAATAATAAATAATGAGTCTAGTTAACAGGTGCTTTTAGGGTATTTGTTAATTAACTATTTCAAAAAAGTTTTGATACTACTTTCATGAGAAATATAAAAAGTTGTTAAAAAAATCAGTTACTTTTTTATTTTCCCATAAAATTTTCTTCAAATGGTTCATTAACAAATATCCTAAGTGCATCCTATAAATTTTCTCATAAATAAAATAAAAAAAGTGGGCTTCACATAATCATAACTTATAAAATGAAACCATTGTACCATATATTAATTAGTAATTCGTTTTTCTCTGTAATGCACTGAAAATTTTTAATAACATAATATAATTTCTCTATTTTATTTTTTTTAAATATGAAATTTTTGGTAATTATAATAATTATTAATAGTCGTTTATTATGATTATGTTAGCATATTAAATTATTTGTTGTATTATTTAAAGAAATTATAATGTGACAATATTTTAGTGAAAGGTTAAATATGGAATAGAATTTAAATCAATTAAGAAGTGTAAGGATACAACTCGAGCCCGAACCCACAGTCAGAAGGGAATGGGCTTGAAGGCCTTTTTACAATAAAATTTGTAGAGAGTGAGTTTGAAATCTAGGTTCCAGTGATGTTGGATAATCAAGATGATGGGCCTTTTTCACAATAATACACACAATGAATGATTTATGTAATAGAATCTATCCTTGAACGCAAGCCGAGGATGAGTTGTATTCGTTTTCTCTCTTTCCAGGATAGGTTACAATTATGAACACCCACGTATGGCTCAAATCATCAATCTAGATACTTGTCCCATCCACCACCTTCCTGAGGTCTTCAAACCATAGCTATAAAGCTAATTCCTATTGTTCAAAGGCCATTTCCCCATTAATGCGGCCAAAGAAGTAGGTGCAGAGTCTTTAATGCGGTGGTGACAACTTTCTCTAAGATATTTCTTATGCATTACCTCCCTCTGCGCTCATGTTGAACTTATCCTTCTCCATCAGACTTCCTAGAATTTCCTTATAAACATCATGATATACAGTATATTCATCACCTCAAATAGCCGAGGAGATGTCACTCCTCGGACTTTTTTCCTCTAACCTATGTCATAATGATTTGCTTGTGGACCTCTAAATTCAATATCCTTATGATCAACAAGCCCTCCTCGGACAGGTCAATACCCTCGGATCAAGCCCAAGGCCCCAGAACATACTCTGACCCTTCTGCCCCCACAAGAAGTATTATATATTAGTTATTAGAATAACGAAGTGTAAAATAGTGAGGTCTTAAAATCTTATATAGCTAGCTTAATATATATACATGAGGTCAACTAAAAGGCAAACATCTTTTTATTAGTCTGTTTGGATATCGCTTATTGCTAAAAACTAAAAACTGAAAATATTGTAACAAAATAATTTTTAAATGTGTAAATAGGGTCATGAGACCCAGTTTAAAGTTATTTTTGTTGAAAAAAGTATTTACAGGTCTCGTGAACAATGCACGAGACCCACACAAAAACGCAAACGCGTGTCTGCTTTCCTTTTCAGCCGAATCCAAACATGCACTATGTGGTATATTTATTAAAGATTATTGTCACTTTCATATTACTTGGCAAATAAGACTTCAACTTGTATGCTTAACTATTACCCTTCTTCACTCTCAAAAAAACCATTACCCTTCTACCAATATTGATTTACTATTAAGCGTCTATTCTGATGTTAACTAGGCATGCATATGATTTACTTATTGTCATTCTACCACTAGCTATTACTTCTTGCCCAGTGATGCATTGATTTCTTGACATAGTAAGAAGCAATTTGTTGTTGCTGAGACTGAATATTGTATTCTTGCAGAAACTATTTTCTAAGCTGGGTTTTTATTACACCTTTTGTAAGTTTATACTTACATGACAAATGTGAGTTTCAGTTAGCTCAACTAGTAAAGCCTTTGATGGTTGTATAAGAGATTTAAAACTCAATCTCTGCCTATACCAAAAATTAATTAGTGTCTTGGTCTAATGATAAATAATTATCATTAAGAACAAATGAAATAGGTTGAAACTCTCTAAAAAAAATACATACATGAAAAATAGTCTAGTTAGAACAAAGCTCGTGTAGACTTTTTACTGTAGTTTTCACTTTTTAGCATGTGAAAAATAACTTAATTTGCTCTCATTTCCTGCACTGTAATTATAGCCCAAAAATGATTTTTTTTTTCCTAAAGAAAAAGCGTGCTGTAATAACCTTTGCAAACGTGTACATCAACAAAAACCATGCAGAGGCCACGTTTTCGACAATAGTCCCTTGTCCTTTGGTGCACATCACAAGTTAGTCCTCAACCCATGACCTTTACAAAAGCCTCCTCTTTATAATAATGCTCTTTCTCACTTATCTAAATCTAATGCTCTCAATAATAATGGATAAACTTGGATGTTCTTCCATTTTCGTTCTCTGCATTTTCACAACCTTTCTCTTTACAGTCGGAGATGGAGATCAGCAAGACTTGGAGGGCCGTAAAAGAATACTATCTTTTCCTGAGAGGCTAAGAAGTATGTTTTCTTTTCCTAAAACTTCTTCCCCTACAACTACTACAAGTACAAGCTATTGGGAGAAGGTTAAAATGCTCATAAATCAAGCACATGCCTACTTCTTTCCTCCAAAATATAGAGTAACTTTCCCAAATCACTAGCGCCATTTTGTATTCATTGCCTAAAATTATGAATGATCTGTTTGATATGTGCAAATTGATAAAGAACTAGATATAGCCCTATCTAACATAAAGAGGAAAATTACAATCGATAGATGTCTCTAATAATTCAATTCTCCCTTTCTATCTTGTCAATTTACACATTCAAAAAACACTTATGAGGAAAAAGAAAGAAAAAGAAAACTAAAAAGGTTTGAGCCAAGCTTGTAATAAAGACTACAGCAATGGAGTAAGCGAGGAAAACTAAGGATATGTTTGGTAATTGTTTTTTTCCCTTATTTTTTGTTTTCAAAAATAATTTTCTATTTTTAAGACTAAAAATCTTATTTGGCAACCCAAAATGGACAGAAAACAAAAGCTGTTTTCAAAACTCAATTTGTGAATAAAATTTTAACATACAAAAGGCATTTTTCAGTTTTTAGTTTTCAAAAGTCAATGAAAACACGCATTTGATTTAATGAATCTGTCTCATTTAATGAATTAGCATTAGAGTTCAAATCCTAGTAACAACATATTTTAGTATTTTCTATTTTTTTCTTCAAAAAACTTTTTTATTTATTTCAACTAACTAAACATGTTTTTGATTTCAAAAATATAAGGAAATTGTTTTTTCTTTATATTCCCAAAAACAAGTTTTAGAAAATAAAAAACGAAAATTGTTACCAAACATATCCTAAGGCTTTACACAGAGAATACTTAGAGAGAAATGAGAGAAAACCAGAGAGAAAATTAGAGAGAGAGACGAAGAGAGAATGGAAAAGTCTGGAAAAATACTTGCTTAAGATTTTCATTACACTTGATGGTCTATATATACAATCCAAGATGATCATTAACTGCTTAATTAACTACCCTTAAAACCCGAGATTGATCCATAAAGATTGGAGCAAAACCAGGAGTCAATAACTGACTTAACTGCCTAATTAAGCTAAGATTCTATTTGACATAACTTAGTAAAATGACAGCGTTGCTACTCAATTACAAACTCAACTATATTTAAATAAAATGACACCGTTTAGCTCAAACACAGTAAATGCCTTTTCTAGCCATTGGATGAGAAACTAGCCATTAATACTATTGTGGAACTTTGTGTGCTCTTGCTCTGTGTTTGCTTAACATCCCCCTCAAACACGAGGTGGAATCAGCCAAGAGTTTGCCACGAAGAAGCAAGAAATGAGGACTAGGTAACGGCTAGTCCTTAGGGGGCTTGAGGGAAGCCAAAAATCGTTCCAAGCATTGACACTCTCACAATTAGAAATAGCCCCCTCCCTTGCAAGCAAACCAGTTTCAGGGGTCAGATATTTTTTGGTGAGCATTTGATCCCATGTAGCATTGGGCTTGAGGCAATCTTCCAACATAGCTTAGCAAGCATAACAGAATTATGTGCTTATTACAAATGATCTGACTAGTTGTTGGACCAAATTATCTCTCTTAGGAAGGTAGTAAAGTTACTCTATCCAAGGGGAAGCAAATTCAAGAATTTGTTTTGGCTGCTAAATTCTTTACTAAGAGGGCAGTGAACATTGATGCAGTGGCCAAAACTTTTAGGCCTTATGGAGAGCAAGGCAAGGTTTTCATATTAGGGATGCTGGTAATAACCATTTAATCTTTGCATTTGAACTTGAGGCTGATGTGGAGAAAGTGTTATTGGGTTTCCTCATTGGTTTATAGTATACTGTGCTTTGTTTTTTAGCTTGTGCACTATTTCTGTGTATTTTCTTTTGTACTGTGCTATATAACTTTTTTTTTTATAGCAATATAGTATACTATACTTTGTTTTTTAGCTTTTGCTCTATTTCTGTGTTTTTTTCCCTGTACTGTGCTTTATACTTATATACAATAACAATATATTTTTTGATTTGATATTTACTTATATAGAATACTTTTGTTTGACAGGACAATTCTACTACTGCACATGAATTCAGAGATGAAATTTCACTCAACATGCTACAGACCCCTATGAGTGCAGCTACAACAATCTTTTCTTTTCTTTTTTCTATAATTCGCAAGAACATCTTTGAAGATGTTCTTGGAATTGAACAACATTGGTGAATTAATTTTCCTAATAACAGCCTTGATCTGTGTCACAGTGCAGGTAAACTGAAGTTCTGTTTCTAATCATAAGCTCTTAAACAAAAGGTTGATATTAGTTTTCTCCAATATTTCAATATGTTTTTACCAAAAATTTTGTAAGTTAACTGATTGACACCTCAATTTCCAATAGAAATATTCATTATTCAATAAATTTGTAAAAAATTGTAATCTTTAGTTATTTTATATATAGACAAATTAGAAATACACTAAGAGTAGTATATTGATTTGATCATATTATATATATGTATTTACAAATTGAAAATTGCATGATATAGTAGCTAATATAGATAGGCATGTTTCATGCCTACTAAAAAATGCATATATCCTTCAATTATTTTTTTATTTTTTACATAATTGATTGTTTGTCACTAAAAACTCTTTCCCTTATTGTTGGACATGATTTCAATTGTTGCAAAAACTTCAAAATTAGAGTAAAAATTTCATATTTCAAATCAATTGTTTTTTGCATAAAAAAACCAATTGTTTCTCATATAAATTTTAGAAAAATGATATTAAAATTTCATTATGCTTAAAATAATTAATATAACAAAATAAACATATTTATTATATTAATAATCTTTCTAATTGCATAGAATACATACTACAGTATTAGTTCCACACACACACATACACACAGGTGCGCGCACACACAAACACACACACACACACACAAGGAGTTAGGAAATTGAAAGAATTAAGATTAATTTTAGTGAATTCACATATATTTAATTTTTTTTATGGCTTTTGTAACAATTGTTGTCAAAGCAACTAAACATGAGTAAGAATGTAATATTGTAAATTTATTATTATTATTCCAACTAAAAATTATTTTCTATATAGAGTTTATAAAATTATCTTATAAATTTATTTAATATATATATATATAATTAATGCACAACAATAGATCATTAATATATGCATTTGCTCTATTGGCTAATTCAATTAACTTATAGTTTAATATAAATGCAAACTTTGTTGAAGTAAAAAACTAAATAGAGAGCACTTCAAGGAATGCGCCACATGGCATAACTTTATACTCTCTAACATAAAATTTCTGCTTTTATTTAAATATATATTGATTTTTTTATGTGGGGTAAAATTGAAGAATTTAAATTTTACTTGTTTGAATGCGATTGGTGTACTTTTAGCTAATTTTTATTTAATGAATGTTTATAAAGTTGACCTTTCATACTGTGCTGTTTTAAATTGTTTTTGTTCTCCAATATAAGAAATATGGTAGCCATAATCTAATTCTCTTCTAGTGGAATCAATGATAATTTATATTGATCCCTCCACTTTCTCTCTCTGAAAGGTCAACTTTTCATTCTGTTTTCTCTCTTAACAAGGGTTGCTTATTGTTCTATCAAAAATGGTGGAGGCCAAATTCTTTAAATATACACGGAACACCCTTAATTTACATTCTACACATTCTTGCATCCCGCATTTTGTAAAATTTTTAGTGGCTTCATAGTCTCCACATTAGCATGTTTTTTACCCTTCCTCAATTTATTTTTTTTAAAATAATTTCAACTCATCAAAATAATATATGTGTGCACGCACGCGCGCATGTGCTCTATGGCATATTTTGTGTGATATGTAATAAAAAGAGTATTAACTGGATAAATGAATTCATTTTCATGTATTAATTATTTATAAGTTGTGCATTAATTATTTATATAAAATAAAATTTTAATATTATTTTTTAAGATTTAATTAGAAACAATTTTTTTTTAATTTATTAAAAGATAGAAGAGAAACAATTAATTGAAATATGATATCCTTGCTCAAATTTAGTTGTTTTTGAAAAAATTAAAACTAAATCCAAAAAAGAGAAGAAGACAAGAGCAAATTTTATAACACACGATCAAAATTTTAAAAAGGAAAATTAACTAGGCCTGCATATGGTCCCACTTATTATCATTCTACCACTACCTATTACTTCTTGCTAAGTGATGGTTTCTTGATACACTAAGAAGCAATTTGTTGTTGCTCAATCCAGTACTGAGACTGGAATATCGTATTCTTGTGGACTGTCTCGTTTAATTACACTTTCTTCTCAAGGACACGGGTGTCCTTATTTCTGCTACCAGTTCAATATATTGTACTAACAAGAGTTTCATCCAGGTTGCTCCTAATGATATCTTCTATACATAATGATGGCTTGTATACATACTTACATGACATATAATGGTGAAAATGGGTTTTAGTCCTTATTTTTTAAAATATTTAGCACAAGGTTCCTGTTTTGAACCTATTAAATACCGTGTCCCTGTTTTGAAATTTAATTTTTTAAAAATTGAGTTTCAATGAAACTCGATTTTCTAAAATATTTAGCACAAGGTCCCTGTTTTGAACCTATTAAATACTGTATTTTTGTTTTGAAACTCAATTTTCTAATAATTGAGTTTTAATGAAACTCGATTTTTAGAAAATCAAGTTCTAAGTTCAATCACTTAAATTTTTTTGAAAATATTAGTGGAACTCGACATTGTTAATGTTGAGTTATACTTAAAAAAATATACACGGAACTCAATTTTGAGGATATCGAATTTTCCACAAAACTCGATTTTGTAAAAACCGAGTTTTAAAAACATGAACATTTCAAAACAGAGATATTTTACTGTATAGTTCTAAAATTAGGGGCAAATGCCCATATTTCCCGACATATAGCCTAACTAGAATAGAGTTCATGTAGGCTTTTTTATTTTGTGATGTATAGTAGTTTTCACTTTTTAGCATGTGAATAATTATTCAGTTTTCTCTCATTTACTGCAGTGTAATTATATAGCCCAAAAATGATTATTTTTAAAAGGGTCCTGCTAACGAATGCCCTTAGGGCATTGGTTAACAATTCATTTTAGGAAATCTTTTACTTCACTTTTATGGGAAATGAAAAAAACTGTCAAAATATTTATTGTTTTATTTCATTTTCCCATAAAAACTTTCCTCAAATGGATTATTAACTTTGCTAGCATTCGTTAGCATTTCCCTTTTAAAAAAAATCGTGCTCTAATAATCTTTGCTAACATGTACATCAACAAAAACCATGCGGAGGCCACGTTTTCGACGACAGTCCCTTGTTCTTTGGTGCACAAGTGTCCACAAACCATGACCTTCATAAAAGCCTCCTCTCTTCTTTAGAATTATGCTCTTTGTCATTTTTCAAAAAGCATATGAGATGGATTTGGTGGTTCCCCTTTAAAACTCAATCGATATTGATAATTTGAGACGGATTTAGGTTTCAAGACTCCCAATTATAAAAATTGACTGATTTTTAATCCATAGAATAAATTTTAAGCGTTATATTCAAATGTTACAAGCAAGCAAACATGAATTGGAATTGTTACATATTCCATTTCAACAACTTTTACTTTTTCAACAATGCTGATTCTCCTATTCTACGTATAATCAATGTTCACATTATATACCAAACAAACATAAATAGGCTATTATATATATATATATATATATATATATTATTGGGTAGTGTTTGCTGTTTATTACACATAACGTACACATGTTTAAGTTTTTAAATTAAAATCACGACTTTAAGTTACTATTTTAGTTCAAAAAATAAATTATGTATACGATGCAGTATTACTGATACCAGCCCGAACCAACCAGTGCACCAGTACAGGTACACTCCTATTTCGTACCGAAAAATATACTGGCCGCATACCGGACCAAAACACAAAATGTTATGTGTGTGTGTGTGTGTGTGTTTTTTTTTTTTTTTTTTTTTTTGTAA
Source organism: Castanopsis chinensis (assembly GCA_032878915.1). Lineage (NCBI taxonomy): Eukaryota > Viridiplantae > Streptophyta > Magnoliopsida > Fagales > Fagaceae > Castanopsis > Castanopsis chinensis. The sequence goes on along the minus strand of JAVQMG010000080.1, from coordinate 1,282,452 downwards.
TTGTGACAGTTTTTGTCTCTAAAATAATCAATAATTAAAGTATTTTGTAGATAATTTCATTATATCACCTAACCTTTGATCTCTCCAATTCTTTTACTTAATTTGGATTTAGTGTTTGAATTAAGAGTTCTATTTTCTTCTTTTTTAACTGTTCTACTAACATTAATTCTAATCTCTAATTGATATTTAAGTTGATGTATCAATCAGTATACAATAGTTGAAATAGAAGGCATTTATGAGATTAAAAGTTGGAAAGTCTGTGTGTGTATGTGTGTGTAAATAGAGATTTTGTGTGTGTGTATATATATTAAATACATAAAATAGCGGTAAACTCGAAACGGTACACTGGTATTGACTGATATTCGAAATATATTGTATCAGTGGCCAAACCGGTACAGCCTCTGGTACAGTATTGACTTCCTTAATAGGATGTGTTGTAAAATAAGATATGTGAACTAACAATTACTCTTCTACCGCAAATATACAAGAAAAAGCATAGTTTCATAATTCTAGCAACACACATCATGTAATCATCAAGATTATGTTTCCTCCATTGGCATATTGTGTCGCTCTTTTTAGCGCATTACCAAACCACACCATCAGGTGGATAGAAATAGGAAAGGCGGCGAAAAAGCGGAGAAGGCAGAGAGGGAGGGCGGCGAAAAGGAGTGATAGATGAAAGAGAAGGCGCATCAGCTCATCAGCTGCAGCTTGCATTACGGCTAACATTATTGATTGTATTATTACTATCATCATCTTCTTCTTCTTTTTTAGAAAGAACTATCATCATCTTCTTAAGTATCCCAATGTTGTTTACAGTCATGTATAGTTAAGCTACTCCTCTTCTGTACTGTTGGTTTTTTTTTTTTTAATAATTTAATAGCTACAATGAAAGAAATATATTTAAACCCTAAACGTCTTTGTTAAAAACACTAAAAAGTGTCAATTCATCTATAAACTCTTTGGCTTTCTATTTTATTATTAAGAAATTGAATGCAATGCAAAGTTATAATTTATAGAATCTAAATTTTTCTTGACATATATAATTATTCATTTATTTATTTATTCTCATTAGGAGGTTTTCCTTTGAGTCTTTGATACCAGCCTTTTGATTTAAACAAAGGGTAGTTTAAAATGGTGTTTACTGTTTAGAGTAACATTATAGTCACAAACTATTTTACAACATATTTACAAAATGTTGATGTGGCTAATCTCTGATTAGTTTTAATCTAAGTCCACCATTAATATCACTTTTTCATTTACCAATAATCACTCACCACACAACAGTTGTAAAATGGATTGTAGGCAAAAATGGGGATTTGCCCATTTTTGGCAAAAATTCTAGCAATATGTCCTCTTTTTGAAACTATTTAGCTTTATGCCATTGTTTTTAAAACTCAATTTTTTGAAAATCAAGTTATAGGTGAATTCGAAAACTTAAAAAATAAAATAAAATAAAGTGGAACTCGAGTTTCAATTAAAAATTTTCAACAATACTCGATTTCAAAGAAATCGAGTTTCAAAAAACAGGAGCACCGACTTAAATAGTTTCAAAAAAATGGGCATTCTGCTGGAATGTTTGCTAAAAAGGGGAAAATCTTCATTTTTGCCATGGATTATATCTCTAACATTATTCTACTGTTTACTAGTACTCATTAGGTGGTGGCTTTTAAGAGTGACTTTTGATTTCAATCACATTATTATAGGCTGAGGTGATGAGTTTTTACAAGACCTGCATGTGATCAAGCATGTATTTATTTTTGTGATTGCTGAAAAAATAAATGTTTACTTGTAAGGTTATATTTCTATATATCCTTAATATTTTTCTCAAAAAAAAAAAAAAAAAAAAAAAACGTTATTTTTCTATCCACAACTATAGATAAAGTAGAGGTCCCAAATTTGCACCGGTGCAAATTTCCAGCTAGTAAAACTATCCCGTTGAGTCGTAGAAATTAATATAATTAGATTACAATTCACATCAGTCATTCGAAGGGTCGTTGATTAAAGATATTTCATATTTGTAATATCCCAACTATAGTAAGATTAATAATATCATTATTTTATGCTTGGAGTTGGATGGTGGAAGAGAGAAAAGGATAAAAAAAATGTGGGGCTTATTCTTCCTATTTGAGAGTACAAAGAATTATACTTCAAATAAGTATATATCCAAGTTTTCTAAATAATTATTTGTTAACTTGTTAAATACTTGCAAAGAAAATGGTAACAAATTATGGGGGCAAAAATGGGGATTTGCCCCTTTTTAGCAAACATTCCAGCAAAATGCCCATTTTCTAGAAATTATTTAGGTCTATGCTCCTGTTTTTGAATTGAAACTCGATTTTCAAAGAATCGAGTTTCAATGTAACTCAATTCTAAAAATTGAGTTTCAATGAAACTCGATTTTTTGAAAATTGAATTATAAGTAAATTCAAAAACTTTAAAAAAAATATTAAGTAGAACTCGAGTTTGTGGAAATTGAGTTTCAAAATAGGGACATGGACCTAAATAGTTAAAAAAAATGAGTATTTTGCTAGAATGTTTGTTAAAAATGGACAAATCCCCATTTTTTGCCCAAATATGGATGATCAAAATCCACCCAACCCATTTTGGAAATCCAATATAAAGGCAATGGCTTAGCCTTGTCTCGTTTTGAGTTTAAGCCCAAACCTATTTCAACATAGATTTGGTTAAGTACAAGAGCATGTTTCCATTTTTAATGTCATGGACCTGAATTGAATGAAGTGATCGATCACCCATATATTTGGACTTAAAATTTATCAAAACTCACCCTACTGAAAAGACAATGACCTAGCTAGCCTTGTTGGGTTTTGAGTTTAATTAAGCCAGACCTATTTTATCAAGGATTAGTAAGTAGCAAAGCATGTTTCCTTCTTTTCTTTCCTTTTTTTTAATGTCATGGGATTTAACTAATTGAATGGAGTAATTAATAATTTGGCATTAGGTTTTTCTGCTTCTAATGCTCCTTAGGAAATAATCATGTGAATTAGAATTTCATTGTTAGTACTGTTTGTTCATTGTTCATTGATATGATCATGCATTATTTGATCTTGCTAATGCATCATTTAGTAGATTTTACATGATATTATCAATTCGAAGAAATGATGAAGACAATTGTAGGAGCACAAATCAAACTAACCCAAAGTTAGACCAATGGACCAGCCCAATGAGCCCTGAACAATAAATTTATAGAGAGTGGATGTCTAATCTAGGTTTTCAAGACGATAGATAACACAAAGGTTAGATTGAATCATGTAATTCATGCACTGATCTTATACAAAGATGTAATATTAAGTTGTATACATTGGTGCCGAGGACAATTCTTCATGCCTCTTTTACAAATTCTCTCTCTCTCCCTTTCTCTAATTTTTCTCTCCCTTTTCCCAAAGATCCCCCTCTCTTTCTTCCTCTCTCGCCTTTTATAGGCCTGCATCCTCTTCTTCTTGCTTCCACGTATGGTCCAAATCCTCCTTTTGGATACTTGTCCCATCCATCCTTCTCACTAAAGTCTTTGGCGGTAAGAGTTAGGTTGAATTCCAGTGTTCAGGCGTCACTTCCTCATTAATGCGGCTAGAGAAGTAGGTGCAGAGCCTTAAATGCGGTGGTAGCAGCTTTTTCCTTGATATTCGCCTACCCCTCCCATGTATTCTTTACCCTCGTTTTCTTAACTCCAGCATCAAAGGTCTTCAGCATGGGCGCCGTTGAACTGCTAGATCATTCACATCGTCCTCGGCAACGCGTTGCCGAGGACTAGGTTGTCCTCGGACGTCATATTTCTTGGTGTTTTGGTCATGCATGACACCCCTCTTTATCACGTGACTTTGTAGGTTGGACTGATTATGTCCTCGGACCATTTCAAGATGTGGGGTTGGGCTTCTTTCATTGTGAGAGCTTTTAGGCCAGCCCACTGTGTGTACTTCGGGCCCATTGGCACTACATTAGCCCCTTGAAGCCCTTAGTTCTATCTCATTAGGAGAAATGAGGGCTTCGATATATGCGCGCAGGATGACCCTTTTCTGGCGTTTCAGTCTGTAAGGGGCGTTTCAATTAAATATTGGCGGCTCTCTGTTCCCCACGTCCAACCGTGCGATGCTCATCCAACGGGTGGGCGTACTTCAAGGGGAAATAAGCGGGAGATTTTCTGCTTTACGCCTTCCCACGAAATAAGTATTGCCATTTCAAAGGTTTTCTATTCATTTCAGACTCTGTACACCGAACTTAACCTTTCCTGCAATCTGCACGCGTCTTCACACCCTTCATTTATAAGCCGAGGTGACGTAGTTGTTTAAAAGTAAGTTCTCCAACCTTCTGTTTTCATTATCGCTGTTTACTCTTTTTGATTATCCCCCTTTTTCTGTCCTCGGCCGTTTAGATCTTCCGATTCTGTCATAGTGTTTACTCCCTAGTCTTAGGAAATGGGTAGGTTCGCATCGTTAGTGGATACCTCTGAGAAGATAGAAGCCTTTAAAGCCAAGTATAAGATCCCACCCGGAGTGTCCGTTAAGTACTACAAGACGGGAGAGTGGCTCACCAAGAGAAAGACCGGTGAGGTAGCGATTCCCATAATAGCGTTTATAAAGGGAGGGATGAGAATCCCTATGATGCCCATTACTAGGAACTATCTTAGAACCGCTAGGTTGTCCCCCACACAGTGCGCTCCAAATATGTTTAGGATCTTGGGCGCTGTAGACGCCTTGAACGAGAGACTAGGGTTAGGTCTTACTCACCACGAGGTGAATTGGGTGTATACCCTTCACCGTTTGAGAGGGCATACCTACTACCTGAAGTCTAGATACCCTGAAATCAAATTGATCCAATGCCTTCCCCATTCCAACAAGGGTTTGGACAAGGACTTCCTTATATTGTCCGGGGAGTGGCATGACGGTCTCCACTGTCCGACGACGGAGGGGGAACCTGGTGAGTCCTCACGTAGCGTCAGCCTCAATTAATGATAAATCTTCTGTTTCTTTTGTTGGTTGTGTTTTTCCTTAATTTGCTTGTGCTAATCTGCTTTTTGAAACATACGTGCAGATCGTCGTGCGCTTGCGCCTCGTGCCAATCTCGTCAACTTTGATCGTTTGAACAAGATCTTAAAGGCCGAGGTGTTTGTGCACTCAGCTTCGCGCCGCCCACCTCATTCTCGGATACACACCCATCTCCACCGCCTTTCAAGAAACTAAGTGCGTCATCAAGGAGAAGGATCTGCAGCTGCCGAGGATCAGTGTAGCGGTCGAAGGCTTTTTGTTGCCCCCTGGCGCTCCAATCCCTCAAGGCATTCTAGTTACTGAGCCTGTGAGGGTTGTTCCAAGAGCCTCTCACCTTGCTACTTCCTCGGCCCGATTCAAGTTGGGTGAAGGCTCATCTTCCCAGCCAACCATAAAGGAAGAAGAAGAAGAAGAAGAAGAAGAAGAAGAAAAAGAAGAAGAAGAAGAGGAAAAGGAAGAAGAAGAAATCGTTGAGCTCTCGGATTCAGACGAGGAATTTGAAGCTTTTGATCAGCTCTTTCCTCCCAGGCATCCATCACCGGTCGTCGGCTCCCCCTCCTTCACATCTTCAGACGACGACGACGAACCCTTAATAAGAATGGGAATCCAGCGCCGACCCAAGCCCAGTCTTAAGGACGTTTTAGAAGGGCAAGTTGGAGCGCAGGAGCCTCTCAAGGTGCCTCTAACAAAACCTAAGGACAAGGGCACCGAGAAGGTTCCTTCAATCAGGGTTAACCTTCCTCCTCATCCTCAAGTCCAACACCCCGATCCCGCTGACCATAAAAGGAAAAGGGATCAGCCTAAGGGGAAGGAAATACTTGAAGGGAACAAAGACCTCCCTGCTAAAGAAACTGATCTGGAGAGGGGAGGCAAACATGCTCGGCATGCCCACCCAAGGTCGGAGAGGCGCATTGACCCTCCAGTAGCATACCATGCGCCCATTTGGGCTCCCCAAATGCATGTAGACGATCAGGCCGTCACTGCTGATGCGTCCATTAGGGGATCCGACGAAGGCACAGCCGCATGCATCGCTGATGCACTAGAGCAGGCACTTCTTTTGCCAGAGGACATGGGCGAGCTGAGAAGGATGAGGGATCATAACGTCTTCATGATCCTCAAGAAAGAGTTGGCCATGGTAAGAACTTCAGTTGATTGTTTTTACATATCCATTCTTCTCTTTCATTGCACTTGTTGCTGTTATTTCTTTGTTTGATACTAACTGTATTCATATGCTATATACTGACAATGTTTGCACGTAGGCTGTCCAATCTGCACATAGGGCGGAGGAGATCGCCGCCAACTCCTATAAGGCACTAAGGGATGAAGAGGTGAGGCTGGATCAGACTAGAAAAATATTGGAGCTCAAGGAGAAGAGGCTTCAGGAGATAACCACTAGCCTGAGCAAGGCGGAGAGTGAGAGGCTAGGCCTGGAGTCTCAACTAAAGAGTACCACCAGGTAGGCCGAGGACCAAAGGTTGCAGCTCAGGCGCGCCAATGAAGACCTCGCCTCGGCCAGGAAGTTGGCGGAAGGTCTTGCGAAAGATCTTACAACATCCGAGGAGGCTAAGGAGGAAGCTCTTAAGGCTAAGGAAGAGGCACTTGCCAAGGCACAAGCAGCCGAGGCAATGGTTGACGAGGCTGAGCAGAGCGGCTATGATATGGGCGTGGCAGAAACCACGGATACATTCAAAGCCCAAATGCCGGGGGTTTGTAGGGACTACTGCCTCCAGGTGTGGAAGGAAGCTCTCTCCCAAGCCGGAGTTGATGCTTCCTCTCCCCTATGGAAGGTGGAGAATGCCTACATCCCTCCTGCAATCCGCGTGGCTGCCTCTAGCTTAGCCAAGGATGATTCCCACCTTTCCTCAGCTGGGATGCAAATAGAGGAGGGTGCTGCCGACGACACTGCCCTTACTGCCCAAGTTGAAGATGCACCGCCTCCTCTTGCCCCCAAGGAGCTGCCCCCCAACCCCGAGGTTAGCGGGACTATGGAGCTAGTTCTGGCGACTTTGCCCATAAAGCCCAAGGAAAAGGTTGGCGGGTCCTCGGCCTCGGTGGTGCCTCCTGCTGATTCGGGAGACCAGACCCAGCATAAACCTTGATGGCCTTTGTAACCTTGTTGCGGCCCTTTCTTGCTTTCTTTAGCTTTCCTTTGTTTCCCTTTTTTTTTCTTTTTTCTTTTTTTGTAACTCCCTCTTTGGGTTGTTGTGTACTTTAATTATATTTTGTTTAATGAGAAACGCCTTCAGCTTGAGTTATTGTTTTCTATTATACTAACAGCGAAAAGATCCTTCTGCAATTACTGACTTAGTCTAATTGAATGAGGATTTGAACTTGTTTTGCATATTAACAATATCATATCAACGACTGAATAAACATAAAGGAAGATTGGTTACATGACATACTTGCAAACGCTTTAAGCGACACTGAGAAGTAACGTACTAATATAGGATCCGTTTACTTAGGATTTGCTCAACAGCTACTTTCATAATAACATATTAAAAAGGAACGTAATGACACATTTCACATTTGAACTAACAATACCTCAAGTCTTGCGCTTAGTATTTAGCAACAATTAAAGATCCGTTCACTTAGTAACTTCAACGTTGTTTTTATATCAAGGAAAAGGATCCGAGACAACCTTATTTAACTTTGGAATAAGGTAGAGGATCCGAGGACCCGGCGTAACCTTACTTTTACTTTTAAATTAAGATAGAGGATCTGATGATCCGGCGTAACCTTAATTAAATTTGGAATAAGGTAGAGGATCCGAGGACCCGGCGTAACCTTACTTTTTACTTTTAAATTAAGGTAGAGGATCTGATGATCCGGCGTAACCTTAATTAAATTTGGAATAAGGTAGAGGATCCGAGGACCCGGCGTAACCTTACTTTTTACTTTTAAATTAAGGTAGAGGATCTGATGATCCGGCGTAACCTTAATTAAATTTGGAGTAAGGTAGAGGATCCGAGGACCCGGCGTAACCTTACTTTTTACTTTCAAACTAAGGTAGAGGATCTGCTGATCCAACATAACCTTAGGCACAACAGAATTAGTAGTACAAAAATGATAAAAATAAAATGACAAAAGCGCTTTTCATTAATAATAATATCGTCTCAAATTACTTACATTCCAGGGATGGGGCACCACTTTTTCATCTAAGTCTGCAAGGTAATAGGCTTCTATTCTAGCTATTGCCGTAATGCGGTACGGTCCTTCCCAGTTAGGTCCAAGCTTTCCCCATGCTGGATTTTTGGTATTACCCACTACTTTCCTCAGCACTAAGTCCCCGAGAACAAGCGGTCTTGAGTTTACATTCGAATCATATCCCTGCTTCAGTTTTTGTTGATAGTGGGCCAAATGGATCATGGCAACTTCTCTCCTTTCCTCAATCAAATCTAGGCCCCTTTCTAGTAGCCTATCATTGCTTTCCGGAGTAAAGGAACTCGTTCTCATTGTTGGAAAACCAGTTTCCACAGGGATAACAGCCTCGGCGCCATATGTCATTGAGAATGGCGTCTCTCCCGTTGATCGGCGAGGTGTGGTCCGATACGTCCATAGAACATGAGGCAATTCCTCCACCCATCTCCCTTTGGCGTCCTCCAGCCTCTTTTTCAGCCCGTTCACTATAACTTTGTTGACAGCCTCGGCCTGCCCATTCCCTTGCGGATAAGCTGGAGTGGAGTACCTATTGGTTATGCCGAGGTCACAACAATATCGCCTAAATGCCTTGCTATCAAACTGCAAACCATTATCGGAGATGAGGGTACGAGGGACGCCAAATCGGGTGACGATATTCTTCCACACGAATTTCTTCACATCGACATTCCTGATGTTTGCCAGGGGCTCGGCCTCTACCCACTTAGTAAAATAGTCAGTGCCGACAACCAAATATCTTCGGTTTTCAGGCGCCTTTGGGAAAGGACCCACAATGTCCAGACCCCACTGTGCAAAAGGCCAGGGGCTCGTCAGAGGATTGAGCACACCTCCAGGCTGATGGATATTTGGTGCGAATCTTTGACATTGATCGTACTTCTGCACGTAACTTTGGGCTTCTCGCTGCATGTTCGGCCACCAATACCCCTGTGTTAGGGCTCTGTGAGCCAAAGACCTTCCTCCTGTATGACTTCCACAGAGTCCTTCGTGTAACTCTTCCAAAAGTAGCTCTGTCGCCTCAGGATGCATGCATAACAGGTATGGGCCAGAGAAAGATCGTTTATAGAGTTTATGATCCTCGGCCAACCAGAATCAGGAGGCTTTTCTACGTATTTTGTCCGCCTCGACTTTTTCCTCGGGCAGAACATCATCTTTCAAGAAGGATATAATGGGGTCCATCCAGCTAGGCCCCACCCTAATCTGGTGAACATGGATAACACTTCCGATCATTTTCGAGGGTTTAGGTAAGTCCTCAACTAGGATAATCCGAGGTAGTCCTTGTGCCAACGACGTGGCAAGAGTTGCCAGGGAATCAGCATGCGTATTGCTACTTCTGGGTACATGAGACAAAGTAAGAGATTCGAATTTGCGTTGCATAGCTTTGACTTGATTCAAATAGTCCTGCATCCTCGGATCTCTGGCCTCCACTTTTCCATCTACTTGGCCCACAACTAGTTGTGAGTCTGAGAACATTTGCACGATCTTTCCCCCCAACTTATGGACCATATCCATCCCTTTCAGCAAGGCTTCATACTCGGCCTCATTATTAGTAGCCGAGAATCCCAGTCTTAAGGACTTTTCCAGTGTGAGGCCTTCTGGGGTCGTAATTACCACACCCACCCGGATCCTCTTTGATTAGCAGCCCCATCAACGTAAACAATCCATACCGCGTAACCTTTGCATGCAACCATACCAACTGATTTTTCATCAATGTCCCTGTTGATCACACTACTTTCCATTGTGGGTTTAGCAAATTCTGCAACAAGATCAGCCAACACCTGACCCTTTATTGCTGTGCGGGGCATGTACTTGATATCAAAAGAGCCCAAGATGGTTCTCCATTTTTCAATCCTGCTTGTATAATCCGCACTCCGGAGTATAGCCTTGAGGGGAAGCTGAGTCAGAATAACCACCGTATGAGACTGAAAATAATAGGGGAGCTTACGTGTACCATGCACCACGACCAGGATTGCCTTCTCCAATGGTGGATAACGTACCTCGACTTCATGCAAGGACTTACTCACATAGTAAACTGGCTTTTGTACGTCCCCGTCGACCCTTATTAGCACCAGACTAACGGCGTGGGCTGCCACTGCAATATATGCGAATAGGACCTCGTCAACTTCGGGCCGAGACATGATAGGAGGATGAGCAAGATATTCTTTAAGTTGCTGAAAAGCAACGGCACACTCTTCTGTCCATTCAAACCCCTTCCATTTGTTTAACAATTGGAAGAATGGCCTGCACCGATCAGCAGATCTTGAGATAAATCGGTTGAGGGCAGCCGTCATCCCAGTCAACTTCTGCACTTCCTTTGTATTCTGAGGTGGCTGTAAGTTATTGATGGCCTTGACCTGAGCGGGGTTGACCTCAATTCCTCTATGCGTTACCATGTAACCCAAAAATTTGCCAGATCCTACACCGAAGGAACATTTGGATGCGTTGAGGCGTAACTTATGCTTCCTCAGCGTTTGGAAGGTGTCATTGAGGTCTGGTATGTGAGCCGAGATAATCTTACTTTTAACCACCATGTCATCTACGTACACCTCAATCGTCTTTCCCAGTTGCGGTTCAAACATACACGTCATCATTCTTTGATAGGTAGCCCCAGCATTCTTCAAGCCGAAGGACATCACCTTATAGTGGTAGTTCCCTGTGGGTGTGACAAAAGCTGTCTTTTCCTGGTCTTCTGGAGCTAAGGGTATTTGATGGTAACCTTGGAAAGTATCTAAAAAACTCATCCGAGGATGCCCTACAGTAGCATCCACCAACTGATCTATGCGGGGCATCGGAAATGAATCTTTTAGGCAAGCCTTATTCAAGTCTGTAAAGTCTACACATACCCACCATTTTCCATTCTTCTTTTTCACTACCACAGTGTGGGCCAACCACTCTGGGTAAAACACTTCCTTAATGGCCCCTGCTTTCTTGAGTTTCAGCACCTCTTCTTTAACGGCGTCGGCGTGCTCTTTAGATGAACGCCGAGGTGGTTGCCTTCGTGGTACTGCGGCCTGACTAACATTGAGGTGATGACAAATAAACCCCGGATCAACCCCCGGTGCTTCGTAAGCATCCCATGCAAACACATCGATGTTTCGTTTCAAAAATGCAACCAGATCTTCCTTCTCTTGTAGGGGCAACTGACTTCCTACCTGGAAGAATTTCTCCGTATCATCTGCAATAACCATCTTCTCCAAATCCTCACAGCCTGGCCCTTCAGCCTCGGCCTCATTTGGTTCGGCCGAGGATACTAACTACTACAAATTCTTCTCGGCCAGGGTTTAAGACTCCTGTCTCGTTTGATGTGTAATGGCTGCTGTTATACATTGCCTCGCCATGGACTGGCTGCCTAGTATTTCTTCAACTCCATCCTCGTACGGGAACTTCACTTTAACATGTAGAGTTGACGATACGGCACCTAAGGCGTGTAGCCATGGTCTTGCCACTATGGCTGTGTAAGGGGAGTAGGCGTCTACTACGATGAAATCCACGTCCACTACCACTGGCCCTGACTGTACAGGCAGTCGGATTAACCCCTTTGGAATAACAGCCTTCCCTTCAAAACTTATCAATGGGGAGTCATAAGCCGTGAGATCTTCGGACCTCAAATTGAGGCCCTTGAACAAATCCGGGTACATAATGTCAGCCCCACTTTCTTGGTCAACCATTACTCTCTTCACATCGTAACCCCCTATCCTTAATGTGATGACCAACGCATCGTCGTGTGGCTGGATAGTGCCAACCTTGTCTTCCTCAGAAAATCCCAGCACAGACAGAGGATTCCTCTTAATCCTCTTCGGCTCAGAGTTGAGGTCCTCGGCATCGGGATGCAGTACTGACATCACTCTGGTAGCGCAAGACCCAGTCCGACCTAGCGCAGCAAAGATAACATTGATCGTGCCCAATGGAGGTCTTATAGTGTTACTGCCTTGGTTGACTGAACCAGATTGTGTTCCTCGTTCGTTAGGCCGATCCATGAATTGCCTTAGTTTTCCCTCATTCACTAGTTGATCCAAGTAAATCCATAAATTCCTGCAATTTTTCGTAGTATGGCCTTTATCTTGATGATAATTGCAATATAGGTTCTGATTACGCTTCGTAGGGTCACCTATCATTCTGTTTGGCCACCGAAAGTACAGTTCTCGGCAAATCTTGTCCAACACTTGCTGCACCGGCTCACGAAACACAGCGTTCACTGTCTGGGGTGGGGCCGATCTAGTCTGACTAGTGAAATCCCTCCGCGGCCATTTGCTATTGTATCTCTCTGCCATGAAGTCCTTACTCTCCTGAAGGACAACCTTCATTTTCCCCTTGCTTTGCTGCTGATCTTCCTCAACCCTCTTATATTCGTCGATATGATCCATAAGCCGACGAACCGTTTTCACAGGCTTCTTGGTCAAGGATTTTCTTAGATCGTGTTCAATTGGAAGGCCGACCTTGAAGGTGTTGACCGCCACCGCATCAAAATCACCCTCAATCTCGTTAAATGCTTCCCAGTATCTATCCGAGTAGGTTTTCAACGTCTCGCCCTCTCTCATGGCCATGGATAGTAACGAGTTCAAAGGCCGAGGTACTCTGCTGCATGTAACAAAACGGGACCCAAATGCCATTGTGAGTTCCATGTAGGAATCAATGGAGTCCGCCTTTTAACCGTTGAACCCTCTCATCGCAACGGGTCCTAAGCTTGAGGGGAAGACCTTGCACATCAAAGTTTCATTCTGCGAGTAAACCGCCATGCGTTGATTAAAGTGGCTCACATGCTCCACTGGGTCTGTTTTGCCATTATAGATGGTGAAGTTCGGCTGCGTGAACTAACGGGGGAGTTTTCTTTTCTCAATACGACGTGTGAAAGGTGACTTGGAGAGTTGGTGCAGTGCTTTCCCCATGGCGTCACTGCCCAAGCCCCTGGGAAGGGATTTCTTGCTCGCCATATCATGGAGACTTCCTTCTTGGTACGAGAAGGTTTCGCTAGGAGGAGTTCCCGACCTCGGCTTATAGCCACTGCTCTGAGAGTCATCGGACGAATGGTCGGATATGGAAGGCATCCGTTTCCGCTTAGCCTGACGTAACTTTCTCTTCAGCTGGTCAATTTCCCTCTGCATGGCCTTAGTATTTGCTTCACTGGAGCCTCTGCTTTTGCCCTGTGGATGATTACCGGCAGTTCGCCCCTAGTGAACACTGCCTTCCCAGTCTTCCATATGCTCTAACTGTTGTAATGGATCCTCGTGCTAAGATCCTAAAGATTCTGCATGGTCTGGATTCAAATCCGCCATCACGTTATCTGCGCCAAGAACTCAAGGATTCCCACAGACGACGCCAATTATAGGAGCACAAATCAAACTAACCCAAAGTTAGACCAATGAACCAGCCCAATGAGCCCTGAACAATAAATTTATAGAGAGTGGATGTCTAATCTAGGTTTTCAAGACGATAGATAACACAAAAGTTGGATTGAATCATGTAATTCATGCACTGATCTTATACAAAGATGTAATATTAAGTTGTATACATTGGTGCCGAGGACAATTCTTCATGCCTCTTTTACAAATTCTCTCTCTCTCCCTTTCTCTAATTTTTCTCTCCCTTTTCCCAAAGATCCCCCTCTCTTTCTTCCTCTCTCGCCTTTTATAGGCCTGCATCCTCTTCTTCTTGCTTCCACGTATGGTCCAAATCCTCCTTTTGGATACTTGTCCCATCCATCCTTCTCACTAAAGTCTTTGGCGGTAAGAGTTAGGTTGAATTCCAGTGTTCAGGCGTCACTTCCTCATTAATGCGGCCAGAGAAGCAGGTGCAGAGCCTTAAATGCGGTGGTAGCAGCTTTTTCCTTGATATTCGCCTACCCCTCCCATGTATTCTTTACCCTCGTTTTCTTAACTCCAGCATCAAAGGTCTTCAGCATGGGCGCCGTTGAACTGCTAGATCATTCACATCGTCCTCGGCAACGCGTTGCCGAGGACTAGGTTGTCCTCGGACGTCATATTTCTTGGTGTTTTGGTCATGCATGACACCCCTCTTTATCACGTGACTTTGTAGGTTGGACTGATTATGTCCTCGGACCATTTCAAGATGTGGGGTTGGGCTTCTTTCATTGTGAGAGCTTTTGGGCCGGCCCACTATGTGTACTTCGGGCCCATTGGCACTACAACAATGATAGCATGTAGGTATATTAGGGATTAATAGCAAGATGGTGAGTCAAAGAATTTCTAAAGCTTTTGCTTGAATTTTCTTCTAGATCTAACCTTCGGTTTGTTTATGATGATTTCAGGTTTTAATATAACATTTTCTTCATGATTCTTTATTTTCTTTATCCATTTTTTTAGTTTAGTATGTTGTGTGCCTGAGATTGTCTATTGTTATTCTCTTTTTCTGATTATTTGATGCATGGTTGAATATAGTAAGATTATTGATATAAAATTTCAGATTTGTAGTTTTAATCATGTGCGAAGGCGTGGGAATATGTTAGCTTATTCCCTTGTTAGAAGAGCAGTTTCATCTGCAGATTGTGATGTGTGGGTAGAAGAACTATCTACGGAGTTAGAAAGTGTATTCCAAACTGATTTATCTTAATTTTATGATCTTACCTTTTTTCTAAAAAGAAAAAAAAAATTATGCTAAATGTGATTTAGGATATGGGAGAATGGCTTCGGTTAAAAATCTGACAAAATCGGGATATGGGACGGGTAAAAAAAAGTTAAATATTGATAGCAGTATAAAAAATATGGGTGATATATAGTATATTATTATTATATATAACCACTTTGCCCAAGAATGGTGTACATAGCGAATAAATTTTATAATATTAAAAGTAAAAATAAACTATAATACTGTATATAATTAATTAATTAAAATAAATATTAAACTTAGTTTAAATTACTTAAACTTTTGGTAATATCATTTCAATTGAAGTAGAACTTTAAATTTCTTAAAATTTAGGTAATAAATTAGTTTAATCTAAAATAGACTATTAGCATTAATTACCACAAAAAAAATCTCCGTTTAGGTCAATAGTGATATATATTGGTTTGTTTAGTGTTGGATTTTTTTTTTTGATAAACACCGTTGGATAAATAATATGTTATACCAAGGTATATTTGTTTTAGTTTACTAATCAATTATCGGCAAATTATTGGTTCTTTCCATGCTAAGAAAACATACGTTAATTTGCAAGTATATAAGCTCATTAATTATTAATAATATAGTTTATGGTAAACTAAACTCTATTCCCAGCGCTTTACTCTACATAAAACTCTATTACCTCTAAATTCAAAGAAATTTAAACTTTTATATCAACTAAAACTCTATTGCCAAAAGTTTGATTATTAAGATATTTTAATCTAAATTATATTATATTTTTAATAGTTTAGTCTACATAAAACTCTATTACAAACTTTCAATAGATTTAAAATTCTATTTCAACTAAAATCCTATTAACAAAATTCAAGAACTCATAATTTTATATGTATATATATTACATAAGGTAATTTTTTTTTTTTAATGTGGTTAATTAATTATTTATGTAGTTCCAATTAATTTAAATATAATTTTTAATCAAACTATACATCGTACATGCATGATGCTAGTTCACATCTAAGGCTCTAAACATTGAAAAATATTATTCATAAAAAAGCCACAACAAAATCCTTATATCTAAAAAAAAGTTCTAAACATCCATAAATATTATTCATGAGAAATCCTCCACAAAATCTAAATATCTAAAATAAAATGTCTTTGCAAGATCTAACTTTCCATAGATCATAGAAACTACACTACCTAAAAAGAAAAACTAGGGGGGTTCCAGTTAGCTCAACTGGTAAAGTCTCTGATGATTAAAAAAGAGATCTGAGGTTTAATCTCCGCTTACATAAAAAACTGATTGATGTCTTGGTCTAATGACAAATAACGCTTATCAAAAGCAGACGCCATAGGTTAAAACTCTCTCTCTCAAAAAAAAAAAAAAAAAAAAGCGCTTATCAGAAGCGGACGCCATAGGTTGAAACACTCTCTCTCTCTCTCTCTCTCTCTCTCTCTCAAAAAAAAAAACTAGAATTTGAGACACTAAATTAAACCTATTAGGCTTGCCTAATACTTTGAGAAGCTGCTGCTATGTGCTTTGCTTGTCATCACTATTATTATTAGCCTCTGCACTTCTAACAACAACGAGAGCCAGACAAAGTTGATCATCTTTCTCAAGCCGGAATGACCAAATTTGTAGCACATCGTCTTCCTTAAGCTTATTAGCCATGACAATATCATTCCAATTTTTCTTCAACACATACATTGAACTTTTACTACCTGAAGCCTTTTTCATGTCCCATTGCCTTAAAAATGCCTTGTTGAATGTACCCGATGGCTCGATGAATGGAACTTCTAATTCCATTTGGTGTTGATCAAGATCTTGTTTCTCTTCCTCTCTCAAAAATTTTGCTCTAATTTGGCCTAGAGGCATTGATAAACGGTTCTCCATTTTTGCTATGTCAGTTCGGTATAGTGCCTTTTGTATCAGCAACAACTCTTCAAACCCATTCACTGCCTTGATAAAATTCTTGTATTCAGAAGGCAAATTTAGTTCAATTGGCACACCTAACTTTGACCTCTTGTTCTTTCTATTATTGGGTTTTTTCCTCAATCTTTGATGAACAATCCCCATCAAATTTACTTCTCTTTGCATTGATCATCTTTCTTTGGGCTTTTATGGCAATACCCATTATTTTTTCTCCCTCAAAACCCTTTTCTCTTTGACAAAACAAGAAGTCAGGACTCATGGGATTTTCCTCTTTCATTGCATGAAATCCCCCATCAAATTTAGTCATAGGTCGATGCCTTTTTATTTCATTCATCTTTCTTATGGCTTCTATGGTAGAACCCATTAATTTTTCTCTCTCAAAACCCTCTTCTTTGCATAACAACGAATCAGTCATGGCTTTCTTCAAAGCCTATCTCTCAACAATCTTTCTTGTTTAGACAACACAATTGTTTCACAACTCTTAGTGATACTCTTGAATGAAGAACCCATTAGAGTGAGCTTTTCTTGTTCTGTTGTAGTCACATGATCATAGTCTTGTCTAGTATTGATCTCATGAACTTGAGTAGCAGAACCAAACATTTTTCCTATATCAACTATGGGTTTCCTCAAAGCCTTTTCTTTCTCTTGTTTAGGCTGTGAAGCACAACCCTCAATGATGTTAGAAGAAAGACCTCGTTTAAGCTTTTCTTCTTCATATCTCTCAGCAGCAACACTTGAAAGCACAAGCAGTCTTTTAGGTGAAACCCTAAAAATCTCGGAATCTTTGAGACCCTCAAAATCTTTGAGAGTCAACTTGGACTTCATGTTTAGACAACACAATTGTTTCACACAAGCATTTAAGTTAAAACTCTATTGCAAAACCCCATTAGATTTGAAATTCAATTTCAACTCAAATTCTATTAAACAAAAATTTCAAAGTACTCATAATTTTATGTTGAAAAGTGATTTAATATATGTACATATATTATGCATCGTAATTTTTTTTTTAAATGTGGCTCTGATTATTTATATAGTTTTAATTTATTTTCATAAAATTTTTAATTAAACCATACATCATACATGACTTTTGAATCAGCAACAACTCTCCAAATCTAAAGGCCTTGTAGTTGAATTAGCACCTCCTCATATACAAAGTGTTTGAGAGTCTAGGAAAAAAAAAGTTCGAGCTGCGGAGTCAGCAGCATATGGTAATTATTCCTCAAAAAAAAAAAAAAAAAAAAAAATCCATTCTTGTATTCAAAAGGCAGGTTTTATTCAATTGGCACATCTAACTTTGACCTCTTGTTCTTTCACATCAAATTATAATTGGCCGCAATCATTACACCTAATCCACATAAAAAAAGTAGACGTAGAAGGAATGGTTTGAAATGGCTAATACTTGTTATGAACCACTGTAATTAACTTGATTTAATAATTAATGGCAGGCTCCTTTTGTAGTCAAATCTGTCTATATTAAGATGTATCACAATCTTATGGCCATTCTCCACTTTTTGCAGTGAAAATAAATATGAGAAAGGGGAAAAGATGATTGATTTGAATGTAACAAAAATCCATGAAAATCCAAATCCAACTTTAAAATTTAAAAAAAAAAAAAAAAAAAAATTGCCAATGTGTTAACTGTCATATATACATGTACACCCAAAGAAAAGCAGGAGAAAAAAAATTTGAGAAAGGGATAACTATCATAGTAGGGTGGATACACATAACATACAAGTGCAGACAATTTATTCGATTTTTTTTTTTTCTTTTCTAGACAATTTATTGACTTTATAACACACAAGTTATACAATCAGAAACTTAAGCTACTGAAAATTTGGAATGGATTTATTTGCTCCTTACTTAACTGGTTGCATCTGTACAGCTCCTCCCCATTGATTAAAAGGTTCTTTTCTTCTTCTTTCTTCATACAATATACATGTCCGGATGAGCCTGCACATCCACAAAGGCAAGTTATCATAAGTATACAATCAATCTTTAATAAGACTTTACTTTTTTTTTTTTATCCCTCCTATATTAAAAGCAAGCAATGTCATATCAAGGATATATTTTTATTAGATGCCTATTCTTTTAAAGCTTTCATGTGAGGCTCAAAATAAGCTTCCAACAAACCAGTTCCACCCCGCTAAAAGTGATCAGACTAATGTAGCAGGCTTCTTAGTTCTTGCATTACAAATAGGTTTCTTCATCATCACACAGGTCTGAGCCAAAGTTTTGCTTGCTTTTAAATAAACAAAGGGTCTGAGCCGAAGTATTTATCTACTATTTCCTATTAAATCAAGATAAAGTGACTTTTTCCATTAAAAAGCTGCTGCCACTTGGATGATGAATATGACTTTTTCTTAATAATCAGTCATTTAAGATGACAAAGACCCTTGAATATCTCTATCCTAAACATCCATTTTTGGAACAACTTCATAATCAAAAATTAAAAATAAAATACTGTGTTTGAAATTCAGTGCAGAGGTTACCGACAGTCTAATTCCAAAATTTAAACAAACAAAACACTTAATAATAGTACTTTTTTTTTAATTGCTGGTCATGCTGATTCAGTGCTCTTGCAGTCTTGCACAACATGATACATAATCTATATATTATAACAATAGGCCCTAGAAGATTGTGATACCTACCATGTGGACAATATCACCAATTTGTGTGTTTTACTCCTGAGAAAAGCCTAACCATTTGAGACAGTTGTTTGGGGGCTTCTCTCTCTATCGCTCAATTGAATTAGTTTTCCTAGTCACAGGCCAAAAACATATGAACCAGAATTTCCATCTCTCTCTGTATTGGAAATCAATTTTTTCTCTAAATATTTTTTATGATTGCCATAATTTGTACCACTTTAACAAATTTAAGTTCTATAGAAATAAATACTAACATAAAAAAGAAAACTCACCCTAGATGCCAGTAGAAAAAACTGTTACATCAATCCTCATCCTCAGGTTGAGATCCATTAATAAATATTGACTCTCCTTCCACTGGATGTGGTGATGCGCCTAGAACCAAAGAAGAAAAAGCACTGTAAGCAACATTATATAATATATCCACGGCTTTTTTTCTTTCTTTTTTTGGGATAAAAGATTAGAACATTATATCTACAGCTTGATCATGCTAAGATTTGATTTTTGTAGATTGAAGTTGCAATGAAACTTTCAACCCTCAGAATTTTCTAGACTAGTACTAAAATCACTGTGATTATAACAAATGCAGGTTAGATATCTTCCAATGTAGAAGAAAATCTAGACTAGTACTAACATCGCCGTGATTTATACCGAGCACCAATTAAATACCTTAAAAATATGAATATTCTCAACAACATTAAACAGCCATGTGTAACCAACGCCAACTAATGGCATAGAATGATGTTTAAGATAAGTGAAACCCACGTCCCTACCCAAAATGAAATTAAGGTCAA
Source organism: Castanopsis chinensis (assembly GCA_032878915.1). Classification (NCBI taxonomy): domain Eukaryota; kingdom Viridiplantae; phylum Streptophyta; class Magnoliopsida; order Fagales; family Fagaceae; genus Castanopsis; species Castanopsis chinensis. The sequence continues at coordinate 1,262,357 of JAVQMG010000080.1, read as the reverse complement.
TGCAAGCCCCTACCCAAAAAAAAACACTTGTCAATACACAGATTGAAAATACCTGGAGACTTATAAAAGCACATATAAAATAGGTTAGAAATTGTTCAACGCTAAATGTTTCTATCACTTCTATAGCTTCTATTATCAAGAGCTTTTGGCACTCCTAGAACATGGGACAGAACTTTTCAGAAACAAAATTCAACATCAAAAAATTTCATGAGACATGAATAATGAAGAACCAGAAAACAGCCAAAACTGAAATTTCAAGGCATCTAGGTTCATCTAGCAAGCACCTTACAATTCAACTATCAGAAATTTGAAGGAATTATACACGTGTTGACTGTCAAGTGACCATGGAGAAAGAATATTTATCACACAGAGAGAGAGAGAGAGAGAGAGAGAGAGAGAGAGAGAGAGAGAGAGAGAGAGCATATATGAAAAACACTTCGTACTTTGTAGGAAAAATCAAGCATAATAACCCCTGGTCATAAGCAGATGGGTCTTTTGGTTGAATTGGGTTGCATGAGAATGCTTCTACCAGACTAAGAAGTCAGAACAATTCAATTTTTTTCTAATTTCCTGTCAAAAATTCCAAAAAACGAAATGATCTGTCAATGGATATCCTTTTTACATACAACAACAAAAAACAAAGTCTTTCATAATTTTGGGGTCCACTATGGATCCTCAACTAGAACCTCAACATATTAGTTAGGGGCTGGTCATATGTATTCTTTGCCTCCATTCTACCATCTAAAGGCATTTTCTCTATTACTCTCTCAATTGACATGTCATTTTTTATTACTTCTACTAATGTGATTTTTGGTCTTCCTCTACCTTTTTCCTTTCCCTCAACTTGGATAAACTCACTCTTTCTTATTGGTGCATTAGTTACTCTCATCTACACATGACCAAATCATTTTGACTCTCCCTCATCTTTTCATCAATAGGGGTGGGGAAGCAAGGGTCAAGGTTAAAGCCTCCAGGAGAGAACTTCACACACATATACACTAAAATTAGTTTAGAGTAGGATATTTATCTCAGATCAAAAATAATCTTTAAAAGTCATAATTATATAAATTTTGACTCAAAAATGATCTTAAAATTCCTTTTTCCAATCGAAGAGCATTTAGAAGCCCAAAGTCCTAGCTTGAGTAGCATTCTTTGTATGGACAGCAGCATTAGGGAAAATCTTAACAATGGAGAATATGAGTAAGTGCAATATTGTTGTTGTTGATTGGTGCTGTATGTACATGAGAATAACAGTAAAGGTACAGACCATTTGCTTCTTTGTTGTGATATTGCTACAAAATCTTAGGGCCTTAGGCTATTGCATTTTTCCTATTTGGGGTCCAGTGAGATGTTCCTAAAAGTGTGATTGATTTATTGGCGTGTTGGATATGGAATGCAATTCCTCTTTGCCTTGTGTGGTGTATTTGGAGGAATATATTCCAGAATCTTCAAAAAGTGTGAGAGATCACTTTTTGAAAGATATTGTTTCTACAATCATTATCTGAGTGAAAGTCTGCCAACATAAAGCTTTCTTTCACTAACTTACTCGAGCTTATAGATCCTTGTAATTTTAAGTGACATTTGTAGGTGTAACACTTCCCATGTATTTAGGTTACACCCCTTTTGCATCTATTAATGAAATTGTCTGCTTATCTGAACTGCTTATCAGAAAAAATATATGACACTTTTTTATTGTCCTATAAATCATGCATCACTAGAAAAAATTGGCACAGATTTTAACCAAGACACTCATCAAATGTAAAAATGTTAATCAGTATCACTTCCTAAACAACAAAAACAAGCAAAATGTTTACTTTTTTCCGGTTCAATCAGATCCTGATAATCACTATATGGATAAGATAAGACCACAAACAAAAAAAAAAGTAACCATTTTCTTAATTTATAATGAGTATTTCACACACAAAAAGTTAATTCCACTGACTGCAGACAAATACCTATCTAAACAATCAGGAACCAACAAAGATCAAAATAAAAGAAAACAAAACCAGAAAGCGAAACAGAATAAAAACTAGAAAAATACCAGCTTTGTTAATTAAGACTCTTATACCATAGTCACTACATAAGTATGACATTTTGACAGAATTTCACATACAAATAGCCAACTTCACTAGCTGCAGATAATACGTATCAATCTAAAAATCAGAACCCAACAAAGATTAATTAAAAGCAAACCAACCCAGAAAGCCAAACAAAAGAAAAACTAAAAACCATAACTGCCTTTTTAATTAAGACTAAGTATCAAATATACAGAGGATTCGTCATAAAAATGGTTAATTTCACTAAAAACACACAAACACAAAGATAAACAATGAAATCCGATAAAAATAAATGGCATCCAGATAAGCATTATCACAATTTTTTATAGGTGAAATTGCTTGGAAATGATACGATGAGAATTTCACATACAATACAAACTAGCTGCAGTTAAGTACCTATCTGAACAATCAGAACCCAACAAAGATTAAGTAAAAGCAAACCAACCCAGAAAGACCCTCATATTTGCCATATACAGAGGATTTCTCATTAAAAATGGCTAATTTAACTAAAAACACACAAATACAAAGATAAACTATGAGAAATCAACAAAAATAAAAGGCACCCAGATGAGAAAAAAGTGCAAAGCAACAATAAAAACAACCGCTTTCTTAATCAGACTCTCACATCAAGTATCAAATATACAGAGGACATCTCATAAAAACGGCTAATTTAACTACAAACAATGAAAACCCAACAAAAATAAAAGTCACCCAGATGAGAAAAAAGAGCAAGTATCTGAAAATAATGGCTAATTTCGCTGAAAACAAGGAAAACCCAACAAAAATAGAAGGCACCCAGATGAGAAAAGCATCAAAATATACAGAGGATATCTCATAAAAATGGCTAACCTAGCTAAAAACAAGGAAAACCCAACAAAAAAAAAAAAAAAGAAAGGCACCCAGATGAGAAAAAAAAAAGAAGCAAACAAACCATTGATGAAGTAAGAGGAAGAAGGCCAGCCGCGTTGGGAAGCGGCGGTGGAAATGGCGGTGGGAGAGGTGGGGCCGCCGACGACGACAGAGGAGGAAGACGAAGAGGCAAACGACACGTCGTTTTGCTTAGCAAAGTGGTGGACCAAGTGGTTGAGGCCGTGCGGAGGCGGCGGGACCCAGTAGGAGGAGCCCGGGAGGAAAGGGAGCCAGTCGGGTGCGGAGCGGCGCACGATTATGCGGTGGATTGCGTCCTCGAGCTTGCGAAGCAGAGGATCTGAGGAAGGAGATGAAGATGATGATGCAGAGTCGGCTGCGGCGGCGGGGTTGGGAGGTGGGAGGGGTTTGGAGGATTGGGTTCGGAGAGTGAGGAGGCGAGAGCTTGTGGAGAGACGAGGGAGGTGGTGGTGGTGTTGAGTTATGGAAGAGAATGATCTTGCCATGCTCATACTCTGTTTTTTTCTCTCTCTCTCTATCTCTCTGTTTTTCTCTCTGTTTTTTTCTCTCTCTCGAACTCCCTCGTCTCTCTAATTAACAAGAGACGGTAATTACAAATGGGGGAATTGGAAAAGTGTTTGTTTTTAGAGAGAGAGAGAGAGAGAGAGAGTGTGTGAATTGGATGTGCGAAGTGGAATTGTGGATAGGTGAAGAGTTGTGTTTGTGTTTGTGTTGTGTTGCGTTGCGTTGCGTGTGATGCTTTTTTTGGGGGAATAGGGGATGATGGGGTGTGAGTTTTTTATCTTGTCAATGGATGGATTAGATCTATGGGAGGATTTTTAGTGGTAAATAATTGACTCTTGACTTTGTTTAAAATGGGGATTGATTATAATGATAGATATCTCTATTATTTTGGTAATGCAAAATTTGGATCATGTTCGATGTCTTGAATAAGTAATGAAATATTTTTTTAAACACTTCAACACATGACTTGGACCAAGAAGATCAAAGGTTGTGAGAAAAAGGGATTTTTTTTTTTTTTTAAATTAAGTGTGAAATGGGAGATTTGAGGGTTTGATGGGAATGAGTGAGAATAAAAGAATAAAAATATATTGGATCTTATTAGGTCGTTTTGTAGACGTGTAAAAATATATTGGATCATATATATGCATCATTCTTGTTGTTGATATACTAGTCTCATCACATGCGCTTCGCGAGTGCGATGAGCCTTTTTTTAGTCAAAAAAAAACTTTGTTTTTATTTTATATATATAATTTTTATTTTGAGAATCTAATTTATAAGTGAATAAAACAATTTAAAAATTAATAGGAGAATTGTTCTATTTTTTAGACAATGTTTTAGTGAAAATTAAAGTTACTTTTCTACCAAATTATCCTTAGTTTTATCTTTTAGTTTTATCTCTACCTAAATAGATAAAGCCCCTTAAATAGTAATATAGATACTAGGTGATTATGATAATAGTAGTCGACATAAAAATAAATAAACACAACATCGTAAATATTTTCTAAACTATAACAAAAATGAAAAAAAAAATGGTGGATTGTATGTCACGATTCTGTTGTAACAATGATTGATTTTAGTATGCCAAAAACTTCTCAAATGACTCGCACAGAAACCAGATGCTATGCTGCATGAGTTATATCTTGTGTGTGTATCAGATAGAGCAATCTTAACAGAGTACAGAAAGATGATAAGAACAGATGGTTGCAGAGATCTTGGCAATTCCCATATGCAGTCTTTGGTGATGTTAACACTTATTTTTGGATACCATAGCCGAAGTCCAAAACCATATCAGATAGGTACAAGTATAGAATCAGTAAACTCGGAAATACAAAAATAAGATAAGTTAAAAAAGGGATTCGGTAGGAACCGTAGGATGCCAATGGAGTTGAGTGAGTGAGCAAGGGATCCGGATCCTCTCCATTTCAAAGTGAAATGGAGAGGCTCCAGTTTACGGTGGAAATTTGTTTGAACATCATCAACGCTCAAAATTCTACCACGACATTTAAAATGTAAAAAACTTAACCCAACCTCTTGTTAAACCAAGGTAACTCAGCGCCGACGCTTCTCTCATCTAAAATTTCAAAAAATTAAACTCTCACCCTCAAGAACAAAGACCTCTCTCCATCCCACGGTCCTTACAGTCGCCGTCGCTCCTCATCTCAGCGTTGCATCTTCCGTCGCTCCTCATCACTTTAGCCACCACATCGGCGGCGGATTTCAAGTGCACCACCACCGCCCCCATTGAAGGAGAGAAGAAGCCACAATCGGAGGTGGTGGTTGCGGTGAGCCAGCCTTGCCGATTTGGTTCAGACCCAAATTAGTGAAGGTTAGGGTTTGGGTTTGGGAAAATCGGGAAAGAGAGAAGTTAATGCTCAATCTCCATGGCTACCACTAGCAGCCACCGTGTTCCGCTCCACCAATTCTGGCCGTGGTTCCGGTAAAGTTCCTCTATCTCCCTCGTTGATTTTTCCTTCTTTTAATTTTCTCAAAAAAAAAAAATTTTTTTAATTTTATTTATTGTATTAGGATTTCGTTTTCTTTTGATAAAGAAATTCATTTATGTGAACACAAATTCCATAGATAATCTCACACACTTCTGATTCTACATTAATAAGCTTGATATAAAGCAAAAGTCAACCATTTTCAAAAACTACAAAAATATGCCAACTAATACCCTTCCAAGATGTAGCCAGGCAACTTCATAACCAGCACCAAAGTTTACTATTGAGATGGTTGACGCAAGAAGCCAGCCTACAGTCTTCTACCTCTTCTACCACCCTTCCTTCGAGTGCTGTCACTAGGGATGGGAGTCACATCCTCTGTGAACATAAAACACAATGTAAGATTCAAGGCCATGTTATGATTCCTAAGAGTTTTAAAAAATTATGTTTTCCTGGGATGGACATTTATAGCCCAATCCAAGAATTTCTCTGAAAGCTGAAGTAAGGCAGATGCCCATCCAGACAAAAACAGAACTGGTAAAACCAATGCAGGACTTGGATAAAACAAGCCCAAATTGGAATTAATCTAAAAAAATTCATCCTCAATTGCAATAATTTTTGCAAAATCCTTATACCAGAAACTTTCAAGATGTCCACATCTTGAAATTTGTGTTATTGCAATAATTTTTTCCCTGTTGTAAATACTGAATTGTTCATGGTTGATGCATTGTTTCTTTTTTATTCTACTAGTGATGGGTGCATTGTTCTTTTAAATGTCACTGTCAAGTGTGCCTTGTAAAAGTGCAATGTTGGCATGCTTTGACTTGAAATGTTACTATTTGCTAATCTTGGTCCCATATTCTGTTTAGGGTAAAAATTATGGACAATATGGACAAAGTGATGGGTGCATTGTTCTTTTTTCTTGCATATGATTAATGATGCCATATACAAACAATATTGAAAAACAAGTAACAATAATTTTGTGTATCATGGTGCAAGGCTTTGAGTAACAATTGATTGCAAGCCAGAAAATGGACACTTAAAAGACAAGAAGGGTAGGGAAACTCGATGAAGAAGGAAAGTTCAAAGTGTCTATTCATCGTAAGATTGTAAAAGATGGCAAACTAAATGAAAAATGTTATGCACAGCTTCACAATGCATCAGCTGCACCATGCCCTGCACATAATGGCCTAGAGTCTTCAAAAGTAGTATTCAAGTCCAAAGCCAAAGGAAAATACACGTTTGGGTTGGCTGGTAAACTCAAGTTCTCCCCTGTGACATGCACTTCAGCTTTCTTGTGGCCTCACAATAAGTACCCACCACTAATCAAGAAGCAAGAGGTGGAATGTATAGTCAAGCAATAAGCACACCAATTGTAGAAGTTTCATGTTATTTTAATCGAAGTGTTTATTTTAATGGAATCTTTGTTATGTGATCAAAGTGTACATTTTAATAAAAATTTTTCATTTTTTTTATTAAATTCTCTTATTGTGGGTTGTTAGTTGGTTGGGCCAAGGTGTGTAACGTTGGTTACGTGGAGTGCTTATAAGGAGAGAAAAAGGATTGTAAAACTCATGCAGATAAGGATTGTAAAACTCATGCAAAAGAAAAATTGACACACCAATTAACATGCATACAGCTCAAAACTTGGCTTATTTATATAAATGTTTTCCCTAAACAGCAACACTTATATATAAAAACAACTCTAGCCTAGCATAACAATTATGCAGAAAAACATAATTATGCAGAATGTGCAATACCAGACCTATGCAGTAATAATAACAGTAATTATGCAGTAACAGTAACAGTAATTATGCAGTAATTATGTAGAAACAGTAACAATTTCTGCAGCAACATATAATTATGCAGAAATTAACACCTTGCAGAGATACATCAAACATGCAGATTAAGCATTCTTTCCAAATAATAAAAAATCAAAACATTTGAATGTGACTAAGTTTTGAACCATCAAAACTCTAGTCCTAAACTAGGAAAATTACAAAACAAGAGCACTTAATCTCAACATGTGTCATAGATTATAAAACATGATCCTAAACTAGAAAAATGCTTGACTTTATGAACCATCAGATTCCATTTACTTGTAATACTTTCTTGAGTCAAGGGACCTCCACTTGCAACACTTCCTTGAGTCAAGAGACCTCCTGCACAATTAATTTTGTCATTGGAGCCTACAACACTTGATGTACTCTCTAAATGTGATGCTAATGCAACACTTGCTGATGAGCCTCCCTGATGTGCTGCAGAACTTATAGAAGCTCGTATCAAACGTTATTACATCACCACATCACCGAAGTGGCTATAGTCAATGATCATTCTTGCATCAACCCAAAAAATATTAGTAATCAACTCTTCATAGTCCAATTGAGTAGCGAAATAATATGAAAGATTTTCCTTAAGTTGACGACTGAAATATCTTCCCAAACTAGCAGCTGCCCCATGCTCCATGTCTCTCTGTCGCTTAGTGCGTAAGTAGTTTTTATGATCTTGCTTGGTAAAATCAAGATTATCATATCCACCAACTTGCTTACTAAGAAGCTCATAAGATTGCTTTAATCTTAATCCCGATTCATGTGCCAAATCAATTTCAATAGCATGAGTTGCAGCCATATTCCGTTGTGATGGCATCATGTGCACAGTTAATGGAAGGTGGAGATAGTGATTATGCTCAGCAATAAATTTACTCACCACATATTTTTTACTATCTCGATTAAGTACAATAACCAAACGTGTTTCACAACCACATCTTGTTTCTGCTTGTGGATTCTTTACATTCTGATCTTTCTTGTCTTTGCCTTGAACTCCCTCCTTTGCGCACACAAATCTCCTTGAAGTAACCACTCCAGTCCTTTTACATTTATTTACATACTCTTTTCTAATACTAAAACCTACCTTTCTGCCATATTCATTATAAAAACCATATGCAATCTCATCCGCTTCAAACTCCATCCCTTTAAATGGGGTAGATTCCATGGGCACATTAGAAGGAACATGTATTCCCATCATTATCCCTAGAAAAAATTGAACATAAATTTATTATAACTTTCACCTATCATTTGTTTTCAAAACAGAGATGATGTAAAAAAAATGAGGATGTAATGAATGATCAACAAATTAATGAGGATGTACCTTATATGAGAGAAATGTTATATATCTTTGTTACTAAACATAAAAATTCAAGATGACCAAGCATGATTTCAACTCAACTCACTCAAAGGCCAGTCAATTTAAACATGACAGTAATAAACATGTTCTTTAAAATCTTGCATCCATAATATGCCATCAAGAATCATTATAAAGGAATCTTCTTATTATGATTAAAGAACTTATTTATTATGAGATTTTTTTTTTCAAAAGAGAAATTTATTAATTGAAATATCTAAACCTTGAGATCAACACCACAACAGTATCCTTTTGATGTATCCTTTTGATCACCTCTCTATATATGTCCATAATCCACATTAAGCATACAAGTTATCATTTTTTAATTTCACATAAACTCATCATTGATACTATTTTCTTATGAACCGATTATAATAGACTATATTAACAGCTGTGGAAATATTTATATTTTTAAATTGTGCCACTAAACTTATTGATTACACTATGAATTAGGATCATGTGTGTAAGGATTTTAGTGTTGATCCATTCCATAACATTTTATGGTAATAAATTCAAATTTATTGATGTAATCTTATCCGTTTGAAAATCTAGTTAGTTTTTTAGTTTATACTTTCCTAATCTACTTTCCAAAGTGGTTTCTCCATTAAAGATATTCTTCTTTGATTTTCCACTTCGTCACCAAATGTTATGTCATGCTTAATTGTGCTTTTTATATTACTTATTGATTTGTTAATTGCTTAACTATAGTGAAAAATTAATTGTCTGAGTGGATCACTTCACCAATATAGTTTGATAATTTTTGTCATTAATTCACATTGGGATCACTTCACCAGAATTAATTCACATTGCTCATTAATTCAGTATGGGTTTGGATTAACTTTTTTTTTTTTTTTTTTGATAAACTTCAATTCATTGAGAAAAAAAAAAAGCTAAGAACAAGGAGGGGCCTCTTCCATACAAACTTTGGCAAGGCAAAGAGGAAGGTTGGCCGAATTACAAAAACAAGACAAATTAGAAGAAAGGGCAAACTTAGCTGCAGTATGAGCAGCATTATTACAGCTTCTATAGACCCACTGAAAACTACAAGCGACAAAACTAAAAGCTAAATCACGAATATCTACAACAAAATGGGAAATAGCCGAAGCAAAGCATAGTTCCTTGCAACAACTTCTTCAAAGCAGACTTGGGAATCCCCTTCAAAAAGCACGACTCCAAGAAATTGATTGGTTTATTAACTTGTAAATTTAATAAACCAATAAATTTATTTACATACTCTTTTCTGTTATTCAAATCTCCTTGGATTAACTTGTTTCTAACTTTCTATTGGTTTATTAATTAATTTATTAATGTACTGGTTTTGAAGATTTATTTTCTTTCATTGATATTATTATACTTTTTAACAACTTTTAGCAGCTAGATGAGAAAAATTTTTAGAAGAAAAAAAAAAAAAAAAAAAAAAAAAAAAAACCAGCACTAGCTTCGTAGAGTTCATTCAACAAAAATATATTCCTAAAAATGGAAAATGCAGAAAAATACTCCAAGAATCATCCAACCATTATAAAGATTCAATCTTTATCTCAAAAAATTAAAAATAAAATGCAAAAAAATGATCAAACGTCAAATAAGATAAGCTTTACAGATATACCTCTGTTTTGGCAAGATAGAAACAAAACTGTCTTTGAACTTGTTCTCTGATCCCCTCCGTGAAGCTTTTTTTTTTTTTTTTGGGTTAAAATCTGTGAAGCTTTGAACTGTTTCACGTTTCCCTCCTAAAAAGCTTTGAACAAGAAACACTTCTATTTTACTTGTTCTCTAAACCTTTTGTGAAGCTTTTTTTTTTGTTAAAATTTGTGCAACTTTGAACATCAGAGATAGGCTGATAACCCCTGTTTCACTTTTCCCTCCCAAAAGGTATTTTTTGTTTTCAGTAGATTTTGTCCGGTTGAGTTAAACAACCCTCCCAGTTAAGTGCTTAACCCCAATTAAAGTGCGTGTTTCCCTTTTAAATGAGGTGGCTGATTCAAACACATCTCCACCGTAAACTGAAGCCTCTCCATTTCACTTTGAAATGGAGAGGATCCAAATCCGTGAGCAAGAGGCTTCAACTGCTAATCTTCTCTGGTTCAGGTGAGGCACATTACAGGTAAAGCAATGTTAAGAAAAGGTGCACTACTCTTATCTCTTAAAAGAGCACAATGTTAGCAAATTTGTTTTACTAATTTTATGCGAATGTTTTGTCAAGCATGGAAAGAAACCAATAATTTTCCAGATAATCAATTTGTAAATAAAACAATTGATAACTTGGTAACAATTTCCACTGGCAGGAAAAAAGAAAACATTCTGGTGCATTATGAAATTCATCAGGACAATTCACCAAGAAAAATGAACTTTAACCCATTTCCACTGTAATTCTCTCTACAAAGAACGAAGAGCGTGTAACATCAGTCACAAAAAGGAATACACTAGCTGTTCTTTGTTGAATCGGTATATATTAATACTAAATATATATCACTGTGGAATTGAGGCCCAAGATAACACTGGGGAGTGCACTTGCAGGTATAAAAATTCTTGTGGTATATCACAAACCACGCACTGCTTATGAATATGAAGCCTGACATTAAGGACAATGCTGACAACATATCAAATACTTGGGAAAGAGAAAAAACCAATTGGCCACTTCAATATTCACACGCCACATCTGAAATGATACCAGCAACAGGGAACCCAAATCCTGAAAAGAAAGACAGGATTGTAGAGATTAGAGACTGATTCCAATGAAACTTCAAATTCATGGAGCACATGTGCATAGAGTGCATCCAAAAGTTACAAAACAGTCCACAGAGTGATATTGGTTTAATACAACAAGAAATGTACACTTCACTCTAAAGTATCACCAGCCACAGCACAACAAACCCTGAAAATAAAAATAATTCTTGAACTTTAGACTTCCTAATGACACAGTTTGTTGGGACATAAATGCAGAAAAGGCATCTAAAAGTTTACAAACATTGGGCAACAAGAGCAGCTATCATAGTAAGCCCTTGTATACGGCAACAAATTTACAATGGAAGGTTATGCAAACATATGTGCATCAAAGCATGTGTGTGTACGTGTTCATTTGCACGTCATTTAAAAAAGAAACTGCTTAAAATATTCAGATTTTCTAATTTGAAGCATTTTTCATCTTATATCCTTTTCTTCTTCATGGGATTGAAATGGAGGCTTTCAGTAAATCAAAGTAAAATGTGAAAAGAAATTTAATGTGCTGTCATATCTTCTGAATTCTTAATCACTCAGACAAACCTCAAGACACTCACAAAAGCAAAGTTCTTTGTTTTGCATTTTGTTCCCCGCTTTGAGAAAGTAGAGTCAATTATAGAGACATGAACAGAATATACATGCAAAATCAAACTCACAACAGCTTGAAAAATGAGATGGCAAATGCAACTTGAAAAAAAGGGGTGTTTTGGGGTTGGGGGGGGGGGAGGAGAGGGAAGTGGCGGGTAGAAAATCTTTGATGAGGAGGAGAAAGTAATGGGTAGCAAGAGAGATTAATATGAGGTATACTGAAGATAAAGTTGCTTACCAGAAAATCAGTGGGACATGTAGACTTCCAAATTAATAAAGGCCCAACATCCTGAGCTCTGTAACATGACTGGGGTCAAGTTCCGGGACATTCTTATTATCTTCTCGGTCTTCGACCACATACTCCTTGTATTAAGACATTATCAAAAACCATCAGCAGAAATGACATATTAATGGTGTAATCACTGTAATGCATTAAGATGAAGTTTTCAGTTAAACTTTGTAAAGGAGTATTGCTCATTTGAAAAATTAATATGAATAAGATCTACATCTTAAAATCACAGTTTTTGAAGATCAAAGGGTATGCATGTTTTACAGTCTTACAGATTCATGAGACTTCCACAAGTTATTCCAGTGCTGCTAAACTGTAAAATCAGAAACTCAGCTAACCTCACTATGGAAGCCAAGCAAATGCCTTGACTGCTAGCATATTTCTAACGCCTTGTTCCCAAATTGCTTCAAAAACATTTGGTTCAATTTGCCAGATTATTATCATTATTAAAGACTATGGGCCTACTCAGCACTAAACTTAAGTTAGTGAATTAAAACATTCAGCCATCACATCCCACAGTAGTATCTCAAACCTTTTTTTTTTAAGTAATAAAAATAAATTAAAAAGAAGAAGGGTGTCGCCTGAGTATACAAGAGGTATACATTAGGGACAAAAACAAATCAAGTGCATAAAGTACAAAAGTCTATGAAACCATGGATTGAAGAAAAAGAACGAAAGCCTAACAATGCAACCCAATCTAGAAGAGTCTTAAGGAAGAAGAATTTAAGATCTGAAATTGATCTCTCTAAATCCTCAAAATGCCAGTTATTCCTCTCCCGCCAAATGCACCACATCAAACAATGGGGCATAGCCATCCAAATAGTAGCATTCCGATGCCTCCCAAACTTTCCTACTAGCAAGCCAACAGCTCCAACACCGTTTTTGGCATAACCCAGTGAATACCAAACAAAGTAAACACCATAGACCACAAATCAAAAGCAAGAGGGCAATGGATAAGGAAGTGGTCTACTGATTCCCTACTTCTTTTACACATACAACACCAATCTCAAACCTTAGTTGTTATGAAATCATTTAACGATTTGGAGCAAACATTGTCATGCATAAACTAGGAGACCTAGTATAACCAACCAACAAAAATAGTATAAATTATTGTTCTTCAGGACTGTATTTTAATTTAAATGGGAAAATTAGTAGTCCACTGTCCATCCAAGCCAACACCATGAAAGAACATTTTACTGAGAGACCCTAACATGTTACTCCCAAATATTATTCTCTCCTTACCACCCAACAACTAAATACGTAAATTTAAAAAAAAAAAAAAAAGGGGGTTTTGGGGGGGGGGGGGGGAGGGCAGAGATCAAACTCACTATAAAAAATTGGAGGATCTGTCAACAGCTTAATGGATCTTGGACCTCTAGTTTATTCAAGCCCAAACTAAACATCAAATGTAAGCAATCCAACATGGCGAATGTCACAATCATACCCAAGAAAACATTCAAAGGAAGTAGCAGAAAACATCTTAGAAAGATGAATTCTTACAAATTAGTATGAGAGCCATTTAAAATGATCTAGCAGTGCAAATAACTACAGAAAACAGCCTATCCATCCTCCACTTTACTTTGCAGTCAATAAAGTAATATTGAACCTTATACAATATATTTTTTTTTTTAAGTCAAATTGAACTTTATACAATATGCTTTACATTGGCCAAACTTTTATACAATATGTTTTCTGTTTTTTTTTTTCAAGTTTGATGTCCACGGAAAACTATATATAAGTGGTGGAACAAGGATTTTGCTTGAAGGGCCCAATGAGTTGATCTATCATAGCAAGTCATTCCGACGTCTTTTTATCAGATTGATGTATATAACATAAATAAATATGATTACAACTAAATGTAAAGTAATTATCCACAAGAAATCAAAGAAAAACAAATTTCAGACATATCAAAGAATATTGTAGTCATGGATCGGGAAAAAAATCTTAGATATAGTTGAAAAGTCATGAAGAAATCCACAGCTAACTCCAGCTGTCTTTAGCACCATTAAGTTAATGCATCTTGTTTCTCAAAAAAAAAAAAAAAGTTAATGCATCTTCAATTTAGTTCACTATCTTTTTATGGAGTTCATCTAATTTGCATGCATTTTACCGAAAATTATTCAACCAGAAATTTCAAAATGAATTATGACTCTAGTCAATTTCAGTATGATGATTTGAAAAACAATTGTATGCTCTAAGAAAGAGGTACCATACTTTTGTTAGTTCTTGTTTGGCAAGAACATGGTAATGGCGTTCATTGATCCTCTGTCCGCATATTATCGCTATAAAGAAACCGTAGAGCAAACCCACCAAAACGATAGCTAAAACTGCAAAATATCAAGTTGGTAAACTAAACCATAATCTGTTAAAGCAAGCCAACCATAAATGTTCTTATAATCTTCTAATTAAACCAACAAAATGGATCATAAATAAGCTAAAATAGTATTAAAAAAAAGATAATACATTACGTTATATAGAACATTGGTCAAGAGAATTAGAATGGGAATGATGAAGAGTTAGAGCCTTAGAGGTGGTGTGACACAATAGCACATAAGCATCAGTCTAAGGTCAAATATCAGCAGATTCCCAAGAGTATCACCCATTTCAGAATAAAAATTGTCTAATCCAAAGAGACACTTCATATGTTGCCATGTCAAAATGGCATTGTTTTGGGATTGATTAACAGAGGCAAATGTAACGGAGCATGTAAGAAGTGGCATATTGACATTGTGGTAATAGTTGAGGGTGTAAATTGCAAATTTTTCATAATTGAGAGAACGATCTAGAAGCAAGCACAAAGTTAACGGGAGTAAAGTGCATTTTAGCCCTAAAACAACAAGAGACACCCAATAAGACTCTTCCTACCAAACATTGTATCAACATGTATACTAAAGCTACAATAACTACTAGGAACCTCAAACCTCAAAACATTCAGGTATTCCTTGATCAGGCAAATAAGCAAATGCATTAGCAATCCAGCACAGGCCATTTAACAGGCACAAAAGCTTAAGCTCTGATCTAATATTTAGCACTAAGGTCTTCAGAGCAAGGAAAGCAAACAAAACCTTGAACCATTGTGTATCAATGCATGTCTACATAAAATAGAAATATAGATATAAATATGAAGAGAAGTAAAGAGGGAGCAGGCAGAAAAGATAAGCAATGCCAACAAGAAAGAGAAAGAAGATCTAGAGTTTGATGTCCTGCTACCCTACCTATTCAACAACCTGAACGATACGATACTGCTGTACTCTAAGGCTTGTTCTCTTTTTTTCTTTTTCTTTTTTTAGTATAAGATGGCTCCAGCATCAGATTATTCTCATTTTACATTAAAAATGCTTTTGAGATCCTGCATAAAATTTTCAAAACAAAGAGGCACCTTCAGGCCCTTCTTCTCCATCATAGTTACAAATTGAACTAAAATTACCTCATTAAAAATGTGAAAACCACCAAAATATATATTTATTATACACGTATATGGGTATGGTTCATAAACACTTGACGTAACTCTCTGTTAATATTATAACACTCAATAACTAAAAATTTTATCCCCTCTTTTGGGAAATTTTTAGATTTGTGTTGTTTTGCTCAATGTTTTGTTTCCCACATTTATGTTACTTGTTCTCTTCATACTTAACACAAAAATAAAGTTTTATATCAGCCAAATGTTATTTACTATCTAATCCATATACTTATGCTTCTCATATAATCTTGCAATACAAAAAAACCTGAAATTTGTACATTTTATAGATCATATAGTTATTAACCCCAAATTATCTTGATATTTTGCAAGTATAAAGGGTATGAGGAGATAAAATAATTCAATATCAACTTGTCAAAATACTCATATAGTGAAAATTTATCAAGTGGTATGACATTGCAAAGATTTACAAGTGTTACTTGAACCCATCCTGATGTGTGTGTATGGAAATTATCAAATAGACTCTAAATTGGACCCCAATTGGCAATCAACATATCGAAAATACAGCAATCTTTCGCTGTGCCCACATTATTTAGGCTCAATTCAAACAATGGCCATGACAAGAGAAGCACAGGCGGCAAAATTTGGGAGAATTGATATTTTTAATGCAAAACAAATTTATACATGATGAAACCTGAAGACACCAGTGACTTAATTGCATATAATTTCCAAATGACATAACATCCAAAGCAATGATTCCCAGCTAAAACTAAGGTGGGTTGATTTGGTTGAATGATGTAATTTGAGACAAACCAAGATATTGAGAAAAGTTGGTTTACACTTTCTCATCCTCTGGTTGAGCCTGGGATGAAATCTTCAACCCATACTCTACTCAACTTGACTTGCCACTAGACTTTCATTGACCCATCCTAGTTGAGCTTGCCATATTATCAAATTTCTTAAGTCTACATCCCTATGGTTGACCTTGTGAGGATCTCCAACCTAACCTGAGCTTCCCACACTGTTTTTAACTTACCATAACTGTAAATGATTTTAACTCACCACTCTCCCTTCCCCAAACACAAGAAAAAAAAAGTGCCTATAATTCCTCAATCACTAAAATACTTCCACTTAAAAAAAATCTAAAGATTTAACATTAAATTATTTCCCATCAATTTATTACAGTTGATCTTCAACTGTTGCCCTTACCTTAAATTTATGATCTCTTCCCCCCACCCCCAAAATGGGGTACTCAACTCAACTAAATCTTAATCCCAACTAAACTAAAAATAGCTCCATGAATTCTTTTCAACTCTTTAAAGGATACATGCATTTCAAGTGACACTTGCCGTCAACCTAATGCATACCCTCCTCCTTTATCCGGGCTTGGGACCGGCTGTGTAAAAAATTAAGGCAGTAAATACTAACACAGGCGGAGTTAATGTGGTGAGAAATGGTACTGCAGGAAATACACTTAAGTTTCTTTATTTTGTAATGGAAAAATTTATAAGGCAGCAGAAAAGGCAAAGCAGGACCATCTTCATTGGACTGGATTGTAATTCACTAACAATAATGGAAATGTTTGGAGACAACCCCAGACACAGAGAATGTCATATATACTGTGCGAATTATTGACTTGTATCAGACAAACTTAGAAAGAATTATAAATTAAGGTATTCAAGAATAATGCACCAGCTGGAGGGATTATACCAGCCGTGGCATGAAGTCACACAAATATGTATATATTTGTTTATAAATTTTTTGTTTGTGCATCATATAATGTGTGTGTGTGTGCGCGCGCATGCACGGACTATTTATACAAGAGAGCGACAGAGAGAGGTCATTTGGAGAGTAAGCATACCGGCCATAATGTAAAACCCATACGGGTGCTCTTCATATCCAAACATTTCCCTTAGTTCATCTCCATAAAATTTGTATACTAATACCCCCAAGCACGCCACAATCTGTTATAAGCATATGATCAAAAGAAATTATCAAACATTTGTTCTAACAAGATTTTAACCTATATTCACATATACATAAAAAACCTACCACAATATCTAATTAAAAAATATATCTTCTAAGTAAACGAGAATGAAAGCAACTGGATGCTATATAAGTCAACACACTCAACAGTAGCCATGGAACTACAAGAACAAAATAACAAGTGATTCAGTAGCATGCATGAAACATGGAATAATATAAACACTGCATTTTGGACAATCAAGGGAGTTGAAATGAACAAAAACAACAAAAGAAGTTTGAGCATAAATCAGCAACCTCCAGATTAAAACTATTCAATTAATGGACCATCTGATTGTCATCCAGTTTTCTCAAGCAATCAACCTGACCTTAATATTTTATAGAAGCTCAGCCCAAATGAAATCATATTACGGAAATAACCATTTTCACGAATATTCAGTCTCTAAATCAGCCCGTATCAAATGGGAAAAATGTGTGACGTAGAACAACCACAATAAACAGAAAATAATAAGAAAAACCCTAGGAGTCGGCACCTAAGGGTTGCTTGGAGTCAGCACCAAACAAACTGGAGTCGGCACCAGTGTAAAAGATAACACACGTTTTGTTTATAATTCTCAAAAGTTGTCTTACAATAATCAGAAAAAGTGTTTAAATAGCTAACAACATAAAGCACAAAGAAACCCTAATTATTAAATGCTCGGGCTTGCTCAATCTCAAGCCCGATAACTAACAGGTCCCATCCATAAGGCCACTGGTTGGGCCGTCTTCTTTTTGCTCTTCCTCCCATACATGCGTATGATTGGGGGCTTATATCTTATGTCCGCACCAACTCCTCCCGAGTGAGAAGAACTCAACCCCGTCGAGTGGAAATCTGAAGAGCTCTGGTAGTACTCTAGCAAGTCAGGATCCAATTGCTGTAGCTCGTCGATCTCGGCGGCAGTGGGTTGAGGTGGACGATGGGCCTTGTCGTGGATCTCGGCTTCGGCTGTGGTTGGGAAATCTCAGCAGCGGCGAGTTGAGGTTGAGGTTGCGGTGTTGGGTTTTGCGGCGGCTGATGGCTGGTGGGTGTTGGTTTTGTGGGTTTTGGCGACTGGTGAAGGCTGGGTCTCACGTGGGTCTCTGCTTCTTCTCCACCTTTTTTTTTATTTATTTTTGTGGGCTGTGGGTTCTGTGATCAGAGGCGGGCACGAATGGCGGTCACCGGCTTGGGTGGCGCCGCTGGCTTCTCTGTTGGCTTGGGGGTGAGAAACTCATGTGGGGCTTAAGGGAAGAAACGGATTGCAGGGGCTGGCTTGGGCTTGTTCATGATCTCATGGGGCAAAAACTTGAAAGGTACAGTCATGGTTGTTTACGGTTGTGTTGTATGGATCTGAAGTCTGCTCTGATACCAAAACTGACGTAGAACAACCACAATAAACAGAAAATAATAAGAAAAACCCTAGGAGTCAACACCTAAGGGTTGCTTGGAGTCAGCACCAAGCAAACTGGAGTCGGCACCAGTGTAAAAGAAAACACACGTTTTGTTTATAATTCTCAAAAGCTGTCTTACAATAATCAGAAAAAGTGTTTAAATAGCTAACAACATAAAGCACAAAGAAACCCTAATTATTAAATGTTCGGGCTTGCTCAATCTCAAGCCCGATAACTAACAGGCCCCATCCATAAGGCCACTGGTTGGGCCGTCTTCTTTTTGCTCTTCCTCTCATACATGCGTACGATTGGGGGCTTATATCTTGTGTCCGCACCAATGTGTCTCTAGCTCCAGGCTGCAGTTAATATTCTTACATCAAGAGACTAATATTAATTTCCTCCCCCATAAAGAACACGATTGACTGCATGGTCTTGATTAATTTACATATCTAATGCCATTAGTACTTGATGTACAAAATAACTAGAACAAGTCACAGTCGACATTTGACAGCACAGTCAAAAAAACATTAGCACCATGGGAAAAATACATTTGAAGCAATCTTGAGTTTGAATATCTCATTAAGAGAAGCCTTGGATCTCATTCCCAAGTTTAGGTTTCTGGTGGAACTTTTGCTTGTCAAAATACAAATAAGATCAAAGCTCTATTAGCTGGACTGCTTTACTATACAGCTATTTGTACAATCTAAAGCTAATCCATCTGAGTTTATGAAAAGACTCTTTTCTGTCAGAAAAGCAAAAACAAGAAGAAAACTCTATTAGCTGTGTTTTCTTCCATAAGATCTGCTTTACTTCACATCAGAACATACATTTGTATATTTCCACAGCAACTGCTGTGCACATCCAACTCCCATAAACAAATGCAGTCGTCTAGATTTATTATCAGAGTTTGTAAGTACTGATTGGAGGAATAACAGATTCATATAGGCAAATTTCCAATTGTAGTACCGTCTAATAATTTCATTATGGAGATACACCAAATCCTACATGTGAACTTTATGCTAAACCAACAAAGGTGAATCAACATATATGCAAAAAGTACATAAAAAAAAAAATTATGTGAAATAGTAAATTATCATACCAGCTGAACAATTATAAAAATGAACGCATGGTCCCTAGCAACAAGAAACTGAAATTTCAATCTCAACCACCAGCGATCAGGTGGGACATTCGCACGTAATATGAACACGGCCCTACACTCTGTACAGTGAGCAAAAGCAAAACCCTCCTAAGACAATGAAGGGAATGAACAATCAGTTTGTGTGCCTCAAAACCAGAAGCATCATATCAATTCAATATTATCACAAAATACAAGTTAGATAAACAGCATTGGAAAGATTGACTGAATTATCTGTAATCTCATGATTCTAGAAGCAGCATTCTAAAATATCCAGAAAAATCACCTTAGTTGACCTCCAATTATCAAGACAAGATCTATGGACATACTTCTGGGTGCCTTTGCAATGGCATGGTGCAATTAAGTCTTCACCTGATAATGTATAAAGATTTACCCAAGATAAGTACATTTCTTAGCACCCAAGTTCGTGTAGTAATTTAAGTTGAGATGTCATGTGTCAACCACACGTTATATGTGCACCCACATAAATCTTTTTTTTTTTTTTTTACCTCAAACCATCTCAAATGATGAAATTAATACTCAAAAGACAAAAAAGACAACAAGAATGATTGTTAGTAAAGACCTCCAATTTCAAGGCATATACGGCATTGGTGTTGGTCTGAATTCACTAAAGGACAATCTTCATCAAGTTGAAGATCTTGTAAATCATCATTAACAACAGCACAATCCCCTCCAATAGCCGTTATCTCACACGAAGATGAAGATTTTACAGAGCCTGCTTGATGTAGGATTGGTTCGCTTTCTGAAATACCTTCCCTATGACTATCGTTTAAGACTAATTGCATGGTGAAGAATGTGAAATCAACACTACACTATGACAGTCATTACCAGAGCAACAGTTACTAGCGACCATTCCAATAAAAATTAAGGAACCTACAAAAATAGAGGAAAAGTGGCATTAATTAGGAAAGAGGGCCTGAATTAAACATCAAAATGTAATAGACAAACTGTCAGTAAGACAGGCCACATACAGAAATGTAAAGGATCAGCCACAGCCAATGAGATTGGCTGAAACGTCCCCCCACAATTGTAAGCAAGACAAATAAATGGAGGGTATAAACAGACTCTCCAAAATGTTACAATCTAAAATGTAAAGGTGAAGGAAATCACAAAAAGAATTACAATCTACGTTTCCAAGAACTAGTTTTTTAGAACAATCAAGCAGGCAAAATCAATATATGAAGTTCCTTGGTTATGAGCTCCATAAGCCATCCCTAAATTAGCATTAACATAAAATGGAACAAAATACAACACAATGAACATCATTGCAATATATAGCTGCACATCTCCTATTAAAAGACCAACATTGCCAAATCCCTTACAGTTACCAATTCAGTACTAGGACGTGTATTATGACTTCACCTAGACTCTTGCATCCAATTTTCAAAATAGAACATTACTCTAAATTGATGTAAATCAACACACACACACACACACACACACACACAACCAAAAAACTGGACAAGTAATCATTCCATTCGACACATTAGAGACTAAAAGTGATCACTTTAAGTTTGTTAGAGACTAAAAGTAATACTTTAAACGTTTGGGGCTAAAATTTAGGACCAACAGAGTATTTTGGCCGTACAAAATATATATATATATATATATATCTCCCCAATGGTGTGGCTTCAAAAGCAAAACCAGGCCAAAGGGTCCTCCATTTCACTCTCCAAAAATACATTTTTGAACAAATTACACAAATCCAAGAATACCCAGATGCTCAATTATGCACAGAATGCGAAATTTATTCATCAAGCAAACAGAAAACAATTTACGAATACTAAGTACAGCATGTAGGCAATTACTAAAAAATACAGCCCATCAATCAAACTTTTACATTATCAACAACAACAAATACAAAGAAAGATTCAAAATTTAAATGACCCCTTAAAGATTTCAGCATCAGAAACATATCTAATTCACAAAATCAAAACTCTAAAATCAGTAAGAGAATTGAGAAAACAATCGGGAGCTTGCCTGATGCTTAGAAATCTAATACAGGCATGTCTTTTGGAAACAGTAATAAAATACAGGGCTGCGCGAGAGAGAATGGTGCATGAATGAGAGAGAGAGATACTTTGAACTTTTGTTTTCAGCTTATGGAAGAGAGAGGAAAATGTGGGTGAAATTTTAATTTTCTTATTATTATTTTACAGAGTAATGCTATAGTAAAGTCATTCTCATTTTTAGTTTTTTTTTTTTTTTTTGGCATTAAGTTATTTTTCTCTTCTTTCTTTTTGGAGCAATTTATTTATGAAAAAAATATTGGTATGAGAATTGAGAAGCTTGAGGCCATGCTTGGCAAGTAAGTTTTAACACACATTTTATGCAATGTAATTTATAAACTTATTATTTCCAAAAAAAAAAATTCTTTTTTATAATAAACCTAATGTTATATATATATATATATAGTATTTCAAATTTATACCGCCTCTTTAATAATTGTTATATATTATTAGATCAAGACATCAATTAGTTTTTGGTACCGATGAGAGATTGAATTTCAGATCTCTTATTTAACAACAATGAATTTTACCAATTGAACTAAATGAAACCCTGAACCATTGACTTTTATACAAGAGAGATTGATCATTGACTTTTTAATTCCTGAGAAAATATTTTTAAAAATAATTAATTATTGTGTGCCTTTAGGGCACATATTAACAAAATCCTAATAATAATAATAATAATAAGGGCTTTTAAAACCATCAATTCCATCAACAACAAAAAAGAAAAACATAGGAGGCAAGACATGAGACACGACATACAGCACTCAAATTAGATATGAACAGGTCATGTGATAAAAGTGGGTTGGCTTTATCCATAGAAAATCATGAAAATGATGGGCTCTCATGAAAAATGGGTCAACCTTGTCTTGTAATGCACAACTTCGGCTTTGCCTACTTCTTTCCTTTTCCTGTGGGGGACAATTCCTTCTCTTTGCGACTTTGTAATTATTGGAAAACAGAAATGATACATGACCCTGTCTTTGTACAATGTATATACGGTCTCATAGTACCATGTTTGTTGAGCTACTTTGGAGAAATGAATGTGCATTCAAGAAATTCAGCAACAATGTGAATATGCCTCAGGACAACAATTAAACATAGACAAAAAGTACCATGTTTTCCTGCCAGAACACGAAAATTGAAATTAGGAGTCCAAGCTACTAGGCAGCATGACAATTATTTGGGTTTCTGCATTGGTAGAAAGGTGTAAGAAGCAACATTTTACATACATAAAAGATCGAATTTATCATCTCTATTGTAGGTACTATTTGGTGTTTTTTTTTTTTTTTTTTTTTTTTACTTTTTTTGACAAATTTTTTTGTCTTTTTTGTACTTAACAAGCACCAAACAGTGCTTGTTAACAATTCTCATATCCATAAAAAAAAAATATATACATATATATATACACGCGTGCGCTGATTAGTTCTCATGAATAATACTAGGTAAAATCTACATTGTAGGAAAAAATGTGGCTAGTATTTGCCACTTTAGGAGATAGTGTACAATCATTTTACCTATTCATGTAAACTCTCTCTCTCTCTCTCTCTCTCTCTCTCTCTCTAGCATCTTGATGCAATAATTTAAGCTCCATGATTACTAATTTCTAGTGAGGGCAATGAGGAAAAAGAAAACGGATGCATTGGTTGAGATGAGATAGATTATGCGAGCTGAAGAACATTTGAGGCAATTTAGATTATTCGAGCTGAAGAACATTTGAGGCATTTTGATGCAATAATTTAAACTCAATGATTAGTAATTTCTAGGGGGGGCAATGAGAAAAAAGAAAACGGATGCGTTGGTTGAGATGAGATAGATTATGTGAGCTGAGGAGCTTTTAAGGCAAAGTATATTGTCATACTCTTAATACTTTTAAGATTCCTTATTTCTCGAAATTTATTTTCTAAGCTTACTTTTAAACAATCAAATTTTATGTTTAGATTTCTTATATTTAAATTGATTTCTAATGTTAATTTTTTGTTAAATATATTTTGTTTTTAATAACTTTTAATTATATGAATTTATACCTATAAATAAAGTAGATCACAAAATAAGTTGCACTCGAATTCAAAATTAGTTCATCCATGTAGATTTTGCTAATTATCTCTTGATTGTTTTTTTTTAAAACATCTCTTGATTGTTTAAGATTATTTCCTAGTTACTGTCTCAATGATAGAGACCAAATTCTAAGAATCTATATACATAAATATACATACATGTGTGTGTATATATAAAATCAATAGCCAAATCTTAGAGAAAATCCAATTAGATTTTAATTGGATTATCAATTTTGTGTCACGTGTCAAATTTATTTTTTAATTTTATGTCAAGTGAATTATTGAGTGTAAAAATCAAAGAGTTCAAATCCAATTAGATTCTAAATTGAATTCCAATTAGAGTCTAATTTTTCGTCATGTGTCAATCTAAGTTTCTAATTTTTGTGACAAGTGAATTATTTGATGCAAAAACCAAAGAGTCAAAAACCAATTAAATTTTATATTTTATATATGTGTGTGTGTATAATGAGAAACCATTACATATATTAGAAATGTATGGTTTAAAAAAAATGTAAGCTAATACTTTGTATAATTTGAACAGTTTCTAAAAAAAAGTGTATAATTTAAATCGTATAATTATAATTATTTTAATTGCACTCGTGCATATGCACAGGGTTATACACTAGTATATATTAATAGATAAAACTTGGAGAAAATTCAATTAAAATTTGAAATTAGAATTTAATTTTGTGCCATATGTCTAAATTTATGTGGGGACCACGCCATAATTATCCACTTAAATTTATGTCATGCGTCCACATAAGTTTTTTAATCTTTGTGTTAAGTGAGTTAATAAGTGCAAAACACTTTTTATTAAAAAATCAATCACATATACTCATTAAAAATCACCACACAATAAAAATCACCACACATTCTATTTTATTAAAAATTAGAAAAAAAATTATAATAAGTAGTATTAAATTTAGGTAAGAATTTTAATATTTGACTAATTACGTTTACTTAAAAAATTAAATTAACTAATTATTTATATTTTTATGACAAAAATTGTATTTAATTTTAAATGTATCTATACGCATGCATGTGTTACGTTCTATTTTAAAAAAAATAATTTGGCTAATAATTTGTATTTTTATAATAAAAATTGTATTTAATTTTAAATGCATCAATGCATTACATGGGTTACATGCTAGTTTATATATTAAAAGGAGACCAAATTCTAAGAATTTATATGTATATATATATATATATATATATATAATAGCCACAATTTAAAGAAAATCCAATTAGGTTTTAATTGGATTTGCAATTTTACGCCACTTGTTGCATTTAATTTTAAATTTTGTGTCAAGTGAATTATTAAAAGTGTAAAAATTCGAATAGTCTAAATCTAATTAGAGTCTAAATTGAATTTCAATTGGAGTCCAAATCTATTTATATTATATATATATATATATAATATGAGAAACTATTACATATTTTAAAAATGTATAAATTAAAAAAAGTGTAAACTAATACTGTAAGGTCACAATTTGTGCCTAAACCCAATAGTGCGAAGGGAATAAGCCTAATACAATAAAATTTGTAGAGAGTGTGCTTGAAATCTAGGCTCTAGGGATGTTGGATAACAAAGATTACCACATCACGTAAGATGAACTGTTATGCAACAGAATCTCTCATTGGACGTAAGCCAAGAACAACTTATATTATCCTTCCTTCAATAGATTACAATTGAAGATGGTGGTTTGTACAGTCCTTTTTTCTATTTCTTCTCTGATGCCCCTCTTAAATGCCCTCATTTTTTTTTTTTAATATTTTTCTCCTTCTTATTTCCATCGTTCACATATGGATAAGATCACCAATGCAGATACTTGTCCCATCCACCGTCCTCTTGAAGTCTTCAAACAATAACTGTAAGGCTGGTCACTATTGTTCATGTGTCATTTCCTCATTAATGCGGCCAAAGAGGTAGGTACAGAATCTTTAATGTGGTGGTAGCAGCTTTTTCTAAGATATTTCTCACTAGTCTTCTTCTCTGTGCCCTTGTGGAACACATCTTCATCCACAAAACCTTTTAGAATCTCCTTCTAAACATCATGGCGTATTATATGATCTACACTTCACTTAATCGAGGAGATGCCCCTCCTCAGACTATTTCCAGCAGACTCTATCCCAACAGTTTGCTTGTGGGCTTTTAAGTTTGATATTGTTACTACCATTAAACCCTTCTCGGACTCGCCATTACCTTTGGATCAGGCCCAAGGCCCAAGAACAAGCCCTGGACTTTTTGTCCTCACAAATACTATGTCCAATTTGAATATCTTTTTTTTTTAAAAAAAATGTATAATTGTAATTATTTTTAATTGTACCTGAGCATATGATATCAATGTCATTGTCAACCTGTCATTCATAATTTTACACAAACAAGTTGACAAAATATGGTATCAATCAAAACCAACATATAGCTCAAAAAACGTACTATCTTGTTGGAATATAGTATTATAAAAGATGTTACATATTGCTTGTATTATTATTATTATTATTATTATTATTATTTTAAATCTCATATAGAACAATTACATTTTTATTAAGCTGTATATTATATTGAATATTTCTATAGAATTAATTTTGTTCAATCATTTTTTTTTTTTTTTAATTTTGCTCCCCTCAAGTCAAATTTTGGCTCTGCAACATGAATATGTTACTATCACAATGTTGTCATGATATTTTTACACATGCATGCAAAACCAAATTAGTGAGGTGGAATTTGATTGTTACCTAGAGTTTGCCTTGGGTTATTATTATAACAAGATTATTATTATATCATAGTAGTCAAGCCAGGAGCATATATATATGTATATATATAATTTCTTTGTTTGATATGACCTCCTAAAATAAAAATTTGAACATCTTGAGACTCTAAATCTAAATCTTTTTCAAGTCCAAGTCCAACTGAAATAAACTTAAATATAATCCCTTTAACAATCTATTCTTACAAATAAAGTTACAATTAATTAAAACTTTTGATCGAATATGTGAGTGGAGTGGCTGAATTTGAATGTATTTTTAATTTGTTATTTGTTAAGTGGGGATGGGGGCATGAGCAAGTCAATCAATCGGTTGTTAGTAAATGTTAACACTAAAAGACAATTAAACATTTAGACAATGGATGATTCTAAATTTTTTTTTTTAAAAAAAATAGACAAGATGCGTGAAACAGAGGAGTGATTGAGTGAAGACAAAAACAAATGTTAGCACAACAAAATTGTTTTTTAATAGACTCGCAAAGACTAATTGTTGTTCAAGTTAAGTTAAATTATTAATTAAAGTTACAATTAAATTTATACTTGTGAGCGGAGTGACTAAATTTGAATGTGTTTTTGATTTGTTATTTGTTAAGTGGGTATTGAGACATGGGTCAATCAGTAGTTAGTAAATATTAGCACTAAAAGATAATTAAACAATTAAATAAGGCCTTAGGGGTGGTTCTAAATAAATAGTTAGATAAGAAGCTGGGACAGGGGAGTGGCTGAGTGAAGACAAAAACATCAATAACTAATAGTTGTTGAAGTTGAGTTGAATTGTTAAGTAAAAGAATTGTACAAAGTAAATGTTTATTGTATTTTTATTTTGTTAATATGAGATAGAAATCTTATTCTATCTTAATCTAAGTATATATATGCGTGAAGCTTCCTCCTAGATACTTGAATCTCAGCTGTTGTTCCCTTACCCCACAAGAACTTGTACTTATGAAGACACCATCACGCCTAGGGTGTGCAACAGTATTGCATTTAAAAACAATAGATTAATTCCATGATTTAATCTTAGCAATCATAATTAGTATGTTCATTATATGAAGAAATAATATACTAAATGAACTTATAGTTTATCTTTTAAGTACTATGGAAAAATTTGTAATAAAATCATATAAACCACAAAATTCATCTCCTACTCAAGATTATGGAACCTTGAGCCGCCAAGAAGAGAACAAACAATTTGAAGCAGAATTAGCTCTTGCTCTCTGAAGGGAAGGGCATGTCTATGCCTGGTGACAACAATTTGAAGCAGAATTGGATCTTGTGGGGGTATAGTTTAAAGTAGAAACCATAAACATGTAGCACCTTTGTTGATGAAGTACTATTGGATTTCATCAGAGGGATGTTTCCTTATCATAATTGTGTAGCGACTTTAGTTATTGAAATTGTAACTGCAGCAACATGTAGCAATTTCATAAATTCTACTTTGTCATAATTCAGTCTGGGATAAGTTGACCGAATCTGATTACAAATCATTTTTTTTTTAAATTGTAGTTTACAGTTAATATATTATGATTTAGTAAAAAATTAGTCTCACCTATAGCTTGCTTTAAGTAATGAGCAGCCAGGAATTGCCTTTTTGGTTTTCTAAGTTTTACTTGCTGATGGGTATTCATTCTTTGTACCATATGATGCTTTTTATTTGGTTATGTTTTGCATGTACTTTGGAAACATTATGGTTTAGGATAAAATCAGAATGTGGCATTCAAGACTTCAAAGGGAAATTTAAAAGGTGTTTACAGCTCCTAAAAAAGTAACCCATAATTGGTACTTTCTCCTTGACTGATAATTAACAGAGATTATTCAACGAGTACACCACATGGTGATAAAAACACACAAGCAGGAGAGACATTCAACTATTTCTATTCAATTTGCAAACACACTTATTGTGTCACAAAAATCTGTCATCAGAGCATCTAAATTCAGGAAAAGAAGACAAAAAAGACAAACTGTCTATAAACATATGAACCATCCTTAAACCCCAACTTCCAATCCAAATGAAGTCATAACATGAAGACTCTTAATTTACTCGAAAAGAAAAACCAAACCAAAGTCAAGTAATGCATACCCTAATAGCTCACATCATACAACAATTAACCGGCTTTTCTTCACGATGTCTAAGGACCACTGGCGCTGATGGCGGTGGTGGTGGTCGTGGTGTTGCATGAGGAGAGGGAAGAGCCATCATCTCAGAGTGTGGATTGTGTTCATATGGATATGATTTATAAGGATCATCCTCATAATACCCGAGTCTTGCAGGTTGATTATTTCCATAGTCATAGCCTAGTCTTCCACCTCCATATTGAGTATTTCCATAGTCATAGCCTAGTGTTGCATATTGAGTAGTTCCATGGTCATCATGGTAACCATCTCCTTGCACAATTGGTTTTTTCCTTTGATATCTAGAGTCCACCCAACATAGTTCTGTATGTTTCCCTGCTTTTGCTAGCATTGTCAGAAGCATGCCCGGGTCTACATTGCCGGATACATATGCCAACCCTTGTTGGACATCAAAGGTATAGGATACTCCTAATGAAAGAAAATGGTACATAAATCAAACAAATTTTTTAATACAAAATAAATTGTTTGTATACTTTCTTGACAATACATGCGGTCAACCCTAATTGTTATGTTAAGAATTCATTGTCGAACTCAAAATTTAGGGACTAAGTCTTAGTTGTTGTTATCATACTTTGTCATCAAAATGAAGTTATATTAATAGCAAAACATGGATATTGAATTAGGAGAAGGATAGAATACCTTGGATGCTACCCAACACTTTGATCATTGACTTGTGCCATCCAGGAGTTTGGGTATCCACCCTCAAAGCACAAGTCTGTCAAAGCATAACCACATTTAAAATAAAAAATAAGAAAGAGTAACTAGAAGACAAAAACTAAAGGCAAAAAACTAAAACCATGAAAAATGAGTATCGTAGGGTACCATATATGAAGAAGGCTCCATTGAATCAAAACTATTGCTGAGACCACAAAAATAAAAATATGTGTCTCTTTGATATGAAACCTCAAAGGTTTCTTGTCAATTGAAGTAGAAAAAAAAAAAAAAATCTGTACGCCAAAAAGTGATTCATAAGAAGGGTCTTGAATTGGTTTCAAGGAAGATTTTGGCACGTAATTAATGATTAGCTAAACCCTCTTTTCCAATGTATATATTTGGGAATGACTTTCTACTAAGGAAACTATCTATCATATCACAATATTATGGTACACTTTTATTTGTTTCTATTTTTATTTTCAGTTTTGGGGGAAAAAAAAAACAAAAACAAAAACTGCTATCAATCAACCTATAATTACTGCAATATAACCGCTTAGTCCAATCAGAAAACGCCACTTACAATTACTGCAGGTAATAAGTTCTAGAATTTACTTTGCTTTCTTCTCTTCTTAGTGCTCTCTGATGCTGAATCAATTTTGATAACTTGTGTTTCCTCCCCAAAAAAAAAAAATTATTTATTTATTTTTAAATTCTTGAAGTAAAGAAGGATTTGAACCTAGATATGTTACTCGCAAATATCATATAGTGTCAGTTACCTTTTCATTTTTTTTTTTTTGCCAACACCTTTTAACACTTAGTAATTTTTATAACCACCTTTCAGTACTAAGTTGACTTTCCATATTAAAAAAAAAAAAAAAACCTAAGCGGCTAAAAGCCCTATGCAGAAGAGCAACAATAGGTTGGTGCAAGAGATCTGCAATGAGATTGGGGTTAATAATAATAACTTAATAGTTGATACAACACTTTGAGGATGGCTACTCTTAACTTTTTTTATTTTTAAGGTTAGCTACTCTTTATTTTTTTAAAATATTTTTATTTAATAATGATGGTCTACTCTAAGTCTCTACCTATCAATATCATTACTTTCTCCACACCGAAAAAAAAATTATCAATATCATTATAAAAACTTGAATTGAATGTAATGCAATTCGCCGTGAGCTCTTATTCTTTGCATTTACCTATATGGGGAAGTCCGATAAATTCAGCAACATTGGGATTTTCTTTTCTTTTCTTGGAATGCAATGCAATTCATTATGACTTCTTATTCTTTGCATGTACCACTCCTGTGTCTCGCAACCAATCTAGCTAGCATTTATTTCTTCCCCATATATATATATATATATATATATACATGTGTGTGTATATATATTTGTTTGTTTTACTTGGAAGAATATCTAAGCAACTCTCTTTAAGGCAAAGATTTTAATGTTTCCAAAACTCTAGCTAGGTCCTGTTTAGTTCCCCCAAGTACTCCTTTTTTTTTTCAATAATGATTGAAAACACGCATGTATCCATAGATATACAAACTATTTTATAAAAATTTTTACAAACTGTTAACATGGTGAGTGATTATTAGCAAATAAGAAAATGATATTAATAGTGGGCCTAGAAGAAAGCTAATAAAAAGTTAGCTAGGTTAACATTTTGTAAAAATATTGTAAAATAGTTTATAGCTGTAGCATTACTCATTCTGAATCTGAAACCAGGAAAAAGAACACAATTTGAAACTAGAGTTCCATAGTCAGTTTCCAAAATTGTTCAAGTTCCTTCCTATGTATTTGAGATTTCCTCTCTCCTTTGTGCCTCTTCATCGTACTTAATTACTACCACTCTAAAATATATGCACTTTTGATTGTGAAAATACTAATGCAATTTTCTATGCATATGAATCTGTCTGGTGTAGTCATCTTGATTGATTACATTAGCTTTGTGGCTCAGAATAATGTCGTTTATAAGTGGCTCATTCCAACCAAGTGTCCATAATCTAGATGCCTTTCCATGCATACAAGGAATTGTGTCTTTCTTTGGCCTCCATAATCGAGCATTTTGGGAAGCATTTGGCTTTGTAGACCCCAGCACAAAGTTAGTTTGGTTTCGTTAATGACAAAAATATCGAGTTACAACAGCGTTTTTAAACCGGGATAGCCCATGTTTTTTGTACAAACGATGTATCTCCACTCCTGCCTTCCCCATTTGACTTAGTTTTCATGGCCGGCCCTAGTTGTAAAGACCTTGCAGGCTGGGGCGGAGTCAAACGTGCTGGCTGGTCATCTTGTAAAAGACTTTATGTCTATAAGGGGTTATTTTCAATCCATACTCTATCACCCATATAAGGAGGCAGGGTAGCAATGTTGCCCATGCCCTTGCTAGGGTTGCTAGGTTTTCTTTTCCTTTAAGAGTTTGGATGGAGGAAGTCCCTCCAAACATTTTCAGCTTTGTAGTTAAAGACTTGCCTCATTAATAAATTTTCTTCCCCGGGTGGGGTTGTTTTCTCACAAAAAAAAAAAAAAAAGGCCCTAGGCTTTTAAGACCCCTATTAAAGAAAGACCCACAAATATATG
The DNA here is from genome assembly GCA_032878915.1 of Castanopsis chinensis. Classification (NCBI taxonomy): domain Eukaryota; kingdom Viridiplantae; phylum Streptophyta; class Magnoliopsida; order Fagales; family Fagaceae; genus Castanopsis; species Castanopsis chinensis. The sequence continues at coordinate 1,230,023 of JAVQMG010000080.1, read as the reverse complement.
TAATTAATAAGTATGTTCAAAATACGGTTACGTGATGCTCACTCCTCTCACTTTAATGATGAATCCCACCAATTAAGTTCATGGTATACTAAAGAACTTTTACTTATCCCCCAAAAAAAAAGTTATTCAAGAGTACCTAATAATTTTCCCACAAATATAGGGAGCAATAAGTGATTTTCTTAAATAAATAAAAATGAATTATACAATTTCTCTCCTTAATTCTTAAGAAATCTCAAAAAATTAAGTGATATTGGAGGCACTACAAATTGTGTTACATAGGTCTTACAAATTGATGTTAACCCTTAGCATGAAGTAATTCAAATAATAATTTATTATCTTGTTGAAATGCTAACAATTACATTAATTATTGTATCAGTTTGTAAGCTTTTTATAGTAAAATTTGTAGGAGTTTTAGCATTTTCTCAAAAAATTTATAAATTTATGAAAATCCAACCCAATCACTAGTGACTTAGTCATATTAGAAAAAATAAGAATAATAGATTTTGTATAAAAAATTATAACATAAAACATTATTTAAATATAAAAAAATGGTTTATTTAAAGTTTTCGCCTTAGGTCACAAACTGTATAATGACGGAAAAAAAAGTTATATATGTTGGATATATTTAAACAATTTACTTTTGTGATTAAGCAAAAGGGAATAACACACAGGTCTAATTATAAGTAGTATTAACACAAAAGAAGTAATAGGCGAAACAATAAATATATACTGCATATATAAAAGAAATCTACAATATAATTAAAAACTCACCGATCAAATGCATGAAGAATAAATGAATCAGATCAAGTCTTGTGTTTGACACAATCTTCTTAAAGTAGATTTTGCATTTCACACAATCACTGTGGTGCTTTGAGATTCATGGACGTTTGCCTCCCAAGATAAAATGATTTACAATATGAAAACAAAGTACACAAGGTCGTGCTCTGTGAACTACTTAATGTCTCTTTCTCTCTCTCTGACACCAAAAATGAAATGCACAAAATATTCTCACCGGGAGAGTTTTCTAAAAAGTAGTTTTTATGAATGAGGGACTAGAAAAAATTATACGTTACTGAACAGACACTCTGTTTCAGTAATAACTACTGTGCACAGACTAATTAACTTAAAAATTAAAATAATAAAATATTATTATTTAGACAAGTAGACCTAGTCCACATATGCCAAAAACTTAACCCAATGTCCAACTCATAAGCATATAAACTCATATATTATTTCTTTCATTTCTTATGTGGGATTCAGGATTTTCACCACTTTAATAACATTTCCAAGTGAACATAGAAAATATCAATTTCTTATTCACTCCATGCTATTTTTCCAACAATCCCCCACATGAATAGAAATTGATAAACACAATGTAAATGATGATGCAGACATAGATAGAGTAGAAGAAAAGTTACTGCATCGGGAGAAGTAGCTTATGACTTTGAACTTTCCTTTGTGAAAGACTATTGGATATACTGGCTAACCAGTGAATATAATGTCTTGAATTGTTCAGCCGTTTGTGTATACTAAAATAATAGAATTCACACAGATTCCTTTCAAACATATTTCGTTCTTATAGTTGTTTTCATTTCGGCCCTGAATATATCCTGGTAAATTCATGAAAGTTTTAGAGAATTCAGCCTTGACACTCTCATGGAAGCGGCCCACTTCACGCTCATATAGGTGACTCTTGTTAAGAGTATCCGGCTATACCCCATTTGGAATTCCAAGATATATAAGAATCATTAAAAGCAAAGTTTACCCTAAACATCGCTTACAGACATCACTATTTCATCATAGGAATGGGAGGGAGATGTAATCTCCATAGTGATAAAAACTAGTCTCCACAATTTTGTTGTCCCTTTGAAAACCTAGATCTTAGGATCTCCAGTCAACTAAGTGGGGTTACCATCATGGAAACTTTAGGTTATAGGCTTTTACTCCATTTCTCTCGATGAGCAGTTTACTTACTCTCCACTCAAACAACTAATTACAGTTCCATTTTATAATTTGGAATCACTTCCATTTGAAAGCAATTGCCTCACGGTATTATGTCTCTAACAAATATGTTGAGACCTACTATAACTCCGTGCCCTACCAATATATACAAATAGGAGGCACAAGTATCCAACAATGCATGTCTGTTTAGATTTATTGACTTCCCAAAAATACATCTCACTAGACTGTTGTCACATTTCTCATGTGATTGAGACAAGACAAGTTCATTAGATGTATTAGAAATTTTCATTTCTTCTATCACATTTACAACACTTATATGACATATTCCACAACAACATAGCCTCTTGTAATATATTTCACATCACACACTAGTTGCATTAAATCTAAACTCATTTGACATCATCTCATTGTCAAATTTCTCATGTCATTGGATTGAAACTTGCTTCAATCTATACAAAGATTTAACAAGTTTAAGCACTTTGTTTCCTTGTACAAGAACCATAAACCCCTTTGTTTTATTGTGTATTAAGAAAACTCACATCTTCCTTTTATTTGTAGCCTTCTAACAAGTCTCGCATTGTAATAGTCAATAATTCCATCAATTCTCAAATTCCCAAGTGGTAGATCTATCAATTACTATGCATAGATTTTTAAGATGAATTTATTGCACTATTGACAATCTCTTTTCCAAGAAGGCACCTTTGGATATTGCTTCTTTGAAGCTTTAAGTTCATCTTCTAACATATGAATTAGAAAATCTAGACAAAACGAATATGGAGTTTGTCCTAATACTACACTTAGGCTCAACCTCTCTTTTATCAACTCTTGATCATGAGAGATACTAAACGTAGACTCAAACTTTAGTTTAAGAAAGTTTAACACTTGAAATATATTCTAATTAATTTTCATGCATATAAGAATAATAGATTCATAAATTAGAAAGCACTATGCACTATTGTTATAACCATAACCAATAAAAACACAATCAATGATTCTTTATCATTTAGGAATAGGAACCATCACATTCATCAAACACCCCCACATTCAAAGAATTTATGGAAAGACAATTACTCTTTCCATAATTCACAAGGTGTCTTTTAAGGCATCTCAATGAACAAATAATTGGTGGAAATAATAGCTTCCCCCCACAAGTTCTATGGTAATCAAGAATTTATTGCATTCATTAAGTTATTTCTCAATTTCATTCTTATAATGAATGAAACTCTAATACCTCATCCTTGCTTACTGATAAGCACTCATAACAGACTCTTGTGCACACCACACTTTAGACAACCCAAATATGTCAAGTAATGCATGTAACATATATTTCATCCAAAAAAATATTACAAAACATATATTGGGATTAAACACATTAATATCCAATCAAGTTCACACATGCTCAAAAAATATATATACATGTATGTAATTAAATAAGGCTATATGTGCCCAAATACAACAATCAGGTATCCTTCATATCAATACAAACAATTGTGCCTTAAACTCTATAAATAAATAACATTGTTGGCCAAGGGGTGAATTGTACACTCTTTAACTTAGAGTGAAACCCCATAATTACAACCTCATTAGTGTGCAATTGGTCTCATTCTTGGGCTTATATGCACATATTTGAAATTATTAATAATAGCTCTCATAATGCTATTTTAATTATCAAATAGAGGATCACTTGATGAATTAGTAAAGGCTAACCAAAAACTAAAAGATGGTAGCCACACCCAAAACGTGTGCAATTAAATGGATTCCAAAAATTTGTCTCCAGTGAAATTTCCAATTTTATTTATTTATTTATTTATTTATTCATCAACCCCATACACCATTGCACATAAATGGCTGAGGACATGTTTAATTCTATTTACGTCTACCCTTGATATAAAATATATACCATATTATCAGATATTAGTGCTACTGCCAATATTAAAGTTCACATTACAATGCAAACTTTCATAACATATGAATTGTATATGGTATACCCAAATACACAACTAATACATGAACAAATTATATCAACCATAGTGTCCATATGACCATATATATATATGTATGTGTGTATTATTCATAAATTACATGCCATGAACTAGTGCTATTACAATCTTGCACATATATCAAAGGTCAAACATTAACTTGGTTACAATTTAATGCTTCCTCTTTTAGGCCATTGCAAACATAGCAAATAATTCTTACACAGTAGAACGAATCATTCTTGTGTAATATTGCAGTCAACCAAAAAATAACTATAATAGTTAAATAATTATAGTTCAATCAGCCAAACTCCAAATATAACAGTTATATTTATAAACATATATGTAAGCCACCTTTGTAGAAAGTATTCGCATAGTATGTAACTGTACTTCTGCACTATTGTTATTATGCTACATGTATCTGGCAATCAAAGAATTTCACACAATAAAAAACTCTAATTGAATGTGTGTGACACTAAAACCCAATCACAATACTACAACAGTTATAGGAATCTTACCGACTCAATAGCCATAACCATCATCAACATTAGCAAAACCAAATTAGCCTATTATAATATAATTTAATTAAACCCACTACTACTATCAAGCGTGAAATCAACTTTATCAAATGCTTAGAAAATATCTAAGACACAAAGCAGACACTAGCAAATAAGACAAAAAGTCCTAATCTAATATAATAATCAAGAAGAAAAAGATCAACAACAAAACAGTATACACAAACCAAATTCTACAGTCAAACACAAAATTCAACGTTTTCAAAATATTAAAGTTCACAATTTTAACTTTATAAAATAACCAAGTAGATAGATATACACATTAATCAATAAACACAAACCCAATTTAGCCAAAAAATTTGCGCAGAGTAAAAACAAATGTCAATATAGTGTTTTTTAACCATCACAAAATTCCTTTTCCCATGAATCACAAAAATAAATTAAAATATATTCAAATCTGCTTTAAGACCGTTGGATATATTTCAACAATTTACTTTTGTGATTAAGCAAAAGTGAATAACACATAGATCTAATTATAAGCAATATTAACACAAAAGAACTAATAGGCAAAACAATAAATATATACTGCATATATAAAAGAAATTTGCAATATAATTAAAAACTCACAGATTAAATGCATGAAGGATGAATGAATCAAATCAAGAAGTGTTTGACACAATCTCCTTAAAACAGATTTCGCCCCTCACACAATCACTGTGGTGTTTTGAGACTCACGGACGTCTGCTTCCAAGAATAAAATGATCTACAACACGAAAACGAAGCACACAAGGTCGTGCTCTGCGAACTACTCAATGTCTCTACCTCTCTCTTTGACATAAAAATGAAATGCAAAAAAAATTCTCACCAGGAGAGTTTTCTGAAAAGTAGTTTTTATGAATGAGGGACTATGAAAAATTATACGTTACTGAACATATACTCTGTTTCAGTAATAATTGCTGTGCATAGACTAACTGACTCAAAAATTAAAATAATAAAATATTATTATTTGGACAAGTAGGCCCAATTCACATATGTCAAAAGCCTAACCCAACGTCCAACTCATGAGCATATAAACTCATATATTATCTCTTTTCTTTCCTATGTGGGACTCAGGATTTTCACCACTTTAATAACAATTTCAAGTGGACTTAGAAAATATCAATTTCTTATTCACTCTATCATATTTTCCCAACGATACATGACCGACCTTAATTAGTTTGTTAGAAATCCATTCCTATATTTCTTGACCTATAGTTTTAGGACTAAAACTTAATTGTTATTATTATACTTTCTCATCAAATGAAGTCATTTTAATGGCAAAACATGGATAATGATATTGGCGAAGGATAAAATACCTTGGATGCTACCCAAAACTTTGATGATTGACTTGTGCCATCCACGAGTTTGGGCATCCACCATCAAAGCACAAGTCTGTCAAAAAATAATAATAATAATAATAAAAATACTCCTTTTTTAAAATATATATGAAGAAGGTTCCATTGAATCAAATCTATTGTTGAGACCACAACCAAAAAAAAAAAAAAAATTTGAGAAACCCCACAAAAATAAATTAAAGGAAAAAGTTTAGCTACAAAATCGATTGTAGCCTTAGGTTATAAACTCACTCAATAAAATAAATATTACTACATATTTTGAAAATCTAACCGTTTAATTACATGTTCTTTATGCTCTTAATACATATATCAAAATTTTATGTCAATCGGATATTATTTATTATATAATAACCTTATATTTTATTTATAATTTTAAATTACAAAAACTTGCAATTTAAAAATGTATTGATGACATAGCTATTGATCTTTAATTTTTTTGAAATTTTGAAAACATGTAGGATATAAGAAGAAGATGCAATCCAATGGTGGATTTGTCAAAATTCACCTCCAATAAAAAGATATTGAGTGATTTGTAACCTAAGGTTACAACCGATTTTATAGCTAAACTTTGTCCTATATTAAAACATGTTTGTCTTACCCTTTGGCATTTGATATGAAAACACACGGTCGTATCATTATCAAATGCAAGATTCCTCATAAAAAAAAAAAAAAAAAATGCAAGATTTTGGTTTGACATGTAATGATTAGCTAAGCCTTGATTTTCTAATACATTCGAGGAATAACTTGCAATTTAGGAAACTATCAGTCACATCACAATATTATGGTAAACTTTTATTTTTTAAATCTTTATTTTCCGTTTTGTCAGTGAAATTATTGTATACTCCCGAAATACTATAAATGCGTACTCATTCATCTCACATGAATGGTGGACTCTACTAATTAAATTTATGGTAAGACTCATTATTTATGTGGGAGGGGAAAGTACGCATTTATGGTACTCCGGGAGTACCTACTAATTTTTCATTTTGTCATATCAATTGCAGTCAATCAACCTATATTACTGTAGTATAACTGGTTAGTCTAATCAGGAAAACACTACGTTTTTAACCCATGACCATGAGCAAATTACTTTTGGCTTTTTGAGAGATTATTTTGTGAGCAAATTCTAATAAATAAAAAAATTGAGTAATGCTATAGATACAAAAAAATTTGACACCTAATACTGACTCTACTTTTATATCTATAATAACTAGCTTGTAATTCCATGCATATGCATAAATATATTTAAAGATATACAATAAGATGCATAATATAATTTAAATACTATTAATTTGATAGTTATTTTTACATTTTGTTAACTCTTTAAAAAATTTTATAAGGATATAATTAGGTATAAAATGTAAATAGTCTATTTTAAAAAAATTATTGTGAAGCATTTTTTTTTATGATTCATTTATTCTAAACTCTTTAGTTTCTGTACTTGATAACTCTCTTGGATAGATGAGTATTTATGATGTGATCCCACATTTGATTTTAAAATTAAGAAATAAAACTTTTAAGAATAAATAATTTAGGATATGTGGCGCAAAATTGAAATTATAATTTAAGTTTCTCACACCTGCCATCCAGACGTCTACAGTCGGGTCCTCTCCAATTCGCATGAGATTCCATTGATCACTAAGTTCCTTTGCAGCCTGCAAAAAGAATTGTCCATTGGTCCACAGCAGAGCTTTCTTCATTGTTATAAGTGCCAAACTTGAACCAAAAGCCAAATATAAGGGTAGTGAATTTTAGGCATAAAGTGCATCTAATCACATATTAGCAACTTATAACAAATGTAAAGATGCAAACTTTGTAAGTGAATAGTAAACTAAATTAAGTGCCAAAACCAAGAAGAAAGCACTTTAATCTGAAACTCATGCAAATGTAAAGATGCAAACTTTGTAAGCAATTTATAACAAAGATACAAACTCTGACTCTACTATCTTTTTGGAAATTCCTTGCGTTCACTTTTTTTTTTTTTACTGAATAGTGAACTCAGTGCATTTCATCCCTATAAAAATAGTCATGTGTTGCCATCCTAATGGCTAGATGTAATGTACTCAAACCAAGTTAGAATTTTAAGAAAACTTAATTGATACAATAACTCACTTAACACAAATATTCAAAAATTTATATGAGACACATGGCACAAAATTGGAACTCTAATTTAGAATTTTAATTTGACTTTCTCTCAGCTTCACCTATTATTATTATTATTATTATTATTATTATTATTATAGACTAACTTGTAACCTCATGTATATGCATAGATACACTTAAAGATATACAATAAGATGCATAATATAATTCTTATATATAATTTAAATACTATTGATAGTTATTTTTATATTTTTTTAACTCTTTAAAAAAATTTGTAACGATATTATTAGGTATATAATGTAATTTTTTTTTTTTTTATTGTTATTGTGAAGCACTTTTTTTATTTTTTATTTTTACGATTAATTTATTTTAGACTTTTTGGTTTTTGTACTTAGTAACTTACTTGGATGAATATTTATAATATGATCCCACATTTGATTCTAAAATTAAAAAAATAAAACTCTTTAAAAATAAATAATTTAAGACATATGGCGCAAAATTATAACTCTTATTTGGAATTCTAATTTGAGTTTCTCTCAACTTCACCTATTATTATTATTATTATTATTATTATTATTATTATTATTAACAATCTATCACATCATTTGGGAGTGACATTTTTTTGTGTTTATAGAATTCTCTTATTTTATAGATAATATGACACAAACTAGTTGCTTTAAACTTAAATAAGAAATTTTTTGTGAGCTCCTAATCTTGAATTTGTGGGCTCAAGCATTTGAGTGTTCTTACAATCCAACTTAAAAAATGACAAGATAGACTACGTACATTATATCCTACACTAAAAGTCCTCAAACATTTTATTTCCAAGGATTCGCTTAGCAATTTTTAAGGACTTATGATATCCATGAAATCCTCAATTTGAAATCTCTAGCTAAGATCAATCCTAAGCAATTTTTCTCTATAATAACCATTTTTTTTTTATTGTGTGAGAATGCTATGTATAATAATATGATGTGTGAGAGATGAGAGACTTATGGCACCTATGAAATTATGAGTTTAAAATCTATAGCTAAAATCACTATTAAAGAATTTATCTTTGCAATAACTAGGGTTATCCTCAGGTCAGTTTGGATTTGGGATTTTGCCCTACCTAAAACCAACCTGACTACTTTGAGTGGTAGGGTAGCTGACTTGCTGTTGACCGTTGGAAACCACGGGTCGAGTCGGTTTTGGTTTGAGTGAATGGTAATCGCTTTTGGTTGAAACCAATGAAGGAGTAGCAATCTTAATAGTGGTGGAGATCTTGCTGGACCTCAATGGATTTGGTTGAGATTTAGTTCAATCTTGACAGATTTGGGCAAGACCTCACCGGATCTACTTGAGATCTTGCCAAATCTAAGACTAAAAGAGAGGGAGAGGGCGATGAACAACAAGATGTCGGAGTAGAGGTTGGTTGGGCTAGTCGGAATCGATTTTTCATGCGAAGGCCTACCAATTGACTTGCCGATTTTAGTTCATGGAGGTGGAGATCCATCACTGCCATCGTCGGAGTCAAGTCAGACAGTTTTCAATCCGGCCTAGACGGTTTGGGGAGGTGGATCAGTTGGTGGGTTTGGTTGGACACCTCTAGTAACAATCTTCGATCTATTAGAGAAGATGTAACACACACACCTTATAAAATAATTAGGTAGTATAAGAGATGTAGTCAAATTTACCATAATCATAATAAATCACAAGAATTTTTCAATAAGTAATTAACTTGAAAGGTGATGGTTGATAACAGGCATTTTTTGCCAAATAGCATACTTTTAGGAATAATTTAAGGAAAAAAAGTATCGGGTCAAAGTTATTTAGTTATATTGCATGTTTTTGGAACTTGAGGTCTCAAGTCAAACTCGAGTTTTAAGAATTATAATAATCTGATTAAACACGAGTTTCAAAAAATATGCCACCTAACTAAATATATTTGGTCATATTTATTTAGCAAAATTTTCCTAAAAATAATGTCCTATTTGGTAATGGTGTTTAAACAACGAAAACACCACAACACGTATTTTCATATATTTTTTCACTTGCATATATTTTCACAAAATTTAAACAAGACCAAAATAGTATTTAGCAATTTTTCCCGTTGACAACGTGACCTCTCATAGGCATAAAAACTTACCAACTATTGGGCATGTTTGGCATGTCAACTTTTTTTTTTTTTTTTTAAGAAAGAAACACACACACACACAGGGAGAGAGAAAAGGGGTTTAACACAAAGGCACACCACAACTCCACTAAAAAACCATAGTAACTTTTAATGTAGGGCGTGACAAGTTATATTACACATAATATACTCTCTTAAGCAGTTTGAGACAATTACCCTTTTTTTTTTTTTTTAGAAACAAACACACACACAAGGGAGATGGAAAGAGTTTCTAGCAAAAAAGCACACCACAACTCTACTTAAAAGCCATGGTAACTTTTAAGGGAGGGTAGAGCAAGTTATATTACACATAACACTCTTTTTTAAGTAATATGAGACAATTACCTTTTTTTTTTTTTTTTGAAAAACAAACTCACACACAAGAAAGAGGGAAAAAAGTTCTAATCCAAAGACACACCACAACTTCACTTAAAAGTTATAGTAATTTTAAAAAAAGAATACACCAACTTAAACCCATATATTCAATTTTTAAATAATATTATATCAATTTTTACCCATTTCTTTACCCTAACTTATTTAAAAAAAAATTAAAAACTGTATTATTTCCGAGTTCTTCGGTACCCAAAAACAAAAACAAAACAGAGAAAGAGAGAACCTTTGTTTATCAGTTCCACTTTCAAAAACACTTCACTACTCTCTCTCTCTCTCTCTCTCTCTCTCTGCGTTGTTGTGTTCATCCATGGAAGGAGTAGTAGTACAAAACCAAATTCAACCACCACCACCTCAACAACAACAACAACAACAACAAGGTCAACAACAAAACCAAAACCAAAACCAACAGCAACAGCAACAGCAGCAACAAGTGGAGAGGCTGAACCAAGCGGTGCAGCAGCAACTGAACCTGGACGCGGTGAAGACTCGAGCCGTTAGTCTCTACAAAGCCATCTCTCGCATCCTCGATGACTTCGACGCCTACGCTCGCACCAACACCACTCCCAAATGGTCCCTCCCTCTCTCTCTCTCTCTCTCTCACTTCCTTCTTTGTTTCTTTATTCAAATTGTTCACTTTTCAGCATCGTAATGATTTCCTAGGGTTTTGTTTAAATTCGAAGCTCGATTCTCTAGAAATTGAGTGGATTTTAGTTTGCATTTTTGGATTTGAGGGTTTGAAAATTGAGGTATTTGAAGAACAACAATTTGCTAGTGTAACTGAGAAACTAAAAGCGATTCAATTTCTAGGAAAATTGAGCTTTGAATTCTTATTCTTCGTTATTTGTTTGGTTACTGAGAAAGCTAAGGATTCAATAATTTCACCATTCATGTTATAGATTTTTGTTCTGCATTATAGATTTTTCCTAGGGTTTTGTTTTTGGTTTAAAGAGAAATAGAAGAAATTTAGAAAAATTTATAAAAATTTGAAGCTCAGTTTTCTAGAAATTGAGTGGCTTTAGTTTAGTTTGCATTTGGATTTGAGGGTTTGAAAATTGAGGTATTTGAAGAAAAACAATTTGCTAGTGTAACTGAGAAAGGGAAACTTAAAGCGATTCAATTTCTAGAAAAATTGAGCTTCGAATTTATTCTTCTTCGTTATTTGTTTGGTTACTGAGAAAGCTAAGGATTCAATAATTTCACCATTCATGTTATTAATATTGTTCTGCATTATAGATTTTTCCTAGGGTTTTGTTTTTGTTTTTTGTTTAAAGAGAAATAGAAGAAATTTAGAAAAAATTAGAAAAATTCGAAGCACTGTTTTGTAGAAATCAAGGGGCTTTAGTTTAGTTTGCATTTGGATTTGAAGAACAATTGCTAGTATAACTGAGAAATTAAAGCGATTCAATTTCTAGAAGACTGAGCTTCAAATTCTTATTTTCGTTATTTGTTTCATTACTGAGAAATTGACTTTTTAATAATTTTGCGATTCAGGTTTAATTTTGTTCTGCATTGTAGATTTCTAGGGTTTTGTTCTTGTTTTCTGTTTTTTGTTTTTTGATTTTTTTCCTGTTTAAAGAGAAATAGAAGAAAATTTATAAAATTTGAAGCTCAATTTTTTAGAATTTGAGTGGCTTTAGTTTGCATTTGGATTTGAGGGTTTAAAAATTGAGGTCTTTGGAGAAGAAAAATTGCTAGTGTAACTGAGAAACCAAAGCAATTCAATTTCTAGAAAATTGAGCTTCGAATTCTTATTATTTGTTATTTGTTTCGTTGCCGAGAAACTGAGGGTTCAATAATTTTGCGATTCAGATTGTTAATTTTGTTCTGCATTTTCTAGGGTTTTGTCTTCCTGTTTTCAAAAAATAATAAATTTTGAAGCTTAGATTTGTAGAATTTGAGTTGCTTTAGGTTACATTTGGATTTGAGGATTTATAACTGAAGAACAATTGTTAGTGTAGCTGAGAAATCGTCACTCTCTAGCTTTCTCTTCGACAGTTCAAATTCTTAATTGTTGTCATTTGTTTCGTTACTGAGAAAGCTGAGGATTCAATAATTTCTTCATCATTCATATTGTTGATTTTTCTGCATTGTAAAGATTTCCTAGGGTTTTGTTCTGCTGTTTCAATATTAATAGAAGGAAATTTAGAAAAATAGTATAATTTGAAGCTAGTTTTATAGAAATTGAGCCACTTTAGTTTCTCAGTTATACTAGCAATTCCTAGAAAACTGAAAATACTCACGCAGGAGCAATACCTGAAGTACCAACATTTGCTTGAATTGTTAAGAGAAAGGATATGAATATCTTAAATGTCAATCCTCAATGCAGTTGATTTTGAGATTTAAATAGGATACTATGATTTGATGGGTTACTTATCCAAAAAAAAAAGATCTGATGGGTTAATATTTGAGTAGTAGGTTTGTGTTTGTAGAAACCTTAGAAAGCAAAAGAGAGGCATATATTGCAATATTGCGCATCCATTGACATAATGATGGTTTATTGCTGGTTATTTTTTAGATTTAATTTTTCCAACATACCCCTTTTTATTGGTGATTGTAATTGTGCTAACATACTTGTGTTTTGTATCAGGCAAGATATTTTAGGGCAATATTCTATGGTGAATCTTGAGCTTTTCAACATTGTTGATGACATTAAGAAGGTTTCGAAGGCTTTTGTAGTACATCCAAAGAATGTAAATGCAGAGAATTCTACAAGTATGCACTTGTCTTCTTAACATGAGTAAGGCACATGTAGAAAGACTTAGGAACATGCATTGATAGCCACACTAAACACTGTAAGACACCTTACTTATAATTAATATATTTATCTGGTGAAATGCAATGACTGAAGACACAACTGTGCACATGTATCTGGCTGGGATTAATTCCGTGGGCCAAGCGCTTATGTCAATGTGTCTAACTTTGTTATCACACCAACATAGACATGTATATAAATTATTTTTGTTGTCTTGTATCCCATTCTAGACAGTTTCAGAATCACTATTCCTATAATCTGGACCTTTAACTTATTCCATGTGTCTATGAATCCTCTTTGCTTAATGTTCTCATAACAGCAAAATCTCTTATAAAGATTTCCTTAGATGCACCATCATCACCATTTTTCTCTGTCTGTATATCTAAGATAAGCGCTGAAGTTTTCTCTATCTGTATATCTAAGTTAAGTACCAAAGTTGTACGTTATGTCTGATTATCAACTTCTCCAGCTGGCCTCCCCCAGCTGGCAGTAATTTGAGCTCCAGAATTTACTCATGACCTTCAACAAATGGGTTGTATTACTGATATCAATGATTGAATTAATGGTCCATGGTACCCCTTGTTAATGGTACTACAATCAGGTATTAACTGAGAGAATTTGACACATAGCTACAGTAATAAATGTAGAGGCTCCGTTATGCGAGCCTCCTCTTATCTAATTAATCTATTGATTACTCATCCATATTGGGAAAATGGGTTAAGGTTTGATATGGTAGCTTGCATTGAATGCACTATCCTTTGTTTCAACTATTGTGAAAACAATGTTACTATTTGCTCATATCATTTCAATAAGTAAGAAGCCTACACAATTGCACTCTCTGAGACTTCAAACTGTGTATCATCAAGGTTTTATAATGATTATTTAATTGATTGTTATATTGACCTTTTTTTTTGTTTTTGTTGAATTATCTACCTCTTGTTAACTCAAATACACCTTACCTGTATAACCAGAAGGGTAAGGGGGGGGGGGGGATTTTTGTGCTGTATTATGAGATGTACTTGCTTTTGTGATGCTAATGTAATTTTAAGTCTTCGAACACATTTTAAGTCTTCGAACACAATTAACATGGTCACTTTTGGTCTAATTAGGTCTTTGAACACATTTTGTGAATATTTTCCAATGAAACACATAATATAGCTATCAAAGAATTTAATTAATTTGTGGGATTCTGTGATTACAGTACTACCAGTTATGCTATCTTCAAAACTGTTGCCTGAGATGGAAGTGGAGGACAACTCCAAGAGAGAGCAGTTGCTTCTTGGGATGCAAAATTTGCCATTATCCTCACAAATTGAGAAGTTAAAGGTTTGTCAAAGTTCATTGAGTCCAAATTTCAGTATTTATTTATTTTCATGAGTTCCATGCATTTAGAAATCTCCATTTTACAGGCTAGAATTGATATGATTGGAGCAGCTTGTGAAAGTGCAGAAAAAATGTTAGCTGACATGCGTAAAGCCTATTTGATCGGAACCCGTCAAGGGCTGACAATTGCCCCAACTTTGGATAAGGGTCAGGCTGCAAAAATTCAAGAACAAGAGAATTTACTCCGAGCTGCTGTAAATTATGGCGAAGGCATCACTCTCAACTGTCTCTTTACATTCAATGCCTTTTAGGTTATCTGCTTTTCAAATTTATATTGGTTTTTTGCTTTCTTGTATCTTGAGATGAAAGGCCTTCTCATGCAGTCTAGTCTTGTAACTTTGTTTCGGCAATTTGTCGTCAAATAGTACCACCTCTATGATAAAGAAAAAGTTCAACAGAAATGATTTACTGTGTGTTGCTTGTCTCTAAGGACGGTTTCACAGATGCTTTGTGCATATTAGAGTAGCTGCGGATGAATTTTCTCTTATTGTGTTTTTTTTTTTTTTTTTTTTTTTTTTCTGAATTCTTGTCTTATTATTGTTAGCAGTTAGTAACATTCTTAAACATTGACACAGATTGCTGCTTCCATTGCATTCATAAATAAATTTAATTTCCTTAACCCCTCACCTCCCCCCAGATATAAGCTACTTTTGTGATGTATGCTATTGTAGCAATGACAAAAGGATTGAGAATTTTAAGGGCCTCATTTTGTGTTCTTAATTAAGCACATTCTTTCTGGCACCGGCCCTTTGGCTTAGTCATCTGATTGATGATTAATGGGAGACACATTAAACTTCCATATAGAATTGATTGCTTAGGTTCCTGGAGTCTAAGTTTCTCCAAATTGTCCAGACACAAGTTAGGTTGATGGATCAATTCCATCCCCTGTCAAAGTTTTGTGTCCTCATTTTGAGGATTGGTTGGTCTAGACCTGCTTGAAATGATCATAATTGTTGATCTAGAGTCCAAGTTGCAAATTATTCTTTCATCACATTAAATATGGGCTTTACTTTCTAAGATAATATTTACATTTGCATATAATTAAGGGTTCCCTGGTCTGCTTAAAATTTAGAGCTAGTACATAATTTAGTAATAATGTGTTGGTGAGTGTGGCTGCTTGTCAAAATGAACATTGAGGTGCAAGATCAGTTGCATATTAAGGACGGTGGGCCAAAGCATATTTTCAGAGGGTTTGACTATAGCAATCCAGAGTATATCTTGAAAATAATATAACCTCTAATAAAAGCTTCAAGTTTTTGTGCAAGAATTTGGTCTAGGCTTACTTGTAAGTTTACATTTAGAAATGATTGGTTTATGCATGTAGGATTACGAATGCCAGGAGACCAGAGGCAGATCACACCTGCACTTCCATTGCATTTGGTGGATGTGATCACTGTAGGTGATGGAGTGCAAAGTTTTGCTGATGCATCTGGTAATACTTAGTCACTTGTTGAAGCATGATCTTTTTATTTTTGGAATTTATATATTGGATTGAATATCAATTCTATTTTGGTGGCTTTTGCAAAAAATTGTTCTAGGCATGTATTCAAAGAATACCCCTCTGTCATCAAATAACATCAGTGGACAGGGCACTTTGTTGCAGGTACGATCTTTGACTTTATTTTTAAGTTTCACATCGTGAAGTTTTACATGATTCATTCATTTTTTCCTCAAATTGTGAATTAAAGAGGCTGGCATACTTATGTTAAAGCCTAAACATCATTCATGTGGTTGTCCTCTAATTTTTATTATTATTGTTGATTATTTTAGTACGATTACTGATATCCTACACACACTAGTGCGCATAAGTGGGGCATGCTATGCTTTTATCCTTATCTTGCTATGTTTGTGTCAACAATTGTAGATAAAGATTTGGGGTTTGTGTCAGCCTGTTGTGGCTTGATATTCTGCATCTGTAGGATGAGAATTAGGGTCTTCTTTTCTGAAGGTGTGTGTTTTTGTCCAATTACCAAAAACTTTTTAAGCAGGCTTCTGCACCACAACTTATTGGAAGATCAGCTGCATCTCCTAGTGCCACAACTGCTACTTCCTTTGATAACACAACAGCATCTCCACTACAATATGCCAATTCTCCTAGGTCAGGTACAAACATGATGAACACACCATCTCCTCAGCAACATACCCCTCAGCAGCTGCAGCAGCAACAACAACAGCAGCAGCAGCAGCAGCAGCAGCAAAGGCAGAAACTGATGCAACTACCTCAGCAGCAACTCCTTGCACAGCAACAGTTCAGGCAATCTGCGATGCAAGGACTGGGACAGGTGAGGAATAATACTACAATATATGAATTTGAAGTGGTTGCATCTTTTAGAAGATTCAGTGAACAATACTGAATTGCTAGTTATGTTTACGTCTGTTGTTCCATCCAAAGTTGAGGATGTTTATGGAAGTTTGGACATATAATTTCTTGCACTAGAACATGCTTAATTATATGTATGTTTGTAAATGAACTTTCACACCAACTTTGGTTCTATTTAGGATAAAATTTAAATTTTGGAGATCTGATGCGTTTTCAGGACTTAGTGGAGGTAAGAAAATCCTTGTATTGAAAATGGGTGAAAAAAATGATGTAAGCTATTTTGAGAATGAAAAGGAAAAATCTTCTCCCTTGGAATCTGCCTCCATCTTATATTACACAATCTGTTCCAGAGCCTTGAATTTTGTCTTATGTTAATCTCTCCAAATGCTTTCCTTCTTAGGAAGTTCTGCTCTAGCATTTGAGTAGGACTTATATAAGTCTGTGTTGAAATTGATAATGTTTGTTGCTAGATAATTTTCATTTCTAACCATTTGACTGTCATATTTCTTATGCAGAACCAGCTGCCTCAGCTGCATGATTTGCAGGGCCAGGCTCAGCAGAAGTTTCAGCCGGTAAATTTTCAACAAGCTACATTTTTCCTTAGTTATGTGAAAACTTATAGATACATGCACACACATGAGCATGCACACACCTCCACATACATTGACAATTAAAACATGTATGCCTTCGTATATCTAAGCTTGTCATTATTAATGGTGTCTTTGTTACCAAAGCCTTCCAAGAAATTTGGGGTCCATTTGGATGGAGGAAAGGAGAGTGATGCAGGACAACCTAGGCTTCCCACCTAGATTAGTCCTACCGTAGACCTTAGGCTTCCCACCTAAGATGTTTGGATTTACCACCAAACAAACGCAATGCAATCTTTGCAAATAATCTCAATAGTAATAATAATCATAGTCTATCCAATACAAAAGAAATTATCTGGAGCTTTATATGCAGCTTCCAGAAATCACAAAGATAAGGATAAACTCTCCTAAACAAATCCTAAACAATTTCAAATACTAATCTGATAATCCTAAACAATTTCAAATACTAATCCGATAATCCTAAACAAAGGATAATGATGATTTAATCCTAACCAAACTCAAATATCAATCCAAACTAAACAAATAGCTACGTTACAATATGAAATTATCTGCGGAAAATCTAAAATGAAATATTGAAATAACTTTTGGTTATGCTCCTGCATTAGAGAGGATAAATGGTGAGGGGTTCCTCTTTTCCTTGTTTGGATGTACTCTCTTACACATTGTTTGGATGGAAAGAAAAAAGGGAGAAAGGAACGATGAAGAGAGAAAGGATTGCATTTCCTTGATTTGGTTGACATGAGAGAAAGGAAATTAGGATGATGTGGAAGGAAACATTTTCCATGGGGCCACACTTTTGCTATCTTCCCAATTTGGACTGAAAGAGAGGGGAAGGGAGAGAGAGTTTGAGGTGATTTTTAACTTTTTTATTTTAAAATTACCAATGTGCGCATATATTCTTCTTACAAGTCATATATTTAAGGTTGTAAAAGTAAAAACATTTATCTTCCTTTCCGTTCTCTTTGAAATTCAAACAAGGGGAATAATTTGTTTCCGTTATTTTCCTTCCTACATCCAAAGTCACATAGAGAAAGATTTTTTCTTTTTTCCTTTCCTTTCACTTTCCCTTCCCTTCCCTTGGTATTTTCTTTTCTCTTCGCCTTGCCTAGGTGCAACCAAACATAGTGTTAATGTAAACAAGAGAATTTGAAGGGGATTTGAAGGAGTTCTGTCCACTTCAAGCTCATGTTTTCAAATTCCTCAAACTGGGGGAGTTTAAATTAAAAGGGAGAGTATACCAGGTTTAATGAGTTTTCTATAGTTTGTTTTAAAATTTTTGATAAGCAAGTTTTCTATTGTTATCTTTATATACTCAAAACTGTTTATTAAAGTTTCAACAATGACTTGGCAAACCTATATCACATATATCTCTTTATTGTCAATTTACGTGGTCTCCATTTAAGCCAGTTTTCTCCCCAGTTACATGGTCAACATCAGATGCAATTTTCTCAGTCGATGGGGCACCCACAATTTCAGGGCCGACAGTTGCCCTCAGGACATGTTCAGCATGGCATTGGTCAAGGTCAACTCAACCAGGGAAATCAGATGAATCGCCATTTAAGCCAGTTTTCTGGCACTGCTAATAGTGCATTATTTAATGCAGCTCAGGCGACATCGAATGCCCAAATGGTCAGATATACAAGTCCATTGATTCACTTTCTATTTTTTTTTTCCTTTTCATGCTCTTTAATATTAGTTGGAAATCCAGCTTCTGTACAGACAAAGAACATTTTGTGAATTGTGTGTTTCTTTCGTGATGGTTGCATCTGTATTGATAAATCTTGTGTTGGTTGTTCTGTTACTAGACAGCGTCAAGCTGTAACTGTATTTTGCTTTTCAGATTCTTTGACACATTCAGGAGTTCATTGAGTTTATATTTGACTTTAAAGTGATGTTTCTGGTTTAGCAGAACTATTATCAGGTTTGACTGTGTTTCATTCGGGTCAGCTTTATAGTACAAATGCCCAATTCAGATCCAGAGGACTGTAGGTTGATATTCTTTAAATGTGAAGTATAATGTTTATCCTGCTATATTTATGCTTGGGCCAATATGGTGCACCTACATTCCTATGGATCCTGCTATATTCTGCAAGAGGGCTATTTCTCATTAAAGAGATTATCTTAGAATCTATAGATAATATTTGCAGACTTTTTGTACTCCATCCCATGTTACTTGTCCTTTCTTTTTTGGGATGTAGTATGTGATTTTCCTAAATTACCCTTATTTAATGATGTATCCTTTCAATTTTTGGGGTTAGGTTGGGAAAGTGATTGCTATTTGAACATGAAGTTAATCTCCTTGAAATGTTGAATTCATGAGAATACTATTGGGGGGGGGGGGGGGATTAAGTGTTTACTAATTGGGTCTAAATCTTCTTCTCCACAAAAACTGGGAGCTGATACATACCTTACTTCAGGGAGAGGATAAATAATACCCTATCATAACTTTGGAACAAAATAGTTTACATGCAAGCAGCACTATGCATTTGGTGATGGGCTGGCATGGAGAGCCTCCTTTTAATGTCTCATGTGGTGCATTTGGTTGGAGAGAAACAAGGGGGTTTGAAGGTTTAGAGAAGTCCATAGATCAAATGAAATAATTGCCTCCATCCTCTCCTGAGAAGTAATATATTGACATTTGATCTCTAGTATGTTGATTAGTGGTTTTTCCTTTTGGGTTTTTTGTTCTTTATTTTGAGTTGGTGAAGCATATTTTGTACTTCACTCACATTTTCAGCCCTTGTTCATAATTTATAATGTGCATTTGTATTTATTGCTGTTTCCTAGTTATATTTGTTTGTTCCCTTTCATTGAAGTTAGTTTCTTGTATCCTTTGCGACATTATATTTGATACTTGGTCCTTTTGTTTGTCCTGTTTCAGATTCCAAACTTGTCTGCCACGATGCCATCACAATCAGTTCTACCACGAATGCAGCAGGTCTGCTTCCAATGTTCTTTGCCAATGTTATTTCCCTTTTATTTTATTAATTTGCCAATATTGGATTGATAAGCATGTCTTCATCAAATTGAAAGTTTATTGAATTCCATTTGACTCACTGGGTTTGGCATATTTTTACACTCCGAACTCCATAAATTTAAACAGAGCTAAAGTTTGGGCCAAAGCTGCTTGATCTAAAATTGGATTGGAAAGGATTGATGTTAAGTTGTTAATTCAATGTGCTGATAGAAGAATGTAATTTCAACAGTTCAAGGTTATTAGGTTACCGCAAACAGTCATTCAAGGAACTAATGATGTTGCAAATGTTAGTTGTCATCCTGATTTGCAAGCAGAAATACGATATAATTTTTCTTAATATATAATAAGCTTATGCATTCTTGGTAATCCAGAAAAGAATTACTTTCATTTTATGTAATTAGAGATTGGCATGGCAATTTTGATTCAATGTATAAGTATACATTCAATCTTCTTTTCTTCCTTGATGCCTGCATGCAGCTCAATTTTTTTTATTTATTTTTATTTTTTATTTTTTATTTTTAATGTAGTTTCAAGTATACAAGACTGAGCTGCTTTCTTTTATGTTGCTTGCTGTATGATTGTTCATGATAGTCGTTCTTAATTTATGTTTGTTTTTGCATTGTATTGTTATATTACCATTTGATGGTATTGTGATTACTTTTTCTGTTTAAATTGCTTCTCAGTTTGAATTATCTGCTTGCTGTATAATTGTTCATGATAGTTGTTCTTAATTTATGTTTGTTTCTGCATTGTATTGTTATATTACCATTTGATGGTATTGTGATTACTTCTTCTGTTTAAATTACTTCTCAGTTTGGATTATCTGGTAGCAACCCCCAACGAAGTCATCCTTCACCAATTTTGGGTGATCAGAGTAAGAATTCTGTCCTCTTGTTTCTATGTGAAATATGGTGTGTATTTGGATATGGACTCAATATGCTAAACTGCATCTCGGACTTTTTCTTTCAGTGTTTAATATGGGAGCTGCAAATCCCAGCGGTATGATGCCTATACAGCAACAGCAGCAACAACAGCAACATGGTTCACAAAGTGCATTTGGAAACATGCCGACAAATGCTCAGAATCTACAACCTGGTATGGTAGGACTTCAGAACACGTCACAGAATCTTCCCAATTATGCACAACAGAGACAGCAAAATCCACAGTGATACAATAATGCCATCTAATTCTAATATACCAAAAACTCACCTGATTCTAATATATATATGTTTACGAATTTATTTCCAAACCATTTTTTGTAGATAACAATGCTGTTTGTTTTGGAAATTGAATATGTTGGGTAATATCTCAACTGTTTTGGTTGGACTTTGGTTTAGGAACAGAGTGGGTTGTAATTTTCATCTTTTTGGGTGAAAACTTGTACATATTGTCCATTTTTTACTTATAGCTTCAAAATATTCTTTTCAATGGCATTGGACATAGTTTCCATTTACTTTTGAGCTATCTCACTCTAGATCTTTCATGTTATTCCACTTTATGGTTGATCTCTGTGGCAAAAAACTATACCTTTCTTGTACAAAGTCCAGTGTTTGCTAATTGTATGCTTGATTATTCGTAGTCCTTAATTTTCTTGCAACACATCAAAGTCAGTCTTATATTGCGTATGTTTTATTGAATTGAGAAGGCTATGTTTATTTGTACATCAGAATATAAACCTTAAAGTTCTGTTTCGTTTACTACATCAGAATCTTCAGTTGAAAGCAGGTCAGGGTTATTATAGGTCACCCCTTCCCTTAATGTGTGCATCAGATACTGGATATTGTAACAATTTTTCAACTTTATTTTATTTTATTTTTTTCGCTTTTTATGCTCTTGTTCATACTAGCTGTTATCTGGAACTTACCACTAAAGTTTGAAGTTCCATCACTGCTTTAGAGTGCAGTGAACCAAGAGGGATTTTTATTTTAAATCATATTAAGAAACACATTTGCATGCATAAAAGTAATCAAATATAAAATCACTGGCTGTAGGAATTGCTACATTAACTTCTTGTGA
Source organism: Castanopsis chinensis (assembly GCA_032878915.1). Classification (NCBI taxonomy): domain Eukaryota; kingdom Viridiplantae; phylum Streptophyta; class Magnoliopsida; order Fagales; family Fagaceae; genus Castanopsis; species Castanopsis chinensis. The sequence continues at coordinate 1,207,472 of JAVQMG010000080.1, read as the reverse complement.
GATCAAGATTTTACTGAACTCCACCATTAGATTGTGCATTCTCTCCATGTCGTTTTCATTCCGTGCCAAAATCCAAAAATTTCCCCACTTTATTTGCCTGCCTTTTTCTATTCAAATTCTTGCTTGCATCAAGTTGATCTAAGAATGGTTCTCTATGTCATTTTCAGAATTTTTTTTTCTTGTATTTCGTGAAGAAAAATGCTTGTTTGAGATTTATGCTTGGATTTTTTCCCAGTAGGAAAACCGACATTTTGACGTTTAAACTTAACCAAATCTCACTGACAGTGTACCAGAAAGTTGGAAATGCATAAGGGCTGTTTTAACTTTGAAGTTCATATGATTGCTTACGTCTTCATATAAGGATAAGAAATTTGGGGACGTGTAATGTTCAGTGAAAAAGGTAGTCCTGAATATGGATATTTATTGCAAATATTTTTTAGAAAATTGAAGAATGCTTTTGAGAGAGAAAGCTAAGCTTGCAAAGAAATCGGTATAATCACTGAGTTCAACATTATAAGGTGTTTTTATACAGACAGTTACATCTGTGAATAGATTGAGAACCAAAAGAAACGAAAAGAGACGTGTATTGTTAAGGTTTCTTTTTTGTTATGAGAAAGTTTGATACTTTGATATAATGTACTGGGATGTTTCAAGAATTTCTTCACCCATTGACTTGTGCTAGCTATAGTTCAGGTAGCAGGGATCCCCAAAAATTGTGATAGAATCAATTGAGGTCTGTCCAAAGACAAAAACAGAACGAAAAAAAGGAAACGAAAAAGAAACAATACATGACTTGTAATGGGTTAGAAGCTATGTTAGCAATGAGGTGAAGTCACTGCTCTATAATCTTAGGGAGGAGCTCTGCACTGTTGACTGCTTCCAGATTTTCGGCAAAATTGTGTTGCATTTGTAAAATTCAGAGAATTCTGGAACAGCAAGTGCAGCACTTCTGTATAAACCATTCTAGTCTGTCCAAATGAAAAATAAAAATATTTTGTTAATAAATATTAAGATTTAGTACCTTATATAGGGAAAATGATTAGCTATTCTAAAAACAAGTTAACTAGTATAAAATTAACTTTTTCACATAACTTTCCAAGCTCGTTTTATTTTCAAATTAGGTGGTCTGTTTTTACAGGTCTTCTACAAGTAGAGTTTTTGCTAATACTTGTTGAAGTAGTCTATGGTAAACAATAATTTTTATGATCCTAAGTTTTTTCTCTACGGCTTTAAAAATGGGTTGACTTTATTTTGTTTTTATTGGGTGGGGTCATCGAGTAATGCTATGAGCACATAAAAATACATAACTCGCCACGTAGCGAGTAATGATTGGTAGATGTATGATGGTGGGCTATGTGAATACATACTTTTACCATTCACAATTCACAACTCGTCACGTGGCGAGTTATGACACAAAATTATATATTTTTATGTGTCTCTAACATTACTTGCGGCGGTTATCACCTAACTGAACATAGGGAGTACTTTATATCGACGAAGGTTTCCTTTTCTGTTGGGTCTGGTGGCCTACATTGATTTGACTGTTTGGTAAATGCTTTGGATGTTCAAACTGAACCTCAATTTTAAAGTGAAAGAAACTGAAAGACCTACCAGTCAAAAGCTTCCCTCAAAGTCAATGGGCAACCTTTGTATTGTGTAAGACAGGGCAAATAGATTTATGGCCATAGAAATGAAGAAGATACTTGGTCATCTAATTCCTAATGAAATAGTGGACAGTAACTAGAAATTTTAATGGGGATAAGGGGGTCTAAAGTTGAAATTAAAGATGACATCGAAATGCTATGCAAAAACACAAAGGATTCGATCACATTTCTACAAATAGTTGTTTCATCACAAACATAAAAATGCAATTTGAAACATTGATGAGTGAAGAAGGGCTTACAAGTCTTTAAGGCAAGAGCTCTTAGAATCCAAATCCTCTGGCTGTCGTTGACGATCCAATGAGAATGAAAATGGCACTGTAGGACTAAGCAATTTTTCCTGCAAAAGAGGGAGATTCTCAGCTGATGTGTGGCTTGAAGGTTGTGGCGAGAATGGTGGGGAAGGAGATGGTGATGGAGAAAAGTTGTATTTTTGGTTGCCTGGTCCTACACTAATGGGAAGAGGTGAGGGAGGTGTTGGAGGAGATGATGTTGAAGAAGGATAACCACTCTTGATTTCCTCCATTGGAAATTGACAAATAACAATAGAAACATAAGCACACCTATTTCTCTTGAAAGATATGGTAGCTATGAGTGTTTTAGGACAAAGTCTTTTGCAAAAGTGCTTTCCCGGGAGTTTTTTTGGCTTGAATCTTAGGTATAAACCTAACGGTCATGTGCCAACCCGTCAGCTGCTTCTCATTCTTTGATCGGGGAATCACATGCCCATCTTATAAGCTTGTCAAATTGCTGCTAGGGTCTTCTTTTATGATTTGACCAAACAGTATACCATTTCTCGTTGTGTCTTTCTTTTATTAATTCTAGTTCAACACCATTCTCCAATGCTTTATCTTCAACATTCACAACTTGTCACGTTAGAGTTATAGGGTTTTAATGTCGAGACACAATAATTTTCACATCCGTTACATATTACCTTATTGTAACACCATTCAAAACTTACCATCTTAACATTTGTGAAAATGTGGGTTTTAGTTAGCTCAACTGGTAAAGTTTCTGATGGTCGTATAAGAGATCTGAAATTCAATCCCCGCTTTTACCAAAAACTGATTGGTGTCTTGATCTGATGATAAAGAGGTATTATCAAGAGTGGACGTCATAAGTTGAAACTCCCTTAAAAAAAAAAAAAAAACGTTTGTGGAAACTAGTATGAAAAAATTGTGTATTTAGATTTAAAAAGGTTAAGTACTCATTGTTTTTGGACAAAATTCAGTAAAACATTTATTTATTTATATATATTTTAAATATGTTCTTTTTTTTTTTTTGCTGAAATTAAATATGTTCTTTTGCCCATGAAAATATGATTGAAAATAGCATCCTAGTACCATATTACTACAAGTTTTATTTATTTATTTGTTTGTTATTTTTTTAATGGCTATGGGTCTATGGAACAAAGATGGGGTAAGTGTTGTTGTCATATATATAATTATATATATATATATATATATATATTGGTGAACAGTGTTGTAGTCATTCCAGAAGGTAGACCCAGATGGATCCAAAATTCAGGTACGTCTAACTGTGTACACTGTCTGCACATTGGCGTGGAAGCTTTTGTTAGAATTAATGCATAGGAGAAAGTACGATTCCATATGATATGATTTTTATATGAAATATTCTTTCTAGTTTGGCCAAGCAAGAGAGACAACAAAGAAAACTGAGCTAAAAAAAATAAATAAATAATAATTAGAAATCTTCTTTTGAAAAGTAAGAACTCCTTAACAACCAAGAAATCCTCCAAGCAAGAAAAAGTAATTTCCCCATTGGAAATTCATGTCCATCCAACATAATGCTTAGCTAATAATTTGACCATGTCCTCTCTATAATACTCCAAAGTTTTTCATTTTAACTTATAATTACTATGAAAGACCTCATCTTATTTTTTTCATTCTGCTATAGTTGGATACACTATTTTTGTTGCCATCGAGTTTATTGTGTCACTTCGTCGACATTTTATTGTTGGAACAAGAATTATATATATTGACCAGAAGAGCCATTCCACCTTATTGCATTTTTTTAACACTAAGATGTTTAATTTGTTGACTTACACTAGATGTGTATTATTTTGCTTTGATCTAACACTAGATTCACATTACCTTAAGTCTTATTGTCGAATAAGAGATCTAGGGTTTGATTTTTCGTCTACACCAAAATCAATTGGTATTTTGGTCTAATGATAAAGAATAATTATCTAGAGCGAACACTTGGAGTTCCCTAAATTATAGAGAAAGATGCCTAATTGGTCAAAAAATGAGTAAGTTTATTAGAACATGTGTGAATTAATAGCTAACATTGAAAGTTTAACATTTAGTTTTAGTCTCTACATTTTGGGTCATAATAATCTTTCAAGTTTTTAGAATTTTTTTTTTTTCCCTTTCTAGTTTTAAAACGTTACACCAACACAGTAATTACACGGTGCAATTATTGTTAATCTTTAAGATTGCAATCTGAAGATGGTTCTTCTCCCAAACCTCCCCAAAAAGAAAAAGGATGATGAGATATGAAGGCACCAAACTCAACTCTAAGCACAAAGTTTTTTGACATGCTAGAATCACATCCTAAAATGTTACATAACAGCACCTTGCATGGATTTTTTTTGTTTGTTGAGAAAACAATAATACTTATTAGAACATACAACTATGAAGGTAATATATATAATTTTTTAAACATGCTTATAATATATTACATAACCAGAGTACTATTACAAAATGACCTAACCTTTGTAGTAGTAACCTGGAGTTATATAGAGCTTGCATGGATTTAGTTTATAAGTTAAGGTATTTCTCAAAATGTAATGTAACGCATTGCATGCAATTATTTTCAGGCAGATTTGTTTCTAGCGCCTCAGATTCATGCAGCAATTAAAAGGTTCAATGTTGACATGGTAGTGATCATTCTATAATTAATGTGCCAGTTACATTTGATTTGTAGACGATATATATAGACTTTATATTAATGGGTATATAAAACTGTTGCAGTCTTGAGTCTTGTAACAATTATTTTTCCTTCAGAAAAGCCACTAACAAAAGATAAAGGTTAGGGGTTGATTTTCAATGTTCTCATTACATATATTAACTTTATCTTCAAACTGCTTTAATGCCAAATTGTTCTCTGACCTCGGCCATCAAGAGTTTGTCACATGGACCGAGTTTATGGGTAAAATATGGGAGAGATTCAAGTGTAATGGTTTAGTTGCTGAAGAGCTAGTTCAGTAGCTTGTCATGGATTCCATGGGTGATTGTACGAGTGGAGAGTCATGAGCTCACACGAGCCCATGACAAGTGTTTGCTGGAAAATCAAGTTTAAGTTTTGTTATAAAATATTTTTAGATGTAAAATGTTTTCGAGGAAAATATTTTCTTTTGTTTGTTAGTCTTAGTTTCTTTTTGATTTCTTGGGATTGATTGTATTTAACAAGAATTTTATAGGGTTTAAATTTTGTAATGTGGTTTTGTGATGGAATCACCAAAGTGGGAGATTGTTAAGTTTAGAGTTGGCAAGTTCCAAGATAATGTAATTGTCAAATGTGTGATCCATTCATACTAGTGCATTTAAGTTGAAGTCCTTAAATCGATCTATGCTCAATTGCCCCTTGATCGAGACTCAATCGGTTCTGAATTGAGGGACTTGTGTCTAACATGTTTTATTGAAGTCAGTCTTGTGAATCTATTGAACCTTAATTGAAAAACCTATAAAAGTGGCCTTTATGTGTGACTTCACTATCCCAACCTATGAGGCTATGAGTACAAAGAGCAAATAGAGAAGACATTTTGAGGTATTTCATTGCCAAAATACAATTATAAATAGACTAACGTGCGTCATTTTAAAACAAAATTATGTAGATTTTACATCTCTTTCTATTATATACGAATTGATGTGAATACTCTTAGTTGGAAAAATAAAAAAACTCTAGCTTGAGCTATGTTATGGCCCTCTATTCAGTGGCCTTTGATTGCCTGATGCTTTTGATCAAATGGCCCAACTCCTCAATCCATATTGATTTCTTTCATGACCAACCGTTCTACCACCTGAGCCAACCTACGAAAGGGCTTCATGAACTACTCAATAGAACTAGGCTCACAAAATAAGCCAACCAACCTTAAGGGAGAAGAGATTCTGATTTCTTTGTACAAACATTAATGAGCTTTTGCTAATAGAAAGTAACAAAACATCATGTAAGTTACATGATTGTCTTAATGTATGTAATGAAGTGGCGTCCGAATCTTTAAATAGGTAACTAGTTTTTTTTTATACAGGTAACTAGTTTTTAGAATAGCTAATAACTTTCCTCAAATAAGGTACTAAACCTTAATAATTATTAACAAAATATTTTTATTTTTCATTTGGAAACAGACTAGAATGGTTTATACATAACTGCACTTGCTGTTCCAGAATTCTCTGAATTTTACAAATGCAACACAATTCTGCTGAAAATCTGGAAGCAGTCAACAATGCATAGCTCCTCCCTAAGATCATAGAGGAGTGACTTCACCTCATTGCTAACATATCTTCTAATCCATTACAAGTCGTGTATTGTTTCCTTTTCTTTTCACCTCATTGAACTCATGGAACTCAATGATTATACCGATTTTATTTGCAAGCATAGCTTTCTCTCTCGAAACCATTCTTCAATTTTTTTTAAAAATATTTGCAATAAATATCCATATTCAAGCTCACCTTTTTCACCAAACATTACACATTCCCAAATTTCTTATCCCTATATGAAGACGTAAGCAATCATATGAGATATGGAGCGAGTGCATAATCTAATAAGTGGAGTTCAGTAAACTCTTGGTCTCACAAGAAGTTAATGTAGCAAATCCTACACCCAGTGATATTTTTTCTTTGATTACTTATATGCATGCAAATGTGTTTCTTAATATGATTTGACATAAAAATCCCTCTTGGTTCACTGCACTCTAAAGCAGTGATAGAACCTCGAACTTTATTGGTAAGTTCCAGACTAACAGCTAGTATGAACAAGAGCATTAATAGCGAAAAATAAAGCTGAAAATTGTTACAATATCCAGTATCTGATGCACACATTAAGGGAAGGGGTGACATATAATAACCCTAACCCGCTTTCAAGTTTCAACTGAAGAAAGTTGATGTAGTAAATGAAACAGAACTTTAAGGTTTATATTCTGATGCACAAATAAACATAGCCTTCTCAATTCAATTAAACATACGCAATATAAGACTGACTTTGATGTGTTGCAAGAAAATTAAGGACTACAAATAATCAAGCATACAATCAGCAAACACTGGACATTGGAAAAGAAAGGTATAGTTTTTTGCCACAAAGACAACCATAAAGTGGAATAACATGAAAGATCTAGAGTGAGATAGCTCAAAAGTAAATGGAAACTATGTCCAATGCCATTGAAAAGAATATTTTTAAACTATAATGTAAAAACTGGACAATATGTACAAGTTTTCACCCAAAAAGATGAAAATTACAACCCACTCTGTTCCTACACCAAAGTCCAACCAAAACAGTTGAGATATTACCCAACATATTCAATTTCCAGAAAAAACAGCATTTTTATCTACAAAAAATGGTTTGGAAATAAATTCGTAAACAATAGTATATTAGAATCAGGTGAGTTTTTGGTAAATTAAAATTAGATGGCATTATTGTATCACAGTGGATTTTGCTGTCTCTGTTGCATTCCTTCCCAATGAGATGTTAATTTGAAAATAAAACAAGCTTAGAAAGTTATGTGAAAAAGTTAATTTTACTAGACTATTACATTCCTTACCAATGAGATGTTAACCTAAATCACATAAATTAAAAGGAAAGAAGAAGAATGAATTTGATTGAAAGTTTGAAACCGTTGTAGAAAAATACATTTACCTTGCATATAAAAATCCTTCAATCTAGATCAAGAGTATTCAACCAAAAACAGGGAAGAAAAAGAAGAAAATTGAATTGGATTAAAACCCTCATAGACAAAAAAATACTTCTAAACTCTATATAAAGAATTGTAGGATACAATAAAATCAGAACCTATAACAAATGATCGCTCTTTACTATCATATCAAAAACCAGCCAAGAAAATGGGAGACATTGCATATCTTTTGTTCTGACATCTTTTTTTGGCGGACAATAACTCAGAAGGGGGATTCAAATCCAGCTTCTCCTCAATGCAATAACTACACAATGCTACTAAACGACAAGGCTCGTGGCCCATTCTACCATCAAATTTAAACAGATAGAAACAGTAAAATGAAATGGTGCAAGCCAAAACAAATGGAACAAAAACCTATGACATTCAATCATCAAACAGATTGCAATCTAGACCTACATGCAGTTGGTATCTCAACCCCAACCCAATATGGATTTGAGGTGACAAAGATTCCACCCTCAAAGTGGCAACTACAGACAGTTTAACTGTAATTAGGCATATGGGCAAAGCCAAATTTAGCTCTTTGCCAGTCACGGAACAAGAGGAACAACTACTGGTTACCAAATGAGTTTGTCTAGAACAGCCTAACAAAATGATCTCACAACATAATGACTAAGAACTACCACACCCTGCTATGAATTAGCAAGCAATGAAGACAGGCACACCCTGAATAAAAAGGAACCACACTCGTCTCAAATCACATACGTAGACAAAGTAAAACCTCAAAAAACAACAGGCCTTATAAGTAGCTTGGAATCAGAAACTCATAGAAATTCATAATAAAGCTCTCTTCATCAACCACAACTATCAATTCAATCCAAGAAAATACTAGTCAAAAGCAGAAAATAAACTATCTGGGAAAAAGACTCTTATGAATTCCATACAAATTGGATTCTTAAGGAAATGGAAAACACGAAAAGCCCTATAACATCATCATCTTCGCAAATACTATGCTAAAGAAGCAAGGACCAAAAAAAAAACCAACAAAAACACCTCAGAATCCAAGCTTGGTACGGCGCCAGTGCCTGCGCTTTGCATTGTACCTGAAACAAAAAAACAAACACAACCACCGACAGGAACATTTAAGAGTTAAACAGAGAATCAGAGACAAAGAAACGAAAAAGGAAGAAGTGGGAAATAGAGAGAACCTGATGGTGTTGTCAGTCCTCATGCGGATCCAGTGAGGGATAGGCCTATTCTGCCTCATCTTCTTCGCCAGCTTCTTCTTAATCATGAAGGTCTTGTGGGAAGGCTAAGCACACAGTAATAATAGTTATTCATTCAGACCCGTATCATAAAAGTTACTCAGTTTTCTAAAATGGAGAGAGAGAGAGAGAGAGTACCATTTTTGCTGTTGCAGGCCGCCGCTGGGAAAGAGAGTAAACCCTGAATGAAGAAGAAGATGATGAAAGTGAAACCCTACGTTGGACTTCTTATATGACACGTGGGAATGGGATGAATGTATTTCTGCCTGGGCCAGACAACAAATGATATGTTTTTATTTTCCTAAAAAGTTGCAACTCTAAACGTACAGGAAAAACTAATTTTTTCGTCGGAGAGATCTTGATTAGGAACTTCGGTCACTTTTGATCGTTATTTTTTCTTTTTCAGACCATCAAGAAAGCCAAAAGTCTTTTTAAATCTGAAGCATTTAGCCCACTGATCTTCTTCGCATCATCAATTTGAAAGGAACTTTTTTTTCCCTACCAATTGCTGAAGTTTATGAGCAGATTTTAAGTTTTATTGATACATGAATTTCAAATGATTAGGTGCATGATAAGTGTTTTTAAGAAGAAATATAATTTAATTGATTAGTATTATTTTTATAAATTAATCTTAATAAATATAGAACAAAAGTGATAACATCATGTCAGAGTAATATATTTTTTTTATTAGAATATACATACCAATTTATAAATACAAACAATATAAAAACTAAATACAATCTATATTTTGCAAAATTTTAATACCAAATCATAACAAAAAACATGATAGCACAGTTGGTACTTTTGACTCTTTTCACATCATTGAACTTTGAATGTAGAACCAACGGTGAGAATAATAGTGGGAAAAAGAATTAACAGCGAGAATAAAAAAAATTGTGATTGATTCATGAGAGAGAGAGAGTGAGAGAGAGAGAGAGAGAGAGATTAGGGTTTTGGGTCTTTTAGGAAATTTTATTTTTGTATTTATTATGCAAGTTAAAGAATGGTTATTACAACCATTTTGGTAAGGAATAAGTATTCTTTATTTTAAAGAATAGCTATTTTTAAAGAATGACTATTACTTTGTAATAAAAATACTACCAAACAATTATTCCTAAGGAATAGTTATTACATTATAGAGTCTATTACAGTGTACCAAACATACCCTAAGTTGGTTTTTTTTTTACAAGATAGAATTTTTACTCTAACTTAGTCTAAGTATATATGTGTGTAAAACTTCCTCCTGGAGACTTGAACACCGACTCTTGCCCCCTACATCCCACAATTGTTTGACATGCTAGAATCACTTCCTAAAATATTACATAACAACAGCTTGCATGGATTTAGTTTATGAGTTAAGGTGTTTCTCAAAATGTAATGTAACGCATTGCAAGCAATTATTTTCAGGCAGATTTGTTTCTAGCGCCTCAGATTCATGCAGCAATTAAAAGGTAAAATCAATGTTGACATGGTAGTGCTCATTCTATAATTAATGTGCCAGTTACATTTGATTTGTAGACAATATATATAGACTTTATATTAATGGGTATATAAAACTATTGCAGTCTTGAGTCTTGTAACAATTATTTTTCCTTCACAGAAAAACCACTAACAAAAGATAAAGGTTAGGGGTTGATTTTCAATTTTCTCATTGCATATATTAACTTTATCTTCGAACTGCTTTAATGCCAAGTTTTTCTTTGACCTCGGGCATCAAGACTTTGTTCCTTGAGCACCAAAACAACATTGTTACATGGACCAAGTTTATGGGTAAAATTTGGGAGAGATTCAAGTGTAGTGGTTTAGTGGACATGAAGAGCTAGTTCAGTAGCTTGTCATGGATTCCATGGGTGATTGCACGAGTGGGGCTTAGAGTCATGAGCCCATGACAAGTGTTTGCTGGAAAACCAAGTTTAATTAGGTTCATTTGTTTCGTTATAAGAGATTTTAAGATGTAAAATATTATCGAGGAAAATATTTTCTTTTGTTTGTTAGTCTTAGTTTCTCTTTGATTTCTTGGGATTCATTGTATTTAACAAGAATTTTAAAGGGTTTAAATTTTGTAATATGGTTTTGTCATGGAATCGCTAAAGTGGGAGATTGTTAAGTTTAGAGTTGGCAAGTCTCAAGATAATGTAATTGTCAAATGGATTTGTGATCAATTCATACTAGTTCATTTAAGTCAAAGACCTTAAATTGATCTAAGCTCAATTGCCCCTTTATCGAGACTCAAATTGGCCATGAATTGAGGGACTTGTGTCTAAGAGCATTCATATCAGTCCATGTAAAATTTTCTGTCTATTTTAACATAATAACCTGCTTTTTCTATTTTATATAACCATTTTTCCAAAATACCCATACCAGTCAATTTATTTTAGAAGATATTTCAATAAAATATTCATTGTTCATTAATTTTTCTAATGGTCATATTTTTTTTAATATAAACTTATATTTTAAGTAAATTACCAAAACTGGTGGCTCGGCCAGTGGAGCCACTTGTGTCGGAGGTTGAGTGGTCGAACTGTCGGAATATTGGTTTTGGTGACCGCTGCTAGATCGTTGTCTTTGCCCACCGTACCGCCAGCACTGGTGGCCAGATTGATGTCTCCGACCATCATACCGCCATCAATGAAATATTTTGTTTTGTTGTTTTGGAGTAACACATCGAATATATATATATATATATATATATATATATTTATTATTAGTATGGTGAATGATATAATTTTTTTTTTTTAAAGAACCAATTTGAATTAAAAAATTTAATATAGACTTTAATAAAATTCCAAATAAAGCAATTAGCTTTGTTTGAAAAAAGAAAAAAGAAAAACTTAATTATGATTCTTTTGTAATTAAATCATATTGCAAGATATTTGTAAAATAGGAAGCTTCCTTTCCCACTCACTTTTAACCCCCACCGCATAATATTTGACTTATTTTTTTTTCTTTTTTCTTTTTTTCACAAAATCACATATTTTCTCTACTTCCTTTCCCACGGTCTTTTTTCTTCATTTTTTTTTTAATTTTTATTTTTATCTTTTCCATAGCTCTCAAGAACTTGTTTCTCTCCTCTCTCATGATAGTAGCAAGCTCTCCATGGCAGTGGTGACGACATCGACTTCAATTTGGGTATGGGTTTGGGTTTGATTTTGGGTTTGGGTTGATGGTTTTGTTGAAAGTTTGATTTAGGGTTCTGAATTGTTTTGTTTTTCATTGAATGTTTGATTTTGGGTTTGGATTGATTTTTGGTTTGATTTTCCTTTGTTTTTTGTTGATTTTGTGATTGAAATACCATGGGTTGTGATGAGTTGGAGTGGTGGTGATTGAGTGGTGGTTGGGCGGTGTTGGGTGGATTTGCAGTAAACTGGGACGGACACAGACAAAGAAGAGAGAGAAAGAAAGAAATTAATAGAATAATGTATACAAAGCTATAGTAATCGTGTATACACGATTATTATAGAAAGATTGATGTAGGTGTTTTTTGTGCTATGTTGTGTAAATTTTTGCACTTTTTCTATTTTGCAACAATTGATGCAATTGGTCAGCAACCGCATTAGTTCGGCCAAATTTTTCTATCTATTTTTCACTAAAAATCTACTTTTTCTTTTTTACACTACTACTTTTTCAAAAAATCCACATCAGCTCATCTATTTTACAATATTTTATATTTAAATGATATTTATTATTATTATTATTATTATTATTATTTATCTTTTTAATATTTTTTTCATCTTATCCTCATTTCAAGTCTTCTAATTATCAAAAAGTCTTTAACCGTGTTCTCTCTCTCAATCTCAATTCTTCTTTGCATTTAGGAGTCCCTTAACTCTCTTCCTCTCTCATGTCTCAAACCAAAGGGTTTGGTACTCTCTGAACTCTCTTCCTCTCTCATGTATCAAACCCAAACTCACACATGGTAGAAAATCCAGCGGCGGAAGCAAGCAGATCCGGGTAGCAGCAACGGAGGCAGATTTGGTGGATTTGGCTTGATTTTAAGTTGGGTTTTCTAATGGTTTGGTTTGATTTTCTATTGATTTTGGGTTAATTTTGTGATGAATTATGAACTATTGAAATGGGTTGTAGTGGTGGTGATTGGGTGGTGCTGGGTTGGTGGTTGGGTGTTTCTCCTCCTCTTCTTTTATTCTTCTTTTGCTGGATTACTATGTCTGTTGAGATGCTGTGTTTGTTCTGTGAAGCTGTGTTTGTTCTGTGAATCTGTGTTTCTTTTGCTAGGTTGGTGAATGGTGAAAGAGAGAGAACATGAATGGTGAGAGAAAAAAAAAAAATATTGTTATACACAGCTAGAGTAATAGTATAAATATATACAATTACTGTAGCAAGTGTGTAAATATGCACATCTTTAGAGCAACCACTAATGTATAAAATACAAAAAGTGCTCAATTTTGCACATTTTTACCCAAAAATCTTCCACATCAGTTTTTATAAAAATGTCTAAGTACACATAATGGTCTTGCAAATGAACAGTTACAAATATCTGAATATACACAATGATTTTGCAAATGAACAGTAACTGTGCATATATACATGGTTCCTGCAACATGTGCATATAATATCTTAATAATTTTTTCTCTACTTGCTGTACCCGACTCTCACCTCCCTCTCTTTTTCTCATTTCATTAGAGACTCTCAGGCGCATGGCTCTCTCTCTATCTCTCATCAATCTTTCTCTCACCTCTCTCTCTTTTTCTCATTTCATTAGACTCTCAGGCACAACTCTCACTTTCTATATTATACACATCTTTGCATCTGCTAATGTGGATGATCTAGCATATTTTTATTGAAATCTCTTGTGAATCTATTGAACCTTGATTGAAAACCTATAAAAGTGGCCTTTATGTGTGACTTCACCGTCCCAACCTATGAGTACAAAGAGCAAATAGAGAAGACATTTTGTGGCATTCTATTGCCAAGATACAATTATACATAGACTAATGCGTATCATTTTTGGGCAAACCTATGTAAATTCTAAATCTCTTTCTATTATATACAAACTTATGTGAATACTCTTTAGAAAAATAAAAAACTCTGGCTTGAGCTACGTTATGGCCCTTATACAGTGGCCTTTGATTGCCTAATGCTTTTGATCAAATGGCCTAACTCCTCAATCCATATTGATTTCTTTCATGACCAAGCGCTCTACCACCTGAGCCAACCTACGGAAGGGCTTTCTTGAACTACTCAACAGAACTAGACTCACAAAATAAGCCAACCAACCTTAAGGTAGAAGAGATTCTGATTTCTTTGTACAAACATTAATGAGCTTTTGCTAATAGAAAGTAACAAAACATCATGTAAGTTACATGATGGTCTTACCGTATCTAATGAAGTGGCGTCCGAGTCTTTTACCAGGTAACTTGGTTCTAGAATAGCTAATAATTTTCCTCATATAAGGTACTAAATCTAAATATTTATTAACAAAATATTTTTATTTTTCATTTGCAAACACACAAGCATGGTTTATACAGAAGTGCTGCACTTACTGTTCCAGAATTCTCTGAATTTTACAAATGCAACACAATTTTGCTGAAAATCTGAAAGCAGTCAACAATGCAGAGCTCCTCCCTAAGATTATAAAGCAGTGACTTCACCTCATTGCTAACATATCTTCTAACCCATTACAAGTCATGTATTGTTTCCTTTTCATTTTTATTTTCGTTCTGTTTTTGTCTTTGGACAAACCTCAAATGATTCTATCACAATTTTTGGGGATTTCTGCCACCTGAACTATAGCTAGCACAAGTCAATGGGTGAAGAAATTCTTGAAACATCCCAGTTTAAACATTATATCAAAGAATCAAACTTTATCCTAACAAAATAGAAACCTCAACAATACGTCCCTCTTTTTGTTTCTTTTGGTTCTCAATCTATTCACAGCACTGTCTGTATAAAAACACCTTATAATGTTAAACTCAATGATTATACCGATTTCTTTGCAAGCATAGCCTTCACTCTCGAAACCATTCTTCAATTTTTTTATAAAAAATTTGCAATAAATATCCATATTCAAGCTTACCTTTTTCACTGAACATTACACATTCCCAAATTTCTTGTCCCTATATGAAGACGTAAGCAATCATATGAGATATGGAGAGAATGCACAATCTAATAGTGGAGTTCAGTAAAATCTGGGTCTCACAAGAAGCTAATGTAGCAAATCCTACACCCAGTGATATTTTATCTTTGATCACTTATATGCATGCACGTGTGTTTCTTAATATGATTTGACATAAAAATCCCTCTTGGTTCACTGCACTCTAAAGCAGTGGTAGAAACTCGTACTTTAGTGGTGAGTTCCAGGTAACAGCTAGTACGAACAAGAGCATTAAAAGCAAAAAATAAATAAAGTTTTTTTTTTGGTTAAAATAAATAAAGTTGAAAATTGTTACAATATCCAGTATCTGATGCACACATTAAGGGAAGGGGTGACATATAATAACCCTAACCTGCTTTCAACTGAAGAAAGTTGATGTAGTAAACGAAACCTAACTTTAAGGTTTATATTCTGATGCACAAATAAACATAGCCTTCTAAATTCAATAAACCATACGCAGTATAAGACTGACTTTGATGTGTTGCAAGAAAATTAAGGACTTCAAATAATCAAGCATACAATCAGCAAACACTGGACTTCGGACAAGAAAGGTATAGTTTTTTGCCACAAAAACCAACCATGAAGTGGAATAACATGAAAGATCTAGAGTGAGATAGCTCAAAAGTAAATGGAAACTATGTCCAATGCCATTGAAAAGAATATTTTTACACTATAAAGTAAAAACCGGACAATATGTACAAGTTTTCACCCAAACAGATGAAAATTACAACCCACTCTGTTCCTACACCAAAGTCCAACCAAAACAGTTGAGATATTACCCAACATATTCAATTTCCAGAATAAACAGCATTGTTATCTACAAAAAATGGTTTGGAAATAAATTCGTAAACAATAATATATTAGAATCAGGTGGGTTTTTGGTAAATTAGAATTAGATGGCATTATTGTATATCACTGTGGATTTTGCTGTCTCTGTTGCATTCCTTCCCAATGAGATGTTAATTTGAAAATACCACTCTGTTTGTTTCAGCAATAATATTTTCTAAAAAATGAGTCATTTTTCAAGAAGTATTTTCTATACAACTATCTCATTTTCCAATATTTGGTAGCAATTTTAAATGAGTTGAAAAACAATCTCTTAACTTCTCTTATTTAGCTTACTATGAGATATAGTTGTTTTTCAAAAAAATTTAATGGAAAACAACCTCTAAAAATAAGTCATACTTTTTATGTTGATTAAACATAATTTTCCTTTGACTTATCTTTTTTTATGCTACCAAACACTGAAAAACCCGAAAAAAGTGTCTTTACACAAGGTTTTCCGTTGAAACAAACGGAGCATAAAACAAGCTTAGAAGGTTATGTGAAAAAGTTAATTTTACTAGACTATTACATTCCCTACCAATGAGACGTTAACCTAAATCACTAAAATTAAAAGGAAAGAAGAAGAATGAATTTGATTGCAAGTTCGAAACCCTCGTAGAAAAAAAAAATTTACCTAGCATATGAAAATCCTTCAATCTAAATCAAAAGTATTCAACCAAAAACAGGGAAGAAAAAGAAGAAAATTAAATTGGATTAAAACCCTCAGACAAAAAAACCTGTATATTGTTTTAAAGAATTGTTGGATACAATAAAATCAGGACCTATAACAAATGATCGCTCTTTACTATCATATCAAAAACCAGCCAAGAAAACGGGAGACATTGCACATCTTTTGTTCTGACACCTTTTTTTGGCGGACAATAACTCAGAAGGGGGACTCAATCCCAGCTTCTCCTCAATACAATAACTACAAATGCTACTAAACAACAAGGCTTGTGGCCATTCTACCATCAAATTTAAACAGTAAAATGAAACGGTGCAAGCCAAAACAAATGGAACAAAAACCTATGACATTCAATCATCAAACAGATTGCAATCTAGACCTACATGCAGTTGGTATCTCAACCCATAGATTCAACCCTCAAAAGTGGCAACAATTATTTTCCACAACATACAGTTTAACTGTAATTAGGCATATGGGCGAAGCCAAATTTAGTTGTTTGCCAGTCACAGAACAAGAGGAACAACTACTGGTTACCAAATGAGTTTGTCAAGAACAGCCTAACAAAATGATCTCACAACATAAAGACTAAGAACTACCAGACCCTGCTATGAATTAGCAAGCAACGAAGACAGGCACACCCTGAATAAAAAGGAACCACACTCTAGTCTGAAGTCACATACGTAGACAAAGCAAAACCTCATAAACAACAGGCCTTATAATTAGCTTGGAATCAAAAACTCATAGAAATTCATAATCAAGCTCTCTTCATCAACCACCACTATCAATTTAATCCAAGAAAACACTAGTCAGAAACAGTAAATAAACAATCTGCGAAAGGGACTTATGAATTCCATACAAATTGGATTCTTAAGAAAATGGAAAGCACGAAAAGCCCTATAACATCATCATTTTCGCAAATACTATGCTAAAGAAGCAATGACAATAAAAACAACAAAAAACACCTCAGAATCCAAGCTTGGTACGGCGCCAGTGCCTGCGCTTTGCATTGTACCTGAAACAAAAAAAACAAACACAACCACCAAAAGGAACAGTTAAAGAGTTAAACAGAGAATCAGAGACAAAAATTTAGAAACAAAAAAAAGGAAGAAGTGGGAAATAGAGAGAACCTGATGGTGTTGTCAGTCCTCATGCGGATCCAGTGAGGGATAGGCCTATTCTGCCTCATCTTCTTCGCCAGCTTCTTCTTAATCATGAAGGTCTTGTGGGAAGGCTAAGCACACAGTAATAATAATAACTATTCATTCAGACCCATATCATAAAAGTTACTCAGTTTTCAAAAATGGTGAGAGAGAGAGAGAGAGAGAGAGTACCATTTTTGGTGTTGGAGGTCGGCGCTGAGAAAGAGAGTAAAACCCTGAACGAAGACGAAGATGATGAAAGTGAAACCCTACCCAGGGTTGGAGTTTTTATAGGACACGTGTATTTCTGCCTGGGCCGGACAAAGCTTCTAGGTAAGTTGCGCCACATTGTTCAAGGTCCAAGATTTTGTTTCGTATGATTAAAAAAGCCCAAGATAGAATTAAGGTTGCTGAATGCAAAGACCCAATAAGGTTAATGGACGAGGGGGGGCCTCCGAAATTGGCAAGGAAATCATATTGGGCTCATGGACCACTGACCCTATCCACCAGAATCAGTGGTCAAGTGATTCAAGGGCTAAAGAAGTAGTTTATGATCATACCCTACCATGGGTAATTATTGAGTACTTTCAGAGTATCATAAATGTGTAGTTCTCTATTTTACATAAATGTGAGTTTTACTAATTAAATATATGGTAGGACTCATAATTCATGTGAAAATAAAGAATACGCATTTATGGTATTACTAGAGTATTCAATAATTTTTCTCACAAAATATTCATAATCATATTGATATATTGATACTGGTATTAGCTTTCTGCTTGTTGAAGCTCAAGATACCACCTCCAAGCTTCAATCTTCCCTGCTCAAATCCACAACATGATATTTTGCATTTGATAAAAATATTTTGGTCCTTTAAAACTTTAATATAATTTCTAATTAAAATTTTGGGTATTTCTAGAAAATTAAGGGGGAAAAATAAAAAGAGAGAAAAGGAAAATTAGGATCAGACTTTTTAGTACCTTCGGTTTTCATGAAGTGAAACTGAGGTAGTTGGAGAGGCCCAAGCTAGAGGGAGCATCGTCGATTGAATCAACAGTAATAAGATGATTAGGTCAGACAATACTTGAAAAAAATTAATGCCCAAAACCAAGCACTTCAACTGTGGAATCTATGGGAAGATTTAGGGTCTGTTTGGGATCAGTTTATTTTACTGAAACTAAAATTTTTTTGCTGAAAGTACTGTAGATAAAAGTAAAAGTTAGCTGAAATAGTACAGTAAGACCCATAAATAATAGCAAAAAGTGCAGTAGGGCCCATGAATAGTAATAAAAATAAGATAAATAGTAAAATAAGTTGGTAAAAATAATTTTTGCCAAATACACCCTTAGGATCTGTTTGGATACTACTTATTTTGCTGAAACTGAAAACTTATTACTGAAAATACTGCAGATAAAATGCAGTGAGACCCATGAATAATAACAAAGATAAACTGAATAGTAAAATAATTTTTATTTTTCGTTTCAATCCAAACAGAGCTTAATTAGAGAAATTTGGAGTGTGTGAAATGGTTAGAATAATTGAAGTTCAATGTGAAACTCACGGGCACTGTGGGAGAAACAGAGTACGATGATTACAAAGTGCTAGTGTTGGACTTTGAGACTTTTATTATTAGTTTTGTTTAGGATGAGCGTATCCTTGATTATACTTTATTTATAGTGCTGATGTAGTGGGTTCAGATTTCTTTAAAATATTTTATTTTGAGGGTACGATGATCATTTTCAAACAAAGAGTTGCGGTCATATCAACTGTGCGTGGTAAATACTATAAGTTGAAATTTGAAAATATCTTTAAAAGGTTCCGTTTGGTATGTGATTCCAAACAACAGTTTAAACACCAAAAATTGTAGTTCTAAAAAAAAAAAAAAACGCATTTGGTAAATGTTTTTTTAGAAGTGTTTGAGTTACATTACTCATTTTACGGTATTTAAATATTAAATTTGGAAAACTTCTCTTACTAGTTTTCAGATTTTAAACAACGTTGCTTAATTGTACTTTTGTAAATATTTTGAAAAACATGGGGCTCACTTGATTAGACAACACATAAGGCTTCTTTTTCCAATTCCAAATAGTGGCTCACTTGAAATATGGTACCAAATACATTTTTTGCTTCATGAATACTGTAAATATGTGTTTTCATAATACTTTTTAAATTATAATCTTCACATCATTTTAAATAACGATACTAAAAATATCCAACCGAGTGGCAGATCCATATTACCTTAACTTAGACATGGCAAAACGGGACCAAATTTGCAAACTTGACCTTGATTCAAATTTTTTTGACCTGAAGCAAAAATGGGTTGACCTGTGATCCGAATTTTTACAGGTTAACCCGACCTGATTCGAATAACTCGTAACCCGACTTGTAAAAAAAATTCGCAAAAAAATATATTTAGACTACGTCCTGATACTAGGTGCATAAAGCACAGAACAATAGTCAATAGATTATAGATGTTCACACTTCACATGAGACAAAACAAGACAACCACTAAGAACTTCACATTCAATTTGAGCTTTACAAAATCACAACCACTAAGAGCTTCACAAACATGAGACAAAACAAGATAACCATTAAAAAAAAAAAAATCTAATTCAATTTGATACAACACTTTATAGTTCACACACTAGACTCACCAGTAGTCTAGTATACTAAGTCACTATTCACTATTTACTAACACACTAAATGGCTAGACTTAAGAGCTTGTTGTAGCTGATTAGCTGTAGTCCACAAAGGCACAGCCGCACAAACGTGACAAACCACAAAACTTCCTCTACTCTTGAGGCTCTACCCTTTTTACACTTTCACACAAAGCTTGAAGTGTTTCAGTTTCACACTTTCACAGTTTCACTTGACTCGCAGTTATATAAGTTTGTTATGTCTTCTTCATTACTCCATTGTTAAAACTAGATTAGGCTCCCTTCATTGCTATTTTGGGCTTTGGGTTGGTTTATTTTTTAGTAGTCGCTAGTCCATTGTTGGGCTCGTATCGATTTCTGAGCAACACCCCTGAAACACTTATAGGTCCAACAAAGACCTCCCTCTAGCATTTGACAAGTGTCCCTGCCCAAATATCTACCCCAAAATTAGTTAACTATTAACACTAATTCGCTGGAAAAATGTAATATAATTATTTTACAAGAATATACTGTAAAATTTGTAAATTAAATAGTGCAAGTGTTATATAAATTATTTATTTTTATGAGTTTTATGTAATGGTATATTGCATTTAACAACAATCAATAGTTATATATATGAAAAACATAATTTAATGAAAATATTTATATTGTTTTATTTAAATGGATAAGATGTTATTAAAACAATTTAAAAAAAAAAAACCATAATCAGTTGACTAATATGAACATATCCAAGAATTTTTTTTAAAAAAAATGTACACTCCCATTCCATGGAACACATGTAATATGTTACATTAAGTTTAAATTATTATATAAGTTTATAATTGTAACACTTTTTTCAAATATAAGTATAATGTCTATATCATTGAAACTTGAATTTTAAGGTAACCTTTGGAATATTTATTATATTTATTGCTTTTTTAAGGATCCATATCTCTAATTTCTAATGCCTATTTTGTTTGTATTTTTTAACCCAAAATTAAAGTTTTTGACCCAAATAGAATAAAATTTTATACGTTTAACCTAAAAATTAAGGAAAAAAAAGAATTTTTGAGCCCAAAATTAAAAATTAAATCTATAAAAATAATCAATTTAAGGTCCAATTAGTCCAAAGTGGACTGAGTGGACCAAAGAGGGCTGAACTGGACTGAAATAGACAAAAAAGGACCGAATTGGATGAATGGGTCAAAGTTAACCAAAATGGACCAAAACGCTTTGCTGATGTGGTTGAAAAGGAACGTAGCAATATTGAATATTACGCTTAAACTTTTAGATATTATACAAATGTTGAGGATTATTTTTGTTTTTAACCTTTTAATTTAATCTTATCTCATACATACTATTTCTTTAAATTTTATTTATTTTATTAGTATTTATTTTTACCAGAATAGAGTGGAAGAGGAAAAAGTGATGTTCTAATTGCAAACATGTATGGGCCACCATAAAAATATCATTATCACTTGAACTTTCTATTCACACCAATATTGTATCTTAGTAAATTTGTACAAAATTTTATAGTAAAATCTTCTTGATTTTATGTGAAAAAAAAAAATGCACGAAGAACTCAAAATTCACTTCTCCTAGAAATTTAAACTTTACTAATGAGTCCCTGCAGTGTTAAAATTGAGGTTTCAAAACTAAATGAGTACATAGATATTGTGAGCTAATAATTACTGTAATTCACCAACGTGCATGCATGGCTGGAATCTCATTTTCAAGTAATAAAGTTTCGACTAGGGAAGGTGTGAATAGGTATATAAAATATATATTGTTCCGTAAGGTACAATAGAAAAGATATAACAAAATATTAAAAGCCCATAGACTTTCAGATTCCTAGTGTGAACACCATTAAAACAGAATACAACTTCGAGGTTTGAGCTGGACCGTTCACACTAGGTGGTGTTTCTATATGCATTCTCATCAGTGAGAAAACAACTAGAAAGCTCATTTCTCAGCCAGACAGCACTTGCACCTTTCAAAACGCTTCCAGGTTTGCTCCATTTTCCCTTGCAGATTATGTTTCCCTTGTGTGGAAAATTTATAAAGAAGGATTAGATTTCTGTTTTTGAGTTTAAATTATTTGAAAGGAACTTTTTTTTTTCCCTACTAATTGCTGAAGTTTATGGGCAGATTTTAAGTTTTGTTGATACATGAATTTCAAATGATTAGGTGCATGATAAGTGTTTTTGTTAAAATCAAATCCTTAAAACTGAAATCTATGATGTGTATGTATTAATTCATTAAATCCTTTGACTTTTAATTCTTATGTCTAAATACAACCTTTACTAATTCTTGTTTCTTCTCTTATACCATACCAATGTCTATGAACTGATTGTCATGTTTTTTTTTGTTGGTATATGAATATTTCTTGTTTCTCAGCTGTCCGTGATTAGAATTTGACCTTCTTTTATGTTTTGTTTTGAAAAATAAACTCCAACCCAACTAAACTCTCATACAACTAGTAGTGTGTTAGTGTGAGCATATATATGATGATATAGGTTTTGTTCTTACTTTCCTTTCTACCAAAAAATAATATTACATTGGTCTTCATGTCAAGACCAAAATATGGTCTCAAGATCGAGTCCAAAAGGTGATCTTAGGAATAAAATCGAGAACATTCTTGAGGTATCAATATTGGGACAGTGAGTCCTTGATCAACCATATGTCAATAGGAGAATTATGAACTCATTGTAACTGGCATAAGCTATATGTAATCTTGGAAATTATATAACACATATTAATGTGGTGAATGGTTATATATCTTGAGTTTTAGTAGGCTAAACCTACCTACTTGTAAGCACCCCAAGACATGACTCATGAACGTCATTATGTTTGCCAACTAAATAGTTCTTTCAGAGGTTTCTTAGTGTGGATCCATTCTACATTTGAATTTTAAAACATGCCACTAACTTGAAGTTAGGACAGAGAAAGGAGTTGCCACTTGGTTTAGGTTTAAGAATCACTCTTTTGAACCTTATCCAGAGATCTAATTATAACTAGATCATAGGTTTGATGTTAGAGTATAAACATAGGAAGGTGTTAGACATCCAAACCTGACATATCAAATGGATTAGGCTCCACTTCATATACCTCATATCCTCTCTCTAATGAGACTTAAGCTAGATCCTCACTTTCTAATGAGGCTTAAGCTAGATCCTTACAAGCATGGAGATTTGGAATATTAAGATGTACAACGAGTAAGCTTAAAAATTAATGATTTAAAGGGTGGATGTCTTAAGCCAAAAAGGAAAACAAAGAGAGAAAAACAGTATCTTAGGATGCGTACATGGGGATGGGTAATGCGGATGCATCCTTAACGCAAAAATCTAATTCTACATTTCTATGAATTATAAACAAGACTACTATCTAAAATCGAAAAGCAAGAACAAAAAAGTAACTAAAGATAAATCTTAAAAGAAATAAATTGCAAAGAACAAAAAGCAGAAACTAAAAAAGGAGGACTTTTCTCAATCTAAGAATCCCCTGGATCAATTTACCACTCGTTTCAGTCTTGAAGCAAAATTTCTGCCAACTAAGACAAATGAGTTAGAAACTTTGAACTACTTAGCCCACAAAGAGACAATAACTCACATGTGAGGGGAGGTTGTTGGGTATTCACAAGTGAATGAAGTCTCACATTGAATAGAAGTGGATGACTAATATAGTATAGTGGGACCTAAACTCATTGTCTTAAGCTTTTGAGGCAAGAGATATTCATATAAGTCATATTAAGAACTGAATTGAAGTCGAACCAATATATTATTTCCCCTAACAATGTCAGAAATCAGTTTTTTTTTTTTTTATCTACTGGAGCCGTAGTCGAAGGTTTGTTGAAAATTCCTTTTCAATCGATCTAGTTATGATTGAAAGACTAATGAAATCGCCAATTCGTTTGATCAAGAACCTCTCAAAGGGCGGTCTAATTCCTCAATCACCACCATCTTTGTGATGTATATATCTTGATCTTTTTAACTTAAACATTTCAACAAAGTCGATCTCAGACTCGATTCATTTACAATATCATGAAATTTGACAATCCAAGTCCTAGCAACCATTACAAATATAAAGAAAATGTTACCTCTCACACCAGACTATCACCAAAGTGAATTTACTGTAAAATCAGGAGTCTAGAGATTTTTCTCACCCAAGGCCTAGTGGTTTTTGAGGTTTATTCTTCTTCTTTCTTCTTTTTTATTCATCTATAAAAGTTCTCAACAATATGCTTTATTATAAATTTATAAATTAGAAGTTAAATCCTTCAATGAGGTTAAATAATTTCCTGTAGTTCTCTCTTTATATTGCTTAACACAGAAATTTATCACTGAGCTAATCTTTCTCCACAGATGATATCCATGGAGGAAAGGATATACCTTGAACATGAGGAGATATCTGCATCCCGACGCAACAGAACTGAAGTGCATGCTTTTGAGTTTGAGACATTTGATCTTAGGCCTAATGAAAATAATGCCAGCTCTTCAATCTTCAAGCGTATTTGGATCAGTCTTCTCAGAAGTATTTACATTGTGTTGTTCAAGTCACGAGTTAACATGCTATTACCTTTTGGTCCTATTGCCATATTGGTGCATCATCTTTCTGAAAAGCAAGTAAGAAGTGCAACTTTCATAATAAATTTTTGACCCTTTACAGTTTGACATGCTGCATATGCCAAATGGTGCAGCCACCAAAAATTTTGTTAGAATGATGGTTAAGTAATTAAATTCACTATTTTTTAGTAGCTTAAATTTTTGTAGAATAGGTAATTTATCAAGATAGTAAAGTAGATGGTCTTGAATTTGAACTTTGTTTGCACTACATCTCAATTTAAAAAGTTAAAAATACATAGTTTCTGTACTTTTTTTTTTTCCTTTTTCTATGGATCCTTGGACTTCTAACCAATGAGGTGATGACACATGCATGCATGGCATGCACATGAACTTTTAAAATGTGAGTTCAAAACTGGGTGGAACTATGTAACTCAATTCATTATAGGTGTTAGAATATTGGTTGGAATGATTAAATTCAAAATTTCTTAACAGCTTATACTTTTGGTATAATTGATTAATCATCAATAGAGTCCTTACCTATTAAGGGGGAATTTGGACCTACAGGTTAGGAGGAGGTTAAAATCTAGAAAAATGGTTTAGTGATTAACTTCACCATTTGGTTCATTTCCTAACTGCTTTAATTTTTGGGACAAAATTGATGACATTTATGCATATCTTTCCCCCTGGATTCATTCATTGGTAACTAAATATTTTTTGTATTACAGGGATGGGTGTACTTCCTCAGTTCAGTGGGCCTAGTACCTTTACCGGAGCTTCTGGGTGTTGGGGTAGAGTAAGCATTGATTTTCTTAGTAAAGCTTAATAAAAATATTGGTATTATATCCTTGTTATTATTACCAACTTTCCTTTGGTATTCAAATTAACACCTTTGGCCATTGTGGTTCAGGCAACTTGCATACTACACAGGACCTTCAGGTAACTTTTCTTTATTCTAATGCACCATTTGACATTGAATTACAAATTAAACTGCAATGTTTAATGGGGCTATACAAAAAAGTCTATTATCTTAACATGGTATCATACTTGTAAAAATGCTGCACCTATTCAAACTGTTCTGTTTTAGAGGCAGATGACTCATAAACTGCTTTAATTGGATAAGTTTTCTTCGGTAGTTAGCATCTTAATCAATGGTTAAAATTACCATCCCTACCTAAAGGTCGCATTTTTGTACTTCTACTCATGTGGTCATGTTTTTCGACCAATGTGTGCATTATGATATTTATCACTTTCTGCAGTTGGAGGTCTTTTAGATGCTATGTTCTGCAATATAACAGAACTGATCATTCCAATTTATGCGTTGAATTATGGGATGGTAAGAGTTGTTCAACATTTCTTGTTGGGCTCCATACTATCAAAATTACTGTTAGTGCTAGGAAGTGCATTCTTCACTAGAGGGACTCTTGATAATAGGAGAGCTCAGGTGTTCACTGAGGTAGGTGATTGTTATAGTGATCTTATTAGCCGTGTCACATTTCTTAATGAAATATGTTACTCTGAAATCTTTTGCATTAACTTTCACATTTCTTAATCAGTAGAACTAAAATTATAGACGACTGTGTTCCTTTTTTTTTTTTTTTTTGGGGTGGGGGGGGTGGTGTTGGTGGGGGGGCAGAAAACTGTCTTGGTGAATACAGGAATGTGGTTGATGGCTTTTATGGCAATAATGTTTCCTACCCTTCTTCATTCCACTAACACAGAAGCTTATTTTGGGAAGTCGGAGTTGTCACTCTCAAGATTCAATAGCTTTATAATGCTAGTGACTTACATGAGTTACCTTTTCTACCAACTAAAATTTCAGCAGAAGCAGAATCCTATTGATCAGGTGAGTCCTCTGTTAAAGGTATGATAAGAAGCATGTTTATGGTTAGTTTTCACATGTAATGGATTGATTAAAGTTTCTGTGTATGTATCCATTAGTGAGAAAGAAAAAAGGAGAGAGTTGAATTTTCTTTTACAGTAGAGTTCCACAAATTGCCAACATTTTGTCTTTATCATTTGGCTTTAGTTATAGGTCAACTTACTGAGTATATTTAAAAGGAACATTTGATGTATGTTATTTGCAGTGCTAGTTTTGATTGATGAGAACTAGATAAGAAATCTAGAGTGATTTCTTTAGGACCATATTTTAATATTGTACAATTATGAGTACATGGAATGCAATTTTAGCAGAGCTAGCAATAGGAATGATATGAAATTGAGGACAAAGAGTGACCATTATCACCACCTTGAGTAAATGATTCATGCTTCTGGGGATATTCTTTCTTCTGGGGATATTCTAAATGATATTATGCACGAGTAAGCTTGCTAGATAACTGCTATGTGATTAGTTGTACCAAGTTGAATGGAAACTTTTCTAAAACAATAATTACTTCACCAATTATTTATGAAATTGAATGTTGGCCCGTTGAGAAACGACAAATTCAAAACATGAGTGTTGAGGAAGCATATACATGCTGGGAGGTTTTGTGGGAATAGTACATATGATAGAAAATGAAATAGATGTGTTTGTGATGACGCTGTCGGGCATATGAGTTGGAAATTCAAAACAACTGAGTAGTTATATTAGCACCCATAGGTGTTGACTTAATTTGAGTATACGTTGGTATAGAAACTTTTTTCTTTGATGAATAAAGTTGGTATAGAAACTTGAGGAAGACCAAAAGAAGCATCATTATAGGTGTTAATAAAGCATCTGATATGCCATACATTTACAGAGAAGGCAGCTCAATAGCATAAAAGAATTCATGTGATGAACCCCTTATTCAGGATAAGGCATAGTTGAGTTGAGTTGAATTTATTTGTACTCTAAATCTTTATTTTTAAATGTATTATATATTCTTAATTAATACACATGAAAATATGCAAAATCTTTATATTTAGTTTGTAACAGTATATCAATCACGTTAAAATTTGTCTAGAAACTAAGTTAAAAAGACATAAGCCTCACAGTTGTTGCAGGGAGTCAGTCATGAAGAAAATACCCCTCAGATGACACATTTGGAAGCTATTGGCTGTCTCTTTATTTTGACTCTGTGGGTGTCCATACTTTCAAGATACCTTGTTAACGCCATTGAGGTAATACTTCTGCAATGCTGCTATGTAATGATTCTGTTTTATTTATGAGTTGATTTTCAACTGGCATGCCTTTTGGATAGTTTTTCAAATGTTGATCTTAGTAGTTAGTATTCAAGAATTTAGTTGGACAAAATGCAAATTACAGAAGGAGGTGAAAATTGATCAAAATTTCCAGATATGGTATTCTCATCTTGCTTACCTTGATTACAGATTGTCATATGCTTCATATAACATGCTTCTTTGCATCTTCTTGTGTTTCTATATATGTTTTTTGCGTTTCCGTTTTTTATTCTGAATTTTTACTACATTTTGAAATCCTTGAATTGAATGAAACTTGTACACGTTTTGTACCATATATATTGAGAGTTTGTTTAGACCCTTTAAAACAAATTGTTTAACCTATTATATTAGCCACATGATTACTTAGAGTATATTTTAGATCTAGGTTAAACACAAATAATCATATCATGCAAAGTTGTGGAAAAGTAAATAACACCAAGATATGATTATCCAACAAAATCAATGAAACTAACCCATTTCAAGGTAAAAATTAGGGGAGGATTTGACATAGCTATCCTCAAGGTAAACCACATCCATTATAAAAGAACTGAAATTTTTACTAAAGATTTAACCCTAAATCTAATGCTACCACATGTAGTAACTTACTGACATGATCATGTGCAAGCTCCGAATCAATGGACTCCTTCTTTTCTTGGATTAACAGCGACACAAGCACACCCTTGCTTGTGCCTTTGAGACTCCACTCAAAGGTTTCAAATCACCATCAGTAGTTGATCTTGAATACAGTAACTAGTTTTACCAATCTTTGATTGTAGATTAAGCTCTGATAGAATCTTGTGTAGTCAAAAGGTGCAGAACCTCTCAAATTTTACAAAGAATAACACACGTCTTCTCAAAAGTCTTCAAAACGTAATTAGGGTTTTCTTTTTATATGTGGAGAAGTTTAAATGAAACCCTCAACATTTTTGTTGTGATTGGACTGAAATAACCTTCTGCAGAAAACCCTATTTGCAATTTTCGATCGGTCGGGTCTATTTCTCGATTGGTCGAGAAAGGCAGAACTTGAATTCTCTTTTCTGAAATCAGCTGGACTTTGAAATCTTGAAACACACTTATTTAAGCACACTCTAAACACTTAGACTAGACTTGTTTTGCTCTCAGTTTGTCAACACAATACAACCATGATTCTAAACATTTAATCTAAATCTTTAGAATCTAATAATCTCCCCCTTTGGCAATCCATGACAAAACATATATACAAATGTAATGCTTAAACAAAAACCAGCTCAAATACAAGTTATTGTCCAAAAACATATCTTACACAACTACTAACTATTAGTTGCTAGTATAATCAGCAATTGTTGAAAGATTTAACTTGTAAATTCTTGAAACACTAAAAACAACTCATAAACGCATGTGTGAAAAATACAGTTAAAAATTCTAAACAGAATTTAAACTTTGAAATCACCAAAACAAATAATTTGATAGTGAACACATCAACATGAATAACCTCAAAATCATCAATTATCATAATCTCATCACATCAATGTTTAAATGAAACAAAGAAAATAACTAAAAATAGAAATAGATCAAAAAACAAAATATAATAAAGCAAAGTACTCCCCCTAGCCAAAATACATGTGTACTCCCCTTATATACATAAATCTACTTCCCCTTTTTGTTACGAATTGCCAAAGGCAATGTCAATCCTCAAAAGGTGGAGGTGGTGGAAAAGAACTCCTATAATCTAAGAAATTAGCTCTCAATGACACAGCCTCAGTCAAGGGCTCATCAAGCAGTTGTCCATGTGTAGTCTGAGTCGTCATGATAGATTGCATCATAGCTCGGAGTGACAATGGAGGATCAACATCCTAAGCATGTCTAGCAGGATCCATAGCAGCAGTCGGATCCACATAAGTCTCCTCAGCAGCAAGCATGGCACCAGAGGTAGTAGAAGCATCTCCTCGTTTTCTCTTAGATGTCCTAGTGCTTGGCTCAGCACTCTTCATATGTGCCTGTCTTGTCTAAGATAGGTAGTTCCTATAGGTGCCATAATGTGTACTAACTCTAGGGAAGGAAACTCTGACAACTCTAAAAATCTCAAAATCCTAAAAATAAATAGAGGAAAGAAAAGCTTTTGACCTTTACTCTTACTCCTATAGATATCCACAATTGTCTGAATAAACATAGAAGGGAAACAGATAAAACCATCTGTGATAAGAGCATATAGAAAAGCACGACGCTTTATAGGTATTATATGAACATGAGAGATAGGATAGATGGTATGACAAGTGATCCGTAAGTATAACGAGTTAAGCTCAGTAAACTCACAAGAGTTGATTCTTGGTTCCGATCCCCAGGAAATAGGACGACCACAGAGAAGAGACATCATATTATCTATAGCAGGAAACTCAGTGTAAGGATAAATTGGTTTATGAACTGAGGGTACTCCTGAAGCCTCAGAAACAACTTGTTTACTTATAGTAAACTCTTGACCATAGATCCAAGTAGTCAAATAATAACCACTGGTGTCCTCAGAATAAACAGAAAGATTAGAGTAAAATTCTCTAATCAAGGCAACAGGAGGAGTATCAAACAACTCACATAGAGAAACCTAGTTTCTAGCCACAAAAGTCCTACATATGGAAGGATCTAACTCACTCAAAACTATCTCCCTTTCACCCTAAATTGAACTATATTTGTTCAAGGTCTCATAGGTTTCCTCACATTTTTCAGTCAAATACCTAACACCTACGGTAGAACTAGATGAAGAGGAAGAACCAGGGTTCCTTTTGGCTCTAGTCTTAAATTTCCCACTAGGATTAGGAGCCATGACTAAGGGTCAAAAAAGAAAAGAAATACAAAAACCAAGGGAAGACTGCATAAGAAGGATTAGAGACAAGATAATGTGCAAATTTAAAAACTATATGATGCATGACATTTAATCTTGCATGATGCATGATCTAATGTTCTTACACAGTCCAAAATCATCATAGTTTGCAAAATTGACAAGGTAAATTTAAGAATTATAGAAAAATTCCCAATTTTGAAAAACTTAATTCTCAAAAAATCCTTATATTGATCAATTTAACAACGCAACATGTATAAAACAGGTTATAATTACTCAATTTATCAACAACATTAGCCAATTTCACTCAAATTTGTCCAATTTCACAAAATCCCCAAATTCTCAAGAACTTGGAACCCTAATTTCAAAATTTCCAAAAAACTTAATTTTGAAATTGAAGCATGTGAATCATGTTTAAATGATGCACGAACAAAAACCCATGGTTTAGATTTGAACAAAAACCCAATTT
The DNA here is from genome assembly GCA_032878915.1 of Castanopsis chinensis. NCBI lineage: Eukaryota > Viridiplantae > Streptophyta > Magnoliopsida > Fagales > Fagaceae > Castanopsis > Castanopsis chinensis. The sequence goes on along the minus strand of JAVQMG010000080.1, from coordinate 1,176,287 downwards.
TCATCAAAACCCCCAAATTTTCTAATGTGCGAAAATCCCTAAAAAATCAATGAAAAATGCATGAAAACATGTAATATGATGAAAAAGAAAGGGTATAAAGGTCTTACCTAGTATAGCTGAAGAAAATCTAAGAAGCTTTGACCACGGAAAAGGCAAAAAAAGTTTTTGGATGAGGAATTGAGAGGGGAATTGAAGAGATAGACAAAAAAAACTTTTGAAAAAGTCAGATCTGATTCCTATATGTTTCAGAAATTTGAAATCCGATCGGTCCAGAGGAATTGGGCAGGAATAAAAAACAACATGAAAATAGGTTCGATCGGTCTAGAGGAATTGAGACAACCCGAGACTTTTTAAAAGAAAATCCATTTTTCTCCTTCACATTTCGATCGATCGAAGAATAGTCTCGACCAGTTAAGTTTCAAACAAACACAGATTTTGAAAAATCTGGAAAAATTTTTTTTTTAACAGAATTATTTGAAAAACTGTTTTTATTATATGACATACATGTTCATGACTTTAAATGATTTTCAAAATCAAAATTTTCAAGAAGTAATTCAACTTTATCAAATTCCTCACTCTTTTCTTTTCTCACACCCCAGAGATGCATTAAACACTTCAAGAAATTTAATTTTGGTAGGCCACAAAAACATCACAACACAATCACATGTACCAAATTTAACAAAGTTTTGCTTGTGGTGTATGCAACTAGGAAGTGCATGAGATACTCACAAGGTGATTTGTAAACAAAGAATAAACACATTTTCTACATATTTATCTCATAAGTTTGAAAGTGACTATCACCTAAAGAGTTACATCATATAACTCCCACGTCTCCTAGAAAACACGCTTGCAATCATGCAAATTTTTTATTTATTTAGTTTTTTTGTTCTTTTGAAGCATATTTTTCTTTATTTTTCTTTTTGCTTCTTTTAACTAATGTACAATAACGCCTTAAGAATTTTGTTGTGCCAGTGCTACACCTTACCGAGCACGGCTTTTATAATTTGCACATAGGTGTTCATGATTGGCGAGTAACAGTGGTAAGATGTTTATTTATGCATTTCTTCTAGGATTTTTTAGTCCTTACAATCAAAAGAATGTGACTTCAAAATCAAGAGCACGTGTTTAAAATCCATAAACAATTCACACAATATAAGTACTACATAGCACAAATTAGCAAAGTGCAGAAAAATAAAACTCATCAAAGTTAAACAAGATACACAATCATGAAATGTAAATTTCATAGGCCAACCTCAATTACACAACTTGAAGATGTATAATACAAAACCCCCCCCCCCCTTTTTTTTTTTCAATTTTCAATTTTTTTTGATTTAAAAAAAAAAAATAGAAAAACTTAAAACAAAACAAACCTAGAATGCAATGTATGAATGTAATGCAAATGCAATCCTAAAGAAAAACAATTTTTGGTCACAAGAGATAGAAAGAATTAACACAAGGATCATATCAGACTGACTCACCAAGATTGAGTCTTTTGCATCCAGAACTTTTTAGATGCAAACTTGGAGTTGAGATTATTCCTAACATCAGCTCTAGCATTGGTATAAAGGATAAGAACCTTCACCAACTCAAGAATAAGTGCAACAAGTTCTTGTGCACTTATAAGTATTACATAGTACTTACAATTAAAAGAATGTGACTTCAAAATTAAGAGCATGTGTTTAAAATTCATAAACAATTCACACAATATAAGTACTACATAGCACAAATTAGCAAAGTGCAGAAAAATAAAGCTCATCAAAGTTAAACAAGATACACAATCATGAAATGTAAATTTCATAGGCCAACCTCAATTACACAACTTGAAGATGTATAATACAAAACCCCCCCCCCCCCCTTTTTTTTTCAATTTTCAATTTTTTTTGATTTAAAAAAAAAAAAATAGAAAAACTTAAAACAAAACAAACCTAGAATGCAATGTATGAATGTAATGCAAATGCAATCCTAAAAAAAAACAGTTTTTGGTCACAAGAGATAGAAAGAATTAACACAAGGATCATATCAGATTGACTCACCAAGATTGAGTCTTTTGCATCCAGAACTTTTTAGATGCAAACTTGGAGTTGAGATTATTCCTAACGTCAGCTCTAGCATTGGTATAAAGGTTAAGAACCGTCACCAACTCAAGAATAAGTGCAACAAGTTCTTGTGCTTTTGACACAAACACTTTTTGTTTGGGAGATTGCTTTAAAGCTTGCAGCTTAAAACAATTTGGTCTTGTATGCCCCACTCTACCACAAAAGTGACAAAACCACTATGGTTTGTGGCTTTTCTTATTTCTAGATTGATTAGACTTTTTGGGCTCAAACTCTCTAGGATCTACTCTAGTTCTTCTAGAAACAGGAGTTACCACTTTGTGAACCTTAACATCAGAAAGAGTTTGAAGAACAACAGAAGATGATGTAGCAGGTACAAACTTAGGAGGATTCACAGCAGTAGAAGATCCATTCTCAACAAACCCTAGACCAGTCTTATCCAAAACAGACTTTTGAACATGTAACATCTCATCTAGTTTAGAGGTAGAAGTTCTATCTATTTGTCCTCTAGCAACAAATAATTCTAATTCTAAACTCTTAAAATTTTCAAGCAAAGACATGTTCTCAATTTTAACAGAATTCAAAAGTTCATTAGCATCAAACAACTTCAATAGCAAATTTTTCTTTTCTAATTCAAGAGTGTTTATATTTTTCAAACCTAATTCCACACTCATAGCATCTTTAGCTATTATTTTGCAAAGCTTGTTATAAGCTTCCTGCAAATTTGCATTTTCTGAGAGTTCCTCATCAGAAGGGTTCTCATCAATAGTCTTAATTTCACTTACTACAGTAGTAACAGTGAAAGCCATGAAATTTCCTTCTTGATCACTTTTAGACTCACGATCAGAAACTTCATTATCACTCAAAGTAACAACCATAGCCTTACCTTTTGACCTCAAGAAGGTTGGACATTCAAATTTCGTATGACTATAACCTTGACAACCATAACGTTGTTGTTCCAAAGAATTATTTGAAGATTGACCTACTCTTTCTTTAAATTTTTCACCATTATTGTTCTCAGCAGTGTCATTCTTCTTAACATTCTTAGAATCAGTAGTGTTTCTATTTCTTGCTCTCCAATTATTATTTCTCAGACAATTTCTAAAGTTCTTGACAAGATAAACAATTTTAGTAGATGAGAGTTCATCATCAAAACTACAATCATCAACAGATTTCAAGGCCATAGATTTGGATTTATTCGTCTTAGGTAAATCAAATTCATAGGATTGAAGAGATCCTACAAGTTCATCTACAGGGACAGAGTTAACATCTTTACTTTCAGTGATGGCAGTCACTTTGGGTATAAAGTTCTCAGTCAAAAATCTAAGAATTTTCCTAACAATTTTAGGTTGATCATAGACTTCACTCAAATTAAAAGCAGATAACAATATCATTCAATTTAGCATAGAATTTATTAAAAGACTCATCTTCAAACATTCTAATACATTCACCAATAGCAGTGGTTAGTCTTTCCCAACCATTCTCAACTGATAGCCATACTCTCTCATCAATAGATTTCAAGAAGGCTTTCATCCTAACTTTTCAGTAAGCATAGTTATTACCATCAAAGTATGAGGAGATCACAAGAGAGTGACCGTGTTCCACGACAGTAGGGGTCAAGGATCAACTCTAGGTAAAAATACCTAAAAAAAAGTTAACCTGCTCTGATACCAATTAAGAGTTTGTTTAGACCCCTTAAAACAGATTGTTTAACCTATTATATTAGCCAAGTGATTACTTAAAGTATATTTCAGATCTAGGTTAAACACAAATAATCATATCACGCAAAATTGCAGAAAAGTAAATAACACCACGATATGATTACCCAGGAAAACCAATGAAACTAACCCGTTTCAAGGTAAAAACCTAGAGAGGATTTGACCTAGCTATCCTCAAGGTAAACCAAATCAAATATAAAAGAATTGAAATTTTTACAAAAGATTTAACCCTAAATCTAATGCTACCTCATGTAGTAACATATGGACAAGACCACGTGCAAGCTCCGAATCCACGGACTCCTTCTCTTCTTGGATTAATAGCAACACAAGCATGCCCTTGCTTATGACTTTGAGACTCCACTCAAAGGTTTCAGATCACCATCCGTAGTTGATCTTGAATGTAGCAATTAGTTTTACCAATCTTTGATTGTAGTTTAAGCTTCGGTAGAATCTTGTGTAACTAGAAGGTAGAGAACTTCTCAAATCTCACAAAGAGTAACACACAAGTCTTCTCAAAAGTCTTCAAAATGTAGCTAGGGGTTTTCTTTTTATATGTGGAGAAATTTAAGTGAAACCCTAAACGTTTTTGTTGTGATTGGACTGAAATAACCTTCTGCAGAGAACCTTATCTGCGATTTTCGATCGGTTGGGTCTATTTCTCGATCGGTTGAGAAAGGCAGAACTTGAATTCTTTTTTTCTTTACAATCAGCTGGACTTTGAAATCTTGAAACACACTTATTTAAGCGCACTCTAAACATTTAGACTAGACTTGTTTTGCTCTCGGTTTGCCACAATACAACCATGATTCTAAACATTTAATCTAAATCTTTAGAACCTAACATATATTATTTTATACTATATATGTGTTAGTAGTACCCGATTTGGGAGTTAAATGTTAGATATAACAGAACTTATGCTTACAGCAAAGTGTCTCTTAGGAAGGTACTGGAAAAGGGTAGATGTTAATATGACTAAGCATTTAAGAAACTCCTTTCATAAAAGAAAAGGCATTTAGAAACTCCTGCTACAATGTGTTCCTCTCCTTAGAATTCCCTAGTTTTGGTATAAATTATAGTATTAGTGAACATTGCCTCCCATTGGAGACAGATTAAACATCCGATGCTTCTAGAGCTTTGCATACATGCCGTTTACATCTTGATACATGATGGAAGAGAACATATATTCATACTTTTTTGCTATGCTATAGTGTGTTAAATGACAGTATCACAATGCTTTACCCTCTGAGAATGTATTATTATTAAGATTTTCTTTTGGTCATTGTCCTTTTTTCTTTGGTGATTAGTATTGCTTCATGCATTAGATCACTTGTGAAATCCATTTCTGCAACCCTATTGCAATGCATGGCAAAAAGTGCCTGTCTAGGACTAGGAAGATGCAAATTGTGCAACCACTTTTCAGGAAATGTTGATTGTTAAATGAAATCCAGTTGAAAGATTCTTTGTAATGATATTTAGGACATTGCACTAAAATTCTAACTAAAAGTATTATATGTTTCAACATTCCTCATTTATGTTCATAGTCTAAAACTCTCTTTGTGCTGAATTTTTTTATTTTTTATTTTTGTTATAGTCAATTAGATGTTTTTGAGTGAACAGTTGATGATTGTGAATAGACTACTTTCAGGGAGCATCAAACTCCATGAATGTTTCAAAGGCTTTCATTACTGTCATCCAGCTTCCCCTTGCTGAAAATGCCTGTGCAATTAATTTTGCCATTAGGAACATGCTTGTGAGTGCTTTGAAGTCTTAAACAAGATCAATTTCCTTTATTTTTTGTCCCTTTCAATTTTTATTCTGTTGATTTATCTGTTTGCAGGACAAAACACTTGGAGTTGTTGCTGTATCATCTACACACATATTGATGTTTGTGGTAAGGCTTTGAAATTTAAATGGATTGTCATTGTTGATTTTGCTTATTGAGAGTGTGTTGACTTACCAAACAAGAAATGTAATGAAATTACAATCACTACCTTCATTTTTTTTTTCCTTTACTCTAGTCTTACACTAGTGCTAGGGGATAAAAAAAATTTCCTTGACACATACTTAGCAAATGATTTTCTTTAATGATAATCCATTAAAATTAGCAGTCCTGTTAATTTTCTGATTTCAACAATTGCAGCTTCCCTTGTGCGTACTTCTTGGTTGGATTATGGGAAAGCCAATGGACATGAACTTTGAACTATTTGAGATTGCAGTACTCTTCATTACAGTAGTAATGGGAGCATTTATGATGCAGGTTTGTTATCTGAATTTTAGTCATCAAATTTATGAACATGTATTGAATTATATTCGTTTTTAGTTCTTCTAAACTGCACTATATGCACCATCAGCTGTTTAAATTTACAATTTTTTCTAATCAAATATGCTGTTCTTTTAAAATTAAAATAGAAGTTCAGATGTGTTTTATCTTGGAAATATTTCCATTTTTCTTAGAAATTAATGGGGCCAGTTTCGTGTTCTTGAATCAGGCCTTACTCTCTCAACTCCACTCCACTATTGTTGGCCATGAATGTCTATTACTTTTCTCGATAAGTTTAAAATGTAGGTTGGAACCCACATCTTCACCCAGCTACTTCTAAATCTAACTTTGCCTTACAGAGTTGTGAAACCTTGAGACTGTAGCTATGAATTGAAAAAAGGAATATTTATAGTAAACCCACCTTGATTTTGGTGCTTAATTATCTGTCTGATCATCAATGTTATTCTTTGTTGATAATGCGTGTGCACCACTAAATATTGTCAATGATAGTTGAAAATTCCTTGACTAGGCCCCCATTCTCATTGCACCCTTTGCTCCATCCTGATTCCATAAGGGTTTTGGGAATTAGAAGTGAACTATTCACTTTTGGCTGATAGGATTTACTCTGTCAAAAATGGTTAAAAAAGTTCACTGTTCTTCTTGCTCTTCTTTAGCCTTCTATTTCGTCTACCCCTTTCTCTGGATTTCCTCATTCCTCTATTATAATACAATGTCTATGCACACGATGTGATTCTCATGTGTGTGTGTGAGTAAAGCTACAAACCTACTTGTCATACGTATAGGTTGTTTCATACCTTCAGTTATGTTGGTCATTCTGCAGCATAATTAGGCACTTTCTTGACAATTTGATAGTTAAAAGAAAGGGAGAAGGGATTCAAACTTTGGTTATCTTAATAAAGGAGACCAGCTATGTTATTGAGCTATAAGGTCCTTGGCAACATAATTAGGTACTTAAAGTCATTTACAAATAATATACCATGATAAATTACCACAATTTCAAAATGTTAATGTAAGTTTATCTTCATAGTTTATGCATGAGATGTTGCTTTTCGGTGGATAACTAAGTAATTTGCTGCTTTCCTTCTTGCAGGATGGGACATTAAATTATTTTAAGGGTTTGATACTTATCTTTTGCTATATCATAGCCGTTTCCCTTCTTGCAATTGTATACAAAGAATATCCTTACAGTGAAATTTCATTGTGATATGTTCACAATATTATAGATCTGGACATAGTTATCTTTTGCTATATCATAGTTTTCCTTTGTTGTAAATTCTCTATATCTGGATGAGCGTGAATTAAACTGTACAGGGGACTGCCACTACTCCCTTTATCTTAGACTAGTTGGAAACTTGTGTGATGCACATAAATTTTTTGCCTAAAAGCATGTTAGTCTCAAGTTTTGCATAAAAGTATAGTTAAATTTTGTTGGTCTCAATCTAAAACAATACACTTGGTTTCTATACGATTCCGATCTTCAGTATTTACATCAATAGGAATTGAGTAAGGAGGAAAAGCTTGAAGAGGATTCATAGAAATGAACATCTAAATAAACATAGATTTGCTTTAATAAGTAAATGAGCACATATTATTAGCCACTATATTTTTTTTTAAAAATAATATAAATTAGGAACTAACAATAAAAAAAAGTAGAAAATATATAATAAAGTAACTGAATGAAATAATATTTATAGTAAAAAGATCATATATGGATTACCATTGTTGCTCATGGATTTTATTGAATGAACATGTCAATAATTTTGCCCATGAAATTTTACTTTAAGCCAGACGATGTAAATACTACAAGAAGACATAAAATAATGATGTACATCTATCTAACTAAAAGTATATTTAGTCATCTCTAGTTTCTACCTTAGAAAATACCAAAAATATTTTTGCATCATAGATTATATACCAAGTATTTGTGGCTAGAATCCTATAAATTGTTTAGATTTTTAGAAAGAACAAATGCTATTAGTATCTGTGACCACATTATCTCAATTGTTCGTCAATATATGAACATATGATCATATTTATGCTTATGATGGAGCTACCATTTTCATTCATTTGTGTAATATATATTCAAAGGCATCACAAATAGTTTGTTCCAACAAATGCTAAAATACTTACTCGATATTCAACTAGACAACAGAACTATTTAAAGAATAAAAATGAGAAAAGAAATAAAAGGTAGAAAATACCTTGAGTTTTGCCAAGAAAAAATGAAACGTAAATCCAATTTTGATTTGTAAAGGGGAATATATAAAATAATGGGTGTTGAGGTTAGGCTGTACAAATTTTTTTAGAGTCATTGTCTATCTTCTTGGACCATACATCTCTATTAGTTTATACCGTACAGGAGGGCTGAATTAATAAGACTTGAAAAAAACTGAGTCAAAACTTTGGTTTGATCAATTGGGATTATGAAGAGACACAAAGGAGTGAAGATGAGCGTTAATTGCTAAATGATGAGTTGGCAGTTGATTTAAAAAAAAAAAAATTGGAAGTGATCAAAGAAGAAATCACATGGCAGAATTTCATACTCTCTCACATGAGGTCCCTACTTTTATATGTATATATATATGTATATATATATGTATATATATATATATATATATATCACTTGTCTATTTGCTTTTTAATTTTTTAATGGACAGATGTTCTAATACCTTTATTTGCTATACGGGAACAAAATCCCAATTTTGCCATGAAGTCTCAGAAAATTTCAAATTAATTTTTTTTTTCTTTTTAATTTTCCTTTTCTTATACTTGTAACAAATGTAAATACTTGATCCTCCGCACATAAAAAAATTACAACAACAACAACAACAACAACAACAAAATCTTAGTATTAAAATTTGGGGTTGACTATAGATCATTGATAGATTAGATTGGTCATCACATGAAATCTTTTCCTTCACTTTTTTTTCTATTTAAAAATTATACCCTCCCTAATTGACGTAAAAAATTAATAAAACAAAAACAAAAATGAAATAATCAAAACCAATATGAAAAAGTTAGTTCCAAATCTTTATAACATCGATTCTCCAAATTTGAGGTAATTATTCTTCAAATCATACCAAAAGAAGTTTGGTCACATTGAACTCTTAACAAGTAACCACCCTCTTTAATTTCCGGCTAATTCTCTCAAGGAGTAAACGAAATCAAGTTGAAATAATCCCTATCCAACACAATTGCTTGGTTTTTTTTGGGTGAAAACACCGTCCTCAGCTGTCAAGTCGAGCCGGTAATAGGTCCCGTTATCGACTCGGGTGTCGCCGTTAAACACTTCCATAAACCTCAACAGTGACCCTGACCCCTTGTCGTATTGAAACACTGAGACTACTCCGATCAACTGAATGAAAGGTCTTTGATGTTCTTTATCGGCTACCAGTCACTCTCATCAAGAACACCAAGTTTGCCTTCCGTGGCTGTTGTGTAAAGTGCAAGGGTGAGAAGGTAAACGCAATTCTGGGTCTTCATTGTAACTCAAGTGTGAAAGAATGAGTTCAATGGTGGTTTGGTATTTATAGGGGATAACAACTGCTACCTATGGCTAAAAATGGAAATCCAAAATTGTCATGGCACATGCAATATTGCAACGTGGAAGAAAAGTTGTGGTTATAAAATAAGAATAACTCACAATTTGCACTGTGAAAGAATTGTTGGCACAAAAGTTATTCTTGTACGTTTTTAGACCCCTTAAAACACAAGTTGGCTAACTTAACTATTTAGCCAAGTGATTAATTTAGGTAAATTATTCAGATCTTGGTTAAAACAATAACAATCATATCATGTATTAAAATAGCAGAAAATAAAGAATACAACAATATGGTAACCCAGGAAAACCAAACTGTAATAAACCTAGGGAGGATTTAACCTAGCTATCCTCAAGGTAAAACAGATCCACTATGAAAGAATTGAAGTTTTATAATAGCGAATTAGACCACTAACATCCTATTGCTACCTTGAGTAGAAAACTTACTACCACGACCATGTAATAGCTCCGAGTTCACAGACTACTTCTTTCTCAGATCCACAACTTCCACAAGTATACCACTTGTTTTTCTTTAAGCTCTTTATGCAGCAACTGAAACGATCACCAAGTTCTCGACATCAATCTCGATCTTGGTAATCCTAAGTGTGTATGAAGGCAAATATCTCTAGATTTCACAAGAGATTCACACACACAGCATAAATAACAACATCAAAACGGGGCTATGGTTTTTCCTTTTATACTTAAGACAAAACATAAAACCCTACACATCATATGGGCTTGGGTTGAGTTGAAAAATCTACTGAAAAAAACGTTCTGCACGAGTTTTGATCGATCGAGTCTAATTTTCGATCGATCGAGCCTTGTAGAAAGTGAATTGTAATTTTTTGCAATTACTCGATTCCAACTTTACATTAAACATACTTTGAGCAGCCTAAATCTTGACTCTAAGTTTTGATCATGGTTTGCCAACATTACACATTGAAGTTCTAATACATTTAGATCATAAATCCTTAGAATCTAACAATACTCATAGAAAAACTCTGAAGACAACTTGTGTTGAAGGTGATCCTATAAAAACTAAAGGATTTTTAAGTTTAATTCCTAACCATGAAATCAACATTTATCCTTTATTCTAATAATAATAATAATAATAATAATAATAATAATAATAATAATAATGAAAAATTAAAAAAATAAAGAAGGTTTTATAAAAAAAAATTGACTTATATATTTTTAGAATATGTTATTATGGTATAAGAGTAATTAAAGGAAAAAAAGTGCATTAATAATATAAATTTTTCAATTTTTATGAAATGCATTATGTACACTTTGAAGTTTGAATTAATAAGAGTAAAAGTCTAGAGGGGGCCATTATTTAAATTTATATCTAAATTTATATGAGATGGGTTTAAGTTACATTAGGTATAACTTGACAAGGGCTACATATTTTTTTAATAGTTCTTAAAAAAAAAGTGATTAAAAATTTAGCATTAAATGGTAATTACATTACACCTCTTTCACCTAATTAATAACACTTTTATTTCTCTTTCCTTGTTTATTATTTATTTAAAACCTCATCAAAGTTAAAAAACACTTGGCCATTTTTTTTTAAAATTCTGTAAGGATGTGATGTAAAACCTATGTTTTACCCGCCTTGTCCCAAGATGCCACATCATCTTATCACATATTTAAGAATAAACACAACCATGCTTAATTAATTATAATACTTATATAAAAATTCAACCAAATTGGAAGTTTATGAAGATATTTTTAGATGTAGTACGATGTATTGAATTTTAAGTAAAATGTTGATGCGACAATCTCTTATTGAATGGCGTAAAGCATGGGTTTTACACTCCATCCTTACCAAATTCAAGATCATATATATATATATATATATATATATATAAAAGAAGGCAAAGTATAACTCTATTCACACTGTCTTTTTCGCTGTCTATATCAATTACAAACCTGATTTTTTGCTTTAATAATTCTTTTATAGATTAAAACATCAGGGTGAATACATAAGTTATTGCTTACAAGTTCTCATATGGTCTAAGTGCTGCTGTAAGGTTAGTTGGTGTGTAATAACTTCTCTTAAGTTGTGTTATTCTTTTTAAGGTCTTTTTTTATTTATTTATTTATTATTTTTTTTAAGTAGGCAAAACTTGAAGGAAAACTAGTCGCTAGCCCACGTCATACATGGGAATAAATAATAATTTTGTAATTGTAATATAATGTATAATTTTTTATCTAAATTTTTTTGAACATAATTTGTCATCCCTAAAAATCAAACAATTGCTATTCGGTTCAATTAGGTCTACTTCGGTCAAATTAGGTCTGCTTCAGTCCACTTTGGACCAATACAATCCAATTTGGACTAGTCAGTCAATTTCAACCCCTTTGGTTCATTTTGGATAAATTGAGCTTTATATTGATTATTTTTGTAGGTTGCCTTTTCAAGTTTAGCTCAAAATTTTTTTTTTTTCCTTTCATTTTTGGGTTGAAAAGTATGAAATTTTATTATATTTGGGCTAAACTCTTTAGTTTTGAGTTAAAAAAATACAAAAAATAGACATTATAAATTAGAAATATGGGCCCTAAAAATGCAATAAAAATGATAAATATTCAAAAGTTTTGGTCCTATCCCGTCCATTTTGTCATTTTCAATCTACTTTGGTTCCATTTCGTCTATATTGGTCCTATTGGGTCCATTCTATTCACATTGGTCCTATTATATCTACTTTAGTCCAATTCGGTCCACATTGGTTATATTCAGTCCACTTTGGTTCTATTCGGTCAATATTAATCCTATTCGGTCCATTTTGTCTACTTTAGTATTATTCAATCAATATTGGTCCTATTCCGTCTAATTTAGTCCAATTTGGTCCTATGTGGTACATATGTTGACTTTGGTCCTAATTTGTGCGTTCGTTCTTACTCGATCCACTTTAGTCCTACCCGGTCCTCCTTGTTTCCATTCGGTTCTATTTTGTCCATTTGGTCCAATTTATTCCATTTATGTCCACTTCGGTCCATTTTTATGCTCTTACATATATGGAAAAGATATGTTTCAATTGGGAAATTAAATTCTTTTAAGGGTTTTGATACTTATCTTTTGCTATATCATAGCCATCTCCCTTCTTGCAATTGTATATAGAGAATAGCCTTACAATGAAATTTCATTTTGATATGTTCACAATATTATAGATCGAGACATACTTATCTTTTGCTATATCATAGTTTTCCTTTGTTGTAAATTCTTAATATTTGGATTAGTGTAAATTAAACTGTATTGGGGATTGCCACTACTGCCTATATCTTACACTAGTCGGAAACTCATTAGATACACGGAAAAAATCTGCCTAAAATATATTGGTCTCAAGTTTTGCATAAAAGTATAATTAAATTATGTTGGTCTCAAGCTAAAACAATAAACTTGGTATCTATATGATTTTGATCTTCATTATTTACATCAATAGGAATTGAGTAAGGAGGAAAGCTTGAAGAAGATTCATAGAAATGAACATCTAAATAAATATAGATTTACTTTAATAAGTAAAATAAGCACATATTATTAGCCACAATATAATTTTTTTTTAAAAATAAAAATTAGGAACTAACAGTAAAATAAAAAAGTGGTACATATATAATAAAGTAACTGAATGAGATGACATGAATTTGGAGTCGACTATGGATCATTGATAGATTAGATTGGTCAGCATATGTATTTTTTTCCCTCCATTCTATTCTATTTGAAATTATACCCTCCCTAGTTAACATAAAAAATTAATAAAACAAAAATAAAATTGAAATAATCAAAACTAATACGAAAAAGTAAGAAATAACAAAATATAGTTCCAACTCTTTATAACATTAAAATATTTTGGAGTAATTTATTCTTCAAATCAAAGCAGAAGAAGTTTGGTCACATGAACACTCAACAAGTAACCACCCTCTTTAGTTTAAGGCTAACGCCCTAAAGGAGTAAATGACAGCAAGTCCACAGCTGAAAACGGTCCACCCTCTTCAGTTTCCAATACAATTGCTTGGTATTTTTTGGGGACTAAACGGTCCTTTGCTGTCAAGTCGAGCCGGTAATAGGTCCTGTTATCATTTCGGCTGTCCGCCTTAAACACTTCTACGAATGACAACGGAGGCCCTGTCCTCTTGTTGTGCTGAGTCACCGAGATCGATCCGAGTGTCTGAATGAGAGGGTCTTTGACGTCACTAATCGGCTGCCAGCCACCCTTATCAAGAACAACACGTGTGCCTCCCACGGCTGTTGCGTAAAGTGACAGGGTGAGAAGGGAGAGAAGGTAAAAGCAATTCTGGGCCTTCATTGTAAGTCTAGCGTGAGATAATGGTTTCAATGGTGGTTGGTATTTATAGGGGATAATGGGTAAATGGAAATCTGAAATTATCATGGCGCATGCACTGTTGCCTAGAAGGAAGAAAAGCAATGGTTATAGGATAATAATAACTCATATTTTGCCAGGTTAGAGTTGTATGTATAGAAGCTAAAGGATTTTTAAGTTTAATTCCTAACCATGAAATCAACATTTATCCTTTATTATAATAATAATAACTAGTTGCTAACTCGTGTTATACACGGGAACCTATTTATTTGTGAGGTAGATTAAAATAATTTTATAAAAATTTTAAGAGACTACACCATTGCATGATTTACTCTTGTTTGACTTCAATTTGTGTTACAATTTGATGAAAAAGTCATTGCTTGAACTTACAATAGCTTACAAAAAAATTTTCAGACAGTTTTAGATACAACAAAAAAATAACTTAAAAATTCAGATATTAAAACTTTTGAAAGTTCAAAATATATTAAAGAATGATTCACTACTTATAAATTATTGAAACAAAACAAAATATATATGACTAAACAATAGATGAAATATAATAAAAAAATGAGTTACATTCAAAAGAATAATTTCAATTATTGCAAGCTTTTTTATTTTGTAAAAAACCACTAGAGAGAGTTTGGTAGTTCATGTATGAAAATTACTTTATATATGAAAGACCATAAAATAATTTTTTTTAACAAAATAGAGAAGAAGAAAATAACATAAGATTAGCTCATACCTCTATTCAGTTTTTTATTTTAAAAATATTGGAGGTTTGCTTTACTTTTATAGTGTTCATGATTAACCTTGCAAATTTGAAAATAAATTATCAATATTTGAGTTTGAGTTAAAGTTTGACCATGTTAAAGAGATAAAATTCCACTCCTTGTTAAGTTTGGATTAAATAAAAATAATTTTTTAAAAAAAAAATAATAATGATGAGTTGAGTTTTAGTTGGATTTGTTATAGAGATAGAGTTTCACTTCTTTAAGTTTGGACTAAACAAAAATAAATTTATTTAAATAAAATGATAATTTTATTTAAATATTTAAAAAAAATGATAATGTTGAGTTTGAGTTTTAGTTGGACTTGTTATAGAGATAGAGTTTTACTCCTTATTAAATTTGGACTAAACAAAAATAATTTTATTTAAATAAAATGATAATTTTATTTAAATATTGTGTTGATGTGAAAAATTGTGAGAGTTTCAGAGGTATCTGTTAGATACATATATATATATATATATATATATGATATTGATGAGTTTGAGTTTAAGTTGGATTTGTTAGAGAGATAGAGTTTCAATCTTTGTTAAGTTTGGACTAAACAAAAATAATTTTAAAAATGATAATTTTATTTAAATATTAATGATAATGATGAGTTTAAGTTTAATTTGGACTTGTTAAAAAGATAGAGTTTCACTCCTTATTAAGTTTAGAGTAAACAAAAATAATTTTATTTAAATAAAATGATAATTTTATTTAAATATTGTGTTGACGTGGAAAATTGTGGGAGCTTCAGAGGGTTCAGTAAAATAATTTTATTTAAATAAAATGATAATTTTATTTAAATATTGTATTGATGTAGAAAACTGTGAGAGTTTCAGAGGGTTCGGTTATATATATATACATATATATATATAAACAAAAATAATTTTATTTAAATATAGTGCTGACGTGAAAAATTATGGGAAATTCAAAGGGTTTCGATAAAATAACTTTATTTAAATAAAATGATAATTTTATTTAAATATTGTGCTGTCATGAAAAATTGTGGGAGTTTCAGAGGGTTTGGTTATATATATATATATATATATCTATATAGATAATAATAGTAGTAATAATAATAATAGTGAAAATTAAAATATTAAAAAAACGAAGAAGGTTTTACTAAAAAATTTACTTATTTATCTTTAGGATATGTAATAATGGTATAAGAGTAATTAAAGGAAAAAATTGCATTAATAATATAATTTTTTCTATTTTTATGAAATGCATTAAGCACACTTTTTGAGAGAGTTTCAACTTATGGCGTCCGCTTTTGATAATAGTTTTTTATCATCAAACTAAGACACCAATCAGTTTTTGGTGTAGGCAGGGATTGAATCCCAAATCTCTTATACAACCATCAGAGATTTTACTAGTTGAGCTAACTAAAACTCATGCATTAAGCACACTTTGAATTAATAATAGTAAAAAAGTCTAGGGAGGGCCATTATTTAAATTCATATCTAGAAATTTATATGAGATGGGTTTGAGTTATACCAGGCATAACTTGACAATAGTTACACATTTTGTAGACCATAGATTTCTAATAGATCAATATGGTTAAAAAATGCAGCATTAAATGCCAATTGCTTTACACCTCTTTAACCTAATTAATAACACCATTATTTCACTCTACTTATTTATTATTTATTTAAAACCTTATCACTCCTTATTTATTATATATTTATAACCTCATCATAGTTCTAAGAGGTGTAAAGCAATTAGCATTTAATGCTATTTTTTTTTGCCATTAGATTTAGGTTAATTGCAAAGTATACTCCTCAAGTTTGGGGTTAATTGAATTTTATACCCTGAAGTTTGAAAAATTGGATTTCACACCTGGAAATTTCCCTCCGTTAGCAAAAGCAACCTCTCCGTTAGTAGACTTGTGCTGTTAAGTGACACATTGTCATCTAACATGTAATTTTTTACCCACCTTAGCAGTCCCAAAACGATCCCATTTCATGTCAAATTAAAATCCAACAAAATAGGCCCATTGGATGATGTCATTTGGCTGAAATCAAAACTAAAAACAAATGCTCAATGATGTCATTTCACCAAAACTCAAAACACACTCCCCAAATCACATACCCAGACTTCCTTCCTGCTTCTTGCTTTAACGTAAACCCAACCCCTTGAACTTGTTTCAGTAGTTCAGCCCTAAGCTCCACCATTGACAACTCTAGCTTGATAGCGACCAAATTAGGAGGTTGAGAGAGAAAGCTGTAGACATTCGATTTTACAACTTACATTTAACCGATATTAAGGGCAAAACAATAATTTTGCACCAAGGGTATGATCGTAATTTCAACAGCTATATCTTCAAATTTGTGATACAAAATAAAAATCTTGATGCTCTAACAATCACAATGGTATGTCACGGGCCTTGATCAGACCACTTGATCAAAAGTTATCATACAGATAATTTTCAATGACCGTGGCTCACCTCCACAATGGGTCCGATCATGTCTTATTTTAAACACTTAATTTTGATTGGTTTCAACAAGAATTAATTTAAAATTAATTAATTGTGAATTTTGATTGGATTTCATTATTTTTTAAGAAATAATAAAAAGGGTTTTCCTTTGTGGCATCTTAACCGCTCTTTTGAAAAACTAGTTGGATAGAGAAAAAGATATAATCCATTAAAATTTTTGAAAATAACAAAAAATGCTCAAAAACATTACTCTTTTTAGCAACAACTTGAATTGCATTTTTGGTTGATAGGTCAAAAACGTATTGACCTCTTGTGATAGATTAATTGATTAATTAGCCAAGTTTAATTAATTAATCAAATTAACATATAAAATACATGGCAGCACAAACAAATCACCAAATAACTAAATATGCAGCGGAAATTAAATGACACAGTGATTTGTTTATGAATGAGGAAAACCTACACGGCAAAAACCCCACCGAGTGATTTTAACGTCTCCACTCCCGAGAATCCACTATTATAAAAATAAATGGTTACAAGTAAAGGAATCCCAGTACCTTATACCAACCTACAATTGAACTCTTACTCCAATACCCAATTAGACTTGTTCTGTAGTGACAATCTCTCCTTGTATTGCACGACTCCTAGTACGTGACTAACCAAAAGATGCACGGATCCTAGTTCGCGACTTGATCACCAACTTGAGAAGGATTTTGGGTGCAAAGTTCTTCATTTTATTACATGATGAAGATCATAATGTTGCTTGGTCACAAAATCCTTTGGTGTATAGAACACAACAGCTTCTTGAAGATGAACTAGGGCAACCAGGTTTCTGGTCACACTTTTCTTCATATTTGTGCAATTATGCTTTTATGCAACTATGCAACCTTTGACGGTCCTTAAAACAATCCTTATATATGTTTAGGGTTGTGAGAAAAGAAAGCTTGAGCACATACTCACGGATTGGATGAAAAACAGTTCTGAAAAACTGAGTTTCATAAATCTCAATAGATAGCCATCTATCAAGATAGCTGTCTAGCCATGGGTTTCAGCAACTTTTAAATCTCGATAGATACTAGCTGTCGAGATTTAAAATCTAGCACTTATAGATTTTATGAAAAACCGCTTTGAAAAACTGAGTTTCATAAACCTCGATAGATAGCCATCTATCGAGATAGTTGTCGAGCCACGGGTTTCAATAGCTTTTAAACCTCGATTGATACTAGCTGTTGAGATTTAAAATCCAGCACTTCCTTCTTGATTCTTGGACAAACTTGCATGGTTTTAACACTTGAACTTGAAACCTTGTTCCTCGAAGTATTAAACACATCCTAGATCTACTCAATTACAAGTAAAGTGTGTTTTGTCAAGGGATTAACCAATACATAAAATGTTGATATATGTTCCTAACATCAAATCACATATGTCCTAACAATGGCTTAGAAAATGTTGAAATTTGGTTCTCTCTGTTTCTGGAAAAGTTGTAGAGTATTAAATTTCCTTTCAAAAGACAAAAATTCCAAATCAATTGGAACTTTGAGCAGAAAGTTATAGCCAAAATACCAAACAGGTGCAGAAGATAACACAAGTTTAGCATCATCTTCAATTTCCTTTCAAATTTCAAATGGTGATCAACACCTAATCCACTCCAACTTATCTAATACGCTTATCTCCTCCTTTAGCTTCAAAAGAAAGCTAAAAACTTAGATTTAAAGCTAAACCATCCCTTCCCCTATAAATAGAGAACACCGCTTCCATTTTCAGCACCCTAATTCCATCTGGAGAGCTAGTGAGAAAGCAGAAATGAAAAGCTGTTGTGCAACCATTGTTTTTACTTTTGTTGTAATTTAGTACTTCCTTGATTTATCCATAGCTCTTTAAGTGACCACTTCCCCCTTTAATTTATGCTCTATGCTGGTAAGTAGTTAGTTTTGTTCTTTAAATTTCTGCACTAGTCTATTATTCCTTATATTTCTTGCTCTCTCTTTAGTCTTTCGGAAAATATTAAGATTTATTATAATTTGTATCAAATTGTTGATTTGCTTTTCTTTTTGCTCTCATAAAATATATGTAGCTTTTAATTAAGCTTTCTTTTCATTAATTGGTTTCTTTCTTTTTAATTTTGTTTATATAATGTATCATATTAATAAAGTATATGTACTATCACATGAATATAAACGATACGTATTACATTGACCTGAATTTATGATCTCATATATTTTTATATTCGGCCTTTAGTTTGATATTCATGCTTAAATGTCGAGTTTGCTATCAAGGTGAGAAGACAAGAAATAATCAAGTTGAAAGCTAAGAGATTCCATCATGCTGAAAGAGATGAGAGCTCATCAAGTCATAAAGCATGAAGCAACAAAAAAAAAAAAAAAAATGTTGAGTTTGCTTAAACTTTTGGTTTGTTACCCTATGCCTAAGTTTCATTTTCCTCCAACATGCTCAAACTCTTGTTTGCTATCCCAATTTTGCCATGAAGCCTCAAAATTTTTCAAATTCATTTTTTTTTTCTTTTAAATTTTCCTTTTCTTATTCTTGTAACAAATGTAAATACTTGATCCTCCACACATAAAACAACAACAACAACAAAAACAAAATCTTAGTATTAAAATTTGGGGTTGACTATGGATCATTGATAGATTAGATTAGTCATCACATGAATTCTTTTCCTTCATTTTTTTTATTTGAAAATTATACCCTCCCTAATTGACAAAAAAAATTAATAAAAAAAAATAAAAATGAAATAATCAAAATCAATATGAAAAAGTTAGAAATAACAATATATAGTTCCAAGTCTTTATCACATTGATTCTCCAAAATTTGAGGTAATTATTCTTCATATCATACCAAAAGAAGTTTGGTCACATTGAACTCTTAACAAGTAACTAGCCTCTTTAATTTAAGGCTAATGCTCTAAAGGAGTAAACGAAATCAAGTTGAAATAATCCCTATTCAACACAATTGCTTGGTATTTTTTGGTGACAACACCATCCTTAGCTGTCAAGTCGAGTCGGTAATAGGTCCCGTTATCGACTCGAGTGTTGCCATTAAACACTTCCACAAACCTCAACAGCGACCCTGACCTCTTGTCGTACTAAAACACTGAGACTGCTCCGATTGACTGAATGAAATGGTCTTTGATGTTCTTTACCGGCTGCCAGTCACTCTCATCAAGTGCACCGAGTTTGCCTTCCATGGCTATTGTGTAAAGTGAAAGGGTGAGAAGGGTGAGAAGGTAAACGCAATTCTGCTGGGTCTTCATTGTAAGTTTAGTGTGAGAGAATGGCTTTAATGGTGGTTGATACTTATAGGGGATAACAATTGCTACCTACGGTTATAAATAATAATAATAATAATAATAATAATAATAATAATAATAATAATAATAATAATAATGAAAAAATAGAGAAGGTTTTATTAAAGAAATTGACTTATATATTTTTAGAATATGTTAATATGGTATAAGAGTAATTAAAGGAAAAAAAAATGCATTAATAATATAAAATCTTCAACTTTTATGAAATGCATAATAGTAAAAGTCTAGATAGGGCCATTATTTAAATTTATATCTAAATTTATATGAGATGAACCTGAGATGGGTTCATGGGTTCAAGTTACACCAGGTGTAACTCTATAAGAGTTGCATATCTTTTAGACCATAGATTTCTAATCAATCTAATGTTTTAAAAAAAGCATTACTTTACAATTACTTTACACCTCTTTCACCTAATTAATAACACTTTTATTTCTCTCTCCTAATTAATAACACTAGAATTAATTTTTGCAGAGAATGAAAACAGCTTTTTAATTTAAATCCACTTTCTTTTTTAAGTTCTAAAAATAAAAATGAAAATTGAATAAAAATTTGCAAATCGAACCAATTTTTTTGTAGTAGGTCCCACAAAAAACTGAAAATGAATACAAAAAACATTATTTTTTTCTTCAAACTAGACAACCTCTGATTATTTAAATGAATGTTTATACAATTTGTTATTTTTAATTTTTGAGATGATGTGGGGTTTTAAATAAAAATAATACATAAATTATAATAAGCTTTCAAAGAAGAAATTAAAGATGAAAGAAAGAAAATTTCTTCAAGCAGCCTATGCGTTAGAAATAAAATTTCTTAAATATACTTACCTAAGACAATCTGAAACAATTGTAAGGTATTTGCAACGCAACCTTTACCATCTTTTCTTCCGTCCCAACGATACCACTTTGGACAATGACATGTATAACTCCCTTCTGTGTTGACACAATTTTTTGCTCTTGTGCAATTATTGAGACTTGGAAGCTCACACTCATTAAAGTGTGCAATCAAGTGGAGAATATGATATGAACCCCATAGTTACTATAATTATAAGCAAATTTAAAACATATATATACAATGTATGGAGTAATACCTTGGCAACTATTGTGGAGGTTCAGTAAGCCGGGTGCGCTTGCATTGGTATAGAGGTCATAGCATTTACTTTTCCTCTTACATGCAAATTTTGTTTTATTCTGAGCATGTGTACAAGAACTATTAAATTGTACAAGCCAACTTGAAATAAAATTTCCTTGAAGTAAATTTAATTGACAATTTTAATACTACGTAAGATCCTTGTGCATTGAAACAAACAATTTTTGGTGTACATATATTACAATAGAAATTTCAAAGAGATCATTGCAACAAATATAACATTGCAATAACTAAATATCAATTATTTTACAATCTATTGCAATGAAAAACATGAAACTGCAATGAATATATTATTACAATGATCTAATACCAATTATTTTACAATCTATTGCAATGAAAAACATGAAGCGGCAATGAATATATTATTACAATGATCTAATACCAATTATTTTAGAATCTATTGTAATAAAAAAAAAATATGAAATAATTATCTATTACAATAAAGATACCATTGCAATAATTTGACCCAAATGATTTTTGTCAATTCTTACATATTTTGGAACACAAACGCTCTGATAAGTGTATGTTAGATTACACATAAATAATATAAACCCTGTTTTGAATTCTATAATAATACTATATAGAAATAATATTATTTTATTATTCTTAATATTCTTTATATTAGACTTTGACTAAGGAGATTAATGAAAAGGTTGGGCACTGGATTTATTCTTATATAGAAAGAGTACGTAAATTAGTAGTTTATCTAAAATTTCAAGTTAAATGAGTCACAAGTGAAAGGAAAATAGTTGGAAATATAAGATAAATTTAAGAAACAAAGAAGACAAGAAATAGAGAAAATCCACTTCTACTTGGAAGAATTTCAACTTCTCAGTTAAAATTAGAGTAACAATTTTTGAAAATGACAATTTTTTTTTTTTTTCTGAATTTCTTTGGTTATTTTAGTTGTATTAGTTTTGATTTACATGTTTGATTTAGATTTTTTTTTGTTGCTAGTTTTTGGTTCTCTCTAAAAAATGTTTTTCTTTTTACAATAAACCTTCTTGTTAGGACATATGTGTTTCAAGTTGTTTTGAACATATGTCATTATTTTATGTAATTGGCTTATCCTTTAACAAAACGCACTCAGCTTGTATTTGGGTAGCTCTAGGATGATTTTAATACTTCAGGAAATAAGGTTTCAAGATCAAGTGTTAAAGCCATGAAGATTGGACTAAGAAACAAGTGAAGAAAAGGTGTTCACTAAAGCTGGACAGATAGTGCTAGACAGCTGCTCGACAGATAGATATCTATCGAGATTTAATGAATAAAGCTCGATAGCTCCTCGATCTATCGAGCAGCTATCGAGGTTATAGGAATTTAGATTTCTAGATCTGATTTTTGGCCCATGTTTATGTATTTGTATAGGGTTTCTTTTCTCACAACCCTAGACATATATAAAGCTTATTTTAAAGGCTGTCACACAAGAGAATACAAGGAGAACATATGAAAAAGGTGACTGAAGCCTTATTCTCTCTGAAAGAAGCTACTGCGTTTTTGCGCCTTAGGGTTTTGTAACCAAGTGCTTTTTGATCTTCATTGTTGATGAAGTGAAGAACTTTGCAGCCAACATTCTTCTTTCTTAAGTTGGTGAGTGAGTCACGTACTGGGATTCGTGCAAAAGAGTTAGTCACATACTAGGATCCGTGCATTAAACGGTGACGTTCATATATTGAAGAGTTCAGAGGTTCTGAAGCGGTAGAAGGTTTCTGCTGTGAGTTCATCTACGGGGATTGTAGAGTCTAGGGACAAAGGTTTTGTACTAGTTTTGAAACTTCTCTTTACTATATTGAATCGCTTTTCTGGAAGCTTTCCCCCCAAGTTTTTCTAATGTGAAACTAGTTGGTTTCATTGATTTTCGTGGGTCATCATATCTTGTCTTATTTATTTTTCCGTTGCATATTATTTATGACATGATATTGATGTTTTTTTGTTTTAACAAGTTTATTCATAATAAATCTAATTAACAACTTGGGTTTAAAACTTGTTAATTCTATCAACCGGGGCCTAAATTTCCAAACACTTCTCAATTTTATACATTTGCTTTTGTTATATTTTTATAGATTATAGAAATTACAAAAACAAATTGATTTTAGTCTTGGTTTTATATTGTAAAGAAACAGAATCTAAATGAAATCTCTCCCGAATTTAATAAGTACATTGTTTCAATCCAATACATATCGTTTGATTTAATGGGAGAACAACAACTCTCGTGCTCTAATTTTGTTTGGTTTGGGGTTAGAAACAATCAGCTAGGAAAGTTGATTGAAATTATTAACAGATACATAAGTTGCATAATATAACTTAAATTTGGTTGACTTTTAGTTGAATTAGTATTGATTAACATGCTTGGTTAATTTAGTAGATACATATTCTGATTTTGGTTGTATGATTGTTTTGTATACTTTAGTCAGTTTTTTTTTTTCTTAAAAAAAAAATAGTTGGATTCAATTAGTTCTTATTCTAAATTCAATGACCTGTAAAATTTTTATGATTTCATTAACTTTTACCCACCATTCTCCAGTAGCCAAATAGATTGTTGGAGGTTTATTTATTTATTTTTTTTCGGGCTATGCTTTGTTAAATTTCGCTTATTTGAGTTTGTGCAGTTTTACAATTCAGTCTAGCTCAGTGACAACATTGTGTTGAGTTTTGAGAGATTATAGTTTGTAGTGGTGAGGGTTCTATAATTTCTAATTTCAATTTCAAGCCATTATTGTATATTTGATTTGTGGCCTCTAGCATATTAGTTTTTCAGTGTTTGTAGTTAAGCATATGATTCATTAAGGGTTTCATGCACTGTAAATGTTGATTTTTGAGTTTTTATATATGGTTTATGTTCTCCATCATATTTCCCTACCGGTGTTTGTGAGTTTTGGCGTTTTGATGTAATGATTGATAGTAGTGGAATACCTATAATGTCGAAGTATGTATCTTAATTTTAGACACAAATTCAAGTTGGTTTCCTGCCAAAATGATTGGATATGTAGTTTTATGTTTTTTTTTCCTATACATTAGCTTGTTAATATAAAGTTTAATTTCATTTTCATTGTCCAAGTAAATATATACTCAATTTTGTGAATTCAGTTTTCTACTATAATATGAATGGCCTTCATTATAATCACCATGTTCCATTTTATTGACTACTTATATGGTAGATGAAGTAGAATTATTAAATTATGCTGTTAAACTTGAGTTTGGTGTTACTCAACCATCAAATGTTTTTATTTTTTATGGTTCAATCATTTAAACTTGCCATGTTTTATGGAATTTAGATAATTATACTTGATTAGCCAGCATATTGTAAATGAAACCCAAAAACCTCTATATTTTTTCTTTTAATGTCATGGTGTATAGGAACTCAGTTTATAGAGTCTCACAGTAGGTTCTAGTTAGTTCAACTGGTAAAATTTCTGATGGTTGTATAAGAGATTTGGGGTTCAATTCCCACCTACACCAAAAAATTGATTGGTGTTTTGGTCTAATGATCAAGAGCCATTATCAAGAGCGGACGCCGTAGGTTGAAACTCTCTCAGGAAAAAAAAGAAGTTTATAGAGCCTCATTTACATTGAATCATTGATGTCCTTCAGGTATTTTTGGATTTTTTAATACATATATATATTTTTTAATTTTATTTTCAATGACATCCTATTTTCCCATGTAATTTTGTGGATTTATCATCTTTTGCTTATAAGGCCATTGGTCACTATTCAAGAAGACTGAAGAGCTACTGATTTAAATTGAAAGGTCAGAATAGCCTAATATATCAGTCAAATTATTTTTGCAATCTATTGCAATGAAAATTTCAAATTAATAGCTCATTGCAACAAAGTGATCACCATTGCAATAATTTGATATTAATTATTTTATAATCTATTGCAATAACAAACACGAAACTGCAACAAATATATCATTGCAATAACTTGGTATCAATTATTTCATAGTCTATTACAATGACAAAATGAAGTAATTATCTATTACAATATCCTGTACCAATTATTGAAATTACTATAATGTTCTTGCAATGGTTTTGCAACAACAACTCTTTAGTGAAGAAGGATCTAGTAGAGCATTCAAAATCATCACTGCTAAAGAAATAGAGAATGCCATTAACAACTATCATGAGAGCGAGATCATTTGCCATGGGGGTTATGGCACAATACATAAAGGAGTTTTATCAAATAATAGGATTGTTGCAATCATGAAGTCCAAAAAAGCAGATGAAAACCAGGACAATTTATTAATGAAGTGGTTGTTCTCTCCCAAATCAACCATAGGAATGTCATCAAATTATTGGGTTGTTGTTTAGAGACACAAGTTCCTTTAATAGTCTATGAGTTTGTCCCCAATGGTACCCTCTTCAATCACATACATCATGAAGGCATCACATCCACCTTATCATTATAATGGAAAACTCGTTTGAGAATAGCTATAGAAATAGCAAACGCACTACCATATTTGCAATTTGTAGCTTCTATACCTATAATTCATAAGGATGTCAAGTCTACGAACATATTGCTTGATGATGATTTTACTACAACAGCCTTTGACTTTGGAGCATCAAGGTTGATTCCAAGAAATCAAAAGCAATTAGAGATTGTAGTACAAGGAACTTTTGGATATTTGGATCGTGAATACATGCGCAAACAAATCAGTTGACGGAGAAAAGCGATGTCTATAGCTTTGGATTGGTCCTTTTGGAGCTAGTAACAGGACAAAAGGAACGTTCATTTGCCAGACCAGAAGAACAAATAATTTTAGCAATGCATTTTCTTCACTCAATGGAAAAGGATAAATTGTCTGAAAATATTGAAAACAGTATAGCGGATGAGAGAAACATGGAGCAACTCAAGAAATTTGCGAACCTTGCAGCAATGTGCTTAAGACTAAGAGGGGATGAGAGGCATAGTACGAAGGACTTAGCATCTAAGTTAGATGGATTGAGAAAGATGGAAGAGAATCTAGGCCCTTAATTGGTGAATGCTGATGGTGAGACATCTGGAGATTAAAAATATATCAGTCAACTACTTTATCATAGTAATAACAAAACTATTGGCTGATAGCATGCAATCCTACGTATTGGACTATTTGTTAGCTTTGATAAGTGGTAACAACATATGAATTGCTTTGGACCATTGTTTTTGGTTTTTTTTTGGTAAAATCTAAAATGTGAGACTGTTGAAATTTAAAAACTTAAAGTAATCTCTACAAGAAAAAATGTTTATTGCAATGAAAAAAACCGTTGCAATAACATTATGGTCATTGCAATAGTTGATACTGGATATTGTAATAGATAATTATTTAATCTTATAATTGTAATAGACTATGAAATAATTAATACCAAGTTATTGCAACGATATATTCGTGGCAGTTTCGTGTTCGTCATTACAATAGATTATAAAAGAATTGATATCAAATTATTGCAATGGTGACTTCATTGCCATAAGTTATTAATTCAAAATTTTCGTTGCAATCGATTTCAAAAATTTTTGTTGCCATAATCTAACTTCAGAAATTCATTTCTTTTTTTGAGAAACTTTAGAAATTCACTGAAACTGGTTGGGGTGTGGACAAGTGAAAGGTTTAAAGATCGGGACCACCACCACCAACCACTACATCAAAAAAAAGTATATTACATCAAATGTTAATACAACAAAAAATGTATATAGTAGTTTTAGACAAAATAATGCATCTATAAGTTAAAATGGTTGTAATAGTAACTTATTAAATTATTGCATCAATAATAATAAGTTGCAATAACTTATAATTTCCAACTGCAATAGAAGCTTTAATATGTTAGGAAAAATTGTTGCAATATATTAAAATAAAAGAATCGTTGCAATAAATTGATACAAGTTATTTTTGCAATCTATTGCAATGAAAATTGCAAATTAATAGCTCATTGCAACAAAGTGATCACCATTGCAATAATTTGATATTAATTCTTTCATAATCTATTGAAATAACAAACACGAAATTGCAACAAATATATCATTGCAATAACTTGGTATCAATTATTTCATAGACTATTACAACGACAAAATCAAGTAATTATCTATTACAATATCTTGTATCAATTATTGTAATGACTATAATGTTATTGCAACGGTTTTGCAAGAACAACTCTTTAGTGTAGAAGGATCTAGTAGAGCATTCAAAATCTTCACTGCTAAATAACTAGAGAATGCCATTAACAACTATCATGAGAGCGAGATCATTTGCCATGGAGGTTATGGCGCAGTTCATAAAGGAGTTTTATCAAATAATAGGATTGTTGCAATCATGAAGTCCAAAACAGCAGAAGAAAACCAGGACAATTTATTAATGAAGTGGTTGTTCTCTCCCAAATCAACCATAGGAATGTCATCAAATTATTGGGTTGTTGTTTAGAGACACAAGTTCCTTTACTAGTCTATGAGTTTGTCCCTAATGGTACCCTCTTCAATCACATACATCATGAAGGCATCACATCCACCTTATCATTATAATGGAAAAATCGTTTGAGAATAGCTATAGAAATAGCAAACGCACTACCATATTTGCACTTTGTAGCTTCTATACCTATAATTCATAAGGATGTTAAGTCTACGAACATATTGCTTGATGACGATTTTACTGCAACAGCCTTTGACTTTGGAACATCAAGGTTGATTCCAAGAAATCAAAAGCAATTAGAGATTGTAGTATGAGGAACTTTTGGATATTTAGATCCTGAATACATGCGCAAACAAATTGGTTGATGGAGAAAAGCGATGTCTATAGCTTTGGAGTGGTCCTTTTGGAGCTACTAACAAGACAAAAGGCACATTCACTTGCTAGACCAAAAGAACAAATAATTTTAGCAATGCATTTTCTTCACTTAATGAAAAAGGATAAATTGTCTGAAAATATTGAAACCAGTATAGCGGATGAGAGAAACATGGAGCAGCTCAAGAAATTTGCGAACCTTGTAGCGACATGCTTAAGAGTAAGAGGGGATGAGAGGCATAGTATGAAGGACTTAGCGTCAAAGTTAGATGGATTGGGGAAGATGGAAGAGAATCTAGGCCCTTGACTGGTGAATGGGGAGACATTTGGAGATTAAAAATATATCAGTCAACTACTTTATCATAGTAATAATAAACCTATTGGTTGATAACATGAAATCCTACGTATTGGACTATTTGTTAGCTCTGACAAGTGGTAACAACATATGAACTGCTTTGGACCATTGTTTCCGGTTTTTTTTTTTTTGGGTAAAATCTAAAATGTGAGACTGTTGAAAATTAAAAACTTAATGTGTTCTCTACAAGAAAAAACATTTATTGCAATGAGAAAAATCGTTGCAATAACATTATGGTCATTGCAATAGTTGCTACAGGATATTGTAATAGATAACTATTTAATTTTGTAATTGTAATAGACTGCGAAATAATTAATACCAAGTTATTGCAACGATATATTCGTTGTAGTTTCGTGTTTATCATTGCAATAGATTATGAAAGAATTGATATCAAATTATTGCAATGGTGACTTCATTGCCATAAGCTATTAATTGAAAATTTTCGTCGCAATAGATTTCAAAAATTTTCGTTGCCACAAGCTAACTTCAGAAATTCTTTTTTTTTTTTTTTTGAGAAACTTTAGAAATACACTGAAACTAGCTGGGGAGTGTGGACAAGTGAAAGATTTAAAGATCGGAACGACCACCACCAACCTCTACATCAAGAAAAAGTATGTTACATCAAATGTTAATACAACAAAAAATGTATATAGTAATTTTAGACAAAATAATGCATCTATAAGTTAAAATGGTTGTAATAGTAACTTATTAAATTATTGCATCAACAATAATAAGTTGCAATAACTTATAATTTCCAACAGCAATAGAAGCTTTAATATATTAGGAGAAATTGTTGCAATATATTAAAATAAAAGAATCGTTGCAATAAATTGATACAAATTATTTTTGCAATCTATTGCGATGAAGATTTCAAATTAATAGCTCATTGCAACAAAGTGATCACCATTGCAATAATTTGATATTAATTCTTTTCTTATCTATTGAAATAACAAACACGAAACAGCAACAAATATATCATTGCAATAACTTGGTATCAATTATTTCATAGTCTATTACAATGACAAAATGAAGTAATTATCTATTACAATATCCTGTATCCTTTATAGCAATGACTATAATGTTATTGCAACGGTTTTGCAACAACAACTCTTTAGTGTAGGAGGATCTAGTAGAGCATTCAAAATCTTCACAGCTAAATAACTAGAGAATGCCATTAACAACTATCATGAGAGCGAGATCATTTAGCATGGAGGTTATGGCACAGTTCATAAAGGAGTTTTAGCAAATAATAGGATTGTTGCAATCATGAAGTCCAAAACAGCAGATGAAAACTAGGACAATTTATTAATGAAGTGGTTGTTCTCTCCCAAATTAACCGTAGGAATGTCATCAAATTATTGGGTTGTTGTTTAGAGACAAAATTTCCTTTACTAGTCTATGAGTTTGTCCCTAATGGTACCCTCTTCAATCACATACATCATGAAGGCATCACATCCACCTTATCATTATAATGGAAAAATCGTTTGAGAATAGCTATAGAAGTAGCAAACGCACTACCATATTTGCACTTTGTAGCTGCTATACCTATAATTCATAAAGATGTCTGGTCTAGGAACATATTGCTTGATGATGATTTTACTGCAACAGCCTTCGACATTGGAACATCAAGGTTGATTCCAAGAAATCAAAAGCAATTAGAGATTGTAGTACGAGGAACTTTAGCATATTTGGATCCTGAATACATGCGCAAAGAAATCGGTTGACAGAGAAAAGCGATGTCTATAGCTTTGGAGTGGTCCTTTTGGGGCTACTAACAGGACAAAAGGCACGTTCACTTGCTACACCAAAAGAACAAATAATTTTAGCAATGCATTTTCTTCACTTAATGAAAAAGCATAAACTGTCTGAAAATATTGAAACCAGTATAGCGGATGAGAGAAACATAGGGCAACTCAAGAAATTTGCGAACCTTGCAGCGAGGTGCTTAAGACTAAGAGGGGATGAGAGGCATAGTATGAAGGACATAGCGTCTAAGTTAGATGGATTGGGAAAGATGGAAGAGAATCTAGGCCCTTGATTGGTGAATGCTGAATGGGGAGACATCTGGATATTAAAAATATATCAGTGAACTACTTTATCACAGTAATAATAAAGCTATTGGTTTATAGCATGAAATCCTACGTATTGGACTATTTGTTAGCTTTGATAAGTGGTAACAACATATGAACCGCTTTAGACCATTGTTTCTGGTTTTTTTTTTTGGTAAAATCTAAATTGTGAGGCTGTTGAAAATTAAAAACTTAACGTGTTCTCTACAAGAAAAAATGTTTATTGCAATGGGAAAAATCGTTGCAATAACATTATGGTCATTGCAATAGTTGATACAGGATATTGTAATAGATAATTATTTAATTTTGTAATTGTAATAGACTGCGAAATAATTAATTCCAAGTTATTGCAACGATATATTCGTTGCAGTTTCGTGTTTGTCGTTGCAATAGATTATAAAAGAATTGATATCAAATTATTGCAATGCTGACTTCATTGCCATAAGCTATTAATTCAAAATTTTCGTTGCAATAGATTTAAAAAATTTTCGTTGCCACAGGATAACTTCAGAAATTCTTTTTTTTTTTTTTTGGAGAAACTTCAGAAATTCACTGAAACTGGGTGGGGAGTGTGGACAAGTGAAAGGTTTAAAGATCGGAACCACCACCACCAACCACTACATCAAAAAAAAGAATATTACAGCAAATGTTAATACAACAAAAAATGTATATAGTAGTTTTAGACAAAATAATGCATCTATAAGTTAAAATGGTTGTAATAGTAACTTATTAAATTATTGCATCAACAATAATAAGTTGCAATAACTTATAATTTCCAACTGCAATAGAAGCTTTAATATGTTAGGGAAAATTGTTGCAATATATTAAAATAAAAGAATCGTTGCAGTAAATTGATACAAATTATTTTTGCAATCCATTGCAATGAAAATTTCAAATTAATAGCTTATTGCGACAAAGTGATCACGATTGCAAAAAATTGATATTAATTCTTTTATAATCTATTGAAATAACATACATGAAACTGCAACAAATATATCATTGCAATAACTTGGTATCAATTATTTCATAGTCTATTACAAAGACAAAATGAAGTAATTATCGATTACAATATCCTGTATCAATTATTGCAATGACTATAATGTTATTGCAACGGTTTTGCAACAACAACTCTTCACTGTAGAAGGATCTAGTAGAGCATTCAAAATCTTCACTGCTAAATAACTAGAGAATGCTAGTAACAACTATCGTGAGAGCGAGATCATTTGCCATGGAGGTTATGGCATAGTTCATAAGGAGTTTTATCAAATAATAGGATTGTTGCAATCATGGAGTCCAAAGCAGCAGATGAAAACTAGGAAAGTTTAATAATGAAGTGGTTGTTCTCTCACAAATCAACCATAGGAATGCCATCAAATTGTTGGGTTGTTGTTTAGTGACACAAGTTCCTTTACCAGTCTAATTGTTTGTCCCTAATGGTATCCTCTTCAATCACATACATCATGAAGGCATCACATCCATCTTATAATTATAATGGAAAAATTGTTTGAGAATAGCTATAGAAATAGCAAACGCACTACCATATTTGCACTTTGTAGCTTCTATACCTATAATTCATAAGGATGTCAAGTCTACGAACATATTGCTTGATGATGATTTTACTGCAACAGCCTTTGACTTTGGAACATCAAGGTTGATTCCAAGAAATCAAAAGCAATTAGAGATTGTAGTACGAGGAACTTTTGGATATTTGGATCCTGAATACATGCGCAAACAAATCGGTTGACGGAGAAAAGCGAAGTCTATACGTTTGGAGTGGTCTTTTAGGAGCTACTAATAGGGCAAAAGGCACGTTCACTTGCTAGACCAAAAGAACAAATAATTTTAGCAATGCATTTTCTTCACTCATTGAAAGAGGATAAATTGTCTGAAAATATTGAAAACAGTATAGCGGATGAGAGAAACATGGGGCAACTTAAGAAATTTGCGAGTCTTGCAGCGATGTGCTTAAGACTAATAGGGGATTAGAGGCATAGTATGAGGGACTTAGCATCTAAGTTAGATGGATTGGGAAATATGGAAGAGAATCTAGGCCCTTGATTGGTGAATGCTGAATGGGGAGACATCTGGAGATTAAAAATATATCAGTCAACTACTTTATCATAGTAATAATAAAACTATTGGTTGATAGCATGAAATAACATTATGGTCATTGCAATAGTTGA
The DNA here is from genome assembly GCA_032878915.1 of Castanopsis chinensis. Classification (NCBI taxonomy): domain Eukaryota; kingdom Viridiplantae; phylum Streptophyta; class Magnoliopsida; order Fagales; family Fagaceae; genus Castanopsis; species Castanopsis chinensis. Next base: position 1,143,344 of record JAVQMG010000080.1, on the reverse strand, counting down.
TACAAGATATTGTAATAGATAATTATTTCATTTTGTAATTGTTATAGACTATGAAATAATTAATACCAAGTTATTGCAACGATATATTCATTGCAGTTTCGTGTTTGTCAATGCAATAGATTATAAAAGAATTGGTATCAAATTATTGCAATGGTGACTTCATTGCCATAAGCTATTAATTCTCAATTTTCGTTGCAATAGATTTCAAAAATTTTCGTTTCCACAAGCTAACTTCAGAAATCCACTTTTTTTTTTTTTGTTGAGAAACTTCAGAAATTCAGTGAAACTGGCTGGGGAGTGTGGACTAGTGAAAGATTTAAAGATCGGAACCATCACCACCAGCCACAACATCAAAAAAAAGTATATTACATCAAATGTTAATACAACAAAAAATGCATATAGTAGTTTTAGACAAAATATTGCATCTATAAGTTAAAATGGTTGTAATAGTAACTTATTAAATTATTGCATCAACAATAATAAGTTGCAATAATGTATAATTTCCTATTGCAATAGAAGCTTTAATATATTAGGAAAAATTGTTGCTATATATTAAAATAATAGAATCGTTGCAATAAATTGATACAAATTATTTTTGCAATCTATTGCAATGAAAATTTCAAATTAATAGCTCATTGCAACAAAGTGATCACCACTGCAATAATTTGATATTAATTCTTTTATAATCTATTGAAATAACAAACACGAAACTGCAACAAATATATTATTGCAATAACTTGGTATCAATTATTTCATAGTATATTACAATGACAAAATGAAGTAATTATCTATTACAATATCCTGTATCAATTATTGCAATGACTATAGTGTTATTGCAATGGTTTTGCAACAGCAACTCTTTAGTGAAGAAGGATCTAGTAGAGCATTCAAAATCTTCACTGCTAAAGAAACATGGAGGAACTCAAGAAATTTTCGAACCTTGCAGCGATGTGCTTAAGACTAAGAGGGGATGAGAGGCATAGTATGAAGGACTTAGCATCTAAGTAAGATGGATTGAGAAAGATGGAAGAGAATGTAGGCCCTTGATTGGTGAATGCTGAATGGTGAGACATCTGGAGATTAAAAACATATCAGTCAACTATTTTATCATAGTAATAATAGAACTATTGGCTGATAGCATGAAATCCTATGTATTGGACTATTTGTTAGCTTTGATAAGTGGTAACAACATATGAACTGCTTTGGACCATTGTTTCTGTTTTGAAATTTGAAAACTTAAAGTGTTTTCTAGAAGAAAAAATGTTTATTGCAATGAAAAAAACCGTTGCAAAAACATTTTGGTCATTGCAATAGTTGATACAGCATATTGTAATAGATAATTATTTCGTTTTGTAATTGTAATAGACTATGAAATAATTAATACCAAGTTATTGCAACGATATATTTGTTGCAGTTTCGTGTTTGTCATTGCGATAGATTATAAAAGAATTTATATCAAATTATTGCAATGGTGACTTCATTGCCATAAGCTATTAATTCAAAATTTTCGTTGCAATAGATTTCAAAAATTTTCGTTACCAGAAGCTAACTTTAGAAATTCATTTTCTTTTTTCTTTTGAGAAACTTCCGAAATTCATTGAAACTGGCTGGGGAGTGTGGACTAGTGAAAGGTTTAAAGATCGAAACCACCACCACGAACCACTACATAAAAAAAAAGTATATTACATCAAATGTTAATACAACAAAAAATGTATATAGTAGTTTTAGACAAAATATTGCATCTATAAGTTAAAATAGTTGTCAATTGCAATAGATGCTTTAATTTATTAGGAAAAATTGTTGCAATATATTAAAATAAATGAATCCTTGCAATAAATTGATACAAATTATTTTTGCAATCTATTGCAATTAAAATTTCATATTAATAGCTCATTGCAACAAAGTGATCACCATTGCAATAATTTGATATTAATTCTTTTATAATCTATTAAAATAACAAACACGAAACTGCAACAAATATATCATTGCAATAACTTGGTATCAATTATTTCATAGTCTATTACAATGACAAAATGAAGTAAATATCTATTACAATATCCTGTATCAATTATTGCAATGACTATAATGTTATTGCAATGGTTTTGCTATAACAACTCTTTAGTGAAGAAGGATCTAGTAGAGCATTGAAAATATTCACTGCTAAAGAACTAGAGAATGCCATTAACAACTATCATGGGAGCAAGATCATTTGCCATGGAGGTTATGGCACAGTTCATAAAGGAGTTTTATCAAATAATAGGATTGTTGCAATCAAGAAGTCCAAAACAATAGATGAAAACCAAGACAATTTATTAATGAAGTGGTTGCTCTCTCCCAAATCAACCATAGGAATGTCATCAAATTATTGGGTTGTTGTTTAGAGACACAAGTTCCTTTACTAGTCTATGTGTTTGTCCCTAATGGTACCCTCTTCAATCGCATACATCATGAAGGCATCACATCCACCTTATCGTTATAATGGAAAACTCGTTTGAGAATAGCTATAGAAATAGCAAACACACTATCATATTTGCACTTTGCAGCTTCTATACCTATAATTCATAAGGATGTCAAGTCTTCGAACATATTGCTTGATGATGATTTTACTGCAATAGCCTTTGACTTTGGAACATCAAGGTTGATTCCAAGAAATCAAAAGCAATTAGAGATTGTAGTACAAGGAACTTTTGGATATTTGGATCCTGAATACATGTGCAAACAAATCAGTTGACGGAGAAAAGCGATGTCTATAGCTTTGGAGTGGTCCTTTTGGAGCTACTAACAGGACAAAAGGAACGTTCATTTGCCAGACCAGAAGAACAAATAATTTTAGCAATGCATTTTCTTCACTCAATGAAAAAGGATAAATTGTCTGAAAATATTGAAAACAGTATAGCGGATGAGAGAAACATGGAGCAACTCAAGAAATTTGCGAACCTTGCAGCGATGTGCTTAAGACTAAGAGGGGATGAGAGGCATAGTACGAAGGACTTAGCATCTAAGTTAGATGGATTGAGAAAGATGGAAGAGAATCTAGGCCCTTAATTGGTGAATGCCGATGGTGAGACATCTGGAGATTAAAAATATATCAGTCAACTACTTTATCATAGTAATAACAAAACTATTGGCTGATAGCATGCAATCCTACGTATTGGACTATTTGTTAGCTTTGATAAGTGGTAACAACATATGAATTGCTTTGGACCATTGTTTCTGGTTTTTTTTTTTTTTTTTTTTGGTAAAATCTAAAATGTGAGACTGTTGAAATTTAAAAACATAAAGTAATCTCTACAAGAAAAAATGTTTATTGCAATGAAAAAAACCGTTGCAATAACATTATGGTCATTGCAATAGCTGGTACAAGATATTGTAATAGATAATTATTTAATCTTACAATTGTAATAGACTTTGAAATAATTAATACCAAGTTATTGCAACGATATATTCGTGGCAGTTTCGTGTTCGTCATTACAATAGATTATAAAAGAATTGATATCAAATTATTGCAATGGTGACTTCATTGCCATAAGCTATTAATTCAAAATTTTCGCTGCGATCGATTTCAAAAATTTTCGTTGGCATAAGCTAACTTCAGAAATTCATTTCTTTTTTTGAGAAACTTCAGAAATTCACTGAAACAAGTTGGGGAGTGTGGACAAGTGAAAGGTTAAAAGATCGGGACCACCACCACCAACCACTACTTCAAAAAAAAGTATATTACATCAAATTTTAATACAACAAAAAATGTATATAGTAGTTTTAGACAAAATAATGCATCTATAAGTTAAAATGGTAGTAATATTAGCTTATTAAATTATTGCATCAACAATAATAAGTTGCAATAACTTATAATTTCCAACTGCAATAGAAGCTTTAATATGTTAGGAAAAATTGTTGCAATATATTGAAATAAAAGAATCGTTGCAATAAATTGATACAAGTTATTTTTGAAATCTATTGCAATGAAAATTGCAAATTAATAGCTCATTGCAACAAAGTGATCACCATTGCAATAATTTGATATTAAATCTTTCATAATCTATTGAAATAACAAACACGAAATTGCAACAAATATATCATTGCAATAACTTGGTATCAATTATTTCATAGTCTATGACAATGACAAAATCAAGTAATTATCTATTACGATATCTTATATCAATTATTGCAATGACTATAATGTTATTGCAACGGTTTTGCAGGAACAACTCTTTAGTGTGGAAGGATCTAGTAGAGCATTCAAAATCATCACTGCTAAATAACTAGAGAATGCCATTAACAACTATTATGAGAGCGAGATCATTTGCCATGGAGGTTATGGCGCAGTTCATAAAGGAGTTTTATCAAATAATAGGATTGTTGCATTCATGAAGTCCAAAACAGCAGAAGAAAACCAGGACAATTTATTAATGAAGTGGTTGTTCTCTCCCAAATCAACCATAGGAATGTCATCAAATTATTGGGTGTGGTTTAGAGACACAAGTTCCCTTACTAGTCTATGAGTTTGTCCCTAATGGTACCCTCTTCAATCACATACATCATGAAGGCATCACATCCACCTTATCATTATAATGGAAAACTCGTTTGAGAATAGCTATAGAAATAGCAAACGCACTACCATATTTGCAATTTGTAGCTTCTATACCTATAATTCATAAGGATGTCAAGTCTACGAACATATTGCTTGATGATGATTTTACTGCAACAGCCTTTGACTTTGGAACATCATGGTTGATTCCAAGAAGTCAAAAGCAATTAGAGATTGAAGTACGAGGAACTTTTGGATATTTGGATCCTGAATACATGCGCAAACAAATTGGTTGATGGAGAAAAGCGATGTCTATAGCATTGGAGTGGTCCTTTTGGAGTTACTAACAGGACAAAAGGCACGTTCACTTGTTAGACCAAAAGAACAAAATATTTTAGCAATGCATTTTCTTCACTTAATGAAAAATGGTAAATTGTCTGAAAATATTGAAACCAATATAGCGGATGAGAGAAACATGGAGCAACTCAAGAAATTTGCGAACCTTGCAGTGACGTGCTTAAGACTAGGAGGGGATTAGAGGCATAGTATGAAGGACTTAGCGTCTAAGTTAGATGGATTGGGGAAGATGGAAGAGAATCTAGGCCCTTGATTGGTGAATGGGGAGACATCTGGAGATTAAAAATATATCAGTCAACTACTTTATCATAGTAATAATAAAACTATTGGTTGATAGCATGAAATCCTACGTATTGGACTATTTGTTAGCTTTGACAAGTGGTAACAACATATGAACTACTTTGGACCATTGTTTTCGGTTTTTTTTTTTTTGGTAAAATCTAAAATGTGAGACTGTTGAAAATTAAAAACTTAACGTGTTCTCTACAATAAAAAACGTTTATTGCAATGAGAAAAATCATTGCAACAACATTATGGTCATTGCAATAGTTAATACAGAATATTGTAATAGATAATTATTTAATTTTGTAATTGTAATAGACTGCGAAATAATTAATACCAAGTTATTGCAACGATATATTTGTTGCAGTTTTGTGTTTGTCATTGCAATAGATTATGAAAGAATTGATATCAAATTATTGCAATGGTGACTTCCTTGCCATAAGCTATTAATTGAAAATTTTCGTTGCAATAGATTTCCAAAAATTTCGTTGCCACAAGCTAACTTCAGAAATTTTTTTTTTTTTTTTTTTTTGAGAAACTTCAGAAATACACTGAAACTGGCTAGGGAGTGTGGACAAGTGAAAGGTTTAAAGATCGGAACCACCACCACCAACCACTACATCAAGAAAAAGTATGTTACATCAAGTGTTAATACAACAAAAAATGTATATAGTAGTTTTAGACAAAATAATGCATCTATAAGTTAAAATGGTTGTAATAGTAACTTATTAAATTATTGCATCAACAATAATAAGTTGCAATAACTTATAATTTCCAACAGCAATAGAAGCTTTAATATATTAGGAGAAATTGTTGCAATATATTAAAATAAAAGAATTGTTGCAATAAATTGATACAAAATATTTTTGCAATCTATTGCGATGAAAATTTCAAATTAATAGCTCATTGCAACAAAGTGATCACCATTGCATAATTTGATGTTAATTCTTTTATAATCTATTGAAATAACAAACACGAAAGTGCAACAAATATATCATTGCAATAACTTGGTATCAATTATTTCATAGTCTATTACATTGACAAAATGAAGTAATTATCTATTACAATATCCTGTATCATTTATAGCAATGACTATAATGTTATTGCAACGGTTTTGCAACAACAACTCTTTAGTGTAGGAGGATCTAGTAGAGCATTCAAAATCTTCACTGCTAAAGAAATAGAGAATGCCATTAACAACTATCATGAGAGCGAGATCATTTGCCATGGGGGTTATGGCACAGTACATAAAGGAGTTTTATCAAATAATAGGATTGTTGCAATCATGAAGTCCAAAATAGCAGATGAAAACCAGGACAATTTATTAATGAAGTGGTTATTCTCTCCCAAATCAACCATAGGAATGTCATCAAATTATTGGGTTGTTGTTTAGAGACACAAGTTCCTTTAATAGTCTATGAGTTTGTCCCCAATGGCACCCTCTTCAATCACATACATCATGAAGGCATCACATCCACCTTATCATTATAATGGAAAACTCGTTTGAGAATAGCTATAGAAATAGCAAACGCACTACCATATTTGCACCTTGTAGCTGCTGTACCTATAATTCATAAGGATGTCAAGTCTACGAACATATTGCTTGATGATGATTTTACTGCAACAGCCTTTGACTTTGGAACATCAAGGTTGATTCCAAGAAATCAAAAGCAATTAGAGATTGTAGTACGAGGAACTTTTGGATATTTGGATCCTGAATACATGCGCAAACAAATCGGTTGACGAAGAAAAGCGAAGTCTATAGCTTTGGAGTGGTCCTTCTGGAGCTACTAACAGGACAAAAGGCACGTTCATTTGCTAGACCAAAAGAACCAATAATTTTAGTAATGCATTTTATTCACTTGATGAAAAAGGATAAATTGTCTAAAAATATTGAAAATAGTATAGCGGATGAGAGAAACATGGAGCAACTCAAGAAATTTGTGAACCTTGCAGCGATGTGCTTAAGACTATGAGGGGATGAAAGGCCTAGTATGAACTACTTAGCATCTAAGTTAGATGGATTGAGAAAGATGGAATAGAATCCAGAGCCTTGATTGGTGAATGCTGAATGGTGAGACATCTGGAGATTAAAAATATATCAGTCAAATGCTTTATCATTGTAATAATAAAACTATTGGCTGATAGCATGAAATCCTACGTATTGGACTATTTGTTAGCTTTGATAAGTGATAACAACATATGAACTACTTTGGACCATTGTTTTTGGTTTTTTTTTTTTTGGTAAAATCTAAAATGCAAGGCTGTTAAAATTTAAAAACTTAAAGTGTTCTCGACAAGAAAAAATGTTTATTGCAATGAAAAAAACCGTTGCAATAACATTATGGTCATTGCAATAGTTGATACAGGATATTGTAATAGATAGTTATTTCATTTTGTAATTGTAATAGACTATGAAATAATTAATACCAAGTTATTGCAACGATATGTTCGTTGCAGTTTCGTGTTTGTCGTTGCAATAGATTATAAAAGAATTGATATCAAATTATTGCAATGGTGACTTCATTGCCATAAGCTATTAATTCAAAATTTTCGTTGCAATAGATTGCAAAAATGACATTGTATTAATTTTTTTTAAGAATGAAAACAACTTTTGTGTTCGAATCATTTTTTATTTTAATTCTAAAAATAACAATGAAAGTTGACTATAAATTTTTAAGTCAAAGCAATTTTTTGTAATGGGTCTCACAAAAAATTGAAAATGAATATATGAAAGAGTGGTGGGTTTTTAGTAAGTGTTACTGATCTTGAGGTTGATAATAATGCTTAAAGTTAAAGGTGCCATCTATCTATGTAATCAATTGCTTGCACAAATAATTCAACATTCTTTTTTTGTTTTTGTTTTCGTGTGACTATTAACTATTTTCAGTAAATTCATCCCTTATAGGAGTGCCCACTGCCTAGCCACCATGACTCTAGAGCTTGATAAGCTTGGTGACTATATTGATATTATTCCATGCATTTCAGTTATGCTAGATTAGATGCAAATTAATTAAGAATATGAAGCCCGTAGCCAATTTAGTAAAGATTCATTCTCCAAAAAAAAAAAAAAAATGTTAAAGACAAATGTTATTAACATTTCTTTGGTTTTTTCTTTTCCCCTTTCAAGAATTAATTAATTGAAGAGGAGGAATATATGAAATGCATTTAGAAGAAGATATCATTTGAAAGTTGAATGCTAAACCTTCCAAATTTGTTAAACTTTCTATACAGAATAAAAGGTACTTATAACTTATAAGCGCTCATAACGTAACATCCCTTCTTGCCTATATCCAAGATTAAATATAAACCATTAAAAATTATAAATTGCTTGGAAAGTACTTGAAGAAGGCCAACATTAGGTCTTATCAACCAATAGAAAATGAAAACGACATTTCATTAATAAATAAAATAGGAAGCATGAATATAGACATGGTATCGGTATGGATACGGGTATGACACGGTGACTTGAGCAGTTTTGGAAAAATTATAATAAGAAATCATTGATACGACATTAGTATGATGCGGGTACGATTCCTAGATAAAATCAAGAGAGAACAACAATAGTTTGGCTAATTTGGGCTTTCAACTTTCTTTGGTAATTTTTCTTGTAATAAATCCAACGACTTATTTTCTTGATTAAATTCTTCTTGCAAAAGAGCCAAATCTTACTTCAGAAACTTCTCTCACTATTTCCTTAGGAAAAAAAAACTTTACAAAAGTGAAAATATAAACGGCAGTACATTTTTTAAGAGTTATATTGTAAGATGTCTTTTAGTAATAGATACACAATAAAATCCCAACTATTTTGAACAAAAATGTCACAACATTTGGATTGGATAGTTTTTTTTTTTTTTTTTTTTTTTTTTTGGGATTTGGCAAGTGTTTTAGAGTAGTTCTCTTGGATTACAAATTATTCCATAAATTTATTGTCATAACTTTGACATATATGGCAGACTATAGGTGGTTAACTATCACATGTACTTACTATTTTTTTTTCACCAATCATATTTTGTCAACTTTTTTGTGGTAGTAGACTTTTTCATTTTAAGTAAATAGGTACTCTTGGGTCGGATAAGTGTTATCATAATAAGTGTTATTGGTTTCTTAGAGTGTGTGTTTCAATAGAGATGGTTTAAATTTATATTTTAATATTTTGCTTTTAGGATTTAGGTTTTAACTTTCTCTCAACTTCTTTTATATATATGCATATATGTATGATATGATATGATATAATATTATATTATATTGATTTGTGAGAAAGCTATTTGGGTTTGGAATAGGCTTAGAATTATTGTGAGAGTACCTATATATACTACACACCATCTCTAATTTCCAATATTTCTTTTGGTTTGCTTGTATTAATAATGCCTATTGGGCCAAAACAAAGGATAAGTGGGAAAATTGAATTAATGGAGGCTACAATTAGAAAGTATAGAATGGTGCTTAGGGGGGAGCTTTGGAGGCTAAAGATCGAGGAGAGTAGCTAAATATATTATAATGAAGGGAGTGGTTTTGGATATCTAACTCTCTAGTTTATGCTATGCAGCACTGTGCCAAAGCTTTGGTTGAGTCTACAGTACGTGTCCATGGTGTTAATGATGATGTTGTTGTTAATGATTATGATATGAATTTAGGTACCGGTTCAGGTTGAGATTCTGCTTTTGCATGCTTCGATTCATTATGGCTGTTTATGTTTTAGGGTTAAGGTTAAGGTTGCACTACAAAAAACGCGGGCTATAGCTAGAAATGCGGCTATAGACTTAACCTATAGCTGCATTTTAAAACGCAACTATAGGTCCTCTAGCCGAATAATTTTTTTTTTAAATGGGGACCTATAGCTGCGTTTTAAAATGCAACCAAAAGGGGACCTATAGCCGTGTTTTCTAAAAATGCGGCTATAGGTACTCTAGCTGAATAAATCTTTTTTAAAGGGGGACCTATAGTTGCATTTTTAGAATTTGCGGCTATAGGTCCCCCTTTGGCTTCGTTTTAAAACACAGCTATATGTAACATCAAAAAAAAAAAAAAAAAAATTTTTTTTTTCTTAAGCTTCCCACGTGCCCTCCACTTTCCCACCTGCATCCCCACCTACCCCCACTTTTTCTTTTCTTCACTTTCTCTTCAGGTTCTTTTTTTTATTTTTATTTTATTTTATTTTATTTTATTTTATTTTTCTTTCTTTGTAGCTACTGCTTCTTTTTTTCTTCTTTTTTTGCTAATTTCTCCTGCAAGTCACTCCAGGTTTTTTTTTTTTTTTCCTTCTTCATACTCCAACACAACTCTTTTTTTTTTCTTTGTTTCTTTGCAGCTACTTCTTCTTCTTTTCATCATCTCAAGCACACTGATTCGTCAATAGATCTAGTTTTGTTTTTTTTTTTTGTTATTTTATGTTTAGTTAGTAAGAAAATGGAGGAAATGCTGAAAATTTTGAATGAAGTGGATATTCTATCAATATTTGTGTCTATGTCATGATTTGGATTTGAGTCTTGTTTTTGATTTTTTTGGATCAGTGCTTGAATTTGTGCTATTGTGCTTATGTTTAAATGGGTTGGTTTTGTTGAATGAGAGGAGATTCATGGATTTGTGTTCTTATATTTTGGAGCAAGTTGTGTTTTTATTGTTAGTATGTTGTGTTTGATTTTGAATTTTTTAGGTGTGTTTGTAATGTGAGTGTGTTGTGTTTGATTTTGAATTTTCTAGGTGTGTTTGTATTGTGAGTATGTTGTGTTTGATTTTGAATTTTTTGGGGGAAAAATAAAAACCCAGGCTTTTTTTTATTTTTTTTTTGTTTTAAAAAAACCTATAGCTATGTTTTAAAAACGTAGCTATAGGAGGCTTTAGCCGCGTTTTTAAAACACAGCCAAAACTATACCTATAGCCTCGTTCAGCCCAAAGCGGGTTTATAGCCGTGTTTTTTACAAAATGCAGCTATAAGTCTCAGCCTTTAGGGGGCGAAAAAACGCAGCTATAGGGGGATTTGAAGCTGTGTTTTTAAAAATGTAGCTGTAGGTCCTCGCAGGGGGCTATTGTCGCGTAGCTAAAGCCGTGTTTATAAACGCAGCCATAGAAATGTGGCTATTGTCATATAGTTGCGTTTTTAGGGTCCATAGCTGCGTTTTTGAAATGCGGGTAAAGCCCCCCCTTTTTTGTAGTGTTGGGTGCTATCTTGATATCCTATTGCCAAAACTCAATCCCTAAATTAACTATCCTAAAACTTGTCAATGTAGCCAAGAACAATGTCTTAAAGATCAGACAGGATAGATAACTATGAAAAAAGTGTTTCCAAGTGATGTTATAAATAATTTAAATAATTATTTAAGTAAAAATTAATGTAACAGATATTTATTATGCACTCCTTCTATCTTATTTGTCCACGCTTTCTTTTGAACTATCTTAAAATATTGTAAGCTTTAGAAAGTTAATGAACAACAGTTTTAATAATTTTGTAATTGTTTTATATATTTTTAAAAAAAGTTACTGCATTTTGTACCCTTTTAATTTTTTTGAGTTTAAAATAAAGATAATAATATCGAAAATATATAACTTTTTTTTTGATATACAAAATGGGCCACTCAAATCTAGTATGCATTCTATTTTTTTAAACCAAAAAACTCACAATTATCTTACTTTTTTCTGATAAAAATCTAGCATATTAAATTGTTGGCATGACAACTTAAAAATAACTGCTCATTTAATCAACTAAGTTTTATATTTCATTCTCAAATAAACTAAGTTTTATATTTTATGATAGAAAATAAAAATTAATTGGGGAGGAAATCTTTTGATTTTCTTACTAACTAAATTAAGAATAAAACAATGGGAATTAAGGAACCATAAAATTACATAATTGATTAAGAGAAAAAAAAAAAATAAAGTCACGGTTTTGAAAATCGGATCAGATTGATTGATTGAATTACGTAAACCTTGAACCAGTTAAGCTAGTTGGTCCAATCGATTCAAACTTTGAAATAGTAGCAAGACATGACATAAACAAAAATCAAACCTTATACTTCGCAAGAAGCACCATTTTTTTTTTTTTCGTTGAGGAGGAGTCACCATTCTTAAACAATAGTATTTGTTCACATTAAAACGCAGCAAGATAGTGGGGAAGCTGTAACAAAGTGAATCTGTCTCGCGTATGTTTTGTAACAGAGGTTCTATTGAGGCTACTAAATGAGGGGTAATAAATGGTCCACCCTATATTGGGCTATTGGCCCAAGGCCCAATGAAGAAAGGAAACTCAATCAGACCATGAATTTTCCAAGAAGAGTTCGGCCCAAAATAGGTAGCCGAGGAATTGCGTTACCTGGGGATAACACTACTGCCTTTATCTCGAATTTCACAGTTTCACTTGTCCATTTGCTTTTAATTTTTTTTAATTGACATCTTTCATTTTTTTTTTTTTTAATTGACAGATATTTTAAGACCTTTATCCACTATATGGGAGCAAAATCCCAAATTCGCCATGAAGTCAAAAAAATTTTCAAAAAATTTATTTTATTTTTAATTTCCTTTTTCAATCCTCATGGAAATTAAATGTAAATACTTGATCAACAAATGAAAAATTACAATAACAACAACAACAACAACAAAGACTTAGTATCAAAATTTGGGTTTGACTATAGATCATTGATAGATTAGATTGGATCATCACATGAATAATTTTTCTCTGTTCAATTCTATTTGAAGTTATGCACTCCCTAATTGACATAAAAATTTAATAAAACAAAAATAAAAATGAAATAAGCAAAACCAAAATGAAAAAGTAAGAAATAACAATAGTTCAAATCCTTATTAACATTTTTCTTCAAACTCTTTTATTATTTTTTTGAGGTCATTTATTCTTCAAATCAAAGCAGAAGAAGTTTGGTCACATTGAACACTCAACAAGTAACCACACTCTTTAATTTAAAGCTTATTTGATATAGGAGTAAACGAAGTAAGGTTCCTAAGAAGCTCCCAAGGCCTTTCCAACCAAATAGCTTGGTATAATTCGGTGGCCGCACCATCCTTAGCCTCCAAGATGAGTCGGTAATATGTTCCGTTATCTGATCGGGGGGCAGCCTTCACCACTTTCACGTACTGCAACTGAGACTTTCACGTACGAAGTAAGGTTCCTAAGAAGCTCCCAAGGCCTTTCCAATCAAATATGCTTTTCTTTTAAAATAAAAATAGAAGTTCAGATGTGTTTTATCTTAGAAATATTTCCATTTTTCTTAGAGATTAATGGGGCCAGTTTCGTGCTCTTGAATCAGGCCTTACTCTCTCAACTCCACTCCACTATTGTTGGCCATGAATGTCTATTACTTTTCTTGATAAGTTTAAAATGTAGGTTGGAACCCACATCTTCACCCAGCTACTTCTAAATCTAACTTTGCCTTACAGAGTTGTGAAACCTTGAGGCTGTAGCTGTGAATTGAAAAAAGGAATATTTATAGTAAACCACCTTGATTTTGGTGCTTAATTATGTCTGATCATCAATGTTATTCTTTGTTGATAATGCGTGTGCACCACCAAATATTGTCAATGATAGTTGAAAATTCCTTGACTAGGTCCCTATTCTCTTTGCACCCTTTGCTTCATACTGATTCCATTAGGGTTTTGGGAATTAGAAGTGAACTATTCACTTTTGGCTGATAGGATTTACTGTGTCACAAATGTAGTTAAAAAAGTGCACTGTTCTTCTTGCTCTTCTTCAGCCTTCTATTTCGTCTGCCCCTTTCTCTAGATTTCCTCATTCCTCAATTATAATACGATGTCTATGCTCACCATGTGATTCTCATGTGTGTGTGAGTAAAGCTACAAACCTTCTTGTCATACGTATAGGTTGTTTCATACCTTCAGTTGTGTTGGTCCTTCTGAAGCATAATTAGGCATTTTTTTTGACAATTTGATAGTTAAAAGAAAGGGAGAAGGGATTCAAACTTTGGTTATCTTAATAAAGGAGACCGGCTATGTCATCGAGCTATAAGTTCCTTGGCAACATAATTAGGCACTTAAAAGTCATTTACAAATAATACACCATGATAAATTACCAAAATTTCAAAATCTTAATGGAAGTTTGTCTTCATATTTTATTCATGAGATGTTGCTTTTCGGTGGATAACTAAGTAATTTGCTGCTTTCCTTCTTGCAGGATGGGACATTAAATTATTTTAAGGGTTTGATACTTATCTTTTGCTATATCATAGCAGTTTCCCTTCTTGCAATTGTATACAAAGAATGTCCTTACAGTAAAATTTCATTGTGATATGTTCACAATATTATAGGTCTGGACATAGATATCTTTTGCTATATCATAGTTTTCCTTTGTTGTAAATTCTCTATATCTGGATGAGCGTGAATTAAACTGTACAGGGGACTGCCACTACTCCCTTTATCATAAACTAGTCGGAAACTTGTGCGATGCGCATAAAATTTTTGCCTAAAAGCATGTTAGTCTCAAGTTTTGCATAAAAGTATAGTTAAATTTTGTTGGTCTCTAGCTAAAACAATACACTTGGTTTCTATATGATTCCGATCTTCAGTATTTACATCAAGAGGAATTGAGTAAGGAGGAAAAGCTTGAAGAGGATTCATAGAAATGAACATCTAAATAAACATAGATTTGCCTTAATAAGTAAAATGAGCACATATTATTAGCCACAATATTTAAAAAAAAAAGCAATATAAATTAGGAACTAACAATAAAAGAAAGTAGCAAATATATAATAAAGTAACTGAAAGAAATAATATTTATAGTAAAAAGATCATATATGGATTACCATTGTTACTCAAGGATTTTATTGAATGAACGTGTCAATAATTTTGCCCATGAAATTTTACTTTAAGCCAGACCATGTAAATACTACAAAAAGACATAAAATAATGATGTACATCTATCTAACTAAAAGTATATTTAGTCATCTCTAGTTTCTACCTAAGGGTCGTCAATGGGCCGGGTCGGGCCGGCCCGGCCCATTTCCACTTGACCCATGGGCATAATGGGCTGGGCATAATGGGCTATTAACTAGTTAACGGGCTGGGTCGGGCTGGGCCAAAAGAGTAAACCTCAGCCCATGACCCTGCCCATGGGCAATGCTCATTTTGTCTTTAGCGAGCTGGGCTATCGGGTTGGGCCTAAGGGCTACCCATGAGCTTGTATTAGTATATTATTTTATTATTTTTATAAGGAAAGAATCAATTTTTTATAAGGGAATAATCAATCTATTTTTTTAAAGAAAAGAATTAAAGAATTTAATACTTAATTACAAATTTTTTTTACATTCAAATCTATTTAATTTTTTGTTTTGTTGATGGAAACCTATTTAATTTTTTTTTATTAAGGCTTTAAATAGTTTTTTTTTATTTTATCTTTAATAAAAAAAAATGTCAAATGGTTAATTCAAATTTGCTAGACTACTAGAAAAATATATATTTAATAAACTAAGTTTTGCACAATTACTTTGAGTATCTTAGTGGTTGAGGGCTTAAGAAATTGCTCTATAATATCTCAAGATCAATTCTTCATACGCTTCTTATATATTTTTGTTATGAATTATAAGTTATTGGGCTAGGCTAATGGGCTGGGCAACGGGCTGGGCTACTGGGCTAGCCCATCGGGTACCCATGGGCATAAAAACTAGCCCACGGCCTGACCCACTGGGCTAGTGGGCTGCCCATGAGCCTTAATAACAACGGGCCAGGCCGCCCATTAGCCCGGTGGGCCATCGGGTTTTTGGGCCGGGCTATGGGCCGTGGGCTAGAATCCCAAAAATACCAAAAATATTTTTGCATCATAAATTACATACCAAGTATTTGTGGCTAGAATCCTATAAATTGTTTAGATTTTCAGAAGGAACAAATGCTATTAGTATTTGTGATCACATTATCTCAATTGTATGTCAATATATGAACATATGATTATATTTATGCTTATGATGGAGCTACCATTTTCATTCATTTGTATAATATATATTCGAAGGCATCACAAATAGTTTGTTCCAACAAATGCTAAAATACTTACTTGATATTCAAGTAGACAACAAAACTATTTAAAGAATAAAAATGGGAAATGAAATAAAAGATACCTTGAGTTTTGCCAAGAAAAAATGAAAAGTAAATCCAATTTTGATTTGTAAAGGGGAATATATAAAATAATGGGTGTTGAGGTTAGGCTGTACAAATTTTTTTAGAGTGATTGCCTATCTTCTTTGACCGTACATCTCTATTAGTTTATACCGTACAATAGGGCTAAATTAATAAGACTTGAAAAAAACTGAGTCAAAACTTTAGTTTGATCAATTGGGATTATGAAGAGACACAAAGGAGTGAAGATGAGGGTTAATTGCTAAATGATGAGTTGGAAGTTGATTTAAAAAAAAAAAAAATGGAAGTGATCAAAGAAGAAATCGCATGGCAGAATTTCATACTCTCTCACATGCATGAGGTCTCCACTTTTATATATATATATATATATATATATATATATATATCACTTGTCCATTTGCTTTTTAATTTTTTAATTGACAGATATTCTAATACCTTTATCTACTATACGGGAACAAAATCCCAATTTTGCCATGAAGTCTCAAAAATTTTCAAATTAATTTTTTTTTCTTTTTAATTTTCCTTTTCTTATACTTGTAACAAATGTAAATACTTGATCCTCTAAAAAAATTACAACAACAACAACAACAACAACAACAACAAGAACAACAAAATCTTAGTATTAAAATTTGGGGTCGACTATAGATCATTGATAGATTAGATTGGTCATCACATGAAATCTTTTCCTTCATTTTTTTTTTCTATTTGAAAATTATACCCTCCCTAATTGAAGTAAAAAATTAATAAAACAAAAACAAAAATGAAATAATCAAAACCAATATGAAAAAGTTAGTTCCAAATCTTTATAACATCGATTCTCCTAATTTGAGGTAATTATTCTTCAAATCATACTAAAAGAAGTTTGGTCACATCGAACTCTTAACAGGTAACTTCCCTCTTTAATTTAAGGCTAATGCTCTAAAGAAGTAAACGAAATCAAGTTGAAATAATCCCTATCCAACACAATTGCTTGGTATTTTTTGGTGACAACACCGTCCTCAGCTGTCAAGTCGAGCTGGTAATAGGTCCCGTTATCGACTCGGGTGTCGCCGTTAAACACTTCCATAAACCTCAACAGCGACCCTCACCTCTTGTTGTACTGAAACACTGAGTCTACTCCGATCAACTGAATGAAAGGGTCTTCGATGTTCTTTATCGGCTGCCAGTCACTCTCATCAAGAACACCAAGTTTGCCTTCCATGGCTGTTGCGTAAAGTGCAAGGGTGAGAAGGGTGAGAAGGTAAACGCAATTTTGGGTCTTCATTGTAGCTCAAGTGTGAGAGAATGAGTTCAATGGTGGTTGGTATTTATAGGGGATAACAACTGCTACCTATGGCTAAAAATGGAAATCCAAAATTGTCATGGCACATGCAATATTGCAACGTGGAAGAAAAGTTGTGGTTATAAAATAAGAATAACTCACAATTTGCATTGTGAAAGAATTGTAGGCACAAAAGTTATATTTGTACGTTTTTAGACCACTTAAAACACAAATTGGTTAACCTAGTTATTTAGCCAAGTGATTAACTTAGGTAAATTATTCAGATTTAGGTTAAAACAATAACAATCATATCATGTATTAAACTAGCTGAAAATAAAAAACACAACAATATGATAACCCAGGAAAACCAAACCTGTAATAAACCTGGGGAGGATTTAACTTAGCTATTCTCAAGGTAAAACAGATCTATTATGAAAGAATTAAAGTTTTACAATAGCGAATTAGACCACTAACATCCTATTACTACATCGAGTAGAAAACTTACTATTACGACCACATGACAGCTCCGAGTTCACAAACTACTTCTTTCTCAGATCTATAACTTCCACAAGTATACCACTTGTTTTTGTTTAAGTTCTTTATGTAGCAACTGAAACAATCACCATGCTTTCGACATCAATCTCGATCTTGATAATCCTAAGTGTGTATGAAGGCAAACACCTCTAGATCTCACAAGAGATTCATACACACAGCATAAACAACAATATCAAAACGTGGCTAGAGTTTTTCTTTTTATACTTAAGACAAAACATAAAACCCTGCATGTCATATGGACTTGGGCTTAGTTGAAAAATCTAATGAAGAAAATATTATGCACGAGCTTTGATCAATCGAATCTAATTTTTGATCGATCGAGCCTTGCAGAAAGTGAATTGTAATTTTCTGCAATTACTTGATTCCAACTTTACATTAAACATACTTTGAGCAGCCTAAATCTTGACTCTAATTTTTTATCATGGTTTGCCAACATTACACATTGAAGTTCTAATACATTTAAATCCTAAATCTTTAGAACCTAACAGTACTCATAGAAAAACTCTGAAGACAACTTGTGTTGAAGGTGATCCTATAAAAACTAAAGGATTTTTAAGTTTAATTCCTAACCATGAAATCAACATTTATCCTTAATAATAATAATAATAATAATAATAATAATAATAATAATAATAATAATAATAATAATAATGAAAAATTAAAAATATAAAGAAGGTTTTATAAAAAAAAATTGACTTATATATTTTCAGAATATGTTAGTATAGTGTAAGAGTAATTAAAGGAAAAAAAGTGCATTAATAATATAAAATTTTCAATTTTTATGAAACGCATTATGTACACTTTGAAGTTTGAATTAGTAAAAGTCTAGAGGGGGCCATTATATAAATTTATATCTAAATTTATATGAGATGGGTTTAAGTTACATTAGGTATAACTTGACAAGGGCTGCATATTTTTTTAATAGTTCCACAAAAAAAAAAAAGTGATTAAAAAAATAGCATTAAATGGTAATTACATTACACCTCTTTGTCTTTCCTTATTTAGTATTTATTTAAAACCTCATCAAAGTTAAAAAACACTTGGCCATTTTTTTTTTTTTAAAATTCTATAAGTATATGGTGTAAAATCTATGTTTTACCCGCCTTGTCCCAACATGCCACATCATCTTATTACATATTTAAGAATAAGTACAACCACGCCTAATTAATTATAATACTTATATAAAAATTCAACCAAATTGAAAGTTTATTGAGATATTGTTAGATGTAGTACGATGAACTGAATTTTAAGTAAAATGCTGATACGACAATCTCCTATTGAATGATGTAAAATATGAGTTTTACACTCTATCCTTACCAAATTCAAGATCATATATATATATATATATATATATATATATATATATATATATATATAAAGGCAAAGTATAACTCTATTCACACTGTCTTTTTCCCAGTCTATATCAGTTACAAACTTGATCTTTTGCTTTAATAATTCTTTTATGGATGACAACATCAGGGTGAATACATAATTTATTGCTTACAAGTTCTCATATGGTCTAAGTGCTGCTGTAAGGTTAGTTGGTGTGTAATAACTTCTCTTAAGTTGTGTTATTCTTTTTAAGGTCTTCTTTTTTTTAAGTAGGCAAAACTTGAAGGAAAACTAGTCGCTAGCCCACGTCATACATGGGAATAAATAATTATTTTGTAATTGTAATGTAATGTATAATTTGTTATCTAAATTTTTTTGAACATAATTTGTCCTCCCTAAAAATCAAACAATTGCTATTCGGTTCAATTAGGTCTACTTTGGTCCAATTAGGTCTACTTCAGTCCACTTTGAACCAATACAGTCCAATTTGGACTACTCAGTCAATTTCGGCCCCCTTGGTTCATTTTGGACCAATTGAGCCCTATACTGATTCTTTTTGTAGGTTGCCTTTTCAAGTCTAGCTCAATTTTTTTTCCCCTTTCATTTTTGGGTTGAAAAGTATGAAATTTTATTATATTTGGACTAAACTCTTTAGTTTTGAGTTTACAAAATACAAAAAATAGACATTATAAATTCGAAATATGGGTCCTAACAATGCAACAAAAGTGATAAATATTCAAAAGTTTTGGTCCTATCCCGTCCATTTCGTCATTTTCGGTCTACTTTGGTTCCATTTGGTGTATATTGGTCCTATTGGGTCCATTCGATTCACATTGGTCCTGTTATATCTACTTCAGTCCAATTTGGTTCACATTGGTTATATTCAGTCCACTTTGGTTCTAGTCGGTCAGCATTGGTCCTATTTGATCCATTTTGTCTACTTTAGTATTATTCAATCAATATTGGTCCTATTTGATCTAATTTAGTCCAATTCGGTCCTATTTGTTCCTATTCAGTACATATGTTGACTTTGGTCCTAATTTGTGCATTCGTTCTTACTTGATCTACTTTAGTCTTACCTGGTCCACCTTCATCCCATTCGGTTCTATTTTGTCCATTTGGTCCACTTTGTTAGATTTGTGTCCACTTCGGTCCATTTTTATGCTCTTACATATAAGGAAAAGATATGTTTCAATTGGGAAATTAAATTCTTTTGAGGGTTTTGATACTTATCTTTTGCTATATCATAGCCATCTCCCTTCTTGCAATTGTATATAGAGAATACCCTTACAATGAAATTTCATTTTGATATGTTCACAATATTATAGATCGAGACATACTTATCTTTTGCTATATCATAGTTTTGCTTTGTCGTAAATTCTTAATATTTGGATTAGTGTAAATTAAATTGTACAGGGGACTGCCACTACTTTCTTTATCTTAAACTAGTCGGAAACCCCGAGTGATACATGGAAAAACTTTGTCTAAAGTATGTTGGTCTCAAGTTTTGCATAAAAGTATAATTAAATTATGTTGATCTCAAGCGAAAAAAATAAACTTGGTATTCATACGATTCTGATCTTCATTATTTACATCAATAGGAATTGAGTAAGGAGGAAATCTTGACGAGGATTCATAGAAATGAACATCTAAATAAATATAGATTTACTTTAATAAGTAAAATAAGCACATATTATTAACCACAATATAATTTTTTTAAAAAAAATATAAATTAGGAACTAGCAGCAAAAAAAAAGTAGTACATATATAATAAAGTAACTGAATGAAATGACATGAATTTGGGGTCGACTATGGATCATTGATAAATTAGATTGGTCATCATATGAATTTTTTTCCCCCATTGTATTCTATTTGAACCTCCCTAGTTAACATAAAAAATTAATAAAACAAAAATAAAAATTGAAATAATCAAAACTAATACGAAAATGTAAAAAATAACAAAATATAGTTCCAACTCTTTATAACATTAAAATTTTTTTGGGGTAATTTATTCTTCAAATCAAAGCAGAAGAAGTTTGGTCACATTGAACACTCAACAAGTAACCACCCTCTTTAGTTTAAGGCTAAAGGAGTAAATGACTGCAAGTCCAAAACTAAGTGCTCCGTTTCCAATATAATTGCTTGGTATTTTTTGGGGACTACCAAGCAATACCAAAACGGTCCTTTGCTGTCAAGTCGAGCCGGTAATAGGTCCCGTTATCCTTTCGGCTGTCGGCCTTAAACACTTCTACGAATGACAACGGAGGCCCTGCCCTCTTGTTGTGCTGAGTCACCGAGATCCATCCGAGTGACTGAATGAAAAGGTCTTTAACGTCCCTAATCGGCTGCTAGCCACCCTTATCAAGAACAACACGTGTGCCTCCCATGGCTGTTGCATAAAGTGAAAGGGTGAGAAGGGAGAGAAGGTAAAAGCAATTCTGGGCCTTCATTGTAAGTCTAGCGTGAGATAATGGTTGCAATGGTGGTTGGTATTTATAGGAGATAACGGCTAAATGGAAATCTGAAATTATCATGGCGCATGCATTGTTGCCTAGAAGGAAGAAAAGCAATGGTTAGAGGATAATAATAACTCATATTTTGCCAGGTTAGAGTTGTGAGGTATATATAGAAGCTAAAGGATTTTTAATTTTAATACCTAACCATGAAATCAACATTTATCATTTATTCTAATAAGAATAATTGGTTGCTAACTCGTGCTATGCGCGGGAACTTATTTATTTGTGAGGTATATTAAAATAATTTTATAAAAAATTTAAGAAATTACACCATTGCATGATTTACTCTTATTTAACTTCAATTTGTGTTATAATTTGATGAAAAAGCCATTGCTTGAACTTACAATAGCTTACAAAAAATTTGTCAGACGGTTTTAGATACAACAAAAAAATAACTTAAAAATTTAGATATTAAAACTTCTGAAAGTCCAAAATATATTAAATAATGATTCATTATTTAGAAATTATTGAAACAAAACAAAATATATATGACTAAACTATAGATGAAATATAATAAAAAAATGAGTTACATTCAAAAGAATAAGTTCAATTATTGCAAGCTTTTTTATTTTGTAAAAAACCGCTAGAGAGAGTTTGGTAGTTCATGTATGAAAATTACTTTATATATGAAAAACCATAAAATAATTTTTTTTAACAAAATAGAGAAGAAGAAAATAACATAAGATTAGCTCATACCTCTATTCGGTTTTTTTTTTTTTTTTTTTTTTTTTTTTTTTTTTTTAAATATTGGAGGTTTGCTTTACTTTTATAGTGTTCATGATTAACCTTGCAAATTTGAAGATAAATTATCAATATTTCAATTTGAGTTAAAGTTTGACCATGTTAAAGAGGTAAAGTTTCACTCATTGTTAAGTTTGGATTAAATAAAAATAATTTTGTTCTAAAAAAATAATAATGATGAGTTGAGTTTTAGTTGGATTTGTTATAGAGATAGAGTTTCACTCCTTTAAGTTTGGATTGAACAAAAATAAATTTATTTAAATAAAATGATAATTTTATTTAAATATTTTAAAAAAATGATAATGATGAGTTTGAGTTTTAGTTGGACTTGTTACTCATTTTATTTAAATATATTAAAAAAATGATAATGATGAGTTTGAGTTTTAGTTGGACTTGTTATAGAGATAGAGTTTCACTTCTTATTAAATTTGGACTAAACAAAAATAATTTTATTTAAAGAAAATGATAATTTTATTTAAATATTTTAAAAAAATGATAATGATGAGTTTGAATTTTAGTTGAACTTGTTATAGAGATAGAGTTTCACTCCTTATTAAATTTGGACTAAACAAAAATAATTTTATTTAAATATAATGATAATTTTATTTAAATATTGTGTTGATGTGAAAAATTGTGAGAGTTTCAGAGGTATCTGTTAGATACATACACATATATATATATGATATTGATGGGTTTGAGTTTAAGTTGGATTTGTTAGAGAGATAGAGTTTCAATCTTTGTTAAGTTTGGAGTAAACAAAAATAATTTTAAAAATGATAATTTTATTTAAATATTAATGATAATGATGAGTTTAAGTTTAATTTGGACTTGTTAAAAAGATAGAGTTTCACTCCTTATTAAGTTTAGAGTAAACAAAAATAATTTTATTTAAATATTGTGTTGACGTGGAAAATTGTGGGAGCTTCAGAGGGTTCAGTAAAATAATTTTATTTAAATAAAATGATAATTTTATTTAAATATTGTGCTGATGTAGAAAACTGTGAGAGTTTCAGAGGATTCGGTTATATATATATATATATATACATACATATAAACAAAAATAATTTTATTTAAATATAGTGTTGACGTGAAAAATTGTGGGAAATCCAGACGGTTTCGGTAAAATAACTTTATTTAAATAAAATGATAATTTTATTTAAATATTGCGCTGTCGTGGAAAATTGTGGGAGTTTCAGGGGGTTTGGTTATATATATATATATATATATAGATAATAATAGTAGTAATAATAATAATAGTGAATATAAAAATCTTAAAAAAACGAAGAAGGTTGTACTAAAAAATTTACTTATTTATCTTTAGGATATGTAATAATGGTATAAGAGTAATTAAAGGAAAAAATTGCATTAATAATATAATTTTTTCTATTTTTATGAAATGCATTAAGCACACTTTTTGAGAGAGTTTCAACCTATGGCATCCGCTTCTGATAATAGCTTTTTATCATCAAACTAAGACACCAATCAGTTTTTGGTGTAGGCAGTGATTGAATCTCAAATCTCTTATACAACCATCAAAGATTTTACTAGTCGAGCTAACTAAAACTCATGCATTAAGCACACTTTGAATTAATAATAGTAAAAAATTCTAGGGAGGACCATTATTTAAATTCATATCTAGAAATTTATATGAGATGGGTTTGAGTTATACCAGGCATAACTTGACAATAGTTACACATTTTGTTGACCATAGATTTCTAATAGATCTATATGGTTAAAAAATGCAGCATTAAATGCCAATTGCTTTACACCTCTTTAACCTAATTAATAACACCATTATTTCACTCTACTTATTTATTATTTATTTAAAACCTTATCACTCCTTATTTATTATATATTTATAACCCCATCAAAGTTCTAAGAGGTGTAAAGCAATTAGCATTTAATGCTATTTTTTTTTTTTGCCATTAGATTTAGGTTAATTACAAAGTATACTCCTCAATTTTGGGGTTAATTGAATTTTATACCCTGAAGTTTGAAAAATTAGATTTCACACCTGGAAATTTCCCTCCGTTAGCAAAAGCAACCTCTCCGTTAGTAGACTTGTGCTGTTAAGTGACACACTGTCATCTAACATGTAATTTTTTACCACCTCAGCAATCCCAAAACGATCCCATTTCATGTCAAATTAAAATCCAACAAAATAGCCCCATTGGATGATGTCGTTTGGCTGAAATCAAAACTAAAAACAAATGCTCAATGACGTCATTTCACCAAAACTCAAAAACACTCCCCAAATCACATACCCAGACTTCCTTCCTGCTTCTTGCTTTAGCGTAAACCCAACCCCCTGAACTTGTTTCAGTAGTTCAGCCCTAAGCTCCACTATTGACAACTCTAGCTTAATAGTGACCAAATCAGGAGGTTGAGAGAGAAAGCTATAGACATCCGATTTTACAACTTACATTTAACCGATATTAAGGGCAAAACAATAATTTTGCACCAAGGGCATGATCGTAATTTCAACAGTTATTTCTTCAAATTTATGATACAAAATAAAAATCTTGATGCTCTAACAATCACAATGGTATGTCACGGGCCTTGATCGGATCACTTGATCAAAAGTTATCATACAAACAATTTTCAATGACCGTGACTCACCTACACAATGGGTCTGATCATGTCTTATTTTAAACACTTAATTTTGATTGGTTTTAACAAGAATTAATTTAAAATTAATTAATTGTGAATTTTGATTGGATTTCATTATTTTTTAAGAAAAAATAAAAAGGGTTTTCCTTTAAGGCATCTTAACCGCTCTTTTGAAAAACTAGTTAGATAGAGAAAAAGATATGATCCATTAAAATTTTTGAAAATAACAGAAAATGCTCAAAAAATTACTCTTTTTAGCAACAACTTGAATTGCATTTTTGGTTGATAGGTCAAAAACGTATTGACTTCTTGTGATAGATTAATTGATTAATTAGTCAAGTTTAATTAATTAATCAAATTAACATGTAAAATACATGGCAGCACAAACAAATCACCAAATAACTAAATATGCAACGGAAATTAAATGACACAGTGATTTGTTTATGAATGGGGAAAACTTACACTGCAAAAATTCCACCGAGTGATTTTAACGTTTCCACTCCCGAGAATCCACTATTATAAAAATAAACAGTTACAAGTAAAGGAATCCCAGTACCTTATACCAACCTACAGTTGAACTCTTACCCTAATACCCAATTAGACTTGTTCTGTAGTGACAATCTCTCCTTGTATTGCACGACTCCTAGTATGTGACTAACCAAAAGATGCATGGATCCTAGTTCGCGGCTTGATCACCAACTTGAGAAGGATTTTGGCTGCAAAGTTCTTCATTTTATTACATGATGAAGATCATAATGTTGCTTGGTCACAAAATCCTATGGTGTATAGAACACAGCAGCTTCTTGAAGATGAACTACGGCAACTAGGTTTCTGGTCACACTTTTCTTCATACTTGTGCAATTATGCTTTTGTGCAACTATGCAACCTTTGACGGCCCTTAAAATAATCCTTATATATGTTTAGGGTTGTGAGAAAAGAAAGCTTAAGCACATACTCACGGATTGGATGAAAAACAGTTCTGAAAAACTGAGTTTCATAAATCTCAATAGATAGCCATCTATCGAGATAGCTGTCTAGCCATGGGTTTCAGCAGCTTTTAAATCTCGATAGATACTAGCTGTCGAGATTTAAAATCTAGCATTTATAGATTTTATGAAAAACCGCTTTGAAAAACTGAATTTCATAAACCTCGATAGATAGCCATCTATCGAGATAGCTGTCGAGCCACGGGCTTCAGCAGCTTTTAAATCTCGATTGATACTAGCTGTTGAGATTTAAAATCTAGCACTTCTTTACTTGATTTTTGGACAAACTTGCATGGTTTTAACACTTGAACTGGAAACCTTGTTCCTCGAAGTATTAAACACATCCTAGATCTACTCAATTACAAGTAAAGTGTGTCTTGTCAAAGGATTAGCCAATACATAAAATGTTGACATATGTTTCTAACATCAAATCACATATGTCCTAACAATGCCTTAGAAAATGTTGAAATTTGGTTCTCTTTGTTTCTGGAAAAGTTGTAGAGTATTAAATTTCCTTTCAAAAGACAAAAATCCCAAATCAATTGGAACTTTGAGCAGAAAGTTATAGCCAAAATACCAAACAGGTGCAGAAGATAACACAAGTTTAGCATCATCTTCAACTTCCTTTCAAATTTCAAATGGTGATCAACACCTAATCCACTCTAGCTTATCTAATACGCTTATCTCCTCCTTTAGCTTCAAAAGAAAGCTAAAAACTTAGATTTAAAGCTAAACCATCCCTTCCCCTATAAATAGAGAACACCGCTTCCATTTTCAGCACCCTAATTCCATCTAGAGAGCTAGTGAGAAAGCAGAAATGAAAAGATATTGTGCAACCATTGTTTTTACTTTTGTTGTAATTTAGTACTTCCTTGATTTATCCATAGCTCTTTAAGTGACCACTTCCCCCTTTAATTTATGCTCTATGCTGGTAAGTAGTTAGTTTTGTTCTTTAAATTTCTGCACTAGTCTATTAATTGGTTTCTTTCTTTTTAATTTTGTTTATATAATGTATCATATTAATAAAGTATATGTACTATCACATGAATATAAACGATACATATTACATTGACTTGAATTTATGATCTCATATATTTTTATATTTGGCCTTTAGTTTGATATTCATGCTTAAATGTTGAGTTTGCTATCATGGTGAGAAGACAAGAAATAATCAAGTTGAAAGCTAAGAGATTCCATCATGCTGAAAGAGATGAGAGCTCATCAAGTCATAAAGCATGAAGCAACAAAAAAAAAAAAAATGTTGAGTTTGCTTAAACTTTTGGTTTGTTACCCTATGCCTAAGTTTCATTTTCCTCCAACATGCTCAAACTCTTGTTTGCTATCCCAATTTTGCCATGAAGCCTCAAAATTTTTCAAATTCATTTTTTTTTCTTTTAAATTTTCCTTTTCTTATTCTTGTAACAAATGTAAATACTTGATCCTCCGCACATAAAACAACAACAACAACAACAATAAAATCTTAGTATTAAAATTTGGGGTTGACTACGGATCATTGATAGATTAGATTAGTCATCACATGAATTCTTTTCCTTCATTTTTTTTATTTGAAAATTATACCCTCCCTAATTGACATAAAAAATTAATAAAACAAAAATAAAAATGAAATAATCAAAATCAATATGAAAAAGTTAGAAATAACAATATATAGTTCCAAGTCTTGAAAACATTGATTCTCCAAATTTGAGGTAATTATTCTTCAAATCATACCAAAAGAAGTTTGGTCACATTGAACTCTTAACAAGTAACTAGCCTCTTTAATTTAAGGCTAATGCTCTAACGGAGTAAACGAAATCAAGTTGAAATAATCCCTATTCAACACAATTGCTTGGTATTTTTTGGTGACAACACCATCCTCAGTTGTCAAGTCGAGTCGGTAATAGGTCCCGTTATCGACTCGAGTGTCGCCATTAAACACTTCCACAAACCTCAACAGCGACCCTGACCTCTTGTCGTATTGAAACACTGAGACTGCTCCGATTGACTGAATGAAATGGTCTTTGATGTTCTTTATCGGCTGCCAGTCACTCTCATCAAGTGCACCGAGTTTGCCTTCCATGGCTATTGTGTAAAGTGAAAGGGTGAGAAGGGTGAGAAGGTAAACGCAATTCTGCTGGGTCTTCATTGTAAGTTTAGTGTGAGAGAATGGCTTCAATGGTGGTTGATACTTATAGGGGATAACAATTGCTACCTACGGTTATAAATGGAAATAATAATAATAATAATAATAATAATAATAATAATAATAATAATAATAATAATAATAATAATAATAATAATAATAATGAAAAAATAGAGAAGGTTTTATTAAAGAAATTGACTTATATATTTTTAGAATATGTTAATATGGTATAAGAGTAATTAAAGGAAAAAAAAAAGTGCATTAATAATATAAAATCTTCAACTTTTATGAAATGCATAATCGTAAAAGTCTAGATAGGGCCAATTTATATCTAAATTTATATGAGATGGGTTCATGGGTTCAAGTTACACTAGGTGTAACTCGATAAGAGTTGCATATCTTTTAGACCATAGATTTCTTATCAATCTAATGTTTTAAAAAAAGCATTACTTTACAATTACTTTACACCTCTTCCACCTAATTAATAACACTTTTATTTCTCTCTCCTAATTAATAACACTAGTATTAATTTTTGCTGAGAATGAAAACAACTTTTTAATTTAAATCCACTTTCTTTTTTAAATTCTAAAAATAAAAATGAAAATTGAATACAAATTTGCAAATCAAACCAATTTTTTTGTAGTAGGTCCCACAAAAAACTGAAAAATGAATACAAAAAACATTATTTTTTTCTTCAAACTAGACAACCTCTGATTATTTAAATGAATGTTTATACAATTTGTTATTTTTAATTTTTGAGATGATGTGGGGTTTTAAATAAAAATAATACATAAATTATAATAAGCTTTCAAAGAAGATATTAAAGATGAAAGAAAGAAAATTTCTTCAAGCAGCCTATGCGTTAGAAATAAAATTTCATAAATATACTTACCTAAGACAATCTGAAACAATTGTAAGGTATTTGCAATGCAACCTTTACCATCTTTTCTTCCGTCCCAAAGATACCACTTTGGACAATGACATGTATAAGTCCCTTCTGTGTTGACACAATTTTTTGCTCTTGTGCAATTATTGAGACTTGGAAGCTCACACTCATTAAAGTGTGCAATCAAGTGGAGAATATGATATGAACCCCATAGTTACTATAATTATAAGCAAATTTAAAACATATATATACAATGTATGGAGTAATACCTTGGCAACTATCGTGGAGGTTCAGTAAGCCGGGTGCGCTTGCATTGGTATAGAGGTCATAGCATTTACTTTTCCTCTTACATGCAAATTTTGTTTTATTCTGAGCATGTGTACATGAACTATTAAATTGTACAAGCCAACTTGAAATAAAATTTCCTTGAAGTAAATTTAATTGACAATTTTAATACTAGGTAAGATCCTTGTGCATTGAAACAAACAATTTTTGGTGTACATATATTACAATAGAAATTTCTAAGAGATCATTGCAACAAATATAACATTGCAATAACTAAATATCAATTATTTTACAATCTATTGCAATGAAAAACATGAAACTGTAATGAATATATTATTACAATGATCTAATACCAATTATTTTACAATTTATTGCAATGAAAAACATGAAGCTGCAATGAATATATTATTACAATGATCTAATACCAATTATTTTAGAATCTATTGTAATAAAAAAATATGAAACAATTATCTATTACAATAAAGATACCATTGCAATAATTTGACCCAAATGATTTTTGTCAATTCTTACATATTTTGGAACACAAACGCTCTGATATGTGTATGTTAGATTACACATAAATAATATAAACCCTGTTTTGAATTCTATAATAATACTATATAGAAATAATATTATTTTATTATTCTTAATATTCTTTATATTAGACTTTGACTAAGGAGATTAATGAAAAGGTTGGGCACTGGAGTTATTCTTATATAGAAAGAGTATGTAAATCAGT
This sequence comes from Castanopsis chinensis, assembly GCA_032878915.1. Lineage (NCBI taxonomy): Eukaryota > Viridiplantae > Streptophyta > Magnoliopsida > Fagales > Fagaceae > Castanopsis > Castanopsis chinensis. The sequence continues at coordinate 1,113,035 of JAVQMG010000080.1, read as the reverse complement.
AGTTTATCTGTATATTTAGCTATCTGATTCCATGAAATTTCAAGTTAAATGAGTCACAAGTGAAAGGAAAATAGTTGGAAATATAAGATAAATTTAAGAAACAAGAAGACAAGAAATAGAGAAAATCCACTTCTACTTGGAAGAATTTCAACTTCTCAGTTAAAATTAGAGTAACAATTTTTGAAAATGACAATTTTTTTTTCTGAATTTCTTTGGTTATTTTAGTTGTATTAGTTTTGATTTACATGTTTGATTTAGATTTGTTTTTGTTGCTGGTTTTGGTTCTCTTTCAAAAATGTTTGTCTTTTTTTTGAAAAAGGATAAATTGTCTGAAAATATTGAAAACAGTATAGCGGATGAGAGAAACATGGAGCAACTCAAGAAATTTGCAAACATTGCAGCGATGTGCTTAAGACTAAGAGGGATGGGAGGCTTAGTATGAAGGACTTAGCATCTAAGTTAGATGGATTGAGAAAGATGGAAGAGAATCTGGGCCCTGGATTGGTGAATGCTGAATGGTGAGACATCTGGAGATTAAAAATATATCGGTCAACAACTTTATCATAGTAATAACAAAACTATTGGCTGATAGCATGAAATCCTACGTATTGGACTATTTGTTAGATTTGATAAGTGGTAACAACATATGAACTGCTTTGGACCATTGTTTCTGGTTTTTTTTTTTTTTTTTGGCAAAATCTAAAATGTGAGACTGTTGAAATTTAAAAACTGAAAGTGTTCTCTACAAGAAATATTGTTTATTGCAATGAAAAAAAACCGTTACAGTAACATTATGGCCATTACAATAGTTGATACAGGATATTGTAATAGATAATTATTTCATTTTGTAATTGTAATAGACTATGAAATAATTAATACCAAGTTATTGCAACGGTATATTCGTTGCAGTTTTGTGTTTGTCATTGCAATAGATTATAAAAGAATTGATATCAAATTATTGCAATGGTGACTTCATTGCCATGAGCTATTAATTCAAATTTTCGTCGTAGTAGATTTCAAAAATTTTCGTTGCCCTAAGCTAACTTCAGAAATTTTTTTTTTTTTTTTTTTTTTGAGAAACTTCAGAAATTCATTGAAACTGGATGGGGAGTGTGGACTAGTGAAAGGTTTAAAGATCGGAACCACCACCACCAACCACTACATCAAAAAAAAGTATATTACATCAAATGTTAATACAACAAAAAATGTATATAGTAGTTTTACACAAAATAATGCATCTATAAGTTAAAATGGTTGTAATAGTAACTTATTAAATTATTGCATCAACAATAATAAGTTGCAATTACTTATAATTTCCAATTGCAATAGAAGCTTTAATATATTTGGAAAAATTGTTGCAATATACTAAAATCAAAGAATTGTTACAATAAATTGATACAAATTATTTTTGCAATCTATTGCAATGAAAATTTCAAATTAATAGCTTATTGCAACAAAGTGATCACCATTGCAATAATTTGATATTAATTCTTTTATAATCTATTGAAATAACAAACACGAAACTGCAACAAATATATCATTGCAATAACTTGGTATCAATTATTTCATAGTCTATTACAATGACAAAATGAAGTAATTATCTATTACAATATCTTGTATCAATTATTGCAATGACTATAATGGTATTGCAACGGTATTGCAACAACAACTCTTTAGTGTAGAAGGATCTAGTAGATCATTCAAAATCTTCACTGCTAAAGAACTAGAGAATGCCATTAACAACTATCACGAGAGCGAGATTATTTGCCATGGAGGTTATGGCACAGTTCGTAAAGGATTTTTATCAAATAATAGGATTGTTGCAATCATGAAGTCCAAAATAGCAGATGAAAACTAGGACAATTTATTAATGAAGTGATTGTTCTCTCCCAAATAAACCTTAGGAATGTCATCAAATTATTGGGTTGTTGTTTAGTGACACAAGTTCCTTTACTAGTCTATGAGTTTGTCCCTAATGGTACCCTCTTCAATCACATACATCATGAAGGCATCACATCCACCTTATCATTATAATGGAAAAATCGTTTGTGAATAGCTGTAGAAATAGCAAACGCACTATCATATTTGCACTTTGTAGCTTCTATACCTATAATTCATAAGGATGTCAAGTCTACGAACATATTGCTTGATGGTGATTTTACTGCAATAGCCTTTGACTTTGGAACGTCAAGGTTGATTCCAAAAAATCAAAAGCAATTAGAGATTGCAGTAGAAGGAACTTTTGGATATTTGGATCCTGAATACATGCGCAAACAAATCAGTTGACGGAGAAAAGCAATGTCTATAGCTTTGGAGTGGTCATTTTGGAGCTACTAACAGGACAAAAGGCACGATCACTTGCTAGACAAAAAGAACAAATAGTTTTAGCAATGCATTTTCTTCACTCAACGAAAAAGGATAAATTGTCTGAAAATATTGAAAACAGTATACCGGATGAGAGAAACATGGAGCAACTCAAGAAATTTGCGAACCTTGCAGCGATGTGCTTAAGACTAAGATGGGATGAGAGGCATAGTATGAAGGACTTAGCATCTAAGTTAGATGGATTGAGAAAGATGGAAGAGAATCCAGGCCCTTGATTGGTGAATGCTGAATGGTGAGACATCTTGAGATTAAAAATATATCAGTCAACTACTTTATCATAGTAATAACAAAACTTTTGGTTGATGGCATGAAATCCTACGTATTGGACTATTTGTTAGCTTTAATAAGTGGTAACAACAAATGAACTGCTTTGGACCATTGTTCTGGTTTTTTTTTTTCTTGGTAAAATCCAAAATGTGAGACTGTTGAAATTTAAAAACTTAAAGTGTTCTCTACAAGAAAAAATGTTTATTGCAATGAAAAAAACCGTTGCAAGAACATTATGGTCATTGCAGTAGTTGATACGAGATATTATAATGGATAATAATTTCTCTTTGTAATTGTAATAGACTATGAAATAATTAATACCAAGTTATTGCAACGATATATTCGTTGCAGTTTCGTGTTTGTCATTGCAATAGATTATAAAAGAATTGATATCAAATTATTGCAATGGTGACTTCATTGCCGTAAGCTATTACTTCAAAATTTTCGTTGCAATAGATTTCAAAAATTTTCGTTGCCATAAGCTAACTTTGGAAATTCATTTTTTTTTTTTTTGAGAAACTTTAGAAATTCATTGAAACTGGCTGGGGAGTTTGGACTAGTGAAAGGTTTAAAGATCGGAACCACCACCACCAACCACTACATCAAAAAAAAGTATATTACATCAAATGTTAATACAACAAAAAATGTATATAGTAGTTTTAGACAAAATAATGCACCTATAAGTTAAAATGGTTGTAATAGTAACTTATTAAATTATTGCATCAACAATAATAAGTTGCAATAACTTATAATTTCAAATTGCAATAGAAGCTTTAATATATTAGGAAAAATTGTTGCAATATATTAAAATAAAAGAATCGTTGCAATAAATTGATACAAATTATTTTTGAAATCTATTGCAATGAAAATTTCAAATTAATAGCTCATTGCAAGAAAGTGATCACCATTGCAATAATTTGATATTAATTCTTTTATAATCTATTGAAATAACAAACACGAAACTGCAACAAATATATCATTACAATAACTTGGTATCAATTATTTCATAGTCTATTACAGTGACAAAATGAAGTAATTATCTATTACAATATCCTGTATCAATTATTGCAATGACTATAATGTTATTGCAACGGTTTTGCAACAACAACTCTTTAGTGAAGAAGGATCTTGTAGAGCATTAAAAATCTTCACTGCTAAAGAACTAGAGAATGCCATTAACAACTATCATGAGAGCGAGATCAATTGCCATGGAGGTTATGGCACAATTCATAAAGGAGTTTTATCAAATAATAGGATTGTTGCAATCATGAAGTCCAAAACAGCAGATGAAAACAAGTACAATTTATTAATGAAGTGGTTGTTCTCTCCCAAATCAACCATAGGAATGTCATCAAATTATTGGGTTGTTGTTTAGAGACACAAGTTCCTTTACTAGTCTATGAGTTTGTCCCTAATGATACCCTCTTCAATCACATACATCATGAAGGCATCACATCCACCTTATCATTATAATGGAAAAATCGTTTGAGAATAGCTATAGAAATAGCAAACGCACTATCATATTTGCACTTTGTAGCTTCTATACCTATAATTCATAAGGATGTCAAGTCTACGAACATATTGCTTGATGATGATTTTACTGCAACAACCTTTGACTTTGGAACATCAAGGTTGATTCTAGGAAATCAAAAGCAATTAGGGATTGTAATACAAGGAACTTTTGGATATTTGGATCCTAAATACATGCACAAACAAATCAATTGAAGGAGAAAAGCGATGTCTATAGTTTTGGAGTGGTCATTTTGGAGCTACTAACAAGACAAAAGGCACGTTCACTTGCTAGACCAAAAGAACAAATAATTTTAGCAATGCATTTTCTTCACTTAATGAAAAAGGGTAAATTGTCTGAAAATATTGAAAACAGTATAGCGGATGAGAGAAATGTGGAGCAACTCAAGAAATTTGCGAACCTTGCAGCGATGTGCTTAAGAATAAGAGGGGATGAGAGGCATAGTATGAAGGACTTAGCATCTAAGTAAGATGGGTTGAGAAAGATGGAAGAGAATCTAGGCCCTTGATTGGTGAATGCTGAATGGTGAGACATCTGGAGATTTAAAATATATCAGTCAACTACTTTATCATAGTAATAATAAAACTATTGGCTGATAGTGTGAAATCCTACGTATTGGACTATTTGTTACCTTTGATAAGTGGTAACAACATATGAACTTCTTTGGACCATTGTTTCTGGTTTTTTTTTTTTTTTTGGTAAAATCTAAAATGTGAGACTGTTAAAATTTAAAAACTTAAAGTGTTTTCTACAAGAAAAAATGTTTATTGCAATGAAAAAAACCGTTGCAATAACATTATGGTCATTGCAATAGTTGATACAGGATATTGTAATAGATAATTATTTCGTTTTGTAATTGTAATAGACTATGAAATAATTAGTACCAAGTTATTGCAACGATATATTCGTTGCTATTTCGTGTTTGTCATTGCGATAGATTATAAAAGAATTTATATCAAATTATTGCAATGGTGACTTCATTTCCATAAGCTATTAATTCAAAATTTTCGTTACAATAGATTTCAAAAAATTTTGTTGCCATAAGCTAACTTCAGAAATTCATTTTTTTTTTTTTTTTTTTTGAGAAACTTTCGAAATTCATTGATATTGGCTGGGGAGTGTGGACTAGTGAAAGGTTTAAAGATCGGAACCACCACCCCCAACCACTACATCAAAAAATAGTATATTACATCAAATGTTAATACAAAAAAAATGTATATAGTAGTTTTAGGCAAAATATTGCTTCTATAAGTTAAAATTGTAATAGCAACTTATTAAATTATTGCATCAACAATAATAAGTTGCAATAATTTATAATTTCCAATTGCAATAGAAGCTTTAATTTATTAAGAAAAATTGTTGCAATATATTAAAATAAATGAATCATTGCAATAAATTGATACAAATTATTTTTGTAATCTATTGCAATGAAAATTTCAAATTAATAGCTCATTGCAACAAAGTGATCACCACTGCAATAATTTGATATTAATTCTTTTATAATCTATTGAAATAACAAACACGAAACTGCAACAAATATATCATTGCAATAACTTGGTATCAATTATTTCATAGTCTATTACAATGACAAAATGAAGTAATTATCTATTACAATATCCTGTATCAATTATTGCAATGACTATAATGTTATTGCAACGGTTTTGTAACAACAACTCTTTAGTGAAGAAGGATCTAGTAGAGCATTCAAAATCTTCACTGCTAAAGAACTAGAGAATGCCATTAGCAACTATCATGAGAGCAAGATCATTTGCCTTGGAGGTTATGGCACAGTTCATAAATGAGTTGTATCAAATAATAGGATTGTTGCAATCAAGAAGTCTAAAACAATAGATGAAAACCAAGACAATTTATTAATGAAGTGGTTGTTCTCTCCCAAATCAACCATAGGAATGTCATCAAATTATTGGGTTGTTGTTTAGAGACACAAGTTCCTTTACTAGTCTATGAGTTTGTCCATAATGGTACCCTCTTCAATCGCATACATCATGAAGGCATCACATCCACCTTATCATTATAATGGAAAACTCATTTGAGAATAGCTATTGAAATAGCAAATGCACTATCGCATTTGCACTTTGTAGCTTCTATACCTATAATTCATAAGGATGTCAAGTCTACGAACATATTGCTTGATGATGATTTTACTGCAATAGCCTTTGACTTTGGAACATCAAGGTGGATTCCAAGAAATCAAAAGCAATTAGAGATTGTAGTACAAGGAACTTTTGGATATTTGGATCCTGAATACATGTGCAAACAAATCAGTTGACGGAGAAAAGTGATGTCTATAGCTTTGGAGTGGTCCTTTTGGAGCTACTGATAGGACAAAAGGCATGTTCATTTGCTAGACCAAAAGAACAAATAATTTTAGCAATGCATTTTATTCACTCGATGAAAAAGGTTAAATTGTCTGAAAATATTGAAAACAATATAGCGGATGAGAGAAACATGGAGCAACTCAAGAAATTTGTAAACCTTGCAGCGATGTGCTTAAGACTATGGGGGGATGAGAGACCTAGTATGAAGGACTTAGCATCTAAGTTAGATGGATTGAGAAAGATGGAAGAGAATCCAGACCCTTGATTGGTGAATGCTGAATGGTGAGACATCTGGAGATTAAAAATATATCAGTCAAATACTTTATCATAGTAATAATAAAACTATTGGCTGATAGCGTGAAATCCTACGTATTGGACTATTTCTTAGCTTTGATAAGTGATAACAACATATGAACTGCTTTGGACCATTGTTTCTGGTTTTTTTTTTTTTTTTTGGTAAAATCTAAAATGCGGGGCTGTTGAAATTTAAAAACTTAAAGTGTTCTCTACAAGAAAAAATGTTTATTGCAATGAAAAAAACCGTTGCAATAACATTATGGTCATTGCAATAGTTGATACAGGATATTGTAATAGATAGTTATTTCATTTTGTAATTGTAATAGACTATGAAATAATTAATACCAAGTTATTGCAACGATATATTCGTTGCAGTTTCGTGTTTGTCATTGCAATAGATTATAAAAAAATTGATATCAAATTATTGCAATGGTGACTTCATTTCCATAAGCTATTAATTCAAAATTTTCGTTGGAATAGATTGCAAAAATGACATTGTATTAATTTTTTTTAAGAATGAAAACAACTTTTGTGTTCAAATCATTTTTTATTTTAATTCTGAAAATAACAGTGAAAATTGACTTTAAATTTTTAAGTCAAACCAATTTTTTGTAATGGGTCTCACAAAAAATTGAAAATGAATATATAAAAGAGTGGTGGGTTTTTAGTAAGTGTTAGTGATCTTGAGTTTGATAATAATGCTAAAGTTAAAGGTGCCATCTATGTATGAAATCAATTGCTTGCACAAATAATTCAACATTCTTTTTTTTTTGTTTTTGTTTTGGTGTGATTATTAACTATTTCAGCAAATTCATCCCTTGTAGGAGTGCCCACTGCCTAGCCACCATGACTCTAGAGCTTGATAAGCTTGGTGACTATATTGATATTATTCCATGCATTTCAGTTGTGCCAGATTAGATGCAAATTAATTAAGAATATGAAGCCCTTAGCCAATTTAGTAAAGATTCATTCTCCAAAAAAAAAAAAAAATTAGTTAAAGACAAATGTTATTAACATTTCTTTGGTTTTTTCTTTTCCCCTTTCAAGAAGTAATTGATTGAAATGCATTTAGAAGAAGATATCATTTGAAAGTTGAATGCTAAACCTTCCAAATTTGTTAAACTTTCTATACAGAATAAAAGGTACTTATAACTTATAAGCGTTCATAACGTAACATCCCTTCTTGCCTATATCCAAGATTAAATATAAACCATTAAAAATTATAAATTGCATGGAAAGTACCTGAAGAAGGCCAACATTAGGTCTTATCAACCAATAGAAAATGAAAAAGACATTTCATTAATAAATAAAATAGGAAGCATGAATATAGACACAGTATGGGTATGGATACAGGTACGACACGGTGACTTGAGCAGTTTTGGAAAAATTATAATAAGAAATCGTCGATACGACATTAGTATGATGCGGGTACGAATCCTAGATAAAATCAAGAGAGAACAACAATAGTTTGGCTAATTTGGCCTTTCAACTTTCTTTGGTAATTTTTCTTGTAATAAATCCAACGACTTATTTTCCTGATTAAATTCTTCTTGCAAAAGAGCCAAATCTTACTTCAGAAACTTCTCTCACTATTTCCTCAGAAAAAAAACTTTACAAAAGCAAAAGTATAAACGGCAATATATTTTTTAAGAGTTATATTGTAAGATGTCTTTTAGTAATAAATACACAATAAAATCCCAACTATTTTGAACAAAAATGTCACAACATTTGGATTGGACAGTTTTTTTTTTTTTTTTGGGATTTGGCAAGTGTTTTAGAGTAGTTCTATTGGATAACAAATTATTCCATAAATTTATTGTCATAACTTTGACATATATGGCAGACTATAGGTGGTTAACTATCACATGTACTTACTATTTTTTCTTCACCAATCATATTTTGTCAACTTTTTTTGTGGTAGTAGACTTATTCATTTTAAGTAAATAGGTACTCTTGGGTCGGATAAGTGTTATCATAATAAGAGTTATTGGTTTCTTAGAGTGTGTGTTTCAATAGAGATGGTTTAAATTTATATTTTAATCTTTTGCTTTTAGGATTTAGGTTTTAACTTTCTCTCAACTTCTTATATATATATATGCATATATGTATGATATGATATGATATAATATTATATTATATTGATTTGTGAGAAAGCTATTTGGGTATGGAATAGGCTTAGAATTATTGTGAGAGTACCTATATATACTACACACCATCTCTAATTTCCAATCTGTCTTTAGGTTTGCTTGTATTAATAATGCCTATTGGGCCAAAACAAAGGATAAGTGGGAAAATTGAATTAATGGAGGCTACAATTAGAAAGTATAGAATGGTGCTTAGGGGGGAGCTTTGGAGGCTAAAGATCGAGGAGAGTAGCTAAATATATTATAATGAAGGGAGTGGTTTTGGATATCTAACTCTCTAGTTTATGCTATGCATCACTGTGCCAAAGCTTTGGTTGGTTCTACCGTACGTGTCCATGGTGTTAATGATGATGTTGTTAATGATTATGATATGAATTTAGGTACCGGTTCAAGTTGAGATTCTGCTTTTGCATGCTTCGATTCATTGTGGCTATTTATGTTTTAGGGTTAAGGTTAAGGTTGCACTACAAAAAATGTGGGCTATAGCTAGAAATGCGGCTATAGACTTAACCTATAGCTGCATTTTAAAACGCAGCTATAGGTCCTCCAGCCGAATAAATTTTTTTTAAAAGGGGACCTATAGCTGCGTTTTAAAACGTAGCCAAAAGGGGACCTATAGCCGCGTTTTCTAAAAACGCAGCTAAATCTTTTTTAAAAAGGGGACCTATAGCTGCATTTTTAGAAATTGCGGCTATAGGTCCCCCTTTGGCTGCGTTTTAAAACACAGCTAATGTAACACCAAAAAAAAAAAAAAAAAAATTTCTTAAGCTTCTCATGTGCCCCCCACTTTCCCACTTGCATCCTCACCTGCCCCCACTTTTTTTTTTTTTTTCTTCACTTACTCTTCAGGTTCTTTCTTTCCTTCTTTTTTGTTTGTTTGTTTGTTTTTTTTTTTTCCTTTGTTTCTTTGGAGCTGCTGCTTCTTCTTTTTTTCTTCTTTTTTTGCTCCTTTCTCTTGCAAGTCACGCCAGGTTCTTTTTTTTTTTTTTTTTCCTCCTTCATACTCCAACACAACTCTTTTTTTTTTCTTTGTTTCTTTGCAGCTACTTCTTCTTCTTTTCATCATCTCAAGCACACTGATTTGTCTATAGATCTAGTTTTTTTTTTTGTTATTTTATGTTTAGTTAGTAAGAAAATGGAGGAAATACTGAAAATTTTGAATGAAGTGGATATTCTATCAATATTTGTGTCTATGTCTTGATTTGGATTTGAGTCTTGATTTTGAATTTTTTGGATCTGTGCTTGAATTTGTGCTATTGTGCTTATGTTTAAATGGGTTGGTTTTGTTGAATGAGAGGAGATTCATGGATTTGTGTTCTTATATTTTGGAGCAAGTTGTGTTTGTATTGTTAGTATGTTGTGTTTGATTTTGAATTTTCTAGGTGTGTTTGTAATGTGTTTGATTTTGAATTTTTTGGGAAAAAAAAAAACCAGGAATTATTTTTTTTTTTTTTTGTTTTAAAAAAACCTATAGCTACGTTTTAAAAACGCAGCTGTAGGAGGCTTTAGCCGTGTTTTTAAAACACTGCCAAAAATGTATCTATAGCCGCGTTTGAAACGCAGCCCAAAGTGGGTCTATAGCCGCATTTTTTACAAAACGCAGCTATAGGTCTCAGCCTTTAGGGGGTAAAAAACGCAGCTATAGGGGGATTTGAAGCTGCGTTTTTAAAAATGTAGCTGTAGGTCCTCGCAGGGGGCTATTGTCGCGTAGCTAAAGCCATGTTTAAAAACGCGGCCATAGAAACGCGGCTATTGTCATATAGTTGCGTTTTTAGGGTCCATAGCTGCATTTTTGAAACGCGGCTAAAGCCCCCCTTTTTTGTAGTGTTGGGTGCTATCTTGATATCCTATTGCCAAATCTCAATCCCTAAATTAACTATCCTAAAACTTGTCAATGTAGCCAAGAACAATGTCTTAAAGATCAGACAGGATAGATAACTAGGAAAAAAGTTTTTCCAAGTGATGTTATAAATAATTTAAATAATTATTTAAGTAAAAATTAATGTAATAGATATTCATTATGCACTCCTTTCTATCTTATTTGTCCACGCTTTCTTTTGAACTATCTTGAAATATTGTAAGCTTTAGAAAGTTAATGAACAACAGTTTTAATAATTTTGTAATTGTTTTATTTTTAAAAAAAGTTACTGCATTTTGTACCCTTTTAATTTTTTTGAGTTTAAAATAAAGATAACAATATCGAAAATATATAAATTTTTTTTTTTTTTATATACAAAATGGGCCACTCAAATCTAGTATGCATTCTATTTTTTTAAACCAAAAAACTCACAATTATCTTACTTTTTTCTGACAAAAATCTAGCATATTAAGTTGTTGGCATGACAACTTAAAAATAACTGCTCATTTAATCAACTAAGTTTTATATTTCATTCTCAAATAAACTAAGTTTTATATTTTATGATAGAAAATAAAAATTAATTGGGGAGGAAATCTTTTGATTTTCTTACTAACTAAATTAAGAATAAAACAATGGGAATTAAGGAACCATAAAATTACATAATTGATTAAGAGAAAAAAAAAATAAAGTCATGATTTTGAAAATCGGATCAGATTGACTGATCGAATTACGTAAACCTTGAACCAATTAAGCTAGTTGGTCCAATCGATTCAAACTTTGAAATAGTAGCAAGACATGACATAAACTAAAATCAAACCTTGTACTTCGCAAGAAGCACCATTTTTTTTTTTTTTTTTTGTTGATGAGGAGTCACCATTCTTAAACTATGTATTTGTCACATTAAAACACAGCAAGATAGAGGGGAAGCTGTAACAAAGTGAATCTGTTTCACGTATGTTTTGTAGCAAAGGTTCTATTGAGGCTACTAAATGAGGGGTAATAAATGGTCCACCCTATATTGGGCTATTGGCCCAAGGCCCAATGAAGAAAGGAAATTCAATCCGACCATGAATTTTCCAAGAAGAGTTCAGCCCAAAATAGGTAGCCAAGGAAGGTCCCTCCTTATTACCCCTTATTTTGAGTGAGATAGTTGACCGAGGAATTGCGTTACCTGGGGATAACACTACGGCCTTTATCTTGAATTTCACAGTTTCACTTGTCCATTTGCTTTTAATTTTTTTTAATTGACATCTTTCAATTTTTTTTTTTTTAATTGACAGATAGTCTAAGACCTTTATCCACTATGTGGGAGCAAAATCCCAATTTCGCCACGAAGTCAAAAAAATTTTCAAAAAATTTAATTTATTTTTAATTTCCTTTTTCATATCCTCATGGAAAATGTAAATACTTGATCAACATATAAAAAATTACATTAACAACAACAACAACAACAACAACAACAACAACAACAAAGACTTAGTATCAAAATTTGGGTTCGACTATGGATCATTGATAGATTAGATTGGATCATCACATGAATAATTTTTCTTCATTCAATTCTATTTGAAGTTATGCACTCCCTAATTGACATAAAAATTTAATTAAACAAAAAAAAAAAAAAAAAGAAATGAAATAAGCAAAACCAAAATGAAAATGTAAGAAATAACAATAGTTCAAATCCTTAATAACATTTTTCTTCAAACTCTTTTATTATTTTTTGAGGTAATTTATTCTTCAAATCAAAGCAGAAGAAGTTTGGTCACATTGAACACTCAACAAGTGACCACACTCTTTAATTTAAAGTTTATTTGATATAGGAGTAAACGAAGTAAGGTTCCTAAGAAGCTCCCAAGGCCTTTCCAACCAAATAGCTTGGTATAATTCGGTGGCTGCACCATCCTTAGCCTCCAAGATGAGTCGGTAATATGTTCCGTTATAGGATCGGGTGGCGGCCTTCACCACTTTCACGTACTGCAACTGAGACTTTGACCTCCTGTTGTACTCATACACCGAGAACTCTCCGAGCACATTGATGTAAGGTTGATCTTTAATGTTCTTTATTGGATGCCACTCTTTGTCATCAAGAACACCACGTTTGCCTCCAATGGTTGTTGCGTAAAGTGAAAGGATGAGAAGAATAAGAAGGTAAAAGAAATTCTGGGTCTTCATTGCTAGTTTAGTGTGAGAAAATGGTTTCAGTGGTGGTTGGTATTTATAGGGGATAGCAACTATAAACGGCAATTTGAAATTCTTATGAGGTCATAAGTTTTGGCCTTTAATTTGTGGAAATTACGATGGGATCATTAAAATGTACCAATATGGCACATGCATTATTACATGGAAAAAAAGTTGTGGTTATAGAATAATTTCTAATATGCTAGGTCAGAGGGCACAAAAGTTGTGGTCATAAAAAAACTCTAAAGACAACTTGTGTTGAGGATGGTCGTCTAAAAACTATAGGATTTTTAAGTTTAATTCCTAACCATGTAATCAAGATTTATTATTTCTTATAAAAGGGAAAAATAATAATGAAAAATTAAAATATTAGTAAAATAAAGAAGGTTTTTATTAAAAATATTTACGTATATACTTTGAATTAATGAGTTATGTATGGTATAGGGATAATTAGAAAACAAAAATGATGCATTAGTCATCTAAATAAATTACGATGGGATCATTAAAATGTACTGTTAGGTTCTAAAGTTTAGGATTTTATTTTGTATGTGTTGGCAACCTCACAAAAACATTTAGGGTTTCAATCCAACTTGTCCACAAAAACATTTAGGGTTTCAATCCAACTGGTCCACATATAAAAGAGAAACCTTAGCTATGTTTTGGTGACCTTTGGAAGACTTGTGTGTTACTCTTTATGAGCTCTAAGAAGTATTGTAGCTTCTAACTACACAAGTGTTTTCCGGAACAAGATCTACAATCAAGTATTAGTATAACTTAGTTGCTCCTAAAAAGATCAACAAATGAAGGTGATCTGAAACCTTTGAGTGGAATCTCAAAGTCATAAGCATGGGTGCTTGTGTTGCAATAAGTCCAAGAAGAGAAGGAGTCTGTGGATTTGGAGCTTGTGGTCGTGCTAGTAAATTACTATTTGAGGCAGCAATAGATTTGGGGTTAAATCTGATTGTAAAAACTTTGATTCTTTTATAGTGGATTTGTTTTACCTTGAAAATTGTTAGGTCAAATTTTCTTTAGGTTTTTATCTTGAAACGGCTCGTTTCATTGATTTTCCTATACCATCATACGTGGTGTATTTTATTTTCCGTTGTTTTGTATAATATGATTTATTGATTTATTATTGTTTAACCTAGATCTGAGTAATAAACCTAAGTAATCATTTGGCAAATATATTAAATTAAATAATCTGGTTTAAGTTGTCTAAACAAACAAATACCATTGTGGCACATGCATTGTTACGTGGAAGGAAGGTTGCGGTTATAGAATAACTCATAATTTGCTAGGTTAGAGTTGTGGGCACAAAAGTTGTGTTAAAAAAAAAAAAAAAAAACTCTAAATACAACTTGTGTATAATAATGAAAAATTAAAATATTAGAAAAATAAAGAATTTTTTTTTTTTTTTTTTGAGGGGGAATAAAGAAGATTTTTATTAAAGAAATTTAGTTATAGGAGTATATTTTTAGGATATCTTATTATGTTATAAGAGTAATTAGAGAAAAAATAAAGTGCATTAATAATATATAAATTTTTCTATTTTATTAAATGAATTGGATACACTTTGAATTAATGAGTATTTGTGTTATAAGAGTAATTAGGGGAAAAATGATGCATTAGTCATCTAAATAAATGCATTACATGCTTTTAGTAAAATACTCCCAAGGCTTAGCTATGTGGATTGATGTGAGTGGAGAATCCGGAGATAAACTCACTCATTCACATCGAAGAGAAAATAACAGCAGTACTGGTTTTTTTTTTTTTTTTTAGACGGTATTCGCTTGGAAGTCAAGTACCGTGTAAAGTTTATTTATCTGTTTATTTATGGTTTTTTTTTTTTTTTTTTATTTGCAAATTCAATAAGGATCACAATCGCATATTTATTCTTAAAAAAAGAAAAAGAAAAAAAAGTACATTGACATATTTTTTTGATATAATGTCAATAAAAAGGGAATAATTATATATAGTAATTTGCTCTTGGAGCATTTTAATGTTAATTAATTAAAATGAATTTATATGATAATATAAATGTAAAAATGTGAGAGTTAATATGGAAGATAAGAAATTAATGAAAATTTTAATCTCATGTTAAAAAAGAGATAGACTATTTCATTTTTTTTTAAATATTGTGATTAATGGGCTTATATGTATTGGAACAAATATTAGCTAGCACTACATCAGATTTATGTCCAGCACTACATCAGACTTATGGACTTAATTAATCAAATTAATTTATGTAACAATTTCGTGAGGCCCATTGAGCCTATAAATCGACTCATTCAGACTCATTCCATAGCATACGAAAAAATCCAGCAATTGCAAGCATTCTTATAAACTAAAAAATAGAGAGGTTCTTGGCAAAGAAGGGTGTTCTTTTTTGTGGAGTTTTAGGCTTGAACACTTTATGTAGAGGTTGTTCTAGCCATACGGCATTTGTTGGGTTGTTGTATCTTGGGAGAAACAAGTCAGAAAAGATCTGCACCGGTTACAAAGTTTAGCTAATTAAGGGCTTAAATCTCCTTAAAAAGAGCAAGTGTCACGTTTCAGTCCAAATAGTGTTGTGTATTTTCTAATCTCAAATAAATAATATTCAGAAGTATTATTCAGTTTTTCTTTGTGTTATTTCCATTATTATTATGTTTGCACCAACATTTACCAACAAGTTTAATTAACGATGCTGTATCATTACCATAAATAAAAAACAATAATAATAAAAACTCTATAAATTAGGATTATTTGCAGTGTATATATATATATATATACATGTTGTGTTTCTCTTTTTGTAATTAACATACTAATTCAAGTTTGATGTATAATATCAACACTATCATCCAAAATTAGTATCAAAATTAACAAATTAGTAAGCTAATTGGGAGTGTGGTGCACTACTATGTCAAAATTAATTAATTGACCCATTCTCATTAGTATTAACCCACTCAAATTGCAGGAACTTGGCCATGATCCTGTTATAGGCAGTTCCTACTTTCTTTCCCCTTGTTTAATAAAATCGTAGCTCTTTAACCAATAAAAAAGAAAAAGAAGTTTGCATGGAACTTAAGGCAGACAAAACAAGAAGTAGCTAAGAAGACCATCACGTACTTTTAGTATGATAGTCACTTCAAAAGTACAAATTCTTGTATAATGAAAGGGCAAATGCTGTGATTTAAGTTTCCAAGAAAAAGTTTCAAATTCATATATACTTAGATTATACTAGAGTAGGATACTAGCGATGTGGAGGTGAATAGCACAATGGATGGACTTCGGGCGAGCTGGACATACTTATCTTTTGCTATATCATAGTTTTCCTTCATTGTAAATTCTCTATATTTGGATGAGCGTAAAACTATATAGGGGAATACCAGCCTTTATCTAAGCACAGATAAGTACTAAAAAAGTAACACTACTGCCTTTATCTCAAATTTCACTTGTTTATTTGCTTTTAATTTTTTATTAATTGAAAAATACTCTAAGACCGTTATCTTCTATATGGGAAGAACATCTCAATTTGACAATGAAATCCAAAAAATTTTCAAATAAAAAAATCTTTTTTTTAAAAAATAATGTCACTTTTCTTATCCTCATAACATATTCAAATACTTGGTCCTTTACGCATAAAAAATTACAACAACAGCAGCAGCAAAGCTTTAGTCATAAAATTTGAGGTCAACCATGAATTCTCAATATATTAGACTTGGCTAATTACATTTATTTATTTTTTCTACATTCTATTTTATTTGAAGTCATACGTACCCTCCCTAATTGACATATAAAATTAATATAACAAAAATTAAAATGAAATAAGCAAAGAAATATGAAAAAGTAAGATATGATAAATATATATATATATATATATTAAATTAATATAACAAAAATTAAAATGAAATAAGCAAAGAAATATGAAAAAGTAAGATATGATAAATATATATATATATATTAAATTAATATAACAAAAATTAAAATGAAATAAGCAAAGAAATATGAAACTGTAAGATATGGTATATATATATATATATATATATATATAGTTTAGAGCCTTTATAACCATTTATTCTCCAAATTCATTTATTATTTTTTGAGGTAATTTATTCTTCAAATCAAACCAATTAAAAAAAGTTTCGTCACATTGAACAGTCAACAAGTAACCACCCTTTTTCAATTTAAGGCCAATGCTCTATAAAGGAGTAAACGAGGTAAGGTTCCTATAATACTCATAACGCCTTTCCAACACAATTGCCTGGTATTTTTTGGTGACTCCACCGTCCTTAGCCTCCAAGGCGAGCCGGTAATAGAAATTGTCATAGTAATGGCCGCGGGTGTCGCCCTTCAACACTTTCTCGAACCACAAATGAGATGATGTCCAGTTGTTGTAGTAGTACACTGAGACCTCTCCGAGCACCTTGATGTAAGGGTCTGTAATGTTCTTTATCGGCTGCCACTTACCCTCATCAGCAAGAACACTATGTTTGCCTCCCATGGCTGTTGCGTAAAGTGAAAGGATGAGAAGGGTAAGAAGGTAAAGGCATTTCTGGGACTTCATTGTAAGTTTAGTGAGAGAGAATGATTTCAATGTTGGTGAATTGGTATTTAATTATTTATAGGGGATATGGGCTATAAATGGAAATCGGAAATTGTCTTGAGGTGATAAGCTTTGGTATTTAACTATTTATAGAGACTACCGCGTACTCTTGGTGCGATGGTTACTCCACAAGAGTTGCGGTTGAAGTCTCTAGGAGAGAGTTTCACCCGCTTATACACTGAGATTAGACTAAAATAAAAATTTTATCTTATATAAAAAATATATATTTATAAAGGATATAACGGCTACCTATGGCTATAAATAGGAATAAGTCTTATGTCACATAAAGTGGCACAACAAATGTCACATAAAGTGGCACAAGAAATGTCACATCCGTCTACTAACCACAACTCACCATGTACGTGAATTGTAAAATTTATTGTGTCACATTCCGTGGTACTAGATAGACTCCTATAAATAGAAATTCAAAATTTTCATGAGGTGAATAGTTTTTTGGCCTCGGAGTTTGTGACAATTACTATGGGACTTGTAAACTGTACCAACATGGCAAATGTGATGTTTTGCGGAAGAAAAGTGATGGTTATTGAAGAACTTATAGCCTGTCAAGTCAAAGTCATGGCATAAAAGTTGTGGTTATAGGAGAATCGTGGAGACAACCTGTGTTGAGGGTGATCATATAAAAACTAAAGAATTTTTAAGTTTAACTCCAAACTATGAAATCCACATTTATTTTATTTATTTTTATATAGAAAAAAATATTGTTAATATCTCTAATTTTCTAAATGAATTTTTTTTTAAAATTAAATAAGCTTTTATTAAAAAGATGTACTTACATATATATATATATATATATTATCTTATTATGGAATAAGAGTAATTAGAGGAAAAAACACAGCGTATTAATAATATATAAGGTTTTTTTATTTTTATGAAATGCATTAAATATATTTTGAATTAATGTGATTAATGGTATGAGTAATTAAAGGAAACAATAACGATACATTAATCATATAAGTAAATGTGTTACATATTTTTAGTAATAACCTTGAGGGATCATTATTAAAAATGCTTGTGCAATTAATTTTGCCATTAGAACATGCGTGAGTGCTTTGAAGTATAAAAAATATCTATTTTCTACACACACTCAAATATATATATATATATATATATATGAAAAATACTACATTCACAACATTTTCGCAATAAATCCTAAGTTATAGGTTGTTACGGGTTTATAATTTGAATCACCATTGAAATTACTTTCTTACCTATTAGTAATAGGAAATAACAACTTGCCACCTAGGTTATATTGTAAAAGTGTTGTAAAAATGGTGTGGATATAGCATTTCTCATATATATGTATGTATTGATTTTGCCATTATTGAAGACACTTGGAGTTTTGGTTGTATCATCTACACATATATTGATGCGTTTGGTAAGGCTTTGAAACTTAAATGGATTGTTATTGTTAATTTTGCTTAATGAGATCGTGCTGGCTTACCAACTAGTCAATGTAATTGTAATGAAAACACAATCGCTGCCTTAATTTCTCTTCCTTTTTTTCTTTATTCTCTCCATTTTCTTAATAAATTAATCCATTAGAAACAATGGATTTGAAAGTTCTACATTATAGTTTTCTTACACAAGCCCCCTAAAAAGCCTCTCAAATATGTAAATAACGTACAAGAACAGCTTAGTAAGTGCCCTTCAAAGTTCAGACTCAAGAATTTGTCCTTTTTTTTTGTTGATGTTTAACTCCTCCATTCCCACCCCCACCCTTTTTATTTCTCCTGTCATATAATGGAAACTCAATATATCTACAATGTCACTAATGGTTATCCAAGTGCATTGCTTTCTTGCATTTCTTCAGTCTTCTATTCCATCTACCCCTTTCTCTGGATTTCCTCATTCCTCTATTTTTTTTTTTTAGGATGGCCATGCATATATGTATAAAGCTACCAACCTACTTTTAGGTTTTCTCATTCCTTCAGTTATGTTGGAGCTTGAAGTCAATTACAAACTAGGTCCTCATGCAGCATAATTAGGCATTTTTTAATAGTTTAATAGTTACAACATTGAGCTAGGAAGTAAGGATTCAAACTTTATTTTTTCTAATAAAGAAGAGCAATCTATGTCACCGAGCTACAATATTCTTGGCAATATAATAAAGTATTTGAACTTAATTAAAAAATGATATATCATGATAAATTTCCAACTTTTAAAAATCTTAAGGAGTTAGAAATGTCGGATTTATTTATTTCAAAAAGTACGAGGTGTAAGTTTATCTTCATAATTTATGCATAAGATGTTGCTTTTTGGTGGATAACTTAGTAAGTTGTTGTTTTCCATCTTGCAGGATGGGGCATTAAATTATTTTAAGGGTTTGATGCTTATCTTATGCTATAACATAGCTACTTACCATCTTGCATTTGAAACTGTATGCTTCAAAAAACAAAAACAGTATATATATATATATATATATATATATATATATATATGAAAAAGAAAAAAAAAATAGATAGAGAGAGTTTTTGGTTGAGTTGTCACTTGTCACCGGAGAAGGAAATATAGCACTCCGGCTTGCCTGGGTGGGTGGCCACTGAAGACCAGACCTTGAAGGAATGTGGCGGTGAAAACTGGAAGGAGATGGACACACTTGACCTTCCAGCTTTAACGGATTGTTTATAATAATAATAATAATAATAATAATAATAATAATAATAATAATAATAATAATAATAATTGTAGGGGGTAAAAGCGTCAAAGCATCACGTGGGCCTAGGGCCTGGTCCGAGGATGGGG
This sequence comes from Castanopsis chinensis, assembly GCA_032878915.1. Classification (NCBI taxonomy): domain Eukaryota; kingdom Viridiplantae; phylum Streptophyta; class Magnoliopsida; order Fagales; family Fagaceae; genus Castanopsis; species Castanopsis chinensis. Next base: position 1,092,691 of record JAVQMG010000080.1, on the reverse strand, counting down.
CCCCATCGAAGGGGTCCTGGATAGGGCCTCCTAAAACAAGGGCCGAAGCGCCTACCGACCAGGCTACCGGTCGAGTTTGTGATAGTCCGAGGAGAGAAGCCTCCTCGGACTAAGAGACCCTTGTCCGAGGAGCGTAGCACGTTGTCCAGAGAAGAATCCCTAAGGCTCAGCGAGTCGTCCTCCACCCCAATGGGATGCCGAGGAGGGGGACAAGAAATACGCCCACCATACAAAGCTGCTGCCACCGCATTAAATGCCTTCCACCTACCCGCCTGGCCGCATTAATGAGGAAATGACCTCTGAGGGGACGGTAGACAGCCCTGAGGGCATTGAGGAGCGTTTTCAGGGAAAGGACAGGTGAGAATTAGAGATGGGGAGTATAAATAGAGAAGGGGGAATCACGGGGAGGGGATCCGGATTTTTTTGAAGAAAGGAGGAATTCTCTATCTCTCTCTTGAAGAATAGAACGCTAGTCAGCACAGAAGCTCCTTGGCTCACGTCCGACCAGGCGAACAGGCCATTCCATCAGCCAACCATGTCTCAGAAGTGGACTTGGACCTCACACCTCAGCCTTCTAAAGCACCAAGAAGTCTAGGCTTTAAGCCCATTCTCTACAAATTCTATTGTAAAGGCCAGTTGGGCCAGCCCAGTCATTCATTTGGGCCTAAGGCCAACTTCGTGCCCCTACAATAATAATAATAGCTTAATAAATTATTAACTTAAAATATGAGCAGTAAGTTTTTCTTTAAAATTGCTGACATGTTGCAGTACCATTTCAGTTTGTAATGGTTTTGTAGGAAAATTTGTCATACCTATAGCATTCATGTTCACAATATTATGGTGTATGAGTGTATTTCCTTATCTCATTTTCTTTCTCCTACATATGTGTGTGTGTTTTTCAAAAAATAAAAAATAAATAATGTTCACAATATTATGAATCTAGACATATACTTAAAATATGAGCTGTAATTTTCAAATATAAATACACACACACACACAGATAGATATATATATATATATATATATATATATTAATTTCCCTTTCATATCTTCGTACAAATGTAAATACATGACCCTCCACGCATAAAAAAGTACAACAACAATAACAAAGCTTTAGTCCCAAAATTTGGATCAACTATGGAGTTTCAATTTACTAGATTGGGTACCACATGAATTCTTTTCTTCCATTCTATTTTATTTGAAGTCATACCCTCCTCAATTGACATAAAAAATTAATAAAACAAAAACAAAAATGAAATAAGCAAAATCAATATGAAAAAAAAAGAGAGTAAAAAATAACAATACTTTCTTTAGGAAAGAGCTTTACATATATATACTTTTAGATTAAGATAGAGTACGATTTCTATCTTGTATTAAAAAAAAAAAAAAATGAATGACCGTGTCCTACATGGCTACATGTAATTTCATTTTGCAAAAAGGATTGATGCGTTTTCTAGTCTTATAGCAAAGTTGTAGGGTCTGGGTGAAGGGCTGGCTATGTGTGTTGATATTCAAGCCCAAGCGGTTGAAGTCGAGCTTGATGCAGCAGCAGCAATTTCCCTCATTTCTTGTAACAGTAGGTCTAATAGGGATTTTTTTTGGTCTTATTGATGATTGCAGGGATCTCCTGCTACAGTTGCCTCAAGCTAAGGTGTCTCATTGCTTTAGAGAGGCTAATTTCTGCGCTGATGCTTTAGCTAAGCTGGGAGCCTCTTCCTTTGATGGTGTTTCGCGTTTTGCAGCCCTCCAGCTATTGTTAACCCGCTTTTGGCGTTTGATTTGTTGGGTTTGTATCGTAATAGGCTGTGTCCTAATGTTTGTGAAACTCTTCCTAGTTGATCTTTAATGAAATCCCGTGTTTGCCAAAACAAAGAAAAAAGCTACCAATACCTACCTTCAGGTTTTCTCATACCTCCAGTTATGTTGGTACTTGAGGTCAATTACAAACTAGGTCCTCATGCAACATAATTAGACACTTTTTAACAATTCGATAGTTACAATAACAAGGGAGGAGGATTCAAACTTTTATTTTCCTAGTAAAGGATAGTTACAATAATGAGGGAATAAAATTGCTTGGTAATCCTACAAAATTCTAGCTTGAACTTTTATCAATACTTTTTTCAAGAAAAATTCACTTGGTAATTTAATCCTACCAAAAACGTCTAACTTGAGCTTTTGTCAATTTTCTATTCAAGAATGATGCACTCTTTTGATTTTGGCCCATTAAATACTTGCTATTTTCTTTAATACATAGAAAATTTTATATGTTTAGTATCTAATCCTCTGCAAATTTTTTTTTTTTTTGGGTGATTCTTTTAAAAATGTGTTCTACAATCAGGCCATGACAGCATGGAAACTCTTGACCATCAACAATAGGGTATAAGATCAATTCTTCCTACTCTTTATTCCCCAAACAGAAAATAATGGGGAGAACTAGAATTCCACCTTCAAAGAAATATGTGTTTCTTTTTTATACAGCTGTCACTGTTCTTATTTTCCTTTCTATATTATTTCGTCACAAGTTATTGAATTTTTCCCGTAGAATTTAATTTAATGGAATATTATTGTAATTTCTTCTTCTTTGTATAAAATTGTTCCTTTTTTTTTTTATTATTGGAATATTCAAGAAATCTTTATTGATTATTTATTTATTTATTTAGGCCTTAAGACCCTACCACGTAAGAAGTCAAGATGAGAGAGAATTTGTGTAAAGTTTATTGTTTATTTTTTTAAGTTAGCTTCATAACACTTATAGTCCTTCTTTCTTTCTTTTTTTCTTTTTCTTTTTCTTTTTTTTTTTTTTTTTTTTTTTTTTTTTTTTGCGGGAAAAAAGTATAACCTCAAATTGAGATGAATAAAAAATATGACATAAAACCCAAAAAAGAGCCTCATCACAGCTTCTTAATAAATCCATAACTTAAAATATGAGCCGTAGGTTTTTCTTTAAAATAGCTCACATGTTGCAGTGCCACATTAGTTTGTAATGGCACTACAAAATTTGCCGTACGGCTCGTACCTATGTCATAATTTTCCTTCATTGTAAATTCTCTATATTTGCATGAGTGTAAAACTATACACGGACTCCTATTCATGCATATAAATACTAAAAAAGTTACACCTTTATCTTAAATTTCACTTGTCCATTTTCGTTTTAGTTTTTTGGTTGAAAAATATTCTAAGACCATCATCTACTATATGCATATCAGCATATGAAGTCTCAAAAATTTTGCTCAATAATTTTAAATTAATATATATTTTTTGAAATTTCCCTTTTGCTTATCCTTGTAGCAAATGTATATACTTGATTGTCTACACCTAAAAAATTACAACAACAAAGCCTTAGTCCAAAAATTTGGTCCAGTTATGGATTCTCGATCGATTAGATTGGGTTACCACGTGAATTCTTTTTCTTTATTTTATTCTATTTGAAGTCATATCCTCCCCAATTGACATTGTAGAGTACATATTTTTAGGTTGGCAATCTGTGATCAAATGAAATCCATTTATAGTGTTTTTGATGAGTTTTGAGTGTGCTAAAGATGTATTTGCAGTCCAAGACAAAGATCCAAGTTCAAGTCAACAAAGACTCAAGTTAAGCACAAGAAAGACTCAGGTTCACTGTTTGTGCGACTAGGGTTTGTACAACCAAGTTTATCTAGTTCTCACTATGCTACGGAAATTCAAAGTAGAATTGAGCCTCCATCTTTCCAACCTGTGAGAGTTCATATAGAGAAAAACCAACACAGTGTTGTTGCTGCCATAGTGCGGATTTGTATAAAGCCATAGAGCAATCTAGTCTACAATAGTATTTGGTTTAAGCTTTCAAGTAGGTTTCTTGGAGTTGCAAACAAGGAGCTTGTGTGCATTCAGTTAACCACAATTGTTGGTTAAAATATTTGAGAGTGGATCTCAAAGTCACAACGGACTGGTTTGTGTGCAACAGTTCAATATGACAAAATCCATGAATTCAGAGGTATGTGCTGTCACGACTAATTAGAATTACATGAGATTGTAGTAGATTTAGTGCTAAGTCTATTGTACAAAATTAGATTCTATTAATGGATATGTTGCCTTAAAGATTGTTAAGGTTAAATCATCCCTAATTTTTTTTTATTTATTTTTTATTGTGAAACCAATGTTTCACAAGTTTTCCTAGGTCATATATCCTAGGTTTTATTTATTTTGTTTATTTTTTTTTTACTGTGAAACCACATATCTGCAACCAAAGATTTGTGAAACCACGGATCTCATCATTCCTATAAGATCTGTGCATTTTGACATGTTAATTAATTTAATCAAGTGCATAATTAATTATTTATTTATTTGATTAAAAGTTGATTAAGTTGTGACAATTGGGGCCTAACTGACAAAAAAATTTATAAAACAAAAACAAAAATGAAATAAGCGAAACCAATATGAATAGGTAAGAAAAATAACAATAGTTCCAAGTCTTTATAACATTTGTTATCCAAATCCTTCAATTATTTTTTTTAGGTAAGTTAATTGTTCTCCAAATCAAACCAAAAGAAGTTTGGTCACATTTTGAACACTCAACAACCACCCTTTTTAGTTTAAGGTCAATGCATTAAACTGCATTAAAGTTGGTAAGTTTCCTTACATACGCCCAAGGTTGGTCCAGCACAATAGCTTTGTAGTTTCTGGTTTTTGCACCATGCTTAGCTTCCAAGACGAGCCGGTAATAAAACCCGTCTGAGAATCGGGACTCGCCCTTCACCACTCGCTCAAACAGCAAATTAAAATTTGACCTCCTGTTAAACTCGAACACCGCGAACTGTCCTATCTTCTGCACGCTTTCGTCATTGATGTTTGATATCGGCTGCCAGTCATCTGCAGCATCAAGACCACTATGTTTGCCTCCTCTGGCTGTTGCGTAAATTGGAATAATAAGAAGCGTAAGAAGGTAAAAGCAATACTTCTGGGCCTTCATTGTGAGTTTGTAAACTGCTGTGCTGGTTTTGGTTAGAAAGAGCGTGAGAGAATGGTTTCAATGGTGGTTGGTATTTGTAGGGGATAACAGCTACCTATTGCTATAAATGAAAATCAGAAATTTTCATTGACGGATAAATTTATGTATTTATAAGGACTAGCCTCGTCACACTCACGTTGTGCGTGCTGGCTTCTCTATTTTTGTAATCTGGTATTTGTTTCAACTTTCAACTCTAATTAATTTGGGGTTTATGCATTTTTAAATCAGGGAAAACCTAGGTGTGTGATGACCAATGAGATTTGTGCTTTTGTAGGAGCATTATTTTATTATTATTTTACATCTCTTCACATCTCTAGCAAGAACGGACCCAGAATTTCAAGTTAGAAGAGGCCGAAGTATAAGGAAACAAAGAATTTTAAATAGGCATCCATATAGTACTAATAAACTATAAATACAAAAAATCATTATTTTTTATTAATACATTAATATGCAATCATCTACCAATAAAGACAAGAAAAAGATTGTCTTTCTGAAGGGACAAATCAGGCTACTTGTTTAGACAGGGTCAGAAGTCGTGAAAATGAACTTCATCGTAGTAGACGCATACTCCCCCTATACTGCTATTGTGGTGAGACCTTAGCTCCACGCCATGGAGGCTATGCCTTCCACCTTGCACTTGAAGGTGAAGTATCCGTCAAGAGATCAAGTCAAGGAGCTAGATGGAAGCCAGTCTATGGCCAGGCAGTGTTTAGTGGTTGCAATCAGGCATTAAGCCAAAGGTGAGTCATCGGCTACTACCGAGCAGGGTTTATAGCAATCAAAGGTGCCAGTGTGGTTTGCGCACATGGTGGTAGGAGAGGAAAGATGTGAGGAGTTAGGAAAAGTTATTATTTGTGATGACGAGGGTAAGTTCTTTTAGGTTAGAGTTTAGTTGCCTCCTCAAGCGAAAGAGGAGCTGGTAATATTTCTTAGGAGAAACATCGATGTGTTTGCGTGGAGCGCTTATGAAGCTCTTGGGGTGGATCCAAACTTTGTTTTTTATTACTTAAACATCAATCCATCTGCTATCCCCAAAAAGCAACCATATCGGTGCTCATCTAAAAGGCATTTTGATGCCGTCAGGGAGGAAGTGACCAAGCTTAAGCGGACAGGGGCTATTAAAGAGGTGTGTTTACCCTGAATGGTTGGCCAATATAGTGGTGGTGAAAAAAAAGAGGAAGTGGGGAGTATATGTGGCCTACCTAAAGGACCCCTTCCCCATGCCTCGGATAGACCGATTAGTGGATACAACTATGGGCCATCCTCGAATGAGCTTTTTAGATGGTTTTTAAGGTACCACCAAATACCATTAGCTCTGAATGGTCAGGAGAATACGAATTTTGTTATGCCTACTGGAAACTACTATTACAAGGTGATGCCCTTTGGATTAAAGAATGCAGGGTCTACTTACCCAAGGATGACAACCCGGATGTTCGAGCCACAACTAGGCAAAAATATTGAGGTTTATATAGATGATATGGTGGTAAAAAGTAAGGTAGTATTCGAGCACGTGGGTGACCTCGGGTGACTTTCTAGGCTACATGTTCACTTATTATGGAATTGAAGTTAATCCTAATCAGATTAAAGCAATTAACAATTTGCAACCTCCTAGGAATCCCAAAAAGGTCCATAAGTTGATAGGGATGACTACTGCTTTAACCGATTCATCTCTCGGTCGGTAGACAGGTGTAGTCCTTTCTTCCAGTTGTTGCGTAAGTGGAAGGGATTTGAATGGACTGAAGAGAGTGCCCTGGCCCTCCAGTAGCTGAAGGAATACCTTTCTCGGCTACCTATTATGTCCAGGCTCGAGGAGGAGGAGCAACTATTTGCTTACATTGCTATAGCCTCCCATGCAATGGTGCATGCTACACATAAGCTCCCTTATTACTTCCAAGCTCACACAGTTGTGATTTTAACCCAACTTCCTCTTTAATCACTGCTTTGGAGAGCTGATTACACGGGAAGGATTGCAAAATGGGGTACGATCCTAGGGGCTTTTGATATCAAGTATATACATCGTACCTCTGTTAAGGGTCAAGTCCTTGCAAGAACCTCTAACCTAAAGGGTATACATTGATGGTTTAGCTAATCAAAGGGGATCTAGAGTGGGGCTAGTTGTGGTATCTCCTAAGAAGATCACTATTGAGAAATCCTTAAGGTTGGGCTTATTGGCCGCAAACAATGAGGCCAAGTATGAGGCTTTTCTAGTTAGGATGGATATGGTTCAGAAAATGGGAGGAAGAACAATAAAAGTATTTTCAGATTCAAGATTGGTTGTTAATGGGGAATTGGAAGCTAGGAATTTGAGGAATCAAGGATATTTGAGTCAAGTTAGGCACCTACAATCAGAGTTCAAGGCTTTCGCCTTACAACAAATCCCTAGAAGCAGAAACAGGCATGCAGATTCTCTTGCTACTCTTGCAACCTCCTCTACGCAGGGCCTACCTCGGGTTAACCTAGTCGAGGATTTATGTAAGCCCACTGAGATGAAGAGGGAGAAGGCTCAGATATATTAAGTTAGGGAAGGGCCTAGTTGGATGGATCTTATTGTATTGTTCCTTAAGGATGACATATTGCTCAAGGAGAAGGGGGAGGCCAATAAGGTACGAAGAAAAGCTCATCGGTTTTGGTTGTTCGAGGATTAGAAGTTGTACAAGTGCTCTTTCTCTAGACCATATTTTCTATGCATCCATCTTGAGCAATAGAGCCACTCCTAAAAGAGCTATATGAAGGGATTTGTGGAAGTCATACGGAAGGTAGATCATTGTCTCACAAGGCCCTCACTCAGGGATATTAGTGGCCAAATATGCAAAAGGGAGAACAAGAATAAGTAAAGAAGTGTGATCAATGCCAGAGATTTGCTCCAAATATTAGCTAGGGGCTGTGCTCGATCCTCTGTCTAGTCCCTGATCTTTTGCTCAATGGGGCTTGGATATTGTAGGGCCTTTTCTTAAAGTAGCAGGAAATAGGAGATGGCTTTTGTTCTGCACTAACTACTTCACCAAGTGGGTTGATGCGGAGCCACTGGCAAATATTAGGGACATGGATGCCAAGAGGTTTATGAGGAAGAATATTGTCACTTGATTTGGGATTCCTCATACACTCATCTCAGATAATAGACTTCAGTTTGATAGCAAAGTTTTCAGAAAGTACTGTTGTGAATTGGGGATCAAGAATAGGTATTTAACTCTGGCTTATCCATAAAGGAGTGGACAGGCCGAGGCTGTCAATAAAGTCATAGTGAATGGACTCAAGAAGAGGTTGGATGATGCAAATAGTAAATGGGTGGTAGAGCTGCCACATGTTCTTTGGACATATCGGACTAACTCTCATAGGTCCACATGGGAAACACCATTTTCAATGACTTATGGGGCTGAGGCTGTGATTCTTCTAGAGACTGGATTCTCAACGCTGAGGACAAGCTTATTCACTCCAGATAGCAACGAAAACCTACTAGAAAAGAGCCTGGACATAATTGAAGAACGGAGAGAAAATGTCATAGTTCAATTAGCATATTATCAACAGAAATTCAAACAGGGGTATGACTTAAGTGTGAAGTTAAAACCATTAGCCTTTGGGGACTTGGTGTTAAGGAAGGTGGTAGAAACTACAAAAAATCCAGCATGGGGAAAGTTAGGGCCCAATTGAGAATGACCATACCGTATCACCTCGGTAGCTGATATAGGTACATACTTCCTAGCCTGCGAAGATATCATTATTAATGAAAGACAAATCTGCCATGATTTTATTTGTGATGTTATGTGTCATTCTTGATTACTTGTTTGAATATTAAACAGAACCTTGGTCATGCTTGGTTCCTCAGATCACATACCTTGGGTAAATTAATATTCTTGATTACTGATTTGAATATTAAATATAACCTTGGTCATATCTAGTTTCTCGAACCACATATCATGGGTAAATTAATATTCTTGATTACTAGTTTGTATGTTAAACAGAACTTTGGTCATACCTGGTTCCTCGGACCACATAACTTGGGTAAATTAACACCTCAATAAATTCTCTAAAGGTTAAATAGAACCTTGGTCATGTCTGGTTCCTTAGACCACATACTTTAGGTAAATTAATGCCTCAATAAATTTTTTAAGGGTTAAATAAAACATTGGTCATGCGTAGTTCCTCGGACCACATACCTTAGGTAAATTAACATCACAATAAATTCTCTAAGGGTTAAGCAAAACCTCGGCCAGGCTAGGTCCCTTGGACCACATGCCTTGAGTAAAATAAAGCCTCACAATTTCACCAAGGATGAGTCCTCGGCATATGAACCATCATGGGAAAACAATGACTTACCCTGGGTTTTGATTAAAGGATTCTGAAGGTACATTCATAAGGTACTCTTAAAACGAGAGACCTTAAACACCCATTTTTCTACTAAGTGCTTTGTTTGCCTCTAAGGACTTAAACATTCCTATTGATTAAACAATTTTTAGTAATAACATGTAGTTATTTTTCTCACTATTTACATGGGCTTGATTTACTTGAATTAACAACAATTCATAAAGTATGGGTTTCCACCCTTAGAAGCATCATCATTTTAACCTCTCAACAATGGACAAAATAGCTACTACATCCAATCAGAGATAAATATTGTGGGGAAAATGAAAGTTCACTTGTCATAAAGCAAAAGCTAATGTCTTTTCATTAATTAAAAGGAAATATACATCATAAACCATGACAAACTGCTACAACAAAAAGAAAGGTACAAAGGAAGAAAAATACATAGAAAAAAGAATCCTTAAGCTAAGTTTGGGTTGGAGAAGGAGGATCTTCCTTGCTGGCTGGTTGGGAGATAGAAGGATCAATAGCCTTACCTGAGCTAACCTTCTTCTCCTAGGCTACGACTTGAGGCTTGATCGGCACAAACTCCTTTATCTTAGGGGTAGCATCCTTGCCTTGGTTAACCTTTGGGCCCATAGTCTCTGGCAGAGTTTTAGCCTTCTTGCCTTTGTCCTTGTCCTCAATTCAAGCTCTACCTTGGACAGTCTCCTTGCCCTTCGCCACCTCCTCCACTCCGAGGTAGCAGGAACCCCAACCAGGTTCAATGCCTCGGTCCACAGCTACCTCATCAATTAGGCAGGCCTCAGTCTCTTGCACTCCAAGATCATAGAACTTCTATTTCGAAGCATCCACAATGGCCTAATCTGCCTGAGCAGCCTCCTTAGCCTTCTCCAACTCTGCCTTCAAATTCGCAACCTGCCGGTTGGCCGTGGCGAGCTATATGTCTGTGCAGTGGAGCTTTTTATGCCGTTCTTTGACCTACGTCTCAACATTCTTGAGGCCAGCCTCAGCACTCTTCCTATTGCTTTCTGCAGTAGCCAGTTTTAGAGTGAGCTCCTTATTCTTACTCTCGGTAGTGGCCAAGGACTTGTTGGCCTCTGCGCCAAGATTGTCTATGAGCCTAGCCTCGAACCGGGCGTCTTTCACCCACTTTTCGGCCATGAAAACCTCCTGGATTTCCTTCGTAAAAATGAAAAAGGAATACCCTATCAGATAAGAAAAGGATACCCTATCATGAAGTTAGTAAGGTGTGTTAAAAAACTTATCAAGGCCAAGTCCCTCTTCAGGGATGGAAACAGGTCCTGCTGGTTCAAGTTTCTCAAAGAAGTCATATCCTTTGGCATCAAAAGGGGCTGTTCTAGAGCGTTGGCAAGGTAATAGGCGTTCCCTCTGTAGAACTCCCTGATGGTCGAGTTCCATGGTATCGCTGCCCTGTCTAACTTTAGATAAGGGTTCCACGCTGGATTTAGAGGGTGCACCTCAACCTCGTGCTCAACCTCTTTACTCTCAACTTACGAGACCCTTCCCTTGCCCTTGGCCGTCTTAGGCATCTTTGGAGGAACCCCCTTATTTTAGGGGACCAACTCCCCTTCCTCAGCCACCTCCTTGTCCTTCTTCCGCTTCTTCAAATTGTTAGGCACAAAGGGATTAGCTGAAAGAGGAGGAGGGGGAGGAGGAAGCTCAAAACTCGAGGCATCTTTAGGCATTGACCCTTTAGACCTTCCTGCAAGGAATGTATGGATGCCTGACCCTTTCTTTCTCTCCAACGGCATTTCTTCTTTTTCCTCTTCTTCCAAATTGCTGGTTATGCATGCAAAAATGAACTCGGAGGATCGAACACTTGAGGATCGGTCGAGTTTGTCTTCCGAGTCTGAGACCTGAATCACAGGCTCCCTCTGCTCCTCCCTCTCTTCCTCAAGTCAAAATTAGTCTATCTCCTCCTTGGGTGACAGGCACAAGGAAGCTGTTTCTTTTCTCAAAACTGCTGCTTCATGGGGAGAACAATGGGAAGGCAGCTCGACCTGCACAGTACCTTCTCAGGCTAGAGATCTAGGCCTCGAGACGTTAATCTGAGAGGCGATTAAATAGTCTTTAGTCACTCTACCCATAGGAAGCCTCATTCCCCCTTCTATAAAGGCAATCATGGGAATAACAGTCTCCCCCTCCCTCCTGAGTGTGTGCCACCCACCTTGAGGGCAATACCACAAAGAGACACCTTGAAGGATATGATACAGGGCCCTAAACTCGGCGGTATCTACTAGGTGAGCAAACCTACCCATCTAACTAGGCTAAGGTGAAGGGAGCTTTTTCGAGGAAAGAAATAGAAAACAGAAAGCCAAGGAGAAAAGAACTTAAGAGTAAGGTTGGGATAGACAGGGAACTTACGAAAATAATGGTTGGAGTCACCTCATGAGCCTCTTGAAAGTTTGAAGATTTGGAAAATGGGAGAAATGAGTCCTCCAAGCACCTTATATAGGAAGTAGAATTGGGCAAGAGTTACTTCGCCCAAATTTCGAGAAAAAATACTAACCGTAGGATTTCTATCTCACCGTAAGATGTGGGGGACAAGGTGCTACATAAAGCATTTAATGAGATGTTTCAAACTCTGAAGTGTCAGGAACGGTTATAGGACATGTGAGGCAATGTTCTCACATGGGAAAATCAAAGAAGCGTGTGGAGTCAACCACTTAGGGTCAAAACCCCACTTTTTTCCTTGGACAAGAGGGAAAAAGTGGAGTTTTAAGGGGCTATTGTGGGATGTAGAAATTTAAAAAAGTAACAGTGCCACATGTCATATTCGATATTGAGGAGGCTGAGGCAATTCTGAGAAGACCATACCATTGGATTGCAAGGCCAAGAAGGCGAGCCTTGGCCACGTCGATGACACATTACCAGAGGAGATTGCACTGTAGAGGAACGGTTTCAAAAAAAGGGGTTAGTCCTAGCGTGTCTGAAGAGATGGTAGCTGCCACCACATTTATTGCACCATACCAAACCCTCTAGTCATATTTATGTGGAGAAAGCCCTTGAAAAGTGCTATCTTGGATGCCGCAACTTACAAGAGATTTGGGGAAGCGTCTGATGGGACAAGCACTCGAGTAGTGGCTTATATGGTCAACAAATGGATGGCCAAGACTAGTGGAAGGAGGCTATATAATTTAAAAAATCCTGCACAAGAAATGGTTCGTCTGAAAATCTGTGGGGAAAACACTATAGTAACAAGAATTGAAATTGTAACCAAGTTTAAAAGGAATATATTCAAGAATTAATCTCCTTAGTAAAGGCCGAGGAAGGATTTCTTTGCATAAAGCTTGTTTTTTCTTTGATTTCTTACCATCTTTAGACCGTTGTGAGCATTGTTCAATTTATTGAAGCCTAGTTTTTAGCTCACTCCCTACAAATTCATTGTAACGTTACTGGCTTTTTTTTTTTTTTTTTTTTTTTTGACTTTTCCAGTTTCCTTTATAACGTTGACTCACTTTTTTTTTTTTTTTTTGGCTTTTGTTAGGTGGTGGGTTCTTCTTCTTTTCCTTTTTTTTTTTTTCCTTAATTTTTATTATTATTATTATTATTATTATTATTATTATTTTTTTTTTTTTTTTTTTTTTTTTTTTAAGAAAACACTTTTAGATGATTTTTTATGTTATTTTTGGAAATGTCCACTTTTTTTTTGAGAAACACACACACACACACACACACACATATAGGGGAAGGGAGATGAGATAAGGGAATATACTCACACGCCAACACCAAAACTACATGTGACAGTTAGTGTCGTGGAGCAAGTGATAAACCCCTTCTCAATATTACACTTTACCAATGTGGGATAACTCAACAACACTGAGTATCTTTTTTTTTTTTTTTTTTTTTTGAAATACACACACACACACACACACATAGAGGAAGGGAGATGAGATAAGGAAATACACTCACATGTCAACACTAAAACTGCATGTGACAGTTACTGTTACGGAGTAAGTGATATACCTCTTCTCAATATCACACCTTACTGATGTGGCATAACTCAACAACAGTGAGTATCTTTTTTTTTTATTTTTTTATTTTTTGAGAAACATACACACACAAATGTCCACTTTCATCTATACACAATTTTAAAAAAATATATAATGCATTACTTTTTGTTTTATTTCAGACGGATATGATGGTAAATTTATATAAATCTTATTTTCAACTAAACAAAAATTTTTTTCATCCCTCCACTTTTCCACCCTCTCAACCAAGTACAAATGAGAAAAACTAAAAACTTTTCTATCCTCCCACTTTTTCATTTTCCCTCTATTTCTATCCTCTCACTTTTCCATCCTCCCAACCAATCGGACCCTTAGGATTCAAACCTCGCCCTTACAACAACAACAACAACAACAACAACAACAACAACAACAACAACAGTAATAATAATAAAAACTTGGACCAAGGGGGCCCAGGCCCCCTTCAGCCCCACCTGGGTTCGTCCCTGATTCCTAGGTTTTTCGATGATTGAAAAATGCATAAATATCATTCAAAAACACATAAACCCTAAATTAAAATGAGTGGAAAGTAAAATTAAAAAAAAAAAAAAAAGGTAGAAAAACCTTTAAGCAAGTATTTGCGAAGAGGTCAGCATTTTTATATTCATTAATGCTTTAACTAAAAATAATAACACTAAAAATACTAACATAGTGTTTGAGTGGATAAAAAAATGTTCAAGTGTCAATTGTTTAACTAAATACTTAAACAGTTAAAGGACTATATTTAAAATGTGAAACGTTCAAAAATTCTAGAATCTTATGTTAAAAATAACAACTATAAACCATATAAATAGAAAATTAAAGACTATCAAAATTTAACCCACAACATTTGTCTAAGGGATCACAATCACTTTGAAATGGAAGAGATGAGATGATGAAAACTAGAAAAAACTCTGGAGATTTATAATAGGCAAAACTATAATGTTAGTTCCTCAAGTTCACTATGTATGTGCAGTTGTTCCTTCAAGTTTGAAGCAAGAACAATTGGTTTCTTAAGTTTTAAAACTGAGTTGTATTAGTCATTTTACTAACTATCGTTAGTGGTGTTATTTACATGGCTAACGGAACAATGATTTGACTTTTTTTTTAATGTGTGACATTTTTTTAATTAAAAAAAATTACAAATTGTTTGGTACTGATTGGGTCTTAGTATTATGTTGGTGCCAACTTACTTGTTAAACCTTACAAGCAAGTTAAAGATTTAAAAATAAAAATAGATATTTAAAAAAAATAAAAAAAAAACTTCTTGCGAAGTTGCTCACATTTTTCATATAAGTTTTGAAAAATATTGGTTGACATTTACAGAGGCTTCAGCCTTCAGCGAGTGTCCCACCCCTGTGGCTTTTAGAACATATTTACTAGTATACTTTTAAAAAAAAAAAAATGTTTATTGAAATCCAAGAGTCTGTGTCTTCCTTTTACTTGATTTGATTTCCTTAATGAATTTTTCTTGCTGATGTATATGGAATGGCCCCTCTTCATGAACTGCGGTAATCTGGCATCTTAAACAAATCTCCAATGTCTAGGTAGTGAAGAGGATGGAAGTAAACTACCTGTAGTATCATCCAATCCAGATGGCCTACCATGTTGCTTAAGGGCTTATATATTTGAATTACTCCATCCAAGATGAGGATTCAATTCGACAAGCATTGCAGGATCTAAGAGAGCAATATATTGATTGAAGGCTCTAGAGTTTGGTGTAAAGCACAATTTTGTATTAATAAAACCAAAACAAAAGCGAAATAAGCAAAACCAATATGAAAGGGTAAGAAAAATAACAATAGTTCCAACTCTTTATAAATTTGTTATGCAAATCCTTTTATTATTTTTTGAGGTAATTTATTTGTTCTCTAAATCAAACCAAAAGAAGTTTGGTCACATTGAACATTCAACAAACACCCATTTTAATTTAAGGTCAATTCTTTAAGCTGGATCAAAGTTGGTAAGTTTCCTTGTATACGACCAAGGTTGGTCAAACACAATAGCTTTGTAGTTTCTGGTCTTCGCACCATTCTTAGCTGCCAAGACGAGCCGGTAATAGGTCCCGTCTGAGAATCGGGACTCGCCGCTCACCACTTTGTCGAACACCAAATTAGAACTTGAATTCCTGTTGTACTCGTACACCGCGAACTGTCCTATCTTCTTCACGCTTTCGTCATTGACGTTTTTTATCGGCTGCCAGTCATCTAAAGCATCAAGACCACCACTATGTTTTCCTCCTCTGGCTGTTGCGTAGATTGGAAGGATGAGAAGGGTTAGAAGGTAAAAGCAATACTTCTGGTTCTGGGCCTTCATTGTAAGTTTGTAAACTGCTGTGCTGGTTTGGGTTAGAAAGAGCGTGAGAGAATGGTTTCAATGGTGGTTGGTATTTGTAGGGGATAACAGCTACCTATGGCTATAAATGGAAATCAGAAATTTTCATTAAGGGATTAGTTTACGAGCCTCGTCACACTCACGTTGTGCGTGCTGGCTTCTCTATTTTTGTAATCTGGTATTTGTTTCAACTTTCAACTCTAATTAATTTGGGGTTTATACATTATTATTATTATTATTTACATCTCTTCACATCCCTAGCAAAAATGGACCCAGGATTTCATGTTAGAGGGGGCCGAAGTATAAGGAAACAAAAAATTTTAAATAGGCATTCATATAGTACTAACAAATTATAAATACAAAAAATCATTATTTTTTATTCATATATTAAGATGCAATCACTTACCAATAAAGACGAGAAAACAATAATTTCTTTTAATACTAAGTTGGCTGGGATTTTTTTTTCTTGAAGTTAGAGCATTCACAATAGTAGTGCTAAAAAATTTAGCTTTTAATATTTCAAAAAGCTAATTTATTTATTTTACTACCACACTTTACAATATATCCAACACCAAATATTTTATTTTTTACACTTCATTTGAAATAATATAAAGAGTTTTAAGGCTTTGAATCTTTTAATTTTTCTGTTGTGAGAATAATTTCAAGGCCTTAGTTATGATAAAAAACAATCCAAATTGATATTTGTTCAATTATGTTGTAGGCAAAGATGGAGGTAGCTCTCACTCAGATTTGCAATTTTGGTCATGATAATGAAATGCATGAGTGGTAATGTGCTATTTTAACCAACTTGACACGGCATCAACTCCATCGGCAGGTATTTTCACCCAGGTAAACAGCTCGTGATTAGTCAAATGTGCGAGACAAACTTCTTGCAACCCATTTGAGGCTAACTTAAAGACCAAACAATGAGAAGAAAATCATTAAAAAAAAATTGACTCATAGTGCTGGTCTAGGCCTAACTAGGTTCTACTTAGCTTTATGACAGGAAATTCACAACAATTGTGTTTTGTTGGCAAGCTTTTACTGGTTCTTATTTGAACCCATAATTGACATCACTTTTTTACTTGCCACTAATAATCTGCCGCGTCAACGGGGTGTGAAATTTAGAGGTGAAAGTAATTTTCTTTTCTTTTTTTAAATAAAGTTTTTTTGTAAAACTTGTCTGAAACTATTTCTAGGATAATAATCAGAAGTTGTCCTGTCCTGCACAATTTGTTTTTCTTGCGCAAGCAAACACCAAAAGAAAATTGCAGAGTTTTCTCCATATTCTTGTGTGAACAATATGAGTGATTTATTTATAATACACTATAAACTTCGAACTTCAAAGTTGGACTATACATGCATAAAAAGAAGGGTTGCAATGAGGTTCAATGTGAACAAACAAAGAAACGTGCCAACTCATTAATTATATAAATGGAGTTGTAGAGTTTTGGTTCAACATTCTAATATATATTTTTAGAATGATTGTTCACTTTGGATTAACGACACAAATGGAGTTGTAGTGTTTTGGTTCAACATTCTAATATATATTTTTAGAATGATTGTTCACTATGGATTAACGACACTACTGGGGGTTTTCCAAAGGTGGCAGGACGAGCCAGCTGGATTACCACCAATTCACAGTGATCCGCGTCAAAAAGTTGCTGCATGAAATGCTCTGGTCCTACCATTATTGATCTATTTCGTACCAACTAATTCACAGGTCCAACAGGGAGTGAGATCCTGTATCTTCCCAACAGTGCTACAAGTGTCTTGATATCATATATATTAATAGACCAGGGACATAAACTGAGAAGGCTGAAACTTCAGAAAAGATGCATGGAGTCCTGTCTAGTATACTAGTGTACAACTAAGCTCATCCACGCCACACAGAGACCAACCACTCGTTCCCTGAAAAACTATATATGGCTCCTAAATCAAACCCTCGCCGGAGAGGAGTGGGGCCCAACTGGAACAATCACCGGCTGTCAAGGTTTAGACCCACACACTTCTTCAAGATAATACTCCCATCCACCATGCTTGACATGAAACTGGTAATGTATATGTACTACATTAATTACTATGTTGGTTTGTTTTCTTTTCGTTTGACTAGGTTGATCTGAATTCACTTGCTTCTTTTTGTTTCCCCGTTGTTTGTTGCCACATGATTCTTTTCTTGTGCTTTTGCATGCAACCACTGTGAAATTGAGTACCCCGGTTCTTGTTGGTCAATTTCCTCTGCTTTGTAACGTTAAACACACACTTGGAAATGAAATGCCTGCGGTTAGATAAGCTGATAATATGTTGTTGCTTCAAAATTTATTTAATTATTTATTTTTTTTCCCTCTGGCGATGGATTGATACAATTGCTCCTTCGTTGTTAAAAAAGAAGAATGGGAAGCATCGTTCTGATTTTAATTTTTAATTAGTAGAACAACTGATTATGTTATGCTAAATTTTCTACTATAGCTAACCAAAGTTGCCGAACTCTCAAAGCAAGCCAGAGTGGTGGTCAATGATTTCAAGATGTTGGAAAAATAATGAAACATGGGCTGGTTAAGAATTTATCTAAATCGCATGTTTTCCATACAACATGCGAAGTTTGTAAGAGAATATGGTATTTGGAAAAGAAAAAAGATAAATAAAAATACTACCATCACAAAAAGGCCCATAGTACAAAGGCCCCTTCAAAGTAAAGCCCACTTTTTATTTATTTATTTTTATATATTTTATTTTTCTTGGTTGCCATTGGACAAGTAAACCCAAGGTGAAGGTTAATTGCATGACTAACAAAACAGGGACTGCTGTGTCCTTTTTTCTAATTAGGGTTTCCAACTTTTGGCCCAAGGGCACACAACTCTTTCACAATTTGAGACCTGAGAGATTGAAAATTAAGGGCTTTTAAGGCACCCCGCGTGTGCACCCACCTGTCTACTAAATCTACCTCACCGACCAATCAAACTCCACGTCCTCTACTACCTTCCAACACTTCAAACCCACTCAATTCCCGCCACGTGTACCACAGCCAATCAGAGAGCTCGAACTCCCTCACCCGCGGGTGACCGAATCGGGAGCGTGTAAAAAGAGAGCCGTGGTGCTATTTGAATCACCACTTTTGGATCGACAAAACCCTCTCTCTTCCAAAACCCACAAACCCTTGGCGGCTGTGTGTGTGAGATACCACAGTGTGTGACCCGTTGTTCCCTCCTAATCTCTCTCTCTCTCTCTCTCTCTCTCTCTCTCACTTAGGGTTTCTCTCTCTAAAACCCTTTATTTGGGGATTTTGTAGATTTATTTAGGGTTTTTGAAACCTATTTTTTCTACGAGATCTATCCAGAAATATCGGTCATGGCCACCGTTGCTCCAGCTCCTTCTCCTCCCACCGCAGATCGTATCCTTTTTACGATTTTCTCATCTGGGTCTGTCTTGTTTTCTCGTTTTTTAGCGTTTTCTCCATCTGGGTCTGATTGTGTTTATGGGGTTTTTTTTTTTTTTTTGGTGCTGATCTGCGTTTGTGTGACTCAGGTTTGGTTTGGATCCATCTGGGTGTTTCGTTTTATGGGGTTTTTTATTGGTCTTTGTGGAAGATTATGTGTACGGATCGGGTTGAGATGTGTTTGTTTGGCTTGGATTTTGATGTCTAGGGTTTGTTTCTGCTGTGATTTGTTCATTTGTTGTGTGTTATATATGTTGGAGCTGTTCTTGATTTATTTGGGGGGTTTTTTCTTATAAGAATTAATGGGGTATTTGATTTTGCATGATTCTCTCGTTGAAATTATGATTGAATTGGCAATTTTGATGGGTTATTTGTATTGGTTGTTGTTTTTGTTAATGACATGCCTATTTGTTGAGTAATTTCGTTGGTTATCTGTAAGATCTGGATTGTTTGCAATTTAAAACTTGGGTGTTTGGTGGGTAATTCTACTTTGGATTGGTTTGAGGAGAGATTGGTTCATATTTTGGTGAAATTATATGATTTGAATATTTGCTATCTGTGAATTATAGGAGACTATAATTTAGAATCAGGCTTTTGAAACAATTGTGTTTGTCTGATTTGTTTATTTATGCTTTTGAAAGATGGATTATATAGAGGGTATATTGTGATCAATGTGTTTCTTCAGTTTACGAAAGTATGTATTTCCAAAAATATTTATGGTATTTGGAAAAAAGGCCTTAAGCAACAAGAAATAAGAACCGAGTCAGCCAAATTTGACACAATTTGGTCCATAATCAATTTATATGAATTCTATATTAATTCAATTCTTGTAGGCATTAGGCCCGTTTGGATATACACCATTGTTAGTTTCTTTAAATCCTTCTACTCTCTCCTCTTTTGTGTGTGTGTTAAAATATTTAGTATTCTAAAAAAAAAAAAAAAAAATCTTGTAGGCACTCCAAGCATCTGAATTAGAATCAAATTCAATTCGTTTAATCAGCCATTATTGCACTATTTGAACAACCAAACCCTTTCTTAGTACCTACTAATGATTATCTCCAAAGTGGAGCCCTTCTATCGTTCGCTCCCTTTCGTTTTCATTTTGCTTCTACTTTCTCTTATCTTTGAACTTTCCAACCTCACTAGTTACACAAAATGAAACATAGGATGGATGCATTATTATTTGATAGGTAACTCTTGGTTTCCAATGCATTATTATTCCTCGACTAATTTAAAGTTCCTCGCCTATTTTCCACTCTTTAGTCTTTACATGTATTACATGCTTCACATACCTTCTCAACTCTTGTTAGAACAAGATATATTTGGTTTGCAGTAGATTTCTGCATCATCCACATTATTCGGTTGTAAATTAGATTGCTGAAAGCAACAATAATTTCACTGCGACTGTAAATAATTTCACCATCTAGTTTTTGCATCACTAAGCTGTGGCTCCACAGCACTTTCTTTAAATTGATTATGTTTTGATGGAATAAGGATTATTGTTTCCTTCTTTTGATTGGCTGATAACTTAAAGATGCTTTGGAGGCAATAACAAAATAGATTAAGCATTAAATTTAAATAACGTAGCTATATTACAAACTTTTTCAACAAGATCTAGTAAATGGACAAGTTTTACCAAAAGGTCTTGGCATGATACATTGGAAATTTGGAACGGCCTAACTTGTAATCAAAATCCCAAAAAGAAAATAGGCACCTTGTTAAGATTCACGTCAAAGTCACCTACCACAAGTTTAGGCAAAATGTCCGAGCCTGAAGATTGGTTTACTTGTCATGCTTATTCAGCCACGCGAAATATTGAAACTTTCAGCACAACATCCATCCTGTTGATCAACTCAAAGACACATGCATCCCCTACCTTTATACCAATGTCTCTAACAAACGATTTCCATTCTATTAGGTGAAGTTGAACCATTTTTGTAATAAAACTGGCAGGGCCACCGTTTTCCACTCAAAGCCTGAAGCTTGACAGGTTTTTTCCCGCGAAGATACTTGTCAGCAAATTCGGTATTGACATACTACACAGGAAAGAAGAATTGCAAATAATCATATTTCAATGTAACTTCAAATACTTCAAGAGCTAATCTTGTACAATAAAGACTCACCACGTTAGATTTATTTAAATTATATGCCTTAATGACGCGGATGAAAGAAGGATTTTTTGACTTGAACATTCTGGCTGCTTGCAATGCCCTTTCTCCTCCTCCAGTTAACACGGATCCTCTTGTTGAATATATGGGAAATTTTTCTGTCACGATCAATTCTGTATCTACTTCATCTTTTACACGCAACTCTCGTGGAGTAGACATTTTAATTTCATTCAAATTGCCCTGCCTTTTCTTATCACCATTAGATGGATACTTAATCTCAGTAGCAGTCTTATCAAACACAAGAACATGGAATTTTGAGTTCCCTTCGTATTTGAAGACTAACAAGTGCCCATAATTGATAGAATGATGTTCTACAAAATCTCGCCAACCGCCACAAACCCAAATATTGTTGTTAGCCTTCTCCAACCTCACTTGCCAAATGTTACCATTAGGAACAGTGAGTGTAGCAACACTAGAAAGTTTATCCCCATATTCTCTTACAAACTTTTCAGGGAATCTCTGCAGGAATAGAATTTAGTTACATTTTTGTAATTCCAATGTAAAATTAAATCAAGAACAGGCTTTAGGCTTTAGGCTTTTATCCTATTTCTAAGCTTACCAAATGGCCTTATCTAAATCGCATGCGAATTTGCTGACAAGTATCTTCGTGGGAAAAAACTTGTCAAGCTTTAGGCTTTGAGTGGAAAACGGTGGCCCTGCCAGTTTTATTACGAAAATGGTTCAACTTCACCTAAGAGAATGGAAATCGTTTGTTAGAGACATTGGTATAAAGGTAGGGGATGCATGTGTCTTTGAGTTGATCAACAGGATGGATGTTGTGCTGAAAGTTTCAATATTTCGCGTGGCTGAATAAGCATGACAAGTAAACCAATCTTCAGGCTCGGACATTTTGCCTAAACTTGTGGTAGGTGACTTTGACGTGAATCTTAACGAGGTGCCTATTTTCTTTTTGGGATTTTGATTACAAGTTGGGCCGTTCCAAATTTCCAGTGTATCTTAATGCCAAGGCCTTTTGGTAAAGCTTGTCCATTTACTAGATCTTGTTGAAAAAGTTTGTAATATAGCTATGTTATTTAAATTTAATGCTTAATCTATTTTGTTATTGCCTCTAAAGCATCTTTAAGTTATCAGCCAATCAAAAGAAGGAAACGATAATCCTTATTCCATCAAAACATAATCAATTTAAAGAAAGTGCTGTGGAGCCACAGCTTAGTGATGCAAAAACTAGATGGTGAAATTATTTACAGTCGCAGTGAAATTATTGTTGCTTTCAGCAATCTAATTTACAACCGAATAATGTGGATGATGCAGAAATCTACTGCAAACCAAATATATCTTGTTCTAACAAGAGTTGAGAAGGTATGTGAAGCATGTAATACATGTAAAGACTAAAGAGTGGAAAATAGACGAGGAACTTTAAATTAGTCGAGGAATAATAATGCATTGGAAACCAAGAGTTACCTATCAAATAATAATGCATCCATCCTATGTTTCATTTTGTGTTTTGAAGGTTGTGGTAACTAGTGAGGTTGGAAAGTTCAAAGATAAGAGAAAGTAGAAGCAAAATGAAAACGAAAGGGAGCGAACGATAGAAGGGCTCCACTTTGGAGATAATCATCAGTAGGTACTAAGAAAGGGTTTGGTTGTTCAAATAGTGCAATAATGGCTGATTAAACGAATTGAATTTGATTCTAATTCAGATGCTTGGAGTGCCTACAAGATTTTTTTTTTTTTTTAGAATACTAAATATTTTAATACACACACATAAGAGGAGAGGGTAGAAGGATTTAAAGAAACTAACAATGGTGTATATCCAAACGGGCCTAATGCCTACAAGAATTGAATTAATATAGAATTCATATAAATTGATTATGGACCAAATTGTGTCAAATTTGGCTGACTCGGTTCTTATTTCTTGTTGCTTAAGGCCTTTTTTCCAAATACCATAAGTATTTTTATTTATCTTTTTTCTATTCACAAATTATACATCAAATTTGTAAAAGGCAAATAGAAGTTCAAGAAAAATATAATTCTTATATAGGAGTGATATAGTAACCGGAGAAAAGTAGATCTTACTCTATGCTGGTGAAATAAACTTCTTAATTTTTTTTTTTCTCTTAATTGAATGATTTCAATAAAATTTTATCATAAATTTCTTATTTGACAACTGATTATAAAAATATGCTCATTTTTTTTTTTTTAGTAATTGGACCCTTCGTACAAGGTTTTTTTTTTTTTTTTTTTTTTTTTTTTTTTTTTTTCACTCTGCATATAAAAGAAAAAAAAAATCAGATAACCGTGTTAGAAGTCAAAATGTTTAGACTCTAAAAAAAAAAGTCAAAGATTTTATTATTATTATTTTTTTGAGAATAAGTCTTTGATCGGTCATGTTGAGTTCTTAAATTGTGTCAATAAGATATCAAAAAAGAAAATTGTGTCAGTAAAATATTAACAATAAAAAGTCAATAAAAACAAATATTATTATTATTATTTCTAAATAATAAAAGCAAAGATTTAGTAGGACTATTTTATTCCCTTTTTCAACTCTTTAATTCATAATAATTGCCCAACAACTTCCCTGCTGAGCTGACATATAACATATATCCATTTTCATTTTATATATATACTAGTATATAATCCATGCTACCGCACAGGAATAGATATAATTGAATAAAACAATTAAAAAAAATTACATTTTATTATTTAAATGATACTATTTTTTTTTTTTAATCACGAGTTTATTGGTCAATAATTTTTAAAATTCTTGTCTCTTGTTAATGCATGCACAAAAATTAAAAATTTTAGATAAGATACATGATACAAAATTAACTATCCAATTTATAATTTATATTATATTTTCTCTTAGCTTTGATTTTATATATATATATATATATATATATATGTATATGTATATGTATATGTATATGTATATATATGTAATTCCTTAGGCACAAAAATTAAGAAAGGATTTTAGAGTGATTGGGATTGATATGTTAAAAAAAAAAAATACAAAACAACGTGAAGATTCAAGTTTTTATATTCAATGAGATGTAACTACAATTTTTTGATAATCACAAGAATACATTTGATTACACTTTGAATTTTTCACAATCAACAATCCTTCCTTTTGGCAAAACTTTTTTTACTACAATGAGAGTAAAAAAATACAATAAAAGAGACTTAAAGAGGCCTATTCACCAACTTAAAAAATTTCAAGGTCGATTGAGCATCTTTTGCAAATAACTACAAATTCTTCATAACCGTAAGGATAAGGTTCATCTCGTCTCCAATGTCCCATTCCCACTTTGTGGCATGCTTGAAATTTTGGAATTTAAAGTTAGGGCTAAAACTGAAACAGTGGGTGGATGAAATTTTTTAAGGGCAAAATAGTCTTTTTGTTATTTGGTGAGGTGTCAAGTAAATGAGTCATTGGATTAAATGGATGGCTGGGATTTTAGGTATTGCACACCATGCAATACCCTAGGTATTGCACAGGATACGGATCCCTGGCTCTACTGCTGCTGTTGTTGCTACCAACTGCAAGTCTGACAATTCTCTACCATGAGTTGGAGTGACTCTTAGAAGATCGACACGTGGAAGAATTTGAAGACGTCCTCATCATTTGAATCGTCGTCTCATGTCCCGACATATAAACACTCTTTGCGGGATTTGTATTCTTTTTGCTTTCCCTATATTGCCCTTCAGTGCCCTTCCAAATCACACTACCAACAAGGAACAACAAACAAAATAAAAAACATTAAATCAATCACATGATACTTTGTACCAAGATGTTTCCATGTCTTTTTATGCATAAAAGTTACATGAATGAATTTGATATGATGTTTTATAAATATACCCAACAATTGCACTTGGGATTCCTCCCTCTCTCTCTCTCTCTCTCTCTCTCTCTCTCTCTCTCTCATTATCTACAAGACTAATTAATGTTTCTAATCAATCATGTTTACTTTTGTAGTTTATTTATTTGTAAATAATGGAAATAAGGATAAATTAAGAACAATGAACTCACAAAATTTAATGTCCCAAAAATTATCATAATTAATTTTTTCCTTTTTGATTAAATACTAATATATTGACAATTAAATGATAGTAAATGATCATGAAGTTTTGACAAGCTATCTCATTTTCATAAAACTAGATTTCAAGTAATAAAAGGACAAAGCTCTCCTCCAAACTAGTTTGTATAAATCTTCTCCAACTTATTATGTGGGGTATCATAAAATCATAAACATGTATTATATTGCATGATTGCTTAAAAACACACGTGTCGCTTTTTTTGAGATAAAAGATGGAGATGTTATTGAGATAATTGTATACAAGTAAGTCAAGACCTTGGGATCATTTAGGGGAGAGACAAATAAATAAAGTGCAACAGTTGCAAGTCTAACACATAAAGTGCAAAATAAGTTCCAGTGCAGAGGCCAAAAGTCTGTAGTTTCAAAAGTCGTAGTTTCAAATTCCTCAAGAGTTCCTTTGTGCAGCCATAAGGTTCTTGTATTTATGCAAGAATCCAATAGCCCCATCTAGAATGGATTTGGGGTGGGCTTGAAATCTCTCAAATTAAACCTTATTACATGCATTCCAAATCTCCCAGGATACCATTGCCCACTTCTCTAGTTCAAGTGTAAGGGTGGCAAAGTAAGCCCAAACCCATTTGCCCACCCAAACCCACTCACTCTAATTGAACCTAAACTCACCCAATTATTAGTTGGGTTAAATAGGCATCAGCCCAATTAGACCCAATGATTATTGGGTTTTAACTAAAAACCCATTGAGACCCATTTAACCCAAAAACAATATAGCCAAAATCAAACCAACCCTTCCCATCAAAAAAAAAAAAAAACCCACTCAGACGTTTCAGTGTTTTCATTTTCCTTCATTTTCTCTGCCTCCAAACACTTCTCTCTCTCCTCTCGCTTGCTCTCTCTCTTTCTCTATTTAGCTCTCATAGAGAACAATGAGGCACAACAAACACATTTCGCTATAGCAATCCGATCTACATTTAGCTATAGCAATCCGATCTACATTTATCAAATCAAAAGCACGAAAATTCAAACCTGCAAGTTTCACAGCTCTTCGCCTTTTGTAATGGGGAAAATCTCGACCGAATTAAAAGCGGCGGAGATGAAGAAGCAAACTTTGCGGAAAACGCTGGAGCAAATCCACAGCTCTTCGTCTTCGTTTCTTTTGTTCTCGCTTCAATGGAAGGATCTGGAAAACCACTTCGATACAGCGAGTCATTTTCTCTAGGAACAGGTGCAAGGGCTCGAGTCCAAAGAGAAGCTGTTCGAAGAGCTTGAGCTGAGAGAGAAGCGGGTTGACAAGTTGTCGTGAGGTTTCGAGGCGAAAGAGGAACGATTGAGAGAGTGTTTGAAGGGATTTAAGTTGATAGAGGTGAACTTGGAAGAGAGAGTTAGAGAGGTTGAATCGAGAGAGGAGAGGATTGAGGAGTGTTTGGCTGCCAAGAAAGTGAGTGAAAATAGAAAAGAAAAAAAAATATTTTTTTATTTGGATTTTTAATATAATTGCTGATGTGGATGCGCTTATGTAGAATTTTTTAATCCCAAGAATGGAGACCAGAGAGAGTGGAAAAGGAATTCAAGAAATTGTTGGGGTTTTCACTCGGTTAGATCAAAGTATTGGAAAAAGTTAAAGGGAGTTTTAATCTAGGTGCAAAATAACTTAAGTTTTTAATAAAAGCTGACACACACCTGACACATATTCAACTTTTTTCTGCTCTCATCAAACATGAGTATTTTATTGTAATTTTATACCACATTAACGGGTGCTGTGTAGCACTTGTTAACAAGACCCTTCTTTAAGTACAAGAACCAACCAAGTTAGGTAAATATAAATGAATGTCAACTCATCCATTTATTCACCCAAAAAATAAAAGTCATCTCATCCAGCCAATGGGGTTCATCTGCAATCCTACATCACCAATGAATGAGTGCCATCTCACCTTCTCATCTTATTTACGTGCATAAGGCAACATAATCTCTTATAATTTTAATTGCAAGTTGTAAGCGGTAAATATGTGGTAGGAGATTTAGGTAAGTTTCTAATTTTATCACTCACAATTCTTCATGTTACAAATTGTGGCCAAAATCTTTAAAAATTATGTGATTTTAGCATTGTTAATCTTTTTTAGAGTTATTTCTTATAAGTAGTAATACATAAAATATCATAATTTTTATGCTAACCATTCTATGAGAGAAAAAAAAAAATCTAAACAGCAGATTATAGTTAGCTGTCTGTCACTTTCACGTTAATTTACTCTTTTCTTTGCCAACTCACGCATTTTGATGTAAATGTTGCAGCACAAAGTTGTGTTATTAAAATGTTTGATTTCTTACTTCTTATTCTATATAATAAGCTGTCATTCTCTCCTATTGCACCAAAGAGACCTTTTAAGTTCTCTAAATTCTTTCACTCCTCCTTTCTCTCTGGTTCTCATCATCCAAAACAAAGCCCGGAAAAAGGTTATTTCAAGATAAATTCTGTCTGGCTTTGTGAGCTATTATCACATTTGGTCCCTTTGGGACAAAGGGACTTCTAATGTGTTGTTATTAGCTTTGTTGATACATATGTTTCTTTGTTAAGCACGGTAATTTTAAACCATTTTGAAACTACTTGCTTCTATTACATTTGTTCTCCTAATAACTGAGAGTATTTTTATTATTATTGAGTTTAATTATTAACATAGCAAATTTATTTATCCTATTGACATCGTTGAACAAATTTTGCTCAATATCAATATCTGAAACAGTTCTGTTTGTAGGCCCTACTTGGTGATGGTTTTATGTCTTGCATATTTACCACAGCTGCAACTGTGTGTCGTAATTTAGTTATACAGTATCCACCTTGCTTTCTTTGAGATTCGTACACTTGAAAGCTTTTATAGGGCACATATTAATCCATTTATTTTTGAAAAAAAATTTTCGAAAATTAAAAAAGTTGTCAAAACTTTTTCAATTTCCGAAAAAAATTTTTCCAAAATGATAAATTATTGTGTGCCCTAAAGGCACACATTAGTAAAATCCTTTATATATATATATATATATATATATATGAGAGAGAAATATGTACATGCTTTCTTAATATAATTTTTTTTTTTAAAGAAAAGAAAAAAAAATTAATTTGTATGGTATAGAAGATAGGCAGATAGGGCCATAGGGGTAGAACTACTTTTTTTGTGAGATGGATGGTGAGTCCCAGGCCTTCTGGCTTGCCCACCAAGCTAGTTCTTTCCATTTTAGGAAGGTTCTTCTGTCACGATACTTTTTTTTTTTTCTTTTTTAATTTTAGAGAAAGTGTAAAAGAAAAGAAGACAAGAACTACACATCTAATCAGACTCTCTCCACTCCCAAGTCCCTATCTTTCGGTAACAAATATCTCCAACCAAAGCCAATATTCAATAATTCCCCTAATAACTTTTGGGGTCCCACGATTATGAGCTTTCCACGTTTTTCTTTCACTAGGAACCAAAGACAAAGAGGTCGGTTGTCCTTGTCTTTGGTTTAACTTACCTGCCCTTCTCTTCACTGGTCCCCCTCATCCTCTCCATCCTTGCTTCCTTCCTTGCATCTTCTCCTCACAACTACTAGAATTCATGTTTAAACTTTAAATAAAATAAATATATAGCTTTATTATTTTTTTTATATCCAATACTTTCTATACTCTTCAACATCATTTATAAAATATGGACACCTAATATGAAAGTATGCACATTATATGAAACATTGTACATCAAAGATTTAAAAAACAATAATATCTTATCAATTGATTTTTTTTTTTTTTTGAGAAAAAATTTAGTTATGTTTTCCTTCTTTTTTTCGCCTCAAAGAATTCCCAAAAATAGTGAGCTAAAAGAATTCCCTCCTAAACTGTTTTACTAAAACAATTTTTTTATGAGTGTGTTGAATAATCATTGCCAATCAATTTTCCTTGCTTATAAATGATATTTTAATAAAACCTAAATACAAAATATTTTAATTAACAATTTTATTATATCAAAAACAAGAATGGTTTTTAAACCTCTCTATATATATAATATTGAAATTATATAAATAATATTTAATTGATATTTAAATATTAAAAAAAAATCCACTAAAAAGGAATCTTAAGCCTCAAAATGTATTGAATGGTGCAAAGTAAAGCAATAAAGTAGAGAAGCTACCTGGGACTAGAGATTGTTATCCTAGATGTTAAGATATATGGCTTATAACTTGACTTCTAAAGGGATAAGAACTTGAGATCTTGTTTTAGCATGTTCACATATATGTGAGTACGTGACTTCAGAAGGGCTACGTTTCTGAGTCCAGATGAAAAAAGATTTTAAGAATCATCAACATAGGTAATAAAATCTTCTTTTAGTAGAAAATGAGAATGATAATCTGTAATTAATTAAATTCATCTTAAAATATAAATAAGTTTTAACTATAAAACATTGATGATAATATGCACTAAGGGTCCGTTTGGATACAGCTGAAACTGAAAACTGAAAACTGAAAAATACTGTAGCAAAATAATTTTTTAATGTGTAAAAAGCACTGTTCACACCTAAAATTACTGTTCGTTGGCCTAAAATTACTGTTCATGGCCAATAAACAGTGCACAATGTGCGTCCGGGGAGATTAAAAAAAAAAAAAAAAAAGCTTAAAACGCAGACATGGGTAGAATAATTTCTACCCAAATGTACACTAATTAGGATCTGTTTGGATACAGCTGAAAATTGAAAATACTGTAGCAAAATAATTTTTAAATGTATAAATAGTGCTGTGAGTCTCATTTTTAATAAAAAAGTGGCTAAAACAGTGCATGAACAGTGCGCTACTGTACGTGAATAGTAACCGCATAGTGGTAAACAGTACCCTTGTCCCTTGTTGAAACTTGTGCGCAAGAAGAAAAAAAGCTGGAACGCACGGAACCAAACGTAAACGCAAACCTCTCAATCCAAACCAAGCCATTGAGTGCTACAATCTCTTGCCTGAAAATTTCAACTTATCTAGTTATATACAACTTAAAACTTTTACTTTTTCTAAATAGAACTATATTTTGGCTTAAACTTGCTTTTCTAATCCAATAATTCAATGCAAATAAATTCTCACAAACGAGCTCCGGACAAAAGGACACAATGGCATGACATCATGAGAATTGTCAAGAAGGGGCCTGTTGAAGTTGGTAGAAATTGTCTCGTCACTAAATTGTTTTCAATATTAGCTCTATTTGGAATCTTTCAAGCTAATTGTCCATTGTCACTAAATTGTTTTCAATGGCTCTGTTTTGGAATATTTCAAGCTAATTGCATCATGGTTGCAGTCCAGAGAGGCTTGAATTGGTGAGACATTTAATCGGCCACGATATTGATATGAAACAAGAAAAGCAATATCAAAAGAATTTATAACTCTTTCCCAAAGTTACATGAATAGCGGAATAGATGAGAATTTATAACTCTTTCAAGCAATATCAAAACACCCTCAAATCCATAATCTTTGTAGAATTAACACCAAATTCTACTAACATGAGTAATTCTTAGGTATTCTCAGAGCACGGTAAATGGTGTTCTATCCTCTCAAATTTATGGTGAGGATTATTCATTAAATGCATTGTGGGGTCGACTATGAATGTGAAAAGAAGAAGCATTATTTCACTAATACTACGAGAATACTTAAGTATTTTCTAACCAACACACTTATGTATTGATTACACAACTTTGATCTTATATCTAAGAGGTAAAATCTTTGCTAATACATTTTCCCAATTTGGCTTAACCAAATGTCTAGAAAATGCCTTGTATGTCACACAATTGACCACTTCATTTGAGATATAGATATTGCAATCTATTCTGAGCAAGCCAACAAAATGTCCTATGTGCTAAATCAGCTTAGGCGGCAAATCAAAACTATGGACTGAACTTCACCAGGACTGGGAATTTTCCATATGAAAATGAGATGCAATTGGCAATAAACTCAAAAGAGTCAAAACACGTAATATGCAGAATAATGTATAACTAAATTGACATGGATTTCAAGGATTTCACACCTAACCACGCGGTTCTAGTCCCCACAAACTTGTTTTAATATGAACTGGGCCTTATATTAATTAATTATAAAAACCACATTGTCAATGTTAACCTTTTTCGGAAGTGTGATTTGTACGTAGACCCCAGTGCATTATGAGTAGGATCTGTTAGGCCATCAACTTGACAACCATGCAGTGGGGTGAGATAAATAAGATTTTCAATAAAAGAAAAAGAAGAAGAAGCAGATAATTAGGTCCTGACAATGATAGAAACCATTAGTGACCCTAAAGAAAAATACATTACTAAGACGTATTGGTTTAAATAAACCATTAATGATCACTTATTCAAAACTAACAAATAGTCAAATACATAGGATTTCATGCTAACAAATAGTCAAATACATAGGATCTCCAATGTCTCACCATTCAGCATTCACCAATCAAGGGTCTGGATTCTCTTCCATCTTTCTTAGTCCATATAACTTATTTGCTAAGTCCTTCATACTAGGCCTCTCATCCCCTCTTAGGTTTAAGCACATCGTTGCAAGGTTTGCAAATTTCTTGAGCTGCTCCAAGTTTCTCCCATCCACTATATTGTTTTCAACAATTTCAAACAATTTACCCTCTTTCAATGTGCTAAGAAAATGCATTGCTAGACTCATTTGTTCTTCGGGCTTATTAAATGAAACTAATTGAGAGACCACACTTCTTGGGCGTAAAGTAGAATTGGCGTGAAGTGGAATTGGCGTGAAGATTAAAAGTGTTTCCAAGTGCTTTTAATCTTTGTTTTGAATTTCTCCACACCAAGGTACGCTATCTTGTTCTTAAATTCTGAAATTTGCATAGTGCATGTTATCAATCATGAATGAAATAGATCCATATTTGTTACTTCCGCTGTGTGTTTTGTATGAGATACAAAACCAGTTTTTCCAACCATCAAGGAGTGGTACGATAGTTCACTAGTTTACTCGTTGGGTCATTGGTTCAACCATGAGATTAATAATTGATATATTTTAAAAATATATGTCAATAAATTAAAGAATAGTTTTTTTAAAAGAAAAAAAAAATGATTTCCAATTTAAATATAATTGTGCAAGTATACTAGTAGTAGAATCTTATACTATATAATAGAAGTTGGGTAGAGAAATCATGGTTGTGCCAAATAGCCACAACAAATTGCACTTTTTTAAATAAGAAAAAACAACTTATTTATTCTAATCAACTATTGTTAGTGTTTTTTTTTTTAATTTTTATTTTTTTAACAAAACATGCAACCTACATTCATATCATTATATTGCTATTTTGTTTTTGGGTTTTACATATTCTTTTTTTTTTTTTTTTTTTTTTTTTTTTTTAAGAAGGGTTTTACATATTCAATGGCTTAATTATTTTTATCAATATATATATATATATATATAGTTTTAGTTCTATCCTATTTGATTTTAGGTTTTGTTAATATGTTATTAACATTTTTTTTGTGGCTCTTTTTTTCTTATCCAATCTACATTCTAGAATTTGAAATGAAATAGCCACATTTGCATCAACTAAAAATCGATTTTGCCTCTAAAGTGCAAAACCCACCTAAGCTAAAATATCTTTCAATATAATATTCCCACTTGCAATTATATAGGAAAAATTGCTACCTAACTTAGTTCTTTTTTTTAACTAAATTTAAATTTGGAATATGTACTCTCACCCATGGTTTAAAAAATCGGATCAGAACAATTGGTTTAACTGAGAACTAGACCCCTGATTTAGTTTAGTAAAAATTGGAAAACCAACGGTTCAACTAGTAAAACTAGGAATCATACCATTTTTTTGGTTCTTTGATCATTTTGGTTTTTAAAACCATGCTCTTAACCCAAACTTATCTATTCCTATTCTTAAAT
The DNA here is from genome assembly GCA_032878915.1 of Castanopsis chinensis. Taxonomy (NCBI): domain Eukaryota; kingdom Viridiplantae; phylum Streptophyta; class Magnoliopsida; order Fagales; family Fagaceae; genus Castanopsis; species Castanopsis chinensis. Next base: position 1,059,566 of record JAVQMG010000080.1, on the reverse strand, counting down.
AAGTGCATTGAATGGATTGAGTGGACTGAATAGACTGAATTGGACCGAAATGGACTAAATTAGACGAAAATGAATCAAAGTGGACCAAGTTGGAACAAAGGGAATCAAATGAACCGAAATAGACCCAATGAACCAATGTTTACCAAATTGGACTAAATTGGATGGAATGGACTGAATTAAACTAAAATGGACCAAACATACTGAAATGGACCAAAATAGACTGACATGAACCGAATTGGGCCAAAACTATGCAACGCACACAACTAGTTCTAGTTTATAGAATAATATTCAAAAAAGTTACAGGATTTATTTATATTTATATATAAATTGATAAAAAAATAGGATACCTAAATTGATCTTTTGAGGTATTACTTCAAATTTAAAAGCAAAAAATCTAAAAGCCCATATATAAAAATGCAAAATTGACCCTTTTTAGGTATAGAAAATCAAACACGGTTTTTAGAAAAAATATGGTTATTTTATCAAAAAAACTTACTATTAAAAAACTAGATAGTTCAAATAAAATCTTACCATTCATTATTTTCCTAAATAAATGGTTGATTTTTCATAATTTGATTTGTTTTCTTGCAAATATGATATTCTTTTTAGAGTAATTATGATAAGAATAAAAATACATTCATTATATTAAGAATTATATATATACACACACGGGGATACCGATACCTACTACCTAGTACAACTCTCTGGTTTGGGTTTTGGAATTCAACTCAACCACGGACAATAAGATTTCTAAACCACCGGCCAAACCAATCTAACTACGGAATCCTTAACCCATTCGGACAAGGACACAAATATTACTATATATATATACACATCCCATATAATCCAATCCACCACATTATTCCATTCTCAGTCTTTCTCATTCTGACTCTCTGTCTCTCGCATTCTGATTTTCTCTGTTTCACATTCTCAGTTTGCTTCTCTTATTTCTTCTGTCATTGCCATTCTTTTTGTTTCACTAGGATTTATTTCACAATAATTAACTAATGGCTTGTTTTGAACCTTTGGATTACAATGTGAGGTTTGAATCGTACAAGAGATTTGAGCCGAACATCAAGAGATTTGAACTGCACAAATCTAAAGAAGAGCCATCACCGATACGCATGGGATATTTGGAAATCCGTCTACGGCCAAGGTATCAACTCAAAGTTCTTCAAACCAGTACCAACGACAGCAAAGATGAGAAGCTGTTTACGCTTGAAGACATTGTCTATCCGGAATTAGTTAAAGTACTCGATTTTCCTCGTTATGTCTTGGCTTCACCAAAGTATATGAAACTAGACATCGTGGACACGCTTGAGAGTTTGAAGCTTGACTCTTATCTTTGTGACTCACTCAGTCCAATGATGGAATCCTTCGTCATGGCTGCTTCTGCGTCTTTCGGAGCCGAGAACTTTGTGGTGATAGCCCATGTTGAAGTCTTGAACATTGAAGTGATTGGTGAAGAAACCGCTGCTCAGTTGTATTTGGATTCGGAATCAGAAGCTGATGAAAAGACCAGCGCGAAACGAAGAAGAAGAAGAAACAGAGAAGAAGAAGATGAAATGGAAGAAAAGACCAGTGTGAAACGTAGAAGAAGAAGAAGATGAAAGGGAGAAAAGAAAAAGAAGAACGGCAGCCCGTTTCGGCCGATACAGCCCGATTTGGCCCGAATCGAAGAAAAAAAGAAGAAGTTTAGGCCTTTGTTTTAGTCGGTTGTTCAGATGGGGTGGTTATGTTGTTTTCCTATTCTGATTTGGAAAGAGTTGTATGGTCAAACTTAAATAGTTTAGGTTTGGATTCATAGGTTGTGCAACTTTAAGTTGGCGGTTCTTTTTTCTTAGTTTTCTTTGTGACTTTCTCTTTGAATCATTCATATGAAATATATGTAATTTACGCATTAAATGAGATTAGAGAGTTTATACACCAGAATTTCATTGATTAGTCATATAATAATTAATGGCATCTAGTTGATATGAGATTTTTATTAATTAGTTAAGCTCTCATTAATCTTTCTTGTAGTTTATTTTTTTTAATAGTCACCACTATGTGGGTCGACTCTAACTCAATACCTTTATTAAAGCTTATCAAACTTTATCAAAGGGGAAAAAAATTCAAATTTTAGTTTCAACCAAACAAATAGATTTTTTTAAATATAAAATTCAGAAATAAGACCAAAAAAATATATATATATTTTTAAATATAAAATTCAGAACTAACAAGTAACTGCATCATAACTAAACGGGTCAAACGAATTTTGTGGGTTAGACACGAACACAACATGAACTTGCCATGACTCATAACCTGGTAATTTGATGTTGTGTCATGTTGTGTTCGTGGATTATGTCGGAATTTACTGCCCCTAGATATATGTGGCTACCAGTAACATTATCAGCTTAGTTTTAACTAGATGCTTCAGCAGGCATTTCTTATGGTACTTGGGATGCCTCTAATCTTTGGTAAATTGAGTGCTTTGGATTGTTCTATTTAATTGAAAACATTACTTCAAGGATTACTGACGTGCTGCAAAGAAGCTTTCATTTGAATGAAGAACTCAATTCATTCATTCTGTTTTTATACAGTATTTAGGTACATTGGGCCAACGTCTTCATTTTGCCTAAAAAGGTCATTAAAATATATCACAGAATTATGTGCAGAAGTGAAATTGTAAGTCAGGTCTGAGGGCTAAAGTGACTTGGAAGTTTGTTTGTTATGCAGACAGTAGTCTAGATTTATAGTGGTCAGATTGAGGCTATGGAGAGCCTTATGAAAGCCAGAAGATGGCAGATCAAAGCTTGAGTGGAAGCCAAAGGCAACTTCATCAATTCAGTTTGGAATAGAGATTTAAGCTGTAGACGTGGTAGTCCTCTTTCTTTGCTTAATAAAAATCTTTGAAAATGTAATGAGGCATGAGCTGTTATATAGTTAGAGTTCAGCCTCTGTTGTGCTGTTGTGCTTGTCACTTTGTTGTTCTTCTGAGTTCGCAGTTTACTGGCAGCATCTGCATGTTTATACCTGACTACCTGTTTCTTAGTTTAAGCAGAACAGATACATAAATGTGAAGAGTTATATTTCCATTTTCAGTCGGAAGGGTTTAAGGAAAAAGCAATTTCTTAACACCTCTCCTCTCCTTGTCCTGCCACATAGTCATCTCTTAAATATTTGAATCAATGACTCATTTGTCTTCTTGTCAACCAAAATTATCTTCTATTGTCAATGAACTTCTAGATTCAGAAAAGCTCCTCTCATTGGATCAGAAAAAATGTGGAAGTGTTAAATTTCGTCTCCTTACAAGTGACAATATTTATACATGCTAGTTTTAGTCGACACATTGCCTAATCTCAGTCTTCTTGGGCAGTCTATATTGCCATTCTGCACCAATGTAAGACTCGAAAGTATAATACGCTTAATATATCATTGTTTAAGCTGAGCATGAGCCCAAACATCAACCCACATCTGGAGATGCAAATGCAGAAGTCATATTGAACATGTATAAACTATCAATGGCTTATTTGGTTTACCTAAACATGAAAGGGTCCATTTGAATTTCATGTGTCATTATCATAAAAAATTATGAAAGATGTCATTTTTTTCAAATCTAAGAAATTATTCATGTACCACGATGAGAACTTCCTACTTAAATAGATTACTTTCCAAATAATGAATTTGTTCAGTAGATTCTATAAAAACAATTGATGGAACAGTTAAACTGGTGCGAACACAAGATATAAGCTTCCAATTATACGCATGTATGGGAGGAAGAGCAAAAAGAAGACGGCCCAACCAGTGGCTTTATGGATGGGGCCTGTTAGTTATCGGGCTTGAGATTGAGCAAGCCCGAGCATTTAATAATTAGGGTTTCTTGTGCTTTATGTTGTTAGCTATTTAAACACTTTTTCTGATTATTGTAAGACAGCTTTTGAGAATTATAAACAAAACGTGTGTTTTCTTTTACACTGGTGCCAACTCCAGTTTGCTTGGTGCTGACTCCAAGCAACCCTTAGGTGCTGACTCCTAGGGTTTTTCTTATTATTTTTTGTTTATTGTGGTTGTTCTACGTCAGTTTTGGTATCAGAGCAGACTTCAGATCCATACAACACAACCGTAGACGACCATGATTGTACCTTTCAAGTTTTTGCCCCATGAGATTATGAACAAGCCCAAGCCAGCCCCTGCAATCCGTTTCTTCCCCCAAGTCCCACATGAGTTTCTCACCCTCAAGCCAACAGAGAAGCCAACGGCACCAACCAAGCCGGTGACCGCCGTTCGTGCATGCCTCTGATCACAGAACTCACAGCCTACACAGCCCCAAAAAAAAAAAAAAAAAAAAAAAGAAAGGAGAAGAAGCAGAGGCCCACGAAAGACCCAGCCACCACACCCACTGCTGCGAATCCCAACAACCCATCCATCAATCTTGGCCTCCGTTAAAGCACCACACCAGCCGCCAGAACCCACAAATCAATACCCAGCCGCCAACACCCACCGTTGCGATTACCAACACCCATCAGCCACCAGTCGCCGCAAAACCCAGTCGCCAAAACCCACCGCCGCGACTCCTAACAACCATCAGCCACCAGCCACCAGCCATCGTGAAGCCCAACGCCTCACCATCGACCACCGCTGATGTCAAGGCCGAGACAAGCAGCCGCCAACTCCGACGGCAACTCTAGCCGCTGCCTCCGCCAGTGACTCCAGCCGATGACTCCATTGTCTCTCTTCTCTTTATTTCCTTTTGCTTCTAGTTTCTAGTTTCCGAAATTTTTTTAGTGCCTATAGTTCGTATTGTGTTGTCTTTCCTTTTCAAGTCCATTGCAGTTTATTTCTTTATATTTTCCCAAAAAAAAAAAAAAAAGGAAAAAAGAAAAAGAAAGAATATTGTTGCTGTAATAGCCCATTGCTTGTATTGGGCCTAAATTCCTATGTGAAAGTATTGTTCATCCACAGGTCTTTTTGTCCAGCTAGACCCACTCAATTGAGGAGCCCGATCGTGATTGTCTAGTACAATAAGCTGGCCACTAACTAGGGTACAATTCTTACTCTATTATTTTTGGTGGATTCAATTTTGTCTCATTAAAAAATATTATCTTTATATTTTTTATGTGCATATCCCACCATACCCCATTGGCCTATCCATTTTGTGCTCGAATTAGCTGTTTTATTATTTGTGTTTTCTTTTAGTACCCACTCTAAAATTCCAAAAAAATAATAAATAAAAAAAAAGACATCACCCAAATTCTTTGAAATATCTAATTCTCATTATTAATTAGGGAGCTTAGTGGAATTTGATTGTTATTTGGGCTATCTTTCAATATTGTGAACGCTGTCACTATTTGACTGCAATTTATTCCTTTTGATTCATTAATCTAGTCTCTACATGCACTCTTGCTTGACCTTCAATTTTACATTGAGAATTGATTACTTGAATATTTTGGAATCTCAACTGCATTCATAAATATAGTGTTGCATGTGTCTACGTAGTGGTCGCATCATGTCAAACCCTGAAATTCAATCTACTTCCGAGTCTAGTCCCTCTTTAGATCAAACTATAGGAGACCTAGCAAAAAGTGTCTGTGATTTACTAGTTAGGGTAGATCGAATTGAAGCATCCCAAAGAGAGACCATTAACCAGGAAGGAGATAACATGCTCAGGCAGAATAATCATGGTTACTTTAATAGGGCCCCGAACCTTGAACATGATCACTATAATCACTATGACCCTAGGGACTATGATGATAGGATGTCTAAGGAAAAGATAGAAGCGCCCACCTTTGATGGCTGCCTAGACCTATGGGTTTTCACTGATTGGTTACGTCAAATGGAGAAATTCTTTGACTATTACCATTAAGCTGATAATAGGAAAGTGAGGTATGCTAGGATGAAGTTAATTGGGAGAGCCGACCTTTTTTGGGAGGACCTTGAGGAAACCCTTAGGCGTAGACGTGAGCCCCCCATTATTGATTGGATTGAGATGAAGGAGGCACTCTCGAGGAATTACCTTCCTCCAACGTATAGGAGTTCCCTCCTTGAGGAATGGGATCGCCTAAAACAGGGCACTGCTCCTATGACTAAATACATAGAGAAGTTCAAGGAGTTCAAGAGGCGAATCCGAATAGTTGAGGAAGAGGTTGTCACACTCAATAGGTTCAAGAAAGGTTTAAATGCTAACCTACTAGACGAGATTATCACCCGACGAGTCACTACCTTAGGAGAAGCCTATGACCTTGCTAGGAATTGTGAGTTAGCATCCAAATCTATCTTTTGGCGACGTTCTGAGCTTCGGAGTGTACCTACCAACCCTCAACCTTTTGGTAGCAAATCTAGACTTGCCTTACCCCCTAAGGCCAACCCCAATAGCATTCCAATAGAAAAAGAGGATAAGGAAAAAGGTTTAATCAATGAGCCCTCAAGATTAGGCTCTCGCCTCCAATGCTTCAAATGCAATGGGGTTGGGCATATTGCAGCTAGATGTCCCTCTAAGACCCTTGTCATTCAAGAGGGTGATGAAAGGGTAGAAAATGTTGAGGAGCTAGTGTATGATCCAAATGTTGAAGAAGTCCAAGATATTGAGGCTGGATGGGAAGATGAACCTAACTACCTCGCGTACATTAGAACCCCTTCTCCCCAGGTTGATGATTCCAATGTTGTTTTTGGTGTCCCTAGAGTGAATGTGGTAAGGTGTGCTTTGACAGAACAAAGAGACACTGATGATTGGCGAAGGAGTGCCATTTTCCAGACTTACACTAAGTGTGGAGACAAAACTTGCAAGGTTATTATAGATAGTGGGAGTTGCATTAATGCAGTGACCTCTAATGTTGTTTCCCGCCTAGACTTGAAATTGATCCCACACCCTAACCCATATAAAGTTTCTTGGGTGGATACTTCCTCTATATCCATAAGAGAAAGATGTGTTGTCCCACTTCAATTCCTCACCTACAAGGCTGAAATATGGTGTGACGTAATTCCCATGGATGTAGGGCATATTATCTTAGGTAGACCTTGGCTTTATGATTTGGATGTCACCCTTCATGGGCGATCTAATTCTTGCTCATTTATGTTTGAAGGTAAGAAAATTGTGCTCAATCCTTTGAAACCCAAGCTAATCGATGTGAGCAAGAAGCCAGAAGCACCAAAGGCGAAAGGTCTGAAGATCATAAGCCCAAAGGCATTTGAGAGGGTAGCAATTCAGGAATCCATTGTGTTTGCCTTAGTGGCCAGGGAACTTCATGGAGACACCCATGAGGAGCAACCTGAAGAAGTGAGGTCCGTGCTCCAGGAATTTAAGGATGTTTTTCCTAAGGAACTCCCCGATCATTTGCCGCCCATGCGTGACATACAACACGCCATAGATTTTATGCCCGGAGTGACCCTACCTAACTTGCCTCACTATAGGATGAGTCCTGCAGAACATGCCGAGTTGCAAAGGCAAGTAGAAGAACTACTTAGGAAGGGTTTTGTTCATGAAAGCATGAGTCCTTGTGTAGTCCCTGCACTCTTAACTCCAAAAAAAGATGGGACTTGGAGGACGTGTGTTGATAGCCGTGCCATCAACAAGATCACTGTGAAGTATCGTTTTCCTATCCCTCGGTTGGATGACATGTTGGATATGACGGCTAGAGCAACGATCTTTTCCAAGATAGACTTGAAAAGTGGCTATCATCAAATTAGGGTTCGTCCAGGTGATGAGTGGAAAACTGCCTTCAAGATGAAAGATGGTTTATATGAGTGGATGGTCATGCCTTTTGGATTGTCTAATGCTCCTAGTACCTTTATGAGAGTGATGACTCAAGTGCTCAAGCCTTTTATTGGGAAATTCCTGGTTGTGTACTTTGATGACATCCTCATCTATAGTAAGCCTAGGGAGCAACACTTAGACCATTTCACTCAAGTTTGTACGACCCTTAGGAATGAGAGCTTATATGGTAACCTCAAGAAGTGCTCTTTCTTTACCGATAGAGTTGTCTTCCTAGGCTTTATAGTATCTTCTGAAGGAGTTTCTGTTGACCCCCAAAAGGTTCAAGTGATTGTGGATTGGCCTGAGCCCAAAAATATCCATGAAATTCGAAGCTTTCATGGGCTCGCTTCCTTTTATCGCCGATTCATCAAAGGGTTTAGTACCATTATATCCCTCATCACTGATTGCATGAAACAAGGAGAGTTTATTTGGACAAAAGCTGCTACTAAGGCTTTCAATGAAGTAAAGCAAAAGATGACGGAGGCACCTGTCATGCGTCTCCCTGATTTTAACAAGCCTTTTGAAGTGGAATGTGATGCCTCAGGTATTGGTATAGGGGGAGTACTTAGTCAAGAGCGCCACCCAATTGCTTATTTTAGTGAGAAGTTGAATGATGCTAAGCAAAAGTACTTCACATATGACAAAGAATTCTATGCCATTATGCGAGCTCTTTGGCATTGGCGCCATTACCTGTTGTCGCGAGAGTTTATTATCTACTCCGATCATGAAGCTTTGCGCTACCTCCATTCCCAAAAGAAGTTGAATTTTAGGCACAGTAACTGGGTTGAGTTTCTGCAACATTACTATTTTGTGGTGAAACATAGGGCGGGAGTTGAGAATAAGGCTGCTGATGCATTAAGTCGAAGGGTGTCTTTGCTGTCAGTCATGAGTGTTAAGGTTACTAGGTTTGAACGACTTAAGGATGACTATGAATCATGCCCAGATTTTGGGGAGCTCTACACTAGCCTAAGTAATGCCTCACGGCCACTCTTGGATGATTATACCCTTCGGGATGGTTACTTGTTCAAGGCCAACAAGTTATGTATCCCTTGGTCATCAGTGAGAGACTTCCTAGTTTGGGAGATACATGCGGGAGGTCTTGCATGTCATTTTGGTCTAGATAAGACAATTGAGGAAGTGGAACGTCAATTCTATTGGCCTAGTCTTAAGAGGGGCGTTGCCAAGATAGTTGGTCAGTGTCGTACATGTCAACTAGCCAAACATCGCAAGCAAAACATTGGCCTGTACACGCCTCTACCTGTGCCAGATCGCCCGTGGCAGGATGTGAGTATGGACTTTGTGCTAGGTTTGCCCCGCACCTTTAGGAAGCATGATTCTATCCTAGTAGTTGTTGATTGCTTCTCTAAGATGGCTCATTTCCTACCATGTTCTAAGACTTCTGATGCTTCTAAAATTGCAAAACTCTACTTTGATGAGATTGTCAAGCTTTATGGTCTTCCCAAAACCATAGTGTCTGATAGGGATGTTCGCTTCATGAGTTATTTTTGGAAGACCTTGTGGCACTTAGTAGGCACCAAATTGAAATTTTTCACAGCATTTCATCCTCAAACTGATGGTCAAACTGAGGTGGTCAATCGTAGTCTAGGAAACCTTCTTCGGTGTCTAATGGGTGAAGCCAATCGAAATTGGGATTCAATTCTTCCTGTAGCCCAACTTGTATATAATAGCTCTGTCAATAGGTCTATAGGCGCTAGTCCTTTTGAGGTTGTGCATGGATTTACACCTAGGAAGCCCTTAGATCTGTTGCCCATGTCCCCACATATTAGGATTTCTGACTCTGCTAAGGCATTTGCACAACATGTTCATGATTTGCATAATGAGATTCGCAAAAAAATTCAAGTAAGTAATTCTCAATATAAAATTCATGCTGACACTTATCGGCGTCATGCAAAGTTTCAGGTAGGGGATTATGTCATGATTCAGATCCGACCTAAATGGTTTCCCTTTGGGACCGTTAAGAAATTGCAGGCTCGTAGTGCTGGTCTATTCAAGGTATTGAAACGAATGGGCCCAAATGCATATGTCATTGACCTTCCTCATGATTATGGTATTAGCTCCTCCTTTAATATTGAGGATCTAGTTGCTTATAAAAGCCCTACAGCTATTCCTGATACTCCTTTTGATGAGCCTTTACCTGATCCTATTGATGCCCCTATTCCTACCCCTTTACCCTTAAATTTTCCCTATGCACATAAAGAATCTATTGATGCTATCCTGAACTTGTGGAGGATTCTTCTTCATCGGTTGCCTCTCCAGACGACTCATCTCCGGCTTCGTCCTCGGCACATGACTCGCCTGTCTTGAATCTTGTGGCACCACCCTCTCTTGAGTTACCTGTTAGCCCTGAACTTCGTCGTTCCACCCGAGTAAGCATTCCTCCCCCTTATCTCACTGATTATCACTGCTCTTTTGCTCTTGCCACTCTCTATGAACCTCACACCTATCGTGAGGCCCATTCTGACCCTCTTTGGCAGCAAGCTATGAATGAAGAACTAAATGTCCTTCATAAGAATCACACTTGGGATATGGTTGATTTGCCTCCTGGTCAGTCTGTAGTAGGTTGTAGGTGGGTTTACAAGATCAAGACCAAAGCTGATGGATCTGTTGAACGATACAAGGCTCGTCTTGTTGCCAAGGGCTTTACTCAAGAGTATGGCATTGACTATGAGAAAACATTTGCTCCTGTTGCTCGCCTTACATCTGTCAGATGTCTCATTGCTGTAGCTGCTGTTCGCCGTTGGCCTCTTTATCAAATGGATGTGAAGAATGCTTTCCTTAATGGATGAGATGATGAAAACTAAAACAAAAGTCTGGAGATTTATAATAGGCGAAGCAGCGACACTACAATGTTAGTCCCTTAAGTTCACTATATGTGAACAATTGGTCTTTCAAGTTTAAAGCAAGCACAATTGGTTCCTTAAGTTTTAAAACTGAGTTATATTAGTTCTTTTACTAACCGCCGTTAGTAGTGTTACTTACGTGACTAACGGAACAATGACTTGACATTTTTTTTTAATGATGTGACATTTTTTAATTAAAAAAATTACAAATTGTTTAGTACTGATTGGGTCCTAGTATTATGTTGGTGCCAACTTGCTTGTTAAACCTTACGAGTAAGTTAAAGATTTAAAAAATTAAAAAAAAAAAAAAAAAAAAGCTGCTTGCAAAGTTGCTCACATTTTTCATATAAGTTTTGAAAAATATTGGTTGAAACATACGGAGGCTTTAGCCTTCAGTGAGAATCCCACCCCTGTGGCTTTTAAAACATATTTACTGGTTTATTTATTTTTCTTAAAATGTTTATTGAAATCCAAATCATGTAGCGTCTGTGTCTTCCTTTTACTTGATTTGATTTCCTTAATGAATTTTTCTTGCTGATGTATATGGAATGGCCTCTCTTCATGAACTGCAGTAATCAAACATCTTAAACAAATTTCCAATGTCTAGGAAGTAGAGAGGATGGAAGTAAACTATCTACAGTATCATCCAACCCAAATGGCCTACATGTTGCTCAATGGCTTTTATGTTTGAAGAACTCAGCCAAGATAGATTCAATTTGACAAGCATTGCAGGATCTAAAAGAGCAATATATTGACGGAAGGCTCTTGAGTTTGGTGTAAGCACAATTCTGTATTTTGGTACCTACTTGGTACTAAAAGAACAATGTAACTAGTTTGCTATCTAGCCCGGATACGTATCGCTAAGCTTTTGCAGAATAATCATTACGTCTGTGTTAACAGAAAGCCAGAATGTGCAGGTTTAAGTTTTAATTAAAAAAATTTGTAATATTTTTAATGATGCAACTAGGGCTTGGGTTTCTTCTCTCTCTCTCTCTTGTTTGGTACTGAGTTATGAATCAAATAAATACTGGGTTGTCAATCAAATTGTTTATTACGTTTTTTCGATGGGGGAGATTGTTTCTTATGTCTAAATCGATTTAGTAATTTTTTAATTAAAAAATGTCAAATTATTATTCAGTTAGCTACGTAAGTAACACCACTAATAACGGTTTTTAAAAGAACTAATACAACTCAGTTTTAAAACTTAGGGGACCAATTGTGCTCGCTTCAAACTAGAGGGACTAATTGTACATACTAGATAAACTTAAGGGACCAACATTGCAATTTTGCCTTAATAATATGTTGATGCCATCATTGTTTAAATTAAAATTTATGTACATTAGTTATCCAAAAATCTATAGATTGAATTCAAAGTAGAATTATACATATAGATTACGTATTACAAACTAGGTCCTCATGCAGCATAATAAGGAAGTTTTTTTAATAATTCAATAGTTACAGTAATGAGGGACGAAACTTTGATTTTCATAGTGAATGAGAGTAAGCCATGTCACAGAGTTACAAGGCTCTAGACAGCATAATTAATTAGGCATTTAATGTTAATTACAAAAGGTATATCATGATAAATTTCCAGTATTTCAAAATCTTAAGGAATTAGAAATGTTGGATTTATTTAGTTCAACAAGTATGAGGTATAAGGTTATCTTCATAGTTTATGCATCAAAAGTTGCTTTTTGGTGGATGACTTAGTAAGTTGTTTTTCTTCTCACATGCAAGATGGGACACTAGGGCTTGTTTGGTTGCTGAGAGATAGTTAACTCATCACTTAAAAATTCCCTAAACGATCCCACCCTTGTTTGGCAACTAATCCCAATTATGTTTTTTTTGTCTAAAAACTCACTTTTTTATGGGACCCATGGGCTGACCACTGTGCAGTGCAAACAGTTAGCTCACCTGCGGATTGAACCCAAATTTATTTTGGCTTTAAACTTTCCTCTCTCAAGTCTCAACGACAAAACTCATTTTCCTTTCACTTTCCTCTCTCAAACACCTCAAATCCTTTGATGGAGCAATAGAATTTAAAGTGAATGGTTTTCTATGGAAAAAAAATGATCTACCAATAGGTATACTGCAACTTCTTTGTATACTACCACTTCTTTGTAATCTCATTCGTTTTCCCAATAGTTTGCCTTCTAAAATCAAATTTCAAAATTGTGATTCAAGGTCAAGTGCATCTAAAACTCATATCAGCAATCCAAACCCCACAACCACATCTCAAGTCCGAACTTCACACCCAAAAATCAGATCAGAAGCTTGAAATCACCATTTAAATACCATAGAAAGTACCAGACAAACCCAAAAAAACAAAGAAATAAACAAAGAAACCCATAGAAAGTACCAAACAAACCCAGAAAAAAAAAAAACCCCACAGATCTGAAACCTTCTCTTTCTTCTTCTCGTCTCACCTCCTTCTCTCTTGGTCTCTCTAACACTTCAATCCCAAGAAAAAAAAAAAAGGTCCACCAACACCACCACAACCACTAGATTTGTAACCCACCCACTAGCACCAAATCCGTCTCGCTCCCTCTTTGCTATCTCAGATTCTCTCTCGTATCAACCAAGGACAAAACCTTGAGCTCCACCATTGTTTCTGTTAGCTGTGCTCACTGGCACCACCACCAGCACCTCTATAGCCGTGGCCCTTCGTTTTTCTCTCTTTGCCTTTGGTTCTACTTTTCCTTCCCTTGTTTTTGGTTGTTTCTGGGTTGCTATGGTGACTGGGTTCAATTTGGAACGTGAAAAGCTTGACAATTTGGCTTGGTTTGAAATTCGGGCATTTGGGTGGTTTTGTAGATCTGAAAGTACAAACTGAGAAATGTTAACGAAGGAAAGGAAGATGAAAGGACTTAAAAGGGTATTTCGGTCCTATTGTAAAATGCCCATTCTTTTATGCTTTATTGACATTTTAAATGCCACGTTACCACGCTTTTTTCTTCTCTCATAAAGCAACTATATTTTATTAATAAAAAATTCAATTTTAAAAGATGCTGTACAGCACCCATTAACAAATCCCAATTATAAATACACACAATTATTATTTTTTATTAATATATTAAAATGCAATTATTTACCAATAAAGACGAGAAAACAATAATTTTTTTAATACTAAGTTGCCTTGATTATTTTTTTTTTTTTGGTTAATAGGATATTCATACAGAACTTAGCTAGCCAAAAATGGCAACGTATTGGCGCATCGCCTTAAGTACAAAACATTCACATCATTGTTCACAAAAGCTACCATATCTGAGGAGGGGGGTATATCATAAACTTCAAAATGCGTTGCCATCGTGCAGCCCTTTTTCGCAAGCCAATCTGCACACCTGTTTACTTCTCTAAAAGCACGGCAAATTGTGACTTGCTGCAACTTGCTTATGAGGTACCTGCAATCAGTTAAAAGGGGAGAATAAGCTGCAAAGTGGTTTGAGTTAGAGAGTAAAAGCTGAACAACAACTTTTGCATCCAACTCAACTTCTAAACAGGTAATTCCCAACTGTAAGGCCAATTGCAGCCCATCTCTCAAGGCCCAAAATTCAGCTAATAAGCTAGTAGCATGGCCTATTTTTGGAGCAAAACCTTTGATCCATATCCCTCTGTGGTCCCTTATGATTCCTCCACCACCAGCCTTTCCTGGATTACCCAATGAAGCACCATCAGTGTTTAATTTAGCCCATCCCTCCCGTGGTTTCTTCCACTTGACTTGGGTTGCCATATAGTGCTTTTCTGTTAAAGCTTCACTAACACAGTAAAAATATTCAATAGACTGGTTAATGCAGTGGCTATGAAGGTTCAAATTCAGTGTAGTATTTTCAAAAACCACCTTATTTCTGTGCTTCCATAAGCACCAGACAGCAAAAGGGAATTGGATTTTTTATTAAAAGTAGGACATTCACAATAATAATATTAAAAATTTTAATTTTTAATATTTTAAAAAGTTAATTTCCCTATTTTACTACCGCTCTTCACAATATATCCATCACCAGATATTCTATTTTTTACATCAAACACCTCAAACCCTTTGAAGGAGCGACAGAATTTAAAGTGAATGGTTTTATATGGAAAAAAATGATCTACCGATAGGTATACTGCAACTTCTTTGTATACTGCCACTTCTTTGTAATCTCATTCGTTTTCCCAGTAGTTTGCCTTCTAAAATCAAATTTCAAAATTGTGATTCAAGGAAAGTGCATCTAAAACTCATATCAGCAATCCAAACCCCACAACCACATCTCAAGTCCGAACTTCACACCCAAAAATCAGATCAGAAGCTTGAAATCACCATTAAAATACCATAGAAAGTACCAGACAAACCCAAAAGAACAAAGAAATAAACAAAGAAACCCATAGAAAGTACCAAACAAACCCAGAAAAAAAAAAAGAAAAAAAAAACCCCAAAGATCTTGAAAGAAGAAATAAAGATAGAAACAAGACGAAGTTGAGAAAAGAAATAGGTGAAGAAAAAAAGGAAAGAGTGGGTTTGGGAGAGGAGAAGAGAGTTTGGAGCGGCGGAGCTTGGAGCATGGCGCTTGGAGCTGATGCTGTTCAGAGGCCGGTGCTAGAGCTTCAAAGGTCGGGAAGGACGTCGAAGCTTGGTTTGCCGTCAGAACGTGCCGTGGGTTTGGGAAACGAGAATAGAGTTTTTTGGTTGAGAGGTAGCTTCCCAGTGCTCTGATGAGTGATGAGAGAGTGAAGAGGGTTGGTTGGAAGTAATGGCATGTGACCGTTGGGAGGAGTGTGGGAACTTCACTTCTGATGGGACAAGACTCTGCCGTGGGGTCCACTGTGAGCCAAAAATTTATAACTTTGTCATTGAAGCTCAGTTTTGGTGTTTTGAAAACAACATTTTGGCTTCACTCAATTTCTGAATTATTAACTCAAAAAACTGAGAAATAGGTTAAGGAAATGAGTGAAAAAAATTAAGTCAAACAGAGTTTCAATGAATGGGCCCATCAGTTTTGAGATATAAGTTCAGGGAACTGAAATATGAGTGATGAAAACTTTCCTGTCCAAACAACCCGTAAATTATTTAAGGGTTTGATGCTTATCGTACGTATACTATATCATAGCTGTTTGCCATCTTGCATTTGTGATTGTGTGCTTCAAAAAACTGTAAAAACATAAATAAATAAAAAAGAAAGAAATATAGATCTGGGGGAGTTTTTTTGTTGAATTATCACCGGAGATGGATATTCCGGCTTGCATGAGTGGGTGGTCGCTAAAAAGCAAACCTTGAAGATTTGTCAGCGGTGAAAACTGGAAGGAGATGGACACTTGACCGTCCGGCTTTAATGGATTGTTGTTCTTATTATTACTTTAAATCTTAATAAATCCTTAACTTAAAACATGAGCAGTAGTTTTTTTTTTTTTTTTAACTAGCTGATATTTTGCAGTACTGCATCAGTTTGTATAGTTTTGTAATAAAATTTGTCATGCCTATGTCTTAATTTTCCTTCACTGTAAATTCTCAATGAATGTAAAACTGTACAGCCCCTTAATCCTAAAATTTGGATCAACTATGGATTTTCAATTGATTAGATTGGGTTACCACATGAATATTTTCCCTCCAATTTATTTTATTTGAAATCATATCCTCCGCAATTGACATAAAATTTAGTAAGACAAAAAACAAAAATGAAATAAACAAAAACCAATATGAAAAGGTAAGAAATGACAGTGCTTACAAGTCTTATTTATAATATTTGTTCTCCAAATCGTTTTATTATTTTTCGAGGTATAATTAAATGATTCTCCAAATTAAACCAAAAGAAGTTTGGTCACAATGAACACTCAACAACTACCCTTTTTAATTTAAGGTCAATGCTTGTTAAATGCAGTTAAGTAGATAAGTTTCCTTAAATCTACCCAAGGCTGTTCAAACACAACAGCTCGGTAGTTTCTGGTGTGTGCACCATTCTTAGCCGCCACGACAAGCCGGTAATAGGTCCCGTTTGAGTCTCGGGTCTGGCCCCTCAACACTCCTTCGAACAGCAAATTAAAATTTAACCTCTTGTTGGACTCGAACAGCGCGAAATCTGCAATCCCCTTCACGTAAGGGTCTTTGATGTTCTTTATCTTCTTCCAGCCATTCTTATCACGAACACCAGATTTGCCTTCAATGTCTGTTGCATAAATTGGGAGGATGAGAAGGGTAAGAAGGAATAGGTAAAAGCAGTACTTCTGGGCTTTCATTGTAAGTTTGTAACAACTGTGCTGCTGGTTTGGGGTAGAAATAGTGTGAGAGAATTGTTTCAATAGTGGTTGGTATTTGTAGGGTATAACAGCTACCTATGGCTATAAATGGAATTGGAAATTGTCATTAGGTGATAAGTTTATGTATTTCCAGGGGACTAGCCTCTTTCCACTCTCATTTTCAAAGACCTTTCTATTTTCAATTTATGTATTTTTCGGTAAGATTTATACATTTTGATGTGATGAAAATTATGCGTTTGTAAGTTTATTAATTTTTTTTTTTTGTACATCTCATCACACTCTTAGATTTTTTGCCAATTGAAAATGTTATAAATATCACTAAAAATGCATAAATCTTGAATTAAGATGAGTGGAAAGTAATAATTAAAAAAAAAAAAAAAAAAAGAAGCCTTTGAGCACGCCTAACACTCTTGGCAAAGAGACTAGTATTCTTTAGCCAAAAATATTGACACTAAAAATACTAACATAGGGTTTGAGTGGTTAAAAATATAGTGATCAAGGGTCAATTATTTATCTAAACAATAGGACTGTATTTAAAATGTGAAACGTTCAGAAATTGTATAGATTCATATGTCAAAAATAACATTTCTAAACCATAAAATTAGAAAATTAAAGACTAAAAAAATTTAAAGAAGTATTTTAAAAAACAAATTCATGTCAAGCCCACAACATTTGTTAAGGATATTGATAAGGTGTAACCAACAAGGGATATTGTTAAGTTAGCAAAACTAATTCAAAGACTAAGGGATCACAATCACTTTGAAATGAAAGAGATGAGTTGGAGAAAACTAAAGCAAAACTCTCGGAGATTTATATATATGCTGATGTTGTCGTTGTTTAAATTTAAATTTATGTATATTGGTTATCAAAAATATGTAGAAACGTAGAATTATATATACAAATTACAGAAAACTAAATATATCAATTTATATTAATAAAAAAATTTAATTATCTTACAATTTTTTTTTTTTTTTATAAACACACACACACATATATAGGGGATGAATGATGAGATAAAGAATACACTCACATGCCAACACCAAAACTGCATGCTACAAAGTCTAATATAAGTGTATATTATAACTTTTTTTTTTCATACGTTGTCTAATTTAATCAAAGTAAGAAACTTTGAATTAATAATATATAAACTTTCTATTTTTATGAAATAAATGAAGTATAGTTTGAATTAATGAGTTATATATAGTAGTATACGAGTAATTAGAGGAAACAAAAATAATGGATTTGTCATCTAAATAAATGTTACATGTTTTCGTATAAATCTAGGGGGGGGGGGCATTTCTTTTGTGCTTTCATTAAGTTATTGCTTTTATATAATTAATAACATAAATACACCAAAAGAGCATATTATTTAGACCATAAAAATAATCTGAAAAGTTTAAATCAAGTCAAATTCTATAATGATTCACTACATAATAAAATTTGTAAATATTCATTTACAAATCCAAACAAGTTATACATACATTCTTATTTTGAATAAGTTAGGAGGTATAACATTTTTTTTTTTTTTTTTGGAGAAGGAATTAGAAGCAGTACAAAAAACTATTGAAGGCCCAATTTTTAGAATAGGATACGTGCTTATCCTATATATTTTTACATTCATACATGTAAAAATATATTAGAGTTACAAAATATTTAGTGTGATAATATTTTTTTTTTTGTAGTAAGGCAATGAAGAGGTTTCTTTTTAAAAGCCCATGGTTGAGAACATTGAAGGCCCAAGTTTGAAGAAATTAAACGGTATAACTTTAGGTTTTAAGTTTTCCAGTTATTTGTTTTTGAAAAAAAAATTATATAAAAATAATATGTGCCTAGGCTGGCATTGGATAATGACTATGGTATTATATTATTAAGGCTACAATGCAAATTACACTCATAAATTTTGGGAATATTTAGATTTTGCACTCTAAAGTTTTAGAATTTAAATTTTACCTCATGAAATTTTATTCCATTTGCATCAAAAGCATATTTGTCCATATTTTCCATTAAGTATTACATAAGCTTGCCACGTTTGTTTAGTTTGTCTAATAAAATGATGCCGCATCATTTTTGTAGTCTAGAAGAATTTAATAATTAAAAATGACATGGCATAATAAAAATGACGTAACATTATTTTATTTGATGAACTAAACAATCATGACAAGCTTGTGGCACTTAATGCAAAATATGAATGTTATTTATTTTTTAAAAAACCATTTTTAAATAATGGATCATGTCATGGGTTGGACGGGTTGGGCTGGATCAGGTCAATTTGTAAAAAAAATGGTCGTATCATAGGTCAATTTGTTTGAGGTCCAAGTTAAAAAAAATTTAAATGGTAGAGTAAACAATAGAATACAAAAAATAGGACAGAAGATTTTGAGTTTGATCTGCATTCCGCAACCACCTATTAAATTGTAACTGAATTCTTCAAACACCATGTATTTTAATTTGCACCCCCAATCATGGTGACATATGCATTCTCATGCATCAACCGCAACATCATGTCACACGTTTGGCATCATTCTCAAACTTCTACTCTTTGATCTCATTTGCCCATAACTGAGTCAGTTGTTGCCGACAGACTATATAATCGTAAATGATCGATTATATGCCCAACCGGCTCTGGGTTTTGAACTCATTGTCATCCTGCATTCAGTTCTAAAGAGGAGATACTATTTAAGTCAATTCTCATTACTAGTTTATTGGTAAGGCATGCACACAGATTTAATAAGAGTTCTTGCTCAATCCAATGTTTCAACTGAAAAGCAAAAGGTTACAATTCTTGTGTTATTACGCGTTAAGTCCTTTAATTTGGACTAATTCCTTACAAGAGATTTAATTGTTTTAGTATTGTGCGCACCCAAAATTGGCGAATGGGCCTTAGGTATGTTGGGCTCACAATCTATTTGTTTGGTGGGCTTTTAGCGTTTCCTGCAATGGGGTGACTCCTTGCTGGATTACCCCTAGTATTTTTGTCTTCTTCTTCTTCCTTCTCCTTCTTTTCCTCCTCTTCTTTTTGTTTCTCCCCCCTTTGCGCGCCCCTGCTTCTGGTATCCCTTTGCCTATTTATAGCCGCAGCTAGCTGGTTTAGTGGATGGGGAGGTCCAATGCCATCTTCTCTAAGTGGTAAGCAATTATGAGCGTAAAAGGGCACAATGGTGGCATCGGAACTTGATTCCATTGTCACTTTGTTTCTTGGCAAAAAGCTTCCGAGGTGGCATGGCAACACGGGCTGATGATCGGCGAAGCCGGCGGGGCTTTAGGCATCAGGTGTAGACGATACGCGAATCGTTTCTGCCGACCATACCTAAGGTGGGTTCGCTATTGGCTTTTGGGGTACTTGATACAAGCCAGGTCGGTTTTAGGTGAGGCCCTTTAAATTGTTCGGTGCCGGGCTTACGAGGAGACGGTCGTTCTTGTGGGCCTAGGATTAAACGGGCCTGGGGCATGGCCCGTTAGTGCAGTTATTCTTGTGGGCTTGAAGATGGAGGGCCTAGGGGTTCGATGCCCGTACAAGTACTATAAGAAAAAAAAAGAAAAAAAGATATCATTGTTTTAGATGTTTAAATTCAAAGATTTGAAAAAATATATTAATTTTTTTAGTGAAAAATGGAATTGATAGAAATTTAAATATAAATATTAGGGGTAATTTTATCGATTTAAATAAAAGTACACAACTAAAAGAATTACTATATTTTCTTAAACCATTTCTTTAATCAAATTACAATTGAGCTTTATCTTTATGTCATCTTAGTATAATTTTATAAATTTTTTATATTAAAAACTGTTTTATGATATTAATTAAATAAGTTAATATCAGCTTTGAGTAGTAGTCTCAAGCAAACTAAAAGAAAAAATCATACTATTTTTTGTTTCTTATATATTCTTAAATTCATAATATTAGTTGTACACGTATAAATATAATATGGAAAATACTAAAAGCCTTATTGCTCAGCTGGTATTTCTTTTATTATATTTCTAAATAGAAAACATGTAATTTTTCAGCGTAATTTGAGTTTTGAATGTAATATACAAACAATATATCTTTTATAAAAAAATGCATACATTTATATGTACATGTACATATATTATACGTTTGTCATTCTATCACCATTCTTTCTAATATATTATTCCAACTTGTTCATTGGCCTATTTTATTTCCTCCTCTTAAATACGAATTCATCCTTGGCTTCCAATTCATAATACAAAGGCTTTTGGTTCTTTACTCCTTTCTTGCTTCATCTTCTCCTACCTTTTCTCTTTCCATATCTCATTTGCTTTTCCATTGTAGTTTTCTTTGTCAATGGACAGGGGGCTTAAGATATGGTATGTGACATGTATTTTATTGTTAACATACGTGCAATCTCCAGTTCATGGAGAGCAGCAAGTACCTTGCTACTTTATCTTTGGAGACTCACTAGTTGATAATGGAAACAAATATGGCCTTGCAACAAGGGCTAAGCTAATTTCTCACCATATGGAAATGATTTTCCCTATGGGCCAACAGGAAGGTTTTGCAATGGCCGAACCATGGCTGATATCATAGGTCTCTTTCTTTTAATGATTAATTTTATTATTTCTGAGTGCTATATTGAAGTTCTTTTATTCTTTATTTTTCTTTAATTAGTTGATAGCTGACTTTAAAGTTTTCTAACATGTGAAGAGGAGAGATTTTAACTCTTGAGTTAGTAACACTACACAAAACGAAGGATATATTTAGTACATGAATTATGAATATGATGCCTACATGAGAAAGGAGTTGGTATTTTAAGAAATACAAAAAATGGAATGGAATAAAAAATAATATATAACTAATAACAAATCATGTTGTTGTTACCCTAATTAATGATGAACCTATTACTACTCTTAAGGGTACCACAACTACACTTTGTTATAAGAATCCTATAGTTTGTTCAAATATAATGAGGAGCGTGGCCACTTTTAGACACACAAAAAATTTCTATGATTTTTAGGATGTCTGGGTGTGCATGAATCCATGAAAATCAATCCCACGGTTTGACTCGACTTGCTGCTTCATGGTCGATATTTTAAGCCTTAAAAGCAGGAGCTACTTTACACAAAATTGACAGCTGATTAAATGTGCCCTTTCTTCTTATAGCTGAACTTCTTGGATTTGAAAATTATATTCCGTCCTTTGCAACTGCAAGTGGCCAAGACATGCTCAAAGGAATTAATTATGCATCCGCTGCAGCTGGAATTCGCAGTGCATCTGGACAACAAATGGTAACATACCTACCCCAATTGCCTCTCAAAGTTGCTTCATATATATATATATATATATATATATATATATATATATATATATATATATACTAGCATTTAACCCGCGCAATGCACGAGATGATTTTATAAATTAGAAAACAATCAACTTAATATAACAATACATTAAAATTCAAAATTTGTCAAGGGCATGTTCTACAACCCCTCATTTGTCCTACTTGCAGAAATATTATCTATAAAATACAATATCACTCCATTTAAAATCAACTACAATTATCTTTTATAGAATTTAAAATATATATATATATCATATGTTACAATGGTGTGCATCTAGAAACAAAATATCAAGCACATAGTGAGTATCATATGTTGTTGAGAACACACAAAGGCATCAACCCAAAGGAAATTAACCACAAACTAAAGACCTTTTATGTTTGGGTTTATAGAGATAAAACATAGCCTTAACTCACAGCACATACTATGAAAACATTTTGTTTTTTCACACTTCAATTTCCAATGACAATTGCTCTATTAGTTTCTCATGTTAATATGTCAAGCTTATCAAAACAACTTCAAATTGTTAATTGCATTCTGGATCCAAATGTAATGGACAGAGTTAGAATCAATCAATAAATAGATAAATAAAACCACTAATAAGATTTTAGATAAAAAATAAATAAAACTATTCTCACAAAATCTCGTTATATATTACAATGTCCTTAATATAAAATAAAATAAATTTCCAGCAAACATACATAAAATAGAATAATAGATGCAAGAAGACGTTATTTGCATGGGACTAAACTAAATGTTGTGGTGGGCATATAGTACAAAGCGATTTGTTGGGAATTTTCTTGCATTTAGTTCCCTATACCTGCAAATAAAAATACAGCTTAAATAAAATCACATATTTTCATATAACAATAATTGAAAAGTCCCAATGCTTATTAAAAATAAATAAATAAAACACACACACAAACACACAAAACTAATTTGTTTGTACTGATCCTAATTTTAGTCAGTTACTTTCAAACTAACTAAATTCATACATGCATTAAAGAATTGAACTTAGAACGTAAACATTATAAACTCAAAAATCGATGTGTATATAAATAATCTGAAAGAAAATACTTGTGAACTAAAGTATCTCTTAATTAGGACATGCACAATTCAAAGATTCTAAGGGATGTTGACAGAAGGGGCACAGTGATGTGGTGGGTGCAATGCATGAGGGATCTAAATTGCAAGTATTAATAGTAAATAGACAGATTTAGAATCAACCCCAAACATAGAGTGTTGTGCATTTTAGCCCAAAAAGGTTGGAGTGGTTTTGCAATCTTTCTAGTCAGATGATCTATTTTAACAAATCTGAAGTGTTTTTCCTGAGCAGTGTAAAGAATCTGTTTTAGCTCTTTTTAAGGTTAAAGAAGCTAATAGACTTGGTAACACCTGGATCTTAATTAAGATTTTGGCTAGAAGAAATCTGACCTATTTAGAAGTCTGGTTGAAGGCAAAACTGTTGTCTTTGGTTGGAAGATTGACTTTGCTCAAACCTGTGCTTACTTCACTGCCTCTCTATTATTTTTGGGACCATTTAGAAGGTGTTAGAAAGTTCATTCTATGAATTTGGTCACAATTTGTTTTTCAAAAAAGAGAATGGGACATTTGAACAAAGAATTGTTAGGTAAACAACTTTGGAGAGTTGCTTTGAATCAAAATTGTTTGTTCTTAAGGTGTTGCAGGCCAAAAATTGTAGACAAAATAATATATTCTGTGCTAGGATGAGATGTTTCGATTTTTGGAGTTGGAAAGGTATACTTTATTGTAGAAATTTAGTTTTGACTAAGGCTAAGTGGTGTGTAGGGGATGGTAAATCTATCCCAGTTAATCACCCTGCTTGGTTTATCATGAAAGAGGGGGTGGATAATGGTCTTAGTTCTTCTGTGCATTTTGTGGCAGATCTGATTGATCAAGATTGTTTTTCCTGGAAGACCTTTTTCATTAAGACTCTTTACCATCCTTTAGTGGTAGATGAGATTTTAAGAATTGCCTCTGTCCAATGGGAATCTTGAGAATAAGGTCATTTAACCACCCTCACAGTCTAGGATTTATTTAGTGAAGAAAGAGTATTATCCATATAAATCACAAAAGCTTAGATGATCAATTGAATTCTGCTTCTTCTGTCAGTCAAAAACTTAGCACCAGGTTATGGAATCTGAAATTGCCTTTCGAATGCTTGGTCATTTCTTTTGGAAGTTAGTACACAATGCTGTACCTGTTAAAGAAAAGTTGGTTAAAAGACAAATTATATCTTCTGCATGTGTACTTTGTGGTGAGAATGAAGTGATTGCAAACCACTTGTTTTTATCTTGTTATATTGCTAGAGCAGTTTGGTTTGCTAGTGAATGTGGTGTCAGACTTAATCTGTTGCAACCATATTCAATTGGATTCTGAGTAAAACAGTGTATTAATGCTTTTTATGAAGATGGCTCTGTTAACTCCTTATTTATGGCTGTGGTGATTGGGAGTTCTGCAGTCTGTGTGGTTTTCCAAGAACAAAGTTGCTTTTGAAGGCTGGTCCATTTCAATGTAAAACTTGCAATTTTGAAGACAATCAAATTTAATTTCTTTTCAGAACTTAGCAAATCTACTTAATGTTCCAAATATGTTGCATCATCATTCTACCCTTCAGCTTACATGATTATGATAACATTCATAAAAGATGCAAAATACCTGTCCATCTGCAATTATGACTAACACATGATATTGGCCCCCACTCTGCTCCACGATGGTCATGGCCATCTCAATTACAGGTGCAAACGAAGTTGGTCCTACAACAAAATAGGACATGTATAAATTACAAAACTAATATGTCAAACTAAATCAAAACTATGGTGAAAACAAATTAAAACCTGCAAGACGTAATTTTGGGACTATTTCCTTGTAGCGCCTCAACACTTTCTCAAATCCATTACAAAATCTCTCATCTGGGTAGAAACTGAATACATCTCTATCATGTGTTGATGCTATCAAGGGATGAAAGTAATCCTTATCATTCCCAAATTTCAATGATAGTTATAATGATATAAAAGTAAAAGAGCAAAACCCTCCAGCTTAAGCTTCATCGGATAAATACAAAAAATCTACACATACAGAACACCATAATCATAACACGGCACAAACAGAAAACAATATTGTTATATAAATTTTATCAGAATTCCCAAAAAAATAAGAAAAGAAAACAAATAGAGCAAACAAAATTACAAAATTCCAAAAAAAAAAAAAAACACATAAGGGTAAACAAAATTACAGGGCAGTTTTTTACTAACAACAGCAATCTCTTAATATAGAAACAGAACAGCCAAATGGGTGGGTGAGAAACACTGCAAAAGACACACCGCATTGGTTGGAGGTTTTGTGAGAAGAAAATAAAAGAGGGAGAGGAAAATTGTTACGCGTACGTTGAGGTTGTGGTTGAATAGAGCTAGAGATGGGTGGTGTTGGACCAAAAACGTAACCCTAAACCAAAATCAAGTCTTTTAAAAGGCTAAATATTATTTAAAATTGAGAGAAAAAAAAAGTTTTGACAGAGAATCTGAAGACCCAAAACAAAAACGAATCAAATCTAAACCTATCCAACAAAAAAACTCAATCAAAAGCAACATTTCATACTTAAATCGAAAAAATGAAAAAAAAAAAAAATGTACGGCGCGCAATCGATGCAATGTTTACCATTCTGCCTCTTTCTCTATTTCTTTATCCATGTCCCAGGCCTCATCCTCTCTCTATTTCATTGCCTCTCTCTTTCTCGGCCTCTATCTGTTTCATCACCTTTCTCTATTTCTGACCCAAAATACCAATTTTCAATCAAAACCAAATCTGACCCAAAATACCAATCTAAATCATAATTAACACCCTAATGATTCTCCAAATAATAACCAAAAACCCTAAATTTTTAAATTTAAAACAAAACTTTACCAGTAACGATTTCGATAGTTAGGTAGTGAGTGGAGGCTTATAGTGATGGCAGAAGATTTGGGCAGCGCCCTTGTCTCCATCTCTGCCTCTCTATCTTTTTCTCTCTTTTCTCTCGATCTCTCTCCTTTTTCCATGTAGCAATCTTTCTTTTTTGTTTTTCATTTAAGCTGTTAGTTTCCTTTTATACCAAGAGGACTCCCAAACAGTGTTTTAATGCAATAAAACATTATAATTTATTGCTTTTAAACTGTGTAGCGTCATCGAACGATGTAATTTATCGCTTTTTAATTTATACATGCCTAAATTTTAGATAAGCAGTTATCCTATTTGTCAACACCTCCTTAATTGTAGGAATCAACTTCTCTCAGCTTCTGCTATTATATATAGTATACGATATAGCTAGCTCTTAATTATAATATGTACTTAATTTTTGGAAGCATGACTACTTAGTACTTAATTTTTTTCAACTTTGTAGAGTCCTATACTAAATTACATCTTTAATGTTTTGCTCTATACTCTACCAACTGCGGTATGTCACGTGTTTTTGTCTTTTTTAATGAGTGGTAAGAAAGGAGAACATATAGCATACTATCATTGATAAAGTATAGAGTGGAACACTCATGAGATAGATGATTTTTATTCCTAGCTTAATGTCAACTATGACAACCATTAAATAAAACAAGGGATGAGGATGTAATAAAAAAACAAAAAATGCTTTGTGTACCATAATAGATTTGTTATATCTCACATACAGGGTGCTCAGATTAGCATGGATGCACAGTTAGGAAATCACCTTACTACAGTCTAACGAATTGCTGCTATATTCGGAGACAGCAACGGAACCACGAATTACCTAAGCAAGTGCATACACTCAGTCGGAATGGGCAACAATGATTTCACGAACAACTACTTCATGCCAGAGTTTTACCCAAACAAGTCACCGCCACGCCCCGGATCAATATGCTACAGTTCTTGTTAATCAATATTCTCAACAATTGAGGGTTAGGTACTTTCCTTGACTGATTTTGTATGATTTATATTATCAAATACAAATATTTTATCCCGCTTTTATAGTAGCTATTTTACACTTTACTAATTGCAGCCTATCACAGATTATATATATATATATATATATATAGAGAGAGAGAGAGAGAGAGAGAGAGAGAGAGAGAGAGAGAGAGAGAGAGAGAGAGAGAGAGAGAGAGAGAGAGAGTTAGTTAGTTAGTTAGTTTAAAATGGAAAATACATGAACTATTGTAGTTGCTAGAGTATAAAGTAGAATATTGAAATTGAGACAAATGAGTTTTATTTAGGAGTTATTAGTATTTTTCATAATAGTTGATGCGACAAAATGATTGGAATAATATCATTTTCACATTCATTAATATCACCTTTTTTAGAATCAATTACAATATTTCATCTCAACATTTGTGAACAAGATTATGAAAATTGTTATGTCTATATATTATCACTAGTCGCTAACTCATGCGATGCACCAGAATGGTATTAAGTACAATATAAAATTTAATTTTGGTTTATTTTACTACAACACCAAAATTGAATTTGTAAAATAAATTCATGAAGCTAAAACATTTGCTAACAGCTATACGTTTCAGATATTTATTAAACTATATTATTATTATTATTATTATTATTATTATTATTATTATTATTATTATTATTATTATTATTATTATTATTATTATTATTATTATTATTATATCAACTTAACAGTATTTAAATATATGATATTCATTGAAATCTTCTTGACAAAAAAGAATTGGGTCGAAAAAAAAAATCAGCACAATCTATTAAACAATAAAATTTCAATATAATCTTTGGAAAATATCTCTCCCATGGTCATCTTCATTGTTGTACATTGTCATAATACCTATGCCATAAAATAGATAAATAATATTAACACTCACAAAGAAAAACCAATAGGTGAAATGAAAAATAATGAATTTTAAGTCCAACAACCATCTAAAAGTGACAACATTGTCTCAACGCATACAAACATGATGAATATATCATACTTCATTATAAATAATGGGCAGGGTTAACAAACCATGGGCTAAAGCAATACAAGCCCACAATAATTTTTTTTTTTTTTTTTTTGTGAGAAAGGTTGAATGTTTTAGCAAAGCAGACCATGCAAAATCAATACATCAAGTCATTTTGGGTAGCCCACAGTGAAAAGTTTAACTTAGTAGAACTACCAGGGAAAAAGAAAAAAAGAGCCATTAAAACCAGACAATGGACAAACACAGGCATGCATCAAGAAAGCTTCCACACATAGACAAACCAGTAAACTGCCAAAAACATGAGAAAACAATAGGTGGACAATCATGAATCCATCAAATAAAACCAATACATGTTGAAAAAAAAATCCCAAATTCACAGAATATTTAACACCAACTATTCCTTCGTCACCTATTTTGTAAGTTCATCTATCTATTCTCAACTAAAAACAAAACACCTTTTAATGGTGATTACATTATTGTAAGAAAAGTTTAAATAATTTGTAACATAAGCTTCAACAGATTAAAGGACTCTTTGTTTCCTCTTCCTCTTTTGTCGATCTGCAGTAGGTGTGAGCTGTACATCACTTGCATCATTTGTAGGATTAACATCTTCTTCACTTGGTAGGTTGTTGGCAGAATCATTTGTAGCATCACTCATAGAATATTGTTAAAAGAATATGGTCTAAATTGTATTATGATATGAATAAGTAACATTAAAAATATCTAATTTTTTTATTATTTAAAGTTAATATAAAAGTACTCACATCAGTTATTTGATCAAGTTTAACTGAATTATCAGTCTGTATAACAGGATCAAAAAGTTTCTTCACAGTGTAGATCTCCCATCCTTTGAGGTTATAGTCATTGAGTTCTAATTGGAAGACAAATGTTTTCCCAATAAGGTTGGCTATTTGCAAAGCCAGGTCAAAAAGTATGCAGCTCTTTATCCAAAAATGAGAGGACCTGCAAAATACGTTTTTTTTTTTAAAGCTTTTTCATTTTAAAATTTAAACTATCAATTAGGTTCTTGCATCTAACAGGTTAATAAAATCAAAATTATGCAATGGCAATGGTTGGAATCATGGTTGTAATAAGCCATGTTCACCCAAATCCATTCATGTTAATTTGATCTACTTAGGAACAACCATTTGCTTTCAATCTTTAATGCATTACAGATATAACATGGCTTCAAACTGTTGGCAGTAGGAGTCATATGTTCCAAAAGAAACTCATTTGTGAACTTTAGTAAAACTCATTCGATTGTGAACTATAACAATTCTCATTGTATGCTGCAAGTACTCTTACCAAACCACAAAATAAAAAGAGAGCAAAGAACAAAGCATTGAAAATATCAGTATGAATACTAGGCTTCTGCATTATTTGAAAAATGAAAAGAAGAAAAAAGATTGGTCAATATGTTGAATTAAATAACTTAGAAACAAAGTTCTACCAAGCACCTATCTAAATTTGAATGCTTGAAAGTTGAAAGTAATGTTGACAAATTGTGCTTTGTCCATAAGGCTTTTATTATAATCGCTAATACAAAGAGCGTCTAAGAGTGTCTTCATCCTTTAATATAGGCAGCAATGACTTGGCCAATAAATTATGATTGATATATAACAAAAAGTGGTCAATAACCAGGAGCATAATATGATAGCAAAATGTAAAAACACAATATTTAGTGACACTTTTTGTGTCAATTTAATCAAATTTCCTTAGAATTGACAGTCACATGTTTAATTATAATCATAAAAATAAAAAGTTTATTATATGTATATAATGAATTAATTGATGTTATATAATAATTAACTTTTTAAGTTTATTTACTTAATTAACTAAAACTACTATTTTTTTTTTCTAATCAAAATTATCAGAAAAAGAAAAAAAAGTAGTTGTACAATAGAAAAAGCTAAGGGGCTGTTTAGTAACGTTGTTCTAGTAACATTGTTTATATTTTTTGGAAATATGTGTGAGTGAAAAAGTGTGTAAAAATACGTGTAATATTGTTTAAACAGTAAAAACTATTGTTTAAAACACCCTACTAGACAGCCCCTAAATTTATGTGACTTTGACCAATTAGTTGTATAATATATATTATAATATTTTTGAGGAAAAATAGTTGTACAGTGTGTCAGGTAAAGTAAAAACTAAAAGTAAAGCCGTAATATAGGCTTAAAAGAATATAAAAACATATGGTTTTTTTGCTTGAAAGGCCTCGAATATATTGTTAAGTTACTCAAATTATGAACCAAAATTTAATTTTATTGTTATAAAAAAAATTAGGGTGGTCCCAAAATTTTTTGAAAGGTAGATAAATATAAAATTTTAAATTATTATTTATAAAATATTTTTTTTTAAGGTTAGAGTGGTCCTGAGACCACCCTGACCATAAGGTGGCGTTGCCCTGCATAGGAGTTGTCTTTATGGCTATGAGGGTAGAGTCATTTGAAAGGGGCATAAAGTGATAGAGCTCTCAAGTGAGAGAGAGAAATTTGGTAAATGCTATTAGATTTTTGTGATTTTTTTTTTGCTAGACCACCCTGAGCATAAGGTGGCCCTGACCCTGCATAGGAATTGTCTCTATGGCTATGAGGGTGGAGACATTTGAGAGGGGCATAGAGTGATAGAGCTCTCAAGTGAGAGGTAGAAATTTGGTAAATGTTATTAGATTTTTGTGATTTTTGTGATTTTTTTTTTTTTTTTTTTTTTTTTTTTTTTTTTTTTTTTTTTTTTTGCTAGGACTTGTAATTGATTTGTTGTTATTATTTTTACTTAGGCCGAATTTATGATTTTTTCAAAAAAATTTCTTATCATCGGGATATATGCTTTTTTTTTTTAATAGATTTTTCTTGTTATCTATTTGTTGGATTTCTTAGGTCAATTTGTACATCTTTTGAAGAGAGGGGCCAAGTATATAAATTTCAAAACTAGAATTAAAATTCTTTTTGTTAATATACATGCTAGTATAATTTTTTTTTCAAAGGTTGAGTGGAAAATTATTGGATATTTCTCCTCTCGATCACATGAATTATGAGTCCTATCACAATTATGTGAGAAGGAGAGTACACATTTATGATACTCCGAAAGTAAATAATTATTCAGGTGGCCCCCTTCAGCGAAAAATTATTAGGTCTACCAGGAGGACTGCTGAAGTGGTTCCCTCTCACCTCCCAACCAATAAAATGTTGTTATTTATGCAAATGTCATATCATTTGATATATATATATATATATATATTTTTTTTTTATGCTGATTAAGAAGCTTACACATATATTTATATAGATGACATTATCTCATTGGTCAAAGAGGATCAGACTAGCTCAATAGTCCTCTTGGCATAAATAACAATTTCTCCCTCTCAGCCGACGTGTAGTTCTGTCACGGTAGTGTATTAGGTTGGTTATGAGTTATGGCCATAAATATGATTTAACAATACTAGTGCACAGTTGTTGCATTTTCAACAGTGAAAAAAAGAGAGAAGTGGTATCAGCAAGCATCATCAAATCTTAATCATAGCAGTGCATTTTGATTGAAAGAAACTCAGAGTTAAAAGAAAATGTGGAAGCTCAAGATAGCTGAGGGTGGCAATGACCCTTACATCTTCAGCACAAACAACTTTGTTGGAAGGCAGATATGGGAATTTGACCCTGAGGCTGGTAGTCCAGAAGAACGAGCTGAGGTTGACGAGGCTCGTCTAAGTTTCTACAAGAACCGCTACCAGATCAAGCCCAGTAGCGACCTACTTTGGCGAATGCAGGTACCTCTCAATCTGTACTGTCTAACTTTCATATCCATATTATGCCTCAAGTACGTACATTGTCCACTGTATAAAATACTATTATTCTTTTCCTCCTCTTTTTTTATTTATTTATTATTATTTCTGCTTAATTTCAGATGAGGTAGCAGATTTGAAAGCCTCCTAATTATGTATTTATTTATAGGTTACATACCCTCAATTTAAATGTCGTATCTAAGTACATGAAAAGCTTTAATATAATTTACTTGGTTTGAGTCTCTATTACAGTGGTTGTTGTTGTTGTTGTTTTTTTTTTTTTTTTTTTACTTTATATGTTATTATTTTTAATTAAATATTTAATTTTATTATTTATAATTCTTTCTTAATCCATGCATTGCACAAGCATAATACTAATTATACAAATTTTTGGAATTAATAAGATTCCAAAAAAAGGCTTTAGATATAATCCAATAGATATCAGTTTGAAGGCATAGGGGTACGTCTAAAAACACTGAACTAATTAGCTTTGTAGCCACGTACAATTTACTACTTGTTACTATAATTAATGATAAAATAACGGACGTAACAAAAATTCAAAACGTTTTCAAATTAGCCTACCACTTTACACATGCATCCACCACAATTTGCAATAATTTTTTTTTTCAATAGCCCCTTTAATTACGAGGTGGTAGGCCAAATTAGAAATGTTGTAAAATTTGATAAATTTTTGTTGTGGTTCTAGAAAGAATTATAATTAAAGCAATCAAAAGATATAAGATTGGTAGGTGTCATGGGTAAGCTAAACTGTACGAGTTATAACCTATATTTTTATGAACCTAGGTGGGTAGAAAGAAAGAATAAATACGTTTTACTGTTTAAGCAAACTTCTTGTCCTTTTTTTTTTCAGGGCTAATTAATTGGTTTGAGAAAAATCATAATTTTTTTTTTCTATCACCCTATTGAAAAAAAAAAAAAAAAAAAAAAAAATTGTTGGGTCATTGGACTCAAAATTGACCTGACTGTTTAGGCCAGTTGGTTTCTTGGGCCCATGGAATTGATGGACTCCTAATTTTGTTATTTCACGCCGCAAAAGAAAACGAAACAGTAGAAAAAAACGAAGAAAGAAAATTAAAAAAAGGGGCCCTCCTACCAAACATATTAATTAAAGGCATGGGAATAGTGACGCGGACGCTACTGGCAAAGTAGATATGACATAAGGAGCAGACGATGCACCAATTTACTATCGAGTTGTGCTAGGAACACACACAAAGCCACAACTCTGATCACAACTTGTTTATGTAGTGAGTTATAGTTGGTGGAAGGGTAGCCTACCATTATCCCTCTATCAACCACAACTCACCACGTGAGTAAGTTGTGGGCAGAGTTGTGATTTTGTGTACGGTCCTAACATTTTCCATTTGCTACTATGATAAGTTGCCTCTCTTGTAGGCAATTTCATTTTCAATCTTTCTCCGCCACCCTTCCACCAACCACAACTCACCACGTGGGTAAGTTGTGAGCAGAGTTGTGATTTTGTGTGTGGTCCTAACATTTTCCATTTGCTACTATGATAAGTTGCCTCTCTTGTAGGCAATTTCATTTTCAATCTTTCTCATTTAATAATGTATTATTTTTTTCTTGTTGAGAATGTTAAATAATGGAGGTTCTAGCACAAGCAGTGGGGGCAGTCCACAGTGAGACGTGGTATGTGGAATGTATTTGCTGAGTCAACTCGGTGGACCCAGAAAGGCCAGCGTCCTGGCATGCCCACGTTCATGTTCGTTTACTGATGTGGGCCTCTATTATTCACCATAAAATTTATAACACGTCCAATTCTCTGAGCAATTCTGAGTAGCAGATAAAGATGGAGACAATTGTCTACGTCTTTCTGAAACCTTTGAGACATATCTGATATCTTTCTTTTTCTTTTCTTTTTTTCTCTATCGATAATCAAATTTTAAAGGCTGAGAAGGACATAACTGATATCTCTCACCCCCTTTCCCCTAATACGAACAAACTAGAGATTACTGTCAGCATTGCTGTTCTCTAATGATTTCGGAGCCCATTGGTATAAATTAAAAATCATATATCATATGATACTTTTAGTAGACCTGTGCGTTGCGCAGTTTTCATCAAATTCAGTTCAAATCAGTCTAATTTGGTCCACTCGGTCCGCTTTGGTTTATTTCGTCTAATTCAGTCTATTTCGTCTACTCAGTCCATTGGGTCTATTTTGGTCAATTAACGTCTAATTCAGTCTAATTTGGTATATTCAGTCCAATTTAGTATATTTCGGTCTAGTTCATTTCACTTTGGTACATTTTTGTCAGTTTGGTCCAATTTAGCACTTAGTTGATTTTTTTTGTTTAGATGCAAAATAGATTTTGAGTTTATGATAATGTGACTATTTTATTTCAAATCCTAAAACATAGGTTAGATAAGAACAAAACTCTCTATATATATATATATATATATATATATTAAAATTGTTAATAAAATATAAAAAATGTAAAATCAAATAGGAAAATTTTTATTTTATTTTAAAAACACAAGTAAATTCTAATATTTTTATCAAATATTATCAATCAAATCAGATAGAATTAAAAAAATATTTATAAAAACAATTAAGGCGTAGAAATTCCAAAAAAAAAAAAAAGGTTGTATGTTTTGTTAAAACACTAACAACGGTTTTTTTTTTTTTTTTTAATGGAAAAAAAACTAATAGTAGTTGATAAGAACAAATAAACTCTTTGTTCTTTATCTAAAAAATTTGGTGTAGCTATTTTGTGCAACCACGGCTTCTATAGTTTATGATTATCTATATATATATATAAAACCGAAGCTCTGCTTGCTCCACAATTTTCCACGTCATCGCTATTTTTTTTTTTTAGATTCTTTTTATTTTAGGTTTTATATCTTATATATTTATTATTTCTCTACAACTTGTAATTATCTTATCAAGTGTTACAATAGTTTAGTTCAAGTAAAACTCTATTAGATATATGTATTGCTGCCTTCCTTATCTCTCACTCCAATCCAATCTCTTATCTACCTAGAAAACCAATCCTTTGTCTTTGGATTTACATCAGTAACTGTTTTTTCTGAACTTAAATTTGTTAAGATTCTCATTCTTTTTTTAGTCAATTTGTATTCTCTTTATATTTTTCCCCATTTTGCTTTTGGTTTAACATTTTGCATTATTATGGATTAAAACAAAGTTATAATATGCTTTGAGCCCCGTGCATCGCACGGG
Organism: Castanopsis chinensis; assembly: GCA_032878915.1. Taxonomy (NCBI): domain Eukaryota; kingdom Viridiplantae; phylum Streptophyta; class Magnoliopsida; order Fagales; family Fagaceae; genus Castanopsis; species Castanopsis chinensis. The sequence goes on along the minus strand of JAVQMG010000080.1, from coordinate 1,024,513 downwards.
TTAGCGACTAGTTATAATCTATTATAATGTTTGATTTTTAATAATAATTTGAGCTTCTACAATATAAATCTGTTATATATGTACTTTGGACCTATAAAATATGAACGATGTGACAAATTTTGTTCTGGCACTCACAATTAACCACTTAAGGTTATATTCCTAAACTTGTTGATTTCTTAATATTAGCCTATACCCCATATATTGTCCTTTCATTATCATATGCTCTCATTGTGCAATAAATATATTATTGTTGGCACTGTTACGTGATGCTTCCAGAAAACTTTTTCTTTAAAATAAATAAAAAGAGGTTTTCAAGAGTTTTTTGGAAAATGTAAATTTTTAGAATATATAGGAGTTGTCACTTATTGTATATTTGTTAAAGGGAAGACAAAAACAAGAAGAAAAAAAACCATTTCACTTAATTGTCTCGATGAGTAAGGAAATAAATCTAGCTTCACCAAGGATGAGTTCGGGAAACAGGTTTACATTGTGGAAAAGTGTGAGGCACCTATGTGTCCAAAATACTTTTTGCCTTTTTGGTCTCTACTCAATGGTAAGGCTAATTTGGTGTTTAATCAATTATTTAATGGATACTTTTATTATTCTAAATTTATTTCAACAATGCAAACAAGTTCAGGTGATAATAAAAAAGACATGATCTATTAATATTTAAAAAGTAAAGTGTAGCATTTATTGTTGTTACGTTCATTCGATCTATTTTAAATATGTTTGAGAATAAATTGGGTGTCATGTTATACATGGATTTTTACCTTGTAAAAATAGATATCTTTGGAATTCATTCATATCATTTTTTGCATTTTTAATCTTTTGTATAGTGGAGAAATGTTATTTAATGCAAAAGTTTTTTCATCACGCAAGTTAGCGACTTGTAATAATAATAATTGTGAGTGATAATTTTATTGTGCAAAACAATTTTTTTTTTTTTGGTTAAATACTATCCTAATTCCTAAACTTTACCAATAGTTAATTTTTTATCCCTCTCATTTAAAAGTTAATTTTTCCCCTAAATTATTGAAAAGTATATTTTTCATCTCTAAAAAATTGACAATATTTTACTTTCAATCCTTCAACTTAATTTTTTTTTTCATCCCTAAACTAAAGTTATTTTTTCATCCCTATTTTTATCTTTAAACTATTAAAAGAACTCTTTACAAAATTTTAAAGTTTAAAAAATAAACTTTTAAATTTTAGGGACAAAAATTTTTTTTGTTACCAAAATAGTATACTTACCATTTTTTTAACGATTACGTAAAGCATGTTAAATGGCAGATTTATTTTAGGGATCCAAGGAAAAATAGCACCTTTTTCTTTTTTTTTAGAGGGAAAATAGCACATTTATTTTATCTTGACTTAATGTTAAAAATTATTAAACTATATTAAAAGAAAATGGACTTCATTCAACAAACTCATTATAAATCCAGCCCACCAAAAAATGAGTTGAAAATTTGTTCTATCTCTAAACTAGTTCACCGTAGGATTTTTTTTTTTAGAAGTTGGTCAAAATTCTTTTTCTTTATTTCTGCCCGTTACAAATAGCCTAAAGCATTTCTTCTGTAATAATTAAAAAAAAAAAAGAAAAAAAAGAAGCCTAAAGCCTTGTCAATTATTGAGTGGATCCACGTTGGGTGCAATGGTTACGAATGACTGATATGAAAACAATAACTTCTTAAATAAAAATGAGAAGTTTGGGCAAGAAATAAGATAGGAATTTCGGATCTTTTTGAAATTGATAATTAGGACAAAATATAAAAACTTCAACCACAAATGATAAATAACAAATTTTGCAATTTATAATTCATTTAATATAGAAATTACCATTAGTCTTGTAGTTTGACTAGCATCTCTTGGTATTTCCAATAAAAATATTCATGATTTAAATCTCCACTGCTTTGAACTATCAGATTATCCAAAACAAAGAAGAAGAGGGATTATCATAAATAAAAGTAAATTTAAAAAACAAATACAAGACGAAAAATGAGAAAAAATATTGGAGAGTCTAGGTGCGCCAGTCATTTAATTTGTTCATCGTTAGGGGATGCAAACACGAGAAGGTACGTATCAACATTAATTCAGAATAAAATAGGGCGTTTGCAATTATATATTATGAAAATATCAAATTTAAATGGTCAATAGGATTTGGTATTCTTTTGCAGTTAGGATTTGGTCAAAAAATTTATAGATTCAATTTTTTCTCTTCGCTTTATTTTTTTAAAAGATGATTATAATCAATGTCTAGACCATATAGGAAGTTAATTTGATATTGGAACTAGTGCACACTAGTCCCCAATGCCTTAGTTTTGTGCATGCAGCATCAGATTAAAAGGTGGCATATAGTAGTAAAATTTGTGTCCACAAATTATATTATTGTAATGAATAGAGGCCGGATCTATAAATGCGATTTTGGCTGGCTTACTAATGCTTCAAAAATTTGTTGACATTAATGTCATCCTTTTTTTTTTTTTTTTGTCAAACTTGTTGCAGTTTTTGAGGGAGAGAAATTTTAAACAAACAATCACCCCAATTAAGATTGAGGATGGGCAAGAAATCACATATGAAAATGCTACAACTGCAATGAAGAGGGCTGTCAATTTCTATTCAGCCTTGCAAGCTAGTGATGGTCATTGGCCAGCTGAAAATGCTGGCCCATTGTTCTTCCTTCCACCCTTGGTGAGTTTCATCATTAAATAGCATCATTGTGATCAATACTTCATGGAACACAAACTATTTTCGCATAATTATTTACAAAGAATACATTAGTAGAGTTTTTTTGCGGTATTGAACTAAAAATGTCATACCCAATACAAAAAATTTCCACTTATATGGATTTTGTGAGAGGTACTTAGTAGGGTAATACCATACTAAATCATTGAGGGTGAGAAAAACTACAGAAAATTGTGCTTGCTGATATAATTTATTTTAATTCATCCAATGTATACCATTGATACATATAAGATTGATTTTAATGTGAATAATACAATTGTTTCCAATACAATGTGCCATTGGATTATGAGATGCCTGCTTGTAACTTCTTATGGTTTTCAAAAAACGCAGGTATTTTGTATGTATATTACAGGACATCTTAATACTGTATTTCCTGCTGAGTATCAAAAAGAAATCCTTCGATACATATATTGCCATCAGGTACATATTTTTGGAAGTTTTACAAGTTAATCGTAATGACAAAATTAGAGCTTCGGCTAAATTCCTTTCCTACCTTTTTCTTTTAGTTCAATCTTTCCTATATAACAACAATTTTGTAAATTATTAGAATGAAGATGGTGGTTGGGGACTTCACATAGAGGGCCATAGCACCATGTTTTGCACGGCTCTCAATTATATTTGTATGCGTATGCTTGGGGAAGGACCTGATGGAGGTCAGGACAATGCTTGTGTAAGAGCACGAAAATGGATCCTTGATCGTGGTGGTGTTACACACATACCTTCTTGGGGAAAGACCTGGCTTTCGGTATGACCATGTTTAGTATAGACTTATATAATAAAGATAATTTGTAATCAAAATGAAAATCTACCCATATTTCGTTTAACCAAATTGGAAATGCAATGTTCCTTTATTGTAGATACTTGGTTTGTTAGAATGGATTGGAAGCAATCCAATGCCCCCAGAATTTTGGATCCTTCCTTCGTTTCTTCCCATTCATCCAGGTTTGTAAAATGTTTGTTTACAACTTCTATTTGAATCTGTCACCTCTACTTGAAGCTTTTACTACAGAGGTTTTAGCTTATTCTATTTTTTGAGTTCATAATAAAACTTGCAACATTCTGAATTTCAATTTTACTAATAGCTTATCAATTGCTTTGTCCCTAAAATGTAGCCAAAATGTTGTGCTACTGCCGGATGGTGTACATGCCTATGTCATACCTATATGGGAAAAGGTTTGTTGGCCCTATTACATCCCTCATTCTTCAATTGAGGGAAGAACTCTACACAACGCCATATAATGAAGTTAACTGGAAGAGTGTGCGTCATCTTTGCGCAAAGGTGAGTTTATCTTAATTTTCTTATTTTGGTCGTTTTTTGTTCCTTGGTATATACACTTTTTAGTATTTCCTGCAATGCATTGATTAAGCAAAACTATTATTACAGGAGGATAACTACTATCCCCATCCATTGATTCAAGATTTGCTTTGGGATAGTCTGTACATACTCACTGAGCCCCTTCTCACTCGTTGGCCATTTAAAAAGTTTGTTAGAGAGAAGTCTCTTCAAGTAACAATGAAGCACATTCATTATGAAGATGAGAACAGTCGATACATTACCATTGGATGTGTGGAAAAGGTAATGTAACTTTACAATTAAGAAAAAACAATGGCGAGCTTCTACTTAGGCTATAAAACAGTATACCAAATACCATATGCATTGAGCAGGTTCTGTGCATGCTTGCTTGTTGGGTTGAAGATCCAAATGGAGATTGTTTCAAGAAGCATCTTGCTAGGATCCCAGATTATATATGGGTTGCTGAAGATGGAATAAAGATGCAGGTTAGTACTCATTTTTAACAAAACAATTATAGAGTCTTTTGCATCTGTTGAAGATTACATTTCACTATATATCGAATTGTGAATGAAAACATTCCCTAAAAAGGTTTTCTTTTTAGGGTTGGTTTTGGACACCAGTACATTCATTTAAATTTTTTAAAAAGCCCAACCTTTGGTTTACTAGCTTTAAATTTATGAGTGCTGATGTACCTTGCAAGAAAAGAAGGGATTGCTGATTTTGATATATCCTGTTTTATTTGTATGCAGAGTTTTGGTAGTCAAGTGTGGGATACTGGTTTTTCCATTCAAGCCTTACTTGCAAGTAATCTTGTAGATGAAATTGGACCTACACTCATGAGAGGACATGACTTCCTAAAGAGATCTCAGGTTTGATTTTCAATTCTTATAGCATTTGTTCACCATTAAATTCAAGCATACATTTGACAATTTTGCTTTTAACAAAAAAAAAAGAAAAAAAGAAAAAGGAAAAACTATATTTATTCAATCTAGTTATTCCATGTTCCCTTAAAAATTTGAAAGGTCATGGACAATCCTTCTGGTGACTTCAAAAGCATGCACCGTCACATTTCTAAAGGATCATGGACTTTCTCTGATCAAGATCACGGATGGCAAGTTTCTGATTGCACTGCAGAAGGTTTGAAGGTAATTGTTTAAGTGATTCAATGAAGTGAAGTATTGCACCCCTTCCATAATTACTGTGTTCCTCACCAAATTCTACTCTATTTCACAGTGTTGCTTGCTTTTCTCAAAGATGCCACCAGATATTGTTGGTGAGAAAATGAAACCAGAGCGATTCTATGATTCTATAAATGTCATACTTTCTCTACAGGTGAGGCTAAACTTTGCTGTTGTATGATCTTAGTTATACTTATTTCGCACATCTAGGCATCAATGGGAAATATAAACTGCACTTGGTTTTACTGTCAAACTATAACTAGTTAATTACAAGAAAATAATTTATGCAAAGCTGATGGTGTTGTTTTCTATAGCTTCTTCTCCTGAACTGTTTGCAATTCCAGTAGCTAGCTACCAGCCAACCCCCATTACCTTATATTAATATGATAAACTCTTATAGGCTTTTGAAACTCACTTTGAAGGGACCGTTTATATATATAAATATATATATATATATGTATATATATATATATATATATATATATATTTCTATTGCAATGTTTATTTCTAAGTATTTGAATTTGTTCATATCAATAAGCTCTATTCTATGGCTTAATGTAGAGTAAAAATGGTGGTTTACCAGCTTGGGAGCCTGCAGGAGCTGCAAAGTGGTTGGAAGTAAGTAACTGAGTATATTGAAATGGCCTTAAAGTTCTTTTGAAAATGCTTTCGTATCATCTTGTGCCCAAAATTAATGGAATGCTCTTTTTCTATTCTCCCTTCAGCTACTAAATCCCGTTGAATTCTTCGCGAATACTATTATTGAGCATGAGTATGTTGAATGCACTGCATCAGCAATTCAAGCTTTAGTTTTGTTTAACAAATTATACCCTAAGCATAGGAAGGAAGAGATTGAAAACTTCATTAAAAATGCTGTACACTACCTTGAAGACATACAAATGCCAGATGGTTCATGGTATGTACCTCAATTGGTTTATCAGATATGTTTGAAACGATTTTTGATTATACAAAGGAGCATTAGTGAAGATCAATTACATGATAAAGCATTTTGATAGGTATGGAAATTGGGGAGTTTGCTTCACTTATGGTTCGTGGTTTGCACTTGGAGGTCTGGCTGCTGCTGGCAAGACTTACAACAATTGTCTCACTATGCGCAAAGGAGTTGACTTTCTACTCAAAATACAGAGAGATAATGGTTGCTGGGGAGAGAGCTATCTCTCTTGCCCAAAGAAGGTAAGTGTCTCAACATGGAATGTGCTTTGAGCTTCGATAAATTTTCATAATATTTTTTATTCGATCACTATTGATAGCAATTCAAGAACCTTTAATAACACACCCCACTTTGTTTCCCAAATTGTTATTAAGGGAAGAATCTTTGTCAATGAAGTTATTGTTTTTTCTAAGCATGAGATTCAGTCGATGCTACATAAATTATGTAGGAATATGTACCTTTGGAAGGAAACAGATCAAATTTGGTGCAAACTGCTTGGGCAATGATGGGTCTTATTCATGCTGGACAAGTTAAGTTGTTAGTTTAAAAATCTAGCATTATACATATTATCTATTCTTCTGTTTTTCTTTCATAATTCTATATCAAAACCTTTTGTAATAGGCTGAAAGAGACCCAACACCTCTTCATCGTGCAGCAAAGCTGATAATCAATTCTCAAATGGAAGATGGTGATTTTCCTCAACAGGTATCTCCTTGTAATTGACATAGCTTTCAAAAATCAAAAGAAGGAAAAAGATAATGTCTTTTTAAAAAAGAAGAAGAAGATTGACATGAAGATAGTTTTCTTTCTTGCACTATGAAGAACACAGGTTTAAAACTAGCTTGTGACACTAGGTGATTGAAACAAGAAGTTTTATCCAATAGGGAAGAGGGGAATGACAAAGTAACAAACTATGGAAATATATATTATGCTTGAATTTTACTGCCAGCGTTTTTTACCATTTATATAATTCTTTTATGGCAGGAAATCACTGGAGCCTTCATGCAGAACTGCATGTTACACTATGCAGCATACAGAAATATATATCCACTGTGGGCTCTCGCTGAATACCGCAAGCGTGTCCCATTGCCATCTAGAATCACTTAAGTGAAGCAGTGAATTCTGTAGTTCAAGTAATATATGAATGAAACACAAATAAAACCCAGTTTTTAATTCTCTTACTATTCTGGGATGTAGAAGTTCATGACATTATTTGGCATATTTGAATTTCAATAATCACTCATGTGGTACTACTTGAAGGAACATCCTATTGCTACCATCTGTAGGACTTACTAACACGACTACGTCCTATTGCTACCACCTATAGGACTTACTAACACGACTACGTGCAAGCTTCGAATTTACAGACTCCTTCTCTATTAGGCCTTTGCAACACAAGTACCCACACTTGTAACTTTGAGACTTCACTCAAAGGTTTTGGATCTCCTTAGACATTGATATTGTATGCAACAACTTCTACAATACCGAATCTTCAAATTCTTCAAGGAATAACGCTGGTAGAAAACTTTAGAAAGTTTTTAAGTACAAAACCCTAGATCTACAAAAGAAGCACAAAATGCACTCTCATCTCTCTAAAAAACTCTGAAAACCCTACCTAGGATTGGCTTATGATGTCATTTAAATACTGAAAAAAACGGATCGTGATTTGGGCTTCAAACGGATAAGTTATGGCATTTTTACGTTGGTTGATTTTTGCTTATATGCGACTTTTGATCGCTTGAGTATAATATTCGATCGATCTAGCCTTGCAAAAATTGAATAGTAATTTTCTACAATTATTCAATTCCAAACTTAATGTAAACCAAACTTTAAGCAAGTCTAAACCTAGATTAAATGTTTTGATCATGGTTTGCCAACATACACAATTTGAAGTTCTAATACATTTGTTTCTAAAGTCTTAGAACCTAACAATATATATATATATATACTCTTTCATAGTTAAAAATTTCATTTTTATCTTAAAATTTTAGATGTATATTATAACAAAAAAAGATTTAATTCAACAATGAATTTGTTAAAAAATTCTTAACACTAGACAAAATTGATAAATGTAATATTATTTAGAATTACATGATGTTATACAAGGAATATCTCTCTCTCTCTCTCTCTCTCTCTCTCTCTCACATAATTATACTAAATAAAAAACCACTTTCTCAAAATCTATTGCATTTTTATTTAGTAAGTTTTACTCCACTATTGTTTATTTTGTACTCTGTCACACGTGTACGCTGTGATATTTGAGTAATTTGTAAAATTGGTCGAGAAAATAATTGGTCGAGAAAATATCACAACATACGCATGTGTTTGCAAATCTTTGAGTATTTTGGGGTTTTTGAAAATCTTTGAGTATTTTATGAAATTTTTGGGTTAGGTTTTGCTTATATATTGTTATATGCTCATGTATTGCATTACATCTGCATTTTCACAATGTTTCATGAATTTAGATATGTGTTTCTATGTTGAAAACTTGTGTGCTGGTAGGATTGGTTTGGGCTGAGCCCATGATGTTTTTTTTTTCTTTCCATGTCACATGCTCATGCATTGTTCATGCATATGTACCTTTTCTTTTTCATATTTGGTACTCTCTATTGATGGTGTTTTTCTCTCTCTCTCTCTCTCAGATAGTCTGTGCATAGCACCCAAGCGCAAAACTACTCTGTCCTAGAACCCTCTTCATGCTGGGGTATCATCTTCTGATCCTACTCCTCTTTCTGCCAGGTTCCATGATGAGAAAACCTGTCAAGACTTCTTGGAGAACATCTCCAATCGTGGCATTCATTCAGAACACCATGTGATTCTATCAGGCTTTTTCGATACTGCTCTACCTACTGTCATTCACAGTCGAGGTTGGGAATCTCTATGTGAGATTTCCATGAGTTGTCCCTCTGTGATCATACAGGAGTTTTACTCCAATATGCATGTTTTTGATTCTTCTGTGCCTTGGTTTATTACTTCTATTCGAGGTACATGTATAGTAGTCACTCCGAAGCTTATCTCCAATTGCTACATGTTCTGAGGGTATCACATCCTAATTAACCTGGATGTCCACATCTAAGGATTGTGTCCACAAATGATCTTCTGTCTCACTTTTGTGAGACACCTTCTTCATGGGGTAATCATCAAAACACCTCATGCTTAGGCTTTGCAAAAGGTCCGAGGTTCCTGGATATGGTGATGACATTTGTTCTCCATCCCTTATCTCACTATAATTTTATTACTGAGCCTCGTGCTCGCCTTTTGCTTTCCTTCGTTGAGGACCTTACTATAGACTTTTCCTCTCACTTTATTCTCTCTCTCATAGATGTCTATAGAGATAAGGCGACTTGTGATAAGCTTATCTTTCCTTTTGCTATCACGAGGATCATTCGTCATTCTTCTGTCTCCCATCCCGAGTCTACTCATTTCACCATTATGGGTGCCATTAGTGCGGCATCTATTCGATGGAGTGAAGCCTAGCTTTAACCGAAGTGGCCACGAACCAAGACAACAATTATGGCGCAACTTCAGCACATGAATGCTCGCCTTGACACTCTCGTTGATGAGATGGGTCAGGTGACCACTTGTGTGGGTCGTATTGCACGACGTCAAGCTCGCCTTGGTAGCTTCGTTGCTTCTCCCTCTCCATCTCCACAGGCTTCAGGGGACAAGGATGATGATAATGGCTTTGGTGATGGTGATGGTGATGGTGATGATGATGAGGATGCTAGCTCTTCTAGTGATGAGGAGATGACTGTTTCTTAGTGGCTTACCTTTTGTCGTTCATGACAAAAAGGGGAAGTAGTTTTGGGTATGAGAGTAGTCATGTCTTAGGGGGAGAGTTAGCATAGGACTTTTTGATAGAGGGAGTGTTTCATTTTTATGAGGGATGTAGTAAGGATTTATGTATCTTTTTTTTCTTTCTTTTTGGATACATTATCTTTTGTGTACCCATCATGTGACCATTTAGTGATAGCAAACATTGTACCTATATCTCTTTTATATATATGATGATGCTGTTATCATTTTCACCTATCAATCCATGTGTTGTTTTTTTTCTCTCTTTATACATATGTTTCTTATTATGTATGCAATCTTTTATTTCTGTTTCACACTAAAATGCCTTGATGAGTTTTGTTTAAAGTGTTTCAGAAAGACAAGTTGTCAAAATCTATCATGTCATGAACTTTCTTCTTGCAAAGTTTTTCAAGAATTTGTGTTAGAATTAGATTTTATTATATTCAACACGTGTTTATGAGTTGAATGATTTATGACTTCTCTCATACTTCATTTGTTTGTTGTGGTTTTGTCACAGATTACTAAAGAGGGAGATTGTTAAGACATATGTAGAACATGTTAGAACATATTAGAACATATGTTATATAGAATTGGCTAATTCTTTGATAAAACGCACTTTACTTGTAATTAGGTGGATCTAGGATGTGTTTAATACTTCAAGGAATAAGAGTTCAAGTCCAAGTATTGAAGTCATGCAAATCTGTCCAAAAATTAAGTGAAGAAGTGTTGTTCAATAAAACTCGACAGATAGCTCGACAAATGTATCTATCGAGATTTAATATGTGATTCTTAATAGCTCTCGATAGAAGCTGTATCTATCAAGAATTACAAAATTTAGATTTCCATATTTATTTTTCATACATATCTAAGCTATTTGTGTAGGGTTTCTTTTCTCACAACTCTAGACATATATAAGGATTATTTTAAGGGCCGTCAAAGGTAATACAACTTGATGCAAAGTGATTATTCACTCAAATTGTGATTAGAGACAAATTGCCCTAGTTCATCTATCTCTTGAAGAAGCTACTGCGTTTGTGCGCTAAGAGTTTTGTAACTAAGGAGTTTCTTGATCTTTATCGTATGAATGAATTGAAAAACTTTGCAACCAACATCCTTCTTAAGTTGGTGTGTTAGTCACGTATTAGGATTCGTGTATCAATTGGTTAGTCACGTACTGGGAGCCCTGCATTGAAAGGAGAAATTGTTACTATATTACAAGTCCAATTGGGTATTGGGGTAAGGGTTTAACTGTAAGTTGGTATAAGGCACTAGGATTATTTTACTTGTAACCACTTGTTTTGATAATAGTGGATTCTCTAGAGTAGTGATTTTAAATTCACCCAGTAGGGTTTTGCTCCAGTGGTTTTTTTCATTCGTAAACAAATCACCTGTGTCAAATTTATTTTCCGCTGCATTTAACTTAGTTGGTAATTTATTTATGCTATCACGCTTATTGCATGTAATTGAATCCAATTAATTAACTTGGCTAATTAATTGATTAATTTACCAAATGGATCAAAACATTATTGACCTATTAATTGAGATTTACTATTAATAGCATGATAATTTAAATCTTTATGTGAACATTAACTAGGAACAAGATTCTATCATTACTTATTCTAAAAGTCAAAGTATTATCCATGCAGGTAGCTTACTAATTATACTAATATTTGGAATCAAAAGGATACCAAAAGACCTTAGATATCCTATAGATAAAACTCTCACATTTTCCTCATTCCTTTCTTTCCTTTATCTAAACACACCAAAAGAAAATATTTGCTCTTTACTTTCCTTTTTCTTTCCTTTCTCTTCATCTTTTCCTTTCTTTTCCCTTTCCTAAGCTACAACCAAACATATAGTGTAAATTCCCAAACTAGATGGCAGTTAGAAGTCATTACCCCATAATTATTTATGTATAGGCTGGGCCACTGGTCATGACTGATGAACATGACAATAATGTGAAAAGATAGCAAGGAAAGAAAGAGGGGAAGACAATTAAATTTGGTGCAGACAACTGTTTCTACAGAAAGAAAAAAAATTGGGTGCTAAGAGCAAACTTCTTGTCGTTTTAAAAGGATATAATTCCCACCTTGCTCAAGGCATGATCGAGTGAAGGTAATCACATGGACTAAAAGAGTAAAGTAATGATAAATACTTTAGTGGATCCACATCAAGTGCTATGATCGACTGAGATGAAAAGTTAACTTTTTTTTTTCTTTTATTAAAAGCTAAAAAGTTTGAGCAAGAAATAAAATAGGAATTTTGAATCATTTTTGGAATTGATAAACTTGACAAAATAGAAACGACGGTTCACTTAGCTGAAATTAAAAACTTTTTGTTGAAAATACTATAGATAAAGCTAAAAAATAGCTGAAATAATATAATGAGACTAATGAATAATACCAAAAAATGCAATGAAACCTATGAATAATAATAAAAATAAGCTGAATAGTAAAAAAAAAAAGTTAGCTTTTTTAGATAATGGCCAAACACACTAAATTATGTGAATTTTTTTTTTTTTTAAGGAACAAATTATGTGATTTATAAAGCATTTAAGATAGAGATTGCCAAGAGACTATAGCTTCTTCTTCTTCTTTTTTTTTTTTAAGAATACTAAGTATTTAACAAACTTAACTTGGCAAGTGAGAAAGATAATTGGTGAGTCTAGGCCTATCGTTTAATTTCTTCATTCTTAGGGGATGCATACGTGAGAAATTATGTTCCAAAATAGAGGAATAAATTAAATAGGGTGTATGCAATTGTATATTAATAAAACATCAAATTTAATTGGTCAATAGGATTTGGTATTGAAAAATCTAGTATGGTTTTAGACTTTTAGTGTTAAGATGATTTGGTTAAAAAGTTGTTATTGTTCACTGTAATTGTCAACTCAAATTCTTGTATTGAAACAACATAGATTTTTTTCTCTTTGCTTTATTTATTTATTTTTAAAAAGTTTTAATCAATGGCTAGACCATACGAAGTGAAATTTGATGTTGGAACCAATGCACACTACCACCCAATGTAGTCAATACCGTACCGGTACCGGCCATACTTGTACATATACCAGTATCGATATGCCAACGTTTCGTACCGGTTTAAATACCGACAGTACCGGCCATGTATCAGCAATACCGGCCGGTACAAAAAAAAAAAAAATTTAGTTTTATAATTTTTGAATTTTTGTAAAAACAGAATAGTCACTTAATTGCATTAACTTATTAGTATTATTTGTTTTCTTAGTATGTAATGAACAATTAAGCTTTCTATTTTTTATTTTGTATTTTTTTTCTTTTAATTTGTTCTAAATTGAGATAACGTTTTATGGTAAACTTTTATATTTATTATAATACACACACACACACACACACACACACACACATATATTTATAAATATCAAAAGTAATGGTAAACACGAAACGGTACATTGGTATTGACTGATATTAAAATATATCGTTCTACTGTTCAAATTGGTACAGCCTCCGATACGAGATTGACTCCCTTGCTACCACCCAATGCCTTAGTCATGTGACATAGTAGGTGAGATTTGTGTCTACAAAATTATTAGGGAGAAAATGGATATTTTTTCCTAATTTATAAAATATTCGTATTTTGAAACTATTTAAGAAAATGCTCATATTTTTGAAATGTAATTTTAACAAAATCGAGTTATTAGTAAAACTGGACCCATTGAAATAATGACATATATCCACTTTTAGACACATGTCATCATTTCAACGAATTCGGTGCAGTGGATACACTGAATCTAAATCTCGCCCTACAACAACCATACCCTTACACCTTCTTTCCTTGTCAATTTTACTGAATAGGAAGTTCCTAACACAGACCACATGTTTTGTGTGTCACATCTCATACAGGTCTCGGCAACTTCTACCAAAAATGCACCCTCTTTAGGTAAGACGACATTGTTCTCTCTCTCTCTCTCTCTCTCTCTCTCTCTCTCTCTCTCTCTCTCTCTCTCTCTCTCTCTCTCTCTCTCTCTCTCTCTCTCTCTCGTGTTTATGGTGAAAAGAGTACTTGGAGATTTTTTTTTTGCTAAACAGAGTTCTTGGAGATATTAAGGGCATGTTTGGTGAGTAATCTCAAACTCATATTTTCACATTTTAAACAACATTACACACATTTTCACACACTATTTTACCCACATGTATTTCAAAAAACTATAAAAAAATACAAAAATCTCATCTCAAATTACTCTACCAAACACCCCCTAAAGAGTTTTCTATCGTGTTTATGAACCTTTTTTTTTTTTTTTTTGAAAACCATGTATGAACCATTTAAATACTGTTCATATATTCTTGGTCTTGGTTTTATATACACTAAAAAAGTAAATTTCTTTTGGAAATTACAATCCACTAACGATATATACTTGATGTTAAATTCTTGGTCGTATATATACAAATAAATAATTAAGTATTTTCCTTTTGACAAAATGGCTTTATGATTTGATAGAACTAGTGTATTAGGTTGGTTATGATGTTATGGCCATATATATGATTTGATAGTACTAGTGTACAGTAGTTGCATTTTCAACAATGAAAAGTAGAGAGAAGTGGTATCAACACCATCAAATCTTGACCATAGCAGTACATTTTGATTGGAAGAAACTCCGAGTTAAAAGAAAATGTGGAAGCTCAAGATAGCTGAGGGTGGCAATGACCCTTACATCTTCAGCACAAACAACTTTGTTGGAAGGCAGATATGGGAATTTGACCCTGAGGCTGGTAGTCCAGAAGAACGAGCTGAGGTTGAAGAGGCTCGTCAAAATTTCTACAAGAACCGCTACCAGATCAAGCCCAGTGGCGACCTACTTTGGCGAATGCAGGTACCTCTCCATCTCTACTGTCTACCTTTCATATTCATATTATTCCTCAAGCACGTACGTAGTAAACTGTATAGATACTATTATTCTTTTCTTCCTCTCTTTTATTCATTCATTATTATTATTATTTCTGCTTAATTTCAGATGGGGTGGCAGATCTGAAAGCCCTCCAATTATGTTTTTATTTATAGGTTACATACCCTCAATTTAATATATACCTCTTGACAAATTCTATAAAGTTATTTCTTTTGAATACTTTTCTGTAATTGTCCAATATATAACGGGGCCCAGGATTTGGAATCTAGATTTTTTTTCAAAGGAAAATCTACTAGCTAGAAAGGTGGTATATTTGTAAGTTTTAATTATATGTCTAACCCAAGAGTTTGTAACTCAATTGGTTTATTTTGGTACTTCCCAAAAATATGTTTAGGATTCAAATTTTCCTCTCCTTATTATAACTGTTAGAATATCAATCCTAGGTTTGATGTTGTGATCTAATGCACCCAAAATATGAAAGATGGTCCAACTTGGCATCCGAACGCTAACGGAAACAAATACTGCAATAATTCCTTAACAATCACTTGATTAGACTTCCATTAATGCTATTAGTAATGGACAATTATTATATTTGTCTTGATATTTTGTCTTTGAGTGATGGAAACCTCACCTAAAAGCCAAGCCAAACAAGATTATTTCGGTGGGATCCATGTATTTTAGAAACTCAGCAATTAAACTGAGTGATATCACTCAAAAACTTTTGTCGTTCAATAAAAGGTTAAAAAGGATTTTTTTTTTTTTTTTATACAAGATAGAAATTTTACTTTAACTTAATTTAAGTATATATATGCGTGTGAAGCTCTTTCTTGAACCTCAGCTTGTACCCCCCCACACTCCATAGGCACGTAATACTTAGTAGAGTGACCATCACGCTAAAAGTGTGCGGTAGTGGGTAAATTTTTGGATGGGTATTTGTTAGTGAGTTTCTTAAACGAATAAGTCAAAGAATAATTAATATTAATTTTTGAACCATAATGAAACCTATTTGAAATACTGTTTTCAATAATTCATTAATCATGGGTCCAGATTATGTCTAGTGTTCAGTAATACTAGGACTATTAGAATTGTGACACGTGTTTATTTTGGGACACATATCACCATCTGACCAGGTCCAATGCACTGAAAGCACTAAAGCCAAACCGTCCCCTACACCTATAACTTAATAATTAAGGTTGCACATGCTTTTCATTAATGGCAAGTGATGTCAATGTCATTAAGTAGAGCCACAACTACCACGTGCTAACAACCAACCTACTAATTATAAGTTAGAACAAACCTCGAATAAGTGTTATGGTACATTGGAGTATTAATTAGACTATTCGGTTATAGTGATATGTATTGAACTTTAGTCGCATGTTCCTATTCTAACTAACTAAGCCTAGTCTTTCTAAATTTATGGGTCATGTTAATGGATGTTCTTAAAACAATTATATCACCAAGAAAATTAATTTCTTTTTCCTTTTTTTCATAAAAAATTTATCAAAATATTTCCTAAACTAATTACCTTTGAACACACGTTAACTTTGTCGTAAGTTTATGAAATCTCACCTTAAACAAACCAAAAATAAAAGGAGTACTATGCTAGAGATGTGGGTTGTGTGGACGTCACACTTATTTTGCATTACACCTTTTGACTTTGTATTTTTTTTTTTTAATTGGGGCATTGTTAATTTACTTTTTGTATTGGAGATTATTCGGATAAATAATAAAATATAAAAATTTAACATTAAAAACAATTCGAGTAATAGGCATATGAATACTTTCAATTTATGGGTAAAGATAAATTTCATGTCGCTATCACTATCCTAATTTTGCCTTATTGATTGAATGTTCCTTTTAAAAACTATAATGTATATATATATATATATATATATATATATCAAAACTGTGTCTTAAACATCATGGTTATACCCAAGGACAAACCTAGGATTTCGAGTTAAGGGGGACCAGAGTATAAGTAAAAAAAAAATCATGAAATTTCAACTATTTTCTAACCAAATTTATTATTATTATTATTATTATCAGCATCATCATCTTAAATCATCTCTTTCTTCCTCAACCATATTATTATTATTATTATTATTATTATTATTATTATTATTATTATTATTATTATTATTATTATTATTATTATTATTACTATTATCTCAAATCATCTCTCTCTTCCTCAACCAAAAACCATTGCCCTCAATCTAAATAATTTCTAAAACACTCATTTGCATAACTACAGTAATTGTGTAAATTTTCTCAATTAACTTCAAAATACACCAACATCAATCTATGTATCATTGTACAAAAATGCATTTATGCTATAATAATTGTGTAAATTTGCAAAAATACATTTGTGCTAAAGAAATTGTGTAAATTTACATTGTTGCAATAGCATAAATGTATTTTTGTACAATCATACATAGACTGATGTGAGTGTATTTTGAGATTGATTGGAAAAATTTGGGGCCTTAGGCTATTTTACAATTGATGCAAATGCTATTATAAAAAAATCAATGTAAAATGATAAGGGAGAGGCCCCAAAGTTTTGAAAGAGGGAGCCTAAATATAAAATTGTAAAAAATATACCTATATATATATATTTTTTCTCCCTTACTATTAGGGGGGCCCGGGCCCTCTTAGGCGCCCACCTAGATCCGTCCCTGGTTTTACCAAGATATCTTACCTAATTGTCATGTATACTATTTTTAATTATAGTTATATTATTAACTTCAAATAACCTATTACCTATATCTAATATATCTGTGATTATGTATGATTGTATGCACGTTTAATATGTGTGTGTATATATTTTGGTTCACTTTTTTCCCTCTCTCTAAATTCCTTGATGAATGTGTGGCTGAGTTTTAATTTTGAGTGAAAAAGAAAATGTATTATTTTTTTGAAGTAATATGATTCTTATTTGCTATATGACTTACAATGACAGGACAAAATTTTTATATGAAAAGAATGATTTAAATTTTTAGCAATATCATGTAAAACTTGTATTATGGGAAAATTGTTATAGGGTATAACGATTTTTCTTTTATGTACGTTGGGTTTTCTTTACTCTCAAACCTTCTGTTTAAATGTCGTATCTAAGTACATGAAAAGCTTTAATATAATTTACTTGGAGTGAATCTTTATTACCACGGTTTTTTTTTTTTTAATTATATATGTTATTATTTGATTTTATTTTAATATTTAATTTTATTATTTATAATTAGCTTTTTTTTTTTTTTTTTTTTTTTTTTTTTTGAGAAGGATTTATAATTAGCTTTGTAGCCATGTACAATTCACTACTTGTTACTAAAATTAACAGTAAAACTACGGACATAACAAAAATTCACAGCATTCTCAAATTAGCCTACCGCTTCACACATGCATCCACCACAATTTGTAATAATTTTTTTTCAATAACCCCTTTAATTATG
Organism: Castanopsis chinensis; assembly: GCA_032878915.1. Taxonomy (NCBI): domain Eukaryota; kingdom Viridiplantae; phylum Streptophyta; class Magnoliopsida; order Fagales; family Fagaceae; genus Castanopsis; species Castanopsis chinensis. The sequence goes on along the minus strand of JAVQMG010000080.1, from coordinate 1,006,230 downwards.
AGGTGGTAGGCCAAATTAGAAATGTTGTAAAATTTTATAATTTTTTTTTTTTTTTGGTGGTTCTAGAAAGAATTATAATTAAAGCAATCAAAAGATATAAGATTGGTAGGTGTCATAGGTGGATTTAGATCCTCTAGATTTTCTAGGGTATTCTATCAATAATTTTCCTTAAATCCTAGCCACACTTTAATGATTTAATGGTCTAGATTCTGCTGTGCCAATATTCCACTAACAATATTCTTAAAATAATAAAATAATGTTGCAAATAAATCAATTAAGATTATTGTTAGTGGAATGCTAATATGGCAAAATCTAGACTATTAAATCACTATAAAATGGTTTAGATTTAAAGAAATCTATTTGGTAGAGTTTCCTAAGAAATCTAGAAAATCCAAATCCGTCATAGGTAAGCTAAAATGTATGAGTTGTAGCATAATTTTTTATGAACCTAGGTGGGTAGAAGTGAAACTCATGATCAAAGTTGTCAAAATCGGGATCTTACGTAAGATCGTGGGAGGTAGGTAGGATCGTGGATCGTAGGATCGGATCGTGAATCGTAAGATTCTACATTATTTAAGAAAAAAAAATTAGTATGTTAAATAATCACATAAATTATACATTCATACCAAAAATTTGCATCCATTTGATGTAATTACCATACATCATTACATCCATTTGTAAGTATCATTTAAAGAAACCAAAAATCTCAAAATATGACACTTTATTAGGATGCTATTTTTCGTTTGGTTCAACTAAAATTTTATCTCTCTACATTAGAATAGCAAAACTTGGTTTATTAGGATGTTATTTTTTATTTGGGTCTAACTAAGTCTTCTGTCAAGTTAAAGAAGATTACAAAAAACTAAGATCGTTTGGAATCGTCAGAATCGTACGATCCTGAATGATCGCTAAGATCCTTGAAAGATTTAGATCGTTTTGGACAGGTGGAATCGTAAAATCGTAGGATCGTAAGATCCAAATCGGGATTTTGACAACCATGCTCATGATCATGGACATGTCAATCATGTGAAACTCTGAGAAAGAAAGAAAGAAAGAATAAATAAATATGTTTTACTCTTTAAGCAAACTTCTTATCCCCTTTTTTTCTTTCTGGGCTAATTAATTGGTTTGAGAAAAATCATAATTTCCACTTGCTCATGTCTCCCGTTGGTACAACTACAAACTACAAACTAAAACTTAATAACAAGGCTTCATTAAAAATCATATATCATATTATACTTTTAGTATACCTGTGTGTTGCACAGTTTTTGTCAAATTCGGGCCAAATCAGTCTAATTCGGTCAATTCGGTCCACCTTGATCTATTTCGGTCCATTTGGTCTAATTAATTCTACTTGGTCTACTCGGTCAATTAGGTCTATTTTGGTCAATTACTATCCAATTCCGTCCATCTTAGACCATTGGGTTTAATTTGGTACATTCGGTCCAATTTAGTATATTTTGGTCTAGTCCGGATCACTTTAGTCCATTTTTGTCGGTTTGGCCCATCATGTTCAACAAGAAAAGGGTACAAAACAATTATAAATGGTAGACCAAGAATCACTTTATCAGTCATGTTTTTAACAAGCACAGAGGGTATTTTGAAGCAAACATTGTCATGACAAATATGAGCATCATTCAATTCATATCTAATCTTCATTTGAGTACCATTAGCAAAAACCAGTCTTTCAGTGGATTTTTCAAAATATTTGGAAGGAATTATGCCTTCCTGGATACAGTTCATATTCGCACCAGAATCAATTATAGCAATAGCATTGAAATTGTAATCATGGCAAACAACAATTCTGACTTTTGTAAACCATTTTGGAGGAAGCATATGATTAACAAGAGCAAGCTGATTATCAGCATTACTAGAAGCATTACCAGAAAGAGGAACTTGTTGATTGGATTCATCTCCATCTTTTTGCTCGTCCATTTCATTATCAGTTTGATGATTATCAAGTTGTTTATCAATTTTCAAAAGCAACATCTCTTGTCTAAGATTAAAATTATCAGCTTTTACAATTTTAAAATCATTCTTTAATTGAATTATTTCTTCTATAATTGTGGTAATTACATGTTGTAAATCATTAACAGTTAAGTCTTTGGGTTTCTTTTTATTAAATCTTTCCAGAGTTTCTTCAAGACTTATCTTTGATTTAAGTTTTTTAACATTTTCATTTCTGGTTAAATTTTTCTTAAACTTATCAAGATATTCTTGTTTTAATTCAAGGTTTTCAATTTGCCTTATCAAGGTTACTAGCAATTTTTCTTGTTCTTCTTCACCTTTGGTTAAAACATTAACAGTATATATATACATATATATATATATATATATATATAGTTGGAAAAAAAAAACTAATAGTAGTTGATAAGAACAAATAAACTGTTTGTTCTTTATCTAAAAAATTTGGCGTAGCTATTTGGCACAATCATGACTTCTAGACCCAAATTTTATTATATAGTTTATAATTATTATAATCTATTATAATGTTTGATATTTAATAATAATTTGAGTTTCTACAATATAAATTTGTTATATTTGTAATTTCTAATTTGGACCTATAAAATATGAACAATGTGACAAATTTTGTTCTGGCACTTACAATTAACCATTTAAGGTTATATTCTTAAATCTGTTGATTTCTTAATATTAGCCTATACCCCATATATTGTCCTTTCATTATCATATGCTCTCATTGTGCAATAAACATATTATTGTTGGCACTGTCACGTGATGCTTCAAGAAAAATTTTATCTTTAAAATAAATAAAAAGAGGTTTTCAAGAGTTTGTTGGAAAATGTAAATTTTTAGAAAATATAGGAGTTGTCACTTATTGTATATTTGTTAAAGGGAAGACAAAAACAAGAAATAAAAACCATTTCACTTAATTGTCTCGATGAGTAAGGAAAGAAATTTGATAATAAAAAAGACATAATCTATTATTAATATCTAAAAGCTGAAGCGTAGCATTTATTGTTGTTACGCTCATTCAGTCCATTTTGAATATTCTCGAGAATAAATTAGGTGTCATGTGATACATGGATTTTTACATTGTAAAAATAGATCTCTTTTGTATTCATTCACATCATTTTTTGCATTTTTAATCTTTTGTATAGTGGAGAAATGTAATTTAATGCAAAAAAACTTTTCATCACGCAAGTTAGTGACTAGTAATAATAATAATTATAAGTGTTAATTTTATTGTGCAAAAAATTATTTTTAGGTAGAATACTGTTTTGATTTCTAAACTTTACTAAAAGCTCGTTTTTAATTCCTAACTTTTAAAATTTCATTTTCCCCCTAAATTATTGAAATGTTTATTTTTTGTCCCTAAATAATTGACAATATTTTACTTTTAGTCTTTCAACTTAAAGTTTTTTTTTTTAAGGGATTACGTAAAGCATGTTAAATAGCACATTTATTTTAGGGATCTAAGTAAAAATAGCACTTTTTTTTTTTTAGGGAAAATAGAACATTTATTTTATATTGACTTTATGTTAAAAAATTATTAAACTATATTAAAAGAATGAGTTGAAAACTTGTTCTATAAATCCAGCCCACCAAAGAATGAGTTGAAAACTTGTTCTATCTAAACTACCCCACCTTAGGAATTCTTTTTAGAAGTTGGTCCAAATTCTTCTTCTTTAGTTCAACCCGTTACAAGTAGCCTAAAGCATTTCTTCTATAATAAAAATTAATAATAATAATAAAAAAAAAGCCTAAAGCCTTGTCAATACTTGAGTGGGCCTGCGTTGGGTGCAATGGTTATGAATGACTGAGATGAAAAATTAGCTTTTCAAGTAAAAGTGAGAAGTTTGGGCAAGAAATAAGATAGGAATTTCGGAGCTTTTTGAAATTGATAAATTAGACAAAATATAAAATGCTTCAACTACAAATGATAAATAACAAATTTTGCGATTTATAATGCATTTAAGATAGAAATTGCCGATGGCACCAAAATACAAGGTAAATGTCGATGGTGCCGTCTTCGCTCAAGCACAGAGGTTTGGGGTAAGGGTGGTGGTTCGTGACTATGATAGACAGGTTACAGCAGCATTGAGTAAGTTAATTCTTCAACCTTTGGGTCCATTAGAGATTGAGGCGAATGCTATGGAGAGATCGGCGTATCTTTTTCTTGGGATAACTGTGTCCAATATTTTGACTAGTGTAGTCCATCAACTTCTGGATTTTAGATTAGCTGAAGTCTCCCATGTGAAGCGACAAGGCAACAGACCTGTACATCTTTTGGCTAAGCATGCCAAAGAATTAGATAAATTTTATAATTATGTAACTTGGATAGAGGAAAATTCATCGCTGATTAAGTCTGCTATTTCTCATGATGTAACTTCTTCTTAATAAAGTTACAAGTTTTTCATAAAAAAAATAAAAAAAAAAAGATAGAAATTGCCATTAGACTTGTCGTTTAATTTATATCTCTTGGTATTTCCAATGGAGATATTCCGGATTCAAATCTCCATTACTTTAAACTATCAAATTTTCCAAAAAGAAGAAGAAGAGAGATTAAGTCCAAAATAAAAGTAAAATTAAAAAACAGATAATAGACAACAAATGAGAAAAATATTGGAGAGTCTAGGCTAGTCATTTAATTTGTTTATCGTTAGGGGATGCAGATGCAAGAAGGTATGTATCATCATTAATTGAGAATAAAATAGGGTGTCTGCAATTATATATTATTAAAACTAGCTTATAACCCCATGTATATGTATGAATATATTTAAAAGACATACATTAAGATGCATAGTATAATTCTTATGTATATAATTTAAATATTATTGATAGTTATTCATATATATTTTTTAACTTTTTAACAAGTCTTGTAAGATTATTATTAGATAGAAAATGTAATTTTTTCATTTTTTTTTTTTAATTTTTAAGTTTTTTTATGTTTATTAATTTTAGACACTTTGGTTTTTGTACGTAATAACTCACTTGGATGGATATTAATGATATGATCCCATATTTGACTCCAAAAATAAAACTTTCTCTAAAAATAAATAACTTCGGACACATGACACAAAATTATATTATTGTAACGAAGAGACTGGATCTATAAATGCGACTTTGGCTGGTTGATATAGGAAATGAAATTCTATAGTATTAGTAGGTGATGATATTGCTCTCACTTGTGGACAATGTAATTTACAAAGATTAAAAGATTTTGATGATATTTAATTATATACTAGGCTTACTAATGCTTCATAAATTTGTTGACACTAATGTCATCCTTTTTTTTTTTTTTTTTTTTGTCAAAATGGTTGCAGTTTTTGAGGGAGAGAAAATTCAAACAAACAATCACTCCAATTAAGATTGAGGATTGGCAAGAAATCACACAAGAAAATGCCACAACTGCATTGAAGAGGGCTGTCCATTTCTATTCAGCCTTGCAAGCTAGTGATGGTCATTGGCCAGCTGAAAATGCTGGCCCATTGTTCTTCCTTCCACCCTTGGTGAGTTTCATCATTAAACAGCATCATTGTGATCGATACTTCATGGAACACAAACTATTTTCACATAGGGCTCAATTGGTATATGTGTTTAAATACATGTTTTCAGTATTTAAACAACATTACATGCATTTTCATAAATTTTTTCACCCACACGTATTTTCAAAAAATACAAACAACATTATTAGAATAACGTTACCAAATGGCTTGTTATTTACAAAGAATACATTAGTAGAGTTTTTTTTTTTTTTTTTTTTTTAAATTTTGCGGTATCGAACTAAAAATGTCATACCCAATACAAAAAATTTCCACTTCTATGTATTTTTTGAGAGGTAATTGGTAGGGTAATACCATACTAAATCATTGAGGGGGGCGAAAAACTATAGAAAATTGTGCTTACTGATATAATTTCTTTTAATTCATCCAATGTATACCACTGAAACATATAAGATTGATTTTAAAGTGAATAATACAATTGTTTCCAATACAATGTGAAATTGGATTATGTGATGCCTGCTTGTAACTTCTTATGGTTTTCAAAAAATGCAGGTATTTTGTATGTATATTACAGGACATCTTAATACAGTATTTCCTGCTGAGTATCAAAAAGAAATCCTTCGATACATATATTACCATCAGGTACATATTTTTGGAAGCTTTACAAGTTAATCGTAATGACAAAGTTAGAGCTTTGGCTAAATTTCTTACCTACCTTTTTCTTTTAGTTCAATCTTCCCTATATAACAACAATTTTGTATATGATATTAGAATGAAGATGGTGGTTGGGGACTTCACATAGAAGGCCATAGCACCATGTTTTGCACGGCTTTCAACTATATTTGTATGCGTATGCTTGGGGAAGGACCTGATGGAGGTCAGGACAATGCTTGTGTAAGAGCGCGAAAATGGATTCTTGATCATGGTGGTGTTACACACATACCTTCTTGGGGAAAGACTTGGCTTTCGGTATGACCATGTTTAGGATAGACTTATATGATAAAAATAATTTGTAATGAAAGTGAAAATCTAACCATATTTCTTTCAACCAAATTGGAAATGCAATGTTCCTTATTGTAGATACTTGGTTTGTTTGAATGGATTGGAAGCAATCCAATGCCCCCAGAATTTTGGATCCTTCCTTCGTTTCTTCCCATGCATCCAGGTTTGTACAATGTTTGTTTACAACTTCTATTTGAATCTGTCACCTCTACTTGAAGCTTTTATACTACAGAGGTTTTACCTTATTTTATTTTTTAACTTCAAACTAAAACTTGAAACATTCTGAATTTCTATTTTACTAATAGCTTATCAATTGTTTTGTCCCTAAAATATAGCCAAAATGTTGTGCTACTGCCGGATGGTGTACATGCCTATGTCATACCTATATGGGAAAAGGTTTGTTGGCCCTATTACATCTCTCATTCTTCAATTGAGGGAAGAACTCTACACAAAGCCATATAATGAAGTTAAATGGAAGAGTGTGCGTCATCTATGCGCAAAGGTAAGTTTATCTTAATTTTCTTATTTTGGTCAATTTTTGTTCCTTGGTATATACGCTTTTTAGTATTTCTTGCAATGCATTGATTATGCAAAACTATTATTACAGGAGGATAACTACTATCCCCATCCATTGATACAAGATTTGCTTTGGGATAGCCTGTACATATTCATTGAGCCACTTCTCACTTGTTGGCCATTTAACAAGTTTGTTAGAGAGAAGTCTCTACAAGTAACAATGAAGCACATTCATTATGAAGATGAGAACAGTCGATACATTACCATTGGATGTGTGGAAAAGGTAATGTAACTTTACAATTAAGAAAAAACAATGGCGAGCTTCTACTTAGGCTATAAAACAGTATACCAAATACCATATGCATTGAGCAGGTTTTGTGTATGCTTGCTTGTTGGGTTGAAGATCCAAATGGAGATTGTTTCAAGAAGCATCTTGCTAGGATCCCAGATTATATATGGGTTGCTGAAGATGGAATAAAGATGCAGGTTAGTACTTATTTTTAACAAAACAATTATAGAATCTTTTGCATCTGTTGAAGATTACATTTCACTATATATCAAATTGTGAATGAAAACATTCCCTAAAAAGGTTTTCTTTTTAGGGTTGGTTTTGGACACCAGTACATTCATTTAAATTTTTGAATAAGCCCAACCTTTGGTTTACTAGCTTTAAATTTATGAGTGCTGATGTACCTTGCAAGAAAAGAAGGGATTGCTGATTTTGATATATCCAGTTTTATTTGTATGCAGAGTTTTGGTAGTCAAGTGTGGGATACTGGTTTTTCCATTCAAGCCTTACTTGCAAGTAATCTTGTAGATGAAATTGGACCAACACTCATGAGAGGACATGACTTCCTAAAGAGATCTCAGGTTTTAGTTTCAATTCTTATAGCATTTGTTCACCATTAAAATCAAGCATACATTTGACAATTTTGCTTTTAACAAAAAAAAAAGGGAAAAACTATATTTATTCAATCTAGTTATTCCATTTTCCCTTAAAAATTTAAAAGGTCATGGACAATCCTTCTGGTGACTTCAAAAGCATGTACCGTCACATTTCTAAAGGATCATGGACTTTCTCTGATCAAGATCACGGATGGCAAGTTTCTGATTGCACTGCAGAAGGTTTGAAGGTAATTGTTTAAATGATTCAATGAAGTATTGCACCTCTTCCATAATCACTGTGTTCCTCACCAAATTCTTCTCTATTTCACAGTGTTGCTTGCTTTTCTCAAAGATGCCACCAGATATTGTTGGTGAGAAAATGAAACCAGAGCGATTCTATGATTCTATAAATGTCATACTTTCTCTACAGGTGAGGCTAAACTTTGCGGTTGTATCTTAGTTATACTTATGTCGCACATCTAGGCATCAATCGGAAAATCTAAACTGCACTTGGTTTTACTGTCGAACTAAAACCAGTTAATTACAAGAAAATAATTTATGCAAAGCTGATGGTGTTGTTTTCTATAGCTTCTTGTCCTGAACTGTTTGCAATTTTAGTAGCTAGCTACCAGCCTACCCCCATTACCTTATATTAATATGATAAACTCTTGTAGGCTTTTGAAACTCACTTTGAAGGGACCGTTTATATATATATATATATATATATACACACTTCTATTGCAATGTTTATTTCTAAGTATGTGAATTTGTTCGTATCAATAAGCTCTATTCTATGGCTTAATGTAGAGTAAAAATGGTGGTTTACCAGCTTGGGAGCCTGCAGGAGCTGCAAAGTGGTTGGAAGTAAGTAACTGATTATATTGAAATGGCCTTAAAGTTCTTTTGAAAATGCTTTAGTATCATCTTGTGCCCAAAATTAATGGAATGCTCTTTTTCTATTCTCCCTTCAGCTCCTAAATCCTGTAGAATTCTTCACAAATACTATTATTGAGCATGAGTATGTTGAATGCACCGCATCAGCAATCCAAGCTTTAGTTTTGTTTAACAAATTATACCCTAAGCATAGGAAGGAAGAGATTGAAAACTTCATTAAAAATGCTGTACACTACGTTGAAGACATACAAATGCCAGATGGTTCATGGTATGCACCTCAACTGGTTTATCAGATATGTTTGAAACGATTTTTGATTATACAAAGGAGTATTAGAGAAGATCAATTACATGATAAAGCATTTTGATAGGTATGGAAATTGGGGAGTTTGCTTCACTTATGGTTCGTGGTTTGCACTTGGAGGTCTGGCTGCTGCTGGCAAGACTTAACAACAATTGTCTCACTATGCGCAAAGGAGTTGACTTTCTACTCAAAATACAGAGAGATAATGGTGGCTGGGGAGAGAGCTATCTCTCTTGCCCAAAGAAGGTAAGTGTCTCAACATGAAATGTGCTTTGAGCTTCGATAAATTTTCATAATATTTTTTATTCGATCACTATTGATAGCAATTCAAGAGCCGTTAATAACACACCCCATTCTGTTTCCCAAATTGTTATTAAGGGAAGAATCTTTGTCAATGAAGTTATTGTTTTTTCTAAGCATGAGATTCAGTCGATGCTACATAAATTATGTAGGAATATGTACCTTTGGAAGGAAACAGATCAAATTTGGTGCAAACTGCTTGGGCAATAATGGGTCTTATTCATGCTGGACAAGTAAGTTGTTAGTTTAAAAATCTAGCATTATACATACTAGCTATTCTTATGTTTTTCTTTCATCATTCTATATCAAAACCTTTTGTAATAGGCTGAAAGAGACCCAACACCTCTTCACCATGCAACAAAATTGATAATCAATTCTCAAATGGAAGATGGCGATTTTCCTCAACAGGTATCTCCTTGTAATTAACGTAGCTTTCAAAAATCAAAAGAAGGAAAAAGATAATTTTTTTTTTAAATAAGAAGAAGAAGATTGACATGAAGATAGTTTTCTTTCTTGCACTTTGAAGAACACAGGTTTAAAACTAGCTTGTGAAACGAGGTGATTGAAACAAGAATTTTTTATCCAATAGGGAAGAGGAGAAAGACAAAGTGACAAACTATGGAAATATATATTATGCTTGATTTTACTGCCAGCATTTTTAACCATTTATATAATTCTTTTATGGCATGAAATCACTGGAGCCTTCATGCAGAACTGCATGTTACACTATGCAGCATACAGAAATATATATCCGTTGTGGGCTCTCGCTGAATACCGCAAGCGTGTCCCATTGCCATCTAGAATCACTTAAGTGAAGCAGTGAATTCTGTAGTTCAAGTAATATATGAATGACACAGAAATAAAACCCAGTTTTTAATTCTATTACTATTCTGGGATGTAGAAGTTCATAACATTATTCAGCAGATTTGGATTCCAATAACCACTCATGTGGTACTACTTGAAAGAATATCTATGTAATAATGATATAGACACAACCTTTTCCACGATGACTTTCTGAACTTATTAACATAACTAGTTATTATTGATTTCACATTAGTACTCAATTGACACTATGTTACATCATATTTGAACTTGAACAGGTCACTTAAGTCACATTTAAAATAAGTCATTAAAATCAATTCTGGGCCAAAGGTTGATATATATATATATACATATATTTGAAGAAAACATTCATTAAACTACAAAATAAATTACGATCTTAGGGAAAGTGGGGAATACAAAATTCAAAAGACGTTAACCTCAAGTCTTTTCCAATAGTTTGAAAAGAAAAATTAGGACATTGGTAAAGATACAAAATTTATACTAACCCATAAATTTTTTTTTTATTTTTTTTAGTACTTTTTTATCCCAAAATTCTCTATTACAAAAAAGTAAATTAATAATGCCCCCAATGAAAAAATAAAAAATAAAGAGGAAGAAGAAGAATAATATTACTTGTCATGTTTACACAGACAAAGACCATTATTTTACTTTGTTTCTAATTCAATGTTTTAAATTAGAAACAACACACACTGAACCTGCCATTCATATGTAAAGAGGATTGTCCACAAACTAGAGAATGAATAACTAAACAACAACTTATTTATGCCTTTTGTTGTCTTGTATTTTGGACTGCTAAGGTTGATTTAGTTATTCAAAAGTAAGGCTTCTTATTAGTTTGAGTCTAATTATTCTAAAAAAATTACTTATGTTTGTAATTTAAAAAGAAAAAAACTTATAAATACTTAATTAACTATTTTATTGTCATATAAACTATCAATGTTGTGGGACTCCTCTACCTCCTCCTCTTACCATCTACTCTCCTCTCCCTCCAAACTTCCAAACACACTAGTTTTTTTTTTTTTTTTTTAAATCTTCCACTCCCTCCCCTAATCAAAGCTTCCTTCTTGTCTAGCCAATTTTTTTTCCCTTATTCTCATCAAAATTTTCTTGTTCTAAGCAAATTTCCTTGATTACTTCATTGTTTCATCTCATCCAAACTTATTGAATTTTTCCATGTCTCTTCATCACCAAAGACCCATCAACTTCCATTTTTAGAGGATGTGGACAATATCAGGGACTTTGGTTATGGATCTACTTATGCCACCTTGTGCTCATGAGTTGATTTAAATGCTGACTTCTCTTGTTGTAGCTTTGGAGTTATGACTACTTCGACTTTCATGCCCAAAGTTGAAGGACCCAATTGTAGGAACTTTTTCATGATTTTCTCATTTTACATCCTCAATTGGGAGGTAAAGACTTATTTTCCTTGTCCTTTACTTCCTCATATTGTGCTCATGAGTTGATTTAAATGCTGACTTCTCTTGTTGTAGCTTTGGAGTTATGACTACTTCGACTTTCATGCCCAAAGTTGAAGGACCCAATTTTAGGAACTTTTTCATGATTTTCTCATTTTACATCCTCCAACTCATGCTCTATTTGACTAAGACTTTTGCCTTCTAGTATCGTCATTGGGGGCCAAGAGTTTGAGTTTGTTAACCAGTATAAAATGGGATGTTTACAATAACCCTCTTTTAATCATGATGGTAAAATTAAAAAATTTTGAGTTAATTAGTTTTATAGATCATGTCAAGATATTATTTATTGAAAATATATTTGTGGGGGGTAAAAGCGTCAAAACACCACGTAGGCCTGGGGCCAGGTCCGAGGACGGGGCTCCATGGAAGGGGTCCTAGATAGGGCCTCTTACAACGGGGGCCGAAACGCCCGCCGACCAGGCTGCCGGTCGAATTTGTACTGGTTCGAGGAGAAGGTATCCTCGGACTAAGAGACCTTTGTCCGAGGAGCGTAGCTCGTGGTCCAGGGAAGGACTCCTAAAGCTCCGCGAATCGTTCTCCGCCCCAACGGGACGCCGAGGAGGGGGACAAGAAGTACGTGCACCATACTAAGCTACTGCCACCGCATTAAATGCCTTCCACCTACCCGCCTGGCCGCATTTATGAGGAAATGACTTCTGAGGGGACAGTAGACAGCCCTAAGGGCATTGGGGAGCGTTTTCAGGGAAATGACAGGTGAGAATCAGAGATGGGGAGTATAAATAGAGAAGGGGGAACCACTAGAAGGGGATCCGGATTTTTGGAAGGAAAAAGAAGAACACTCTCTCTCGCTCTCTCGTGAAGAACAGAACGCCAGTTAGCTCAGAAGCTCCTCGGCCCACGCCCGATAAGGGAAAGAGGCCACCCCACCAGCCAGCCATATCCCAGAAGTGGATTTGGATCTCACGCCACAGTCTTCCAAAGCACCAAGAGGTCTAGGCTTTAAGCCCATTCTCTATAAATTCTATTGTAAAGGCCACTTGGGCCGACCCAGTCACTCCTTTGGGCCAAAGGCCTACTTTGTGCCCCTACAATTGGCGCCGTCTATGGGAAGCCTAGACAAAAGGGACTGGAAGGATCATGGAAGGTTCAGGTTCACGTCATGCAGAGTCCAGGGGGTCCCAGCGTGAGGACCAATTTGCACAATTAGAACGAGAAGGAGAGCACGAAGCCAGCATGCGCACCGAGCATACACGAGGGAGGAGCCACGCACGCGACGGAAGTAGAACCTCCCGCGAAAAGAGCGTCGAGACCCAACAAAGGGAGGTTGACCGTTTGAGGAAGAAGCTGCGCCGGGGGAAACGCAGGCGCGCTCCCTCCCCTTCAGACCAGTCCTCAGCGGACGCTAGCAGTAGTTCCGACAGTACCAGGTCGAGGACCCCCCATTGCGAGTCCTCTTCGCAGGAAGACGAACACTGTCGCCAGCCTAAGGATAAGGGGACGTCCTCTAGAGGCCTAGCCAACAATGCACTGAGCAGGGCGCTCCTCCAGATTTCCAGGTCACCCTTCACGTGGAGAATTGAGAGGGGAAAACTTCCAAGATGGTTCACTCAGCCAACCTTTACAATTTATAATGGGAGAACAGACCCAGTGGAACACATGAGCCACTTCAGCCAGAGAATGGTGGTGCACTCGAAGAATGAAACCCTGATGTGCAAGGTCTTCCCTTCCAGCCTAGGACCCGTCGCGATGAGATGGTTCAACGGCCTGAAGGCGGACTCTATCAACTCCTTCTCGGAGCTCACTAGGGCATTCGGCTCGCGGTTCATCACGTGCAGCAGAATCCCTCGACCCCTAGATTCACTGTTGTCCATGGCCATGAGGGAGGGAGAAACCCTAAGGGCCTATACTGATAGATATTGGGAGATGTACAACGAGATCGATGGGGACTTTGACGAAGTTGCCATCAGTACCTTCAAGGTCGGCCTTCCAAACGAGCACGACCTGAGGAAGTCACTGACCAGGAGGCCTATCAAGAGCGTGCGTCGCCTCATGGACCGCATTGACGAGTACACGCGGGTGGAGGAGGATCAGTTGCAAGTCAAGGCCAGGATGAAGGCTATCCCTCAAGAGAGGAGGGATTTCAGGTCGGACGGGTACAGCAACGTTAGGCCGAGGAGGGAGTTCGTCGGGCAACCTCGTCGGGTGCCCACACAGGTGGTCGACATCGTGTTTCGCGAACCCATACAGCGGGTATTTGAGAAAATCCGCCACGAGCCCTATTTCAAGTGGCCCAGCAAAATGACGGGAGATCCCGCAAAGCGAAACCAGAACCTCCACTGCCAGTACCATCAAGAGCACGACCATACGACCGAGAACTACAAGAGCTTACGGTACTACCTAGAACAGCTGACAAAGGAGGGAAAGTTGAGAGAGTTGGTACATCAACACGAAGGGCAGAGAGAGCACCCTGGGCCGTCAAGCCAGAGCCACCACGCCCCGAGGCCTCCTCTGGGAACCATCAACCTCATCCTCGCTGCCCCTGGAAGAACTGGCTCGCACCCGTCCCGGGTGATGTCTGTAGCACGAGCCCACGTTGAGGGCCCTAGCTCTGAGACGAAGAGGATTAGGGGCAACGAGCCCCCCACTCTTGCCTTCTCGGACGCCGACAAGGAAGGGACTATCCAACCCCACGATGACACCCTGGTCATAATGCTGAGAATCGGAGGCTACGATGTAAAGAGGGTGATGGTGGACCAGGGAAGCGGCGCAGACATCATGTATCCCGACCTGTACAAGGGGCTGAACTTCAGGGAGGAGGACCTCTCAGCCTACGACTCACCCCTGATAAGCTTCGAAGGAAAGGTGGTGATCCCCAAAGGGCAGATCAGGTTGCCTGTACAGTCAGGGCCAGCAGTGGTCGAGGTAGATTTCATCGTGGTGGATGCCTACTCCCCGTACATAGCCATTGTGGGGAGACCCTGGCTACATGCCCTGGGGGCTGTCTCCTTCACCCTCCAAGCCAAGGTGAAGTTCCCTTTCGGCGGTCGGGTCGAGGAAATCACCGGGAGTCAGTCCGCGGCAAGGCAGTGCCTGACCGCCGCAATACTACGCAGGCCGGACCCCGAACCCGCGGCTCCGGCAGCTCCGACCTCATAGCAATTAGCCTCTTCTGCCACTGCCGTAACAACAGTGGTGGAGGAGCCCGCGTGTGAAGGGTTAAACAGGGTCCCTGTGGACGACGACCCAGAGAGGTTCTTCCAAATTGGGGCTCAGCTGCCGACCGAAGAAAAGGAGGAGTTGGTCGCGTTCTTGAGAGGGAACCTCGACGTGTTCGCCTGGGATGAGCATGAGATGCTTGGAATCGACCCAAGCTTCATATGCCACCATCTGAACGTTAACCCGACGGCAGTGCCGAAGAAACAACCTCCTCGACGCTCTTCCGCAGAACACTCCGAGGCCGTGAAGGAGGAGGTCACCAAGCTCAAGAGGGTTGGAGCCATCAAGGAAGTATTCTACCCCGAATGGTTGGCGCATACAGTCGTGGTGAAGAAGAAAAACGGGAAATGGAGAGTGTGCGTTGACTTCACAGACCTCAACAAGGCCTGTCCCAAGGACCCTTTCCCTATGCCACGCATAGATCAACTGGTAGACGCGACGGTCGGCCACCCTCGCATGAGTTTCCTGGACGCCTTTCAGGGGTACCATCAGATACCTTTGGCTTTAGAGGACCAGGAGAAAACCGCCTTTGTGACCCCCACCGGCAACTACCATTACAAAGTGATGCCCTTCGGTCTGAAGAACGCAGGGGCTACCTATCAGAGGATGATGACTCGGATGTTCGAGACACAGTTGGGAAAAACCATCGAAGTATATGTGGACGACATGGTTGTGAAGAGCAAGGCCGCATCGGACCATTTGGCCGACCTGGATAGCACGTTCCAGACTTTTCGGAAACATAAGTTACGGCTGAATGCCTCTAAATGCTCCTTTGGCGTAGGGTCTGGTAAATTCCTAAGCTACATGCTTACTCACAGGGGTATTGAGGCCAACCCCGAACAGATCTCAGCGATTTGTAATCTACAACCGCCTCGGAACCCGAAGGAGGTCTAGAAGCTAGCTGGAATGACGGTTGCTCATAGCAGATTCATCTCTCGATCTACAGACAGGTGTCGGCCATTCTTCCAGCTGCTGAACAAGTGGAAGGGATTCGAATGGACCGAGGAATGCTCGTTGGCGTTCCAACAGCTGAAGGAATACCTCTCTCGGCCACCCATCATGTCTCGCCCCGATCCAAACGAGGTGCTATTTGCATACCTAGCTGTGGCTGCCCACACTGTGAGCCTGGTTCTGATACGGGACGACAACGGTGTACAAAGGCCGGTATACTACGTGAGCAAGTCTCTGCAGGAGGCCGAGATCCGGTATTTACCATTGGAAAAGGCGGTCCTGGCCATAGTGCACGCGACCCGCCGGCTCCCCCACTATTTTCAGTCTCATACGGTCGTAGTGCTAACCCAACTCCTGATTAAGTCTGTGCTGCGGAGCGCGGATTACTCCAGCAGGATCGCAAAATGGGGAACTTACCTGGGGGCCTTCGACATCAAGTACTTTCCGCGCACATCTGTGAAGGGGCAAGTCCTGGCCGACCTGGTGGCGGAATTCACTAAGCCTTCCCTGGAGGAGAGCCTTGAGGGATGTAGCTTGGGGGGAAGGCGAGTTGGCATAATCTCGAATGGCAAACCTCCGGTATGGGAAGCATATGTGGATGGAGCGTCGAACCAGAGAGGTTCTGGGGCTAGGATAGTCTTGATATCCCCGGACGGGGTCGTCATTGAAAAGTCTCTGAGGATAGCGTTTCCAGCTACCAACAACGAGGCCGAGTACGAAGCCTTGCTTGTGGGAATGGACATGGTTCGAAAACTGGGGGGTAAGGCAGTGCGGGCGTTCTCAGACTCGCAGCTGGTGGTCGGCCAAGTGGAAGGGAAGTTGGAAGCCAGGGAACCGAGAATGCGCGAGTATTTAGCCCGCGCCAAGCACCTACAGGCCGAGTTCGAATCCTTCGCCCTATTGCATGTCTCCAGGAGCGGAAACACGCACGCGGACTCGCTGGCCACCCTGGCAACCTCGTCGGCACAGGGCCTGCCTCGGGTTATTCTCGTAGAGGATTTAATCAGGCCAGCCGGGCCGGGCTGTCAGGCCATCCGAGTCCAACAAGTTGGAACAGGGCCTAGTTGGATGGACCCCATAGTATCGTACCTCAAACACGACACGCTGCCGGAGGACAAGACTGAGGCTGACAAGATCCGTAGGAAGGCTCCTCAGTTTTGGCTATCCGAGGACGAGAAGCTCTATAAACGCTCGTTCTCGGGGCCCTACCTGCTGTGTGTACACCCCGACGGGACGGAGCAGCTCTTAGAGGAGTTGCATGAGGGAATTTGCGGCAGCCACACGGGAGGCCGGTCACAGGGCCCTCACCCAGGGGTACTGGTGGCTGAATATGCAGAGGGAATCCCAAGAGTACGCGAGGAAATGCGACCAATGTCAAAGGTTTGCGCCCAATATCCACCAGCCAGGAGGTCTGCTTAACCCGTTGGCCAGCCCTTAGCCGTTTGCCTAGTGGGGATTGGGCATAGTGGGACCGTTTCCGAGGGCAGCAGGCAACAAGTGTAAGAATAAAGTTTGGCTATAAACTTAGTTGTAACTTAAGGCTATAGCTTCTTGTAATCTCTTGAGTCTTTCATTTTGGGGCATAATAATTAATTTGTTAACCTTGCATGGGTTTGACTAAAATAAGTAGCACATTTCATGTGGTTCAAATTGTGCAAACATGATCACAATTGACAAAAGATATAATATAATCAAGGTATATTTATTTTAAGCCCTAAAAAATCTGTGTCCATATATTGAGAACTAATATATATATATATATATATATATATAGAGAGAGAGAGAGAGAGAGAGAGAGAGAGAGAGAGAGAGAGAGAGAGAGAGAGAGAGAGAGAGAGAGAGAGAGAGTCCAATTAGATTTCAAATTGGATTTAATTAGAGTCTAATTTTGTGCCACATGTCCCATCTAATCTAAGTTTTTAAATTTTTGTGCTAAGTTAATTCAGTGTAAAAATTGGATTTCAATTAGGGTTTAATTTTACACCACGTGCTCCATCTAATCTAAGTTTTTAAATTTTTGTGTCAAATAAGTTAATTTAGTATAGCAAACAAGGAGTCCAATATCAATAAGCCATTAAAAAAAAAAAAAAAAACATAATCATATACCTAACTCTATATAAAACCAGCTTGTAATCTTATGCATATGCATAAATATATTTAACGATATATAATAAGATGCATAATATAATTCATATATATATAATTTAAATACTATTGATTGTCATTTTTATATTTTGTTAACTCTTTAAAAAAATATGTAAAGATATTATTACGTACAAAATGTAAATTGTCCATTTTTTAAAATTATTAGGAATCACTTTTTTTTTTTTTTTACGATTCATTTATTCTAAACGCTTTGGTTTTTATACTAAATAACTCATTTGGATGAATATTTATAATGTGATCTCATATTTAATTCTAAAATTAAGAAATAAAACAATATAAGAATAAATAATTTATGATACATGACATAAAATTGAAACTTTAATTTGAAATTCTAATTTGAGTTTCTCTTAGTTTCATCTATTATATATATATATATATATATATATATATAAAACAATGCAATTTTTTCACTCGTGGATCCCACAAAAAATAAAAATTGAAAACAGAATACACCCCTTTTTCAGAGTAACTAACCAATGGCTTAAAATTTTCTTTATTCTCCCATCCCACAATTAGGGGTTGTTTCTACAAGGTTCAAACAAATCATGGCTACGGTTTTTAGAATGACCTTTGCTTTTGCCTATATACACTCACATATTGTCTTTTGCAGAAAGGTGCCACTAAAAGCCATTTTATATACGAGTACCAACTGCTTCATCAACTATGGAGCTTTTCTTCCTTTGTGGTTTGATACTCTCAGTTTTCCTTGTTTCTCTTTGTTGTGTTGTATTCCTTCTATACCACAATTCCTATGCTTCACTTCCAAATCTTCCAAGGGGGAGGATGGGCTTACCTTTCATTGGTGAGAGCCTTGAGTTTCTCTCGACTGGAAGAAAGGGTCACCCAGAAAAGTTCATATATGATAGAATGGCTAAATTCTCTTCCCAAGTCTTCAAGACTTCAATCCTTGGAGAGCCGGTGGCTGTTATGTGTGGGTCAGCTGGGAACAAGTTCTTGTTTTCCAATGAAAACAAGCTTGTCACGACTTGGTGGCCGAATTCTGTGAACAAAATCTTTCCTTCCACTCAAAAATCCTCTTCCAGCATAGAATCCAAGAATTTGAGAAAGTTATTACCAAACATCATGAAAGCAGAGGCCTTGCAAAGATATATAGGTATCATGGACACTATTGCACAAAGACACTTTGAGGCTGGTTGGGATGGAAAGCAAGAAGTGATTGTGTTTCCGCTTGCAAAGAGGTACACCTTTTGGTTGGCCTGCAAGCTGTTCTTGAGCATTGAAGATCCAAAGCATGTTGCAAAGTTTGAAGATCCTTTCAGTTTTTTGGCTTCTGGGATCTTTTCTATTCCCATAAATTTTCCAGGGACAGCATTCAACCGTGCTATTAAGGCTTCAAACTTGATAAGGAAGGAGTTGAGGGCTATCATTAAGCAGAGGAAGATTAACTTGGCGGAGAACAAAGCATCTCCCACACAGGATATATTGTCACATATGTTGCTCGCCTCCGATGAGAATGGACTGTACATGAATGAGAAGGACATAGCTGACAAGATTATTGGTTTGCTTATTGGTGGACATGACACAGCAAGCGCAGCTATTACTTTTGTTGTCAAGTATCTTGCAGAATTTCCTGATATCTACAATGAGGTCCTAAAAGGTAAACTTCCTTCATTTACCTTTTTCAATTCAATGATTCTTCTGTTCTTTGTGAATTCATATTAATGCATTTCTTCCAATTTAAGCAAATTCCAAAAAGGGGTTCAAATGATTTCCCACTGGTGATGGCATTTTTGTGGTGCTCATCTTATGGCATTTTTGTGGCATTTTTGTGGTGCTCATCTCAGCCTCCCTCATTTACTTATCTGGAATAAATTAATAAATAAATAAAATTTTTCAAAAAATATTCTTTGAGTGATAGGAAATAAAAAAGAAAACATAAAATTTAAAAACAAGATATTTTTCTAACATTTTTTTCAAAATTTTTGACATGTCCAGTTGTGAAATAAGCTGTTCCTTCACAATTGTTTCCATTATTTATATATAAATTTAATGTGTGTTATTTTTTACAATAAAAAAGACATATTCATGATAAATTTATATATATACACACACACACATATATGGTGACATACTTAATACGATATTAATTATTGGACGCTCAAAATATAAACATAAAGATCTCCACTATTTTTTTTTCATTAACATTATTAATAATGTTTTAATGAATACCTAAAAGAAAAGTCATAAAAGAAAAATTCTTAGACTATTACGTAATTTAAGTTTAACTTATTAAGGAATATATTAAGAATCTTGACACAAATATAAGTAGAGACAATTCACTTAAGAAATTTAAAATAAAATAATAATAAAAACTTTGAAATGAAGATAATTCAAATCATTTCTACATATATAAATTAAGAGACACTTTTTTTGTGTGTAAATAATCAAAATAAATCATGGGAGATAATGTCTTCATTGATTTTGTTCCTTAATTCAGGCTTTTCTCTTTTCAGAAAAACCCAAATTTCAAATCATTTATAAAAGTATGTGGAGTACATAAAGAAAAAAACCCACACGCTTTTAAGAGTTCGTTAGGGTTGAAAAGGATTACAAAGAATTTACCAGAGTTTACTAGATTTGACCAAGTCGTATGCTTTATTTTTCACTGATTCATTGATCCAACTAACCAAGTTGGTTTGGGTTTGATAACTATTCTAGAATAAAAAATGCTAGAGGTACAAATTATTTTACAACAAAATATCATGCTTAATTAATTTGCATTTGGATTAGGGTTTATTAAAAAGATTATTGATTTGTTTACTAAAAGTTGGCAAATACATGATTCAGTTTAATAAATAATAGTTTAAAAAGATGAAGATAAAAAAAAAAATAAGTTAATAAAATAATTGGTAGAAGCTTTACGAAATACCAATCTACTCGGGGCTTGCTTTGATATGCTTGGCATGGCATGGATTCCAATGGATGCAAACAAAAACTAATGGATCATTTGGATTGAGGGTGGGAGAGGGGAAGTAAGGTAGAGTAGGGTAGAATTGACCTAAAATTAGTCTATTTTTAGCTAACTCTACTTTACTCTCCTCCCTTCTCCCTTAATCCAAACAAACCGTAAATGTAATAACTCTGTTTTTTTTCAATGGAAAACTTTATATGAGTATATTTTTTCACATTTTTCTATATTTAGTAGTATAAAAAAATGGGTTAAAAAAGTTATCTCTTAACTTTCTTTATTTAGTTTGGCATGAGATAGAGTTAATCTCTGCTAAAATTTTCAAGAAAATAACTTTATCTTATGAGAAATTAAATAAGAAAATTAATTTTATCTCATACAAATCTAAAAAAGGAAAGTCAATAAATTGTTTTCAAACTTATTTTAAGGTTGTTGCTAAATATAAGAAAATGAGATAATATTCTTGAAAATGATTTTTGAAAAAGAGTTTGGCTTACATTTAGTACTTTTTTAACTAAACATGTCATTTTGTTTAAAAAATATAATGGCAAGTAGTAGTAGGTTTAAATCTCCACATTTTATTTAGTTAATGAGTGCTGTGCCAGTCTCTTATTAAAACAAAAGGGAATTCATTTTTAAAAAGTACTAGAGATAAGCTAAATCTTTTGAAAAAATTCATTATCCATAAAATGTTAATGTTGAAACAAATAGTTATATTTGCCAACTTCTAGTAAACAAATCAATAATCTTAGTTACAATTTATTAGGTTCAATATATTAGATTCTCTAGTTATATTTAAATTTCGAATGTAATTATCTTTGAAAAAACAATAATTTTATTTTATTTTATTGATCAATATAACCATATACATATATATATATATATATATATATATATAAATTTTACCCCTAATTTAGATATATAATAGTAAAGATAATTCTTTTTGTTGATATAAATTATAAAGCAGTAAAGAAAATTAGAAGAAAAAGAAAAAAGAAAAAAGAGTCGCAACAATAATTATTGCTTCAAAAACTTTGTGGAAAACTTTCTACCATCCACCATTCGTCAAATTCTATTGTTGAATTGTAATGGATATAAATATATAAATAAAACTATATTTTTCGGTATAAAAAGACAAAGTTAATAATTTTATTGTTTAAATGATGTAACATTACGTTTCAAAAAAAAAAAAAAAAAAAGATGTAACATTAAATATATATTTTAATTTGTAATATATAATTGAAACCACGAATTGGATCCATTTCTTGCTTTTATGGCTAGTTTTATTATACATTTAAAATAAAAGTTAAATCACACTGATGCAAAATCATTGTTTAGTCATCTTCACTCGTGTTTTTGTATGAAATAGAGCAAATGGAGATTGCGAAATCAAAGAAACTAGGGGAGTTACTTAACTGGGATGACATTCAAAAGATGAAGTGTTCATGGAATGTTGCTTGTGAAGTGATGAGACTTGCCCCACCTCTTCAGGGTGCTTTTCGAGAGGCCATTAATGACTTTATTTTCGCTGGTTTCTCTATTCCCAAGGGTTGGAAGGTTGGTATATATGTGCATTTTGTTTTTACACCGTGCTTATGGTTATGCACGTGTGTTTTTGTACCTTGGTATATATGTTTTTGTACTTGGTTATACACTTTAATTTGGATGTTTATATGTTCATCAAAAAAAAAATTTGGATGTTTATATTTGCAATAACTTTACATTTTAAATTTTTGTAAATTTTATAGTTATATTGGAGTGCAAATTCAACACATAGGAACCCAGAATTCTTCCCAGAGCCTGAAAAGTTTGACCCCTCAAGATTTGAAGGAAATGGACCATTACCTTACAGCTATGTACCATTTGGAGGAGGACCTAGGATGTGTCCTGGAAAAGAGTATGCACGCATGGAAATTCTAGTTTTCATGCATAATGTTGTGAAGAGGTTCAACTGGGAGAAGGTGCTTCCGGATGAGAAGATCATTGTGAATCCAATGCCCATACCAGCCAAAGGGCTTCCCCTCCGCCTTCTTCCTCACAATGCTTAAATGTTACCGGCACCCTAATTCCACCATCTTACTGAGTGTATGCAGATAAATAAGGGTATATGAGATGCTTGAATGCCATAGCTGATAGCTTAATAGCGAGGGATTATCTTTCTTTCTTGAATCTATTTTTTTTTTTTTATACGTACAGAATTTCTTTAGATTCACAAAATGTTACCTTAATTTACTTGCAGACCACCCCCACCTGGTATTTTTTGCTGATTTCTAATGCCTTACATACAAGTCTGTCCCTCACAAGGGTGCAAGACCATCTTAGAAACAATAGCTATTTCGTAAAAGTGGTTCAATAATATTGTAGGGGCACAAAGTAGGCCTTTGGCCCAAAGGAGTGACTGGGCCGGCCCAAGTGGCCTTTACAATAGAATTTATAGAGAATGGGCTTAAAGCCTAGAACTCTTGGTGCTTTGGAAGACTGTGGTGTGAGGTCCAAATCCACTTCTGGGATATGGCTGGCTGGTGGGGTGGCCTCTTTCCCTTATCGGGCGTGAGCCGAGGAGCTTCTGAGCTAACTGGCGTTCTGTTCTTCACGAGAGAGCGAGAGAGAGTGTTCTTCTTTTTCCTTCCAAAAATCCGGATCCCCTTCCAGTGGTTCCCCCTTCTCTATTTATACTCCCCATCTCTGATTCTCACCTGTCCTTTCCCTGAAAACGCTCCCCAATGCCCTTAGGGCTGTCTACCATCCCCTCAGAAGTCATTTCCTCATAAATGCGGCCAGGCGGGTAGGTGGAAGGCATTTAATGCGGTGGCAGTAGCTTAGTATGGTGCACGTACTTCTTGTCCCCCTCCTCGGCATCCCGTTGGGGCGAGGAACGATTCGTGGAGCTTTAGGAGTCCTTCCCTGGACCACGAGCTACGCTCCTCGGACAAAGGTCTCTTAGTCCAAGGATACCTTCTCCTCGGACCAGTACAAATTCGATCGGCAGCCTGGTCAGCAGGCGTTTCGGCCCCCGTTGTAGGAGGCCCTATCCAGGACCCTTTCCATGGAGCCCCGTCCTCGGACCTGGCCCCAGGCCTACGTGGTGTTTTGACGCTTTTACCCCCCACAATAGCCCCTTAAAAAGTCATTTGACTCCGATCCGAGGAGGCACATGGGTTTTTGACTGACGAATCCCCCCCCCCACGTGACGTTTTAAATCGCACACGTGCGAAGCCCTCCCGCGTCTTCTAGACACGTTCTTGAAGCTTCGTTATGTGCAACGCTTGCATTAATTGCACTGAGTAACTCCCTGTCACGCACGTTCAACGGTGAGATGGGGATTCTGCGGCCTGGATTAGTCCCCGAAAATTTGAGCGGGATGTTTCCCACGAATCGCCGCTCCCCAATCATATAAAACGCTTCGATAACCGCGACGCCCTCCATTTCCACCAAAAGTGAACTTTTCACGGTGTACTTCGATCTCTTACTCTCACTCAAGGAGTTCCTATAGTACTCGCATTCTCTCCCTCCGTAAGTCTCCCTTCTTCTTAACTCCTTTCCCCTTGGCTTCCAGCTTTCCTTTTCTTTCTTTACGAATCTTCGTCTCCCGCCAGTACCTCATGGGTAGGTTTAAGTGTCTAGTCGATACGCCTTCTGGCATGGAGGGGTTTAGGGCCAAGTACCATATCCCTTCAGATGTGGGCCTGCGGTACTGTCCCTTAGAAGCCGTGGCTAACTCTAGGCAGGCAGGGCAGGTAGTCATCCCCATCATCGCCTTCGTAGAGGGTGGGATGACGTTGCCTATGAAGGGTGTGACTAGCGAATACCTTCGCAACCATAGGCTGTGTCCAGACCAGTGTACCCTAAATATGTTTAGGATATTAGGCTGTGTCGACGCCCTGAACGAGCAGATGGGCTTGCACCTCACATGGCTCGATGTGGTTTACATGTATGAGTGCCATAGGCTGAGAGACGCCGGTTATTACCTCAAGTCGAGGTCTAATACCGTTAGGCTAATTTCCTGCCTGCCCAAGTCCAATAAGGGCATGAAAGGCGACTTCCTCGTCGCCACAGGGTGGTGGTATGACGGTCCCCATTGTCCAGTGAACGAGGGGCAGCCAGGTGTGACTATTTCCCACTTAGGAGTTTTTGGTTCTTCCCCCCTTCCTTATTTCATGTATCCCTCAGTAGATTCGTAGTTATTTGCCGTTCCTCCCCGCTGAGTCTGTCAGTTATGTCTAACCATGTCTACTTTCCTTGTCGTTTTTCCTGCAGATAAGCAGCACACTGCTCTTCGCTTGGGCGACGTGAACGTCTCGGACCTCAACAGAGTGCTCAGATCCGAGATCTTCGTGACAGAAGATCTGCAAGTGAGGGCCGCCCACCTTATACTGGGGTACGACCCCATCTCGAAAGCGTTTGGCGAGGTCGAGGATTCAATCCTCGCGGGCGATCGTAGGCGGGCCAGGATAGACGTTCGCCATCCGGACTTCCTCGCTCCACGACCCCTCCCAGACGCGCCGTCTACCCTGCTATACGGCCGAGCCGTCGTAGCCACCCCTTTGGTAGCACAGCCGCAAGGCGAGGTTGTCCGAGAAGCGTCCGAGACTTCCACTTCTTCCCTTGGCGAGGAGATTGACCGGTTTAATTTAGAAGAGGCCGAGAGACCTTTGGGGGAGCAAGTGGTCGAAATCTCAGACGAGGAAGAGGGCCACTCGGACAGGAACTCCGGCATTAGGAGTTTAATCCTTGCTCGACCGGAAGATTCCTCCGAAGAGGACGACGACATGTCCCTGAGAGAACTCTTCGCTAGAAGGAGGGGGGCTCCGACCCCAAAGCCAAATGCCTCGGGATCCCTGCCCAAGTTACCTCTGCCTCCCCCTCCGCCTCCATCTAACCTGCCCCCTCCTGCCCCCGTTATCCCCAAGAAGAGGAGGAATGAGGGCGAAGACGCAGACAAGGAGAGGGAGAAGAAACAGAAGCATCAGTGGCAGCTGCAGCAGCAACACCAGCAAATGGCCAAGGGTGGGGGACGGGCCTCCTCTATTGAGAGCGGGGAAATCCTCGGATAAGCTGAGGTCCGCCGAGGGGAGTCCAGCTGGTTTCCCCCTCTGGAAGTCGATGGGGCTCCCATACCAACCCAAGCGAGCATCCGAGACTTCCAGAGAGGTCACGCCCTCCACCTCACCAACTCGCTAGAACAGCCCCTACTTCTGCCTAGGGACATGGAGGAGCTGGGAAGGACGGGCCGTACGCGCCTATTTCTTTCCCTTAAAAGAAACTTGGGTCTGGTAAGCACCGAACATTTAGTTTACTATTGTTGTCTTTGTGCCCAAGCGCGCTAACTCGCATATAACATGTTCTCGTTGGTATCCTCTTCACAGGCCATCCAGGAGGCCTTTGCTGCAGACGCCCTAGTGGAGCATTATCAGACTCAGGTTGGCTCCGAGCAAGCAGCAAAGGCCGAGGTCGAGCTGCAGCTGGGCCGCGTTGAGGCGGAGAAGGCCGACCTGGGCGCCAAGCTGGCAGCGGAGCAATCGCAGAGGAGGAGCCTGGACGCAGGCCTCAGGACGGCGACGACGCAGGCGGAGACCCAGCGCAAACTCCTACAACAGAAGGACGAGGCCCTGGCCAAAGCGGGGCAGGAGGCCTCGGACCTTAGAAAAGAGCTTGCGCAAGCGGAGGAAGCGGCTCGCATCGTTAGGGAGACCGTGGACGCCGCCACCAAGGCCGCTTATCACGAGGGGGTCGAGGCAACGGAGAACCGCCTGACGGAGGAGTTGGGCGAGCTGTACAGGGAGTATTGCCAGCAAGTTTGGGCGGAAGCCCTAAACGCTGCGGAAGTCCCTGTAAGCTCCGAGTTGAGGGCTGTGGAGAGGGTCTGGTATCCGGAGGATATCAGATTCATCGAAGATGCACCCCCTACTCTGCCTCCTTCCTCCTCGGACCCGGTCCCGCCTAACCAAGAGGTCGTTGCTGCGGTGGTGGTGTCGGGCGAGCCAGCCGGCCAGGCCTTGCCCCAACCCAAGCCAAAGGACAAAGGAAAACAAGTCCAGGATCCGTCCGAGGTCGCACCAGAGGGGGATGGCAAGACCAAGGAGCCTCCGTCAAAGCCCGTGAAGGAGCCCCCACTGAAGATTAAGGGATAGGCGGCTTTGGGCCCTCCTCATTCTCCATTTTGTGCAGGCCTTTTCTTTTTACGGATTGCTGTCTTGTAGACCCTAAGTATTTTTGTCTGTAATTTGCCTTATTACTACTTTTGTTGCTTTGTTCTGAACAGCTTCTTATTTATGAAATCCGTAATTTCACCCTTATAGCGTAACTCTTTAATGCATTACGTTTATTGCGGTGTTGCTTATGTTATTGCTTCATTTGTTGTATGTGAATGCCACGCGACTCAACATTCAAGGCGATAGGTTAGTGCCCACAGGCATGTTCGAGATTAGGATAGGCGCGGCCTCACCATGAAGGCATCTCAACCTTTGATTAGTCTAGGTCGATATTAATGCTTGATAAAAAATGGTCAAACTGTGTTGAATTTTCCCGAGGTAGAAGGTCCGGGGACCTGGCTCAACCAAGGTTGACATTAACAATTAATAAAAATTGATTCGAGCGTGTTAAATTTTCCCAAGGTAGAAGGTCCGAGGACCTGGCTTAACCAAGGTTGACATTAACACTTGATAAAAATTGATTGGAGCGTGTTAAATTTTTCCAAGGTAGAAGGTCCGAGGACCTGGCTTAACCAAGGTTGACATTAACACTTAATAAGAATTGATTCGAGCGTGTTAAATTTTCCTAAGGTAGGAGGTCCGATGGCTTAACCAAGGTTGACATTAACTCTTGATAAAAAATGATTGGAGCGTGTTAAATTTTCCCAAGGTAAAAGCTCCGAGGACCTGGCTTAACCAAGGTTGACATTAACACTTAATAAAAAATGATTGGAGCGTGTTAAATTTTCCCAAGGTGGAAGGTCCGAGGACCTGGCTTAACCAAGGTTGACATTAACACTTAATAAAAATGAATTGGATGTTAAATTTTTCCAAGGCAGAAGGTCCGAGGACCCGGCTTAGCCTAGGTTGACATTAACATTTAATAAAAATGAATTGGATGTTAAATTTTCCCAAGGCAGAAGGTCCGAGGACCCGGCTTAGCCTAGGTTGACATTAACATTTAATAAAAATGAATTGGATGTTAAATTTTCCCAAGGCAGAAGGTCCGAGGACCCAGCTTAGTCTAGGTTGACATTAACATTTAATAAAACTGAATTGGATGTTAAATTTTTCCAACGCAGAAGGTCCGAGGACCTGGCTTAGCCTAGGTTGACATTAACATTTAATAAAAATGAATTGGATGTTAAATTTTCCCAAGGCAGAAGGTCCGAGGACCCGGCTTAGCCTAGGTTGACATTAACATTTAATAAAAATGAATTGGATGTTA
This sequence comes from Castanopsis chinensis, assembly GCA_032878915.1. Classification (NCBI taxonomy): domain Eukaryota; kingdom Viridiplantae; phylum Streptophyta; class Magnoliopsida; order Fagales; family Fagaceae; genus Castanopsis; species Castanopsis chinensis. The sequence goes on along the minus strand of JAVQMG010000080.1, from coordinate 977,907 downwards.
AATTTTTCCAAGGCAGAAGGTCCGAGGACCCGGCTTAGCCTAGGTTGACATTAACATTTAATAAAAATTAATTGGATGTTAAATTTTCCCGAGGCAGAAGGTCCGAGGACCCGGCTTAGCCTAGGTTGACATTAACATTTAATAAAAATGAATTGGATGTTAAATTTTTCCAAGGCAGAAGGTCCGAGGACCCGGCTTAGCTTAGGTTGACATTAACATTTAATAAAACTGAATTGGATGTTAAATTTTTCCAAGGCAGAAGGTCCGAGGACCCGGCTTAGCCTAGGTTGACATTAACATTTAATAAAACTGAATTGGATGTTAAATTTTTCCAAGGCAGAAGGTTCGAGGACTCGGCTTAGCCTAGGTTGACATTAACATTTAATAAAAATGAATTGGATGTTAAATTTTCCCAAGGCAAAAGGTTCGAGGACCCGGCTTAGCCTAGGTTGACATTAACATTTAATAAAAAATTGATTGGAAATTAAAGTATTAACAACCAGTGCAGCATATCGATATCCGAGCACAAGGTAGGGACGCTTTACATTAGTAGTAATACCTTCGAAGGTTATTTACATTCCATGGTCGTTTTACACGCTTGTTTTCCAAGTCGGCTAGATAGTATGTCCCTCTGCTGGCCACTGAGGTAATACGGTAGGGTCCCTCCCTGTTTGGCCCTAACTTTCCCCACGAGGGGTCTTTAGCGGTTTCGACGATCTTCTTTAAGACTAGGTCTCCCGGAGCGAGAGGTCTAGATCGCACGCGGGAGTCGTACCCTTGCTTGAGCCTTTGCTGGTAGACGGCCAGCCGAACCATAGCGCTTTCACGCCTTTCCTCCATCAAGTCCAGACCCTTGAGCAGCATGTCGTCATTGGCAGCCGAGGCGAAAGACTACGTCCTCGTCGTTGGGAACCCCACCTCCACCGGGATTACATCCTCGGCGCCATATGTCATCGCGAATGGGGTCTCGCCCGTGGATCTTCGCGGCGTGGTCCGGTAAGTCCACAGCACATGCGGTACCTCGTCCACCCACCTGCCCTTGGCATCGTCAAGCCTTTTCTTGAGTCCATTGACTATCGACTTGTTGGTCGCTTCGGCTTGTCCATTCCCCTGCGAGTAGGCTAGGGAAGAATACCTGTTCGTGATGCCAAGTCCCCACAATACTCCCTGAAGGCTTTGCTGTCGAACTGCAGTCCATTGTCCGAGATGAGAGTATGTGGGACCCCGAATCTGGTGATGATGTTTTTCCAGACGAATCTCTTCGCGTCCGCGTCCCGGATGTTCGAGAGTGTCTCAGCCTCTACCCATTTGGTAAAATAGTCTGTCCCGACGAGCAGCCGTCTCAAACTTTTATTAATGTTTGAATTATTTATGCAAACACGGGGAATTACTCTTGTTATGAATAGATTTCTTCATGTTGCTTACACTCACAGTACATCTTACCTCCTGCCACATTCAAGAAACGCACAAAGTTCAACTGATGAGAGAATAAAAAATAAAGCCAAAATCTAAGTAGAATTATAACTAACATTTTTACCAGATGAATTGAAAACTATTCTTGAAAACAATTAACATTATAAACTTGATTGGTTACCTGTTGCTTAGGAGAGATTCAAATCAGAAAAAACTCTCTTTATATTCTAACAAGAACAACGACCTTCGTTTTGGGTTTTGATCGGCTTTGGTACAGAACTCTTTATAAACAAAAATGTTCCCAATTAGTTGAGCATTCATCATGAAGAAGAAGATTTTCAAAACAGAAAGGTACTCCATCAACTATACTCTGTAATTAACTTTTTTTCTATAACTCGCTAGACCAATGATCAAAATAGGTGCTGCACTTGGATTTATATAGGCCTTAAGGTATATTTTCATATGCTTCCTATGCGACATTTAAGTTGTAAAATGTTATCCAACAAGATATGGTATACTCAAAATTTCTGGACTCACAACTGATAAATTTATTGTTCCTATTAACTCTCCATATTTGCAAAGATATTCTAAGATCGACTGCCAAAATTAGCTAGGACTCATAATCCTGCATGATTTATTTTCAATTGCACACCAAGATTTCCATCTTAAGCTTACGCAAGAGACAAGTAATTACACTTGTAACTTGTAAGGTAAGAAAGAAATTTTATCATGCATGTGAACCTGGAACCCTGAGCCCTGAACCCTGAGCCCTGAGACTTGAACTCGGAACCCTGAGCCCTGAGCCCTGAGCCCTGAGCCTTGAACCCTGAACCCTGACCCCTGAGCCCTGACCCCTGAACCCTGACCCCTGAGCCCTGACCCTGAACCTTGAACCCTGAACCGTGAGACCTGAACCCTAAGCCTTGACCCTGAGCCCTGAACCCTAAGCCTTGACCCTGAGCCCTGAACCCTGAACCCTGAGCCATGAACCCTGAGCCCTAAACCCTGAGCCTTGAACCCTGAGCCTTGAACCCTGAGCCTTGAGCCTTGAGCCCTGAACCCTAAACCCTGAACCCTGAGCCCTAAACCCTGAACTCTAAAACTTGTATGGAATATACATAAACGAATGTGAAAGAACAATTTGTCCCAACCTTTGTCTTACATTCTTCCCCTTTTTCTTTATATGGTAGGGGAAAAATGAAAGAAGGGTAACAATTTGTTGTTCTTCTTGTTATTTTCTTTCACTACATAGGAAAACTGATGATTGTCCAAGTTCATAAAGCCCAAGACTCTTTGTTTGGTTACGATTTCTCTTAAACTCGTGATCGTTCACAAAATTGGAAAATTTTATACATTACATGAATATGTTATTACTTGGGACCTATTAGTATATGATTTCTTCGGGTAATGGAAAATATCAGTCATGTTGCATGGTTTACGGTTTATATAATATACATGCCAATCCATCAACTTAATTAATTTTGTCCAATCCCACCAAAGTTCACCCTGTGGAATTATAGATAACACGTATCAATCTACGATCTATTCAAAATCTCTTGCTCTTTAAAGACGGTTTAATTTGTGTTAATAAGAATTTGTGTTGTAGATTGTGATGAGAAACGAAGGAAGTGAGATTGTGTATTAAGGTTCTACTATGAAAGCCTACAAAGTCTTTTGTATGTTTATAAAGTAACCAAAACACCAACAAAAAAAATAAGATGTTTCAAAAGAATATGTACAAAGATTGAAAAGAGGAAGGAATCAGGCGCAGAGCCACCTTATTGCAAAGTTTTAAATTTGTTCTCTGAAATAATATTAGTGCCCAGATGTCCTCTGAAAAAAGAAAAAGAAAGTACTTATTTTATTTATAACAAAAATAAACTATACAATTCTTAAACCATAAAAATAAAAAATAGTATGGCTAGAATAATAGAATTTTCTTTTATTTGCTTATCCCATGAATATAAGTTTGATTTACGAGCGTGTAATAAATGGAATTAATTTTTTTAAATATCTTTTATTTGGAACCAAGTCTTTTGTTGTTATTGGCAGTGGTGGTGTTGTTAACTTTTCAATTGCTTGTCAATGTTTGATTAAGACTCAAAAGTGTTTTATTAAAAACTTTGAGGAGATTTAACATTGCGAATGATCATAATTGAAAGAATAAAAGAGAATTTTAAAACATTACAATAAAATAATTGTGATATTTTTGGGTACACACATCTATAGTAATTTGGGCAACTTATGTTATGTGTATATACGCATGGACGTAGTTTCTTGTAATTGAGTGAGAATGTGAGATGATTCAGGTTGGATTGTCTCCATAGATGCCCATATGTGTTTACTTTTTTTATTTTTTATTTTTTTTCATAAAGATAAATAAAATTTCATTTTTACCATATCTTTTTGGTGCTTTCTTCGTCTGCTTAACAGATTATTTACTATGATTGGAAGGGTTTTTTTTTTTTTTTTTTTTTTTTTTTTTTCTGAATTACTATGACTGGAGGCTGAGAATTAGAATGATATGATTTTTATCATATTTTTCTAGAAGATATTTTCCGTAATAGCTTAGTTAATTAGTATCAGGCAACAGTTTGGTGCTGGAAGAAGGATAATTTTTTATTTTAAGGAAAATTAATGCTCAAATGCTCATAAAAAGAAAAGTAATTTGGGTTTTTTTTTAATTTTTTTTATTTATTTCATTTTCCTTTCTTCTCATTCCTTTTGACATCCAAATGGTGGGTTGGTTTCTATGACTTTATTTACAGCATCAGTATATACCATATAGACTTTATGATCAAAACCGTAGGAGTAATTGAATATTAATTAAAATTGAAATATAAGAGACAAATAGTTTTTCTAAATCATGAGCAGTAGACCTTCTCAAAAAAAAAAAAAAAAAAAATCATGAGCAGTAGATGATTCATAAATTTGGGTGGTCCACATTAAGGTCGACTTTATTTGTCACCGTCTTCTTTTGGGTAATTTACGGTTGTGATGCATTACCTCTGACGCTTGATTAGCCAACGTCTTCACCAAATCACATCAGCCAGGCCCATCTCGTGATCTTGTGCCCAAATTAAAATTAGCTTCCTACAACACCCCAGCTTTACTTTGAGCATGACTCTTAAAGCATCCATGAGGTTGTAGGCTTAGGCTAATTACTTATATAACACTCATTTTATTTGTACCGCACTAATAGACAAAGTTTAGAATTATACACTCACTACGGAACACTCACGGTACAAAATTTGGTGACCTGACACTTAGACTTGTTCAGATTTTTAAATTGATCATTTATGCATAGGATTTAGTCAAATCTAGTCAAACTCGACGGGTTTGTAACAACCTAGATGCAGGTTTATATACATAACCTAGTTGAATTTGTAAAATTATATCTATAGGTACACTTTATTGACTTTTTTATTGTTTAATGCGTTATGACATGGTAATTTAAAGATAAGAAAACCTAAAACATTAAAAAAAAAAAATTGCACTTCTCTGTTAGTTTACGTACCTCCAAGACTCCTATCTTACCAAAAGACTACTCTATATTGTGAAATCTTGATTTTGAAAAATAATTGCTAATTTAATTAAAATCATGAGGTGAAATCATAATTTTAAAACACAATTTTTGTTAAAAATTATACTATTTTACAATTTTTCAATTTTAACTACACAATTTTTGTTAAAAATTATACTATTTTACAATTTTTCAATTTTAACTAAAATTGTGTTTTCAAAACACAATTGAAAACTTGATTTCAAAAAAAGTGTGTATGGAATGTGCAATAGCAAGCGTAAAAACAACATTTTCCCCATAATTTTACACACAATGACAAAATTGAATAATTCTAACAAACACAGCAATAAACTTATAATTGGATTAGAGCCAGAAGTTCACATATTTCTAGAAATTTATAATGTTCAGGCTGCCAAACTGTACTCTCCTTTTTTTTTTTTTTTTTTTTGATGCCAAACTGTACTTTAATACTACTTAACCACACAAGCCAAAGATGGGAGAAAGAGGGAAAAAATAAAAAATAAAAAATTTGATTGGTGGAAAAGTTTGCTATAGCCAATTTTCCCCCCACCCATAGACACAAAATATTGAGTCTTTTGTTCAAATATTGTTAAAAATTAAGTTTTTTAGGATTATAGGTACTGTTGAAAGTTATTTAGCAGAATGAGGAGAGAGAGTGAATTTCGGCAACAGTGTTGCCGAAATTCGAAGAAAAGTAGGAGAGAGAAAGATAGAAAAGGTGGAGAGAGAAAAACTGTAATTTCGGTAACAGTGTTACCGAAATTCAGCTGCCCAAATTCTGCCCGTGCGCGAGTGCGTGCGCGAGTGCGCGCGAGCGAGCTGAGGAGAGATAAATGACGAATTTCGGTATCGTTGTTGCCGAAAATGCAGGAAAAAAAATTGTAGAATTTCGGCAACGGCTCTACCGAAATTGGGAAAAAAAAAAAAAAAAAAACCAATTTCGGTCCTGCCCATACCGAAATTGGGAAAGAAAAAAAAAAACCCCAATTTCGGTAGTGGCAGTACCGAAATTGGGGGAATTAAAACATATAAAAAAACCCAATTTCGGTTATGGCATAACCGAAATTGGGGAAAGAAAAAAAAAAAAAAAATTTCAAAACCCAATTTCGGTTATGGCATAACCGAAACTGGGGGAAGAAAAAAAAAAAAAATTCAAAACCCAATTTCGGTTATGGCATAACCGAAATTGGGGGAAGAAAAAAAAAAAAATTTTCAAAACCCAATTTCGGTTATGGCATAACCGAAATTGGGGCAAAGAAAATCATAAAAAAAAACCCCAATTTCGGTTATGGCATAACCGAAATTGGGGAAGAAAAAAAAAAAAAAAAAATTTCAAAACCCAATTTCGGTTATGGCATAACCGAAATTGGGGGGAAGAAAATCATAAAAAAAAAACCCCAATTTCGGTTATGGCATAACCGAAATTGGGGAAGAAAAAAAAAAAAAAAAAATTTCAAAACCCAATTTCGGTTATGGCATAACCGAAATTGGGGGAAGAAAATCATAAAAAAAAAAACCCCAATTTCGGTTATGGCATAACCGAAATTGGGGAAGAAAAAAAAAAAAAAAAAAATTTCAAAACCCAATTTCGGTTATGCCATAACCGAAATTGGGGGGAAGAAAATCATAAAAAAAAAACCCCAATTTCGGTTATGGCATAACCAAAATTGGGGGAAGAAAAAAAAAAAAAAATTTCAAAACCCAATTTCGGTTATGGCATAACCGAAATTGGGGGAAAGAAAATCATAAAAAAAAAACCCCAATTTCGGTTATGGCATAACCGAAATTGGGGGAAGAAAAAAAAAAAAAAAAATTTCAAAACCCAATTTCGGTTATGGCATAACCGAAATTGGGGGAAGAAAATCATAAAAAAAAAACCCCAATTTCGGTTATGGCATAACCGAAATTGGGGGAAGAAAATCATAAAAAAAAAACCCCAATTTCGGTTATGGCATAACCGAAATTGGGGAAGGAAAAAAAAAAAAAACCTCAATTTCGGTTATGGCATAACCGAAATTGGGGAAGAAAAAAAAAAAAATTCAAAACCCAATTTCGGTTATGGCATAACCGAAATTGGGAAAAAAAAAACAAAAAAAAACCCAATTTCGGTACTGCCCATACCGAAATTGGGGAAGGGAAAAAAAAAAAACCCCAATTTCGGTAGTGGCAGTACCGAAATTGGGGGAAAACATATAAAAAAAACCAATTTCGGTTATGGCATAACCGAAATTGGGGGAGGGACAAAAAAAGAACCCCAATTTCGGTAGTGGCAGTACCGAAATTGGGGGAAGAAAAAAAAAAAAAACCCAATTTCGGTACTGCCCATACCGAAATTAGGGAAGAAAAAACAAAAAAAAAATTTTGCAGAGATTCTTTACCGGCAGCCATTCAGTATACACTTTAAAATTTTTTAGATAGCATAAGAGCACCCACAGTAGATGTGGTAAATGTGGCAAATGTCAAATATTTGCCACATTTACCACACCAAGCCCATGAAAGCCCCATTTATCAGATGGGGCAAATGTTGCAAAAATTTGCAACGGTGAACAGTACCGTGGCAAATTTGCCACGGTACAGATAACTTTAATAAAATTTTTATTATATTTTAATCCTTCCTTCTAATTTATTTAATCCTTTCTTTTATTCTCTCTCCTCACAATCCGTCTCTCACTCTCTCTCTCCCAACTGGTCTCTCTCTCCCTCTTCGCCCAACTGGTCTCTCTCTCCCTCTTCGGATCAGAATCCCAGTTCTGATGATCAACCCAAGAATCGGTCTCCATCTCGCCGATCTCAATCTCGCCGATCTTCGCCGATCTCGGCGAGATCGATCTCGGCGAGTCGGTCTCGATCCCCTCCGATCTCGGCGAGATCGGTCTCGATCCCCGCCGATCTCGCCGAGATCGGTCTCGATCCCCGCCGATCTCGGCGAGATCGGTCTAGATCCGCGCCGATCTCGCCTCTGTCAGCTCGTCCCTGCCGGTGTTGTTGCCAACCTCAAACGCCTCTCTCACTTTGAGTTTTTTTTTTTTTGCTGGTGTTGTTGGTGTTGGGTCGTTGCTGTTGTGATCGACGATGACTTTGTTACCGTTGCTGTTTGTTGATTGGGATGAAAGAATATATTATTTTAATGTGTAGTTATATTATTTTAATGTGTAGTTATATTATTTTAATGTATAGAATTGAAAGATAGAACATCTGATAATTGAGATGTTGTAAAATGATGTGCGAAAATAATAAAGTAGGGTTTTAGTGTGGCAAAATGGCATAATATATGCAACATCTGCTGTGGATGCTCTAATACTATACACTATATATATATATATATATGCATGTTTCATAAGCTTTTACTTTCAAAGACTTTTCCTACCAACTCCAAGATTTTAAAGATAGACTTTTGACTACAATTATAAATTTTTGGATACAAATTCTACACTTAGACGTCCACCACTCCTCTCATCTTTTAATGCACCTGCAGTTCTTGTCCCAGTCCACATATCCCTCTGGTGACACTTGTCACCCTTAAGCATACAACTTGCCCGTTGGTTCTCTCCTCGCAGACAACTAATATCTGCTGATCAGAAGCATCTTTGAATGAAGATAAATTGTTCAACTTATTTTGGGCGTCCCCCACATTTTTATACATTTGTCATAACTTAAGTTGGCGCTTAATTTCGGTATTGTCAATACCGAAATTGTAAAAGGGGAAAAAAATAAAAAAAAAAACAATTTCGGTACTGACAATACCGAAATTGGAAAAGAAAAAAAAAAAAAAAAGACAATTTCGGTAATGGAAAAAAAAATTTCGGTAATGTCAGTACCGAAATTGGGGAAGAAATTGGCAGAAGAAAAATAAAATTTTGCAGGAATTCTTTGCAGAGTGTGCAGAGATTTCTTGCAGGATAACTTTGAGATTTTTTGTAGAGATGGTACTTGTTGTATTTGGTCAAACTCAAGTACACCGAGTGTTTAATTTTTATCTGTCTGAATCAAACTTAAGTACACTTACTTTTTATGGGTTCATAGATTGTTATTCCTTTTACTTTTTATAGGTTCAGAGATCAGATTCTTTTTACTTTTTTTGGGGTTTCAGTGACAAGTGAGTTTGTAAGTTTCTTTAGAAATTTTTTCTTTTTTGTTTTTTATCTTTTAACGTACTGTGTTATATTTGGCAAATTTTTATTAGTACAGTATAAAGTACAGAGATTCTTATTTATGCGTGGGAGAAATTGATGGAAGAAAAAATAATTGATGTGCATGATGTAAACAAAAAGAACAAAAAAACTGAAAATTTTGCAGAGGTTCTTTGTAGTGTATTTGGTCAATTTCTATTAGTATAGTTTAAAATCTAATATTTTAACTTGTACGAAACTTGCATCATACTTAAACAGCACCAATATTACTTTAGTTTCCACGTTTCTTATTTTCTATTCTTTTCCCCTAAAAATTCTATCAGCCTTCTTCTCAACTCTTATTTCCCTCATCATTCTATCAACCATTTTCAATTCACGCGTGCTATACTTTCTACAAACAACAAACAACTATAAGGAACAACACTTGCAAATATCTATCCCCACAAGGTGAGTTACATCTCTTTAAATTGTTACTTTTCTTTTTATAATATTCATGTTGATATGTTTTAGGGGCATAGCTAAGCATGAAAATTTTGTTTTTGTTAAATCATTTGTTCATGAAAATCTTGTTTTTGTATTATGTGTTTTGCAACAAGAACTGATTTGTATGATATATTTTCAATTATGGTCATAGCTAAAAATTCATATAGCAAAAATATATTTCAAAATTGACATAAATTTTCCTTGAAGAAATTCTTACTTTGTTAGCCTAAAATATACATGTATGCTATAAGAAAACCAAAAAAAATAAAGGGGTTAGTATATGAGCCAAAATCAAAAATCTAAGTTTCAAGTATAATAATAATAATAACTAAAATTATACGATATTAGAAATATTTATCTATTATCGGAATAATGCATTAGAAATATAATCTATCTTATTTTAGAAGAACCAAAATCAAGAGCTACATAATTAGTAATTTATGTAATCATAACACATCATTCTAAATCATTTTAACTACTATGATGGACAATAATAAATTCCGTAAACATTGAATATTTTTAATAGATTACCTTCTTGTGTTACCTTCTTGTTTTACACATTGAATATTAATACTATTTTTATGTTTTAGTGTCAATGGCAGAAAAATTGTTCATTTTCCTCATCCATTCTGGTGGAATAATTAAACATGGCGAAAATGGGGTTTATTACGAAGGGCCACCTCCTTCTATGCTTCCATTAAGCAGGGGTGTGACATTTGAAGATCTATGTGATAGAGTAGCATCCACGCTTCATATAAACAGAGAAGATTCAAAACTTACTATTTGGTATAAATTCCCTTTTCAATGTCATCCACATCCTGTGCATTACCAGCAAGTTTTGGTAGAAGATGATAATGGTGTCAATGCAATATTCGATATGTTAGGCTGCCAATATGGTTTTGTAGGTGCAGAATTGTACGTGGGTGTGGAACCCATAATAAGCCACCGAGATGTTTTTCCCGTTCGATATGCTAACGAAGGACCGAGTGCATCACATGGCGGGCACTTTCATGATCCATATGCCACCCATACTAGTCATTATTCTGAAGATGTAGCTCTTTCTCCAATCAACATTGGTGGTGCTGACTATCATGCTCCATATACCCATGTTGCTACTGAAGACCAACATGCTCCTTATCGGCCAATGAACACCAATGATGTTGACTATGATAACCCAACTGAACATGTTGCACCAGAGTTTGAAGCTCCATATGACCAAACCGCCACTCAGAGAGCTGCTAATGATCCCAATGATACACACCGCATAGCTGCTACTACTGAAATTGCGGTCCATGCATTATCAGAAAGGATGCGGGCCATGGATAGTGATGTCCCAGTTGATAACGACGAGGTCCTTGAGGATGTTGAAGATGAAGAGGAGCTTCCCAATGAACCTAATCATGAAAGCAGTCCAGCAATGACGTTCCATCAACCTTCATCATTAAGCTTTTCACAAAACACGTGGGATAATATGATTGATCCAACCCCACCATTTGAAAAGCCTATTCAGAGTACTTGGGATCCTACCCAAGAGTTTTATGCGGGATTGCTTTTTGCTGATAAGGATGAACTACAAACTGCTGTTAAACAGTATCACATCAAGAGGAACCAAACATTTAGTGTAAAAGAGTCAGATCCAGCATGTTGGTTTGTACGTTGCAAAAATTGTTCTTGGCGTCTTCGAGCATGCTTCCGGGCTAAGCATGGGTTCTTTGAGGTTAGGAAATACAATGGTCCACACACATGTACGGAGTCCACGCTCACACAAGATCACGAGCAATTAGACATCCATATTATTGAGAAAGAGTTGAGGGATATTGTCAAAGATGATCCAAACATACGGATTTCTTCACTTCAAAAGAGTCTTTCAATAAGTACCAATATCGACCTTCTTATTCTAAGGTGTGGGACGCAAAACAAAAGGCAATTGGTAGAGCATTTGGTGATTGGGACAAATCTTACCAATTATTGCCAAAATGGTTAAAAGCTTTGACTGATTCAAACCCGGGTAGCAGGGTTGTTTGGAGAACGGTACCTGCTACTGTGCCAGGCTGTGCCATATTCGAGAGAGTGTTTTGGGCTTTTGGTCCATCAATTGAAGGTTTTCAACATTGTAGACCAGTGATTAGTATCGATGGAACTTTCCTATATGGTAAGTACAAAGGTAAGTTATTGATTGCATCAAGTTGGGATGGTGATAATAGACTTTTTCCACTTGCCTTTGCCGTTGTGGAGGAGGAATCTGATGATAGTTGGTATTGGTTTTTGCGGTGTATTCAAAGTAATGTCACTAATCGAGATGGGTTATGTGTCATATCTGATCGCCACCCTGGTATAATGTCAGCGATGCCAGTTATACGTGAGCGACACGTTGGCATCATCGTTTTTGCCTTCGCCATGTGGCTAGCAATTTCAATAAAAAAGTTGGGAATAAAAACTTGAAGGCTATGGTAATGTGGGCAGGCATGGAGAATCAGGTACGAAAGTATCAAATAACAAGGGATAGAATTACTCAATTAAGCAAAGATGGTGACGATTATTTAAAGGAATTACCAGTGCAGAAATGGACATTAGCACACGATGGTGGACATCGTTATGGGGCAATGACCACAAATTTGTCTGAAAGCTTCAACGGTGTTCTAAAGAGTGCTAGAAATCTACCCATAAGTGCATTAGTTGAGCTTACATACTATCGTTGTGTAGCCTACTTTGCCGATCGGTATACTAAGGCACGCGCAGAGATTACAGCTGGTGAAGTCATTACAGCCTATGCAAAGAATAAATTCAATAAATGGGAAAAAAAGGCACCAAAGCATTCAGTTACTGTGTTTAATCATGAAGATGGTCTGTTTGAAGTCAGAACACCAATAAATCCTAACTCTGCATATAGGGGCAATCATCGTCATGAGGTAAATTTAACGCATGGTACTTGTAGTTGTCAAAAATGGCAGGTTTATAAGATTCCGTGCTCACATGTCATTGCCATTTGTAAATATCAAGGCATTTCTGCAATGCGATATATCGACCGCTGCTACAGTTTGGAAGAACAAGTTGCTTGTTATGCACCTAGATTTCGCCTGGTTCCAGACAGTGTACATTGGAATGAGCCTGATTTCCCAGTCTTGTATCCTAATGTGAATTTGCGCCGTTCAAAAGGTCGACCAAGATCAACTCGGTTTCTAAATGAAATGGATTTAGGGACAGAGCATCAACCAAGGCCATTGTGCAGCATTTGTAGGCAAGAAGGCCATAACAAAAGAACATGCCCCACTCGAACTGTGGCTGGCTCCACTAGTGGCCGAACTGAATGACCCAACATTACTATTCAATCTACTTCAGTGAATTGGTTGGACTGTTTTTTTTTTTTAGGAGTTAGACCATATTGTTAGTTTGTATTATTTGATAGAACAAGTTGGTACTAATTCCATATGTTACAATAACATTAATATAACCATATATAAAGCATATAATTAATGTTTATACCAACTACACTTAAAATAAAAAGAAACACAAATGTACGATTTATTGTACTAAATAAAAATAAAAATAAAAATAATGCACATACATATCAAAGATAAACCAACAAACATATTATGCAATATATTTTTTCCAAGTAATAAATGTCATAACGAATAATAATAAAGTAAAATTGATTAAAAAAAGATCACAATAATATAATTTATTACAATTTTTGTGGTCACATACTAATAATAACAATAAATAACATTAAATAATTTTAGGAAAAAAAAAATCGGTATTGGCAATACCGAAAATGGGGAAGAACCAAAAAAAGAAAAAGAAAAAGAGACTCTTTTGCAGAGATTGATGTGCACGGTGTAAACAAAAAAAAAAAACTAAAAAACTAAAAATTTTGCAGAGATTCTTTGCAGGATTTGCAGAGATTCTTTGCAAGATACACTTTGAGATTTTTTTCAGAGATGATACTTGTTGTATTTGGTCAATTTCTATTAGTCAAACTCAGGTACGCTGAGTGTTTGATTTTTATATGTCTGTCTGAATCAAACTTAAGTACACTGAGTGTTTGGTACTTACTCTAAAAAAAATACATAAATTCTAAAAAGTACATGAAAGAAAGTTATAGAAAAAAAAATTATTCATGTGCACTTCAGAGATTCTTATCTGTCTGTCCGAAAAAAATCATTCATTCATCTTTCTCAAGAAAACTATCTTCAAAGTTTGGTGTTCTTTTTACTTTTTATGTGTTCAAAGATAAGATTCTTTTTACTTTTTATGACCTTCCCGTGACAAGTGAGTTTGTAAGTTTCTTTAGGAAGTCATTCTTTTTGGTTTTTTGTCTTTTTACATACTGTGTTATATTTGGTAAATTTTTATCAGTACAGTGTAAAGTACAGAGATTCTTATCCATGCATGGAAGAAATTGATGGAAGAAAAAATAATTGATGTGCACGGTGTAAACAAAAAAATTGTTTGATTTTGCAGAGATTCTTTGCAAAACATGCAGAGATGATCCTTATTGTATTTGGTCAATTTCTATTAGTATAGTTTAAAATCTAAGATTTTAACTTATACGAAACTTGCATCATATTTAAATAGCACCAATATTACTTTAGTTTTCACGTTTCTTATTTTCCATTCTTTTCCCCCTAAAAATTTTATCAGCCTTTTTCTCCACTCTTATTTCCCTCATAATTCTATGAACCATTTTCAATTCACGCGTGCCATGTATTCTACAAACAACTATAAGGAACAACACTTGCAAATAGGCAGAAACAACAATAATACTTTAATATATTTTTAATATACAGCCAGACCATATTGATTAGTGATTTCTATGATGGGGTACATTTAATTTTTGTTGCGTTCCACAACGTGGAGGATGCCGATTTACTCGTTCAGGGTACCTTCGTGCTTGCACAGGACTTTTCCCCATGCGCCTTGGCTGTGTCCTAATATCAAAATCTGTTTGATAATTACCAGTTTCATCACTTCCATTATCTGATGACACCTCCATTTGTTCTTCATCCTCTGCATCTTCGTCATTATCCTCATTTGAGGCATCTTCCTCAGAGTCTGTTACAGAGGCCTCTTCCTCAGAGTTTGGAGCACATGCCCATGTATTTGGTGGTGTGGAGAAATCACCAACATGAGGGGATGGTTGAGAAGATTGTTCATATCTAACCTGGTTATCTTGCATATCATAGTGTTGCCCCTCATTGTATACAGGTGTTGAACTAGGTTGGGGATGATAGTCATAGCTAAACAAACCCTCTAATCCTTGTCCTATGGAAGTGGGTAATCCAGTCTGTTGATATAAAGACATACAATAGTCACTGACATTAATTGGATTATACTCATTGAAGGTGGTAGGCTCATAATGGGCAGAGGTGGATGGTCCAGCTTGGGCAGAGGTGGATGGTCCAGCTTGGGTAGCCATGGATGGTCCAGCTTCATCATTTCTGCGTTGTCTACGCTGTCTTCCTTGCTGCCTCTGTTGTCGCCCAAAGTGTGTCACCCTCTCAGTAGGGACGGAGGAAATATCTGCTTCCATGGATAACTTCACTCGAGTAAGGCCCTCTACTATTGCTGGAAGGACTTGCTGTGCAGTCAGGTCAACCCTCCCTTGGTTTGCAATAGCCGAAGTTAACATATTATTAATTTCCGTTTGCTGCCACATAAAAGAAAAAAAATTTATTAGTGCAATATTATTGAAAAAGCTAAAATAATAATTTGTTATCAATATTAGTGCAGTATTAAAAATGCTAAAATATCTACCTGGTACGTATGAGCAGCCGCATGGGGTGTCGTGAACAAGTGACCATATTGTTGGTACCATGCTGTGTAGTCTACATCTACATGAAAATTGTCATCCGTAACTATATTTTCAGCTCGCTGGGCCCAAAGTCGGTAGTATGGTGCATGCACCGAACGCCAATCAACAGTAGACTTTCCTGTCATCTTTACACAATGCACGGATTTATCCAAATTGTCAGTAGGCCACTTTGGACATCTTTGCAACAATCCAAATTGTCGCATGACTCTTTCTGGGTGATAAAATTCAACAATTTGAAAGCATAATAATGGCGCTGTTGTAAGCCATATATGCTTTTCTGCAAGACACCATGGATGCAAATAATTATTATATGGTGTCCAAACAACCTGCGATTCCAATTACAAAAAATATGTTATAATCGATCAAGACAATAATATAACTACTAAATTAACCATTGATGCATTATGACAACATATATTACCTGATCTTTATTATGTGTATCGTGATTGGAACGGTACGCATGTAGAACATGCGTTGGTGTGTGAGTAAACGTTCTATACGTATCCCACCTATACACAATTAATGATTGCCACTGATTTTAGGGTTTGAAAGTATCAAGGATAAACACTACAATATACAATATTGTATAAAAATATAAAGTAAATATTATACCTGCAACCGTATGGATCGTCACCATTTAAATTTATTGGATTTATTGGAATAGGGGTTAGGTATGGAAGATGCTCCCACGCCCATAATTGTAATAAGAACACAGGACCTGAAATCTCTGTGCTTTTTTTAATGGCAGCAGTACACAACTCTTTATAGAGGAGAGCAAGTGTGGCACTGCCCCAGCTATATTGCCCAGCTGCACCAAAGTCCTCTAACAAATTGAGAAAGCAGCAATGCAATTTATTTTGACTTTTATTTCCAAATAGGAAACCCAAAACCTGAAACATGTATGCCCTAGCATACTGTTGGATTGTTACAGCATTAGCACCCTCTGGTAGGTTTGTAAACGTTCTCCTTACCCATGTTATTTTAAGGGCACCATATGTTAATGCATTTTCAGGTGGTGTCACTCCAAGTAAATCCTGACACCTTAATCCCCATGCCAAATTAGTTGGCCCGCACACCGCGTTGCCATCAATAGGCAATCCTGTAATAATTGCTACATCTTGTAGAGTGATTGACATTTCACAATTAGGTAGGTGAAATGTATGAGTTTCAGATTGCCACCGCTCCACTAAAGAAGTGATAAGACTCCAGTCAATATCTATATGTGGTAGGCGGGTAACCCGGTATAGCCTACATTGATGTAAATATGGGATGATACGCTCGCTTAACTGCGGGGGGGGTGCAAATGATTGTGGTCGCACTCGAAAGTTGGCAACCTGAATTGAGCAGCAAAAATGTACAGTGTTATATTACTAATGTTAAAATTATTTTCATGTAAATTGAATAATTGTAGATATTATTAGGATATTAATAAATTTTTATATCGCAACGTACATTGCCTTCCATTGCATCATTAGAGATGTGATATTGTTGTTGCCTACGCAGAGAATAATCGGATGACCCACGCTCCATTTCAAATATATCCTACGTTAAAAAAAATATTACAATATCGTTAACATATAAACACCGAGATTAAAAAATTACAATATCTGAAGGTACATTTTTTACAAACCATCTTAAATAATACAATTTAAAAAGATCACAATAATACAATTTATTACAATTATTTATAACAATAAATAATATTAAATAATTTCAAAACTAACAAAACATATTCGTAAATTTAATTAGAGAGTTCAGATACTTACCACAATTGTGATACCAACTGAAAAAGTGAGAATTATAAAACGTTGCTTGCAAAAAAAAGAAAAGGAAAAACACAATTAGATAACAATAAATAAACCCAAAATAATAACAATACTTAAAATGTTTATAGTCCTTACCTTAAAAAAAATAACAATAATACCAATAATAATCATTATCATTGAAGCAAAAAGTAAAAAACTTACATTAACCCAACACTTATAATTTGTAGTTGTGCACGCTGAAGCAAAACGAAAGAAAAACTTAACAATTGGAATAGATGAAGAGTAAAAGTGAGAAACCTTCAGATGCTCTTCTGGTTTAATAGAAAGAATGAGGAGTAAGAGGACAAAAAATCATGTCACAAAGATAATAGAATCTCTGACGTTGAAGTGAGATTGTTGGAAATGATGAATGAAGTAAAAATGAGAAGTAATAAGACAAAAGTTCATTGTTACAAAGATATTGTTTGAAGTTCTCTGACGTACTTTGAAATTGGTTGGAAATGATGAATGAAGAAAAAATGAGAAGTAATAAGAAAAAAGTCCATTGTCACAAAGATATTGTTTGAAGTTCTCTGACGTACTTTGAAATTTGTTGGAAATGATGAATGGAGAAAAAATGAGAAGTAATAAGACAAAAATTAATTGTCACAAAGAGAGTGTCATTCTTTTTCAGACAGATAGATAAGATTTTTTGAAGTACACATCAATCATTTTTTTCTTCTATAACTTTTTTTCATGTTCTTTTTAGAATCTATGTATTTTTTAAGTTGTATGCTTAAGGGTGACAAGTGTCACCAGAGGGATATGTGGACTGGGACAAGAATTACAGGTGCATTAAAAGATGAGAGGAGTGGTGGACGTCCAAGTGTAGAATTTGTATCCAAAAATTTATAATTGTAGTCAAAAGTCTATCTTTAAAGTCTTGGAGTTGGTAGGAAAAGTCTTTGGAAGTAAAAGCTTCTGAAGCATGCATATATATATATAGTGTATAGTATTAACCTAACTAAAAAATTTCAAAGTGTATACTGAATTGCTGCCTGTAAAGAATCTCTGCAAAATTTTTTTTGTTTTTTCTTCCCCAATTTCGGTATGAGCAGTACCGAAATTGGGTTTTTTTTTTTTTTTTTTTTCTTCCCCAATTTCGGTATGGGCAGTACCGAAATTGGGTTTTTTTTTTTTTTTTTTCCCCAATTTCGGTTATGGCATAACCGAAATTGAGTTTTTTTTTTTTTTTTTTTCCAATTTCAGTTATGCCATAACCGAAATTGGGTTTTGAAAATTTTTTTTTTTTTCTTCCCCCAATTTCGGTTATGCCATAACCGAAATTGGGTTTTGAATTTTTTTTTTTTCTTCCCCCAATTTCGGTTATGCCATAACCGAAATTGGGTTTTGAATTTTTTTTTTTTTTTTCTTCCCCCAATTTCGGTTATGCCATAACCGAAATTGGGTTTTGATTTTTTTTTTTTTTCTTCCCCCAATTTCGGTTATGCCATAACCGAAATTGGGTCTTTTTATATGATTTACTCCCCCAATTTCGGTACTGCCACTACCGAAATTGGGGTTTTTTTTTTTTTCCCCAATTTCGGTATGGGCAGTACCGAAATTGGTTTTTTTTTTTTTCGCATAACCGAAATTGGGTTTTTTTTAATGTCTTACTTCCCCCAATTTCGGTACTGCCACTACCGAAATTGGGGTTTTTTTTTTTTTTTCTTCCCCAATTTCGGTATGGGCAGTACCGAAATTGGGTTTTTTTTTTTTTTTTTTTTTTCTTCCCCCAATTTCGGTTATGCCATAACCGAAATTGGGTTTTGAAATATATATTTTTTTTTCTTCCCCAATTTCGGTTATGCCATAACCGAAATTGAGTTTTTTTTTTTTTTTTTTTTTTTCCCCAATTTCGGTTATGCCATAACCGAAATTGGGTTTTGAAATTTTTTTTTTTTTCTTCCCCCAATTTCGGTTATGGCATAACCGAAATTGAGTTTTTTTTTTTTTTTCTTCCCCAATTTCGGTTATGCCATAACCGAAATTGGGTTTTGAAATTTTTTTTTTTTTTTTCTTCCCCAATTTCGGTTATGGCATAACCGAAATTGGGTTTTGATTTTTTTTTTTTTTTCCCCCCAATTTCGGTTATGCCATAACCGAAATTGGGTTTTGAAATATTTTTTTTTTTCTTCCCCCAATTTCGGTTATGGCATAACCGAAATTGGGTTTTGAAATTTTTTTTTTTTTTCTTTTCTTCCCCCAATTTCGGTTATGCCATAACCGAAATTGAGTTTTTTTTTTTTTTTTCCCAATTTCGGTTATGCCATAACCGAAATTGGGTTTTGAAAATTTTTTTTTTTTTTCTTCCCCCAATTTCGGTTATGGCATAACCGAAATTGGGTTTTGAATTTTTTTTTTTTTTTCTTCCCCCAATTTCGGTTATGCCATAACCGAAATTGGGTTTTTTTTTATATGTTTTAATTCACCCAATTTCGGTACTGCCACTACCGAAATTGGGGTTTTTTTTTTCCAATTTCGGTATGGGCAGTACCGAAATTGGTTTTTTTTTTTCTCCCCATTCACTCGCGCACGGGCAGAATTTGGGCAGCTGAATTTCGGTAACACTGTTACCGAAATTATAATTTTTCTCTCTCCACCTTTTCTCTCATTCTCTCTCCTACTTTTCTTCAAATTTCGGCAACACTGTTGCCGAAATTCACTCTCTCTCCTCATTTTGCTAAATAACTTTCAACAGTACCTATAATCCTAAAAAACTTAATTTTTAGCAATATTTGAACAAAAGACTCCAAAATATTCCTTATCCGAAAAAGAAATTCCACTTAACAACGTTGTACTCTTTAGCCGTTAATTTTAACCATGCTTCTTAGTTCCCAAAAACTTGTAGCCACAGCTTTGCCACCCCCACCACTCTCAGAAAGATTTCCTTCTTCTCCTCCTTGAATTCTCAACTGGGTTTGGTGCTTGGTTCTGATGTCAGTTTCTCTGCAAGCTCTCACTAGCCTCTGCGCTGTCTCAGTCTCACACCGTTCGTTAACGAAGCCTCACTCTAGTTCTATCAGAATTCGATGTTCCTCTCTCACTGGGTTTCAAGAAATGTCCACAGAGCCACCCATGGAGTCCAGAACTGACGATGTTATCGAAATGAAACCAACAACGAAGAAGAAGAAGAAAAAGAGAGACTTTGTACCAAAACAAGATGACCCAGAAGAAGAAAAACAACAACAGCAACAACAAGAGGAGGAGGAGGAGGAGGAAGAAGAAGGAGTTTCTATTTCGAGAATAAAAGTGCCGAGGCAGAAGTACATCCCGGTTTCAAAGACTGAGTTGTTAGACGCTATTGTTTTGAAGATGTTTCAGTCTCAGCAAGATGATGGTGATGGCGATACCCAACAGTTTCTTCTTCTCTCATCGTAAGCCCCCCAATTTTATTTTATTTTTTTCTTTAATAGTATTGTACAGGGTTTGTGAGTGTATGTGTGTTTAAGAGAAATTTCTGCTTTGTGTAGCTGATTGTGGTGCATATTTGATCAATCAACGATAAAAGAACATGAATTGAATAGAACTTTTCTGCAATTTCACTGATTAACCAGTTTCTCACTCACACAGACAGTCAAATACAGCCCTTTTCTAACTGACTGAATATGCAAATATGTATCTATTTCTATGTAAACAAGGATTCACACAAAACAATATAAGAGAGCTACTTAGAATGCATAGATTATCTGTGTTTTTGCTTAGCAGATGATATTGTGTATCTTTTTGTATTTTATTCTTAATTGGAGGAGTTGAGAAATGTGATAAATTACCAATTGTCTCAAAATTTTAAGCTATTAAAAAATAATAAATTTAATTATTTAATCTGTACTCTAATACTCCCCCAATTTTTTAAATGGGAGATAGAGTTGAAACACAGTTCAAACTCAAGATTAACAGTTTTGATACCATGATAAAATACAACTTATCCCAGAAGTTAAGCTATTAGGAAAGGGTGAGATTAATCATTTAATTATTATTCTAAAAAATTGGACAGAAAAGGACTGTATAGGGAGAAGATCATCTGAACCATCTAGAGTACTGTGCATGAGATATAAGAAGCCTCTGTTCATGATAATTAAACACAACAAACTGCCTGATATCTTCACACTCGTAGCCAGGAGAAGCAACAACTAACTACTTGACTAATGCTTAAAATATCAATAAAACCTGTTTATTGTCTTATTTCTTTTACAAAACGATTCTTTCTTATGCTGGAGTTCATTGCTTTCATAATAGTCCTGATACCTTTTATCTTTTTTGATTGTTTCAGTTTTCTCTAATTAAAATTTTGAGAATTCCTCCACACTCACTCTTATTCTAGTGAGGAGATCATTTTTCTGAAGTTTCTAACCCCTTTTAGGTGGCTCTTCCCTGTCTAGAAACAATCTCAACCTTTTGCTTAGAATCAGCTTTAAAAGTTCTGCTTATTGGTGAAAGCCCCATTGCCAGGGTTGTTTTGAACCAACTCTGATGAACTAAGGTTTACTCTTAGCTAAATGGATTAAGGCCTGTGAATAGGCCAAATTCCCAGTCTTCCAGTGTTTATAAAGACCCTTTTATTTCTCCTCATTATTACATAATAAGTAGTTGCTCTGAAGATTTCTCCTCAAAAATTCCACTTTCTGCAAACGGTAGATCACATCACCAAGCTTTCAGTGATTATGAGCCATTCAAATTTTTATTCCCTGCTCCCACTTGTATGGTAATGCAGCAGCTGCTTTTCCTATCCATTTATGAAACTATACATTGTTATCCTGATCTTGCTCCTTGCCAGTTTATGCCAAAGATTCTCCCCCATGTTTTCTTCCATAGCTTGCTCAGAACGCTTAACTGAAAAGTTTTCTTTATTTTCGGGACTCCATGCTTTCTCATCCTTGGTACCCTACCCATCAGTGTGAGGGTCTTGTTTTCACCAGATTCCATACATTCTGTACATTTTCACAATATGAAGAGCCTCTCCAAACACCAGTTGTGCTTGCTTATTTATGTATCCCAATTTTTGAGATTTCCTTTCACCATGATATATCCAAGAGTTCAAATACTTGGCCCATAATCAAACCAGAAGCGTCTTTCTGCTTGAACATAAATTTTGTGGTCATTTTGTGTCCATATAAATGCAAAACTTTTCATACTTTTATGTAACTGCAGGTGCTTGGACACCATTCTTCATGCTGAACACAAAAACATTTTAGAAGAAATGCGCACCGATTATTCCTATGCTCGTTCCATAGAAAAAGAAGAAACAATTAACGATGGTTCAGCTACTTCCGACACAGAAGTTGTTGCTGATGAGGAGGAGACAGAGTCTACTGGGGATGGCATTAATGGAATTGGGAGCATGGAGGGATATAAGGAGGAAGAGATCAAAATTGATAAGGCTATTTCTTTCATCCACAGTCTGGACTTGAGAAATTTCTTGGGCTCTTCAGACAAATCTGTCAAGAAATATTCTGATATTGGGTCCAGGTTTGTCACAAATTGTCTTGAAGACATTAGACCATTTTCTAGTTGACTTGAAATAAGTTCTTTTATGAATTGCTTGAAATAAGTTCTTTTATGAATTGCTTGAAATAAGTTCTTTTATGAATTGGGTACTAATTTGCAGTTGCTGCACTGCATAAGCTGGAGTCTTTATTTATTTATTTCTTTTATGGTAATGGCCAAATAAAGGAGATACTTTTAAAGCAATACAGGCCAGGGTAAGGTGCCGTGAGGGCTTTGAAAACCTTTTATGTGGCAGATATCCTCAGTGTCTCAACTCTTAAATTTTAAAATGATGCAACATGGCCTACAGGTAATTTGAGTGTAAAATGTTCAAATCTACAAGAAAGCTCCAAGAAATAACTTGTTAGCTTGAAAAAGAACATTGATACTGCGGGTCAATAAAGAAGGGAAGGCCTGCAAGATATATGGCAACCTATAGAATGTGTGTGTGTGTGCGCGTGCTCGTGCACCAGCGGATTTATCAACATAAGGAGGAAAAAAATATTTCAAATAGATATGTTATTTGTATAAGAGTTTTTGTTGTTCCAGGAAAGTGAATGAATCATTTTAAAGAGATTACAACAATAATTCTATGTGGAAAGTGATATTTACAATAAGTCTGATTTGATTTTTGTTTATTCATAGTATGTTTATTTTGTTGAAACTTTTTTGTGAGAATATATGAAGGCTTCCTAGATGTTAGATGGTTATATGATGTAGTGGTTTTTTATTTTCAGGTAAACATATATGATATTGTAGTTGTTGTTCAGCTTCATCCCTCAGGTATATTGAACTTATAGTGCAAATTTGTTGACAGAGTTGCTGTTGCTACTCGTTTCCAGCGTGCTTTTATGCAACTTCTTCATGAAGCTCAGTTTGAAGAATTATCAGCTAGGGATTTGATGTTGACATCTGCAACACAGATTATCTCCTTACTTTGCCAATATATGTTGATTGGAAGAGAGCATCTGAGTCCAATGCAATAATATTCAGGTGATGTTATATTTTCTTGAATATGGTGCTTTTGTCTTCATTATACAAGAAATTTGAACAAGCCAAATCATGAAATATGGTATAGCTGTTATTTTATGAATTATATACCATAAGAGTATATAGTTCATAATTGCAATCTAATAATTAAATCCAGGAAACACTAAGACGTAATACATATTATAATGATTGCATTAAGTCCTGAGTTGATGACCAACATTTTAACTAGAACTATACTGAGAAGTGCCCTGGGTACTTCCTTATGGTAAATACCTTGTGGTATCTGAGCTACCTAACAAATCCATTTTTAGCTGATGAAATTGGCTAGATTTGGGTACTATTGCTAGAATCCAATCACTTCACTTTTGTGCACTGGACTTACCATTGCTAGAATTCTACAAAATCTAACATGTCATCAATTTTCCTTGCAGGCGGGGTTATGCAACTGAGAGGCAGAAGGGCCTCCTAATTGTTGAAAAACTGGATTACATACAATCCAAACTTCTGTGAGGAATTTTTTTCATTATATCAAAACCGTTAGGGAAACTTGGAACCTGGATAAATGAGGTAACTCTTTTTTTCTTTCTTTTTAACTTTAGTTTCCTCCATTATGAGGCAGTCTCATGGTTAAACTTTTTGATGGTTCTTGAATATGTAAATCTCATAGATAATACATTAATTTGGCATTTATCTTGCATGAAAAGATAAAATTAGAAATTGGCATTTATACACATTTACATGTACCAACATACTCATATGGATACATATGTGCAATTTGGTTGTTAACAAGGAATGAGCTTTTAAAATGCTGTCACTGTTTTCTGCTTCCCTGGTCCGTGAAACTTCCCAGTGTTACCTATTTTAATCTTTTTCTCCTTTTAATTCTTCTATTCACATATAGAACTTTTTCAGGGATGAAAACTGACCTTTTTTTTAATTTGGTTGAATGTTTATCAGTAGAATTTCCATAGATTTGGCAGACACTTTTTATGTCTCTACTCGAAACCATAGTACTTTGTTACTTATCTTAGGTAATAATATTATATGGCTTTGCATGTTTATACTGTCTGTCATAAGTTTCTATTGACCTATCCGTAGAATTTCCATAGATTGGGCAAAACTCTTTTATGTCGCTGCATGAAACCATATTACTTTGGTTGCTTATGCAAGGTAATTAGATGTCTTTGCATGGTTACAGCACCTGTCATAATTTTATATTGACCTGACTTGGAATACCGTATAATTCAAATGTTAAATGCATCTGATAAATGTGACTGCATAATGAACCACATGGCTTGTTAGTAGTTTCAAACGAGTTTGGTATGATAAGCACTAAATGTCTGAAACTAATTCTGATGAGTCAGAACAATCTTCCTAAGGTCTTTTACATTGAAAAGGAACTGTAGGTTCTTTCCAATTGATATTAATTTCTGCTTTGATGCAATTAAAATTTTTAGTTTCTTAAAAACATTCATTTTGTGTTCTTCTTTTTAATCATTGTCCATATTAGTTTTGACGGATGTTATCTCTTCTGCTGTAGAACAGGCTTTGAGAACTGCTAGTCAGACAGAAGAAGTTCAAGAGTGGACCAAGAGAACAAAGCTTTGGCTTAAAGAGCTCTCAGTTTTTCGGCAATTATTCCTCAATAATCAACATGCTTCTGATGATCTGCTAGGGGTGGATCAATTATCAGATACAGACCTTCCTATTTGGCTTGCAGCGCAGAGGGCAGTAAGTCGTTATGAAGGGATTTTGTCACCAGTTGGTCCTCGCGGAAGGCTCTTGAGGAAACTGCTTTCATGGAGTGGACTAATTCCACCCACACCTGAAACACCGCATGAGCTTGATAGTGACAGTAATGCTCCTGAACTTTACAAGAGGTTGGCACCAGTTAAATCCCTTTCTTCTCATAATGTGGCTGTAGTGGTCTTTTTTTTTTTTTTTTTTTTAATTATTTGAGATCATGTTGGCCTCTCTTTTGCTGCTTTTCATCCTGTTAAGGAGAATAACCTATCCAAATATTGGGTTCCTTAAAATAAACAAAGAATTAACATAAGTGTTGCAGTTTAAAATTAGAGTCTTATGCCTTAATTATACTTGGTTTCTTTTACTAGATAAAGATAATTTCATGTAAATTGCTGCATTTTCAGACCCAAAAAAAAAAAAAAAAAAGGAAGTTCTATTTCTGTTAGAGTGCCTATCTCTTAAGGAGGTTCTGTATTTAACTCCTTGTTCACGCTACCATTGGTGGGGTAGTGTCTAGGATTCTCTCAGAGTTCAGAGAATAAAATTATTTTGTAGTTTCTAGAATTCCATTTTTGGATTGATTTAAGAAAATTAAACATTCAATACTTATTTTTGCTGAACTAATAGTACAGATATGAGTGCACTTCAAAAGTTGGCATTTCCATGCAAAGACAGAGAGCTAGAAAGTAAAGAATTTTGTTGGACCAAAAATTAGTTGGGAACTGAAGCTCTTTTGTAATTGCATATTCATGCCATGTTAGCATTTTGTTTTCTGAAGTTTCTTTTTAATCAGATGCTATTTAAGTGAAAAGCAACCTTAAAATGACCAAGTAACAAAAGAATTGTTCACCCAGGCCTATTTTCTCATCAAGGATATCACTTAATGATATATGGAGACCCGCTACAAGGAAATACTGTGGAAATGATCTTTGGAAGATTTTTAAAACTTCTATTTCTATTCTTCTCTCTCAATCAATTCTCCAGGTATTCCCCATATCTCTCCTGTTCTAGTTCTATCAAAAATGTTGTCTCTAATGTTGTTTGTTATGGATAATCCACTTAAGAGATCAAGACTGTACCTTTTGCCCATTTTCGGTAATCAATCTTCTGTATATACTAAAATAAAAATGAAAAGAAGGACAGAATGCTTCAAAATATTAAAATTTCTTTGAGAGAGAAATAAGGATTCAGAATAAAGGACAATGGATGGGATGGTGATTGTTCTAAAAAGAATGAAAATTATAAGGTGGAATTTGTAAGATAAAGGAAAAGAGGAGAACAGTTTTAAGCACAAGACAAGACCCATTCACATAAGAAAAATGGTGGTAAATACAAAATTTAGAAAGCATTATTATTGATATTGGGTAACTTTAAGAAGTTCCAAAAATAAAGTATGCTTCTTCTTATTTTATTATTATATTATATAACAAATAAATTATTTCAGAGTTGCGTGAGCTAAGTAATCACTGATGAACGGTAGAGTTCTAAAGAAATCACTTTATTCTTCTCATTGAAGAGTGATCCAATCCAAGTGTTATAGTGCAGCTTAGGGTTTCCATTGTCACTATACTCATAACTATATCTGCCTTTTTTTAATTATGAACTTATATGTCTCCATCTTTTTATTTCTATCACTTAGACTTTACACTTACTATCATTTATACAGATACAGTTAAAATTTGCAGGTTAGTCCTTATTCCTAATTTTAGGGGCAGCAATGATTGAGGTCTTACCACAATTTTTCCTTCTCATGTCATTTTAGTCCAATATTAACATTTGCTTTGCCATGTATGTACTTTTACTCAAATTATGATCCCCTCTTCTAGGGATTGCCAATATGAATTAGCAATTTATGTGCTAATAGCTGGTGCCTTTTCTAGGAGCCAGCATTCCAAGAATTGATTTTACTTTATACTGAGGAAGATGGCAATAATGATGCTAAAAATAAAGCTGAGGTTCCACCATTGCAGTTAAAGATCTTTGAAAGGATTCCTATTCCGGATTTACCAGTAAATACTTCTGAGACTGCAATGTCTATCAAATTTCCAATATTTTAGGCTCGTCACATGTGATTTCCTGTGCTTTTTTACCATTTTTCATAGTTATTTCTTTTGTAATTTTCAAAATTTTTGCCTGTGAATTTTCATATTGTTGTCAAATTTGTTTGTAGGTCATCTTCCCCCACAAAAAGCTATCTTTCCGTATCATAGACATGGTATGAATGGATGGATGAGTCTTCATTACGTGTTTAGAAGTTTTTATAATTAAATACCATGAAAAATGTGTAAAAAATTTTTGAAGCTGCATGCAGTGCTTGTCACATTTTCCTTTGCATCCTTGACATGATGATAGCTATCTATTGGAAGGCCATATATATATATATATATATATATATATATATATATGTATGTATGTATGTATGTACGTATTATGTATCAATTAAGTAACTAGTATCATCAAAATTTGATAGAATGGGTTTTGTTTTAATCTAAGTGTATATGTATAAATTATTATCAATATAGAATAAACTGTTAAGCAATGAGTGCTCTGCTGAGTGCTGAGAAGCCTGAACGGCCTGAAAACAAATGGAAAATAAGGCTGACAAAACTATGTAAAATTTGATGGTAAGAACTACTACATCTACGCCACCCTACTCCTTCACTACCTTAGCCAAGAACTATGGCTAAGATTTGCTGTAAGATGCATCTGAGTTGATCATATTCATTGAAGTGTTTTTATATTTCAAAAAAGGTGTTCAACATACTATATAGGATATAATAATAGTGGGTAGTGGGTGTTGGACCAAAGAATCTACCTGGTTAATACATACCCGGTTAAGCCATGCGCATCAAGTAGTCATACCTGTAACACAAATTTTGATAATGTTTTTAAAAAATAGTAATGAGATAATTCTATTGAACATAAGTATGTTTCCAATCTCTAGCCTCATGTCCAGGAATTGTGAACTTGTAGGTACGCTTGGATGCAGCCACAATTGTGGGACTTTTGGCATTCTTCATAAACTACAAATTTGAAAACATCTCATCTTCTCCGTATGTATTTCTTAGATATTGTGAAATTGCTCTTGGAATTTTACTAACATGGCAGCAAATAGTATATTGCAGATAGAAATTCTAATTGATTCTTATATTAACTTCTCATGGAATACTTATCAATTCTTAAGGTATCAATTGTCATAAGAGGCTAACAAGCATAGGCATAAGGATTGCTTGCTAGACACTGCTTTTAACATTTTTCTCTCACCAATTGTCATTTTCTTTAAGTCCTTTGAGTATCTTCCAAATTTAAAAAAGCATTGTTCGTGTGATCATGTTGATCACATATATCGTGCTGTGATCATTCACCTCTAACATGTGCTTTGAATTGAACTTATTGCAGTTATTTGATCTTTTCTTTGTTGTTATTTACACATGCACTTGGTTTCCTTTACTTTTTCTAATCATTACTTCTAAGGGATTTAGAAGACAATATTGTTTTCCCAGAGCAACGAAACATTGAGAGAGTTTATTAAACATACAGAATTGGTTAAAGTCTACACACAATGCTTATCTCATAACTGGACCTCGTCTATAGTAACCCTGGCAAAAGTGGAAGGAGGATTATTAGCAAAAGAACACTGGGATATATTTAATTTTTTTTTCCCAACAATATTTGCTGTAGAGCAGGGTTCCTAAATCATGATATTGTTTCCATTCTCCTATGTTATATCCTTTTTTATTGACTAGTTTGGTTCTTTAATGAAGTGAAAATCTATTTATGAAAATTTGTACCATTGTTTTTCTGGTGATTACTTTTAGTTTATAGTAGTATGTAATAATATCTTCTGTTTTCAATTTTCCTTGAGAAATTTCTGGTATAATTTTGTTTTTACTTTTTATGTCAGATCAGCAGTAATTCTTGATGTGGTTGCTATAAGTGCTCTTATAATTTATGTGACTCGCGTGGTTCTGGGTTACAAGCAGACATGGGATAGGTATCAAGTGAGTCAATTCAATACATCGTATGCTGTCTTTGAAGATGATTATGATCTAAATCTATTCAATTTAAGTTATATAAGTAATGTTCTAAAAGAAGCCTTTGTTGCAGTTATTGGTCAACAAGACCCTTTATGAGAAAACCTTAGCAAGTGGCTTTGGCTCAGTGCACTTTCTTGTAGATGCTTCTGAACAGCAGCAAGTAGGAAGTATATTAGTTTTATTAATTTATATTTGAAACTTGTACAGCATTTATTTGCTAAAAATTTATTGGGGCTAGAGTATGTTATAGCATTGCAAGGTTCTAAATCAGTTATGTCTTTTAGCACTGATGTTTATCATATCATCTCAGATTGCAATTATTTGATTACTATCTATTACAACACTTTCATTTTCTAAAGCCTTACGTGGCCACCTGCTATACTTTTCTCAGGCCTTCATGTCAGCATCTAGCTGACTTAAAGTTTGCCAGTGGTGACTGATACCAACTAAATTCTTAGTCCTATTTAGCCATGTAAAGGGATATTTCTTCCTTTCTACTGCAATGCAAAATGGTTGATTCTATAAAATGTTAAAAATATGACTGGCTTTATGTGGTCTAGGTGAGAAGACTAGTAAAGTAACTCATAATTGTAATCGTGGTGAGTAACATTTAGTTATTTAATTTTGAAGAAGCATTAGTGTCTAACGGAGTACCAAACACAAGCAAAGTACTTGCCTTAGTGTGACTAATGTGAAAAATATTTTGATGATGATAGGACAAATATTGATGTAGGACAAAACTAGAGGGTCAAATTTTTTATACTTTTTAATGTGATTTCCAGATTTTTAGGTTTTTGGAATATTTTCTTGTTCTTTGGTATTGTAGGGCTTTTTTTAGTCAAAATGGTGTCCTTTGTTTAGGAATGTCTTAATTTCTGGTTAAGTTCTATGGCACCTATGAAAAAGCTTTTTCAATGTAGAAAGGCCACCAAAAAAAGTATATTTTAAAGAGTTCTTTTGAGATTACTTAAAATTTTTTAGTATATTCTTTCCTTTTGGACTTTAGAAACTCTCTAAATTTAAGATTTTGCACCTTGTTAGAATGAGATTAAGCCTTTTAACATTCTCCATTCTACACACTGCATGAACAAAGTTTATCTCCTCTGTGCTTCTAGTTTACATATTGATGATTATGCCAACATTTAAGAATAACTATTCTTTTCCCCTTGCATTATATGCAGTACAAGGAAGCCATTTTGGCCTATGCAATCCTGCTCAAAGCAGAGCATGGCCAGGTTTGCCTTCCCTATCTCAATTTAATGTTTCTATTATATCCTATATGATCAGGAAGCTTTATAGGAGTTTGTAAACCTACTTTTTTTGTGCATAGTAAAGTAAAATCATCTTTGACTATATGCTTCATAAACGACATACACCACTTTTGTAGCTGCTACTTGCACACATTTCATTGTTTATGCAGGGTACTTGGTTGTTTCATATTTCAATTATTTCATGACAATGCAGAATAGATTTCTTTAAAAAATTTAGTTTGATCATAGATGAAAGGGAAAACATATTGGAAACGGTGAATAACTAAGTTGCTCAACAATTTATATATGTTTCAAGTTACTATTGGAGATCAAAGTGTTCAAATGACATGTGTAATGAATAATCTATTTAAAGTGGAAATATATCATGTAAAACTAGTGGAACTAAAACTAAAAAGTTTACATCTATTAAAATTGTAAAGAGTGCTAGTCCTAATGACTTATCAAGAAAAAAGGTCCTAGTCCTTATGACCTAAGATTCTATATTGAGTGGTCTTACTGTGATCCTAATTGAATGATTCCTAAAAAGTGTTACAAATTACACATGAATGATGTTAGAAATATTACAAATTTTACTTTATACGTAACCTTACAGGCAAAGAAGTTATTTAGACATTTATTTATTGTTTAATTGAAGTGGCAGCAATCGTATTCATTGTCACATCATTCCTTTTTTTCTTTTTTTTCTCTTTTTGGTAGCAAATCAATAGTAACATTAGCATTTTCCATTACCTATTCTATATGCGTAAATATCAAGGATAATTATGGGAGAAGGCATATTAGGCAAGAATTAAAATAGATTTTTTTTTCTTGTTTGATCAGAAAAATAAGATAAAAAAAAAAATCAATTAAGTAGTGCAAAAAACTTTTCTTTACAGATTGAGGTCTTTGTGCTGGTGCTAGAAACCTAGAAGCAAGCTTTCCATTTAAAACCTACATGGTTATGGCCAACATGTTCATAAATTTTTTTCAGTTTGTAATTAAAGCTAGTAGTCTGAACTATAAGACTTTTAAATGATACTAACTCATACAAAAAAGTTGTTGACTCCAAACCCATCTTTTTATTTAAAACCATCATTCTGATTTCTGACATTATTTAGGTTATTTGGTTTGACAAAAATGTATGCCTCTTCTTAAGTCCATAGGGTAAATTTACTGCCAGTGTTTTTCAGCTTTGTTTCTGTCATATAGATCACCTGGAAAATGTGCTAAATGCAGGTCACTTGTCGCCAAAGAGTTGGAGACAAATGTGAGAGATTCATGTATGATGCATTTAAAATAAAGGTAACAAAATGAGTTCATTATGGCCATCCAGCAATGCTGACTATATGTATTCTTTGATCCATAAATATGACAAGTAACAAAAACCAAGAAAGATTATATGCATTTTGTGATAATTGAGTTTTGCAGGTTGAAATGCCAATTGACAAGGAAATGGTTCAGAAAATGGAAGGAAGAACAATAAAAGTGTTTTCAGATTCAAGATTGGTTGTTGGCCAGGTAATGGAGAATTGGAAGCTAAGGATTTGAGGATTCAAGGATATTTAAGTCAAGTTAGGCACTTGCAATCAGAGTTCAAGTCTTTTGCCTTACAGCAAATCCCTAGAAGTAGAAACAGGCATGCAGATTCTCTTGCCGCTGTCGCAACCTCCTCGGCGCAGGGCCTTTCTCGGGTTAACCTAGTTGAGGATTTGTGTAAGCCCACTAAGATGAAGAGGGAGAAGACTTAGATTCATTAAGTTAGGGCAGGGCCTATTTGGATGAATCTTATTGTGTTGCTCCTTAAGGATGACATATTGCTCGAGGAGAAGGGGGAGGCCAATAAGGTGCGAAGAAAAGCTCCTTGGTTTTGGTTGTCCGAGAATCAGAAATTGTACAAGCGCTCTTTCTTTAGACTATATTTGCTATGCGTCCATCCTGAGCAGTAGAGCCACTCCTAGAAGAGCTCTATGAAGGGATTTGTGAAAGTCATACGGGAGGTAGATCATTGTCTCACAAGGCCCTCACTCAGGGATATTGGTGGCCAAATATGCAAAAGGGAGAACAAGAATACGTAAAGAAGTGTGATCAATGCCAGAGATTTGCTCCAAGTATCAGCTAGGGGGTGTGCTCAATTCTCTATCTAGTCCCTGGCTT
Source organism: Castanopsis chinensis (assembly GCA_032878915.1). Classification (NCBI taxonomy): domain Eukaryota; kingdom Viridiplantae; phylum Streptophyta; class Magnoliopsida; order Fagales; family Fagaceae; genus Castanopsis; species Castanopsis chinensis. The sequence continues at coordinate 945,056 of JAVQMG010000080.1, read as the reverse complement.
TTTGCTCAATGCGGCTTGGATATTGTAGTGTCATTCCTTAAAGCAGCAGGAAATAGGAGATGGCTTTTGTTCGGCACTAACTACTTCACCAAGTGGGTTGAAGTGGAGCCACTAGCAAATATTAAGGACGTGGATGCCAAGAGGTTTGTATGGAAGAATATTGCTACTTGACTTGGGATTCCTCATACACTCATCTCAGACAATGGACTTCAGTTTGATAGCAAAGCTTTCAGAAAGTACTGTTGTAAATTGGGGATCAAGAATAGGTACTTAACTCTAGCTTATCCACAAGGGAATGGACAGGCTGAGGTTGTCAATAAAGTCATAGTAAATGGACTCAAGAATAGGTTGGATGATGCAAATAGTAAATGAGTGGTAGAGCTGTCACATGTTCTTTGGACATATCAGACTCATAGGTCCACTGAGAAACATCCTTTTCAATAACTTATGGAGTTGAGGCTGTGATTTCTCTAGAGACTAGATTCCCAACACTAAGGACAAGCTTATACACTCTAGATAGCAACGACAACCTACTAGAAAAGAGTCTGGACATAATTGAAGAACGGAGAGAAAATGTCATAGTTCAATTAGCATATTATCAACAGAAATTCAAATAGGGTATAACTCAAGTGTGAAGTTAAGACCATTAGTCTCTAGAGACTTGGTGTTAAGGAAGGTGGTAGAAATTACAAAAAATGCAACATGGGGAAAGTTAGAGCCCAATTGGGAAGGGCCATACTGTATACCTCGATAGCTGGTATAGGTGCATACTTCCTAGCCTGCGAAGATATTATTATTAATGAAAGGCAGATCTGTCATGCTTTTATTTGTGACGTTATGTGTTATTCTTAATTACTTGTTTGAATATTAAACAGAACATTGGTCATGTTTGGTTCCTTAGACCACATATCTTGGGTAAATTAATATTCTTGATTACTAGTTTGAATATTAAACAGAACCTTGGTCATATCTGGTTCCTCGAACCACATACCATAGGCAAATTAATATTCTTGATTACTAGTTTAGATGTTAAACAGAACCTTGGTCATGCATGGTTTCTCGGGCCACATAACTTGGGTAATTAACGTCTCAATAAATTCTCTAATGGTTAAACAGAATCTTGGTCATGTCTGATTCCTCGGACCACATACCTTAGGTAAATTAATGCCTTAATAAATTTTTTAAGGGTTAAACAAAACATTGGTCATGCCTAGTTTCTTGGACCACATACCTTGAATAAATTAACACCTCAATAAATTCTCTAAGGGTTAAGCAAAACCTCAGCCAGGCTAGGTCCCTCGAACCACATGCCTTGAGTAAAATAAAGCCTCACAATTTCACCAAGGTCCTCGACATATGAACCATCATGGGAAAACAATGACTCACCCTGGGTTTTGATTAAAGGATTCTGAAGGTACATTCATAAGGTACTCTTAAAATAAGAGACCTTAAACACCCATTTTTCTACTAAGTGCTTTGTTTGTCTCTAAGGACTTAAACATTCCTATTAATTAAACAATTTTTAGTAATAACACGTAGTTATTTTTCTCACTATTTACATGGGCTTGATTTGCTTGAATTAACAATAATTCATAAAGTATGGCTTTCCACCCTTAGAAGCAACATCATTTTAACCTCTCAGCAATGGACAGAACAGCTACTACATCCAATTAGAGATAAATATTGCAGGAAAAATGAAAGTTCACTTGTCATAAAGCAAAAGCTAATACCTTTTCTTTAATTAAAAGGAAAGATACATCATAAACCATGGCAAATTGCTGCAACAAAAAGAAAGGTACAAAGGAAGAAAAATACATAGAAAAAGAATCCTTAAGCTAAGTTTGGGTTGGAGGAGGAGGATCTTCCTTGCTGGCTGGTTGGGAGATAGGAGGATCAACAACCTTACCTGAGATAACCTTCTTCTCCTAGGCTACGGCTTGAGGCTTGACCAACACAGACTCCTTTATCTTAGGGGTAGCATCCTTGCCTTGGTCAACCTTTGGGACCATAGTCTCTGGTAGAGTTTTAGCCTCCTTGCCTTTGCCTTTGTCCTCTATTCGAGCTTTACCCTAGACAGTCTCCTTGCCCTTGGCCACCTCCGTCCCTTAGCCTAGGTCTCCCGTCTTGCCAAGCCCTTTGGAGGTCTTGGGGGTGGGGGAAGAGAGACCTGGGCGCTGGGAGTCTGTGCCAGTGCTGTTGTGGCAGGGGAAATATCCATCTCAAGGCCCGAGGATGCTTCAAGAGCCTCTCGGAGGTCTTCTGGATAGTACACATTTTCAGCCTTCCTCCACTCCCAAGTAGCAGGAACCCCAGCCAGGTTCAATGCCTTGGTCCACAGCTACCTCATTAGTTAGGCAAGCCTCAGTCTCTTGCACTCCAAGATCATAGAACTTCTACTCCGAAGCATCCACAGCTGCCTGATCTGCCTGAGCAGCCTCTTTAGCCTTCTCCAGCTCTGCCATCAAATTTGCAACCTGCTGGTTGGTCGTGGCGAGCTGTATGTCTGTGTAGTGGATCTTTTTATGCTGTTCTTCGACCTACGTCTCAACATTCTTAAGGCTAGCCTCAGCACTCTTCCTATACCTTTCCGCCGAAGCCAGTTTTAGAGCAAGCTCCTTATTCTTACTCTCGGCAGTGGCCAAGGACTTACTGGCCTCTACGCGAAGATTGTCTGCGAGCCTAGCCTTGAACTGGGCATCTTTCACCCATTCTTCGGCCATGAATACCTCCTGGATTTCCTTCGTAAAAACGAAAAAGGAATACCCTATCAGATAAGAAAAGGATACCCTATCATGAAGTTAGTAAGGTGTGTCAAAAAACTTACCAAGGCTAAAGTCTCTCTTCAGGGATAAAAACAGGTCCTGTTGGTTCACGATTTTCAAAGAAGTCATATCCTTTGGCAACAAAAGGGGTTGTTCTAGAGCGTTGGCAAGGTAATGGGTGTTCCCTCTCTAGAACTCCCTGATGGTGGAGTTCCATGGTATCGCTGCCCTGTCCAACTTCAGCTAAGGGTTCCACGCTGGATTTAGAGGGCGCACCTTAACCACGTGCTCAACCTCTTTACTCTCAACCGACAAGGCCTTTCCCTTGCCCTTGGCTGTCTTGGGCATCTTTGGAGGAACCCCCTCATTTTAGGGGACCAACTCCCTTTCCTTAGCCACCTCCTTATCCTTCTTTCGCTTCTTCAGATTGGCAGGCGCAAAGGTATTAGCTGAAGGAGGTGGAGGGGGAGGAGGAAGATGAAGTGGAAGCTCAGAACCCGAGGCATCTTTAGGCGTCGACCCTTTGGACCTTCCCGCGAGGAGTGCATGGATGCCTGACCCTTTCTTTCTCTCCAACGGCATTTCTTTTTCTTCCTCTTCTTCCAAACTGCTAGTTATGCACACAACGATGAACCTAGAGGATCGAACACTTGAGAATCTGTCGAGTTTGTCTTTCGAGTCTAAGACCTGAATCACAGTCTCCCTCTGCTCCTCCCTCTCTTCCTCAAGTCAAAACTAATCTATCTCCTCCTTGAGTGACAGGCACGAGGAAGCTATTTCTTCTCTCAAAACCGCTGCTTCACGGGGAGAACGATGGGAAGGAAACTCGACCTGCACGGTACCTTCTCAGGCTAGAGACCCAGGCCTTGAGACGTTAATCTGAGAGGCGATTAAATAGTCTCTAGTCACTCTACCTATGGGAAGCCTCATTCCCCTTTCTATAAAGGCGATCATGGGAATAACGGCCTCCCTCCCTCTTCTGAGTGTGTGCCACCCACCCTGAGGGCAATACCACAAAAAGACACCTCAGAGGATATGATACAGGGCTCTAAACCCGGGGGTATCTACTAGGTGAGCAAACCTATCCATCTAAATAGGCTAAGGTGAACGAAGATTTTTCGAGGAAAGAAATAGAAAACGGAAAGCCAAGGAGAAAAGAACTTAAGAGTAAGGTTGTGATAGACAGGAAACTTACGAAAATAATGGCTGGATAATTGGACAGGAGTTACTCTGCCCAAATTTCGAGGAAAAATACCAACCGTAGGATCTTTATCTCACCATAGGATGTGGGGGACAAAGCGTCGCATAAAGCATTTAATGAGATGTTTCGAACTCTGAAGTGTTAGGAATGGTTATAGGACATGTGAGGCAATGTTCTCACATGGGAAAATCAAAGAAGCGTGTGGAGTCAACCATTTCGGGTCAAAACCCCACTTTTTTCCTTGGACAAGAGGGAAAAAGTGGAGTTTTAAGGGGTTATTGTGGGATGCAGAAATTTAATAAAGTAACAGTGCACGTGTCATATTCGATGCTGAGGAGGCTGAGGCAATTGTGAGAAGACCATACCATTGGATGGCAAGGCCAGGGAGGCAAGCCTTGGCCACGTCGATGGTACATTACCAGAGGAGGTTGCACTGTAGAGGAACAATTTCAAAAAGGGGGTTAGTCTTGGCGTGTCTGAAGAGATGGTAGCTGCCACCACATTTATTGCACCCTACCAAACCCTCTAGCCGTATTAATGTGGAGAAGACCCTTGAAAAGTGTTATCTTAGATGCCACAACTCACAGGAGATTTGGGGTAGCGTCTGATGGGAAAAGCACTCGAGTAGTGGCTTGTATGGTCAACAAATGGATGGCCAAGATTAGTGGAAGGAGGCTATATAATGTAAGAAATCCTCCACGAGAAAGGGTTCATCTGAAAATCTGTGGAGAAAACACTATAGTAACAAGAATTGAAATTGTAACCAAGTTTAAAAGGAATATATTCAAGAATTACTCTCCTTGGCAAAGGCCGAGGAAGGATTTCTTTGCATAAAACTTGTTTTTTCTTTGATTTCTTACCATATTTAGACTGTTGTGAGTATTGTTCAATTTATTGAAGCCTAGTTTTTAGCTCACTCTCTACAAATTCATTATTTTGGGCTCTTTGAGCCTTGAGCCTATTAATTCCTAGGCTTAGGGTATGTTTGGTTGGAGTAAAAACAGGGAGGATGGAAAATAGAGAGAGAAAAATAGGGTGAAAAATGACATTTTTCACCGTTTGGTTGAGAGGGGAAGGGTAGAGAAAAGTGGTGGGGCCCACAAGTTTTCTCTCCTCCCCCTTCAAAATACAATCTCTCCAAATTGGAGTAAAAAGTGGGAAAAATATTTGGACAAAACTGCCCCCACCTCTAATTAACGTTACAGGCTTTTTTTTTTTTTTTTTTTTTGGGTTTTGTCAAGTGGTGGGTTCTTCTTCTTTTCCTTTTTTTTTTTAATTTTTATTTTTATTATTTTTTTTTTAAGAAAACACTTTTGGATGATTTTTTATGTTATTTTTGGAAATGTCTACTTTTTTTTTTTTTTTTTTTGAGAAACACACACACACACATAGGGGAAGAGGGATGAGATAAGGGAATATACTCACACGTCAACACCAAAACTACATACGGCAGTTAGTGTTGCGAAGCAAGTGATAAACTCATTCTCAATATCACACATTACCAATGTAGGATAACTCAACAACACTCAGTATCTTTTTTTTTTTTTTTGAGAAACACACATATACACATATAGGAAAAGAGAGATGAAATAAGGAAATACACTCACACGTCAACACCAAAATTGCATGCGGCAGTTAGTGTCGTCGAGCAAGTGATAAATCTCTTCTCAATATCACACATTACCGATGTGGGATAACTCAACAACAATAAGTATCTTTTTTTTTTTTTTTTTGTTAGAAACACACACACAGACACATATATAGGGCAAGGAGGATGAGATTAGGGAATACACTCACACGCCAACACCAAAACTATATACACACACACATATATAGGGCAAAGAGGATGACATAAAGGAATATACTCACACGCCAACACCAAAACTGCATGCGGTAGTTAGTGTCGCAGAGAAAGTGATAAACCCCTTTTCAATATCACATCTTATCAGTGTGGGATAACTCAACAACACTGAGTATCTTTTTTTTTTTTTGAGAAACACATACACACACACACACAAATGTCCACTTTCATCTATACACAATTTTTAAGAAAAATATAATGTATTACTTTTTGTTTTATTTAAGACGGACATGATGGTAAATTTATACAAATCTTATTTTCAATTAAACCAAAAAGTTTTACATCCCTCCACTTTTCCACCCTCTCAACCAAATACAAATGAGGAAAACTAAAAACTTTTCTATCCTCCCACTTTTCCATCTTCTCTCTATTTCTATCCTCTTACTTTTCTATCCTTCCAACCAAACGGACCCTTAGGATTCAAGCCTTGCCCTTATAGCAACAACAATAATAATTATTAAAACTTAGACCAAGGGGGCCCAGGCCCCCTTCAGCCCCACCTGGGTTCATCCTTGATTCCTAAGTTTTTCGATGATTGAAATATGCATAAATATCATTCAAAAACGCATAAACCCTAAATTAAAATGAGTGGAAAGTAAAATTTAAAAAAAAAAAAAAAGTAGAAAAACCTTTAAGCAAGTACTTGCAAAGAGGTCAGTATTTTTATATTCATTAATGCTTTAACTAAAAAAAATAACACTAAAAATACTAACATAGTGTCTGAGTGGATGAAAAAAATGTTCAAGTGTCAATTGTTTAACTAAATACTTAAACAGTTAAAGGACTATATTTAAATGTGAAACGTTCAAAAATTCTAGAATCTTATATTTAAAAATAACAACTATAAACCATAAAAATAGAAAATTAAAGACTATCAAAATTTAGCCCACAACATTTGTCTAAGGGATCACAATCACTTTGAAATGGAAGAGATGAGATGATGAAAACTAAAAAAAACTCTAGAGATTTATAATAGGCAAAACTACAATGTTGGTTCCTTAAGTTCACTATGTATGTGCAATTGTTCCTTCAAGTTTGAAGCAAGAACAATTGGTTCCTTAAGTTTTAAAATTGAATTGTATTAGTTATTTTACTAACTGCCATTAGTAGTGTTATTTATATGACTAACAAAACAATGACTTGACATTTTTTTTAATGTGTGGCATTTTTTTAATTAAAAAAAATTACAAATTGTTTGGTAGTGATTGGGTCTTAGTATTATGTTGGTGCCAACTTACTTGTTAAACCTTACAAGCAAGTTAAAGATTTAAAAAAAAATAAAAATAGATATTTAAAAAAAAAAAAAAAAAATTCTTGCAAAGTTGCTCACATTTTTCATATAAGTTTTGAAAAATATTAGTTGACATTTACGGAGGCTTCAGCCTTCAGCCTTCAGTGAGTGTCCCACACCCGTGGCTTTTACGGAGGCTTCAGCCTTCAGCCTTCAGCCTTCAGCCTTACTAGTATACTTAAAAAAAAAAAAAAAAATGTTTATTGAAATCCAAGAGTCTGTGTCTTCCTTTTACTTGATTTGATTTCCTTAATGAATTTTTCTTGCTGATGTATATGGAATGGCCCCTCTTCATGAACTGTGGTAATCTGGCATCTTAAACAAATCTCTAATGTCTAGGAAGTGAAGAGGATGGTAGTAAACTACCTGCAGTATCATCCAATCCAGATAGCCTACCATGTTGCTTAAGGGCTTATATATTTGAATTACTCCATCCAAGATGAGGATTCAATTCGACAAGCATTGCAGGATCTAAGAGAGCAATATATTGATTGAAGGCTCTAGAGTTTGGTGTAAAGCACAATTTTGTATTAATAAAACCTACTTTTAATTAGGTTTTCTCATACCTTCAGTTATGTTGGTACTTGAGGTCAATTACAAACTAGGTCCTCATGCAACATAATTAGACACTTTTTAACAATTCGATAGTTACAATAACGAGGGAGGAGGATTCAAACTTTTATTTTCCTAGTGAAGGATAGTTACAATAACGAGGGAAAAAATTTGCTTGGTAATCCTACAAAATTCTAGCTTGAACTTTTATCAATATTTTTTTCAAGAAAAATTTACTTGGTAATTAATCCTACCAAAAACGTCTAACTTGAGCTTTTATCAATTTTCTATTCAAGAATGATGCACTCTTTTGATTTTGGCCCATTAAACACTTGCTATTTTCTGTAATACATAGAAAATTTGATATGTTTAGTATCTAATCCTCTGCAATTTTTTTTTTTTGGGGATTCTTTTAAAAATGTGTGCTGCAATCAGGCCATGACAGCATGGAAACTCTTGACCATCAACAATAGGGTATAGGATCAATTCTTCCTACTCTTTATTCCCCAAACAGAAAATAATGGGGAGAACTAGAATTCCACCTTCAAAGAAATATGTGTTTCTTTTTTATACAGCTGTCACTGTTCTTATTTTCCTTTCTATATTATTTCGTTACAAGTTATTGAATTTTTCCCGTAGAATTTAATTTAATGGAATATTATTGTAATTTCTTCTTCTTTGTATAAAATTGTTCCTTTTTTTTATTATTGGAATATTCAAGAAATCTTTATTGATTTTTTATTTATTTATTTAGGCCTTAAGACCCTACCACATAAGAAGTGCAAGATGAGAGAGAATTTGTGTAAAGTTTATTGTTTATTTTTTAAAGTTAGCTTCATAACACTTATAGTCCTCTTTTTTTTTTTTTTTGCGTAATATTACTGGTAAAAAGTATAACCTCAAATTTGAGATGAATGAAAAATATGAAATAAAACCCAAAACAGAGCCTCATCACAGCTTCTTAATAAATCCATAACTAAAAATATGAGCCGTAGGTTTTTCTTTAAAATAGCTCACATGTTGCAATGCCACATTAGTTTGTAATGGTCTTGTGGTAAAATTTGCCGTACCTATGTCATAATTTTCCTTCATTGTAAATTCTCTATATTTGCATGAGTGTAAAACTATACACGGACTCCTAATCACGCATATAAATACTAAAAAAGTTACAGCCTTTATCTTAAATTTCACTTGTCCATTTTCGTTTTAGTTTTTTGGTTGAAAAATATTCTAAGACCATCATCTACTATATGCATATGAAATAGGGGTAGTAAAGTAAGCCCAAACTCATTTGCTCACCCAACCCACCCACTATAATTGAACCCAAACCTACCCAATTATTAATTGGGTTAAATGGACATCAACCCAATTAAACCCAATGATTATTGGGTTTTAACTAAAAACCCATTGAACCCCATTTAACCCAAAAAATATATACCCAAATTCAACCTAGCCATTTCCATAAAATAAAAAAAATAAAAAAAAAAATCTCAATTTTAAAATCCATTCATTTTCTTGTCCTTTCTTGCCTTTTCTCTGAAACCACAAAGAAAATTTGTCATTTCCCTTTCTCTCACTTTCTTGGCAACCAAACAACAGCACTCAAATACTCTCTCCCTATTCTCAAACCCTCACCACCACCACCACCAGAATGACGATGAGCTCTCTCTGACCTTTCGTTTCCACCCTATACGACCCGTCGTTTTGACTCATCAGTCACACGTTGATGATTCCGAGTCGTTGATCTTGGCGATCGATAGGAAGATGAAGGAGCTAGGTGAGAATCTAATGCATGCCGTGGAAGGAATCAGTGCGCGCCTCACTCAGCTCTAGAATCGAACGTGCCGCATCGAGAATTCTGTCGACTATTTGAAGGACTCGATTGAGTCTCGCCATGGCAGCTTTGATGGCAAAGTTGAAATCTAAAACTCTGTAAACCCATACCCACATCAAGCACTCTCTGAAATGCTGTCAAAGAATTCATTGCTCACATCGTCATCAAGCGTACCCACCTTCCCAACACCAATCAGTTCAACCCAAAGGTCTCCCCTCTCGCTTGAATCTCTTCATTTCTTCTTCGCTTCGAACTCACGGTTTCTTTTTTCAAATCCAAAATTTGTTTGGTTGCTGAGAAAGTTAGGGAATTGATAGTTTTTATTCTTCATTGTCTTTCTTTTTTTTTTTCTTTTTTTTTGAATTTGGTGCATGTAATAGAGCCATTTGGCTATATTTGGTTCGATTGAGTCGAAGTTGCTTCATTTGGCTTTTGTGTGTGTGTGTGTGTGTGTGTTGGTTTTTAGTTCATAAATAATTGGAATCCAATTTTCAAAATTCATTTCCTTATTTTGAAAAATTTTCTCGGCAACCAAACGGTGGACCACGTAGTTTCTTATCTTATTCCTCTATTTTCCTGGTACTGAGTTATTACTGTGTTTATGGGCATTTTGGTAATTTTAATAATTGGGTAATTGGGTGGGTTGGGGTTTACCCATTATAATTGGGTTGCGTTGAGTTTGGGTTAGAAGCAATTAGTTAAGTGGGTTTTAATGGGTAAATGAGTTTTAAATACCCAACCCAATAATGCCCAACCCAAACCCACCCATTTGACACCCCTAATATGAAGTCTCAAAAATTTTGCCATGAAGTCTCAATAATTTTAAAATAATATATATTTTTTGAAATTTCCCTTATGCTTATCCTCATAGCAAATGTATATACTTGATTGTCTACACATAAAAAATTACAACAACAAAGCCTTAGTCCAAAAATTTGGGCCAGTTATGGATTCTCGATCGATTAGATTGGGTTACTACATGAATTCTTTTCCTTCATTTTATTCTATTTGAAGTCATATCCTCCCCAATTGACATTGTAGAGTACATATTTTTATGTTGGCAAACTGTGATAAAATGAAATCCATTTATAGTGTATTTGATGAGTTTTGAGTGTACTAAAGATGTATTTACAGTCCAAGTCAAAGATCCAAGTTCAAGTCAACAAAGACTTAAGTTAAGCACAAGAAAGACTCAAGTTCACTGTTTGTGCGACTAGGGTTTGTACAACCAAGTTTATCAAATTCTCACTATGCTGGAGAAATTAAAAGTAGAATTGAGCCTCCATCTTTCCAACTTGTGAGAGTTCATATAGAGAAAAACCAACACGATGTTGTTGTTGCCATAGTGCAGATTTGTATAAAGCCATAGAGCAATCTAGTCTACAATAGTATTTGGTTTAAGCTTTCAAGTAGGTTTCTTGGAGTCGCAAACAAGGAGCTTGTGTGCAGTTAGTTAACCAAAATTGTTGATTAAAATATTTGAGAGTGGATCTCAAAGTCACAATAGATTGGTTTGTGTGCAACAGTCCAATATAGAAAAATTCATGGATTTGGAGGTATGTGCTGTCACGACTAATTAGAACTACATGAGATTGTAGTAGATTTAGTGCTAAGTCTATTGTACAAAATTAGATTCTATTAATGGATATGTTGCCTTAAAGATTGTTAAGGTTAAATCATCCCTAATTTTTTTTTTTTTTTTTTTTACTGTGATCTCATTGTTTCACAAGTTTTCCTAGGTCATATATCCTAGGTTTTATTTTTTTTTATTTTTTATTTATTTACTGTGAAACCACATATCTGCAACCAAAGATTTGTGAAACCACGGATCTCATCATTCCTATGAGATCTATGCATTTTTGACATGTTAATATTAATCTAATCAAGCGCATAATTTTTTATTTATTTATTTGATTAAAAGTTGATTAAGTTGTGACAATTGGGGCCTAACTGACAAAAAAATTAATAAAACAAAAACAAAAATGAAATAAGCGAAACCAATATGAATAGGTAAGAAAAATAACAATAGTTCCAGGTCTTTATATAATTTTTTATCCAAATCCTTCAATTATTTTTTTTGAGGTAATTTAATTGTTCTCCAAATCAAACCAAAAGAAGTTTGGTCACATTTTGAACACTCAACAACCACCCTTTTTAGTTTAAGGTCAATGCATTAAACTGCATTAAAGTTGGTAAGTTTCCTTACATACGCCCAAGGTTGGTCCAACACAATAGCTTTGTAGTTTCTGGTTTTTGCACCATGCTTAGCTTCCAAGACGAGCCGGTAATAAAACCCGTCTGAGAATCGGGACTCACCCTTCACCACTCGCTCAAACAGCAAATTAAAATTTGACCTCCTGTTGAACTCGAAAACCGCGAACTGTCCTATCTTCTGCACGCTTTCGTCATTGATGTTTGATATCGGCTGCCAGTCATCTGCAGCATCAAGACCACTATGTTTGCCTCCTCTGGCTGTTGCGTGAATTGGAATAATGAGAAGCGTAAGAAGGTAAAAGCAATACTTCTGGGCCTTCATTGTGAGTTTGTAAACTGCTGTGCTGGTTTTGGTTAGAAAGAGCGTGAGAGAATGGTTTCAATGGTGGTTGGTATTTGTAGGGGATAACAGCTACCTATTGCTATAAATGAAAATCAGAAATTTTCATTGAGGGATAAGTTTATGTATTTATAAGGACTGGCCTCGTCACACTCACGTTGTGCGTGCTGGCTTCTCTATTTTTGTAATCTGGTATTTGTTTCAACTTTCAACTCTAATTAATTTGGGGTTTATGCATTTTTAAATCAGGGAAAACCTAGGTGTGTGATGACCGATGAGATTTGTGCTTTTGTAGGAGCATTATTTTATAATTATTTTACATCTCTTCACATCTCTAGCAAGAATGGACCCATAATTTCAAGTTAGAAGAGGCCAAAGTATAAGGAAACAAAGAATTTTAAATAGGCATCCATATAGTACTAACAAACTATAAATACACAAAATTATTATTTTTTATTAATACATTAAGATGCAATCATCTACCAATAAAGACAAGAAAAAGATTGTCTTTCTGAAGGAACAAATCAGGCTACTTGTTTAGACAAGGTCAGAAGTCGTGAAAATGAACTTCATCGTAGTAGATGCATACTCCCCCTATACTGCTATTGTGGTGAGACCCTGGCTCCACGCCATGGAGGCTATGCCTTCCACCTTGCACTTGAAGGTGAAGTATCCGTCAAGAGATCAAGTCAAGGAGCTAGATGGAAGCCAGTCTATGGCCAGGCAGTATTTAGTGGCTGCAATCAAGCATTAAGCTAGAGGTGAGTTATCGGCTGCTGCCGAGCAGGGTTTATAGCAATCAAAGGTGCCAGTGTGGTTTGCGCACATGGTGGTAGGAGAGGAAAGATGTGAGGAGTTAGAAAAAGTTATTATTTGTGATGATGAGGGTAAGTTCTTCTAGGCTAGAGTTCAGTTACCTCCTCAAGAGAAGGAGGAGCTGGTAATATTTCTTAGGAGAAACATCGATGTGTTTGCGTGGAGCGCTTATGAAGCTCTTGGGGTGGATCCAAACTTTGTTTTCTATTACTTAAACATCAATCCATCTGCTATCCCCAAAAAGCAACCATATCGGTGCTCATCTAAAAGGCATTCTGATGCCGTCAGGGAGGAAGTGACCAAGCTTAAGCGGACAGGGGCTATTAAAGAGGTGTTTTACCCTGAATAGTTGGCCAATACAGTGGTGGTGAAAAAAAGGAGGAAGTAGGGAGTATATGTGGCCTACCTAAAGGACCCCTTCCCCATGCCTCGGATAGACCGATTAGTGGATACAACTATGGGCCATCCTCGAATGAGCTTTTTAGATGGTTTTTGAGGTACCACCAAATACCATTAGCTCTGGATGGTCAGGAGAATACGGATTTTTTTATGCCTACTAGAAACTACCACTACAAGGTGATGCCCTTTGGATTAAAAAATGCAGGGCCTACTTACCCAAGGATGACAACTCGGATGTTCGGGCCACAACTAGGCAAAAATATTGAGGTTTATATAGATGATATGGTGGTAAAAAGTAAGGTAGTATTTGAGCACGTGGGTGACCTCGGGTGACTTTCTAGGCTACATGTTCACTTATCGTGGAATTGAAGTCAATCCTAATCAGATTAAAGCAATTAACAATTTGCAACCTCCTAGGAATCCCAAAAAGGTCCATAAGTTGATAGGGATGACTGCTGCTTTAACCGATTCATCTCTCAGTCGGTAGACAGGTGTAGTCCTTTCTTCCAGTTGTTGCGTAAGTGGAAGGGATTTGAATGGTTCGAACAGAGTGCCCTGGCCCTCCAGTAGCTGAAGGAATACCTTTCTCGGCTACCTATTATGTCCAGGCTCGAGGAGGAGGAGCAACTATTTGCTTACGTTGCTATAGCCTCTCATGCAATGGTGCATGCTACACATAAGCTCCCTTATTACTTCCAAGGTCACACAGTTGTGGTTTTAACCCAACTTCCTCTTTAATCACTGTTTTGGAGAGTTGATTACACGTGAAGGATTGCAAAATGGGGTACGATCCTAGGGGCTTTTGATATCAAGTATATACATCATACCTCTGTTAAGGGTTAGGTCCTTGCAAGAACCTCTAACCTAAAGGGTATACATTGATGGTGTAGCTAATCAAAGGGAGTCTAGAGTGGAGCTAGTTGTGGTATCTCCTAAGAAGATCACTATTGAGAAATCCTTAAGGTTGGGCTTATTGGCCACAAACAATGAGGCCAAGTATGAGGCTTTTCTAGTTAGGATGGATATGGTTCAGAAAATGGGAGGAAGAACAATGAAAGTGTTTTCAGATTCAAGATTGGTTGTTAAAGGAGAATTGGAAACTAGGGATTTGAAGATGCAAGGATATTTGAGTCAAGTTAGGCACCTACAATCAGAGTTTAAGGCTTTCGCCTTACAACAAATCCCTAGAAGCAGAAACAGGCATGCAGATTCTCTTGCCACTCTTGTAACCTCCTCGACGCAGGGCCTACCTCGGGTTAACCTAGTTGAGGATTTGTGTAAGCCCACTGAGATGAAGAGGGAGAAGGCTCAGATATATTAAGTTAGGGCAGGGCCTAGTTAGATGGATCCTATTGTATTGTTCCTTAAGGATGACATATTGCTTAAAGAGAAGGGGGAGGCCAATAAGGTGCGAAGAAAAGCTCATTGGTTTTGGTTGTTCGAGGATTAGAAGTTGTACAAGCGCTCTTTCTCTAGACCATATTTGCTATGCATCCATCTTGAGCAATAGAGCCACTCCTAAAAGAGCTATATGAAGGGATTTGTGGAAGTCATACGGAAGGTAGATCATTGTCTCACAAGGCCCTCACTCAGGGATATTAGTGGCCAAATATGCAAAAGGGAGAACAAGAATATGTAAAGAAGTGTGACCAATGCCAGAGATTTGCTCCAAATATTAGCTAGGGGCTGTGCTCAATCCTCTGTCTAGTCCCTGGTCTTTTGCTCAATGGGACTTGGATATTGTAGGGCCTTTCCTTAAAGTAGCAGGAAATAGGAGATGACTTTTGTTCTGCACTAACTACTTCACCAAGTGGGTTAAAGCGGAGCCACTGGCAAATATTAGGGACATGGATGCCAAGAGGTTTGTGTGGAAGAATATTGTCACTTGATTTGGGATTCCTCATACACTCATCTCAGACAATAGGCTTCAGTTTGATAGCAAAGTTTTCAGAAAGTACTGTTGTGAATTGGGGATCAAGAATAGGTATTTAACTCTGGCTTATCCACAAAGGAATGGACAGGCCGAGTTTGTCAATAAAGTCATAGTGAATAGACTCAAGAAGAGGTTGGATGATGCAAATAGTAAATGGGTGGTAGAGCTGCCATATGTTCTTTGGATATATCGGACTAACCCTCATAGGTCCACATGGGAAACACCATTTTCAATGACTTATGGGGCTGAGGCTGTGATTCCTCTAGAGACTGGATTCCCAACACTGAGGACAAGCTTATTCACTCCAGATAGCAATGAAAACCTACTAGACAAGAGCCTGGACATAATTGAAGAACGGAGAGAAAATGTCATAGTTCAATTAGCATATTATCAACAGAAATTCAAACAGGGGTATGACTCAAGTGTGAAGTTAAAACCATTAGCCTTTGGGGACTTGGTGTTAAGGAAGGTGGTAGAAACTACAAAAAATCCAGCATGGGAAAAGTTAGGGCCCAATTGAGAAGAGCCATACCGTATTACCTCGGTAGCTGGTATAGGTACATACTTCCTAGCTTGCGAAGATATCATTATTAATGAAAGACAAATCTGCCATGCTTTTATTTGTGATGTTATGTGTCATTCTTGATTACTTGTTTGAATATTAAACAGAACCTTGGTCATGCTTGGTTCCTCAAATCACATACCTTGGGTAAATTAATATTATTGATTACTGGTTTGAATATTAAATATAACCTTGGTCATATCTAGTTCCTCGAACCACAAACCATGGGTAAATTAATATTCTTGATTACTAGTTTGCATGTTAAACAGAACTTTAGTCATACCTAGTTCCTCGAAAACCACAAAACTTGGGTAAATTAACGCCTCAATAAATTCTCTAAAGGTTAAACAGAACCTTGGTCATGTCTGGTTCCTTAGACCACATTCCTTAGGTAAATTAATGCCTCAATAAATTTTTTAAGGGTTAAACAAAACATTGGTCATGCGTAGTTCCTCGAACCACATACCTTAGGTAAATTAACACTACAATAAATTCTCGAAGGGTTAAGCAGAACCTCGGCCAAGCTAGGTCCCTTGGACCACATGCCTTGAGTAAAATAAATCCTCATAATTTCACCAAGGATGAGTCCTCAGCATATGACCCATCATGGGAAAACAAGGACTCACCCTGGGTTTTGATTAAAGGATTGTGAAGGTACATTCATAAGGTACTCTTAAAACGAGAGACCTTAAACACCCATTTTTCTACTAAGTGCTTTGTTTGCCTCTAAGGACTTAAACATTCCTATTGATTAAACAATTTTTAGTAATAACACAGTTATTTTTCTCACTATTTACATGGGCTTGATTTACTTGAATTAACAAAAATTCATAAAGTATGGGTTTCCACCCTTAGAAGCATCATCATTTTAACCTCTCAACAATGGACAAAACAGCTACTACATCCAATCAGAGATAAATATTGTGGGGAAAATGAAAGTTCACTTGTCATAAAGCAAAAGCTAATGTCTTTTCATTGATTAAAAGGAAATATACATCATAAACCATGGCAAACTGCTGCAACAAAAAGAAAGGTACAAAGGAAGAAAAATACATAGAAAAAAGAATCCTTAAGCTAAGTTTAGGTTGGAGAAGGAGGATCTTCCTTGCTGGCTGGTTGGGAGATAGAAGGATCAACAGTCTTACCTGAGCTAACCTTCTTCTCCTAGGCTACGGCTTGAGGCTTAACCGGCACAAACTCCTTTATCTTAGGGGTAGCATCCTTGCCTTGGTCAACCTTTGGGCCCATAGTCTCTGGCAGAGTTTTAGCCTCCTTGCCTTTGTCCTTGTCCTCAATTCAAGCTCTACCTTGGACAGTCTCCTTGCCCTTGGCCACCTCCTCCACTCCGAGGTAGCAGGAACCCCAATCAGGTTCAATGCCTCGATCCACAGCTACCTCATCAATTAGGCAGGCCTCAGTCTTTTGCACTCCAAGATCATAGAACTTCTATTTCAAAGGATCCACAATGGCCTAATCTGCCTGAGCAGCCTCCTTAGCCTTCTCCAACTCTGCCTTCAAATTCGCAACCTGTCGGTTGGCCGTGGCGAGCTATATGTCCGTGTAGTGGAGCTTTTTATGCCGTTCTTTGACCTACGTCTCAACATTCTTGAGGCCAGCCTCAGCACTCTCCCTATCCCTTTCTGCAGTAGCCAGTTTTAGAGTGAGCTCCTTATTCTTACTCTCGGTAGTGGCCAAGGACTTGCTGGCCTCTGCGCGAATATTGTCTACGAGCCTAGCCTCGAACCGGGCGTCTTTCACCCACTTTTCGGCCATGAAAACCTCCTGGATTTCCTTCATAAAAACTAAAAAGGAATACCCTATCAGATAAGAAAAGGATACCCTATCATGAAGTTAGTAAGGTGTGTCAAAAAACTTATCAAGGCCAAGTCCCTCTTCAGGGACGGAAATAGGTCCTGCTGGTTCAAGTTTTTCAAAGAAGTCATATCCTTCGGCATCAAAAGGGGCTGTTCTAGAGCGTTGGCAAGGTAATAGGCATTCCCTCTCTAGAACTCCCTGATGGTGGAGTTCCATGGTATCGCTGCCTTGTCCAACTTCAGCTGAGGGTTCCACGCTGGATTCAGAGGGTGCACCTCAACCTCGTGCTCAACCTCTTTACTCTCAACTTACGAGGCCCTTCCCTTGCCCTTGGCTGTCTTAGGCATCTTTGGAGGAACCCCCTTATTTTAGGGGACCAACTCCCCTTCCTCAGCCACCTCCTTGTCCTTCTTCCACTTCTTCAAATTGTTAGGCACAAAGGGATTAGCTGAAAGAGGAGGAGGGGGAGGAGGAAGCTCAAAACCCGAGGCATCTTTAGGCATTGACCCTTTGGACCTTCCTGCAAGGAATGTATGGATGCCTGACCCTTTCTTTCTCTCCAACGGCATTTCTTCTTCTTCCTCTTCTTCCAAATTGCTGGTTATGCATGAAAAAATGAACCCGGAGGATCGAACACTTGAGGATCGATCGAGTTTGTCTTCCGAGTCCGAGACTTGAATCACAGGCTCCCTCTGCTCCTCCCTCTCTTCCTCAAGTCAAGATTAGTCTATCTCCTACTTGGGTGACAGGCGCAAGGATGCTGTTTCTTTTCTCAAAACTGCTGCTTCATGGGGAGAACGATGGGAAGGCAGCTCGACCTGCACGGTACCTTCTCAGGCTAGAGATCCAGGCCCCGAGACGTTAATCTGAGAGGCGATTAAATAGTCTCTAGCCACTCTACCCATAGGAAGCCTCATTCCCCCTTCTATAAAGGCAATCATGGGAATAACAGTCTCCCTCTCCCTCTTAAGTGTGTGCCACCCACCCTGAGGGCAATACCACAAAGAGACACCTCGGAGGATATGATACAGGGCCCTAAACTCGGCGGTATCTACTAGGTGAGCAAACCTACCCATCTAAATAGGCTAAGGTGAAGGGAGCTTTTTCGAGGAAAGAAATAGAAAACAGAAAGCCAAGGAGAAAAGAACTTAAAAGTAAGGTTGGGATAGACAGGGAACTTACAAATATAATGGTTGGAGTCACCTCATGAGCCTCTTGAAAGTTTGAAGATTTGGAAAATGGGAGAAATGAGTCATCCAAGCACCTTATATAGGAAGTAGAATTGGGCAGGAGTTACTCTGCCCAAATTTCGAGGAAAAATACCAATCGTAGGATTTCTATCTCACCATAAGATGTGGGGGACAAGGTGCTACATAAAGCATTTAATAAGATGTTTCGAACTCTAAATTGTCGAGAACGGTTACAGGACATGTGAGGCAATGTTCTCACATGGGAAAATCAAAGAAGCGTGTGAAGTCAACCACTTAGGGTCAAAACCCCACTTTTTTCCTTGGACAAGAAGGAAAAAGTGGAGTTTTAAGGGGCTATTGTGGGATGCAGAAATTTAATAAAGTAATAGTGCCACATGTCATATTCGATACTGAGGAGGTTGAGGCAATTTTGAGAAGACCATACCATTGGATGGCAAGGCCAGGAAGGCGAGCCTTGGCCACATCGATGACACATTACCAGAGGAGGTTGCACTGTAGAGGAATGGTTTCAAAAAAGGGGTTAGTCCTGGCGTGTCTGAAGAGATGGTAGCTGCCACCACATTTATTGCACCATACCAAACCCTCTAGTCATATTTATGTGGAGAAAACTCTTGAAAAGTGCTATTTTGGATGCCGCAACTTACAGGAGATATGGGAAAGCATCTGATGGGACAAGCACTCGAGTAGTGGCTTATATGGTCAACAAATGGATGGCCAAGATTAGTGGAAGGAGGCTATATAATGTAAGAAATCCTCCACAAGAAATGGTTCATCTGAAATTCTGTGGGGAAAACACTATAGTAACAAGAATTGAAATTGTAACCAAGTTTAAAAGGAATATATTCAAGAATTACTCTCCTTAGTAAAGGCCGAGGAATGATTTCTTTGCATAAAGCTTGTTTTTTCTTTGATTTCTTACCATCTTTAGACCGTTGTGAGCATTGTTCAATTTACTGAAGCCTAATTTTTAGCTCACTCCCTACAAATTCATTGTAACGTTATTGGCTTTTTTTTTTTTTTTTTTTTTTTTTTTTTTGACTTTTCCAGTTTCCTTTATAACGTTGACTCACTTTTTTTTTTTTTTTTTGGCTTTTGTTAGGTGGTGGGTTCTTCTTCTTTTCCTTTTTTTTTTCCTTAAATTTTATTATTATTATTATTATTATTTTTTAAGAAAACACTTTTAGATGATTTTTTATGTTATTTTTGGAAATGTCCACTTTTTTTTTTTTTTTTTTTTTTTTTTTTTTTTTTTTTTTTTTTTTTTTTTTTTTGAGAAACACTCACACACACACACACACACACACACACACACACACACATATAGGGGAAGGAGGATGAGATAAGAGAATATACTCACACGCCAACACCAAAACTACATGCGACAGTTAATGTCGTGGAGCAAGTGATAAACTCTTTCTCAATATCACACTTTACCGATGTGGGATAACTCAACAACACTGAGTATCTTTTTTTTTTTTTTTTTTTTTTGAAATACACACACATACACATAGGGGAAGGGAGATGAGATAAGGAAATACACTCACATGCCAACACTAAAACTGCATGTGACAGTTACTGTCACGGAGTAAGTGATAAACCTCTTCTCAATATCATACCTTATCGATATGGGATAACTCAACAACAGTGAGTATCTTTTTGTTTTTTTTTTTTTTTTTTTTTTGAGAAACACACACACACAAATGTCCACTTTCATCTATACACAATTTTTTAAAAAAATATAATGCATTACTTTTTGTTTTATTTAAGACGGATATGATGGTAAATTTATATAAATCTTATTTTCAACTAAACCAAAAAATTTTTCATCCCTCCACTTTTCCACCCTCTCAACCAAGTACAAATGAGGAAAACTAAAAACTTTTCTATCCTCCCACTTTTCCATTTTTCCTCTATTTCTATCCTCTCACTTTTCCTTCCTCCCAACCAATCAGATCCTTAGGATTCAAACCTCACCCTTACAACAACAACAACAACAACAGTAATAATAATAAAAACTTGGACCAAGGGGGCCCAGGCCCCCTTCAGCCCCACCTGGGTTTGTCCATGATTCCTAAGTTTTTTGATGATTGAAAAATGCATAAATATCATTCAAAAACGCATAAACCCTAAATTAAAATGAGTGGAAAGTAAAATTAAAATAATAAAAAAAAAGGTAGAAAAACCTTTAAGCAAGTATTTGCGAAGAGGTCAGCATTTTTATATTCATTAATGCTTTAACTAAAAATAATAACACTAAAAATACTAACATAGTGTTTGAGTGGATAAAAAAAATGTTCAAGTGTCAATTGTTTAACTAAATACTTAAACAGTTAAAGGACTATATTTAAAATGTGAAACGTTCAAAAATTCTAGAATCTTATGTTAAAAATAACAACTATAAACCATATAAATAGAAAATTAAAGACTATCAAAATTTAACCCACAACATTTGTCTAAGGGATCACAATCACTTTGAAATGGAACAGATGAGATGATGAAAACTAAAAAAAAACTCTGGAGATTTATAATAGGCAAAACTATAATGTTAGTTCCTCAAGTTCACTATGTATGTGCAATTGTTCCTTCAAGTTTGAAGCAAGAACAATTGGTTCCTTAAATTTTAAAACTGAGTTGTATTAGTCATTTTACTAATTATCGTTAGTGGTGTTATTTACATGACTAACGGGACAATGACTTGACATTTTTTTTAATGTGTGACATTTTTTTAATTAAAAAAAATTACAAATTGTTTGGTAATTATTGGGTCTTACTATTATGTTGGTGCCAACTTACTTGTTAAACCTTACAAGCAAGTTAAAGATTTAAAAATAAAAATAGATATTTAAAAAAAATAAAAAACTTCTTGCGAAGTTGCTCACATTTTTCATATAAGTTTTGAAAAATATTGATTGACATTTACGGAGGCTTCAGCCTTCAGCCTTCAGCCTTCGGCGAGTGTCCCACCCCTGTGGCTTTTAAAACATATTTACTAGTATACTTAAAAAAAAAAAAAAAATATATGTTTATTGAAATCCAAGAGTCTGTGTCTTCCTTTTACTTGATTTGATTTCCTTAATGAATTTTTCTTGCTGATGTATATGGAATGGCCCCTCTTCATGAACTGCGGTAATCTGGCATCTTAAACAAATCTCCAATGTCTAGGTAGTGAAGAGGATGGAAGTAAACTACCTGCAGTATCATCCAATCCAGATAGCCTACCATGTTGTTTAAGGGCTTATATATTTGAATTACTCCATCCAAGATGAGGATTCAATTCGACAAGCATTGCAGGATCTAAGAGAGCAATATATTGATTGAAGGCTCTAGAGTTTGGTGTAAAGCACAATTTTGTATTAATAAAACCAAAACAAAAGCGAAATAAGCAAAATCAATATGAAAGGGTAAGAAAAATAACAATAGTTTATGCAAATCCTTTTAATATTTTTTGAGGTAATTTATTTGTTCTCTAAATCAAACCAAAAGAAGTTTTGTCACATTGAACATTCAACAACCACCCTTTTTAATTTAAGGCCAATTCTTTAAGCTGGATCAAAGTTGGTAAGTTTCCTTGTATACGACCAAGGTTGGTCAAACACAATAGCTTTGTAGTTTCTGGTCTTCGCACCATTCTTAGCTGCCAAGACGAGCCGGTAATAGGTCCCGTCTGAGAATCGGGACTCCCCGCTCACCACTTTGTCAAACACCAAATTAGAACTTGAATTCCTGTTGTACTCGTACACCGCGAACTGTCCTATCTTCTTCACGCTTTCGTCATTGACGTTTGTTATCGGCTGCCAGTCATCTAAAGCATCAAGACCACTATGTTTTCCTCCTCTGGCTGTTGCGTAGATTGGAAGGATGAGAAGGGTTAGAAGGTAAAAGCAATACTTCTGGTTCTGGGCCTTCATTGTAAGTTTGTAAACTGCTGTGCTGGTTTGGGTTAGAAAGAGCGTGAGAGAATGGTTTCAATGGTGGTTGGTATTTGTAGGGGATAACAGCTACCTATGTCTATAAATGGAAATCAGAAATTTTCATTAAGGGATTAGTTTACTAGCCTCGTCACACTCACGTTGTGCGTGCTGGCTTCTCTATTTTTGTAATCTGGTATTTGTTTCAACTTTCACTCTAATTAATTTGGGGTTTATACATTATTATTATTATTATTTACATCTCTTCACATCCCTAGCAAGAATGGACCCAGGATTTCATGCTAGAGGGGCCGAAGTATAAGGAAACAAAAAATTTTAAATAGGCATTCATATAGTACTAACAAATTATAAATACACAAAATCATTATTTTTTATTCATACATTAAGATGCAATCACTTACCAATAAAGACAAGAAAACAATAATTTCTTTTAATACTAAGTTGGGGTGGATTTTTTTTTTTCTTGAAGTTAGAGCATTCACAATGATAGTGCTAAAAAATTTAGCTTTTAGCATTTCAAAAAGTTAATTTATCTATTTTACTACCTCACTTGACAATATAAAAATTGTTTTAGCTTCTCCAATGACACATGCTTTTTTGGTGGTACGTAAAATAGACTTTTTTTTTTTGGGCTAAAATACAATTATTACCATTATGAATGTTTTTATTGTTTTTGTTAAGTTTTTGAATTAGATAATTGTTAGTTGAAGGGGAGCCTAAAGTTTTGGAAGTAGGCAACTACGAAAATTATATAATAATAATAATAATAATAATAATAATAATAATAATAATAATAATAATAATAATAATAATAAAAAATTGGACCAGGGGTGCTTGGGCCCCCTTCAGCCCCCAGCTGGGTTTGTCCCTGATTCCTAAGTTTTTCAATGATTGAAAAATGCATAAATCTCATTCAAAAACGCATAAACCCTAAATTAAAATGAGTGGAAAGTAATATTAAAAAAAAAAGTATAAAAGCCTTTGAGCAAGTACTTGTGAAGAGGCCAGTATTTTTATATTCATTAATGCTATAACCAAAAATAAAAGCACTAAAAATACTAACATAGTGTTTGAGCGGATAAAAAAAATGTTCAAGTGTCAATTTAAAATGTGAAACGTTCAAAAATGTTCAAGTGTCAGTTAAAGGACTATATTTAAAATGTGAAATGTTCAAAAATTATAGAATCATACGTTAAAAATAACAACTATAAACCATAAAAATAGAAAATTAAAGACTATCGAAATTTAGCCCACAACATTTGACTAAAGGATCACAATCAATTTGAAATGGAAGAGATGAGATGATGAAAACTAAAACAAAAGTCTGGAGATTTATAATAGGGGAAGCAGCAACACTACAATGTTAGTCCCTTAAGTTTACTATATGTGCATAATTGGTCTTTCAAGTTTAAAGCAAGCACAATTGGTTCTTTAAGTTTTAAATCTGAGTTGTATTAGTTTTTTTACTAACTGCCGTTAGTAGTGTTACTTACGTGACTAACAGAACAATGACTTGACATTTTTTTTAATGATGTGACATTTTTTAATTAAAAAAATTACAAATTGTTTAGTACTGATTGGGTCCTAGTATTATGTTGGTGCCAACTTACTTGTTAAACCTTACGAGTAAGTTAAAGATTTAAATATTTAAAAAAAAAAAAGCTGCTTGCAAAGTTGCTCACATTTTTCATATAAGTTTTGAAAAATATTGGTTGAAACATACGGAGGCTTTAGCCTTCAGTGAGAATCCCACCCTTGTGGCTTTTAAAACATATTTACTGGTTTATTTATTGTTCTTAAAATGTTTATTGAAATCCAAATCATGTAGCGTCTGTGTCTTCCTTTTACTTGATTTGATTTCCTTAATGAATTATTCTTGCTGATGTATATGGAATGGCCTCTCTTCATGAACTGCAGTAATCAAACATCTTAAACAAATTTCCAATGTCTAGGAAGTAGAGAGGATGGAAGTAAACTATCTACAGTATCATCCAACCCAAATGGCCAACCATGTTGCTCAATGGCTTTTATGTTTGAAGTACTCAGCCAAGATAGATTCAATTTGACAAGCATTGCAGGATCTAAAAGAGCAATATATTGACGGAAGGCTCTTGAGTTTGGTGTAAGCACAATTCTGTATTTTGGTACCTACTTGGTACTAAAAGAACAATGTAACTAGTTTGCTATCTAGCCCGGATACGTATCGCTAAAATTTTGCAGAATAATCATTACGTCTTTGTTAACTGAAAGCCAGAATGTGCAGGTTTAAGTTTTAATTAGAAAAATTTTTAATATTTTTAATGATGCAACTAGGGTTTGGGTTTCTTCTCTCTCTCGTTTGGTACTATGTTATGAATCAAATAAATACTGGGTTGTGAATCAAATTGTTTATTACGTTTTTTTGATGAGGGAGATTGTTTCTTATGTCTAAATCTATTTTTTAATTTTTTAATTAAAAAATGTCAAATTATTATTCGGTTAGCTACGTAAGTAACACCACTAACAACAGTTTTTAAAAGGACTAATACAACTCAGTTTTAAAACTTGTGAGACCAATTGTACTCGCTTCAAACTAGAGGGACCAATTGTACATGCAGGGTAAACTTCAGGGACCAACATTGCAATTTTGCCTTAATAATATGTTGATGTGATCATTGTTTAAATTAAAATTTATGTACATTAGTTATCCAAAACTCTATAGATTGAATTCAAAGTAGAATTATACATATATATTACGTATTACAAACTAGGTCCTCATGCAGCATAATTAGGAAATTTTTTTAGTAATTCGATAGTTACAGTAATGAGGGAGGTAGGACTCAAACTTTGATTTTCATAGTGAATGAGAGTAAGCCATGTCACAGAGTTACAAAGCTCTAGGCAGCATAATTAATTAGGCACTTAATGTTAATTACAAAAGGTATATCATGATAAATTTTCAGTATTTCAAAATCTTAAGGAATTAGAAATGTCGGATTTATTTAGTTCAACAAGTATAAGGTATAAGGTTATCTTCATAGTTTATGCATCAAAAGTTGCTTTTTGGTGGATGACTTAGTAAGTTGTTTTTCTTCTCGCATGCAGGATGGGACACTAGGGCTTGTTTAGTTGCTGAGAGATAGTTAACTCATCACCCATCACTTAAAAATTCCCAAAACTATCCTACCCTTGTTTGGCAACTAAACCCACTTCTGTTTTTTTTGCCTAAAAACTCACAAAAACTCACTTTTTTATGGGACCCATGGGCTGACCACTGTGCAGTGCACACAGTTAGCTCACCTGCGGATTGAACCCAAATTTATTTTGGCTTTAAACTTTCCTCTCTCAAGTCTCAACGACAAAACTCATTTTCCTTTCACTTTTCTCTCTCAAACACCTCAAATCCTTTGATGGAACGATAGAATTTAAAGTGAATGGTTTTCTATGGAAAAAAATGATCTACCAATAGGTATACTGCAACTTCTTTGTATACTACCACTTCTTTGTAGTCTCATCCGTTTTCCCAGTAGTTTGCCTTCTAAAATCAAATTTCAAAATTGTGATTCAAGGTCAAATGCGTCTAAAACTCATATCAGCAATCCAAACCCCATAACCACATCTCAGGTCCGAACTTCACACCCAAAAATCATATCAGAAGCTTGAAATCACCATTAAAATACCATAGAAAGTACCAGACAAACCCAAAAAAACAAAGAAATAAACAAAGAAACCCATAGAAAGTACCAAACAAACCCAGAAAAAAAAAAAAAAAAAAAAAAAAAAAAAAAAAAAAACCCCACAGATCTGAAACCTTCTCTTTCTTCTTCTTGTCTCACCTCCTTCTCTCTTGGTCTCTCTAACACTTCAATCCCAAGAAAAAAAAAAAAAAAAAAAAAAGGTCCACCAACACCACCCAACCACTAGATCTGTAACCCACCCACTAGCACCAAATCCGTCTCGCTCCCTTTTTGCCATCTCAGATTCTCTCTCGTATCAACCAAGGCCAAAACCTTGAGCTCCACCACCGTTTCTGTTAGCTGTGCTCACTGGCGCCACCACCAGCACATCTATAGCCGTGGCCCTTCGTTTTTCTCTCTTTGCCTTTGGTTCTACTTTTCCTTCCCTTGTTTTTGGTTGTTTCTGGGTTGCTATGGTGCCTGGGTTCAATTTGGAACGTGAAAAGCTTGACAATTTGGCTTGGTTTGAAATTCGGGCATTTGGGTGGTTTTGTAGATCTGAAAGTACAAACTGAGAAATGTTAACGAAGGAAAGGAAGATGAAAGGACTTAAAAGGGTATTTTGGTCCTATTGTAAAAATGCCCATTCTTTTATGCTTTACTGACATTTTAAATGCCACGTTACAATGCTTTTTTCTTCTCTCGTAAAGCAACTATATTTTATTAATAAAAAATTCAATCTTAACATATGCTGAACAGCACTCGTTAACAAATCTCAATTATAAATACACAAAATTATTATTTTTTATTAATACATTAACATGTAATTATTTACCAATTTACCAATAAAGATGAGAAAATAATAATTTTTTTTTAATACTAAGTTGGCTTGGATTTTTTTTTTCTTGAAGTTAGAGCATTCACAATAGTAATGCTAAAAAATTTAGCTTTTAGTATTTCAAAAAACTAATTTATCTATTTTACTACCACACTTTACAATATATCCAACACCAGATATTCTATTTTTTACACTTCATTTAAAATAATATAAACAACTCATTAAAATAAGAAAGGAAGAGAGATAATTTGAGTTTTTTAATTGAAGGTAGAGTGATAATCGATCTTAATAAAATATTGTATTTTATTTTTAACAGCTTGCTATAGTCAATTGATATTTGTACCAATTTACTATAATTGCAAAAAAAAAAAAAAAAAAAAAAATTGTTTTAGCTTCTCCAATAACACATGGTTTTTTGGTGGTATGTAAAATAGATTTTTTATTTGTTAAAATACAATCACCATTATGAATGTTTTTATTGTTTTTGTTAAGTTTTTGAATGAGATAGTTGTTAGTGGAAGGGGAGCCTAAAATTTTGGAAGTAGGCAACTACATAAATAATAATAATAATAATAATAATAATAATAATAATAATAATAATAATAATAATAATAATAATAATAATAATAATAATAATAATAATAATAATAATAATAATAATAATAATAATAATAAAAAATTGGACCAGGGGTGCTCAGGCCCCCTTCAGCCCCCAGTTGGGTTCGTCCCTGATTCCTCAGTTTTTCGATGATTGAAAAATGCATAAATCTCATTCAAAAACGCATAAACCCTAAATTAAAATGAGTGGGGGAAAAAAAAAAAAGAAGTAGAAAAGCCTTTGAGCAAGTACTTGTGAAGAGGCCAGTATTTTTATATTCATTAATACTTTAACCAAATATAAAAGCACTAAAAATACTAACATAGTGTTTGAGCGGATAAAAAAAATGTTCGAGTGTTAATTTTTTTTTGAGAAAACAGTAAGGGAAACTTTATTAATGAAAATCAGATCAGAACACAATGTCCAAATCATCAGGTAGATCTTCTACCCATACATCAATATCTGCAGATAAAACTGCTCTTCTAGCTAATTCATGAGCTAACTTATTGCCTTCCCTACGAATATGAAAGAACCGACAAAATTGTAAAGCATGGCCTAATCTCCGAGTATCATCAACCACATGTCCATACAAGGTGTTGCATTGACCCTGGGATTGCAAAGCACGAATAACCCCCAGACAATCCCCTTCTATCTGAACACGCAAAAAAGACATTTCCTGAGCAAAAGTCACTGCTCTATGGGCTGCCTGAGCTTTTGCCAATGCTACTGACTGAGGAAGAACAATTTTCTGGCTAAGAGCTGCCATAATAGCGCCTCTATGATCCCGAACAACCACCCCAATGCCCGCACAGCCTAAATGATTAAACAGAGCTGCATCAAAATTGACCTTATAGCAATTCACCGGTGGAGGCGACCACCGTGCTACCAATCTCGGGCCTGGGTTGCTGATGTGTTTATTAGCTTACAAAAATTCCACAACCAAAGCTTTAGCTCTGTCACCCACCTCATGCAATTGCCAAGTCCCTTGATTTTCCCTAAGCCGATTCCTCCTCTGCCACAAACTCCACGCAATAGTGGAAAACAGAGCAACACGGTAGCCCGAGCTGTTTTGCATTACGTCGTCCAGCAAAACGAAGAAAGTTCTATATTTCCTTCTACACAGATTAGCAAAGGTAATATCTAACCTTCAAACTGCTTGAGCATGGGAACAAAACCAGAGACAATGCAATAGCGTTTCAGATTGATCATTACACAGTGCACAGGTGTCATCCAAAGGAATATGTCTGGACTTCAAATTCTGTTTAGTTGGCAAAGAATCCTTGGCGGCTCTCCAAATGAAATGACGAATTTTGTTTGGAATCTTTATTTTCCAGATGCCTTTCCAAACTCTCTCAACTTCTGATAGAGAAGAGGAACTAGGATTTTGGTTACTCCCCTCAGCCACCAACATGCGATACGCACTCCTGACAGTATAATTACCATCTGACGTAAATGGCCACACCAAAACATCATCCCCACCCCCTTCATGCACATAAATCCGTTTGATCATCTCTGCCTCCCATGGTAGAAAACAACTCTCAAACAGGCCTGGATCCCACACTTTCGTATTTGGATAGAACAATTCATGCACCTTACTAATCTTTACATCTTGTCGAGGAGACACAATCTTACTCTGTCCCAGTTCAGGCAACCATCTATGGTTCCATATATCAATAGATAAACCATTACCCACCTTCCATATAGCACCTCTATTGATCACCTCACGGGCTTGCAAGATACTTCGCCAAGCAAAGGAACAATTTGGGTGGACCGAGGCATCCAAAATAGTACCATGAGGGAAATATTTGGCACTAAAAACCCGATATAACAAAGTCTCCTTATTATGAAGTAAACGCCAAACCCGTTTTGCCAATAGAGCATTATTAAATTTCTGAATATCTCTAAACCCCATACCTCGAACAGATTTAGAAGAGCACAAGGAACTCCAATCAACCCAGTGAATCTTCTTCACTTCCCCTTGCCCTCACCAAAATTTCCGAATCATGGCTTCGATGTCCTTACATAGGCTTACTGGCAATTTAAAGACACTCATGGAATAAGTGGGTATAGATTGAACCATTGCCTTAATCATAACCTCCTTGCCAGCTTGGGAGAGAAGCTTCTCTTTCCATCCTTGCATTTTTGCCCATATTCGCTCTTTAATTTGTGTAAAACAAGCTTTCTTTGCCCTTCCAACAAAAGAAGGAAGCCCCAAATATTTCTCATAATGTTGAATGGCAGGAACATTTAGAGAAGATTTTATTGCCTCTTGCATCTGAGCATCAGTATTCTTGTTAAAAAACAGAGTAGTTTTATCCTTGTTTACAACTTGACCCGAAGCTCCTTCATAATAAGCTAAAATTTCTTGGATTTTCTCACACTCCTCCAAGGTGGCTCTACAAAATAACAAAACATCATCAGCAAAAAAGAGATGAGTAAGTTTTGGTCTATTTCTGCAAATGGAAAAACCATGAATGTCCCCATGTGTGGCTGCACTCCTCAAAATGGCATTAAGACCTTCTGCACAAAATAAAAATAGATAGGATGATAGAGGATCTCCTTGCCGCAACCCCCTAGTAGGCTGGATCAAACCTTTAGGCTCGCCATTAACCAGAATAGAATACGAAACTGTACTAACACATTCCATAATCATAGCCACCCAAGACTCCTGAAAACCCATTTTTAACAAAATCCTCTTAAGGAAAATCCACTCCACCCTGTCATATGCTTTACTCATATCCAGTTTTAGCACCATAAAACCTTTTTTCCCCGTACAACTATTCTTCATGTTGTGCAAAGTTTCAAAGGCAATAAGAATATTGTCTGTAATTAATCTATCAGCAACAAAAGCACTCTGAGTTTCTGAGATAACAGAATTTAGAATAGGCTTAAGACGATTAGCAATGACTTTACTATCTTATAAATCACATTACAAAGACTAATAGGTCTAAACTCAGTTACTCTTTCAAGATTTTTAACTTTGGGAATCAGAGTAATAAAAGTGTGATTAACAGAGTTCAAAAGTGACCCATTATTTAAACTGGACAAAATAGCTTGAGAAACATCCATACCTACTTCTATCCAATATGTTTAATAGAAGAGAGGAGGCATACCATCAAGTCCAGGTGCTTTTAAGGGAGCCATCTCTTTTATAGCAAAGTCAACTTCTTCAGTTGTGTATGGTTTAGCCAGATCAATCCTCATCCCCTCCGTTACAACCTCATGCACCCCATCCAAATTTCGGTCTATGCCATGTGGATTAGAGGATGTAAAAAGCCGCTCATAGTATCTATTCAAAATCCCTGAAAATACTGTCTCATCCTCCTGCCACACCCCATTCTCGTCCCTCAAAGTGTCAATTTAAAATGTGAAACTTCAAAAATGTTCAAGTGTCAGTTAAAGGACTATAATTAAAATGTGAAACGTTCAAAAATTCTAAAATCATATGTTAAAAATTACAACTATAAACCATAAAAATAGAAAATTAAAGACTATCGAAATTTAGCCCACAACATTTGACTAAAGGATCACAATCACTTTGAAATGGAAGAGATGAGATGATGAAAAATAAAACAAAAGTCTGGAGATTTATAATAGGCGAAGCAGCGACCCTACAATGTTAGTCCCTTAAATTCACAATGTGTGGACAATTAGTTCTTCAAGTTTGAAGCAAGTATAATTGGTTCCTTAAGTTTTAAAACTGAGTTGTATTAGTTTCTTTACTAACCGCCATTAGTAGTGTTACTTATGTGACTAACAGAAAAATGGCTTGGCATTTTTTTAATGATGTGACATTTTTTTAATTAAGAAAATTACAAATTGTTTGGTACTGATTGGGTCTTAGTATTATGTTGGTGCCAACTTACTTGTTAAACCTTACGAGTATGTTAAAGATTAAAAAATTAAAAAAAAAAAAAATTGCTTGCAAAGTTGCTCACATTTTTCATATAAGTTTTGAAAAATATTGGTTGACATTTACGGAGACTTCAGCCTTCAGCGAGAATCCCACCCCTGTGGCTTTTAAAACATATCTACTAGTTTATTTATTTTTCTTAAAATGTTTATTGAAATCCAAATCATGTAGCGTCTGTGTCTTCCTTTTACTTGATTTGATTTCCTTAATGAATTTTTCTTGTTGATGTATATGGAATGGCCTTTCTTCATGAACTGTGGTAATCAAACATCTTAAACAAATTTCCAATGTCTAGGAAGTGGAGAGGATGGAAGTAAACTACCTGCAGTATCATCCAACCCAGATGGCCTACCATGTTGCTCAATGGCTTATATGTTTGAAATACTCAGCCAAGATAGATTCAATTCGACAAGCATTGCAGGATCTAAAAGAGAAATATATTGACGAAAGGCTCTAGAGTTTGGTGTAAATAACAATTCTGTATTTTGGTACCTACTTGGTACTAAAAGAACAATGTAACTAGTTTGCTATCTAGCTTGGATACGTATCGCTAAACTTTTGCAGAATAATCATTACATCTGTGTTTACAAAAAACCATAATGTTTAGGTTTAAGTTTTAATTAAAAAATTTGTAATATTTTTAATGATGCAGCCAGGGCTTGGGTTTCTTCTCTCTCTCTCTCTCTCTCTCTCTCTCTCGTTTGGTATTGAGTTGTGAATCAAATAAATACTGGGTTGTTAATCAAATTGTTTATTACATTTTTTTGATGGGGAGAATGTTTCTTATGTCTAAATTTATTTTGTAATTTTTTAATTAAAAAAATGTCAAATTATTGTTCGGTTAGCTACGTAATTAACACCACTAACAACAGTTTTTAAAATGACTAATACAACTTAGTTTTAAAACTTGAGGGACCAATTGTGTTCGCTTCAAACTAGAGAGACCAATTGCACACACAGGGTAAATTTGAGGGACCAACATTGTAATTTGCCTTAATAATATGTTGGCGTCATCATTGTTTAAATTAAAATTTACGTACATTAGTTATCCAAAAATCTATAGATTAAATTCAAAGTAGAATTATACATATAGATTACGTATTACAAACTAGGTCCTCATTCAGTATAATTAGGCAGTTTTTTTAATAATTCGATAGTTACAATAATGAGGGAGGTAGGATTCAAACTTTGATTTTCATAGTGAATGAGAGTTAGCCATGTCACAAAGTTACAAGGTTCTAGGTAGCATAATTAATTAGGCACTTAAAGTTAATTACAAAAGGTATATTATGATAAATTTCCAGTGTTTCAAAATCTTAAGGAATTAGAAATGTCGGATTTATTTAGTTCAACAAGTATGAGGTATAAGGTTATCTTCTTAGTTTATGCATTAGAAGTTGCTTTTTGGTGGATGACTTAGAGCATCCACAACGTATAGGGCAAATGGCAAATGCAAACCCAATTTTCCATGTAAGCCCAAAAACATCACTCCATTGGTTATTGTAAAAGCCAACCATTGTAAATTTTTTTGCAATTCATCTACAGTGTCATTCTAAATGTAGAATGCACTGTAGCTTAATGGTAAATAAAAATAATATTATTTAATTCTTTCTCTCTCCTCCTTTTTATTAAAAAATTCCAAAAATTTCTCTCTCTCTCTCTCTCTCTCTCTCTCTCTCTCTCTCTCTCTCTCTCTCTCTCTCTCTCTCTCTCTCTCTCTCTCTCTCTTATTCTCTGCTCTCTTCCTTTTCTCTAAAGACCCAAAACCTATAGCAACCACACCATGGCGAGCCACCACATCACAGCAGATCAGCTTGGCTGACGGTGGTGACGTGGCTTGGTTTCTCTCTCTCTAGTTGACGGCGGCAACATGGATCGGTGTTGGTTTGTGTTGGATTTTTGGAATGGGTTTTGGAGTGGCGATTAGGTGGTTGAACGAAATCAGGGTGTGCTCGCCGTGGGTCTGAGTTTGCCTGTGTAAATCTAGGATTTGCTCACCGTGGGTTTGCCACTATGGGTTTGGGCTTTGCTTGCCATGGGTCTGTACTTGCTCACCGTGGGTCTTTTTTTTTTTTTTGGGTGGTGGGTTTTGATCAGCGAGTGATTTGCTTGTTTTGATCGGCGAGTGATTTGGGTTTTTCATGTTTTGATTTTGGATTTGGATTTTCATTTTGATTTTTTATTTTGATTTGGATTAGAGATCGGGAAGTGATTGGTTGGATTTTGCTATGGATTTTGCTCCGCAGAAGTGGGTGGTGTGACTAAGAAGGTGGATGGTGGTGGTGGTGTGACTGAGAAGGTGGACGGTAGTGGTGGTGTGATTGAGAAGGTTGATAGAGGAAGAGAAATAGAGATTAGAGAGAAAATTGATAAATATTTTTATATTATTATTTTTATATTATTTTAATGTGTAGAATGGTAAAATAGAAGTTTGGAAGATGGTGTATTGGAAAATTATATTGTATAATTAATAAAGTAGTTTTTAAGATGATAAAATATGATAGAATTAGAAAAAGTGAATGTGAATGCTTTTATTAGTAAGTTGTCTTTCTTCTCGCATGCGGGATGGAACACTAAGGGCTTGTTTGGTTGCTGAGTGATAGTTAACTCATCACCCATCAGTCAAATCTCGTCACTTATCACATTGTCACTTATTTCTCGTAACTTAAAAAACCTCAAAACACTCACACCCTTGTTTGGCAACTAAACCCACTTCTGTGTTTTTTGGGCCTAAAAACTCACAAAAACTCACCTTTTTATGAGAACCATGGGCTGGTCACTGTGCAGTGCACACAGTTAGGTCACCTGCGGATTGAACCCAAATTTATTTTGGCTTTAAACTTTCATCTCTCAAGTCTCAACCACAAAAATCATTTTCCTTTCACTTTCCTCTCTCAAACACCTCAAACCCTTTGAAGGAGCGACATAATTTAAAGTGAATGGTTTTATATGAAAACAAATGATCTACCGATAGGTATACTGCAACTTCTTCGTATACTGCCACTTCTTTGTAATCTCATTCGTTTTCCCAGTAGTTTGCCTTCTAAAATCAAATTTCAAAATTGTGATTCAAGGTCAAGTGCATCTAACACTCCATATCAGCAATCCAAACCCCACAACCACATCTCAAGTCCGAACTTCACACCCAAAAATCAGATCAGAAGCCTGAAATCACCATTAAAATACCATAGAAAGTACCAGACAAACCTAAAAAAACAAAGAAATAAACAAAGAAACCCATAGAAAGTACCAAACAAACCTAGAAAAAAAAAAAAAAAAAAAAAAAAAAAAACCCCACAGATCTTGAAAGAAGAAATAAAGATAGAAACAAGACGAAGATGAGAAAAGAATAGGTGAATAAAAAAGGAAAGAGTGGGTTTGGGAGAGGAGAAGAGAGTTTGGAGCGGCGGAGCTTGGAGCATGGCGCTTGGAGCTGATGCTGTTCAGAGGCCGGTGCTAGAGCTTCAAAGGTCGAGAAGGACGTCGAAGCTTGGTTTGCCGTCAGGACGTGCCGTGGGTTTGGGAAAGGAGAAGAGAGTTTTTGGTTGAGAGGTAGCTTCCTAGTGCTCTGATGAGTGGCAAGAGAGTGAAGAGGGTTTGTTGGAAGCAATGGCATGTGACCGTTGGGAGGAGTGTGTTCACTTCTGATGGGACAAGACTCTGCCGTGGGGCTCACTGTGAACCAAAAATTTACAACTTTGCCATTGAAACTCAGTTTTGGTGTTATGAAAACAACAATTTTGGCTTAACTCAATTTCTTGATTATTAACTCAAAAATTTGAGAAATGAGTTAAGGAAATGAGGGAAAGAAATTAAAAGTCAAACAGGGTTTCAATGCATGGATCCACCAGTTTTGAGATATGAATAAAGAAAACTCACCTGTCCAAACAACCCGTAAATTATTCAAGGGTTTGATGCTTATCGTACGTATACTATATCATAGCTGTTTGCCATCTTGCATTTGTAATTGTGTGCTTCAAAAAACTGTAAAAACATAAATAAATAAAAAAAGAAAGAAATATAGATCTGGGGGAGTTTTTTTGTTGAATTATCACCGGAGATGGATATTCCGGCTTGCCTGAGTGGGTGGTCACTAAAAAGCAAACCTTGAAGGTATGTCAGCGGCAAAACTGGAAGGAGATGGACACTTGACCGTCCGGCTTTAATGGATTGTTATTCTTATTATTACTTTAAATCTTAATAAATCCTAAACTTAAAACATGAGCAGTAATTTTTTTTTTTTTTTTTTTTAATAGCTGATATTTTGCAGTACTGCATCAGTTTGTAAAGTTTTGTAATAAAATTTGTCATACGTATGTCTTAATTTTCCTTCACTGTAAATTCTCTATGAATGTAAAACTGTGCAGCCCCTTAATCCTAAAATTTGGATAAACTATAGATTTTCAATTGATTGGATTGGGTTACCACATGAATTTTTTTCCTCCAATTTATTTTATTTGAAATCATATCCTCCGCAATTGACATAAAAATTTAGTAAGACAAAAAACAAAAATGAAATAAACAAAAACCAATATGAAAAGGTAAGAAATTACAGTGCTTACAAGTCTTATTTATAATATTTGTTCTCCAAATCCTTTTATTATTTTTCGAGGTATAATTAAATGATTCTCCAAATTAAACCAAAAGAAGTTTGGTCACAATGAACACTCAACAACTACCCTTTTTAATTTAAGGTCAATGCTTGTTAAATGCAGTTAAGTAGATAAGTTTCCTTAAATCTGCCCAAGGCTGTTCAAACACAACAGCTCGGTAGTTTCTGGTGTGTGCACCATTCTTAGCCGCCACGACAAGCCGGTAATAGGTCCCGTTTGAGTCTCGGGTCTGGCCCCTCAACACTCCTTCGAACAGCAAACTAAAATTTAACCTCTTGTTGGACTCGAACAGCGCGAAATCTGCAATCCCCTTCACGTAAGGGTCTTTGATGTTCTTTATCTTCTTCCAGCCATTCTTATCACGAACACCAGGTTTGCCTCCAATGTCTGTTGCGTAAATTGGAAGGATGAGAAGGGTAAGAAGGAATAGGTAAAAGCAGTACTTCTGGGCTTTCATTGTAAGTTTGTAACAACTGTGCGGCTGGTTTGGGTTA
The DNA here is from genome assembly GCA_032878915.1 of Castanopsis chinensis. Classification (NCBI taxonomy): domain Eukaryota; kingdom Viridiplantae; phylum Streptophyta; class Magnoliopsida; order Fagales; family Fagaceae; genus Castanopsis; species Castanopsis chinensis. The sequence goes on along the minus strand of JAVQMG010000080.1, from coordinate 908,224 downwards.
GAAATAGTGTGAGAGAATGGTTTCAATAGTGGTTGGTATTTGTAGGGTATAACAGCTACCTATGGCTATAAATGGAATTGGAAATTGTCATTAGGTGATAAGTTTATGTATTTCCAGGGGACTAGCCTCTTTCCACTCTCATTGTCAAAGACCTTTCTATTTTCAATTTATGTACTTTTCGGTAAGATTTATACATTTTGATGTGATGAAAATTATGCGTTTGTGAGTTTATTATTATATTTTTTTGTACATCTCATCATGCTCTTAGATTTTTTGCCGATTGAAAATGTTATAAATATCACTAAAAATGCATAAATCTTGAATTAAGATGAGTGGAAAGTAATAATTAAAAAAAAAAAAAAAAAAGTCTTTGAGCACGCCTAACACTCTTGGCAAAGAGACTAGTATTCTTTAGCCAAAAATATTGACACTAAAAATACTAACATAGGGTTTGAGTGGTTAAAAATATAGTGATCAAGGGTCAATTATTTATCTAAACAATAGGACTGTATTTAAAATGTGAAACGTTCAGAAATTGTAGATTCATTTGTCAAAAATAACATTTCTAAACCATAAAATTAGAAAATTAAAGACTAACAAAATTTAAAGAAGTATTTTAAAAAACAAATTCATGTCAAGCCCACAACATTTGTTAAGGATATTGATAAGGTGTAACCAACAAGGGATATTGTTAAGTTAGCAAAACTAATTCAAAGACTAAGGGATCACAATCACTTTGAAATGAAAGAGATGAGATGGAGAAAACTGAAGCAAAACTCTCGGAGATTTATATATATGCTGATGTTGTCGTTGTTTAACTTTAAATTTATGTATATTGGTTATCCAAAAATATGTAGAAACGTAGAATTATATATACAAATTACAGAAAACTAAATATATCAATTTATATTAATAAAAAAATTTAATTATCTTACAATTTTTTTTTTTTTTGATAAACACACACACACATATATAGGGAATGAATGATGAGATAAAGAATACACTCACATGCCAACACCAAAACTGCATGCTACAAAATCTAATATAAGTGTATATTATAATTTATTTTTTCGTACGTTGTCTAATTTAATCAAAGTAAGAAACTTTGAATTAATAATATATAAACTTTCTATTTTTATGAAATAAATGAAGTATAGTTTGAATTAATGAGTTATATATAGTATACGAGTAATTAGAGGAAACAAAAATAATGGATTAGTCATCTAAATAAATGTGTTACATGTTTTTCATATAAATCTAAAGGGGGGGGGGCAATATCTTTTGTGCTTTCATTAAGTTATTGCTTTTATATAATTAATAACATAAATACACCAAAAGAGCATATTATTAGACCATAAAAATAATCTGAAAAGTTTAAATCAAGTCAAATTGTATAATGATTCACTACATTATAAAATTTGTAAATATTCATTTGCAAATCCAAACAAGTTATACATACATTCTTATTTTGAATAAGTTAGAAGGTATAACATTTTTTTTTTTTTTTGGAGAAGGAATTAGAAGCACTACAAAAAACTATTGAAGGCCCAATTTTTAGAATAGGATACGTGCTTATCCTTTATATTTTTACATTCACACATGTAAAAATATATTAGAGTTACAAAATATTTAGTGTGATAATATATATATATATATATATATATATATATATATTTGTAGTAAGGCAATGAAGAGGTTTCTTTTTAAAAGCCCATGGTTGAGAACATTGAAGGCCCAAGTTTGAAGAAATTAAACGGTATAACTTTAGGTTTTAAGTTTTCCGGTTATTTGTTTTTGAAAAAAAAATTATATAAAAATAATATGTGCCTAGGCTGGCATTGGATAATGACCGTGGTATTATATTATTTAGGCTACAATGCAAATTACACCCATAAATTTTGGAAATATTTAGATTTTGCACTCTAAAGTTTTAGAATTTGAATTTTACCTCATGAAATTTTATTCCATTTGCATCAAAAGCATATTCGTCCATATTTTTCATTTAGTATTACATAAGCTTGCCACATTTGTATAGTCTGTCTAATAAAATGATGCCGCATCATTTTTGTAGCCTAAAAGAATTTAAATAATTAAAAATGACATGGCATAATAAAAATGACGTGACATTATTTTATTTGATGAACTAAATAAGCATGACAAGCTTGTGGCACTTAACCCAAAATATGAATGTTATTTATTTTTTAAAAAACCATTTTTAAATAATGGATCATGTCATGGGTCGGACGGGTTGGGCTGGGTCAGGTCAATTTGTAAAAAAAATGGTCGAATCATAGGTCAATTTGTTTGAGGTCTAAGTTAAAAAAAATTTAAATGGTAGAGTAAACAACAGAATACAAAAAATAGGACAGAAGATTTTGAGTTTGATCTGCATTCCGCAACCACCTATTAAATCGTAACTGAATTCTTCAAAAACCATGTATTTTAATTTACACCCCCATCATGGTGACATATGCATTCTCATGCATCAACCGCAACATCATGTCACACGTTTGGCATCATTCTCCAACTTCTACTCTTTAATCTCATTTGCCCATAACTGAGTCAGTTGTTGCCAACAGACTATATAATCGTAAATGATCGATTGTATGCCCAACCGGCTCTGGGTTTTGAACTCATTGTCATCCTGCATTCAGTTCTAAAGAGGAGATACTATTTAAGTCAATTCTCATTACTAGTTTATTGGTAAGGCATGCACACAGATTTAATAAGAGTTCTTGCTCAATCCAATGTTTCAACTGAAAAGCAAAAGGTTACAATTCTTGTGTTATTACGCGTTAAGTCCTTTAATTTGGACTAATTCCTTACAAGAGATTTAATTGTTTTAGTACTATAAGAAAAAAAAAAAAAAAGATGTCATTGTTTTAGATGTTTGAATTCAAAGATTTGAAAAAATATATTAATTTTTTTAGTGAAAAATGGAATTGATAGAAATATAAATATAAATATTAGGGGTAATATTATCGATTTAAATAAAAGTACACAACTAAAAGAATTACTATATTTTCTTAAACCATTTCTTTAATCAAATTACAATTGAGCTTTATCTTTATGTCATCTTAGTATAATTTTATAAATTTTTTATATTAAAAACTGTTTTATGATATTAATTAAATAAGTTAATATCAGCTTTGAGTAGTAGTCTCAAGCAAACTAAAAGAAAAAATCATACTATTTTTTGTTTCTTATATATTCTTAAATTCATAATATTAGTTGTACACGTATAAATATAATATGGAAAATACTAAAAGCCTTATTGCTCAGCTGGTATTTCTTTTATTATATTTCTAAATAGAAAACATGTAATTTTTCAGCGTAATTTGAGTTTTGAATGTAATATACAAACAATATATCTTTTATAAAAAAATGCATACATTTATATGTACATATACATATATTAACATACGTGCAATCTCCAGTTCATGGAGAGCAGCAAGTACCTTGCTACTTTATCTTTGGAGACTCACTAGTTGATAATGGAAACAAATATGGCCTTGCAACAAGGGCTAAGCTAATTTCTCACCATATGGAAATGATTTTCCCTATGGGCCAACAGGAAGGTTTTGCAATGGCCGAACCATGGCTGATATCATAGGTCTCTTTCTTTTAATGATTAATTTTATTATTTCGGAGTGCTATATTGAAGTTCTTTTATTCTTTATTTTTCTTTAATTAGTTGATAGCTAACTTTAAAGTTTTCTAACATGTGAATAGGAGAGATTTTAACTCTTGAGTTAGTAACACTACACAAAACGAAGGATATATTTAGTACATGAATTATGAATATGATGCCTACATGAGAAAGGAGTTGGTATTTTAAGAAATACAAAAAATGGAATGGAATAAAAAATAATATATAACTAATAACAAATCATGTTGTTGTTACCCTAATTAATGATGAACCTATTACTACTCTTAAGGATACCACAACTACACTTTGTTATAAGAATCCTATAGTTTGTTCAAATATAATGAGGAGCGTGGCCACTTTTAGACACACAAAAAATTTCTATGATTTTTAGGATGTCTGGGTGTGCATGAACCCATGAAAATCAATCCGACGGTTTGACTCGACTTGCTGCTTCATGGTCGATATTTTAAGCCTTAAAAGCAGGAGCTACTTTACACAAAATTGACAGCTGATTAAATGTGCCCTTTCTTCTTATAGCTGAACTTCTTGGATTTGAAAATTATATTCCGTCCTTTGCAACTGCAAGTGGCCAAGACATGCTCAAAGGAATTAATTATGCATCCGCTGCAGCTGGAATTCGCAGTGCATCTGGACAACAAATGGTAACATACCTACCCCACTTGCTTCTCAAAGTTGTTTCATATAAATATATATATATATATATATATATATATATATATACACTAGCATTTAACCCACGCAATGCACGAGATCATTTTATAAATTAGAAAACAATCAACTTAATATAACAATACATTAAAATTCAAAATTTGAATTTTAATGTATTGTTATATTAAGTTATCTATAAAATACAATATCACTCCATTTAAAATCAACTACAATTATCTTTTATAGAATTTAAAATATATATATCATGTGTTACAATGGTGTCCATCTAGAAACAAAATATCAAGCACATAGTGAGCATCATATGTTGTTGAGAACACACAAAGGCACCAACCCAAAGCAAATTAACCACAAACTAAAGACCTTTTATGTTTGGGTTTATAGAGATAAAACATAGCCTTAACTCACAGCACATACTATGAAAACATTTTGTTTTTTCACACTTCAATTTCCAATGACAATTGCTCTATTAGTTTCTCATGTTAATATGTCAAGCTTATCAAAACAACTTCAAATTGTTAATTGCATTCTGGATCCAAATGTAATGGACAGAGTTAGAATCAATCAATAAATAAATAAATAAAACCACTAATAAGATTTTAGATAAAAAATAAATAAAACTATTCTCACAAAATCTCGTTATATATTACAATGTCCTTAATATAAAATAAAATAAATTTCCAACAAACATACATAAAATAGAATAATAGATGCAAGAAGACGTTATTTGCATGGGACTAAACTAAATGTTGTGGTGGGCATATAGTACAAAGCGATTTGTTGGGAATTTTCTTGCATTTAGTTCCCTATACCTGCAAATAAAAATACAGCTTAAATAAAATCACATATTTTCATATAACAATAATTGAAAAGTCCCAATGCTTATTAAAAATAAATAAATAAAACACACACACAAACACACAAAACTAATTTGTCTGTACTGATCCTAATTTTAGTCAGTTACTTTCAAACTAACTAAATTCATACATGCATTAAAGAATTAAACTTGGAACTTAAACATTATAAACTCAAAAATCAATGTGTATATAAATAATCTAAAGGAAAATACTTGTGAATTAAAGTATCTCTTAATTAGGACACGCACAATTCAAAGATTCTAAGTGATGTTGACGGAAGGGGCACAGTGATGTGGTGGGTGCAATGCATGAGGGATCTAAATTGCAAGTATTAATAGTAAATAGACAGATTTAGAATCAACCCCAAACATAGAGTGTTGTGCATTTTAGCCCACAAAGGTTGGAGTGGTTTTGCAATCTTTCTAGTCAGATGATCAATTTTAACAAATCTGAAGTGTTTTTCCTGAGCAGTGTAAAGAATCTGTTTTAGCTCTTTTTAAGGTTAAAGAAGCTAATAGACTTGGTAACACTTGGATCTTAATTAAGATTTTGGCTAGAAGAAATCTGACCTATTTAGAAGTCTGGTTGAAGGCAAAACTGTTGTCTCTGGTTGGAAGATTGACTTTGCTCAAACCTGTGCTTACTTCACTACCTCTCTATTATTTTTGGGACCATTTAGAAGGTGTTAGAAAGTTCATTCTATGAATTTGGTCACAATTTGTTTTTCAAAAAAGAGAATGGGACATTTGAACAAAGAATTGTTAGGTAAACAACTTTGGAGAGTTGCTTTGAATCAAAATTGTTTGTTCTTAAGGTGTTGCAGGCCAAAAATTGTAGACAAAATAATATATTCTGTGCTAGGATGAGATGTTTCGATTTTTGGAGTTGGAAAGGTATACTTTATTGTAGAAATTTAGTTTTGACTAAGGCTAAGTGGTGTGTAGGGGATGGTAAATCTATCCCAGTTAATCACCCTGCTTGGTTTATCATGAAAGAGGGGGTGGATAATGGTCTTAGTTCTTCTGTGCATTTTGTGGCAGATCTGATTGATCAAGATGGATTTTGCTGGAAGACCCTTTTCATTAAGACTCTTTACCATCCTTTAGTGGTAGATGAGATTTTAAGAATTGCCTCTGTCCAATGGGAATCTTGAGAATAAGGTCATTTAACCACCCTCACAGTCTAGGATTTATTTTGTGAAGAAAGAGTATTATCCATATAAATCACAAAAGCTTAGATGATCAATTGAATTCTGCTTCTTCTGTCAGTCAAAAACTTAGCACCAGGTTATGGAATCTGAAATTGCCTTTCGAATGCTTGGTCATTTCTTTTGGAAGTTAGTACACAATGCTGTACCTGTTAAAGAAAAGTTGGTTAAAAGACAAATTATATCTTCTGCATGTGTACTTTGTGGTGAGAATGAAGTGATTGCAAACCACTTGTTTTTATCTTGTTCTATTGCTAGAGTAGTTTGGTTTGCTAGTGAATGTGGTGTCAGACTTAATCTGTTGCAACCATATTCAATTGGATTCTGAGTAAAACATTGTATTAATGCTTTTTATGAAGATGGCTCTGTTAACTCCTTATTTATGGCTGTGGTGATTGGGAGTTCTACAGTCTGTGTGGTTTTCCAAGAACAAAGTTGCTTTTGAAGGCTGGTCCATTTCAATGTAAAACTTGCAATTTTGAAGACAATCTAATTTAATTTCTTTTCAGAACTTAGCAAATCTACTTAATGTTCCAAATATGTTGCATCATCATTCTACCCTTCAGCTTACATGATTATGATAACATTCATAAAAGATGCAAAATACCTGTCCGTCTGCAATTATGACTAACACATGATATTGGCCCCCACTCTGCTCCACGATGGTCATGGCCATCTCAATTACAGGTGCAAACAAAGTTGGTCCTACAACAAAATAGGACATGTATAAATTACAAAACTAATATGAGAATTAAGTCAAACTAAATCAAAACTATGGTGAAAACAAATTAAAACCTGCAAGACGTAATTTTGGGACTATTTCCTTGTAGCGCCTCAACACTTTCTCAAATCCATTACAAAATCTCTCATCTAGGTAGAAACTGAATACATCTCTATCATGTGTTGATGCTGTCAAGGGATGAAAGTAATCCTTATCATTCCCAAATTTCAATGATAGTTATAATGATATAAAAGTAAAAGAGCAAACCCCTCCAGCTTAAGCTTCATCGGATAAATACAAAAAATCTACACATACAGAACACCATAATCACAACACGGCACAAACAGTAAACAATATTGTTACGTAAATTTTATCAGAATTCCCAAAAAAATAAGAAAAGAAAACAAATAGAGCAAACAAAATTACAAAATTCCAAAAAAAAAAAAAAAAACACATAAGAGTAAACAAAATTACAGGGGAGTTTTTTACTAGCAACAGCAATCTCTTAATATAGAAACAGAACAGCCAAATGGGTGGGTGAGAAACACTGCAAAAGACACACCGCATTGGTTGGAGGTTTTGTGAGAAGAAAATAAAAGAGGGAGAGGAAAATTGTTACGCGTACGTTGAGGTTGTGGTTGAATAGAGCCGGAGATGGGTGGTGTTGGACCAAAAACGTAACCCTAAACCAAAATCAAGTCTTTTAAAAGACTAAATATTATTTAAAATTGAGAGAGAAAAAAAGTTTTGACAGAGAATCTGAAGACCAAAACAAAAATGAATCAAATCTAAACCTATCCAACAAAAAAACTCAATCAAAAGTAACATTTCATACTTAAATCGAAAAAATGAAAAAAAAAAAAAAATGTACGGCGCGCAATCGATGCAATGTTTACCATTCTGCCTCTTTCTCTGTTTCTTTGTCCATGTCCCAGGCCTCATCCTCTCTCTATTTCATTGCCTCTCTCTTTCTCGGCCTCTATCTGTTTCATCACCTTTCTCTATTTCTGACCCAAAATACCAATCTTTCAATCAAAACCAAATTTGACCCAAAATACCAATCTAAATCATAATTAACACCCTAATGATTCTCCAAATAATAACCAAAAACCCTAAATTTTTAAATTTAAAACAGAACTTTACCAGTAGCGATTTCAATAGTCAGGTAGTGAGTGGAGGCTTACAGTGATGGCAGAAGATCTGGGCAGCGCCCTTGTCTCCATCTCTGCCTCTCTATCTTTGTCTCTCTTTTCTCTCGATCTCTCTCCTTTTTCCATGTAGCAATCTTTCTTTTTTGTTTTTCATTTAAGCTGTTAGTTTCCTTTTATACCAAGAGGACTCCTAAACAGTGTTTTAATGCAATAAAACATTATAATTTATTGCTTTTAAACGGTGTAGCGTCATCGAACGATGTAATTTATCGCTTTTTAATTTATACATGCCTAAATTTTAGATAAGCAGTTATCCTATTTGTCAACACCTCCTTAATTGTAGGAATCAACTTCTCTCAGCTTCTGCTATTATATATAGTATACAATATAGCTAGCTCTTAATTATAATATGTACTTAATTTTTGGAAGCATGACTACTTAGTACTTAATTTTTTTCAACTTGTAGAGTCCTATACTAAATTACATCTTTAATGTTTTGCTCTATACTCCACCAACTGCGGTATGTCACGTGTTTTTGTCTTTTTTAATGAGTGGTAAGAAAGGAGAACATGTAGCATACTATCATTGATAAAGTATAGAGTGGAACACTCATGAGATAGATGATTTTTATTCCTGGCTTAATGTCAATTATGACAACCATTAAATAAAACAAGGGATGAGGATGTAATAAAAAAACAGAAAATGCTTTGTGTACCATAATACATTTGTTATATCTCACATACAGGGTGCTCAGATTAGCATGGATGCACAGTTAGGAAATCACCTTACTACAGTCTAACGAATTGCTGCTATATTCGGAGACAGCAACGCAACCGCGAATTACCTAAGCAAGTGCATATACTCAGTCGGAATGGGCAACAATGATTTCACGAACAACTACTTCATGCCAGAGTTTTACCCAAACAAGTCACCGCCACGCCCCGGATCAATATGCTACAGTTCTTGTTAATCAATATTCTCAACAATTGAGGGTTAGGTACTTTCCTTGACTAATTTTGTATGATTTATATTATCAAATACAAATATTTTATCCTGCTTTTATAGTAGCTATTTTACACTTTACTAATTGCAGCCTATCACAGATTATATATATATATATATATATATATATATATATAGAGAGAGAGAGAGAGAGAGAGAGAGAGAGAGAGAGAGAGAGAGAGAGAGAGAGAGAGAGAGAGTTAGTTAGTTAGTTAGTTTAAAATGGAAAATACATGAACTATTGTAGTTGCTAGAGTATAAAGTAGAATATTGAAATTGAGACAAATGAGTTTTATTTAGGAGTTATTAGTATTTTTCATAATAGTTGATGCGACAAAATGATTGGAATAATATCATTTTCACATGCATTGATATCACCTTTTTTAAAATCAATTACAATATTTCATCTCAACATTTGTGAACAAGATTATGAAAATTGTTATGTCTATATATTATCACTAGTCGCTAACTCATGCAATGCACGGGAATGGTATTAAGTACAATATAGAATTTAATTTTGGTTTATTTTACTACAATACCAAAATTGAATTTGTAAAATAAAATCATGAAGCTAAAACATTTGCTAACAGCTATACGTTTCAGATATTTATCAAACTATATTATTATTATTATTATTATTATTATATCAACTTAACAGTATTTAAATATATGATAGTCATTGAAATCTTCTTGACAAAAAAGAATTGGGTCGAAAAAAAAATCAGCACAATCTATTAAACAATAAAATTTCAATATAATCTTTGGAAAATATCTCTCCCATGGTCATCTTCATTGTTGTACATTGTCATAATACCTATGCCATAAAATAGATAAATAATATTAACACTCACAAAGAAAAACCAATAGGTGAAATGAAAAATAATGAATTTTTAAGTCCAACAACCATCTAAAAGTGACAACATTGTCTCAACGCATACAAACATGATGAATATATCATACTTCATTGTAAATAATGGGCAGGGTTAACAAACCATGGGCTAAAGCAATACAAGCCCACAATAAATTTTTTTTTTTTTTGTGAGAAAGGTTGAATGTTTTAGTAAAGCAGACCATGCAAAATCAATACATCAAGTCATTTTGGGTAGCCCACAGTGAAAAGGTTAACTTAGTAGAACTACCAGGGAAAAAGAAAAAAAGAGCCATTAAAACCAGACAGTGGACAAACACAGGCATGCATCAAGAAAGCTTCCACACGTAGACAAAACCAGTAAACTGCCAAAAACATGAGAAAACAATAGGTGGACAATCATGAATCCATCAAATAAAACCAATACATGTTGAAAAAAAAAATCCCAAATTCACAGAATATTTAAGACCAACTATTCCTTCGTCACCTATTTTGTAAGTTCAGCTATCTATTCCCAACTAAAAACAAAACACCTTTTAATGGTGATTACATTATTGTAAGAAAAGTTTAAATAATTTGTAACATAAGCTTCAACAGATTAAAGGACTCTTTGTTTCCTCTTCCTCTTTTGTCGATCTGCAGTAGGTGTGAGCTGTACATCACTTGCATCATTTGTAGGATTAGCATCTTCTTCACTTGGTAGGTTGTTGGCAGAATCATTTGTAGCATCACTCATAGAATATTGTTAAAAGAATATGGTCTAAATTGTATTATGATATGAATAAGTAACATTAAAAATATCTAATTTTTTATTTATTTAAAGTTAATATAAAAGTACTCACATCAGTTATTTGATCAAGTTTAACTGAATTGTCAGTCTATATAACAGGATCAAAAAGTTTCTTCACAGTGTAGATCTCCCATCCCTGTTTGAGGTTATAGTCATTGAGTTCTAATTGGAGGACAAATGTTTTCCCAATAAGGTTGGCTATTTGAAAAGCCAGGTCAAAAAGTATGCAGCTCTTTATCCAAAAATGAGAGGACTTGCAAAATACGTTTCTTTTTAAAGCTTTTTCATTTTAAAATTTAAACTATCAATTAGGTTCTTGCATCTAACAGGTTAATAAAATCAAAATTATGCAATGGCAATGGTTGGAATCATGGTTGTAATAAGCCATGTTCACCCAAATCCATTCATGTTAATTTGATCTACTTAGGAACAACCATTTGCTTTCAATCTTTAATGCATTACAGATATGACATGGCTTCAAACTGTTGGCAGTAGGAGTCACATGTTCCAAAAGAAACTCATTTGTGAACTTTAGTAAAACTCACTCGATTGTGAACTATAACAATTCTCATTGTATGTTGCAAGTACTCTTACCAAACCACAAAATAAGAAGAGAGCAAAGAACAAAGCATTGAAAATATCAGTATGAATACTAGGCTTCTGCATTATTTGAAAAATGAAAAGAAGAAAAAAGATTGGTCAATACGTTGAATTAAATAACTTAGAAACAAAGTTCTAGCAAGCACCTATCTAAATTTGAATGCTTGAAAGTTGAAAGTAACGTTGACAAATTGTGCTTTGTACATAAGGCTTTTATTATAGTCGCTAATACAAAGAGCGTCTAAGAGTGTCTTCATCCTTTAATATAGGCAGCAATGACTTGGCCAATAAATTATGATTGATACATAACAAAAAGTGGTCAATAACCAGTAGCATAATATGATAGTAAAATGTAAAAACACAATATTTAGTGACACTTTTTGTGTCAATTTAATCAAATTTCCTTAGAATTGACAGTCACATGTTTAATTATAATCATAAAAATAAAAAGTTTATTATATGTATATAATGAATTAATTGATGTTATATAATAATTAATTTTTTAAGTTTATTCACTTAATTAACTAAAACTACTATTTTTTTTCTAATCAAAATTATCAGAAAAAGAAAAAAAAGTAGTTGTACAATAGAAAAAGCTAAGGGGCTGTTTAGTAACGTTGTTCTAGTAACGTTGTTTATATTTTTTGGAAATATGTGTGAGTGAAAAAGTGTGTAAAAATACGTGTAATATTGTTTAAACATTGAAAACTATTGTTTAAAACACCCTACTAGACAGCCCCTAAATTTATGTGACTTTGACCAATTAGTTGTATAATATATAGTATAATGTTTTTGAGAAAAAATAGTTGTACAGTGTGTCAGGTAAAGTAAAAACTAAAAGTAAAGCCATAATATAGGCTTAAAAGAATATAAAAACATATGGTTTTTTTGCTTGAAAGGCCTCGAATATATTGTTAAGTTACTCAAATTATGAACCAAAATTTAATTTTATTGTTATAAAAAAAATTTAGGGTCGTCCCAAAATTTTTTGAAAGGTAGATAAATATAAAATTTTAAATTATTATTTATAAAATATTTTTTTTTAAGGTCAGAGTGGTCCTGAGACCACCCTGACCATAAGGTGGCGTTGCCCCTGCATAGGAGTTGTCTTTATGGCTATAAGGGTAGAGTCATTTGAAAGGGGCATAGAGTGATAGAGCTCTCAAGTGAGAGGGAGAAATTTGGTAAATGCTATTAGATTTTTGTGATTTTTTTTTTGTTAGACCACCCTGAGCATAAGGTGGCCCTGACCCTGCATAGGAATTGTCTCTATAGCTATGAGGGTGGAGACATTTGAGAGGGGCATAGAGTGATAGAGCTCTCAAGTGAGAGGGAGAAATTTGGTAAATGTTATTAGATTTTTGTGATTTTTTTTTTTTTTTTTTAGGACTTGTAATTGATTTGTTGTTATTATTTTTACTTAGGCCGAATTTATGATTTTTTCAAAAAAAATTCTTATTATCGGGATATATGCTTTTTTTTTTAATAGATTTTTCTTGTTATCTATTTGTTGGATTTCTTAGGTCAATTTGTACATTTTTTGGAGAGAGGGCCAAGTATATAAATTTCAAAACTAGAATTAAAATTCTTTTTGTTAATATACATGCTAGTATATTTTTTTTTCCAAAGGTTGAGGGGAAAATTATTGGATATTTCACCATAAATGCGTACTTTCTCCTCTCGATCACATGAATTGCGAGTCCTATCACAATTATGTGAGAAGGAGAGTACACATTTATGACACTCCGAAAGTAAATAATTATTCAGGTGGCCCCCCTCAGCGAAAAATTATTAGGTCTACCAGGAGGACTGCTGAAGTGGTTCCCTCTCACCTCCCAACCAATAAAATGTTGTTATTTATGCAAATGTCATATCATTTGATAATTTTTTTTTTTTTTTTTTTTGTGCTGATTAAGAAGCTTACACATATATTTATATAGATAACATTATCTCATTGGTCAAAGAGGACCAGACTAGCTCAATAGTCCTCTTGGCATAAATAACAATTTCTCCCTCTCAGCCGACGTGTAGTTCCGTCACGGTAGTGTATTAGGTTAGTTATGAGTTGTTTCTCAAAAAAAAAAAAAAAAAAAGGTTAGTTATGAGTTATGGCCATAAATATGATTTAACAATACTAGTGCACAGTTGTTGCATTTTCAACAGTGAAAAAAAGAGAGAAGTGGTATCAGCAAGCATCATCAAATCTTAATCATAGCAGTGCATTTTGATTGAAAGAAACTCAGAGTTAAAAGAAAATGTGGAAGCTCAAGATAGCTGAGGGTGGCAATGACCCTTACATCTTCAGCACAAACAACTTGTTGGAAGGCAGATATGGGAATTTGACCCTGAGGCTGGTAGTCCAGAAGAACGAGCTGAGGTTGACGAGGCTCGTCTAAGTTTCTACAAGAACCGCTACCAGATCAAGCCCAGTAGCGACCTACTTTGGCGAATGCAGGTACCTCTCAATCTGTACTGTCTAACTTTCATATCCATATTATGCCTCCAGTACGTACATTGTCCACTGTATAAATTACTATATATTATTCTTTTCCTCCTCTTTTTTTATTTATTTATTATTATTTCTGCTTAATTTCAGATGAGGTAGCAGATTTGAAAGCCTTCTAATTATGTATTTATTTATAGGTTACATACCCTCAATTTAAATGTCGTATCTAAGTACATGAAAAGCTTTAATATAATTTACTTGGTTTGAGTCTCTATTACAGTGGTTGTTGTTGTTGTTGTTGTTTTTTTTTTTTTTTTTTTTTATTTTAATTAAATATTTAATTTTATTATTTATAATTCGTTCTTAATCCATGCATTGCACAAGCATAATACTAATTATAAAATTTTTTGGAATTAATAAGATTCCAAAAAAAGGCTTTAGATATAATCCAATAGATATCAGTTTGAAGGCATAGGGGTACGTCTAAAAACACTGAACTAATTAGCTTTGTAGCCACGTACAATTTACTACTTGTTACTATAATTAATGATAAAATAACGGACGTAACAAAAATTCAAAACGTTTTCAAATTAGCCTACCACTTTACACATGCATCCACCACAATTTGCAATAATTTTTTTTTTCAGTAGCCCCTTTAATTACGAGGTGGTAGGCCAAATTAGAAATGTTGTAAAATTTGATAAATTTTTGTTGTGGTTCTAGAAAGAATTATAATTAAAGCAATCAAAAGATATAAGATTGGTAGGTGTCATGGGTAAGCTAAACTGTACGAGTTGCAACCTATATTTTTATGAACCTAGGTGGGTAGAAAGAAAGAATAAATACGTTTTACTGTTTAAGCAAACTTCTTGTCCTTTTTTTTTTTCAGGGCTAGTTAATTGGTTTGAGAAAAATCATAATTTTTTTTTTCTATCACCCTATTGAAAAAAAAAATTGTTGAAGTCATTGGACTCAAAATTGACCTGACTGTTTAGGCCAGTTGGTTTCTTGGGCCCATGGAATTGATGGACTCCTAATTTTGTTATTTCACGCCGCAAAAGAAAACGAAACAGTAGTGGCAAAGTAGATATGACATTAGGAGCAGACGATGCACCAATTTACTATTGAGTTGTGCTAGAACCACACGTAAAGCCACAACTCTGATCGCAACTTGTTCATGTAGTGAGTTATGGTTGGTGGAAGAGTGGCTCACCATTATCCCTCCACCAACCACAACTCACCACGTGAGTAAGTTGTGGGCAGAGTTGTGATTTTGTGTATGGTCCTAGCATTTTCCATTTGCTACTATGATAAGTTGCCTCTTTTGTAGGCAATTTCATTTTCAATCTTTCTCGGCCATCCCTCCACCAACCACAACTCACCACGTGGGTAATTTGTGGGCAGAGTTGTGATTTTGTGTACGGTTCTAGCATTTTCCATTTGCTACTATGATAAGTTGCCTCTCTTGTAGGCAATTTCATTTTCAATCTTTCTCGGTCACCTTTCCACCAACCACAACTCACCACGTGGGTAAGTTGTGGGCAGAGTTGTGATTTTGTTGTGTGGTCTAGCATTTTCCATTTGCTACTATGATAAGTTGCCTCTCTTGTAGGCAATTTCATTTTTAATCTTTCTCGTTTAATAATGTATTATTTTTTTCTTGTTGAGAATGTTAAATAATGGAGGTTCTAGCACAAGCAGTGGGGGCAGTCCACAGAGAGACGTGGTATGTGGAATGTATTTGCTGAGTCAACTCGGTGGATCCAGAAAGGCCAGCGTCCTGGCATGCCCACGTTCATGTTCGTTTACTGATGTGGGCCTCTATTATTCATCACAAAATTTATAACACGTCCAATTCTCTGAGCAATTCTGAGCAGCAGATAAAGATGGAGACAATTGTCTACGTCTTTCTGAAACCTTTGAGACATATCTGATATCTTTCTTCTTTTTTTTTTTTTTTCTCTATCGATATTCAAATTTTAAAGGCTGAGAAGGACATAACTGATATCTCTCACCCCCTTTCCCCTAATACGAACAAACAAGAGATTACTGTCAGCATTGCTGTTCTCTAATGGTTTCGGAGCCCATTGGTATAAATTAAAAATCATATATCATATGATACTTTTAGTAGACCTGTGCGTTGCGCAGTTTTCATCAAATTCAGTTCAAATCAGTCTAATTTGGTCCACTCGGTCCGCTTTGGTTTATTTCGTCTAATTCAGTCTATTTCGTCTACTCAGTCCATTGGGTCTATGTTGGTCAATTAACGTCTAATTCAGTCTAATTTGGTACATTCAGTCCAATTTAGTATATTTCGGTCTAGTTCAATTCACTTTGGTACATTTTTGTCAGTTTGGTCCAATTTAGCGCTTAGTTGATTTTTTTTGTTTAGATGCAAAATAGATTTTGAGTTTATGATAATGTGACTATTTTATTTCAAATCCTAAAACATAGGTTAGATAAGAACAAAACTCTATATATATATATATATATATATATATATAAAATTGTTAATAAAATATAAAAAATGTAAAATCAAATAGGAAAATTTTTATTTTATTTTAAAAACACAAGTAAATTCTACTATGTTTATCAAATATTATCAATCAAATAAGATAGAATTAAAAAAATATTGATAAAAACAATTAAGGCGTAGAAATTCCAAAAAAAAAAAAAAAAGGTTGTATGTTTTGTTAAAACACTAACAATGGTTTTTTTTTTTTAATGAAAAAAAAAAAAATTAACAGTAGTTGATAAGAACAAATAAACTCTTTGTTCTTTATCTAAAAAATTTGGTGTAGCTATTTTGTGCAACCACGGCTTCTATAGTTTATGATTATTATAATCTATTATAATGTTTGATTTTTAATAATAATTTGAGCTTCTACAATATAAATCTGTTATATATGTACTTTGGACCTATAAAATATGAACGATGTGACAAATTTTGTTCTGGCACTCACAATTAACCACTTAAGGTTATATTCCTAAACTTGTTGATTTCTTAATATTAGCCTATACCCCATATATTGTCCTTTCATTATCATATGCTCTCATTGTGCAATAAATATATTATTGTTGGCACTGTTACGTGATGCTTCCAGAAAACTTTTTCTTTAAAATAAATAAAAAGAGGTTTTCAAGAGTTTGTTGGAAAATGTAAATTTTTAGAATATATAGGAGTTGTCACTTATTGTATATTTGTTAAAGGGAAGTCAAAAACAAGAAGAAAAAAAACCATTTCACTTAATTGTCTCGATGTGTAAGGAAATAAATCTAGGTTCACCAAGGATGAGTTCGGGAAACAGGTTTATATTGTGGAAAAGTGTGAGGCACCTATGTGTCCAAAATACTTTTTGCCTTTTTGGTCTCTACTAAATGAGTAAGGCTAATTTGGTGTTTAATCAATTGTTTAATGGATACTTTTGTTATCCTAAATTTATTTCAACAATGCAAACAAGTTCAGGTGATAATAAAAAAGACACGATCTATTAACATTTAAAAACTAAAGTGTAACATTTATTGTTGTTACGTTTATTCGGTCTATTTTAAATATGTTTGAGAATATATTGGGTGTCATGTTATACATGGATTTTTACCTTGAAAAAATAGATATCTTTGGAATTCATTCATATCATTTTTTTGCATTTTTAATCTTTTGTATAGTGGAGAAATGTTATTTAATGCAAAAATTTTTCATCACGCAAGTTAGCGACTTGTAATAATAATAATTGTGAGTAGTGATAATTTTATTGTGCAAAACATTTTTTTTTTTTTTGGTTAAATACTATCCTGATTCCTAAACTTTACCAAAAGTTCATTTTTCTTCCCTCACATTTAAAAGTTCATTTTTCCCCTAAATTATTGAAAAGTATATTTTTCATCTCTAAAAAATTGACAATATTTTACTTTCAATCCTTCAACTTAATTTTTTTTTTCATCCCTAAACTAAAGTTATTTTTTCATCCCTATTTTTATCTTTAAACTATTAAAAAAACTCTTTACAAAATTTTAAAGATGAAAAAATAAATTTTTAAAATTTAGGGACAAAAATGTTTTTTGTTACCAAAATAGTATATTTACCATTTTTTTAAGGATTACGTAAAGCATGTTAAATTGCACATTTATTTTAGGGATCCAAGGAAAAATAGGACTTTTTTTTTTTTTTTGAGGGAAAATAGCACATTTATTTTATCTTGACTTTATGTTAAAAAATTATTAAACTATATTAAAAGAAAATGGAATTCATTCAACAAACTCATTATAAATCCAGCCCACCAAAAAATGAGTTGAAAATTTGTTCTATCTCTAAACTAGTTCACCGTAGGATTTTTTTTTAGAAGTTGGTCCAAATTCTTTTTCTTTATTTCTGCCCGTTACAAATAGCCAAAAGCATTTCTTCTATAATAAAAATTAAAAAAAAAAAAAAAAAAAAAAAAAAAAAAAAAAGAAGCCTAAAGCCTTGTCAATACTTGAGTGGATCCACGTTGGGTGCAATGGTTACGAATGACTGATATGAAAAAAATAACTTTTTAAATAAAAATGAGAAGTTTGGCAAGAAATAAGATAGGAATTTCGGATCTTTTTGAAATTGATAATTCGGACAAAATATAAAAACTTCAACCACAAATGATAAATAACAATTTTTGTGATTTATAATTCATTTAAGATAGAAATTACCATTAGTCTTGTACTTTGACTAGCATCTCTTGGTATTTCCAATAAAAATATTCATGATTTAAATCTCCACTGCTTTGAACTATCAAATTATCCAAAACAAAGAAGAAGAGGGATTATCATAAATAAAAGTAAAGTTAAAAAACAAATACAAGACGAAAAATGAGAAAAAATATTGGAGAGTCTAGGTGCGCCAGTCGTTTAATTTGTTCATCGTTAGGAAGTTAATTTGTCTAGACCATATAGGAAGTTAATTTGATGTTGGAACTAGTGCACACTAGTCCCCAATGCCTTAGTTTTGTGCAGGCAGCATCAGATTAAAAGGTGGCATATAGTAGTAAAATTTGTGTCCACAAATTATATTATTGTAATGAATAGAGGCCGGATCTATAAATGCGATTTTGGCTGGCTTACTAATGCTTCAAAAATTTGTTGACATTTATGTCATCCTTTTTTTTTGTCAAAATTGTTGCAGTTTTTGAGGGAGAGAAATTTTAAACAAACAATCACCCCAATTAAGATTGAGGATGGGCAAGAAATCACATATGAAAATGCTACAACTGCATTGAAGAGGGCTGTCCATTTCTATTCAGCCTTGCAAGCTAGTGATGGTCATTGGCCAGCTGAAAATGCTGGCCCATTGTTCTTCCTTCCACCCTTGGTGAGTTTCATCATTAAATAGCATCATTGTGATCAATACTTCATGGAACACAAACTATTTTCGCATAATTATTTACAAAGAATACATTAGTAGAGTTTTTTTGCGGTATCGAACTAAAAATGTCATACCCAATACAAAAAATTTCCACTTATATGGATTTTGTGAGAGGTACTTCGTAGGGTAATACCATACTAAATCATTGAGGGGGAGAAAAACTACAGAAAATTGTGCTTGCTGATATAATTTATTTTAATTCATCCAATGTATACCATTGAAACATATAAGATTGATTTTAATGTGAATAATACAATTGTTTCCAATACAATGTGCCATTGGATTATGAGATGCCTGCTTGTAACTTCTTATGGTTTTCAAAAAATGCAGGTATTTTGTATGTATATTACAGGACATCTTAATACTGTATTTCCTGCTGAGTATCAAAAAGAAATCCTTCGATACATATATTGCCATCAGGTACATATTTTTGGAAGCTTTACAAGATAATCGTAATGACAAATTAGAGCTTCGGCTAAATTCCTTTCCTACCTTCTTCTTTTAGTTCAATCTTTCCTATATAACAACAATTTTGTAAATTATTAGAATGAAGATGGTGGTTGGGGACTTCACATAGAGGGCCATAGCACCATGTTTTGCACGGCTCTCAATTATATTTGTATGCGCATGCTTGGGGAAGGACCTGTTGGAGGTCAGGACAATGCTTGTGTAAGAGCACGAAAATGGATCCTTGATCATGGTGGTGTTATACACATACCTTCTTGGGGAAAGACCTGGCTTTCGGTATGACCATGTTTAGTATAGACTTATATAATAAAAATAATTTGTAATCAAGATGAAAATCTAACCATATTTCGTTTAACCAAATTGGAAATGCAATGTTCCTTTATTGTAGATACTTGGTTTGTTAGAATGGATTGGAAGCAATCCAATGCCCCCAGAATTTTGGATCCTTCCTTCGTTTCTTCCCATTCATCCAGGTTTGTAAAATATTTGTTTACAACTTCTATTTGAATCTGTCACCTCTACTTGAAGCTTTTACTACAAAGGTTTTACCTTATTTTATTTTTTGAGTTCATAATAAAACTTGCAACATTCTGTATTTCAATTTCACTAACAGCTTACCAATTGCTTTGTCCCTAAAATGTAGCCAAAATGTTGTGCTACTGCCGGATGGTGTACATGCCTATGTCATACCTATATGGGAAAAGGTTTGTTGGCCCTATTACATCCCTCATTCTTCAATTGAGGGAAGAACTCTACACAACGCCATATAATGAAGTTAACTGGAAGTGTGTGCGTCATCTTTGCGCAAAGGTGAGTTTATCTTAATTTTCTTATTTTGGTCTATTTTTGTTCCTTGGCATATACACTTTTTAGTATTTCCTACAATGCATTGATTAAGCAAAACTATTATTGCAGGAGGATAACTACTATCCCCATCCATTGATACAAGATTTGCTTTGGGATAGCCTATACATACTCACTGAGCCCCTTCTCACTCATTGGCCATTTAACAAGTTTGTTAGAGAGAAGTCTCTTCAAGTAACAATGAAGCACATTCATTATGAAGATGAGAACAGTCGATACATTACCATTGGATGTGTGGAAAAGGTAATGTAACTTTACAATTAAGAAAAAACAATGGCGAGCTTCTACTTAGGCTATAAAACAGTATACCAAATACCATATGCATTGAGCAGGTTCTGTGCATGCTTGCTTGTTGGGTTGAAGATCCAAATGGAGATTGTTTCAAGAAGCATCTTGCTAGGATCCCAGATTATATATGGGTTGCTGAAGATGGAATAAAGATGCAGGTTAGTACTCATTTTTAACAAAACAATTATAGAGTCTTTTGCATCTGTTGAAGATTACATTTCACTATATATCGAATTGTGAATGAAAACATTCCCTAAAATGGTTTTCTTTTTAGGGTGGGTTTTGGACACCAGTACATTCATTTAAATTTTTGAATAAGCCCAACCTTTGGTTTACTAGCTTTAAATTTATGAGTGCTGATGTACCTTGCAAGAAAAGAAGGGATTGCTGATTTTTGTATATCCTGTTTTATTTGTATGCAGAGTTTTGGTAGTCAAGTGTGGGATACTGGTTTTTCTATTCAAGCCTTACTTGCAAGTAATCTTGTAGATGAAATTGGACCTACACTCATGAGAGGACATGACTTCCTAAAGAGATCTCAGGTTTGATTTTCAATTCTTATAGCATTTGTTCACCTTTAAATTCAATCATACATTTGACAATGTTGCTTTTAACAAAAAAAAAAGAAAAAAAAGAAAAAGAAATAGGAAAAACTATATTTATTCAATCTAGTTATTCCATATTCCCTTAAAAATTTGGAAGGTCATGGACAATCCTTCTAGTGACTTCAAAAGCATGCACCGTCACATTTCTAAAGGATCATGGACTTTCTCTGATCAAGATCACGGATGGCAAGTTTCTGATTGCACTGCAGAAGGTTTGAAGGTAATTGCTTAAGCGATTCAATGAAGTAAAGTATTGCACCCCTTCCATAATCACTGTGTTCCTCACCAAATTCTACTCTATTTCACAGTGTTGCTTGCTTTTCTCAAAGATGCCACCAGATATTGTTGGTGAGAAAATGAAACCAGAGCGATTCTATGATTCTATAAATGTCATACTTTCTCTACAGGTGAGGCTAAACTTTGCTGTTGTATGATCTTAGTTATGCTTATTTCGCACATCTAGGCATCAATGAGAAATATAAACTGCACTTGGTTTTACTGTCGAAATAAAACTAGTTAATTACAAGAAAATAATTTTGGCAAAGCTGATGGTGTTGTTTCTATAGCTTCTTCTCCTGAACTGTTTGCAATTCCAGTAGCAAGCTACCAGCCAACCCCCATTTCCTTATATTAATATGATAAACTCTTATAGGCTTTTGAAACTCACTTTGAAGGGACCGTTTATATATATATATATATATATATATATATATTTCTATTGCAATGTTTATTTCTAAGTATTTGAATTTGTTCATATCAATAAGCTCTATTCTATGGCTTAATGTAGAGTAAAAATGGTGGTTTACCAGCTTGGGAGCCTGCAGGAGCTGCAAAGTGGTTGGAAGTAAGTAACTGAGTATATTGAAATGGCCTTAAAGTTCTTTTGAAAATGCTTTCGTATCATCTTGTGCCCAAAATTAATGGAATGCTCTTTTTCTATTCTACCTTCAGCTACTAAATCCCGTAGAATTCTTTGCGAATACTATTATTGAGCACGAGTATGTTGAATGCACTGCATCAGCAATTCAAGCTTTAGTTTTGTTTAACAAATTATACCCTAAGCATAGGAAGGAAGAGATTGAAAACTTCATTAAAAATGCTGTACACTACCTTGAAGACATACAAATGCCAGATGGTTCATGGTATGTACCTCAACTGGTTTATCAGATATGTTTGAAACGATTTTTGATTATACAAAGGAGCATTAGTGAAGATCAATTACATGATAAAGCATTTTGATAGGTATGGAAATTGAGGAGTTTGCTTCACTTATGGTTCGTGGTTTGCACTTGGAGGTCTGGCTGCTGCTGGCAAGACTTACAACAATTGTCTCACTATGCGCAAAGGAGTTGACTTTCTACTCAAAATACAGAGAGATAATGGTTACTGGGGAGAGAGCTATCTCTCTTGCCCAAAGAAGGTAAGTGTCTCAACATGGAATGTGCTTTGAGCTTCGATAAATTTTCATAATATTTTTTATTCGATCACTATTGATAACAATTCAAGAACCTATAATAACACACCCCACTTTGTTTCCCAAATTGTTATTAAGGGAAGAATCTTTGTCAATGAAGTTATTGTTTTTTCTAAGCATGAGATTCAGTCGATGCTACATAAATTATGTAGGAATATGTACCTTTGGAAGGAAACAGATCAAATTTGGTGCAAACTGCTTGGGCAATGATGGGTCTTATTCATGCTGGACAAGTAAGTTGTTAGTTTAAAAATCTAGCATTATACATACCATCTATTCTTATGTTTTCTTTCACAATTCTATATCAAAACCTTTTGTAATAGGCTGAAATAGACCCAACACCTCTTCACCGTGCAGCAAAGCTGATAATCAATTCTCAAATGGAAGATGGTGATTTTCCTCAACAGGTATCTCCTTGTAATTGACATAGCTTTCAAAATCAAAAGAAGGAAAAAGGTAATGTTTTTTTTTTTAAAAGAAGAAGAAGATTGACATGAAGATAGTTTTCTTTCTTGCACTGTGAAGAACACAGGTTTAAAACTAGCTTGTGACACTTGGTGATTGAAACAAGAAGTTTTATCCAATAGGGAAGAGGGGAAAGACAAAGTAACAAACTTGGAAATATATATTATGCTTGAATTTTACTGCCAGCGTTTTTTACCATTTATATAATTCTTTTATGGCAGGAAATCACTGGAGCCTTCATGCAGAACTGCATGTTACACTATGCAGCATACAGAAATATATATCCGCTGTGGGCTCTCGCTGAATACCGCAAGTGTGTCCCATTGCCATCTAGAATCACTTAAGTGAAGCAGTGAATTCTGTAGTTCAAGTAATATATGAATGAAACACAAATAAAACCCAGTTTTTAATTCTCTTACTATTCTGGGATGTAGAAGTTTATAACATTATTCGGCAGATTTGGATTCCAATAATCACTCATGTGGTACTACTTGAAGGAACATCCTATTACTACCACATGTAAGACTTACTAACACGACTACGTGCAAGCTCCGAATTTACGGACTCCTTCTCTCTTAGGCCTTTGCAACACAAGTACCCACACTTGTGACTTTGAGACTTCACTCAAAGGTTTTGGATCTCCTTAGACATTGATATTGTATGCAACAACTTCTAATGTAATTTTCGATCAATCTAACCTTATAGAAATTGAATAATAATTTCCTGCAATTATTCAATTCCAAACTTAATATAAACCAAACTTTGAGCAAGTCTAAACCTAGATTAAATGTTTTGATCATGGTTTACCAACGTACACAATTTGAAGTTTTAATACATTAGTTTCTAAAGTCTTAGAATCTAACAATATATATATATATATATACTCTTTCATAGTTAAAAATTTCATTTTTATCTTAAAATTTTAGAAGTATGTAGATTATAACAAAAAAAGAATTAATCCAACAATGAATTTGTTAAAAAATTCTTAACACTAAACAAAATTGAGAAATATAATACTATTTAGAATTACATGACGTTATAAAAGGAATATCTCTCTCTCTCTCTCTCTCTCTCTCATAATTATACCGAATAAAAAACCACTTTCTCAAAATCTATTGCATTTTTATTTTGTAAGTTTTACTCCACTATTGTTTATTTTGCACTCTGTCACACATGCGTACGTTGTGATATTTTCTCGACCAATTATTTAGCTCTAGTGCTGATAGTGTGATATTTCATTTGGGGTCTGCATAATTTGCAAGACCCAAATTCAACCACTACATATTTAAGACCAGTCTGGCTGGCCGGTCACTCATAGTGTCTGCAGACCAAAATTTCAACCACTACATATTTCAACAAGATGGGAAACTATTTGACCAATGGTATTTAGATTCATTGGCTAACCTATTGGGCAAAGCGGGTGCTGGCATTGATGTAGCCCACATACATAAGTATGTGAGGTCTATGGCTTTGAATCATTTTGGTGTCAATGCCCTCAAAGACAAGTTGCTCCTACAAATGGAAGAGATGGTCAGTGTTGCCCTATACAATTGGTCTTGCTAGGCATCCATTGATGTCAAATATGCATCTGCTACTATTAATACATAACAATTTTCAACTCTATGTCTTAGCAGCTTTATTACTTGAAAAAGATAAACCTCACATACTACACACAAGCTTTATGGGATCAGGCTGGGTATCATTGTTAAATATTTTAGTCATTGACTAAATAGTGAAGGCCATAAAAAGACCTAGAACAAATCCACTAAATAGTGAAAACCATTAAAAGTAAAGCCCTATGATTAAAACTTATCTGATAAAATATTAAAAAAAAAAAAAAAAAAACCTCTTCCATACGCTTATCGGCATAGTTCCATGCATAAAGTAACTAAACGAACTTACATGTACTAGACTCTCACTCTCTCCCCTCAATAGTGAACCCCTTTCTGGATGTTAGGCTATATTACTCGTTCATTTACTCTCTCTCTCTCTCTCTCTCTCTCTCATAAATATACAGAATAAAAAACAATCCCTTTCTCAAAAAAGGCCTATACTTATTAATTATTTTACCTAAATTACCATGCATACCTTTATCAATGATCAATTATCACACTCCTAACCTTATAGTTGCTTATTTGTAATGATAATTGCATTTTACTAATATATGCCCTTATGACATTCATTAATAAACCAGTTCAGGAAAGTTATTATGAAAAAATAAAAAAAGTGAGTAACTTTTTTTTATATCTTTTTCAATTTTTTATAAAACATTTCCTAAAATGAATAATTAATATATGTTCTAAGGGCGTTCATTAACCAGACCTATGTTAATTTGCTGTAAATACTAACTATAATGATTATTATATAACTTAGAGTAATTTGGACAATGCAGATGGCACTTGAGTTTTGTGCAAAGCAGCTGATTAGTTATGATCCCCAACAATCATCAAGGAACATAACTGATTTCTACTTCTCATTGCTACGGACCCTAATGTCTTTTCCCTTGAACATTCCGGGTACTGATTACCACAAATGCATGAAGGTAATCTATAGTGTTTGTCTCATCTGCTAATAATGTTAATTTTGATAACAATGATGTTAAAACTGTTTTAGCTATTGAGAATATAGGCAAAAGCAAATCTCTCTTAGGAGCACCCCCTAAGCTTGATAAGAAAGAGACTAAAAACCTTAGGATTAAGAAGAGAAATAATCAAAAGTCTAAACAGAAGAAGCAACATCTCTGTTGTCACTGTGGAGTTACAAGACATACTCGACCTAATTACTACAAGTGGTTAGCCACTCAACAAAGCAGCAGTATGATCCCATCTGGAAACCAGAATCAGTTTCCATCCTCTTTTGCTCCTCTTTGAGAGCTTTTTAAGGCCTTCATGTTCCTTTTAAACTTGAACGGTTTCATTTCTTCCCTCTCACTGCCAGATCAAGGGTTCGGCAAACGGAAAGGTTCTTCCAAGGTATGGGAGGAAAAAGACTCAAAGTGATTTATTCACTTTTTCTCTCTCCTTCTCTTTTTGTTTATGCATTACTTGTGTGTTTTGCTTTCTTGTTTTTGAGTCAGTCTAGTTTTATGCTATGCTTTGTTTAACATGTTTTTGTTTATTTGTTTTCAGTTTTGCTTTATTTTGTTTTCATAAAAATTTTAAAAAAAAATTGAAAAATCAGAAAAATACAAAAACAGTGTGTGTTTTATGTACATTGGTACTTGTGTACCTTGGATGGCCATTGAAACAAAGTTTTCTAAACTCTGTATGTTTTGTAACTTAAATGAGCATCTCAATGGACAACTAAGCAAGTGAGTTTTGTGGCTCGCATTTGTGATGAGTACGATTAAGTAATCTTTTTTACTTAACACTCATATCACTCTTTTTGACAAGAAAGACTAAAAAATCCTAAGTGAAAGACATACATAACAATTTCACCACTAAAGCCCGCCAATCACATAAAAAATCTGTGTGCTTCAACTTAGCAAAATTATGATGTTTAAGCTTAACATAAATACGCATTTCTTTTCTCTCTCTTATATGCCCATACATGATATGTTCAAAAAGAAAAATACGCAAAGAAAACAAAAGCAAAAAGAATCCAAATGCTTTTAAATATGGTTGGAAGCATATTTCTAGGAGATGTGAGAATTATAGAATGTACCTCAAAGGTGATAATACCCATCAAGCAGTTATGATTGCGTGTCAGTGTGTGTGATTTTCTCATATCTCAAATCATCATAATATGAGACACTTATGCACTCTTGCTATGTTTTCACACACAATACGCAAATTCTTTGCTACTTTTGATACATGTACAAGTACAGTGTGATTTGACCATCACAAGGAATACATGAGTTAATGTATGCTCACTAAACTATTTTAACTTGTTTTTGAAATATATAATTAGTTAGACTTGTTCAGTGTGTGTGTGTGTGTTTTGGATCTTATATGCTTTGCATTTTTTTTTTTTTTTGAGAGATGTTTTTGAGAGCTTAGAATGTTGTTTGGATCTTTGGTTGAATAGCTTGCTTGATTGCATTCATATCTGTATTTTTCCTCTCTTTGAAATACCTGTTTTTATCAAGTTCAACAGCTTCTCGACAGATGACTATCTATCAAGCACCTTGGACTTCTTTTCTCAATAGATATTAACGCATCTTCAATCCATCGAAGTTTTCTAGAATTTGTCTTGATAGCTTCTTGATAGATTCTCAATACATCAAAAAATTTCTGTCTGGCTGATAGTTTCTCGACATCTTTTCGATCTATCAAGGCATTTTTGCCATCGACAGATTCTCGAAAACACCTCGACAGATTTATCTATCAAGAATTAGTGCTCGACAGATTCCTGACAGATCCTTGATCCATCAAGACATGTTTTCTTTAAATAGCTTCAGTGCGATTTTAGATTTCATTTCTCACATTCTCTCTCGACAGAAACTGTCTTTTCACCTCCCAAACACTCTCTACTCTCTCTAAACCTTAAACACACTTGGATTTCGGCCTAGTGTTATCATTTATTCTTTGGTATGATCTCTCTTTCCTTCATTTATCATGCATTTCACACATTTAGACCTAGGATTTGGGTTTTTGTAAAATTTTTGGGGTTTTTGAAAATCTTTGAGTATTTTATGAAATTTTTGGGTTGGGTTTTGCTTATATATTGTTATATGATCATGTATTGCATTACATTTGCATTTTCACAATGTTTTATGAATTTAGATATGTGTTTCTATGTTGAAAACTTGTGTGTCGGTAGAATTGGATTAGGCTGAGCCCATGATGTTTTTTTTCTTTGCACGTCACATGCTCATGCATTGTTCGTGCATATGTACCTTTTCTTTTTCATATTTGGTACTCTTTGTTGATGGTGCTTTTTTGTTTGTCCCTCTCTCTCTCTCTCTCTCTCTCTCTCTCTCTCTCTCTCTCTCTCTCTCTCTCTCTCTCTCTCTCTCTCTCTCACAGAGAGTTTGCATATAGCACCTAAGTACAAAATTACTCCATACCAAAACCCTCTTCATTCTGGGGTATCATCTTTTGATCCTCCTCCTCTTTCTGTTAGGTTCCATGATGAGAAGGCCTGTTAGGACTTCTTGGAGAACTTCTCCAAAAATGGAATTCATTCAAAACGCCACGTGATTCTATTGGGCTTTTCTTATACTACTCTACCCACTGTCATTCACAGTCGAGGTTGGGAATCTCTATGTGAGATACCCTTGAGTTGTCCCTCTGTGATTTTACAGGAGTTTTACTCCAATATGCATGGTTTTGATTCTTCTGTACCTAGGTTTATTACTTTTGTTCGAGGTACATGTATAGTAGTCACTCCAAAGCTTATCTCCAATGCGCTACATGTTTTGAGGGTATCACATCCTGATCACCCCGGATGTCCACTTCTAAGAACTATGTCCAAAAACAATCTTCTGTCTCACTTTTGTGAAACACCTTCTTCATGGGGTAATCATCAAAACACCTCATGCTCGGGCTTTGCAAAAGGTCCAAAGTTCCTGAATATGATGATGACATTTGTTCTCCATCCCTTGTCTCACTATAATTTTATTACTGAGCCTCGTGCTCGCCTTTTGCTTTCCCTCATTGAGGACCTTACTATAGACTTTTCCTCTCACTTTATTATCTCTCTCATAGATGTCTATAAAGATATGGCAACTTGTGATAAGCTTATCTTTCCTTCTGCTATCACGAGGATCATTCGTCATTCTTTTGTCTCCTATCTTGAGTCTGCTCATTTCACCGTTATGGGTGCCATTAGTGCGGCATCTCTTCGACGGAGTGAGGTCTAGCTTTAGCTGAAGCGGCCACAAACCGAGACAGCAATCATGGCGTAGCTTCAGCGTATGGATGCTCACCTTGACACTCTCATTGATGAGATGGGTTAGGTGACCACCTGTGTGGGTCATATTGCACGACGTCAAGCTCGCCTTGGTAGCTTCGTTGCTTCTCCCTCTCCATATCCACAAGCTTCAGAGGATAAGGATGATGATGATGGATCTGGTGATGATGATGATGATGATGATGATGATGAAGATGAGGATGAGGATGCTAGCTCTTCCAGTGTTGAGGAGATGACCATTTCTTAGTGGCTTACCCTTTGGGAATGAGAGCAGTCATGTACTTAGGGGGAGAGTTAGCATAGGACTTTTTGATAGGGAGAGTGTTTCATTTTTATGAGGGAAGTAGTGAGGATTTATGTATCTTTTCTTTTCTTTCTTTTTGGATACATTATATTTTTGTGTACCCATCTTGTGACCATTTAGTGATAGCAAACATTGTACTTATATCTCTTTTATATATATGATGATGTCGTTATCATATTCAGCTATCAATCCATGTGTTGTTTCTTTTCTCTCTTTATACACATATTTCTTATTATGTATACAATCTTTTATTTATGTTTCACACTAATATACCTTGATGAGTTTTGTTTAAAGTGTTTTAGAAAGACAAGTTGTCAAAATCTATCATGCAATGAATTCTCTACTTGCAAAGTTTTTCAAGAATTTGTGTTAGGATTAGATTTTATTGTATTCAGCAAGTGTTTATGAGTTGAATGATTTATGACTTCTCTCGTACTTTATTTTTTTGTTATGGTTTTGTCACAGATTTCCAAAGGGGGAGATTGTTAAGACATATGTAGAACTTGTTAGAACATATGTTATATAAAATTAGCTAATTCTTTGACAAAACGCACTTTACTTGTAATTAGATAGATCTAGGATGTGTTTTATATTTCAAGGAACAAGAGTTCAAGTCCAAATATTGAAGCCATGCAAATCTGTCTAAGAATCAAGTGAAGAAGTATTGTTCAATAACACTCAACAGATAGCTCAACAAATGTATGTATCGAGATTTAATATGTGATTCTCAATAGATCTCAATAGAAGCTGTATCTATTGAGAATTACAAAATTCAGATTTTCATATTTGTTTTTCACGCATATCCAAGCTATTTGTGTAGGGTTTCTTTTCTCACAACCCTAGAGATGTATAAGGATTATTTTAAGGACCGTCAAAGGTGTTACAACTTGATGCAAAATGATTATTCACTCAAATTGTGACTAGAGACAATTTGCCCTAGTTCATCTTTTTCTTAAAGAAGCTATTGCGTTTGTGCACCAAGGGTTTTGTAACTAAGAAGCTTCTTGATCTTTATCGTGTGGATGAACTGAAGAAATTTGCAGCCAACATCCTTCTCAAGTTGGTGTGTTAGTTACATATTAGGATTCGTGCATCGATTGGTTAGTCATGTACTTGGAGTCGTGCATTGAAATGAGAGATTGTCATTATATTACAAGTCCAATTGGGTATTGGGGTAAGAGTTCAACTATAAGTTGGTATAAGACATTGGGATTTCTTTATTTGTAACGCTTGTTTTGATAATAATGAATTCTTGGGAGTGGTGATCTTAAATTTACCCAGTAGAGTTTTGCTTCGATGGTTTTCCCCATTTGTAAACAAATCACCTGTGTTAAATTTATTTTCCGCTGCATTTAACTTAGTTGGTGATTTATTTGTGCTATCACGCTTATTGCATGTAATTGAATCTAATTAATTAATTTGGCTAATTAATTGATTAATTTACCTAAGGAATCAATACATTCTTGACCTATTAATCAAGATTTGTTATTAATATAGCATGATAATTTAAATTATCATGTAAACATTAACTAGGCACAAGATTCTATCATTACTTATTCTAAAAGTCAAAGTATTATCCATGCAGGTAGCTTACTAGTTATACTAATTTTTGGAATCAAAAGGATACCAAAAAACCTTAGATATCCTATAGATAAAACTCTCACATTTTCCTCATTCCTTTCTTTCCTTTATCTAAACACATCAAAGGAAAATATTTTCTCTTTACTTTCCTTTTTCTTTCCTTTCTCTTCATCTTTTCCTTTCTTTTCCCTTTCCTAAGCTACAACCAAACATATAGTGTAAATTCCCAAACTAGATGCCAGTTAGAAGTCCTTACCCCATAATTATTTATGTATAGGCCGGGCCATTGGTCATGATTCATGAACATGACAATAATGTGAAAAGATAGCAAGAAAAAAAAGAGTGGAAGACAGATAAATTTGGTGCAGCAACTATTTCTACAGAAGGAAACAAAATTGGGTGCTGAGAGCAAACTTCTTGTCGTTTTAAAAGGATATAATTCCCACATTGCTCAAGGCATGATTGAGTGAAGGTAATCACATGGACTAAAAGAGTAAAGAAATGATAAATCCTTTAGTGGATCCACATCAAGTGCTATGAATGACTGAGATGAAAAATTAACTTTTTTTTTTCTTTTATTAAAAGCTAAAAAGTTTGAGCAAGAAATAAAATAGGAATTTCGAATCATTTTTGGAATTGATAAACTTGACAAAATAGAAACTACAGTTCATTTAGCTAAAATTGAAAACTTTTTGTTAAAAATACTATAGATAAAGCTAAAAAATAGCTAAAATAATACAGTGAGACCAATGAATAGTACCAAAAAGTACAATTAAACCCATGAATAATAATAAAAATAAGCTGAATAGTAAAAAAAACATTAGCTTTTTCAGATAATGGCCAAAAACACTAAATTATGTGATTTTTTTTTTTTTAAGGAACAAATTATGTGATTTATAAAGCATTTAAGATAGATATTGCCAAGAGACTATAGCTTTTTTTTTTTTTTTTTTTTTTAGAATACTAAGTATTTAACAAACTTAACCTGGCAAGTGAGAAAGATAATTGGTGAGTCTAGGCCTATCATTTAATTTCCTCATTCTTAGTCTATGCATATGTGAGAAATTATGTTCCAAAATAGAGGAATAAATTAAATAGGGTGTATGCAATTGTATATTAATAAAACATCAAATTTAACTAGTCAATAGGATTTGGTATTGAAAAATCGAATATGGTAATAAACTTTTAGTGTTAAGATGATTTGGTTAAAAAGTTGTCATTGTTCACCGTAATCATCAACTTAAATTCTTGTATTGAAACAGCATAGATGTTTTTCTCTTTGCTTTATTTATTTATTTTTAAAAAGTTTTAATCAATGGCTAGACCATACAAAGTGAAATTTGATGTTGGAACCAACACACACTACCACCCAATGTAGTTGATACCATACCGGTACTAGCCGTACGGGTATGTATACCGATATCGATACGCCAACGTTTCATACCGGTTTAACTATCGGCCGTAATGGCCATGTATCGGCAATATCGGCTGGTATAGAAAAAATATAGATATTTTTTAGTTTTGTAATTTTTGAATTTTTGTAAGAACAGAATGGTAACTTAATTGCATTAACTTATTAGTATTATTTATTTTCTTAGTATGTAATGAACAATTAAGCTTTCTATTTTTTATTTTGTGTTTTTTTTTTTTTCTTTTAGTTTGTTCTGAATTGAGGTAACGTTTTATGGTAAACTTTTATATTTATTATAATATACACACACACACACACATATACATACATACACATATATATATCAAAAGTAACGGTAAACCCGAAATGGTACACCAGTATTGACTGATATCGAAATATATTGTTCTACTAGTCAAACTGGTACAGCCTCCGGTACGAAATTGAGTCCATTGCTACCACCCAATGCCTTAGTCATGTCACATAGTAGGTGAGATTTGTGTCTACAAAATTATTAGGGAGAAAATGGATAATTTTTCCTAATTAATAAAATATTCATATTTTGAAACTATTTAAGAAAATGCTAATATTTTTGAAATGTAATTTTAACAAAATCGAGTTACTGGTAAAACTAGACCCATTGAAAGAATGACATATATCCGCTTTTAGACACGTGTCATCATTTCAACGAATCCGGTGCAATGGATACACTAAAGCTAAACCTCACCCTACAACAACCGTACCCTTACACCTTCTTTCCTTGTCAATTTTACTGAATAGGAAGTTCCTAACACAGACCACATGTTTTGTGTGTCACATCTCATACAGGTCTTAGAAACTTCTACCAAAAATGCACCCTCTTTAGGTAAGCCGACATTGCTCTCTCTCTCTCTCTCCCATATTCTACCGCGCGTGTTTATGGTGAAAAGAGTGCTGGGAGAGGTAAGGTAACCTCCACAATTTCCTTATCCCCTCCATCCTCTTTACAACCATATATTTATGCTGCTTTATCTTCAAGTTGCTTTTAACTTGCAATTTGACTTTCAAGAATCATCACACACCCATATTGACTTACAACAACAACAAGCGCAAAGTAGAAAAATCAAATCGTTACGTTGAGATATAAATTAAAAAAAAAAAAAAAGGTAAAATATTTAATTTTCTGATGGGTATGTCTCTCATTGTCCAAGAGTGACTCTGTCAATGTACACAAAGGAAAAAAAAAAAAAAAGAAGTTATAACATAAAAGCACACTACAAACTGCACTAAAAAAAACCATGATAATCATGTATTAAGTAGATTGTATTTGCAAATAGTGGCGTTTCCAAGGGCCTATAGTAGCGTTTTTGAAATGCCACTATAAGTCCGAATCTTACAAGAACCTATAGTGGCGTTTGACAACGCCACTATAGGCACTTTTTATTTCTTTTTTTTTTTGGTTGGACTTTTTTTTAAATAAGGGCTATAGGAAAAAAGCCCTATAGTGGCATTTATCAAACGCCACTATAGGCATTTTTTTTTATTTTTTATCCTTTTATTTATTTATTTTTTTTTTGGGTTGGGTTCTTTGGGTAAGGGGACCTATAGTGGCATTTGAGAAACGCCACTATAGGCATTTTTTAAAAAAATTTTGTTTTGTTTTTATTTTTTTGGGTTGGGTACGTTCTTTTGTAAAGGGACCTATAGTGGTGTTTGAGAAACGCCACTATAGGCCCTCCTATAGTGGCGTTTCTCAAACACCACTATAGACACTTTTTTTATTTTATTTTTTAATTTTTTCTAGTTTTAATTTTTTTCAATTGGGATCTTTTGGTCAAGGGACCTATAGTGGCGTTTCTCAAACGCCACTATAGGCCCTTTTTTATTTATTTATTTATTTATTTTTTTGGTTGGGATCTTTTGGTCGGCGGACCTATAGTGGCATTTGCTCAAACGCCACTATAGGCACTTTTTTTAATTTTTTTTTGTTTTAATTTTTTTATTTTTTTCGATTGGGATCTTTTGGTCAGGGGACCTATAGTGGCGTTTCTTAGGCATTTTTTTTAATTTTTTTTTTGTTTTTATTTTTTTAATTTTTTTATTAGGTTCTTTTGTTAATGGGACCTATAGTGGCGTTTTTTTAAACGCCACTATAGGTCCCCTGACCAAAAGAGAGCCCTGGCATGTTTTAGGAATATGCCATAGAATATTCTATGGCATATTTCAAACTATTCCTTAAAAAGAAAAAAAAATCCAAATTGATTCGGCTTTCATCAGATTAAGATATATATATATATATATATATATATATTTAAATGTATATATTATTATATATTTATGTTTAAAAGAAAGATGCTACGTCTACAACATTTTTATAACTTTTTCGCAACAAATCATAAGTGGTTAATTGTTATTGGTTCAAATTTGAATTTAACACTAAGATTACTTTTTTCCCCCAACAATAATGACCAGTAATAACCTGCCACTTAAGATTTGTTGTAAAAATCTTGTGAATATATCATTTCTCTATTTATATATATATATATGAGAGGTGTTACGTTCCCAACATTTTTACATTATTTTTATCCTAGCAATAACAACAAGTAGCAGCCTATCACTTAAGATTTGTTGTAAAAATATTGTGAAAATATTGTGAGCATATCATTTATATATATATATATATATATATATATATCAAATTCAAAATTTAAAATTCAAAACCCACCTAACCCCACCTACCCCTACTCACCTTATCAATATCTTCTCTCACGTTGCTTCTATTAGACTTCTTCTTCCTTTTCTTTTTTCTTTTTTTTTTCCTTTCTTTCTTTCTTTCTTAGCTCCACTCCTCCATCTTTCTTCTTTTTTGTTTCTTTTTTTTCCTTCTTTCACTCTTCTTTCACTACACGCATGGATTTATTATTTTCTCTTTCTCTCCTATTTTATTTTATTTCCCCTATTTTATTTTGTAGTGGTGTTAATATTAGTGGGTTTTGGATTTGAAGACGGTGTTGTAACCAGTAAAGTTTGTTCAAATTTTTAAATGGTGCTACTGTTATGGGATTTGTGATTGAAGGAGTGCTATTGTTTTTGATGCCATTAGTTGTATAGTTCCAAGTAAGTATTTTTTTTTTTTTTAATGTCCATTCCATTTTTTATAATAGTTTTGGTCTATTCCTTGTCTGTTGTCAACTTTGCTTCATGGGTGATCTCTGAGATTTTTAATTAATTTTTGTGAATTCTTTAGCATTTTATTATTGATAGGTTTAGAAATCTCAAGTGTGATAATATCTATGTTAATAGAACCAAGAAATTAGTGAAAAATTCAAAATCTATTTGATGATTTCTTTTTGCAGGTTGGTCTATGGTGGCTGAATGTGTTGGGGTGGAGTTGCTATTTTTTTTTTATTTTTTTTTATTTTTTATGTAAGCATGTTGTACATGTTTGATTTTGAATTTTTTTTTTAGGTGGGTTTGTGTTTCATTTTGAATTTGCTAGGCTATAGTGTTGTTTGTATTTTGTTTTATTTATGTTTTTTTTTTGTTTTT
The DNA here is from genome assembly GCA_032878915.1 of Castanopsis chinensis. NCBI lineage: Eukaryota > Viridiplantae > Streptophyta > Magnoliopsida > Fagales > Fagaceae > Castanopsis > Castanopsis chinensis. The sequence goes on along the minus strand of JAVQMG010000080.1, from coordinate 872,016 downwards.
ATCTTTTGATTTAATTACAATTTTAATTCAATCTAAAAAACCTTTGATTACCAAAAATTAATTTTCGGTAATCAGATTTTTTTTTGGTTGGTTTTTGGGCTATGGTGGCGTTTGTAGAACGCCATTATAGGGTGAGTCTATCGTGGCGTTTAAAAAACACCACTATAGCTTTTCTTTTTTCTTTTTTTTTTAAAATGGTCTATAGTGGCGTTCCCAAATGCCACTATAGCCTTTTTTTTAAAAAAAAAAAAAATTGGTCTATAGTGGCGTAGTTAAACGCCACTATAGACTCACCCTATAATGGTGTTTTGCAAATGCCACTATAGCCTTTTTTAAAAATAAAAAAATTGGTCTATAATTTCTCCATAAACGCCACTATAGGTCTATAATTGCGGTACAATAGTGGCGTTTGTAAATGCCACTATAGCAAACACCACTATAGCCCAAATGGGCTATAGTGGCGTTTCACAAATGCCATATACACTAAAAAAATAAATTTCTTTTGGAAATTACAATCCACTAACGATATATACTTGATGTTAAATTCTTGGTCGTATATATGCAAATAAATAATTAAGTTGGTTATGATGTTATGGCCATAAATATAACTAGTCGCTAACCCGTGCTATGTACCGGAAAGGTATTGAGTATAATATAAAATTTAATCTTGGTTTATTTTACTACAACACCAAAATTGAATTTGTAAAATAAAACCATGTAGCTAAAACATTTGCTAACAACTATACATTTCAGACATTTATTAAACTATAAATTATTATTATTATTATTATTATTATTATTATTATTATTATTATTATTATATCAACTTAACAGTATTTAAATATATGATATTCATTGAAATCTTCTTGACAATTTCAGATAATTGAAAAAATAAATTCAAAACAGAATACAAAACATACGCAAATACTCTCTAATATAAGTACCCTCTAATATAATTATTTACATAAAAAGAATTGGGTCGAAAAAAAATCAGCACAATCTATTAAACAATAAAATTTCAATATGATCTTAGGAAAATATCTAAAAGTGACAACATTGTCTCAACGGATACAAACATGATGAATATATCATCCTTCATTATATATAATGGGACCTACATGCTACAGCTGCAACCTATAATGGAAGTCAAGAGGGCTGTGAGTGCAAGGACAAAGAACCAGTGCACAAAGTATAGGATCACCAATTTAAATAAACAAATCCAAAGAAAATTTAGAACATATAAATAAAATTAAACCAGAAGGCATGTAAGTTGCAGGGTTCATATTGAAACCCCAAAGAGAAATTTTGGGCAGGGTTAACAGACCATGGGCTAAAGCAATACAAGCCCACAGTAATTTTTTTTTTTTTTTTCGTATGAAAAAGGTTGAATGTTTCAATAAAGTAGACCATGCAAAATCAACACATCAAGTCATTTTGGGTAGCCCACAGTGAAAAGGTTAACTTAGTAGAACTACCAAGGAAAAAGAAAAAAAGAGCCATTACCGTAGTCATTTTGCTGGGTTACTCTGTTTTTTCTCCACAACCTTTGCTTGGTTTCTTCTCGCAGAGGGAAAAAAGAAAACAGAAAACAGAAAAGGAGAAAACAAAAAGTCAACAGTGTGGGTTTGAAAGAGTTAGACCAAGTAATGCAAGAGTAAGCAAGACCAACTAATGTTTGTGAAGAAAAGAATTACCAATAGTAGTAGCGTCAAGGGCACTCTGTTTTTTTGTTCACAACCTTTGCTGTAAGTAGTTACCCACTGAAATGGTGTGGGTTTGAAAGAGTTAGACCAAGTAATGTAAGAGTAAGCAAGACCAACTAATGTTTGTGAAGAAAAGAATTACCAATAGCAGTAGCATCAAGGGCACTCTGTTTTTTGTCCACAACCTTCATTGGGTTTGTTCTCGCAGTGGGGAAAACAAAATAGAAAACGAAAAAACGAAAAAAAGAAAACAATGTATATAAACAATAATAAGTAGTTACCCACTGAAGCTAAACAAGCACCATCGAAGAGACACAATTGTTTTTGCAGCGGGAAAAAAAAAACAGAAAATAGAAAAACGGAAAGAAGAAAACAGTGTACGTAAACAATAATAAGTGGTTACCCACTGAAACTAAATAAGCAAACCACCGAAAAGATACATTGTTTGTGTTTTTAACTGTATACATGTCAGGAATTTATATAACCACGTAATGCAATGAGAAACGGTCAACAAAAAGTCAAACGTTTCGGCTATTAGTTATTATATAAATTTGACAGTACTAGTGTACAGTAGTTGCATTTTCAACAATGAAAAGAAGAGAGAAGTGGTATCAAAATCATCAAATCTTGATCACAGCAGTGCATTTTGATTGAAAGAAACTCAGAGTTAAAAGAGAACGTGGAAGCTCAAGATAGCTAAGGGTGGCAATGACCCTTACATCTTCAGCACAAACAACTTTGTTGGAAGGCAGATATGGGAATTTGACCTTGAGGCTGGTAGTCCAGAAGAACGAGCTAAGGTTGAAGAGGCTCGTCAAAATTTACTGCAAGTACCTCTCCATCTCTACTGTCTACCTTTCATATCCATATTATTCCTCAAGCACGTACGTAGTAAACTGTATGAATACTATTATTCTTTTCTTCCTCTCTTTTATTCATTCATTATTATTATTATTTCTGCTTAATTTTAGATGGGGTGGCAGATCTGAAAGCCCTCCAATTATGTATTTATTTATAGGTTACATACCCTCAATTTAATATATACCTATTGACAAATTCTATAAATTTATTTCTTTTGAATACTTTTCTGTAATTGTCCAATATATATAAGAGGGCATAGGATTTGGAATCTAGATTTTTTTTCAAAGGAAAATCTACTAGCTAGAAAAGTAGTATATTTGTAAGTTTTAATTATACGCCTAATCCAAGAGTTTGTAACTCAATTGGCATATTCTGGTACTTCCCAAAAATATGTTTAGGATTCAAATTTTCCTCTCCTTATTATGACTGTTAGAATATCAATCCTAGGTTTTATGTTGTGATCTAATGCACCCAAAATATGAAAGATGGTCCAAGTTGGCATCTGAACGCTAAAGGAAACAAATACTACAATAATTCCTTAACAATCACTTAATTAGACTTCCATTACTGCTATTAGTAATGGACAATTATTACATTTGTCTTGTGGTCATATTATTAAAGATATTCTGTAGTCTTCTAGCTTTCTTTAGAAATTTTCTTTCTCTCACATTTGTAAGCAATGTAATGCTTTAACTGATGCCTTTCCCAATAGAGCGAAGTTTTCTTTTCCGTTACTGGTTGGACGAAGTCTGTTCTACCAGATATTTATAATTGTTATTTGTCGGATTTTTCAGCTATTGAATAAAGTGGCCTCTTCGGCTTGTTTCTCAATATATATATATATATATATATATATATATATATATACATGGTCTTGCACTTGTGCCTTTGTGTAAGAATTTCATCATTTCTTCCCTTGTCTGTATGTTTCTCAAAAAAAGAAAAAAAAATTGATAAAAGAAATTATTTGTGAGGTTTAAGGGTGGTTGCCTTCCACATCATTATAAGAATATTACATAAAAAATGTTTATGATATATTATTTTATTATTTTTTGAATAATATATATGAAATAGATTTAGTTTTAAGTGGTTATTTAGTGTCCTAAAAAATCCTTAAATACGATAAATAAAAATATTACATTTCAAAAAGTTCAGAACTTCAGATTGTCATGACTGCATGCTCCAACCTTTGTACTATTCCTAATTAATAGTAATTAATCTTCCTCTTCCCCTAAGCTAATTTCGCTGTTCATATTTTATTGCCTTTCCCCTTGGTTTGGCCATGACTCAATTTTTATAACTCAATACTCATATCTCATAACTCAAACTCAAAATCCATAACTCATAACCCAAACCTCACTTTATCTCAAAAACTCCAAAATTCTTGTTTGGTCACATAATTCATCTTTTGCCACCACGACTCATATTTAAGAAACTGAAAAAACCAAAATTCTGTTTTAATTTCCATTATCCATCACTCAAATTTTTGAGTTTTGAGTGATGAAAACATCACCCAAAAACCAAGCCAAACAAGATTATTTTAGTGGGACCCATGTGATATCACCCAAAAATCTTTGTCGTTCAATAAAAGGTTAAAAAATGGTAATTTTTTTTTTATACAAGATAAAAATTCTACTCCAATCTAATCTAAGTGTATATGTGTGTGAAACTTTTTCTTGGAGACTTGAACCCAACTCTTGCCCCCCACATTCCACAAGTACTTAATAATTGTAGAGTGACCATTACGCTAAGAGTGTGCAGTAGTGGGTAAATTTTTGGATGGGTATTTGTTAGTAGGGTCTTAAATGAATAAGTCAAGGAATAATTAATATTCTCTCCATCCCAGATTATTTATCCTCTATTCCATTTTGGAATATCCCAAAATATTGTCCTGTTTCTAAAAATAAAAGCCATTAATTTACTAATGTTCCTATTATACCCTTATTTTATTTTCAAAAATCTTTTTTAATAAATTTATTTAAGGGTAGTTTTGGAAACTTATACATTTTTATAAGGCAGACAAGACAATAAATAATATTTCCTTAAAAAGTTTGATTTTTCAAATAGGACAAACAAATTGAGATGGAGGTAGTATTAATTTTTGAACCATAATGAAACCGATTTGAAATACTTTTTTCAATAATTCATTAATCATGGGTCCGGATTAGGTCCAGTGTTTAGTGACATTGGACCCGCACCCTACACCCATAACTTAATAATTAAGGTTGCACATGTTTTTCATTAATGGCAAGTGATGACTTCGATAGAGATAACATGTATCTGAATTCATGATCTTTGTCAATGTCATTATGTAGAACCACAACTACCACTTGCTAACAACCAACCTACTAATTATAAGTTAGGACAAACCTTGGGTAAGTGTTATGGTACATTGGAGTATTAATTAGACTATCAGTGATAGTGATATATATCCAATTTTAGTTGCATGTTCTTATTACAAACAAAGTCAAGTCTTTATAAATTTATGGGTCATGTTAATGAATGTTCTTAAAACAATTATATCGCCAAAAAAATTAATTTCTTTTTCCTTTTTTTCATAAAAAATTTATTAAAATATTTCCTAAACTAATTACCTTTGAACACACGTTAACTTTCTTGTAAGTTTATGAAATCTCACCTTAAACAAACCAAAAATAAAAAGGAGTACTATGCTAGAGATGTGGGGTGTGGACGTCACGCTTATTTTGCATTACATCTTTTGACTTTGTATTATTATTTTTTTTTTAATTGGGGCATTGTTAATTTACTTTTTGTATTGGAGGTTATTTGGATAAATAATAAAATATAAAAATTTAACATTAAAAACAATTCGAGTAAAAGGCATATGAATACTTTCAATTTATGGGTAAAGATAAATTCCATATCGTTATCACTATCCTGATATTGCCATATTAATTGAATGTTCCTTTTAAAAATTATAATGGGTTTATATATATATATATATATATATATTTATATATATCAAAACTGTGTTTTAAACATCGTGGTTATACCCAAGGACAAACCCAAGATTTCGAGTTTAGGGGACTAGAGTATAAGGTAAAAAATAAAATAAAATGATGAAATTTTAACTATTTTCTAACCAAATTTATTATTATTATTATTATTATTATTATTATTATTATTATTATTATCATCTCAAATCATCTCTCTCTTCCTCAACCAAAAACCATTGCCCTCAATCTAAATAATTTCTAAAACACTCATTTGTATAACTATAGTAATTGTGTAAATTTTACCAATTAACTTCAAAATAAACCAACATCAATCTATGTATCATTATACAAAAATGCATTTGTGCTATATAATAATTGTGTAAATTTGCAAAAATACATTTGTGCTAAAGAAATTGTGTAAATTTACATAGTTACAATAGCACAAATGTATTTTTCCACAATAATACATAGACTGATATGAGTGTATTTTGGGATTGATTGGAGAAATTTGGGACCTTATGCTGTTTTACAATTGATGCAAATGCTATTATAATAAAATCAATGTAAAATGGTAAGAGAGAGGCCCAAAAGTTTTGAAAGAGGGAGCCTAAATAGCGCATTTATTTTTTGGAGGGAAAATAGCACATTTATTTTAGGGATCCAAGGAAAAATAGCACTTTTTTTTTTTTTGGGTGGGAAAATAGAACATTTATTTTATATTGACTTTATGTTAAAAAATTATTAAACTATATGAAAAGAATGAGTTGAAAACTTGTTCTATAAATCCAGCCCACCAAAGAATGAGTTAAAAACTTGTTCTATCTAAACTACCCCACCTTAGGAATTTTTTTGTAGAAGTTGGTCCAAATTCTTCTTCTTTAGTTCAACCCGTTACAAATAGCCTAAAGCATTTCTTCTATAATAAAAATTAATAAATAAAAAAAGGCCTAAAGCATTGTCAATATTCGAGTGGGTCTGCGTTGGGTGCAATGGTTACGAATGACTGAGATGAAAAATTAGCTTTTTAAATAAAAGTGAGAAGTTTGGGCAAGAAATAAGATAGGAATTTCGGATCTTTTTGAAATTGAAAAATCGGACAAAGTATAAACGCTTCAACTAAAAATGATAAATAACAAATTTTGCAATTTATAATGCATTTAAGATAGAAATTGCCGATGGCACCAAAATACATGGTAAATGTCAATGGTGCTTTCTTCGCTCAAGCGTAGAGGTCTCGGGTAGGCGTGGTGGTTCGTGACTATGACAGACAGGTTACAGCAGCATTGAGTAAGTTAATTCTTCAACCTTTGGGTCCATTAGAGATTGAGGCGAAGGCTATGGAGAGATCGGTGTATCTTTTGTTTGGGATGGTATAAGGGATATGGTGGTCAAAAGTGATTCTAAGATTGTATCTGATGCTCTTTTGGGTTTATTTACCCTGTCTATTACCGTGTCCAATATTTTGACTAGTGTAGTCCAACAACTTCGGGGTTTTAGATCAGTTGAAGTCTCCCATGTGAATTGACAAGGCAACAGGCCTGCGCATCTTTTGGCTAAGCATGCCTAAGAATTAGATAGCTTTTATAATTATGTAACTTGGATAGAGGAAAATTCATCGTTGATTAAGTCCATTATTTCTCATGATATAACTTCTTCTTAATAAAGTTACAAGTTTTTCATCAAAAGAAAAAAAAAAAAAAAAAAAAAAAAAAAAAAAAAAAAAAAGATAGAAATTGCCATTAGACTTGTAGTTTAATTAGCATCTCTTGGTATTTCCAATAGAGATATTCCAGATTCAAATCTCCACTACTTTAAATTATCAAATTTTCTAAGAAGAAGAAGAAGAGAGATTAAATCCAGAATAAAAATAAAGTTAAAAAACAGATAACAGACAACATATGAGAAAAATATTGGAGAGTCTAGACTAGTCATTTAATTTGTTTATCGTTAGGGGATGCAAATGCGAGAAGGTATGTATCATCATTAATTGAGAATAAAATAGGGTGTCTGCAATTATATATTATTAAAATTAGCTTATAACCTCATACATATGTATGGATATATTTAAAAGATATACATTAAGATGCATAGTATAATTCTTATATATATATATATATATATATATAAAATTTAAAGATTATTGATAGTCATTCATATATATATTTTTTAACTCTTTAAAAAGTTTTGTAAGAATATTATTAGGTAGAAAATGCAAATTTTCCATTTTAAATTTTTTTTTTTTATGTTTATTAATTCTATACTTTTTGGTTTTTTGTACGCAATAACTCACTTGGATGGATATTTATGATATGGTCCCATATGTGACTCCAAAAATAAAACTCTTTGAAAATAAATAATTTAGGATACATGACACAAAATTATATTATTGTAACAAAGAAACTGGATCTATAAATGCCACTTTGGCTGGTTGAAATAGGAAATGAAATTCTATAGTATTAGTAGGTGATGATATTGCTCTCACTTGTGGACAATGTAATCTATAAAGATTAAAAAATTTTGATGATATTTAATTATATATTAGGCTTACTAATGCTTCATAAATTTGTTGACACTAATGTCATCCTTTGTTCTTCTTTTTTTTTTTTTTGTGTCAAAATGGTTGCAGTTTTTGAGGGAGAGAAAATTCAAACAAATAATCATTCCAATTAAGATTGAGGATTGGCAAGAAATCACACATGAAAATGCCACAACTACATTGAAGAGGGTTGTCCATTTCTATTCAGCCTTGCAAGCTAGTGATGGTCATTGGCCAGCTGAAAATGCTGGCCCATTGTTCTTCCTTCCACCGTTGGTGAGTTTCACCATTAAATAGCATCATTGTGATTGATACTGCATGGAACACAAACTATTTTCACATAGGGCTTGTTTGGTATATGTGTTTATACACATGTTTTCAGTATTTAAACAATATTACATGCATTTTTATAAATTTTTTCACCCACAAATATTTCCAAAAAATACAAACAACATTATTAGAATAACGTTATCAAACAACTTGTTATTTACAACGAATACATTAGTAGAGTTTTTTTTTTTTTAATTTTGCGGTATCGAACTAAAAATGTAATACCCAATACAAAAAATTTCCACTTCTATGGATTTTGTGTGACGTAATTGGTAGGGTAACAGCATACCAAATCATTGAGGGGGAGAAAAACTATAGAAAATTGTGCTTACTGATATAATTTCTTTTAATTCATCCAATGTATACCACTGAAACATATAAGATTGATTTTAAAGTGAATTTCCAATACAATGTGCAATTGGATTATGAGATGCCTGCTTGTAACTTCTTATGGTTTTCAAAAAATACAGGTATTTTGTATGTATATTACAGGACATCTTAATATTGTATTTTCTGATGAGTATCAAAGAGAAATCCTTCGATACATATATTACCATCAGGTACATATGTTTGGAAGCTTTACAAGTTAATCGTAATGACAAAATTAGAGCTTCGGCTAAATTTCTTACCTACCTTTTTCTTTTAGTTCAATCTTTCCTATATAACAACAATTTTGTAAATTTTGTATGTTATTAGAATGAAGATGGTAGTTGGGACTTCACATAGAGGGCCATCGTATATATACAAATAAATAATTAAGTTGGTTATGATGTTATGGCCATAAATATGATTTGATAGTACTAGTGTTCAGTAGTTGCATTTTCAACAATGAAAAGAAGAGAGAAGTGGTATCAAAATCATCAAATCTTGATCATAGCAGTGCATTTTGATTGAAAGCAACTCAGAGTTAAAAGAAAATGTGGAAACTCAAGATAGCTGAGGGTGGCAATGACCCTTACATCTTCAGCACAAACAACTTTGTTGGAAGGCAGATATGGGAATTTGACCCTGAGGCTGGTAGTCCAGAAGAACGAGCTGAGGTTGAAGAGGCTCGTCAAAGTTTCTACAAGAACCGCTACCAGATCAAGCCCAGTGGCGACCTACTTTGGCGAATGCAGGTACCTCTCCATCTCTACTGTCTACCTTTCATATCCATATTATTCCTCAAGTACGTACGAAGCAATCTGTATAAATACTATTATTCTTTCTTCCTCTCTTTTATTTATTCATTATTATTATTATTACTATTATTATTATTATTATTATTATTTCTGCTTAGTTTCAGATGGGGTGGCAGATCTGAAAGCCCTCCAATTATGTATTTATTATAGGTTACATACCCTCAATTTAATATATACCTATTGACAAATTCTATAAAGTTATTTCTTTTGAATACTTTTCTGTAATTGTCCAATATATATAAGGGGGCCCAGGATTTCGAATCTAGATTTTTTTCAAAGGAAAATCTACTAGCTAGAAAAGTAGTATATTTGTAAGTTCTAATTATACGCCTAACCCAAGAGTTTGTAACTCAATTGACATATTTTGGTACTTCCCAAAAATATGTTTAGGATTCAAATTTTCCTCTCCTTATTATGACTGTTAGAATATCAATCCTAGGTTTTATGTTGTAATCTAATGCACCCAAAATATGAAAGATGGTCCAAGTTGGCATCCGAAAGCTAAAGGAAACAAATACTGCAATAATTCCTTTACAATCACTTAATTAGACTTCCGTTAATGCTATTAGTAATGGACAACTAGGGCTGTCCAGAGACCCGGACAACCCGACCCACCCGCCGCTGCCGACCGCACCCGACCCGCCGCCGACCGCACCCGACTTCTCCGGCGGTCGGCGACGGGTCTGTTCCTCAAAAACCCGAGTTTGGCGGGTCGGAGATCGGTTTCCTTTCTCCAGAATCCGACCAAACCGATCCGACCCGCCAAACAAGATTTCCGGCGCTATTTGGTAGATCCGGTGAGATCTAGACCATTTTCGTCAAGATCTCGGCGAGATTTCGCCTGATCTAGCTGAGATCTTGCCGAAAATGGCCTAATCTAGGCCGGATCTGGAGAAGCTTCAAAGATTTCGACGGATTTTCACCGTTTTGGCGCCGGACTTACGCTGTTTTCACGCCGGATTTTCACCGTTTTCTGGGTTTTTGATGCCGACCGACCCGACCGCCGCCCGTTGATGGTCTGATCCGCCCGATCCGAGTACTCCGGTGGTCGGCGGCGGGTGCATTTTTTTGGCACCCGATTCCGGCAGGTCGGTTCCGGGTTGGGCACAAACCCGACCCGGACCGACCCGTGGACAGCCCTATGGACAACTATTACATTTGTCTTGTGGTCATATTATTAAAGACACTCTGTAGTCTTCTAGCTTTCTTTAGAACTTTTCTTTCTCTCACATTTGTAGGCAATATAATGCTTTAACTGATGCCTTTGTCAAGAAAGCAAAGTTTTCTTTTCCGTTACTGGTTTGGACGAAGTCTATTCTACCAGATATTTATAATTGTTATTTGTCAGATTTTTCAGCTATTGAATAAAGTGGCCTCTTTGGCCTATTTCTGAAATATATATATATATATATATATATATGTCGTTGTACTTGTGCCTTTGTTTAAGAATTTCATCATTTCTTCCCTTGTTTGTATGTTTCTCAAAAAAAGAAAAAAAAAATGATAAAAGAAATTATTTGTGAGGTTTGAGGATGGTTGCCTTGCACATCATTATAAGAATATTACATAAAAAGTGTTTATGATATATTATTTTATTATTGTGGGGGGTAAAAGCGTCAAAACACCGCATGGGCCTAGGGCCTGGTCCGAGGACGGGGACTCCGCCAAAGGGGCCGTGAGTCGTGGATAGGGCCTCCTAAAACGGGGGCCCAAACGCCCATCGACCAGGTTGCCAGCCGAATATGTACTGATCCAAGGAGAAGGTCTCCTCGGACTAAGGGACCCTGGTCTGAGGAGCGTAGCACATCGTCTAGGGAAGGACTCCTAAAGCTCAGCGAGTCGTCCCATGCACCAACGGGACACCGAGAAGGGGGATAAGAGGGACGTACACTGCATAAAGCTGCCACCACCGCATTAAAGGCCTTTCACCTACCCGCCTGGCCGCATTAATTGAGAAATAACTTTTGAGGGGACGACCGACAGTCTGGCAAGCATGGGGGAGCGTTTTCAGGGAAAAGACAAATGGGAGCCAAGAATGGGAGGTATAAATAGAGAAGGGGGAATCGTTGGAGGGGGATCCGAATTTTCTCCAAGGAAAGAAGAAGACTCACTCTCTCTCCCTCCTCCCAGATAACGGAAAGATGGCCTGGATATAAGCTTCTCGGCCCACGTCCGAAAAGAGGCAAAGACGCAACGGACTTAACCCTTGCCCATAGCCTTCAAGAGCCCCAAGAAGTCTAGGCTTTAAACCCATTCTCTACAAATTCTATTGTAAAGGCCACTTGGGCCGGCCCGGTCACGCATTTGGGCCGAGGGCCTACTTTGTGCCCCTACAATTGGCGCCGTCTGTGGGGAGCCTTGACAAAGAGGACTGGAAGTATCATGGAAGGTTCAGGCTCACACCATGCGGAGTCTAGGGGGTCCCAGCGCGAGGACTAGTTTGCTCGATTAGAGCGGGAGGGAGAGCGCGAAGCCAGCGTGCGCACTGAACATACACGCGGGAGGAGCCATGCACGCGATGGAAGTAGAACCTCCCGCGAAAAAAGCGTTGAGACCCTGCAAAGGGAGATTGACCATCTGAGAAGGAGGCTGCGCCGGGAGAAACGAAGGCGCACGCCATCCCCTTCAGACCATTCCTCAGAGGATGCTAGCAGTAGCTCTGACAGTTTCAGGTCGAAGACCCCCCCTGGTGAGTCCTCTTCCCAGGAGGACGAACACCATCGCCAACCTAAAGATAAGAGGGCGTCCTCCCGTGGCCTGGCCAACAATGCACTGAGCAGGGCGCTCCTCCAGATTTCCAAGTCACCCTTCACTCGGAGGATTGAGAAGGGAAAACTTCCAAGGCGGTTTACCCAGCCAGCCTTCACGATTTACAACGGAAAGACGGACCCAGTAGAACACGTGAGCCACTTTAGCCAGAGGATGGTCGTGCACTCGAAGAATGAGACCCTGATGTGCAAGGTCTTCCCTTCCAGCCTGGGACCCGTCGCGATGAGATGGTTCAACGGCCTGAAGGCGGGCTTTGTCGATTTCTTCACGGAGCTCACCAGGGCCTTCGGCTCGCGGTTCATCACATGCAGTAGGGTCCCCCGGCCTCTAAACTCGCTATTGTCCATGACCATGAGGGAAGGGGAGACCCTTAGGGCATATACCGACAGATATCGGGAGATGTACAACGAGATTGATGGGGACTTCAATGAAGTTGCCATAAGCACCTTCAAGGTCGGCCTTCCAAACGAGCATGACTTGAGGAAGTCACTGACCAAGAGGCCTGTCAAGAGCGTGCGTGGCCTCATGGACCGCATTGATGAGTACACGCGGGTGGAGGAGGATCAATTGCAAGTGAAGGTCAGGGCGAAGGTTATCCCTCAAGAGAGGAGGGATTTCAGGTCGAACAGGTACATCAACAGTAGGTCGAGGAGGGAGTTCGTCGGGCAACCTCGTCAGGCAACAACACAGATGGTCGGCACTGTATTCCGTGAACCCATACAGCGAGTGTTTGAGAAAATCCTCCACGAGCCCTACTTCAGGTGGCCCAGCAAAATGACAGGCGATCCTGCGAAGCGTAACTAGAACCTCCACTGCCAGTACCATCAAGAGAACGGCCACACGACTGAGAACTGCAAGAGCCTACGGTACTACCTAGAATAGTTGACGAATGAGGGAAAGTTGAGACAGTTCGTGCACCAGCATGAGGAGCAAAGAGAACACCCTGGGCTGGCAGGCTAGGGCCACCATGCCCCGAGGCCTCCTCTGGGAACCATCAACGTCATTCTTGCTGCTCTTGGAAGGACCGGCTCGCGCCCTTCCAGGGTGATGACTGTGGCGCGAGCCCATGCTGAGGGCTCTGGCTCCGAGCCGAAAAGGATTAAGGGCAATGAGCCGCCCATGCTGGCCTTTTCGGACGCGGACAAGGAATGGACCATCCAGCCCCACGATGACGCCCTAGTCATAATGCTAAGGATCGGAGGTTACGATGTAAAGAGGGTAATGGTGGACCAAGGAAGCGACGCAGACATCATGTACCCCTACCTATACAAAGGGCTGAACCTGAGGGAAGAGGACCTCTCGGCGTACGACTCACCACTCATAAGCTTCGAGGGAAAGGTAATGATCCCCAAAGGGCAGATTAGGTTGCCTGTGCAGTCAAGTCCGGCAGTGGTGGAAGTGGACTTCATCGTGGTGGACGCCTACTCCCCTTACACTGCCATTGTGGGGAGGCCTTGGCTGCACGCCCTAGGGGCTGTCTCCTCCACTCACCATGCTAAGGTGAAGTTCCCTTTCGGCAGCCAAGTCGAGGAAATTATTGGGAGTCAGACCGCAGCGAGGCAATGCCTGACCGCTGCAGTTTTGCGCAAGCTGGACCCCGAACCTTCGGCTCCGGTTACGCCGACCTCATAGCAATTAGCCTCTTCTGCCACCACTGGAGGGACAGTGGCAAAGGAGCCCGTGTGTGAGGGGTTGGACAAGGTCCTCATAGACAACTACCGAGAGAGGTTCTTCCAAATCGGGGCTCAGCTACTAACCGAAGAAAGGGAAGAGTTGGTCGCATTCCTGAGAGGGAACCTCGACGTGTTTGCATGGGATGAGCATGAGATGCCTGGAATCGACACAAACTTCATATGCCACCATCTGAACATTAATCCGGCGGCAGTGTCGAAGAAGTAACCTCCTCAGCGCTCTTCCGCGGAGCACTCCGAGGCCATGAAGGAGGAGGTCATCAAGCTCAAAAGGGTTGGGGCTATCAAAGAAGTGTTCTATCCCGAATGGTTGGTGCACACAGTCGTGGTGAAAAAGAAAAGTGGGAAGTGGAGAGTGTGCGTAGACTTCATGGACCTCAACAAAGCCTATCCCAAAGACCCTTTCTCGATGCCCCGTATAGATCAACTGGTATATGCGACGGTCGGCCACCCTCGTATGAGTTTCCTGGACGCCTTTTAGGGGTATCACCAAATACCTTTGGCTTTAGAGGACCAGGAGAAAACTGCTTTCATGACCCCCACCAGCAACTACCATTACAAGGTGATGCCCTTCAGTCTGAAAAACGCAGGCGCTAGCTATCAGAGGATGATGACCCGGATGTTCGAGGAACAATTAGGAAAAACCATCGAGGTATATGTGGACGACATGGTTGTGAAGAGCAAGGCCATATCAGCCCATGTGGCCGACCAGGATAGCACGTTCCAGACTTTGCGGAAGCATAAGTTATGACTGAATGCCTCCAAATGCTCCTTCGGAGTAGGGTCTGGTAAATTCCTGGGCTACATGCTTATTCACAGGGGTATTGAGGCCAACCCCGAACAGATCTCTGCAATCTGTAACCTGCAACCGCCTCGGAACCCGAAGGAGGTCCAGAAGCTGGCCGGAATGACGGCTGCCCTCAGTAGGTTCATCTCCCGATCTGCGGACAGATGCCAACCCTTCTTCCAGCTGCTGAACAAGTGGAAGGGATTCAAATGGACGGAGGAGTGCTCATCGACCTTCAAGCAGCTGAAGGAATACCTCTCTCGGCCACCCGTTATGTCCCGCCCTGATCCAAACGAAGTGCTGTTTGCATACCTAGCCGTGGCCGCCCACACCGTTAGCCTGGTCCTGATACGGGACGACGACGGTATACAAAGGCCGGTCTATTACGTGAGCAAGTCCCTACAGAAGGCCGAAGTCCGGTACTTATTGTTGGAAAAGGCAGTTCTGGCCATAGTGCACGCGACATGCCAACTCCCACACTATTTCCAATCTCATACGGTTGTTGTGTTGACCCAACTCCCGTTTAAGTCCGTGCTGCGGAGTGCCGACTATTCCAGCAGGATCGTCAAGTGGGGAACCTTTTTGGGGGCCTTCGACATCAAGTACCTGTCTCGTACATCTATCAAGGGGTAGGTCCTGGCCGACCTGGTGGCGGAGTTCACTGAGCCTTCCCCAGAAGAAGGCCTAGGAGGAGGTAGCTTGGGGGGAAAGCGAGTTGGCATAGTGTCATGTGAAAAGCCTCCGGTCTGGGAAGTGTATGTAGACGGAGCCTCCAACCAAAAAGGTTCAGGTGCTAGGATAGTCTTGATATCTCCGGATGGGGTCATCATTGAAAAGTCCCTAAGGATAGCGTTCCCAGCTACCAATAATGAGGCCTAGTATGAAGTCATGCTGGTGGGAATGGACATGGTTCGAAAAATGGGGGGAAGGGCAGTGCGAGCGTTCTCAGACTCACAGCTTGTGGTCGACCAAGTGGAAGGGAATTTGGAGGCCAGGGAACTGAGAATGCGACAATATCTAGCCCGCGCCAAGCACGTGCAGGCCAAGTTCGAATCCTTTGCCCTATCGCATGTCTCCAGAAGCAGAAACACCCACGCAGATTCGCTGGCCACCCTCGCGACCTCCTCGGCACAGTTGAGGACCTGCTTAGTCCAGCCGGCCCAGGATGTTAGGCCATCCAGGTCCAACAAGTCAGGACAGAGCCTAGTTGGATGGACTCCCTAGTGTCCTTCCTTAAACACGACACGCTGCCAGAGGAGAAGTCCGAGGCCAACAAGATCCGTAGGAAGGCTCCTCGGTTTTGGTTATCCGAGGACGGGAAACTCTATAAGCGCTCGTTCTCGGGACCCTACCTACTGTGTGTACACCCAGAAGAGACGGAGCAGCTCTTGGAGGAGTTACACGAAGGCATTTGCGGTAGTCATAAGGGCGAAAGGTCACTAGCTCACAGGGCCCTCACGCAGGGGTACTGGTGGCCGAACATGCAGAGGAAGACGCAGGAGTACGCGAGAAAATGCAACTAATGTCAGAGGTTTGGGCCCAACATCCACCAACCGGGGGGCGTTCTCAACCCGTTGGTTAGCCCTTGGCCGTTTGCATAGTGGGGCTTGGACATAGTGGGACCGTTTCCGAGAGCGGTGGGCAATAAGCGGTGGCTGCTCGTCGGGACGGACTATTTCACTAAGTGGGTGGAGGCCGAGCCACTCTCGAATATTCGGGACGTGGACGCAAAGAGATTCGTCTGGAAGAACATCATCACCAGATTTGGGATCTCGCGCACTCTGGTCTCCAACAATGGACTGCAGTTCGACAGCAAAGCCTTCAGGGAGTATTGTGGGGACTCCGGCATCACAAACAGGTACTCCACGCCAGCCTACCCGCAGGGAAACGAGCAGGCCGAAGCGGTCAACAAGTCGATAGTCAATGGACTCAAGAAAAGACTGGATGACGTGAAAGGCAGATGGGTGGATGAGGTACCCCACGTGCTGTGGACTTACCGAACCACGCCGCGAAGGTCCACGGGGGAGACCCCTTTTGCGATGACATATGGGGCTGAGGCCGTGATCTCGATGGAGATGGGTTTCTCGACGATCAGGGCGCGATCTTTCACCTCAGACGCCAATGACGACACGCTGCTGAAAGGGCTGGACTTGGTGGAAGAGAGGCGCGAAAGCGTTATGGTGAGGCTAGCTTGCTACCAGCAGAAGCCCAAGCAGGGGTATGACTCTTGCATATGATCCAGGCCTCTTGCTCCGGGAGACCTAGTTTTGAAAAAAGTCGTCGGGACTGCTAGGGACCCATCATGGGGAAAATTGGGACCAAACTGGGAAGGGCCCTATAACATCACCTCAGTAGCCGATATAGGGTCGTACTATCTCGCCGACTTGGAAAACAAACTTGTAAAACGACCCTGGAATGTAAATAACCTCCGAAGGTATTATTACTAATGAAAAGCATGAGCGCCCTGTACTGGGATTTTGTTGCATCACGATAATTGTCACTATGTTGGTCTTTGTCGGTTCAATTTATTTATTAAGTGTTGATGTCAACATTGGCTAAGCTAGGTCCTCGGACCTTCTGCCTTGGGAAAATTTAACACGGTTCAATTTATTTTTAAGTGTTAATGTCAACCTTGGCTAAGCCAGGTCCTCGGACCTTCTGCCTTGGAAAAATTTAACACGGTTCAATTTATTTATTAAGTGTTAATGTCAACCTTGGCTAAGCCAGGTCCTCGGACCTTCTGCCTTGGAAAAATTTAACACGGTTCAATTCATTTATTAAGTGTTAATGTCAACCTTGGCTAAGCCAGGTCCTCGGACCTTCTGCCTTGGGAAAATTTAACACGGTTCAATTCATTTATTAAGTGTTAATGTCAACCTTGGCTAAGCCAGGTCCTCGGACCTTCTGCCTTGGAAAAATTTAACACGGTTCAATTTATTTATTAAGTGTTAATGTCAACCTTGGCTAAGCCAGGTCCTCGGACCTCCTGCCTTGGGAAAATTTAACACGGTTCAATTTATTTATTAAGTGCTAATGTCAACCTTGGCTAAGCTAGGTCCTCGGACCTTCTGCCTTGGAAAAATTTAACACGGATCAATTCATTTATTAAGTGTTCAATTTAGGAGTTGAAATGCCTTCATAATAGGGCCGCGCCTATCCTAAGTTCGAACACGCCCATGGGCACTAAGCTACCGCCTTGGATATTGAATTACTTAGCGTTCACATACAACACATGTCGCAATAATACATGCAACATCACAATAAACATAATGCATCAAGAAGTCACCCTATAAAGGTAAGATAATGAAATCCATATATAATAAGCTGTTCGAGACAAAGCTAGAATAAGGAAGTACAAGGAAAAACAAAAAAAACAAAACACAAAAAAACTACACAAAAATAGCCTACGAGAGCGAAAGTCTGCGTGAAGTGACGAAGGGAGCCCGAGCCTGCCTACCCTTTAATCTTCAATGGGGGTTCCTTTGCCGGCTTATAGTGGGTCTCTTTAGCTTAACCTTCTTCTTCTTCTGCTGCAACCTCGGACGGGTCTTGAACCTGCTTTCCCTTGTCCTTCGGCTTAGGCGGAGGCAGGACTTGGCCGGCAGGCTCGCCCGACCCCTCCTTAGGGATGACAACCCCTTCGGGGGGTGGGACTTGCCCCTAGGAGGAGTGGGGCTGCGTTGGGGCCGCGATCTCGGGGTCGACGAGGGTTGAAGCAGCGTCTTCGACGAGCCTGATATCCTCTGGATACCAGACCTTCTCGGCTGCCCTCAACTTGGAGTTGACAGGGGCTCCCGCAGCATTTAGGGCCTCGGCCCAAACTTGCTGGCAGTACTCCCTGCACAGCTCGCCTAACTCCTCGATCAGGCGGTTCTTGGTCGTCTCGACCCCCTCATTGAAAGCGGCCCTGGTAGCAGCCTCCACCGTCTCCTTGATGGTGCGAGCCGCTTCTTGGGCCTGCGCAAGCTCCTTCCTTAGGTTCGAGACCTCTTGCCCCACCTTGGCCAAGGCCTCATCCCTTTGTTGCAGGAGCTTGCATTGGGCCTCCGCCTGTGCCGTGGCCGTCTTTAGCCCCGCATCAAGACTTTTCCTCTCATTCTGCTCCGAGGCTAGTTTGATGGCCAAGTCGGTCTTCTCTGCCTCAGCGCGAGTCAGCTCCCTCTCAACCTCGACCTTGGTTGCCTGCTCAGCGCCGACTTGGTTTTGGTAGTGATCCACCATCGCGTCGGCAGCGAAGGCCTCCTAGATGGCCTGCGGAAAGGATTCCAACAGAAGCATGTTAAACTAAAGTTAACGCGCATGGGAACTGTGACGACAACAGTAAACTGAACGTTTGGTGCTTACCAGACCCAAGTTCCTCTTGAGTGAGAGGAAGAGGCGCGTTCGACCCATCCTCCCCAGGTCCTCCATGTCCCTAGGCAAAAGGAGGGGCTGCTCCAAGGCGTTGGCCACGTGGGAGGCATGACCTCTCTGAAAGTCCTTGATGCTCGCCTGGAGGGACACTGGAGCTCCGTCCACCTCCAGAGCGGGGGACCAGCAAGAATCCCCTCGGCGGACCTTGGCCTGCCCGCGGATCTCCCCGCTCTCGATGGATGAGGCTCGCCCGCTGCCTTTAGCAGCCTGCTGCTGTTGTTGCTGTAGCTGCCTCTGGTGCTTCTGCTTCTTCTCCCTCTCTCTGTCCGCCTCCTCATTCTCGTTCCTCCTTTTCTTTGGAATGTTGGGAGGAGGAGGGAGTGGGTTGGTGGGAGGGGGTGGCGGAGGTGGGAGCATTCTTGGTTGGGACCCAGAGGCATCACCCTTGGAGGCTAGGACCCCCATCTTCCTGGCGAACAGATCCCGTAAAGACGTCATGTCGTCGTCTTCTTCGGAGGAGTCCTCTGGCTGGGCAATAACTAACCCCGCGATGCCAGAGTTCCTGTCCGAGGTTCCCTCTTCCTCGTCGAAAATATTAACCACGCGGCTCCCCAACGGTCTCTCTGCCTCCTCTAGGCGGAACCTATCAATCTCTTCGCCTAGGGATGGGGGGGAAGCCGCAGACCCTTCTCGGACGATCTGGTCCTCTTCCTGTGCGGCCAAAGGGATAGCTTCGACAGGCTGGCCGTACAGGATGGTGTAGGGCGCGTCTGGCAGAGCATGGGGTGCAAAAAACTCTGGATAGCGTACGTCTATCCGCGCTCGCCTCCGGTGGCCAGCGAGAATAGCGTCGTCGACCTCGCCAAAGACCTTGGAGATGGGTTTGTACCCCAATATAAGGTGGGCAGCCCTCACCTGCAGGTCGGCGTTCACGAAAACCTCAGATCTCAGAACCTTGTTGAGGTCTGAGATGTTGACGTCCCCCAAACGAGGAGATGTGTGCTGCTTATCTGCAAGAAAGAGAGCAGAGGAACCGAACATGGTTAGGCATTCGCAGTGAGTCAAATGGAGAAAACATCTAGTGACAGCAAAACTACCAAGAGAATTGAAAAGGGGAAAACTGCGTAAACAAAAATTCCTAAGTCCTAGGAAATCACACTTGGGTGTCCCTCCCTCACTGGGCAATGGAGGCCGTCATGCCACCTCCTGGAGACGATGAGATAATCGTCCTTCATGCCTTTATTAGACTTAGGCAGACAGGAGATGAGCCGGACCGCGCTAGACCTCGATTTGAGGTAATAGCCTGCGTCTTTCATCCGATGGCACTCGTACATGTAGACAACGTCGTGCCACATGAGGTGAAGGCCCATTTGCTTGTTCAGAGCATTGACGCAGCCTAAAATCCTAAAGACGTTGGGTGTACACTGGTCTGGACATAACCTATGGTTGCGGAGGTACTCCCTAGTCACGTCCTTCATGGGGAGTGTCATCCCACCCTCTAGGAAGGCGATTATGGGGATGACGACCTGCCCCGCTTTCCTAGAGTCTGCTACAGCCCCGGGGGGACAGTATTTCAGATCCACATCCGAAGGGATGCGATACTTGGCCCGGAATCCCTCCATGCCGGAGGCCGTATCCACTAAACACTTAAACCTACCCATGGAATACAAGCTTGAGACAAAGATTTGTGAAGGAAGGAAAGGAAAACTGGTAACCAAGGGGGAAAGAGTTAGGAAGAAGAGAAACTTACGGAGGGAAAGAACGCGCGTACTTTGGGAACTTCTTGAGAGAGAGAGAGTGAGAGATTGGATAGCTCTGCGACAGGTTTGCTTTTGGAAGAAATGGAGAGCGTCGCGACTACCGAAGCGTTTTATATGATTGGGGAGCAGCGGTTCGTGGGAAACATCCCGCTCAAATTTTCGAGGACGAATCCAAACCGCAGGATCCCCATCTCACCGTTGAACGTGCGCGACAGGGAGTTACTCAGTGCAATTAATGCAAGCGTTGCGTATAACGAAGCGTTAAAGACTTGTCCAGAAGGCACGGGCGGGCTCTGCACATGTGACGATTTAAATGTCACGTGGGGGAGAGATTCGTAGATCAAAAACCCATCTGCCTCCTCG
The DNA here is from genome assembly GCA_032878915.1 of Castanopsis chinensis. Classification (NCBI taxonomy): domain Eukaryota; kingdom Viridiplantae; phylum Streptophyta; class Magnoliopsida; order Fagales; family Fagaceae; genus Castanopsis; species Castanopsis chinensis. The sequence continues at coordinate 850,725 of JAVQMG010000080.1, read as the reverse complement.
GATCGGAGTCAAACGACTTTTTGAGGGGGCTATTGTGGGGGGTAAAAGTGTCAAAACACCGCATGGGCCTAGGGCTTGGTCCGAGGTCGGGGACTCCGCCAAAGGGGCCGTGAGTCGTGGCTAGGGCCTCCTAAAACGGGGGCCCAAACGCCCGCCGACCAGGCTGCCAGCCGAATATGTACTGATCCGAGGAGAAGGTCTCTTCGGACTAAGGGACCTTGGTCCGAGGAGCATAGCACGTCGTCCAGGGAAGGACTCCTAAAGCTCAGCGAGTCGTCCCACGCACCAACGGGACGCCGAAGAGAGGGATAAGAGGGACGTGCATTGCATAAAGCTGCCACCACCGCATTAAAGGCCCTTCACCTACTTGCCTGGCCGCATTAATTGAGAAATGACTTCTGGGGGGACGGCGGACAGTCTGGCAGGCATGGGGGAGCGTTTTCAGGGAAAAGATAGATGGAAATCAGGAATGGGAGATATAAATAGAGAAAGGGGAACCGTTGGAGGGGGATCCGGATTTTCTCCAAGGAAAGAAGAAGACTCACTCTCTCTCCCTCCTCCTAGATAACGGAAAGATGGCCTGAATATAAGCTTCTCGGCCCACGTCCGAAGAGAGGCAAAGACGCACCCTCAACTCCTAGCACGTCAGCAACGGACTTAACCCTTGCCCATAGCCTTCTAGAGCCCCAAGAAGTCTAGGCTTTAAGCCCATTCTCTACAAATTCTATTATAAAGGCCACTTGGGCCGGCCCAGTCACGCATTTGGGCCGAGGGCCTACTTTGTGCCCCTACAATTATTTCTTTCGATAATATATATGAAATAGATTTAGTATTAAGCGGTTATTTAGTGTCTTAAAAAATCCTTCAATACGATAAATAAAAATATTACATTTCAAAAAGTTCGGAACTTCAGATTGTCATGACTGCATGCTCCAACCGTTGTACTATTCCTAATTAATAGTAATTAATCTTCCCTTTCCCCTAAGCCAATTTCGCTGTTCATATTTTATTGCCTTTGCCCTGCTTTTTTTAAAGCTTAGGGTTCGTTTGGTTTGGCCATAATTCAGTTTTCATAACTCAATACCTATAGCTCATAACTCAAACTCAAACTCAAAATCCATAACTCATAACCCAAACATCACTTTATCTCAAAAACTTTAAAATTCTTGTTTGGTCACATAATTCATCTTTTGCCACAATAACTCATATTTAAGAAACTGCAAACACCAAAATTCTGTTTTAATTTCCATTATCCATCACTCAAATTTTTTAGTTTTGAGTGATGGAAACATCACCCAAGAACCAAGCCAAACAAGATTATTTATGTGAGACCCATGTGTTTTGGAAACCTAGTGATGAAAATTGAGTGAAATCACCCAAAAACCTTTGTCGTTCAATAAAAGGTTAAAAAATGGTAATTTTTGTTTATACAAGATAAAAATTATACTCCAACCTACTCTAAGTGTATATGTATGTGAAGCTCTTTCTTGAAGACTTGAACCTCAACCCTTGACCCCTACATTCCACAAGTACGTAATACTTGTAGAGTGACCATCACGCTAAGAGTGTGTAGTAGTGGGTAAATTTTTGAATGGGTATTTGTTAGTGAGTGTCTTAAATGAGTAAGTCAAGGAATAATTAATATTCTCTCTCATTGACAATTTCCAATGCTCTCAAGCAATCTACACTTTCACCCACCTCTATTGTTGCTATTGTGGATGGTATTCATGACTTAGGTGCTGAAATAGGTGTTGTGAATTTCTCTCATGTACGCAGGACTGGAAATAAGCCAGCCCACATCTTAGCAAGACAAGCTCAAAACCTTGTCAATGATGTTATTTGGATTGAAGAGATTCCTTGCTGTATCTAGCAAGCTCTTATCCAAGATGTATTTGTACTTTGATATTGTTTTAATAAAAGTTTTCAGTGTGTTTCTCATCCAAAAAAAAAAAAAAAAAAATTTAATATCCTCTTTGTCCCAGTTTGTTTGTCCTCTATTCCATTTTGGGATGTTCCAAAATATTGTCCTATTTCTAAAAATAAAAGTCATTAATTTGCTAATGTTCCTATTATACTCCTATTTTATTTTCAAAACTCTTTTTCGATAAATTTATTTAAGGGTAGTTTTGGAAACTTATAAATTTTTATAAGGCAGATAAGACAATAAATGATGTTTCCTTAAAAAGTTTGACTTTTCAAGCAGGACAAACAAATTAGGACGGAGGTGGTATTAATTTTTGAACCATAATGAAACCTGTTTGAAATACTTTTTTCAATAATTCACTAATCATGGGTCTGGATCAGGTCCAGTGTTCAATGACATTAGACCCATTGGAATTGTGACACCTGTCTATTTTTGGACACATGTCATCATCCGACTGGATCCAATACACTGGAAGCATTAGACTCAAACCGCCCCCTACACCCATAACTTAATAATTAAGGTTGCACATGCTTTCCATTATGGCAAGTGATGACTTCGTTAGAGATAACATGTATCTGAATTCATGATCCTTGTCAATGTTATTATGTAGAGTCACAACTACCACTTGCTAACAACCAACCTACTAATTATAAGTTAGGACAAACCTTGGGTAAGTGTTATGGTACATTGGAGTATTAATTAGACTATCAATGATAGTAATATGTATCCAATTTTAGTTGCATGTTCTTATTTTGACAAACAAAGCCAATTCTTTATAAATTTATGGGTCATGTTAATGGATGTTCTTAAAACAATTATATCACCAAAAAAATTAATTTCTTTTTCCTTTTATTCATAAAAAATTTATTAAAATATTTCCTAAACTAATTACCTTTGAACACACGTTAACTTTCTTGTAAGTTTATGAAATCTCACCTTAAACAAACCAAAAATAAAAGGAATACTATGCTAGATATGTGGGGTATGGACGTCACGCTTATTTTGCATTACATCTTTTGACTTTGTATTTTTTTTTTTTTAATTGGGGCATTGTTAATTTACTTTTTATATTGGAGATTATTCGGATTTAACATTAAAAACAATTTGAGTAATAGGCATATGAATACTTTCAATTTATGGGTAAAGATAAATTCTATATCGTTATCACTATCCTGATTTTGCCTTATTGATTGAATGTTCCTTTTAAAAATTACAATGTGTTTATATATATATATATATATATATATATATATATATCAAAAGTGTGTCTTAAACATCATGGTTATACTCAAGGACAAACCTAGGATTTCGAGTTAAGAGGGTCTAGAGTATCAGTAAAAAAATAAATAAAAAAATCATGAAATTTTAACTATTTTCTAACCAAATTATCATTATTATTATTATTATTATTATTATTATTATTATCATCATCATCATCATCATCATCATCTCTCTCTTTCTCAACCAAAAACCATTGCCCTCAATCTAAATAATTTCTAAAACACTCATTTGCATAACTACAGTAATTGTGTAAATTTTCCCAATTAACTTCAAAATAAACCAACATCAATCTATGCATCATTATACAAAAATGCATTTATGCTATAATAATTGTGTAAATTTGAAAAAATACATTTGTGCTAAAGAAATCGTGAAAATTTACATAATTACGATAACACAAATGTATTTTTGCACAATAATACATAGATTGATGTGAGTGTATTTTGGGATTGATTGGACAAATTCGGGGCCTTATGCTATTTTACAATTGATGCAAATGCTATTATAATAAAATCAATTTCAAATTATAAGGGAGAGGCCCAAAAGTTTTGAAAGAGGGAGCCTAAATAGCACATGTATTTTTTGGAGGGAAAATAACACATTTATTTTAGGGATCCAAGGAAAAATAGCACTTTTTTTTTTGGTGGGAAAATAACACATTTATTTTATATTGACTTTATGTTAAAAAATTGTTAAACTATATTAAAAGAATGAGTTGAAAAATTGTTCTATAAATCCAGCCCACCAAAGAATGAGTTAAAAACTTGTTCTATCTAAACTACCCCACCTTAGGAATTTTGTTTTTAGAAGTTGGTCCAAATTCTTCTTCTTTAGTTCAACCCTTTACAAATAGCCTAAAGCATTTCTTCTATAATAAAAATTAATTAAAAAAAGAAGAAGCCTAAAGCCTTGTCAATACTCGAGTGGGTCTGCGTTGGGTGCAATGGTTACGAATGACTGAGATGAAAAATTAGCGTTTTAAATAAAAGTGAGAAGTTTGGGCAAGAAATAAGATAGGAATTTCGGATCTTTTTGAAATTGAAAAATTGGACAAAATATAAACTCTTCAACTACAAATGATAAATAACAAATTTTGCGATTTATAATGCATTTAAGATAGAAATTGCCGATGGCACCAAAATACAAGGCAAATGTCAATGGTGCTACCTTCGCTCAAGCACAGAGGTCTCGGGCAAGATTTTCAAGCCTGGACCGTTCAATGAACCATAAAAAAAAAAGATTCAAGGTTTTTAAGGTTACACCATGGTTGAACTGAGGTCGAATCGTAATGATGTTATAATTAATTTAATAATTTTTTAAATATAAATAACTATATTAAATTAGTATAAATAAAAAATTTAACTAAAATAATCCAATTAAATATAAATATCTATATTTCAAATATATATTTTCATGTCATAACTTTTAGAAAACAAATAAGAAATATCAAGTCCTAAGCAAATTTAAATATAATAACTATTTATTTATTTATATATTGTTTAGTTAAACTTATAATAGTAATAATAACTTCCCATAATTTTTTTTTATTACTCACACTTTGCCATGTGTCAAATTTAGCAAAAAAGTGTGTAAAATATTGTGATACTATGTTACTATTAAAATAATAATATTAGAGATACAAATTATTTTATAAATTTTTTTTCAAATTGTTGATGTGGTGAATGATTATTGGTAAATAAAAATATGATATTAGTGGCTGGCCTAAATGAAAACCAATAAAAAACTAGCTACATCAACATTTTGCCAAAATATTGTAAAATAATTTGTGCATGGAGCATTAATCCTTTTTAAAATACTTAAAATATTTAATACACCTACTAATGCATGTTATATCATGTTGGGCAGCTGAAAATTTAATGGCTGAAAATCTAATGGTTTTTTTTTATATACGGGAAAATCTAATGGCTGTTGGTATACTCAAATATTTAATGCACCTACCAATGTATGTCACATCACATCATGTTCATGTTGGCATACTTAAATCTAATGGCTGAAATTTTTTTGCTTTTATTAAAAAATTAAAGCTTTCATCTTTCCAATATAAGCCACGTGAGGGACTTGGGAATTTCAACTCAAAAAGAGTAACAAAAGAAAGAAAGAGAACACATAGCAGTAGTATTCAGCGAAAAAGAGGAAATTACAGAGTGATCTCCGTCAACGGAAAAAAGAAAGAGAAGAAGAAAAGAAAGAAGAAAGAGGAAGAAGAAGCGGCAGCAGAAGATGAAGGCGTGATCGGTGTTCTTCTTCTCTTCTTTTTTTTTTTTTTTTTTTTTTTGAGGAACTTGTCTTCTTCTCTAGTTTTTTTTTTTTTTTTTTTTTTTTCTCCCTTACAAATCCCTTCATTCAAGATTTGAAATTATCAGATCTCCTTCCAGTCTTTGTTCTTCTTCGTGTTCTTTCATTTCTTCTAGATCCGATCATAACTTCATACCGGTATATTGGTCAAAATTCACCAGAAAAGCTGAAATAAAAAGAAACTGTCCGAACCTCAAAAACTGGTCACGGTTCTTAGAACCGTACGGTTTGACCACGGTTCGCATGGGCCCCTACTTTTTTCCCATAGAGCGGTTCTTGAAGCTAAAAAAATCGCAAAACTGAGAGATTTGCAGTTTTTTCGGTCGGACCGTACAGTTTGGTCTGGGTTTCAAAACCTTGGTCTCAGGTAGGGGTGGTGGTTCTTGACTATGACAGATAGGTTACAGCAGCATTAAGTAAGTTAATTCTTCAACCTTTGGGTCCATTAGAGATTGAGGCGAAGGCTATGGAGAGATCGGTGTATCTTTTGTTTGGGATGTTGGTATAAGGGATATAGTGGTCAAAAGTGATTCTAAGATTGTATTTGATGCTCTTTTGGGTTTATTTACCCCGTCTATTACTGTGTCCAATATTTTAACTAGTGTAGTCCAACAACTTCGGGATTTTAGATCAACTGAAGTCTCCCATGTGAATCGACAAGGCAACAGGCCTGCACATCTTTTGGCTAAGCATGCTAAAGAATTTGATAGCTTTTATAATTATGTAATTTGGATAGAGGAAAATTCATCACTGAATAAGTCTGCTATTTCTCAAGATGTAATTTCTTTTTAATAACGTTACAAGTTTTTCATCAAAAAAAAAAAAAAAAAAGATAGAAATTGCCATTAGACTTGTAGTTTAATTAGCATCTCTTGGTGTTTTCAATGGAGATATTCCAAATTCAAATCTCCACTACTTTAAATTATCAAATTTTTCAAAAAGAAGAAGAAGAGAGATTAAATCCAAAATAAAAGTAAAGTTAAAAAACAAATAACAGACAACATATGAGAAAAATATTGGAGAGTCTAGGCTAGTCATTTAACTTATTTATCGTTAGGGGATGCAGATGTGAGAAGGTATGTATCATCATTAATTGAGAATAAAATAGGGTGTCTACAATTATATATTATTAAAACTAGCTTATAATCCCATGCATATGTATGGATATATTTAAAAGATATACATTAAGATGCATAGTATAATTCTTATATATATATATATATATAAATATATATAATTAAAAGATTATTGATAGTCATTCATATATATATTTTTTAACTCTTTAAAAAATTTTGTAAGAATATTATTTGATAGAAAATGTAAATTATCCATTTTTTAAATTTTTTTTATGTTTATTAATTCTATACTTTTTGGTTTTTGTACGCAATAACTCGATATTTATGATATGGTCCCATATGTGACTCCAAAAATAAAACTCTCTCTAAAAATAAATAATTTAGGATACATGACACAAATTTATATTATTGTAACAAAGAGACTGGATCTATAAATGCGACTTTGGCTGGTTGAAATAGGAAATGAAATTCTATAGTATTAGTAGGTGACGATATTGCTCTCACTTGTGGACAATGTAATCTATAAAGATTAAAATTTTTTGATGATATATAATTATATATTAGGCTGACTAATGCTTCATAAATTTGTTGACACTAATGTCATCCTTTTTCTTTCTTTCTTTTTTTCTTTTTTTGTCAAAATGGTTGCAGTTTTTGAGAGAGAGAAAATTCAAACAAACAATCACTCCAATTAAGATTGAGGATTGGCAAGAAATCACACATGAAAATGCCACAACTACATTGAAGAGGGCTGTCCATTTCTATTCAGCCTTGCAAGCTAGTGATGGTCATTGGCCAAGTGAAAATGTTGGCGCATTGTTCTTCCTTCCACCCTTGGTGAGTTTCACCATTAAAAAGCATCATTGTGATCAATACTTCATGGAACACAAACTATTTTCGCATAGGGCTCGTTTGGTATATTTGTTTATACACATGTTTTCAGTATTTAAATAACGTTACACGTATTTTCATAATCTTTTACACCCACAAGTATTTCCAAAAAATACAAACAATATTATTAGAACAACGTTACCAAACGGCTTGTTATTTACAAAGAATACATTAGTAGAGTTTTTTTCTTAATTTTTTTTAATTTTGTGGTATCGAAATAAATGTTATACCCAACACAAAAAATTTCCACTTCTATGGATTTTGTGAGACGTAATTGGTAGGGCAATAGCATACTAAATCATTGAGGGAGAGAAAAACTATAGAAAATTGTGCTTACTGATATAATTTCTTTTAATTCATCCAAAGTATACCACTGAAACATATAAGATTGATTTTAAAGTGAATAATACAGTTGTTTCCAATACAATGTGCAATTGGATTATGAGATGCCTGCTTGTAACTCCTTATGGTTTTCAAAAAATGCAGGTATTTTGTATGTATATTACAGGACATCTTAATACTATATTTCCTGATGAGTATCAAAAAGAAATCCTTCGATACATATATTACCATCAGGTACATATGCTTGGAAGCTTTACAAGTTAATCGTAATGACAAAATTAGAGATTCGGCTAAATTTCTTACCTGCCTTTTTCTTTTAGTTCAATCTTTCCTATATAACAACAATTTTGTAAATTTTGTATATTATTAGAATGAAGATGGTGGTTGGGGACTTCACATAGAGGGCCATAGCACCATGTTTTGCACAGCTCTCAACTATATTTGTATGCGTTTGCTTGGGGTAGGACCTGATGGAGGTCAGGACAATGCTTGTGTAAGAGCGCAAAAATGGATCCTTGATCATGGTGGAGTAACACACATACCTTCTTGGGGAAAGACATGGCTTTCGGTATGACCATGTTCAGTAAAATTCACTTCTCAATAGACTTGCATACTAAAAATAATTTTTACTATAAACTAAAATCGAATCATACTCGTATTACCAATTTGGAATAAATAGGTTGAGTTTCAAATATATATACTCTGGATGATAACTATCATATGATAAATAATTCAACTATGCAGTGTGTTAGGTTCTAAATTTTTAGATTAAATGTTTAAAATCCTGATTGTATTGTGTTGGCAAACTAAGAGCAAAACAAGTTTAGTCTAAGTGTTTAGAGTGTACTTAAATAAGTGTGTTTCAAGATTTCAAAGTTCAGCTGATTGCAAAAAAGAGATTTCAAGCTCTGCCTTTCTCAAATGATTGAGAAATAGACCTGACCGATCGAAAATCGTAGATATGGTTTTATTTTAGTCCAATCACTACAAAAATGTTTAGGGTTTTACTTAAACTTCTCCACATATAAAAAGAAAACCTTAGCTACGTCTTGAAAACTTTTAGAAGACTTGTGTGTTATTCTTTGTGGGATTTGAGAAGTTCTGCACCTTCTAACCACACAAGATTCTACCAAAGCTTAAACTACAATTAAGGATTGGTAGAACTAATTGCTGCATCAAGATCAACAAGAAAAGGTGATTTGAAACCTTTGAGTGGAGTCTCAAAGTCACTAGCAATTGTGTGCTTGTGTTGCTATTGATCCAAGAAGGGAAAGAATTCGTAGATTTGGCGCTTGCACGTGGTCGTATCAGTAAGTTACTACATGAGGTTGCATTAGATGTAGGGTTAAATGTTTTATAATAACTTCGATTCTCTTATAGTAGATTGGTTTACCTTGAGGATACCTAGGTTAAATCCTTCCCAGGTTTTTACCTTGAAAATGTTAGTTTCATCGGTCTTTCTAGGTAATTCTATCGTGGTGTTATTTACTTTTCCGCAACTTTACATAATATGATTTATTTGTTTTAACCTAGATCTGAAAGTTAACCTAAATAATTACCTGGTTAATATATTAGATTAAACAATCTGTTTAAGAGGTCTAAACGAGCTTTCACAATGTTCCTTTATTGTAGATACTTGGTCTGTTTGAATGGATTGGAAGCAATCCAATGCCCCCAGAATTTTGGATCCTTCCTTCATTCCTTCCCATGCATCCAGGTTTGTACAATATCTACTTACTGCTTCTATTTGAATTAGTCATCTCCACTTAAAGTTGTTACAATAAAGTTTTACCGGTTTTTGTTTTTTGAAATTTCATAATAAAACTTTCAACATTCAAAATGCTTATTTTACTTATGGCTTACCAATTGCTTTGCCCCTAAAATGTAGCCAAAATGTGGTGCTACAGCCGGATGGTGTACATGCCCATGTCATACTTATATGGGAAAAGGTTTGTTGGCCCAATCACACCACTCATTCTTCAATTGAGGGAGGAACTCTACAATGAACCTTATAATGAAATTAACTAGAAAAGTGTGCGTCATCTATGTGCGCAGGTAAGCTTACCTTAATTTTCTCCCCATGGTTGATACTTTCTTTATTTTTTTGCTAGAAATGTTTTTAAATATTTCTTCCAATGCATTGATTGTAAAACTATTATTACAGGAGGATGTCTACTATTCCCACCCTCTGATACAAGATTTGCTTTGGGATAGTCTATACATATTCATTGAGCCTCTTCTCACTCGTTGGCCATTTAACAAGTTGGTCAGAGAGAAGGCTCTTCAAGTAACAATGAAGCACATTCATTATGAAGATGAGAATAGTCGATACATTACTATTGGATGTGTGGAAAAGATAACGTAACTTTACAATCAAGAAAAGCAATGGTGAACATCTACTTCGGCTATGAGACAGTTTTCCAAATGTCACATGCTTTGAACAGGTTCTATGTATGCTTGCTTGTTGGGTTGAAGATCCAAATGGAGATTATTTCAAGAGGCATCTTGCTAGGATCCCAGATTACATATGGGTTGCTGAAGATGGAATAAAGATGCAGGCTAGTATTTATATTTAGCAAAACAATTGTAGAATTTTTTCCCCTGTTGAAGATTTACATCACTTTGTCTTGAACTGTGTAAGAAGACATTCTATAAATTGTTCTATTTTAGGGTTGGCTATGTACACCAATATATACATTTAAACTTTAGCATAAGCCTAAACCTATGGTTTTCTGGTTTTGAGTTTATAATTGCTGAGGTGCCTTGCAAGAAAATAAGTGCTTGCTATTTTGATATTTTGTATGCAGACTTTTGGCAGTCAAGAGTGGGATACTGGTTTTGCCATTCAAGCATTACTTGCTAGTAATCTTGTTGATGAAATTGGACATACACTCGCAAGAGGACATGACTTCATAAAGAAATCTCAGGTTTGCTTTTCAATTCTTTTACCATCTCTTAACCTTAATAATCAAGAATACCTTCTGACCTTTTTTCTTTTATTTAAAAATATATACACACACACGTATCCTGTATTCACTCAACCTAATTATTGCGATTTCCATGAAAAATTAAAAAGGTCAAAGACAATCCTTCTGGGGACTTCAAAAGCATGTGCCGTCACATTTCCAAAGGATCGTGGACCTTCTCTGATCAAGATCATGGATTGCAAGTTTCTGATTGCACTGCAGAAGGTTTGAAGGTAATTTACTTTGTTTACATGATTCAATAAAGTCAAGTATTTAACCTCATCCATAATCATTGTGTTCCTCACCAAATTTAATCTATTTCACAGTGTTGCTTGCTTTTCTCAATGATGCCACCAGAAATTGTTGGTGAGCAAATGGAACAAGAGCGGTTCTATGATTCTGTCAACGTCCTACTTTCTCTACAGGTAAGGATAAACTTAGTTAATGTTGTATCTTCAAGAATATTTATTGTGCACTAGTGAGCATGAATAGGAAATCCAGAATGCCCTTGGTTTTACTACGAAACTAAAATTGTTTAACTACAACAAAATTGCTTTTCCAAATGCAAAAGGTTTTGTTTTCTAAAGCATCTTCTCCTAAACTTTTACCAATTCCAGTTGTAGCTACTATTACATTTGAATGATATGATAAAACTCTAAAGGCTTTTAAAACTCACTTTGCACAAACCGTGGAAGCTTTATTTCCCTCTAGTACATTGTTTATTTCTTAAATATTTCACTTTATTCAGATCAATAAGCTTTATTCTATGGCTTGATGTAGAGTAAAAATGGTGGTTTAGCCGCATTGGAACCAGCAGGAGCATCAGATTGGTTGGAAGTAAGTAATTATCTCAGCATACTGAATTGACCTTGAAATATTATTTTGGAAATACTTTGAAACTATCTAATTGCCGTTAAATTCACACATTGACATATACTAATGGTATATTATTTTTCTTCGCCCCCCCCCCCCCCCCCCTCAGCTGCTTAATTCAACTGAATTCTTCAAGGATATTGTTATTGAGCACGAGTATGCTGAATGCACCGCATCAGCAATCCAAGCTTTAGTTTTGTTTAACAAATTATACCCTAAGCACAGGAAGGAAGAGATTGAAAACTTCATTGAAAATGGTGTACACTACCTTGAAGACATACAAATGCCAGATGGTTCATGGTTTGTACCTCAACTGGTTTGTCTCAGAATATGGAGTGCGAATCAAACCCATGTTTGAATTAAAATTGAGATACTGCTGCAATTTCTTCCCCTCTAAATCAGATAATAAATTCATATCTGAAGGAAGTTTACAATTAGATATGTTTGAAACAATTTTGATTATACAAAGGAGTATTAGAGAAGATCGATTACATGATAAAGCATTTAACAGGTACGGAAAATGGGGAGTTTGCTTCACTTATGGTACGTGGTTTGCACTCGGAGGTCTGGCTGCTGGAGGCAAGACTTACAACAATTGTCTCACTATGCGCAAAGGAGTTGACTTTCTACTCAAAATACAGAGAGATAATGGTGGCTGGGGAGAGAGCTATCTTTCTTGCCCAAAGAAGGTAAATGTCTCAACATGGAACGTGCTTTGAGATTCGATTAATTTTCATAATATTTTTGGTTCGATCACTACTGATAGCAGTACAAGAACCTTTAATAACAAACCCCATTGTGTTTCCCAAATTGTTATCAAGGGAAGAATCTTTGTCAATGAAGTTATTGTTTTTTCTAAGCATGAGATTCAGTGTATGCTACATAAATTATGTAGGAATGTGTACCTTTGGAAGGAAACAGATCAAATTTGGTGCAAACTGCATGGGCAATGATGGGTCTTATTCATGCTGGACAAGTAAGTTGTTAGTTTATAAAATCTAGCATTATTCATACTATCTATTCTTATGCTTTTCTTTCATAATTCTATATGAAAACCTTTTGTAATAAGCTGAAAGAGACCCAACACCTCTTCACCGTGCGGCAAAGCTGATAATCAATTCTCAAATGGAAGATGGTGATTTTCCTCAACAGGTATCTCCTCGTATTTAACATAGCTTCCAAAAATCAAAAGAAGGAAAACGACAATGTTTTAAAAAAAAAAAAAAAAGAAGATTGACATGAAGATAGTTTTCTTTCTTGCACTATGAAGAACACAGGTCTAAAACTAGCTTGTGACACTAGGTGATTGAAACAAGAATTTTTTATCCAATGGGGAAGAGGAGAAAGACAAAGTAACAAACTATGGAATTATATTATGCTTGAATTTTACTGCCAGCGTTTTTAACCAATTATATAATTCTTTTATGGCAGGAAATCACTGGAGCCTTCATGCAGAACTGCATGTCACACTATGCAGCATACAAAAATATACATCCGTTGTGGGCTCTCGCTGAATACCGCAAGCGTGTCCCATTGCCATCTAGAATCACTTAAGTGAAGCAGTGAATTCTGTAGTTCAAGTAAATATATGAATGACATAGAAATAAAACCCAGTTTTTAATTCTCTTACTATTCTGGGATGTAGAATTTCATAACATTATTCAGCAGATTTGGATTCCTATAATCACTCATGTGGTACTACTTGAAGGAATATCTATATATATAATAATGATATTGACAAAACCTTTTCCACAATGTCTTTCTTAACTTATTAACATGACTAGTTATTATTGATTTTCACATTGGTACACAATTGACACTATGTTACATCACATTTGAACTTGAGCAGGTCACTTAAGTCACGTTTAAAATGTGGGTTTCAATTATCTCAGTTGGTTAAATCTTTTATGATAATTCTTTATTATTAAGAATGGATGCTGTAAGTTGTGAAACTCTAAAAAAGAAAAATGTCACAATTAAAATAAAGTCAATAAATTAATTATGGGTCAAAATTCAATACATAAATATTTTCTTTTTTGAAGAAAACATTCATTAAACTACAAAAATATATTACAATCTTAGAGAAAGCGGGGATATTCAAAAAATTCATATTGTTGCAACTCTTAGTTGAAAACATTGCTATCAACTACATTATTTTTTTTTTCTTTTTTCTTTTTTCATTTCTTTAAGTCCTTTGAATAGCTTCATGTGTTAAGATTTGTATTCGTTGATAATTAAATAGGAAATTTTATTAATAGTTGCACAATAATTATTGAGATTTGCATTAGTTTAGCATGATAATTTAAATTATCATGTGATCATTAACTAGGCACAAGATTCTATCATTACTTATTCTAAAAATCAAAGCATTATCCATGTATGGTGGAGGTAACTTACTAGTTATACTAAATTTTGGAACCAAAAGGATACCAAAAGGCCTTAGATATCCTACAGATGTCGATTTGAAGGCAATGGGATCTATAAGAGTACTGAACTTACCTTTGTAGCCATGCATGTCCAATTCCCTGCAGTTTACTAAAATTAATAATAAAACTATATATATCAACATAACAAACAAGCATAACAATTTCACAACATTTTTAAATTAACCTACTACTTTAAATATGCATATACTACAATCAGCAATTAATTTTAAGTATGTTGTAAACAATTTTATGAATTATTGTTGTTTTACTACAATTTTTTTATTTTTTGAAAAACAAACACACCCCTACACAGACACGAAAGAAAGAAAGAAATTTTAACACTTCGCTCAAAAACCCGTGTGTTAGTACAGTTAATCATAATTAAAGCAGTCAAAGGATATAAAATTGGTTTGTGTTATTAACCCATAACTATTTATGAGAACCAGGCCGGGCCACTGGTCATGACTCATGGACGTGACAATAATGTGAAAAGACAGCAAGGAAAGAAAGAGTGAAAGACAATTAAATTTGGTGCAGACTGCAGAGTGCACTGCAACTGTTTCTATAAAAAGAACAAATTTTTGTGTTCAGACTTCAGAGCAAAGTTCTTGTCGTTTTAAAAGGATACAATTCCCCCCTTGCGCATGGCATGCTGGAGTGAAGGTCATCACATGGACTCAAAAAGTACAGAAATGATAAATACTTGAGTTGATCCACGTCAAGTGCTATGAACGACTGAGATGAAAAGTAAATTTTTTTTTTTTTTAATTAAAAGCTCAAAAGTTTGGGCAAGAAATAAAATAGGAATTTAGAACCATTTTTTGGATTTGATAAACTTGACAAAATAGAACCGGGTCAAAATTGGGAATTAAATCAGTTTCTTAAACAATATAATTAGTAGGTACACTGTTACAAAATTATATTTTTTACTACCATCTCGAGTTTATAAGAGTTGATTTTGGATCTAAAAATTGAGTTTTTGAGAGTCGATTTTTATGGTCTGATCACATCTGACGTGGTATTTTTTCCACTTAGCGTCTACCTGGAAATCGAGTCTCTAAGACTTAATTTATAACCATTTACACCTTAAAACACTTTAGACCTTCTCATCAGATTAAAAAAAAAAAAAAAAAAAAAAAAAAAAAAAAAAAAAAAAACATGGGTCATCAGATTAAAAAATAAAAAATAAATAAATAAATAAAAACATGGGTTAAAGATCGAAGATTGGAGTGGGTGGCTTCAGATCGGCATGGGACCATGGGTGGCTTCAAATCGGCGTGGGACCATGGGTGGCTTCTGACCAGCGTGGGTGGCTTCAGCTCAACATAGGTTGTGTGTGGTCATGGCTAGCCGTGGGTCGAGTTTGTCGGTGCTCATGGCTCGCTGTGGGTCGGGTTCAGATCACCATAGGTTGCCCACTTCGTTCCGTCGCCACAACCTCTATATCCCCTTCTCCTCCTGGTCATTTTTTCTGTTTAGTTCGTACATCTTTTTGATTTTGCCACTATTGCTTCGTCTTCCTCTTCTGTTCTATGATCTTAGATCAATTTTTCTTTACCTTCTTTTTGTCTCTTTGTTTCTTGTGTTTTCAAGACTCTGACTACTCACGTGAAGTAAGTGTTTGAAATTCAAAGCATTTGGCTTGATGTTATCAACAAAAGTAGATTATAGTATTTTTTACCTCTCTTCACTTATAAATCGAGCATTCGAGACTCAATTTCCAGTTAGACATCACGTGAAAAAAATGCCACTCAATTTTTAGGCTCAAAATCGAGTCTTTCAGACTCGAGATGTTAGTAAAATATATACTTTTGAAACTACACCTAATAATTATATTATTTGGGAAACGGGCTTAATTCCCATTTTGGCCAATAGAACCGCCAACAAATGATAAATAGCTCATATTAAATTATGTGATTTATAAAGCATTTAAGATAGAGATTTCCAAGAGATTATAGCTTAATTGATATATTCAACATTTAAATTTCTCTCACCACCGCACACCCTTGGTGCGATGGTCACTCCACAAGTATAAATACTTGTGGAGTGTGGGGGGCAAGGGTCGAGATTCAAGTCTCCAAGAAGGAGCTTCACACATATATACACTTAGATTAGGCTAAAGCAGAAATTCTATCTTGTATAAAAATAATAAAAAAAAAAATTTAAATTTCCCTCACCTCTAATTATTGAATTATTATTTCAAAAAATAAATTGATTAAAATTATGAATAAAAGTAAAGTTAAAAAAATAAACTTAACTTAGCTTAACTTTGTCTCAAAAAAAAAAAAAAAAAACTTTACTTGGCAAATGTGAGTAAGTTGTTCTAGTAACGTTGTCCCATATGCCCGTTTGGTAATATCGTTCTAGTAACGTAGTTTGTATTTTTTAAAAATACGTGTGAATGAAAAAATGTGTAAAAATACATGTAATATTGTTTAAATACTAAAAACTATTGTCAAATACAATCGTGATAACACCATAGCCCAAGTCAAGTAAAAAAAAAAAAAAAATAGTGATGGTCAATTTTTTGGCTCACGTAAGCCCCACCCACCTATCCTTAATTCCCTACCACTCCTTAAAGCATCCACACCAGCTCATGTAAACATTTGTAAAATACAAAAAGCAACCACTTTTACACATTTTACCCCAAAAATTTTCCACATTAGTCCTAAAGTCTTCTAAAGTTGTGCAAATTTATACACTTGCTACAGTAACCGTGCATATATGCACGGCTACTGTAGCTCGTGTATACCATATTTTATTAATTTCACGTTTTGCACCTTTTTTCTCTCTCTTCTTTGTGCAAAACAAACTGACTTCTCTCCTCAATCCTCATCATCTTTTTCCTCAAATACACACAAACACAAACACACCCACACACAAACACAAATACAAACACACAAACTAATCATCACAGAGGGTGCCTCGTCCTGGTCCCTTGTCCAGGACAAGCTCTTCGAGTTAAGTTGCCGAGTTACGAGGATGAGTCTGACTTGGTGTCCCGTGGACTGAAGAAGAGCATAGGTATAAGATTCTCATTTTTTTTGTTTTGGGGGTGATGTGGGTTTTGATCTGTGATTTGGGTTTGATCAATGATGTGGGTTTTGATGGTTGATCGGTGATATGGTTTTGATCGGTGATGTGGGTTTTGATTGGTGCTTCAGGATTGGAGAGGTGTTGTGGTGCTTGTGATGGTTATGGTGTTAATGGAGTGCTTGTGATGGTGCTTTTGGGTTTTGACCGTGAGAGAAAGAGGAAGAAATAAAGAGGAAATAGCAGAGACAAGGAAGAAGAAAGAAAAAGAAAGAAGAAGAAGAATAGGTTAATGGATGTGTAAATTAATATTAAAAAAAGAATATAAAGATATTATTTATATAAAATATAGTATATAATAGATGAATTGATGTGAGTGTTTTGTAAAAATAGATGTGTAAAATAGAAAAAGTAGCTTTTTCTACGTAAAATAGATGATAAATTTACACGAGTTGGTGTGGATGCTCTTATCTAAGTTTTCTCTCAAAATATCTCCCCTTTGGCCGGCTAGCTCTCCTCTCTTCTTACTTTGCTCTTTTTTTTCTTTTTTTTTTTCTTTTTTTTTTTTTTTCCAAACACCCACAATCCTCTCTCACACTCCCTCACTCTTCCATCGATGCATCACTCCACCACCTCCACCATTATCTTCTGGCAAAAAAGCTCCATAAAAAACCTCTTAAGCTCCTACATCTCATCTTATTTAAGGTAAGAGCTTTTATACTTTTTGTGGGTTTTCATGTTTTGAGGTTTTTGTAATCTAAGTTTTGGAAGTGATATTCTTGTGATAATGTTTATGAGTTTTGCTTTGGTGGACCTATTTGGGTGAATGGCTGTGGATTTTGTACAATGGTAGCCATTTGAGATTTACCCATAGTAAAGATTTGGGGGTTTTGACTTTATAATGTGAAACAATTAATAAATCTAATTTTTATTGTTTATTTGGAGCCAGTGGAGGATTTACATTTGGGCTTTGTAATGGTGGATATTGTTATATATGTTGTTGTTTTGTGGGTCTCTTGAAAATGACAAGAAGAAATTCATAAAATGTTAGGATCTCTTATAGTAAAGGTGAAGCTTGGAATGACATGATGATAAGTTGGAGTCTATGCCTTGTAATGAAATTGTTGAGAAACTTTGGAAGTGAAATATATTATTTGTGAGGTTAAATGCTAGGCTTGCCTAATTAATTTCTTAGTTAGCAATTTCTAATAGGTAGCTAGATACAATTTCAAGCTTTATACTTATTGTGATAGGTTTGCTTGGTATTGTTTAGGTTTTAGCTAATTTCATTTAGAGCTTGGAAAATTAGGTATTTTTGGGTTGCAAGGTAAGTAGCTTTTAATGGGATTTTCAGAAAATAATCATGTTATATAAACATTGTTTTTGGGTCAAACACATTTTGGAAAATTAATGGTGGAACTTTGTTTTTTCTAAAAAGTGTTGTGTTGTGACCCTACTATATATGATAATATATGAAAGTGCATATTCTTATTGCATATGGGGAATTGCATGATTTGTTAGCATGGAAAAGACTAGCATCTTTGATTAAATTCTTGAGAATGAGTTTTATGGATTTATTGTATTATTTGCAAAAATATAAAGATGCTTTATCTTGACCTATGTTATTTGGGAAGTTAATACAAAATCTTTTTGACAAGAAATGAGTTGAAGGCTTGGAGAACCTTGTGAATATCTTGGGCATTCAAATATTTTATGAAACTACTTGGAAATGAATTATGTATTTTGAATTAAAGGTAATTTGTGAGCTCTTTATGTTCTACCTATGTGCTATGACATGTGATTACCCAGTGATTACCTAGCTAGATACTATAGTCTGTGTGACATTGGTATCTTAGCACCCGTCTTTGTGATGGTTATTGAGTTCCATCTTTGTGATGGCTTATTTTGTTCCGACTGTGTGTCGGCGATAAGTTCCGTCTTTGTGAAGGCAAATTAGTTTCGTCTTTGTGAAGGCAAATTAGTTCCGTCTTTGTGACGGCATTATCATGTGGCCTTGGATTGGAATTGTATTGTTATTGCTCACAAATTATAGTATGTAGTTTCATTAGAGCATTTTGAGAAGCTTTGTGCCATGTCATTTTATTCATTCTTGTTATATTATTTTTAGAAATGGTTTTGTAGAAATTATTTGAAAATTCCCAAATTAAAACATGATTTGTAAATTGTTATCATTATGAAACTTGTATTTCCCCCACCCCTATTAATTGTGCTACTTATTGGGCTCTGTCTCATCCCATTATTTAATAAACTTTTCAGAACATACAACAATTTTTTAAGACAACTTTTTGGTGGCTAGAAGTAGTTAGACTAACTATTGATAGAGGCTGAACTTTTTGAAGTGGAGATATTAAATGATGTACATCTTAGAATAGGCTTGACTCATTTTTTTATATATTATAGTAGTTGTGACGTTATTACCACTGATGAGACAAACTGATAATATGTAATTATTTATTCAGATCTCTATTTTTTGTGGCCAATGGTGCTTGTAATTATTGTTTAGAACTCTCATTTACTTTGAGAGTATATTCAATTGAATTGTTATAATAATTCTTGGTGTTGGTACTTGATATGATTTATGTGGATTGAATTATCAAAAAAGAAAAATTTACAGGTACTTTGAGATGTTTTTCTCATGCTTTAGACCATTTGGGTTTGGGGCATGACACTACTTGGTGAGTCTAGGCCTATTGTTTAATTTCTTTATTCTTGGGGGATGCATATATACGTGAGAAATTATGTTCCAAAATTGAGGAATAAATTAAATAGGATGTATGCAATTGTATATTAATAAAACATCAAATTTAACTGGTCAATAGGATTTGGTATTGAAAAATCTGGTATCGTTTTGGACTTTTAGTGTTAAGATGATTTGGTCAAAAAGTTCCATTGTTCACCGCAATCGTCAACTCAAATTCTTGTATTGAAACAGCATTGATGTTTTTCTCTTTGCTTTATTTATTTATTTTAAAATAATTTTAATCAATGGCTAGACCATAGGAAGGGAAATTTGATGTTGGAACCAACGCACACTACCACCCAATGCCTTTGTCATGTGACATAGTAGGTGAGAATTACAAAATTATTAGGGAGAGAATGGATAATTGCTCTTAATTTATATATTATATAACAAAATGTCTTTGTTTTGAAACTAGTTAGGAAAATGTTATTATTTTTTAAATTTGATTGTAACAAAATTGAGTTACAAGTAAAACTAGACATTGTTACTGTCGAATTTTATGTATATTTTGCTACTTCAATTTTTTTTTGAAAATTTAAATGAAACTCGACATTACTAATGGGGACATTTTGCTAAAGAATTTTGAAACAAATGCATTTTGCTTCATAATTTGTAAATTAGGAATAAATGCCCATTTTTCCCAATTATTAGTGTAACGAAGAGTCTGGATCTATAAATGCTATTTTTTGGCTGGTTGTAGTTCATATATTCCTTAGAACTGAGCTTGGTAACAAATGTCAGGCTCAAGTGGATGTAATGGTAGTAATGCACATAAAAAATTTGAAACAAATTTAAAAGGAATTTTCAGATAAGACATGCTACTGTATCATTTACTAATCTTTATTCTTCAATTGAAAAAAAATAAATAAATAGAACAAGAAAAAGAATATTACACTGTTATGATTTGTAGGCCCTTTGAAAATATAGCAAACCTTAACTTTTTTGATTATCCAACTTCATTTTTTTTATTTAAAAAATTACGAATTTCTATTTTCTTTTTGGTAGAAACTAAATCAAAAGAATTATTTTATTTATTTAGCAAGGCAATATATATTCTTGATCTTGTTGGAACGTGTCAATGGCACCTTTTGCTTACACGAAAGATGGTGCTATTTCTCAATATTGCTTAGAACAACCACATTAGCTTATCTATAATCTTCTAAAATAGAAAAAAGTACTAATTTTACACATTCTAAGAGCATTCGCATCAGTCCGTTCATTTTACACATCCATTTTTACACTAAAAACCTACTTTTATAAAACACCCACATCAGTTCATCTATTTTACACATCTTTTAATTAAATAATCATTTTCTTCACATTTTTTATTATTTTCCTCAACCACCCGCATATAATACGCACTCTCTCTCTACCCTTTTATTATTTCTGATTCGTTGCTCTCTCCCTCTCCATTAACTCTCCTCCCCCTCTCGATCAACTCTGCCTCTCCATTAACTCTCCTCTCCGATCCACCATCTCAGATCAACTCTCCCTCTCCGATCCATGAGCTCAGATCAACTCTCCCTCTCTAATACACAAGCTCCGATCTGCGGCTCCGAGCTCCGATCCACGATCTGCCGCTCCGATTCACGATCCGCGGCTCCGATCCACGATCCGTGGCTCCGATCAACGATCCACCGCTCTGATCAACGATCTGCGGCTCCGATCACGATTCGCGGTGCCGATCAACAATCCACCGCTTCGATCCACGATCCGCTGCTTCAATCCACGATCTGCCGCTCCAATCCACAATTCGCTACTCCAATCACGATCCGCTGCTCCAATCCACGATCCGCCGCTTCGATCCACAACCCGCGGCTCCGATCACGATCCGCAGCTCCGATCACGATCCGCAGCTCCGATCACGATCCGCAGTTCCGATCACGATCCCTAAGCTCCGATCACGATCCGCGGTTCCGATCACGATCCCCAAGCTCCGATCTGTGTTTGTGTATCTGTGTTTTTTTTTTTTTTATTAAGCGTATCTCTATGTTGATTTTTAACTGGGTTGTTGAGCCTGGAAAGGAGAAAAAAAAAATGGAGCGAACGGAAAATATATAATAATGGGATAAACGAGCTACAGTAGCTATATAAATATACACAGTTACTGTAACTCGGGGATGGGTTTTCACAATTTTAGCCATTTTTACACCCACTGATGTGGGAGTTTTTTTTTGCTCAAAATGTGTAAAATTGGTAGTTATTGTTATTTTAGAAACTTTTACACCCACTGGTGTGAATGCTCTAACATAAAAATTAAAAATTAAAAAAAAAAAAAAAAAACACTCACATCAATCTTTGTAAAAATGTGCAAATATACACCATAGCCATATATATGAATAGTAACTGTATGCACGGTTATTGTTCACTGTGTAAATAACTTTTTTATTCTTTTTTTTTTTTTTTTTGGTAAAAAGGATTCTTTTTCTTCTCTCTCCTCTCTCTACCTCTTATTCACCTCACCGTGTAAAGAAATGTGTATAATATTTTATTTGAATATTTTACACTATCTACCATGTAAAAAAATTAATATTTTATTTGAATAAATGTGTATAATAGACAAATTAATATGAGTGTTTTGTAAAAATAGGTGTGTAAAATAGAAAAAGTAAGTTTTAAATGTGCAAAAAAAAAAAAAAAAAAAATTTCCACATACTAATATTGATGCTCTATAGTTAATATATTTTAAATAACTTGTATCACCCCACTTGTTATACCCCACTTGTTATAGAGAAATATCATAAGTCACACTAGCAGTATACAATCAAGATGAAGAGGGGTCTTGACCTAACATGACAAGTTATTTTAAGACCACAACTTTATAACTATTTTATGTAACAGATTGGGACTTGTTGCATGTCACTGTAATATTTACCAATTACTCTTTATTCACTACTCACCAGCTGTCCCACAAGAGTAATGACTAAGTTTTATCACTGAAGGTTGTACTTTGAGACTGATTCACTTGTTATCACGAGTTTACAACGAGAGGTGGAGTTTAGGTTTAATGTTTCAGTTGCACTAATTTCGTTAAGATAATAACATTTATTTATTTTTAAACACGTCTCACTGTCTCAAAAGTTAATACAGTGAATGCACTGCACCTAAACCTCGCAACAACCGTACCCTTACACCTTCTTTCCTTGTCAATTTTATTGAATAGGAAGTTCCTAACACAGACCACGTGTTTTGTGTGTCACATCTCATAAATGTGTCTGCAACTTCTACAGAAAATGCACCCTCTTAGAGCATCCACAGTCGGGCATGGGAATGCCAAATGCAAGACCAATTTAGCAATGAAGGCACAAAAACTCCCCACAGCTAGCCTTGTAAAACGCAGGTATTGCAAAAAAATTTGAGATTCTGCTACAATGCAATTCTACCTTTAGAATTGAACTGTAGCAGGATTGTAAAAAAAAAATATATATTTAATTCTATTTTATTGAATTTTCTCTCTCCTCTCCCTCATTATTTCTGTTGTCTTCTCTCTCTTCCTTCTCTCTTTCTCATCTGATCTCTCCCTTCGTCAGACCCAGCAGCATCCTCCTCCCAACATCAACATCACACATCTAGTGGGTTGCGATCCGGCGGGTTCTGTGGTTTTTTTTTTTTTTTTTGGCTGTGACCGGTGCTTTTAAAGGAAGAGGTGGGTATGGCTGAAGTGGGTTGTGGGTCATGGAGATCGGAGATCGGAGTGGGCTGAAGTGGGTTACGGGTATGGCTGAAGTGGGTCACGGGTTCTGCGTTTTGGTAGGCGTGGGTCACGGGTTCTGCGGTTTGGTAGGCGTGGGTTTTTTTTTTATATGGGTTTTTTTTCTGGTGGAATTTTTGGTGGGCAGTGGGCAGTGGTGGCGTGGTGGGCATGGTGGTGGTGACTGGGCAGTGGAGGCGCGGTAAGGTCTGGGTTTTTTTTTTTTTTTTTTTTTTTTTTTTTTCTGATATGGGTTTTTGTTCCGGTGGGATTTTTGGTGGGTAGTGGGCAGTGGTGGCGTGGTGGGCATGGTGGTGGTGACTGGGTAGTGGAGGCGCGGTGAGGTCTAGGTTTTTTTTTTTTTTTTTTTTTTTTTTTCTAATATGGGTTTTTGTTCCGGTGGGATTTTTGGTGGGCAGTGGGCAGTGGTGGCGTGGTGGGCATGGTGGAGGTGCGGTGGTGGTGATTGGGCAGTGGAGGCACGGTGATGGAGGATGACGGAATGTGGAGGGGAAAATTGGAAAAAAATGAAAAATATATTTTATTATGTAGATATATTATTTTAATGAGTAGAATAAGAAAATAGAAGTTGGGTTGTTGGAAGGATTGTAAAATGGTATGGTATTAATAATAAAGTGGCTTTTTGAGATGGTAAAATAGAATAGAATTGAGATTCCAGCTATGGATGCTCTTAGGTAAGCCCACATCTCTCTCTCTCTCTCTCTCTCTCTCTCTCTCTGTCTGTCTCTCTCTCTCTCTCTCTCTCTCTCTCTCTCTCTCTCTCTCTCTCTCTCATATTCTACCATGTTTATGGTGAAAAGAGTACTAGGAGATTTTTTTTTTTGCTAAACAGCGTTCTCTACCGTGTTTATGAACCGTGGCTTTTTATTTATTTATTTATTTAGAAAACCATGTATGACCCATTTAAATACTGTTCATTTATTCTTGGTCTTGGTTTTATATAAACTAAAAAGAGTAAATTTCTTTTGGAAATTACAATCCACTGACGATATATACTTGATGTTAAATTCTTGGTCGTATATATACAAATAAATAATTAAGTATTTTCCTTTTGACAAAGTGGCTTTATGTTTATTTTGTATACAATAGTTAAAGTGAAAGAGTTACTAGTAGTTATAATCAAGAGTTTTGTAAATCAATTAGAACATTCTAATATTTTCATGGTCTAACTGATGTGTGCATAAAGCGATCAGTATATGGCATATGAGTTCTCTCTATGGCTATGAGGGGTAGAGTCATTTGACTATTTGAGAGGGACATAAAGTGATAGAGCTCTTAAGCAAGGTTTTCAAACTTGGACTGTTTAATCAACCAGAAAAGAGAGATATTCAAGGTTTTTAAGGTCGGACTGAGGTTCAACTGAGGTCGAATCATGATGATGTCATAATTAGTTTAATAATTTTAATAATAATAAAATACAAATAAATGTATTAAAATGGAAAACATTAACAAATTTTTACTAAAAGTATGTCTAAAAAAATTAAACAACTTTCAAATGAATTTTCACCATTTTTATAAGGTTAATAGAAAATAATAAAGTATAAACAAGTGTCAAAAAAATTGTGTTTAGTAATCTTTCAAATAAAAAAATTATCTAAAATAAAATCATTTTCAGCATAAATTAATAAATTGTATATTCACATGTAAAAAATATAGTTCTTGAACCTCTAATTAGATTATCAAATAATAATAGATTGAGAGGGGTAATATAATAAATTAGAAAACTATAATCTAAATTGTAAATAAATACAATATTTCATCCAAGAATGACACTACAAAGGAGCATAGCCTATTGGTCATTGCATCAGTAGTGAGCTTACAAGGTTCCTGGTTATATCCCTTGCATGCACCTATTTGGTGATTTGTTGTTATTCTTTTTGCTTAGGCCGAATTTATGATTTGTTCAAAGACTTTTCTTATTATTGGGATATATTTTTTTTTTTTTAATAGATTTTTCTTGTTATCTATTTGTTGGATTTCTTGGGTCAATTTGTAAATTTTTTGGAGAGAGGGGCCAAGTACATAAATTTCAAAGCTAGAATTACAATTATTTTTGTTAATATACATGCTAGTATATTTTTTTTCCAAAGTTGGGGGAAACATTATATAATACTCTAAGATTACCATAAATGTATACTCCCCCCTTTTACATAACTGATAGGACTTATAATTCATGTGAGATGAAAGAGTATGCATTTATGGTATTCCGAGAGTAATCAATAATTATCCAAGTTGGAGGGTCATGGCCCCCTTTACTGAGAAATTATTAGATCTACTAGGAAGACTACTGATATGGTTCTCTTTGACCTCCTAACCAATAAAATGCTGTTCTATTTGCAAATATAATATCATCTGGTAATTTTTATTTTGTATTCATTATGCTAGTTAGGAAGCTCACACGTAAATTTGCATAGATAAGATCATTTTATTTGTTAAAGAGGACCATGTCAGTAGTGCACAGTAGGCCTCTAGTGTCACTCAGCCCTTGAGTAGTTCCATCACCGAAGTTAGGAAGCTTACTCGTAAATTTGCATAGATAACGTCATTTTATTTGTTAAAGACGATCATGTCAGTAGTGCATGGTAGTCCTCTGGTGTTACTCAGCCCTTGAGTAGTTCCATCACCGGGATGTATTAGGTTGGTTATGAGTTATGGCCATAAATATGATTTAATGATACTAGTGTACAGCAGTTAAATTTTCAACTGTCAAAAGAAGAGAGAAGTGGTATCAACATCATCAAATCTTGATCATAGCAGTGCATTTTGATTGAAAGAAACTCAGAGTTAAAAGAAAATGTGGAAGCTCAAGATAGCTGAGGGTGGCAATGAACCTTACATCTTCAGCACAAACAACTTTGTTGGAAGGCAGATATGGGAATTTGACCCTGAAGCTGGTAGTCCAGAAGAACGAGCTGAGGTTGAAGAGGCTCGTCAAGTTTTCTACAAGAACCGCTACCAGATCAAGCCCAGTAGCGACCTACTTTGGCGAATGCAGGTACCTCTCAATCTCTACTATCAACCTTTCATATTCATATTATGCCTCAAGTACGTACATTGTCCACTGTATAAAATGCTATTATTCTTTTCTTCCTCTCTTTTTATTTATTTTTTATTATTATTTCTGCATAATTTCGGATGAGGTGGCAGATTTGAAGGCCCCAAAATTGTGTATTTATTTATAGGTTACATACCCTCAATTTAATATACCTATTGACAAATAATATAAAGTTATTTCTTTTGATTACTTTTCTGTAATTATCCAATATAATAAGAGGGCCCAGGATTTGGACTCCAAAATTTATCTTTTTTAAGGAAAATCTACTAGCTAGAAAATTGGTATATTTGTAAGTTTTAATTATACGCCTAACCCAAGAGTTTGTAACTCAATTGGCATATTTTGTACTTCCCAAAAATATGTTTAGGATTCAAATTTTCATCTCTTTATTATGACTGTTAAAATATCAATCCTAAGTTTTATGTTGTAATCTAAAGCACCCAAAATATGAAAGATGGTCCAAGTTGGCATCCGAAATCTAAACAAAGCAAATACCGCAATAATTCCTTAACAATCACTTAATTATATGGTCTTGCACTTGTGCCTTTGTGTAAGAATTTCATCATTTCTTTCCTTGTGTGCATGTTTCTCAAACAAAAAAAAAAAAAAAAAAAAAAAAAAAAAAAAAAAAAAATTCATAAAAGAAATTATTTGTGTGGTTTGAGAATTGATTGGACAAATTTAGGGCCTTATGTTATTTTAGAATTGATGCAAATGCTATTATAATAAAAATTAATGTAAAATTGTAAGGGAGGGACCCAGAAGTTTTGAAAGAGGGGGTCTAAATATAAAATTGTAAAAAATATACCTCTCTCTCTCTCTCTCTCTCTCTCTATATATATATATATCCCCCCCCCCCCCCCTCTTAAGACTAAGGGAAGTCGGGCCCCCACCTAGATCCATCCTATACCAAGATATCTTACCTAATTGTCCCGTGTACTATTTTTAATTATAATTGTACTATTAACTTCAAATAACCTATTATTTGTGATTATGTGTTAATGAATGTACATTTAATATATATGTGTGTGAGAATATATATATATATATATATATATTGGTTCCCCTTTTTTTTTCTCTCTCTCTCTCTCTAAATTCCTTGTTGTATGTGTTGCCGAATGCCAAGTTTTAATTTTGAGTGAAAAAAAAAAAGTATTATTTTTTTGAAGTAATATGATTCTTATTTGCTATATGACTTACAATGACAGGACAATTTTTTTAAATGAAAAGAATGATTTAAATATTTAGCAATATCATGGAAAACTTGTATTATGGGAAAATTGTTAGAGGGTCTAACGAATTTTCTTTTATGTACGCTAGATTTTCTTTACTCTCAAACCTTCTGTTTAAATGTCGTATCTAAGTACATGAAAAGCTTTAATATAATTTACTCGGAGTGAGTCTATATTACCGTGGTTGTTTTTTTACCATATATGTTATTATTTGATTTTAATTAAATATTTAATTTTATTATTTATATTTCTTTCTTAAATCATGCATTGCACAAGCATAATACTAATTACACAAATTTTTGGAATTAATAAGATTCCAAAAAGTCTTTAGATATAATCTAATAAATATCAGTTTGAAGGCATAGGGGTCTAAAAACACTGAACTAATTAGCTTTGTAGCCACTTACCATTTACTACTTGTTACTATAATTAACAATAAAACAACGGACATAACAAAAATTCACAGTGCTTTCAAATTAGCCAACCACTTCACACGTGCATATCCACCACAATTTGCAATAATTTCTTTTTGTCAATAGCCCGCCCACCCCCCCCCCCCCCCCTCCCGCCTCCTTTTTTTTTTTTTTTTTTTTTTGGGAGAAGCAATAGCCCCTTTAATTATGGGTGGTAGGCCAAATTAGAAATGTTGTATAATTTGATAAATTTTTGTTGTGGTTCTAGAAAGAATTATAATTAAAGCAATCAAAAGAGATAAGATTGGTAGGTGTCATAGGTAAGCTAAAATGTACGAGTTATAACCTATATTTTTATGAACCTAGGTGGGTAGAAAGAAAGAATAAATTAATACGTTTTACTGTCTGAGCAAACTTCTTGTCCTTTTTGTCTTTTTCATTTTTTTTTCCTGGGCTAATTAATTGGTTTGAGAAAAATCATAATTGGCACTTGCTCATGTCTCCCGTTGGTACAACTACAAACTATAAATTAATAACAAGGTTTCATTTATTATTTTTTATTAAACTCATACGTTATTACCAAAACTGTATGCAATAGTAATAACAAAGCTTCATTAAAAATCATATATCATATTATACTTTTAGTAGACCCGTGTGTTACACAGTTTTCGTCAAATTCGGTTCAAATCGGTCTAATTTGGTCCACACAGTCCACCTTGGTTCATTTCGATTTATTTGGTCTAATTCAGTCTATTTGGTCTACTCAGTCGCCCCTCTCTCTCTCTCTCTCTCTCTCTCTCTCTCTCTCTCTCTCTCTCTCTCTCTCTATATATATATATATAAATTTTTTTAATAAAATATAAAAAAATGTAAAATCAAATAGGACAATTTTTATTTTATTTTAAAAACACAAGTAAATTCTACTATGTTTATCAAATATTACCAATCAGATAAGATAGAATTAAAAAAGGGTCATGCTAACGAATGCCCTTAGGGCATTCGTTAACAATCCATTTTAGGAAAGTTTTTATACCACTTTTATGGGAAATGAAAAAAACTGTCAAAATATTAATTGCTTTATTTCAATTTCCCATAAAAACTTTCCTCAAATGGATTGTTAACGAATGCCCTAAGGGCATTCGTTAGCATTTCCCATTAAAAAAATATTGATAAAAACAATTAAGGCGTTGAAAATGCCAATAAAAAAGGTTGTATGTTTTGTTAAAACACTAACAATGGTTTTTTTTTAATGTAAATAAAACTAATAGTAGTTGATAAGAACAAATAAACTATTTGTTCTTTATCTAAAAAATTTGGTGTAACTATTTTGTGCAACCACGGCTTCTAGACTCAAATTTAATTATACAGTTTATGATTATTATAATCTATTATAATGTTTGATTTTTAATAATAATTTGAGCTTCTACAATATAAATCTGTTAAATACATGTAATTTGGACCTATAAAATATGAACGATGTGACAAATTTTGTTCTGGCACTCACAATTAACCACTTAAGGTTATATTCCTAAACCTGTTGATTTCTTAATATTAGCCTATACCCCATATATTGTCCTTTAATTATCATATGCTCTCATTGTGCAATAAATATATCATTGTTGGCACTGTTACGTGATGCTTCCAGAAATTGTTTTCTATAAAATAAATAAAAAGAGGTTTTCAAGAAATTGATGGAAATTGTAAATTTTTAGAAAATATAGGAGTTGTCACTTATTGTATATTTGTTAAAGGGAAGACAAAAACAAGAAATAAAAACCATTTCACTTAATTGTCTCGATGAGTAAGGAAATAAATCTAGGTTCACCAAGGATGAGTTCGGGAAACGGGTTTATATTGTGGAAAAGTGTGAGGCACCTATGTGCGTCCAAAATACTATTTGGTCTCTACTAAATGAGTAAGGCTAATTTGGTGTTTAATCAATTATTTAATGGATGCTTTTATTATCCTAAATTTATTTCAACAATGCAAACAAGTGCAGGTGATAATAAAAAACACATGATCTATTAATATTTAAAAGTTAAAGTGTAGCATTAATTGTAGTTACGTTCATTTGGTCTATTTTGAATATGTTTGAGAATAATTGGGTGTCATGTTATACATGGAGATCTCTTTGGAATTCATTCACATCATTTTTTGCATTTTTAATCTTTTGTACAGTGGAGAAATGTTATTTAATGCAAAATTTTTTGCATTGTGCAAGTTAGCGACTTGTAATAATAATTATTGCAAGTGATAATTTTATTGCGCAAAACATTTTTTTTTTGGTAAAATACTATTATGATTTCTAAACTTTACCAAAAGTTCATTTTTCATCCCTCACATTTAAAAGTTCATTTTTTCCCCCAAATAATTGAAAATTATATTTTTCATCTCTAAACAATTGACAATATTTTACTTTTAGTCCTTAAACTTAAATTTTTTTTTTTTTCGTCCCAAAACTATTGAAAAAAAGTTATTTTTCCATCCCTATTTTTATCTCTAAACTATTAAAAAAAAACTCTTTACAAAATTTTAAAGATGAAAAAATAACTATTTAAAATTTAGGGACAAAAATTTTTTTGGTAAAGTTTACCAAAATTTAGGGATAAATAACAAATTTTGCGATTTATAATTCATTTAAGATAGAAATTACCATAAGACTTGTAGTTTGACTAGCATTTCTTGGTATTTCCAATAAAAGTATTCATGATTCGAATCTCCACTGCTTTGAACTATCAAATGATTCAAATTATCCAAAACAAAGAAGAAGAGGGATTATCATAAATAAAATAAAGTTAAAAAAAAAATACAAGACGAAAAATGAGAACAAATATTGGAAAGTCTAGGTGTGCCAGTCATTTAATTTGTTCATTGTTAGGGGATGCAAACACGAGAAGGTACGTATCATCATTAATTTAGAATAAAATAGGGTGTTTGCAATTATATATTATGAAAATATCAAATTTAAATGGTCAATAGGAGATTTGGTATTCTTTTGCAGTTAGGATTTGGTAAAAAAATTTATAGATTCAACTTTTTCTCTTTGCTTTATTTTTTTAGAAGATGATTATAATCAATGTCTAGACCATATAGGAAGTTAATTTGATGTTGGAACTAGTGCACACTAGTCCCCAGTGCCTTAGGGTCTGTTCGGTTAGAGGAGTGGAAAAGTGGGAGGATGGAAAATTGTGGAAGGATGGAAAATATTTAGTTTTCCCTCTTGTGTGTCTGGTTGGAGGAGTGGAAAAGTGAGAGAGTGGAAAAGTGGGAGAGTATAAATTGACTATTATACCCTTGTTAATAGTAATATTGAAATGAAAAAAAAAAAAAACAAAAACAAAAACTTCAACGTTACTGAATGTTGAAAAAAAAAAAAAAAAAACCTTCAACATTAGGTGGATCACTGTGTTTGATAAACCTCAAAACTCTTTCAAAAAATCAAAAATCCTGTTGGAAACAACCCAGATGGAACCAAAAAGCAGGTTTCCTCAGCTGAAGCAGCTTTATTTATAGACAATATATTACACCAGTCACGGATCCATCCTCATCCTCAAGCTCCACTTCAGCCCCTGATGATATTCTCAAAATGATAGAAACCCTTCCTCCAGAAATCAAAGAACAAATAAAGAACCTGGCCCTTCAAGCCAGATCCAAAAGAATCATTAGAATCCTCCATGATTACCTCAAAGAACAACAGAGTCATTTCCTTGCTGTTTTCCCAGACATAGATGAACCATGGAAAACCCCTTTCGCCTTTTGGATAACCAGTTGGACGGTTGCTCATTATCTCTACATGTGGTACTTACTCAATGAATACTACTTGTGTCTCCATTTCGAGTCAGAATTTTACTCATACATTTTCCCTCGTGAAAATAAGTATTTTTACAAGTTTTGGTCTGAAATCTTGAAAAATGATGCTCATGATGGTAATTAGTCCAAATATCCCAAAATAGAGCACCCACACTTTGGAGAAAAACTCACTTCTGCCTGTCTAGTTGCTAAGCTCAATTCCAAAAATGATATTCGAGCAGAAGGAATCTTTCACCCTGCAGACATGCATTGGGTAACTAATGCTGATGGTGCCCTTCATAAACACATGGACATATCTTGGCAATCTTGTCACTATTCCCTCACAATGGCAGAATCTCTTAACCAAGGAATTCTCCCTCAAATAGTGCCTACAGACCCAGACATATGCAGACAACAATGGCCACATGACTCAGATTGGTAATCAATTACCAAGATCTGTTGCACAACAATCTTTTATAATCTGGAGTTTGAGAGAGTCAAATGGGTCTATTGTGAACAAATGGGGTACTTGAGTCTAGGTGAGAAGATGCTGTTTGTGCAAAAGTCCTTTTGCTGACCATCTGAGACTAGGTATTTGGTGGAGAAGGTCAAATCCTATAAGGAGGTCTCTGCCTGTGAGAGGAGAGCCAAGGAAATGGTGATGTTGAAGTCAGATTCCTCACCAATACACAAGAAAAGAAGGAAGTCACAGTCTTTCCTACCCAGATTCCTATGATCCACCTGGTATGATCTGACAGGACACAAACGCCACACCTAGGACCAAAAGGCATAACAGTCCATTGGTAATGGTGGTCTGGAATACAAAAAGCTGTCTTGTACCTTTCTTCTGGGTGGATTCCTAATTGCCAAAATCCTGCTTTGAACATCTGGTTATGGGGTAGCCAAAATTGTTCGGGTAATATTTTGGGATGGAGAATTGTGGCTGCTGCACCTGTATCAAACAAGGCTATTGCTGGAATAGGTCTGGAATAGGTGTCAAGGAGGATATGTACTTGGGCTATGGGTGTAGGGTTGGTTAAGGGGGCTATGAGAGGCTGAGATGTGTAGATGGTTTGGATTTCTGGGTCTAAGTCTTCTGAACTTGTATCATCTTCTGAGGTAGAATAAGCCATGACTGCTAAGGCTTGGGGAGAGTAGTCATCATCTAGTGAAAAGAGTGATTCTACATCTGAGAAGGGGGTGTCATCTGCATGAATTTGGGCTTGTTCAAGTAGTTTGATTGCTTTTTCTTTCTTTGGACAATTTTTTGCAAAATGACCTGGTTTTCTGCATACAAAATAGACCTTTGTTACGTTAATGTTATCTTTTATACAATCCTAGCAATATATGTCTTAAACCAGTTTTAATCCTTAACTCCATAATCTTCTTACACCTCCATCTATATTACATGTCTCTATCATGTCCTTGTCCTCTTTCATTGTCTTGTTCCTTTCTTGTTCTATCCTAGTTGGTATCAGAGCCATACTAAGTTTCATATGAAGATCTTTTTGTCACCCTTTTCCCCAATTTTAATATGTCTCTTAAAGACCCCCACCTTTGTGATGCTCTAAAAGTACAAGTTCAAATTACAGGAGCCTCCCAGGTGCAAGATACTTTTGCAGCCACACTCCACTATCAGTTAGCCTATAAAATGCCCTCATTCCCTTGTTTTCTCCCCATCATTTTCCTCCCAAGTTGGGAGGAAAATTTTTGTGGGCCCGGGAGGAAAATTTTCCTCCCGGTTTTCCATCCTTCCTTTCTTTTCTCTCCAAACGAACAGTGAAAAATACTTATTTTCTTCTCTTAATTTTCCATCCTCCCTATTTTCTCTCCAAACGGACGCACCCTTAGTTTTGTGCATGCAGCATCACATTAAAAGGTGACATATAGTAGTAAAATTTGTGTCCACAAATTATATTATTTTAATGAATAGAGGCCGGATCTATAAATGCGATTTTGGCTAGCTTAGTAATGCTTCATAAATTTGTTGACATTAATGTCATCCTTTTTTTTTTTTTTTTGGTCAAAATTGTTGCAGTTTTTAAGGGAGAGAGATTTTAAACAAACAATCACTCCAACTAAGATTGAGGATGGGCAAGAAATCACATATGAAAATGCCACAACTGCATTGAAGAGGGCTGTCCATTTCTATTCAGCCTTGCAAGCTAGTGATGGTCATTGGCCAGCTGAAAATGCTGGCCCTTTGTTCTTCCTTCCACCCTTGGTGAGTTTCATCATTAAATAGCATCATTGTGATCAATACTTCATGGAACACAAACTATTTTCGCATACTTATTTGCAAAGAATACTTTTTTCTTTTTCTTTTTTTTTTTTTTTTTTTTTTTTTTTTTTTTTGCGGTATCAAACTAAAAATGTCATACCCAATACAAAAAACTTTCACTTCTATGGATTTTGTGAGACGTAATTGGTAGGGTAATACCATACTAAATCATTGAGGGGGAGAAAAACTATAGAAAATTGTACTTACTGATATAATTTCTTTTAATTCATCCAATGTATACCACTGAAACATATAAGATAGATTTTAATGTGAATAATACAATTGTTTCCAATACAATGTGCAATTGGATTATGAGATGCCTTCTTGTAACTTCTTATGGTTTTCAAAAAATGCAGGTATTTTGTATGTATATTACAGGACATCTTAATACTGTATTTCCTGATGAGTATCAAAAAGAAATCCTTCGATACATATCTTACCATCAGGTACATATTTTTGGAAGCTTTACAAATTAATCGTAATGACAAAATTAGAGCTTCGGCTAAATTTCTTACCTACCTTTTTCTTTTAGTTCAATCTTTCCTATATAACAACAATTTTGTAAATTTTGTATATTATTAGAATGAAGATGGTGGTTGGGGACTTCACATAGAGGGCCATAGCACCATGTTTTGCACAGCTCTCAACTATATTTGTATGCGTATGCTTGGGGTAGGACTTGATGGAGGTCAGGACAATGCTTGTGTAAGAGCGCAAAAATGGATCCTTGATCATGGTGGAGTAACACACATACCTTCTTGGGGAAAGACATGGCTTTCGGTATGACCATGTTCAGTAAAATTCACTTCTCAATAGACTTACATTCTAAAAATAATTTGTACTGTAAACTAAAATCTAATCATACTCGTATTACCAATTTGCAATAAATAGGTTGAGTTTCAAATATAAACACTCTGGATGATAACTATCATGTGATAAATAACTCAACTATGCAGTGTGTTAGGTTCTAAAGTTTTAGATTAAATGTTTAGAATCATGGTTGTATTGTGTTGGCAAACTGAGAGCAAAAAAAGTTTAGTCTAAGTGTTTAGAATGTACTTAAATAAGTGTGTTTCAAGATTTCAAAGTCCAGCTAATTGCAAAAGAGAGATTTCAAGTTCTGCCTTTCTCAGTTGATTGAGAAATAGACCTGATCGATCGAAAATCGTAGATATGGTTTTCTGTAGAAGGTTATTTTAGTCCAATTACTACAAAAACGTTTATGATTTCAGTTAAACTTCTCCACATATAAAAAGAAAACCTTAGCTACGTCTTGAAGACTTTTAGAAGACTTGTGTGTTACTCTTTGTGAGATTTGAGAGGTTCTGTACTTTCTAACCACATGAGATTCAACCGAAGCTTAAACTACAATTAAGGATTGGTAGAACTAGTTGCTGCATCAAGATCAACAAGAAATTGTGATCTAAAACCTTTGAGTGGAATCTCAAAGTTACAAGCAATTGTGTGCTTGTGTTGCTGTTGATCTAAGAAGAGAAAGAGTCTGTAGATCTGGAGCTTGCACGTGGTCGTGTCAATAAGTTACTACATGAGGTAGCATTAGATTTAGGGTTAAATCTTTTGTAATAATTTCGATTTTCTTATAGTGGATTTGGTTTACCTTGGAGATAGATAGGTCAAATCTTCCCTAGATTTTTACCTTAAAACGGTTAGTTTCATCGGTTTTTTTAGGTAATCATATCGTGGTATTATTTACTTTTTTGCAACTTTGCATAATATGATTTATTTGCTTTGACCTAGATCTGAAAGTTAATCTAAGTAATCACTTGATTAATATATTAGATTAAACAATCTGTTTAAGGGATCTAAACGAACTTTCACAATGTTCCTTTATTGTAGATACTTGGTCTGTTTGAATGGACTGGAAGCAATCCAATGCCCCCAGAATTTTGGATCCTTCCTTCATTCCTTCCCATGCATCCAGGTTTGTACAATATCTACTTACTACTTCTATTTGAATTAGTCATCTCTACTTAAAGTTGTTACAACAAAGTTCTACCGATTTTTGTTTTTTGAAATTTCATAATAAAACTTTCAACATTCAAAATGCTTATTTTACTTATGGCTTACCAATTTCTTTGCCCCTAAAATGTAGCCAAAATGTGGTGCTATAGCCGGATGGTGTACATGCCCATGTCATACTTATATGGGAAAAGGTTTGTCGGCCCAATCACACCTCTCATTCTTCAATTGAGGGAGGAACTCTACAATGAACCTTATAATGAAATTAACTGGAAGAGTGTGCGTCATCTATGTGCGCAGGTAAGTTTACCTTAATTTTCTCCTCATGGTTGATACATTTTTTTTTTATGCTAGAAATGTTTTTAAATATTTCTTCCAATGCATTGATTGTAAAACTATTATTACAGGAGGATATCTACTATCCCCACCCTCTGATACAAGATTTGCTTTGGGATAGTCTATACATATTCACTGAGCCTCTTCTCACTCGTTGGCCATTTAACAAGTTGGTCAGAAAGAAGGCTCTTCAAGTCACAATGAAGCACATTCATTATGAAGATGAGAATAGTCGATACATTACTGTTGGATGTGTGGAAAAGGTAATGTAACTTTACAATCAAGAAAAGCAATGGTGAACATCTACTTAGGCTATGAGACAGTTTTCCTAATGTCACATGCTTTGAACAGGTTCTATGTATGCTTGCTTGTTGGGTTGAAGATCCAAATGGAGATTATTTCAAGAGGCATCTTGCTAGGATCCCAGATTACATATGGGTTGCTGAAGATGGAATAAAGATGCAGGTTAGTATTTATATTTAGCAAAACAATTGTAGAATTTTTTCCCCTCTGTTGAAGATTTACATCACTTTGTCTTGAACTGTGTAAGAAGACATTCTATAAATTGTTCTATTTTAGGGTTGGCTATGTACACCAATATATACATTTAAACTTTAGCATAAGCCTAAACCTATGGTTTTCTGGTTTTGAGTTTATAATTGCTGAGGTGCCTTGCAAGTAAATAAGTGCTTGCTAATTTTGATATTTTGTATGCAGAGTATAGGTAGTCAAGCGTGGGATACTGGTTTTGCCATTCAAGCATTACTTGCTAGTAATCTTGTTGATGAAATTGGACATACACTCGCAAGAGGACATGACTTCATAAAGAAATCTCAGGTTTGCTTTTCAATTCTTTTACCATCTCTTAACCTTAATAATCAAGCATACCTTTTGACCTTTTTTCTTTTATTTAAAAATATATACACACACATATATCCTGTATTCACTCAATCTAATTATTACAATTTCCATGAAAAATTAAAAAGGTCAAAGACAATCCTTCTGGGGACTTCAAAAGCATGTACCGTCACATTTCCAAAGGATCGTGGACCTTCTCTGATCAAGATCATGGATGGCAAGTTTCTGATTGCACTGCAGAAGGTTTGAAGGTAATTTACTTTGTTTACATGATTCAATAAAGTCAAGTATTTCACCTCATCCATAATCATTGTGTTCCTCACCAAATTTAATCTATATCACAGTGTTGCTTGCTTTTCTCAATGATGCCACCAGAAATTGTTGGTGAGCAAATGGAACCAGAGCGGTTCTATGATTCTGTCAACGTCCTACTATCTCTACAGGTAAGGATTAACTTAACTAATGTTGTATCTTCAAGAATATTTATTGTGCACTAGTGAGCATGAATAGGAAATCCAGAATGCCCTTGGTTTTACTACGAAACTAAAATTGTTTAACTACAACAAAATTACTTTTCCAAATGCAAAAGGTTTTGTTTTCTAAAGCATCTTCTCCTAAACTTTTACCAATTCTAGTTGTAGCTACTATTACATTTGAATGATATGATAAAACTCTAAAGGCTTTTGAAACTCACTTTGCACAAACCGTGGAAGCTTTATTTCCCTCTAGTACATTGTTTATTTCTTAAGTATTTCACTTTAGTCAGATCAATAAGCTTTATTCTATGATCAATAAGCTTTATTCTATGGCTTAATGTAGAGTAAAAATGGTGGTTTAGCAGCATGGGAGCCAGCAGGAGCATCAGATTGGTTGGAAGTAAGTAATTATCTCAGCATGCTGCATTGACCTTGAAATATTATTTTGGAAATACTTTTAAACTATCTAATTGCCGTTAAATTCACACATTGACATATACTAATGGTATATTATTTTTCTTTGCCCCCCCCCCCCCCCCTTCTCAGCTGCTTAATCCAACTGAATTCTTCGCGGATATTGTTATTGAGCATGAGTATGCTGAATGCACCGCATCAGCAATCCAAGCTTTAGTTTTGTTTAACAAATTATACCCTAAGCATAGGAAGGAAGACATCGAAAACTTCATTAAAAATGGCGTACACTACCTTGAAGACATACAAATGCCAGATGGCTCATGGTATGTACCTCAACTGGTTTTTCTCAGAACATGGCCATGTTTGAATTGAAATTGAGATACTGCTGCAATTTCTTCCCCTCTAAATCAGATAATAAATTCATATCTGAAGGAGGTTTACAATTAGATATGTTTGAAACGATTTTTGATTATACAAAGGAGTATTAGAGAAGATCGATTACATGATAAAGCATTTAACAGGTATGGAAAAT
This sequence comes from Castanopsis chinensis, assembly GCA_032878915.1. Lineage (NCBI taxonomy): Eukaryota > Viridiplantae > Streptophyta > Magnoliopsida > Fagales > Fagaceae > Castanopsis > Castanopsis chinensis. The sequence goes on along the minus strand of JAVQMG010000080.1, from coordinate 811,758 downwards.
GGGGAGCTTGCTTCACTTATGGCTCGTGGTTTGCACTTCGAGGTCTGGCTGCTGGAGGCAAGACTTACAACAATTGTCTCACTATGCGCAAAGGAGTTGACTTTCTACTCAAAATACAGAGAGATAATGGTGGCTGGGGAGAGAGCTATCTTTCTTGCCCAAAGAAGGTAAATGTCTCAACAAGGAATGTGCTTTGAGCTTCGATAAATTTTCATAATATTTTTGGTTCGATCACTATTGATAGCAGTTCAAGAACCTTTAATAACAAACCCCATTTTGTTTCCCAAATTGTTATCAACGGAAGAATCTTTGTCAATGAAGTTATTGTTTTTTCTAAGCATGAGATTCAGTGGATGCTACATAAATTATGTAGGAATATGTACCTTTGGAAGGAAACAGATCAAATTTGGTGCAAACTGCATGGGCAATGATGGGTCTTATTCATGCTGGACAAGTAAGTTGTTAATTTATAAAATCTAGCATTATTCATACTACCTATTCTTATGCTTTTCTTTCATAATTCTATATGAAAACCTTTTGTAATAGGCTGAAAGAGACCCAACACCTCTTCACCGTGCGGCAAAGCTGATAATCAATTCTCAAATGGAAGATGGTGATTTTCCTCAACAGGTATCTCCTCGTAATTAACATAGCTTCCAAAAATCAAAAGAAGGAAAAAGATAATGTTTTTAAAAAAAGAAGAAGAAGATTGACATGAGGATAGTTTTCTTTCTTGCACTATGAAGAACACAGGTTTAAAACTAGCTTGTGACACTAGGTGATTGAAACAAGAATTTTTTATCAAAGAGGGAAGAGGAGAAAGACAAAGTAACAAACAATGGAAATATATTATGCTTGAATTCTACTGCCAACGTTTTTAACCATTTATAGAATTCTTTTATGGCAGGAAAGCACTGGAGTCTTCATGCAGAACTGCATGTTACACTATGCAGCATACAGAAATATATATCCGTTGTGGGCTCTCGCTGAATACCGCAAGTGTGTCCCATTGCCATCTAGAATCACTTAAGTGAAGCAGTGAATTCTGTAGTTCAAGTAAATATATGAATGACACAGAAATAAAACCCAGTTTTTAATGCTCTTACTATTCTGGGATGTAGAAGTTCATAACATTATTCGGCAGATTTGGATTCCTAATCACTCATGTGGTACTACTTGGAGGAATATATGTGTAATAATGATATAGACACAACCTTTTCCACTACTTGAAGGAATATCTATGTAATAATGATATAGACACAACCTTTTCCACTATGTCTTTCTGAACTTATTATCATGACTAGTTATTATTGATTTTCACATTGGTACACAATTGACACCATGTTATATCATATTTGAACTTGAATAGGTCACTTAAGTCATATTTAAAATAAGTCAATAAAATCAATTCTGGGCCAAAGGTTGATATATATATATATATATATATATATATATATATATATATTTGAATAAAACATTCATTAAACTACGAAATACATTACAATCTTAGGGAAAGCGGGGAATACAAAATTCAAAAGACATTAACCTCAAGTCTTTTCCAATAGTTTGAAAAAGAAAAATCAGGACATTGATAAAGATACCCTTATTTTCATCAAAATTTTTCTTGTTCTCAGCAAATTTCCTTGATTACTTCATTGTTTCATCTCCTCCAAACCTATTGAATTTTCCATGTCTCTTCATCACCAAAGACCCATCAACTTCCAGTTTTAGAGGATGTGGACCATATTAGGGACTTTGATTATGGATCTACTTATTCCACCTTGTTTCCACATATGGTTCAGTCTGTTCACCATGTAATTGGGAGGTAAAGACTTATTTACTTCCTCATATTGTACTCATGAGTTGATTTAAATGCTGACTTCTCTTGTTGTAGCTTTGGGGTTATGAGTACTTCGACTTCACCCATGCACCCGAACGACATTGGCTAATTAAATTGGAATATTTTTGTCTTGAGACATGGTAGACCAGAATCTACAGCATTTTTAATAAGTATTTACTCCACTATTGCTTATTTTTTTCCTCTATCACGCATGCCGCGTGATATTTCTCGACCAGTTATGGTGCTGATAGGATATATATATATATATATAGTCTTTCATAGTTAAAAATTTCATTTTTACTTTAAAATTTTACATGTATATTATAACAAAAAAAATTAAATCCAACAATGAATTTGTTAAAATTCGTAATACTAAACAAAATTGAAATATGTAACATTATTTAAAGTTACATGATGTTATACAAGGTATAACTCTCTCTCTCTTTGGTATGCCTTTTGTTTTCTTATATTTTGGACTGCTAAGGTTGATTTAGTTAATCAAAAGTAAAGCTTAGCTTATTAGTTTGTAAGTCTAATTATTCTATAGTGAGAAAACCAAGCAACCTACAAACTAGCAAATATTACCAAATTTTAACCCCAATTACAATTAAGTTAATTTTAGACTAATAGAACAATTAAGTCCAATTATGAAGGGACTAAGGCTGTCAAGGATTCAAAGCTTCAAAAGCTTCCTACAAGCTTTGAAGAGAATAAGATGGAGGAGGATGAGTTGTTTGATGAGTTCTATGCCAAGCTAAAAGACATAGTGAACTCTGCATTTAATCTTGGGGAAACCATTCCTGAACCCAAGATTGTAAGAAAGGTGCTCAGATCTCAATCGGAGAGATTTCATGTCAAGATCACTGCCATTAAGGAATCAAAGGACATTGACCAAATTCCTTTCACAGAGTTGGTCGGCAACTTGCAAACCTATGACTTGGGTTTGACTAGGATAGGGAAATCAAGCAAGACCAAGAGCTTGGCTTTGAAGGACAAAAGCAGTGATACTGATAAGTCTTCCGATAATGAAGATTCTAAGATGAAATCCTATATCACGAGGCAATTCAAAATTAAACTTAATGAAGAATTCCAATGCAAAGGGATTTGATAAAGACCGTAAGCAGTCCAGTTCATCTCAGTTCAAGAACCAAGATAGAGGAAAGAAGGATGCTAAGGAAAGTAATCAGTATACTATTCCCTCCAGACCAAAATGCTTCGAATGTTAAGGTTTTGGACACATGAAACAAAAATGTCCAACTTATCTCAAGACTATTGGAAAAAGTAAGGCCCTTGCTGCTACCTTAAGTGACACCGAACCTGAGGATGATTCAGATGACAATGATGACGAGAGAATCTTGAATGCCTTCATTACTACAATTGATCCTACTGATGGGGTTTCAGAAATAGTAGATGATGAAGAGGACTTGGTGGACTCTAAGTTTGAGAAAATGGACGATCAAGATAATATTCACACAGCCTATGAAAAATTGTACAAGGTTTTTGAGAAGCATGAGAAACTATATAGGCTAGCCACCAAGAACCTGAGTGATGTGGAACTTAATCGAGAAGAGCTTTCCACAAAATTTGACGAAGCTAATCAGACTATTGGAGCACTGGGGTTTGAGAATAATTTCTTAGCTGAAAGGACCAATAAGCTTGAAACAGAGCTATTTTAAGTTAGAGCTCAATTGGAGAGGACTTCTAGTGCAAAGCTTGATGAGATGCTTAGCTTTCAGAAATCTACTTTTGATAGTACCAGTTTGGGGTATGATTTCTCTGCTCCTAATATTACTTCTTGTAATACTACTATATTTGTCTCATTTGTTAATTATGTTAATTATGAGAACAATGATGTTAAAACTATTTTAGCTATTGAGAATATAGAGAATATAGACAAGGGCAAATCTATCTTAGGAGCACCCCCTAAGCTTGATAAGAAAGAGACTAAAAACCTTAGGACTAAGAAGAGAAATAATCAAAAGTCTAAATAGAAAAAGCAGCATCTCTGTCATTACTGTGGAGTTACAAGACATACTCGACCTAATTGCTACAAGTGGTTAGCCACTCAACAAAGCAACAGTATGATCCCATCTGGAAACCAGAATCAGTTTCCATCCTCTTTTGCTTCTCTTTGAGATCTTCTTAAGGCCCTCATATTCCTTTTGAACTTGAATGGTTTCATTTCTTCCCCCTTACTGCCAGATCAAGGGTTCGTCAAACGGAAAGGTTCTTCCAAAATGTGAGAGGAAAAACGCTCAAAGTGATTTATTTACTTTTTCTATCTCCTTCTCTTTTTGTTTATGCATTACTTGTGTGTTTTGCGTTCTTGTTTTTGAGTCAGTCTAGTTTTATGCTATGCTATGCTTTGTTTAACATGTTTTTGTTTGTTTGTTTTTAGTTTTGCTTTATTCTATTTTCATAAAAATTAAAAAAAAAATTGAAAAATCAGAAAAATACAAAAACAGTGTGTGTTTTATGTACATTGGTATTTGTATACCTTGGATAGCCATTGAAACAAAGTTTTCTAAACTTTGTATCTTTTGTAACTTAAATGAGCATCTCAATAAACAACTAAGCAAGTGAGTTTTTTACTTAACACTCATATCACTCTTTTTGACAAGAAGGATTAAAAAAATCTTAAGTGAAAGGTATAAATAACAATTTCACCATTAAAGCCTGCCAATCATATAAAAAATCTGTGTTTCAGCTTAGCAAAATTATGATGTTTAAGCTTAACATAATTGGATATTTCTTTTCTCTTTCTTATATGCCTATGCATGATATGCTCAAAAAGAAAAATATGCAAAGAAAACAAAAGAAAAAAGAATCAAAATGCTTTTAAATATTGTTGCAAGCGTGTTTCCAGGAGATGTGAGATTTATAGAATGTACTTCAAAGGTGATAGTACCCATCAAGCAGTTATGATTATGTGTCAGTGTGTGTGATTTTCTCATATCTCAAATCATCATAATATGAGACACTTATGCACTCTTACTATGTTTTCACACATAATACGCAAATTCTTTGTTATTTTTGGTACATGTGCAGGTACAATGTGATTTGGCCATCATAAGGAATACATGTGTTAATGTATATTCACTAAACTGTTTTAACTTATTTTTGAAATATAAAATTGATTAGACTTGTTTAGTGTGTGTGTGTGTTTTGGATCTTATATGCTTTGCATTTTTTTTTTTTTTTTTTTGTTGAGAGATGTTTTTGAGAGCTTAGAATGTTGTTTGGATCTTTGTTTGAGTAGCTTGCTTGATTGCATTCATATATGTATTTTTCCTCTCTTTGAAAAACCTGTTTTTATCAAGTTCAACAGCTTCTCGACAGATCTCGACATATAGCTATCTATCAAGCACCTTGGACTTCTTTTCTCAACAAATCTTAAGGCATCTTCAATCCATCTAAGTTTTCTGGAATTTGTCTCGATAGCTTCTTGATAGATTCTCGATACATCAAAATATTTCTGTCTGGCCGATAGCTTCTCGACATCTTTTTGATCCATCAAGGCATTTTTGCCATCAACAGATTCTCAAAAGCACCTTGACAGATTTATTTATCAAGAATTAGTGCTCGACATATTCTTGACAAATCCTTGATCCATCAAGAAATGTTTACTTTAAATAGCTTCAGCGCGATTTCAAATTTCATTTCTCACATTCTCTCTCTACAGAAACTTGTTTTTTCACCTCCCAAACACTCTCTACTCTCTCTAAACCTTAAACACACTTGGATTATGGCCTAGTGTAATCATTTATTCTCTGGTATGATCTCTCTTTCCTTCATTCCTCATGCATTTCACACATTTAGACCTAGGTTTTGGGTTTTTGAAAATTTTTTGGGGTTTTTGAAAATCTTTGAGTATTTTATGAAATTTTTAGATAGGGTTTTGCTTATATATTGTTATATGCTCATCCATTGCATTATATTTGCATTTTCACAATGTTTCATGAATTTAGATATGTGTTTCTATGTTGAAAACTTGTCTGCTGGTAGGATTGGTTTGGGCTGAGCCCATGATGTTTTTTTTCTTTGCACGTCACATGCTCATGCATATGTACCTTTTCTTTTTCATATTTGATACTCTCTGTTGATGGTGCTTTTCTGTTTCTCTCTCTCTCTCTCTCTCTCTCTCTCTCACAGATAGTTTGCACATAGCACCCAAGCGCAAAACTACTCCATCCTAGAACCCTCTTCATTCTGGGGTATCATCTTCTGATCCTACTACTCTTTTCTGTCAGGTTCCATGATGAGAAGGCCTGTCAGGAGTTCTTGGAGAACTTCTCCAAACGTGGCATTCATTCAGAACACCATGTGATTCTATCAGGTTTTTCCGATACTGTTCTACCCACTATCATTCACATTCGAGGTTAGAAATCTCTATGTGAGATACCCGTGAGTCCCTCTGTGATCATATAGGAGTTTTACTCTAATATGCTCAGTTTTGATTCTTCTGTGCCTCAGTTTATTACTTCTGTTAGAGGTACATGTATAGTAGTCACTCTGAAGCTTATCTCCAATGTGCTACATGTTCTAAAGGTATCACATCTTGATTACCTCGGATGTCCACAGCTAAGGACTATGTCCAAAAACGATCTTTTGTCTCACTTTTGTGAGACACCTTCTTCATGGGGTAATCATCAAAACACCTCATGCTCGAGCTTTGCAAAAGGTTCGAGGTTTCTGAATATGGTGATGACATTTATTCTCCATCCCTTGTCTTATTATAATTTTATTACCGAGCCTCGTGCTCACCCTTTGCTTTCCCTCATTGAGGACCTTACTATAAACTTTCCCTCTCACTTTATTCTCTCTCTCATAGATGTCTATAGAGATACGACGACTTGTGATAAGCTTATCTTTCCTTTTGCTATGCTTATCTTTCCTTTTGCTATGCTTATCTTTCCTTTCGCTATCACGAGGATCATTCTCCATTCTTCTATCTCCTATCCCGAGTCTACTCATTTCACCGTTATGGTGCCATTAGTGCGGCATCTGTTTGACGGAGTGAGGCCTAGCTTCAACTAAACCGGCCACAGACCGAGACGACGATTATGGCACAGCTTCAGCGCATGGATGCTCACCTTGACACTCTCATTGATGAGATGGGTTAGGTGACCACTCGTGTGGGTCGTATTGCACGATGTCAGGCTCGCCTTAGTAGCTTTTTTGCTTCTCCCTCTCCATCTCCACAGGCTTCAGAGGACAAGGATGATGATGATGGCTCTGGTGATGATGATGATAATGATGATGAGGATGAGAACGAGAACGAGGATGCTAGCTCTTCTAGTGATGAGGAGATGACTGTTTCTCAGTGGCTTGTCCTTTGTCATTCATGACAAAAAGGGGAAGTAGTTTTGGAGTATTCATGTACTTAGGGGGAGAGTCAGCATAGGACCTTTTGATAGGGGGAGTGTTTCATTTTTATGAGGGATGTAGTGAGGATTTATGTATCTTTTCTTTTCTTTCTTTTTGGATACATTATCTTTTTGTGTTCCCATCATGTGACCATTTAGTGATAGCAAACATTGTACTTATATCTCTTTTATATATATGATGATGTTGTTATCATTTTCACCTATCAATCCATGTGTTGTTTCTTTTCCTCTTTATACACTTGTTTCTTATTATGTATGTAATCTTTTATTTCTGTTTCACACTAAAATGTCTTGATGAGTTTTATTTTAAGTGTTTCAGAAAGACAAGTTGTCAAAATTTATTATGTCATGAACTTTCTTCTTGCAAAATTTTTCAAGAATTTGTGTTAAAATTAGATTTTATTGTATTCAAAAAATGTTTATGAGTTGAATGATTTATGACTTCTCTCACACTTCATTTGTTTGTTGTGGTTTTGTCATGGATTTCCAAAGGGGGAGATTGTTAAGACATATGTAGAACTTGTTAGAACATAGGTTATATAGAATTGACTAATCCTTTGACAAAATAAATTTTACTTGTAATTAGGTAGATCTAGGACGTGTTTAATACTTTAAGGAATAAGAGCTCAAGTAAAAGTACTGAAGCAATGAAAATTTGTCCAAGAATCAAGTAAAGAAGTGTTGTTCAATAAAGCTCGACAAATAGCTCGAAAAATGTATCTATCGAGATTTAATATGTGATTCTTAATAGCTCTCGATAGAAGCTATATCTACTGAGTTTGTGCACCAAGGTTTTTATAACTAAGGAGCTTCTTGATCTTCATCGTGTGGATGAACTGAAGAACTTTGTAGCCAACATTCTTCTCAAGTTGGTGTGTTAGTCACGTATTAGGATTCGTGCATCGATTGGTTAGCCACGTACTGAGAGTCGTGCATTAAAAGGAGAGATTGTCATTATATTACAAGTCCAATTGAGTATTGGGGTAAGGGTTCAACTGTAAGTTGGTATAAAGCACTGAGATTCTTGTAACCGCTTGTTTTGATAATAGTAGATTCTCGAGAGTGATGATCTTAAATTCACCTAGTAGGGTTTTGCTTCGGTGGTTTTCCCCATTCGTAAACAAATCACCTCTGTCAAATTTATTTTCTATTGCATTTAACTTAGTTGGTGATTTATTTGTTCTATCACACTTATTGCATATAATAGAATCTAATTAATTAACTTGGCTAATTAATTGATTAATTTACTAAAGGGATCAATACATTCTTGACCTATTAATTGAGATTTGTTATTAATATAGCATGATAATTTAAATTATCATGTGAACATTAACTAGGCACAAGATTCTATCATTACTTATTCTAAAAGTCAAAGTATTATCCATGCAGGTAGCTTACTAGTTATACTAATTTTTGGAATCAAAAGGATACCAAAAGACCTTAGATATCCTATAGATAAAACTCTCACATTTTCCTCATTCCTTTCTTTCCTTTATCTAAACACATCAAAGGAAAATATTCTCTTTACTTTCCTTTTTCTTTCCTTTCTCTTCATCTTTTCCTTTCTTTTCCCTTTCCTAAGCTACAACCAAACATATAGTGTAAATTCCCAAACTAGATGCCAATTAGAAGTCATTACCCCATAATTATTTATGTATAGGCTAGGCCACTGGTCATGACTCATGAACATGACAATAATGTGAAAAGACAGCAAGGAAAGAAAGGGTGGAAGACAATTAAATTTGGTGCAAACAACTGTTTCTACAGAAGGAACAAAATTGGGTGCTAAGAACAAACTTCTTGTCGTTTTAAAAGGATATAATTCCCACCTTGCTCAAGGCATGATCGAGTGAAGGTAATCACATGGACTAAAAGAGTAAAGAAATGATAAATACTTTAGTGGATCCACATCAAGTGCTATGAACGACTGAGATGAAAAGTTAACTTTTTTTTCTTTTATTAAAAGCTAAAAAGTTTGAGTAAGAAATAAAATAGGAATTTCAAATCATTTTTGGAATTGATAAACTTGACAAAATAGAAAAGACAGTTCATTTAGTTGAAATTGAAAACTTTTTGTTGAAAATACTATGAAGAAAGCTAAAAGATAGCTGAAATAATACAGTGAGACCAATAAATAGTACCAAAAAGTGCAATGAGACCCATGAATAATAATAAAAATAAGCTGAATAGTGAAAAAAAAGTTAGCTTTTTCAGATAATGGCCAAACACACTAAATTATGTGATTTTTTTTTTTTTTTGGAACAAATTATGTGATTTATAAAGCTTTTAAGATAAAGATTGCCAAGAGACTATAGCTTTTTTTTTTTTTTTTTTTTTTTTTTTTTTTAGAATACTAAGTATTTAACAAACTTAACCTAGCAAGTGAGAAAGATAATTGGTGAGTCTAGGCCTATCGTTTAATTTCTTCATTCTTAGGGGATGCATATGTGAGAAATTATGTTCCAAAATAGAGGAATAAATTAAATAGGGTGTATGCAATTGTATATTAATAAAACATCAAATTTAACTGGTTAATAGGATTTGGTATTGAAAAATCTAGTATGGTTTTAGACTTTTAGTGTTAAGATGATTTGGTTAAAAAGTTGTCATTGTTCACCGTAATTGTCAACTCAAATTCTTGTATTGAAACAGCATAGATGTTTTTCTCTTTGCTTTATTTATTTATTTTTAAAAAGTTTTAATAAGTGGCTAGACCATATGAAGTGAAATTTGATGTTGGAACCAATGCACACTACTACCCAATGTAGTCGATATTGTACCAATACTGGCAGTACGGGTACGTATACCAGTACCGATACACCAACGTTTTGCACCGGTTTTAATACCGGCCATGTATCGGCAATACCGGCCGGTACAGAAAAAATATATTTTTTTTTTGTTTTGTAATTTTTGAATTTTTGTAAGAATAGTATGGTAACTTAATTGCACTAACTTATTAATATTATTTGTTTTCTTAGTATATAATGAACAATCAAGCTTTTTACTTTCTATTTTGTGTTATTTTTTCTTTTAATTTATTTTGAGTTGAGATAATATTTTATGGTAAACTTATATATTTATTATAATACACACACACACACACACACACACACACACACACACACACACACACACACACACACACACACATATATATATATTTATAAATATCAAAAGTAATGGTAAACCTGAAACGGTACACTGGTATTGACCGGTACCGAAATATATTGTTCCACTGGTCAAACTGGTATAATCTCGGTACAAGATTGACTCCCTTGCTACCACCCAATGCCTTAGTCATGTGACATAGTAGGTGAGATTTGTGTCTACAAAATTATTAGGGAGAAAATGGATATTTTTTCCTAATTTATAAAATACTCCTATTTTGAAACTATTTAAGAAAAGGCTCATAGTTTTGAAATGTAATTTTAACAAAATCGAGTTACTGGTAAAACTAGACCCATTGAAATAATGACATATATCCACTTTTAGACACGTGTCACCATTTCAACGAATCCGGTGCAATGGATACACTGAATCTAAACCTCGCCGTACAACAACCGCACCCTTACACCTTCTTTCCTTGTCAATTTTACTGAATAGGAAGTTCCTAACACAGACCACATGTTTTGTGTGTCACATCTCATAAAGGTCTCGACAACTTCTACCGAAAATGCACCCTCTTTAGGTAAGCCGACATTGCTCTCTCTCTCACTCCCTCTCTCTCTCACTCCCTCTCTCTCTCTCTCTCTCTCTCTCTCTCTCTCTCTCTCTCTCTCTCATATTCTACAGCGCGTGTTTTTGGTGAAAAGAGTCTCTCTCTCTCTCATATTCTACAGCGCGTCTCTCTCTCTCATATTCTACAGCGCGTGTTTATGGTGAAAAGAGTCTCTCTCTCTCTCATATTCTACAGCGCGTGTTTATGGTGAAAAGAGTACTTGGAGATTTTTTTTTGCTAAACAGAGTTCTTGGAGATATTAAGGGTCTGCTTAGTGAGTAATCTCAAATTCACATTTTAAACAACATTATACACACTTTTTCACCCATACGAATTTAAAAAAACTACAAAAAATTACAAAAATTTCATCTCAAACTGCTCTACCAAACACCCCCTAAAAAGTTTTCTACCGTGCATATGAACCAATTTTTTTTTTTTTTTTGAAAATCATGTATGATCCATTTAAATACTGTTCATATATTCTTGGTCTTGGTTTTATATACACTTAAAAAGTAAATTTCTTTTGGAAATTACAATCCACTAACGATATATACTTGATGTTAAATTCTTGGTCGTATATATACAAATAAATAATTAAGTATTTTCCTTTTGACAAAATGGCTTTATGATTTGATAGAACTAGTGTATTAGGTTGGTTATGATGTTACGGCCATAAATATGATTTGATAGTACTAGTGGACAGTAGTTGCATTTTCAACAATGAAAAGAAGAGAGAAGTGGTATCAACACCATCGAATCTTGATCATAGCAGTGCATTTTGATTGAAAGAAACTCAGAGTTAAAAGAAAATGTGGAAGCTCAAGATAGCTGAGGGTGACAATGACCCTTACATCTTCAGCACAAACAACTTTGTTGGAAGGCAGATATGGGAATTTGACCCTGAGGCTGGCAGTCCAGAAGAACGAGCTGAGGTAGAAGAGGCTCGTCAAGATTTCTACAAGAACCGCTGCTAGCAGATCAAGCCCAGTGGCGACCTACTTTGGCGAATGCAGGTACCTCTTCATCTTACTGTCTACCTTTCATATCCATATTATTCCTCAAGTACGTACGTAGTAAACTGTATAAATACTATTATTCTTTTCTTCCTCTCTTTTATTATTATTGTTATTATTATTATTATTATTATTATTCTTATTATTTCTGCTTAATTTCAGATGGGGTGGCAGATCTGAAAGCCCTCCAATTATGTATTTATTTATAGGTTACATACCCTCAATTTAATATATACCTATTGACAAATTCTATAAAGTTATTTCTTTTGAATACTTTTCTGTAATTGCCCAATATATAGAGGGCCCAGGATTTGGACTCTAGATTTTTTTTCAAAGGAAAATCTACTAGCTATAAAAGTGGTATATTTGTAAATTTTAATTATAGGCCTAACCCAAGAGTGTGTAAGTTATTTTTTTGAGAAGCATTAAACTAAAAAGTGGTGGTCTAAGAGCCCACCTCAACTAGGCAATGTGGGCCAGTAGTACACCAGCCCGTTATTCTTCTACTGTTGAGAGCGAGAGGTCTTCGCTGCTCTAAAGTGTTTGTAACTCAATTGGCACATTTTGGTACTTCCCAAAAATATTTTTAGGATTCAAATTTTCCTCTCCTTATTATGACTATTCGAATATCAATCCTAGGTTTTATGTGGTGATCTAATTGCACCCAAAATATGAAAGATGATCCAAGTTGGCATCCTAAAGCTAAAGGTAGCAAATACTGCAATAATTCCTTAACAATCACTTAATTAGACTTCCATTAATGCTGTTAGTAATGGACAATTATTACATTTGTCTTGTCTAAAGACATTATGTTGTCTTCTAGCTTTCTTTAGAACTTTTCTTTCTCTCAGGTTTGTAAGCAATGTAATGCTTTAACCGATCCCTTTGCGAAAGTGATTCTAAGTGTGTGTTTGGATACGAATGAAAAATTAAAATTATTTTACTATTCAGTTTATTTTTGCTACTATTCATGACCCCACTGTACTTTTTGTAATTATTCATAGACCCCGTTGATTATTTCAACTGACTTTTACTTTTATCTACAATATTTTTAGCAATAAATTTTCGGTTTCAGTAAAATAATCTGTATCCAAACATACCATAAGATTGTATCTGATGCTCTTTTGGGTTTATTTACCCCGCCTATAACTATGTCCAATATTTTGACTAGTGGAGTCCATCAACTTCAGGATTTTAGATCAGTTGAGGTCTCCCAAATGAAGCGACAAGGCAACAGGCCTGCGCATCTTTTGGCTAAGCACGCCAAAGAATTAGATAGCTTTTATAATTATGTAACCTGGATAGAGGAAAATTCATTGCTTATTAAGTCTACTATTTCTCATGATGTAACTTCTTCTTAATAAAGTTACAAGTTTTTCACAAAAAAAAAAAATATAGAAATTGCCATTAGACTTGTAGTTTAATTAGTATCTCTTGGTATTTCCAATGGAGATATTCTGGATTCAAATCTCCACTACTTTAAACTATCAAATTTTCAAAAAGAAGAAGAAGAAGAGAGATTAAATCAAGAATAAAAGTTAAGTAAAAAAGCAGATTATAGACAACAAATGAGAAAAACAGTACGCAATAACTCACTTAGATGGATATTTATGATATGGTCTTACATTTGACTTCAAAAATAAAATTCTCTCTAAAGATAAATAATTTAGGACATATGACACAAAATTATATTATTGTAATGAAGAGGTTGGATCTATAAATGCAACTTTGGCTGGTTGATAAAGGAAATGAAATTCTATAGTATTAGTAGGTGATGATATTGCTCTCACTTATGGACAATGTAATCTATAAAGATTTAAAAATTTTTGATGATATTTAATTATATATTAGGCTTACTAATGCTTCATAAATTTGTTGACACTAATGTCATCCTTTTTTTTTTTTCCTTTTTTGTCAAAATGGTTGCAGTTTTTGAGGCAGAGAAAGTTCAAACAAACAATCACTCCAACAAAGATTGAGGATGGGCAAGAAATCACATATGAAAATGCCACAACTACATTGAAGAGGGCTGTCCATTTCTATTCAGCCTTGCAAGCTAGTAATGGTCATTGGCCAGCTGAAAATGCTGGCCCATTGTTCTTTCTTCCACCCTTGGTGAGTTTCATCATTAAATAGCATCATTGTGATCAATACTTCATGGAACACAAACTATTTTCGCATACTTATTAACAAAGAATACATTAGTAGAGTTTTTTTTTTTTTTTTTTTTTTTTGGCGGTGTCAAACTAAAAATTCCATACCCAATACATAAAATTTCCACTTATATGGATTTTGTGAGAGGTAATTGGTAGGGTAATACCATACTAAATCATTGAGGGGGAGAAAAACTATAGAAAATTGTGCTTGCCGATATAATTTATTTTAATTCATCCAATAGTGCATATAAGATTGATTTTAATGTGAATAATACAATTGTTTCCAATACAATATGCAATTGGATTATGAGATGCCTGCTTGTAACTTCTTATGGTTTTCAAAAAATGTAGGTATTTTGTATGTATATTACAGGACATCTTAATACTGTATTTCCTGCTGAGTATCAAAAAGAAATCCTTCGATACATATATTACCATCAGGTACATAATTTTGGAAGCTTTACAAGTTAATTGTAATGACAAAATTAGAGCTTCGGCTAAATTTCTTACCTTCCTTTTTGTTTTAGTTCAATCTTTCCTATATAACAACAATTTTGTAAATTTTGCATTTTATTAGAATGAAGATGGTGGTTGGGGACTTCACATAGAGGGCCATAGCACCATGGTTTGCACAACTTTCAACTATATTTGTATGCGTATGCTTGGGGAAGGACTTGATGGAGGTCAGCACAATGCTTGTGTAAGAGCGCAAAAATGGATCCTTGATCATTGTGGTGTTACACACATACCTTCTTGGGGAAAGACTTGGCTTTCGGTATGACCATGTTTAGTATAGACTTATATAATAAAAATAATTTGTAACGAAAACGAAAATCTAACCATATTTCTTTTAACCAAATTGGAAATGCAATGTTCCTTCATTGTAGATACTTGGTTTATTTAAATGGATTGGAAGCAATCCAATGCACCCAGAATTTTGCATCCTTCCTTCGTTTCTTCCCATGCATCCTGGTTTGTACAATGTTTGTTTACAACTTCTATTTGAATCTGTCACCTCTACTTGAAGCTTTTACTACAGAGGTTTTACCTTATTTTATTTTTTAAGTTCATAATAAAACTTGCAACATTCTGAATTTCTATTTTACTAATAGCTTATCAATTTTATCAATTGCTTTGCCCCTAAAATGTAGCCAAAATGTTGTGCTACTGCCGGATTGTGTACATGCCTATGTCATACCTATATGGGAAAAGGTTTGTCGGTCCTATTACATCCGTCATTATTCAATTGAGGGAAGAACTCTACACAAAGCCATATAATGAAGTTAACTGGAGGAGTGTGCGTCATCTATGCGCACAGGTGAGTTTATCTTAATTGTCCTATTTAGGTCGATTTTTGTTCCTTGGTATATATGCTTTTTAGTATTTCCTGCAATGCATTGATTATGCAAAACTATTATTACAGGAGGATAACTACTATCCCCATCCATTGATACAAGATTTTCTTTGGGATAGCCTATACATATTCATTGAGCCTCTTCTCACTCGTTTTCCATTTAACAAGTTTATTAGAGACAAGGCTCTTCAAGTAACAATGAAGCACATTCATTATGAAGATGAGAATAGTCGATACATTACCATTGGATGTGTGGAAAAGGTAATGTAACCTTACAATTAAGAAAAAAAATAATGGCGAGCTCCTACTTAGGCTATAAAATGGTATACCAAATACCATATGCATTAAGCAGGTTCTATGTATGCTTGCTTGTTGGGTTGAAGATCCAAATGGAGATTATTTTGAGAAGCATCTTTTTAGGATCCCAGATTACATATGGGTTGCTGAAGATGGAATAAAGATGCAGGTTAGTACTCATATTTAACAAAACAATTATAGAATCTTTGGTGTCTGTTGAAGATTACATTTCACTTTATATCGAATTGTGAATGAAAACATTCCCTAAATTGGATTTCTTTTTAGGGTTGGTTTTGGACACCAGTAAATTCATTTAAATTTTTGAGTAACTCCAATCTTTGGTTTTCTAGTTTTAAATTTATGAGTGCTGATGTACCTTGCAAGAAAAGAAGGGATTGCTGATTTTGATATATCCTGTTTTATTTGTATGCAGAGTTTTGGTAGTCAAGTGTGGGATACTGGTTTTTCCATTCAAGCCTTACTTGCAAGTAATCTTGTAGATGAAATTGGACCTACACGCATGAGAGGACATGACTTCCTGAAGAGATCTCAGGTTTGATTTTCAATTCTTATAGCATTTGTTCACCATTAAAATCAAGCATACATTTGACAATTTTGCTTTTACCCAAAAAAAAAAAAAAAAAAAAAAAAAAGAAATAAAGGAGGAAAAGCTATATTTATTCAATCTAGTTATTCCATTTTCCCTTAAAAATTTAGAAGGTCATGGACAGTCCTTCTGGTGACTTCAAAAGCATGCACCGTCACATTTCTAAAGGATCATGGACTTTCTCTGATCAAGATCACAGATGGCAAGTTTCTGATTGCACTTCAGAAGGTTTGAAGGTAATTGTTTAATTAATGATTCAATGAAGTAAAGTATTGCTCCTCTTCCATAATCACTGTGTTCCTCACCAAATTCTTCTCTATTTCACAGTGTTGCTTGCTTTTCTCAAAGATGCCACCAGATATTGTTTGTGAGAAAATGAAACCAGAGCGATTCTGTGATTCTATAAATGTCATACTTTCTCTACAGGTGAGGCTAAACTTTGCGGTTGTATCTTAGTTATACTTGTTTCGCACATCTAGGCATCAATGAAAAATCTAATCTGCACTTGGTTTACTGTTGAACTAAAACTAGTTAATTACAAGAAAATGATTTATGCAAAGCTGATGGTGTTGTTTCCAATAGCTTCTTCTCCTGAACTGTTTGCAATTCTAGTAGCTATCTACCAGCCTACCCCCATTACCTTATATTAATATGATAAACTCTTATAGGCTTTTGACACTCACTTTGAAGGGACCGTTTATATATATATATATATATATATATATATATATTGCAATGCTTATTTTTAAGTATTTGAATTTGTTCATATCAATAAGCTCTATTCTATGGCTTAATGTAGAGTAAAAATGGTGGTTTACCAGCTTGGGAGCCTGCAGGAGCTGCAAAGTGGTTGGAAGTAAGTAACTGAGTATATTGAAATGGCCTTAAAGTTCTTTTGAAAATGCTTTAGTATCATCTTGTGCCCAAAATTAATGGAATGCTCTTTTTCTATTCTCCCTTCAGCTACTAAGTCCTGTAGAATTCTTCGCAAATACTATTATTGAGCATGAGTATGTTGAATGCACCGCATCAGCAATCCAAGCTTTAGTTTTGTTTAACAAATTATACCCTAAGCATAGGAAGGAAGAGATTGAAAACTTCATTAATAATGCTGTACACTACCTTGAAGGCATACAAGTGCCAGATGGTTCATGGTATGTACCTCAACTGGTTTATTAGATATGTTTGAAATGATTTTTGATCATACAAAGGAGTATTAGCAGAGAAGATCGATTACATGATAAAGCATTTTGATAGGGATGGAAATTGGGGAGTTTGCTTCACTTATGGTTCGTGATTTGCACTTGGAGGTCTGGTTGCTGGTGGCAACACTTACAACAATTGTCTTACTATGCGCAAAGGAGTTGACTTTCTACTCAAAATACAGAGGGATAATGGTGGCTGGGGAGAGAGCTATCTTTCTTGCCCAAAGAAGGTAAATGTCTCAACATGGAATGTGCTTTGAGCTTCTTTGATAAATTATCATAATATCTTTGATTCGATCACTATTGAAAGCAGTTCAAGAACATTTAATAACACAGCCCATTTTGTTTCCCAAATTGTTATTAAGGGAAGAATCTTTGTCAACGAAGTTATTTTTTTCTCTAAACATGAGATTCAGTGGATGCTACATAAATTATGTAGGAATATGTACCTTTGGAAGGAAACAGATCAAATTTGGTGCAAACTGCATGGGTAATGATGGGTCTTATTCGTGTTGGACAAGTAAGTCGTTAGTTTAAAAATCTAGCATTATATATACATACTATCTAATCTTAAGTTTTTCTTTCATAATTCTATATCAAAACCTTTTGTAATAGGCTGAAAGAGACCCAACACCCCTTCACCATGCGGCAAAGCTGATAATCAATTCTCAAATGGAAGATGGTGATTTTCCTCAACAGGTATCTCCTTGTAATTAACATAGCTTCCAAAAATCAAAAGAAGGAAAAAGATAATATTTTAAAAAAAAAAGAAGAAGTTTGGCATGAAGATAGTTTTCTTTCTTGCACTATGAAGAACACAGGTTTAAAACTAGCTTGTGACACTAGGTAATGAAACAAGAATTTTTTATCAAAAAGGGAAGAGGAGAAAGACAAAGTAACAAACAATGGAAATATATTACGCTTGAATTTTACTGCCAGCGCTTTTAACCATCTATATATTACTAAAAACTGAAACGTAGCGTTTAATACTACTGCGCTCACGTTGAGCCATGTCATTATTTTTTTCTTTCCATTTTCTTATAATTTTTTTTTTTATTTCATATTTATACTTCTCCAACCTTTCTCTCTCTTATACTTTTTCATCTCTCCACTACTTCTTCAACTTTTCTCCTTCCCTCACATTCTCATCTCTTCACTACCTTCTACATTAATATCATTCTTCATCTTTCCCTTCATCTTCCTCTATTTTTGTCTCTTCTTATTCACACTCTCTTACTATAAATTTGTTACTATCTATTTTATTCTATGCATAATTTTCCCTTACAAAAAAAAAAGGTTCTCTCTCTCTCTCTCTCTCTCTCTCTCTCTCTCTCTCTCTCTATATATATATATATATATATATATTACTAAAAACTGAAACGTAGCATTTAATGTTGATGCGCTCACATTGAGCCACGTCAGCGTCCGTGTCATTATTTTTTTCTTTCCATTTTCTTATAATTATTTTTTTATTTCATATTTATACTTCTTCAACCTTTCTCCCTCCCATACCTTTTCATCTCTCCACTACTTTTCCAAAATTTTTCTTTCCCTCACCTTCTCGTCTCCCCACTACCCTCTACATCAATATCATTCTTCATCTTTCCCTTCATCTTCCTTTATTTTTGTCTCTCTTATTCACATCCTCTTACTATAAATTTGTCACATTTATTTCATTTTATGCATAGTTTTCCCTTTAAAAAAATGTTCTCTCTCTCTCTCTCTCTCTCTCAATTTTGGGGTGGAATTTTATTTTTTATTTTTCTTGCAGCTTCGCTTTAAGTCGATAATTTTTTTATATTCTTTAATCTACTTTAGGTTAATGCGATTCCGTTTTGTTTTTTTTAATTGTTGTTTTTTTTCCTCTCTCTCTTTGATTGTTACATGTTATCCTATTGCATTATAAAGGATTAAATATAAAAATATAATATTATCTTACTACATAGCATGATTTGGATAATTTAATTTGATAGTTATTGTAATTTGATATCTAGCATGATTTTTATAGTGCTCAATTTAGATATTATACTATGAGACTTTAATCATTTTTGTTTATTTTTTAATCTTTTGTAGTGGACAAAGTACTCTTAATAATTATATTAGAAGTACTTTATAATGTTATTTATTTAGAGAAAAGTAAAGGTTGGCTAAACAATAATTATTGGATGAGAGACAAATTTTATCTTTTGCAATTTTATTTTAATTATTATTATTATTATTTTATAACAATGCATATACAGAAATTTAATTCTTAGATTTTGCTAATAATTGTTTATTTGATAATATGTTTTGGATGGCCGAAATTACAATTTTTACAAAGAAAATAACCTTAGTAGATTATAAATAACAAATTGTTTTCCTAATTAGTCCAATTAATCATAGCTAAGCTTTATTAATTTTTTTAGTTACTTTTCTCAGTGTTTTGGATTGTAGGCGGAAAAATAAGTTTGAGAAAGTTTGTTTAAATCTAAAAGAATAATTTCCAAATTTTATATTCTTTTTAATGATTCACAAAATATTATAAATAAATTTTATTAAAAAATAAATCTTTTCATTAACTTGCCTTTTGAATTTTTGAGAAAAATTGTATTTTTTTTCATTTTAGTATGAGAAAAATTATTGAATTTATGATTTATGATTGTTCCTATATTACATTTATGATTATTCTTATAATAAATAAAAATATAATTACAAAATACATTACTCTTTATTAAATTAGTTTTAATTGTATAAAAAAATTTAATAAAACTACCATTAAAATAATTATCATGCACAACGCGCATGTTCACGACTAGTTTATATAATTCTTTTATGGCAGGAAATCACTGGAGTCTTCATGCAGAACTGCATGTTGCACTATGCAGCTTACATAAATATATATCCATTGTGGGCTCTTGCTGAATATCGCAAGTGTGTCCCATTGCCATCTAGAATCACGTAAGTGAAGCAGTGAATGCTGTAGTTCAAGTAATATATGAATGACACAGAAATAAAACCCAGTTTTTGATTCTTTTACTATTCTGGGATGTAGAAGTTCATAACATAATTCGGCAAATTTGGACTCCTATAATCACTCGTGGTACTACTTGAAGGAATATCTATGTAATAATGATATAGACACGACCTTTTCCACGATGTCTTTCTGAACTTATTATCATGACTAGTTATTATTGATTTTCACATTGGTACACAATTGACATTATGTTACATCATATTTGAACTTGAACAGGTCATTTAAGTCACATTTAAAATCAGTCAATAAAATCAATTCCGGGCCAAAGGTTGATAAATAAAAACAATTCCAGGCCAAAGGCCGAAAGTAAGGCTTCTTCTTTTTTTTTTTTTTGAGAAACCGTCTCCAAAAGGCGACGGGACTTACATTTTATTGATAGTTTCGGATAGATACAAAGCATAAGAGCATACAGGGACTTCCTCTATCCAAGTACAAAAAGGAGAGAAGTTACAAGCAGCTCGAGCCAAGCAATGAGCTAGTAAGTTTCCTTGTCTGCAAGTGTACTGGAAAGATAGGCTGCCAAAAAGAGAGGAGGGGGCCTTTATGTCAGCAACTATATGCCCAAATGGAGCAGCAGAGTAGTCTTCACTCTTCATAGCCCGAATTGCAATTTCGGAGTCGCCTTCAAGGATGACTCTATCAAAACCAAGTTCTTTGGCGAAGATAAGGGACCTCCGAGCTGTTAACACTTCCACCATCTCCACCGAAGTGGGTAGAGGAATAATTTGTGTCAAAGCAGCCATAACTAGACCACTGTCGTTACGAATGATGGTTCCAATCCCCGCTACTGCTAGCTCTTGGAATATAGCACCGTCAAAGTTTGCTTTGACCCACCCCGACAGGGGAGGAAGCCATTTGGTTCGGGGTTGAGCAAGAGGGGGTTTTGGAGAGTTTGGGTTAGCTCGTTGAAACTCTTGGAGGGAGTCATTGGCCATGGAGTTGATCAAGTTCAGATCTGCCACTTTCTCACCCATCCTTAACTTATTCCTCTGCATCCAAATCAGGCTAGTTGTTTCAGCAAACAGGTTCGTTGGGAGGGATTTCTCCACACACAAGCTGAAGACATCTATGAAAGACGTGCACCCACTAGTAGCGCTTCTCAATGAGCCAAAATGCAACTCCTAAACCGACGCAAGTGCAGGACACGACCACAGAGCATGGAGAGTAGTCTCTGGGGCCGAGCCACAGATTTGACACGTTGGGTCAGTGAGGATTTTCCGCCTTACAAGATTAGACCGAGAAGGAATGGCATCCTTCATCGCGCGCCAAAGCAGAGTTTGGTTCTGTTTGGGACATTTAGCTTCCATATGCCTTTCTAGATGCTCAGTGGGTGGTTCATAAGTGTTGATCCCCAGTTTTGAGGCAGCTCATCAGCCACTAAGAGTCTATAGCCAGACCTGACAGAATACAACCCATCAACATTACTCGGCCAACAAAATTTATCCGTAGACACACTCAAGCTAATGGGGGTTGATTTGATCATCTTGGCCTCAAGCGGTAGGAAATTATTATCAACTGCATCCTCTATCCAGCACCTTCTCACTTTGTCGATCAAATTGAGACTTGAGCGTCATTTCCAAAGAACGACCGAGGAGATTGGATACTAGAGGAATGGGGGTCAGGCAGCCAGTTATCCTTGTAGATGAGGATGCTTTCACCATTGCCTACTCGCCATTTACCCCCCATTTTAATGACTTCGCGAACTTTGAGGATACTCCTCCAAGCAAAAGAGCCCCTATCCCCCTTGCATCAAAGATGTTCCCGGTTGGAAAAAATTTTGCTTTGAAAAACCTGTGAAACAGAGAGTTTTTATTATCGAGCAATCGCCACACTTGCTTAGCCAACATTGCGTCATTGAATTTTTGCAATTCCTTGAAGCCCATACCACCAAGGTCTTTTGGGAGACACAGGGAGCTCCACTTTGCCCAGTGAATTTTCCTTTGGTTGCCTCGTTGACCCCACCAGAACTTTCGGATCAGTTTCTCAATATCATTGCATAAAGTGATGGGAAGCTTAAAGCAACTCATAGCAAAGGTAGGTATAGCTTGGACGACCGCTTTGAGGAGAACTTCACGGCCGGCTTGGGAAAGAAGTTTTTCTTTCCATCCTTGAAGTTTTGCCCAGACCCGTTCTTTGATGAATCTTAGGCTTGCCTGCTTGTTCCTTCCAACCAGAGTAGGCAGACCGAGATATTTTTCGTATTGTTTTACCTCTTGTGCCCCAAAGAAACTAATGATCTGATCAATGGTCCCTAGAGAGGTGGACTTGCAGAAGAGGAGTGAGGATTTTGATCTATTTAGTTGCTGACCAGAGGCCTTTTCGTAGATGCTTAGGAGGCCCTGGATCTTGCGGCATTCGGAAACTGAGGACCTACAGAACAACAAACTGTCGTCGGCAAAAAAGAGGTGGGAGAGTCGAGGGCCATTTCTACAGATAGAGATCCCCCTGATTTGACCCTAGTCAGCAGCGTGTTGGAGGAGGTTATGAAGACCTTCTGTGCAGATTAGGAAGAGGTAGGGGGAGAGAGGATCCCCCTGTCTAATGCCCCTAGTTGGGAAGATGACCGGGGAGGAGGTTATGAAGACCTTCTGTGCAGATTGAGTAACTGATGGAGGAGATACACTCCATCATCAAAGCCACCCAATGATCGCCAAAACCCATCTTTTTCATTATTAGCTCCATATATTTCCATTCGACTTGATCATAGGCCTTGCTCATGTCTAATTTCAGTGCCATGAAGCCCGGTCTGCTATTTTGATGATGTTTCATGTAGTGAAGAGTTTCAAAGGCCATCAAAATGTTGTCTGTAATCACCCTGCCAGCCTGAAATGCACTTTGGTTTTCCGACACTATAGAAGGCAGAATAGCCTTGAGCCTGTTTGCTAGCACTTTAGATAACACTTTATAAATTACATTACATAAGCTTATAGGGCGGAATTCAGAAATTCTTTCTGGAGATTTGACTTTTGGAATTAAGGCAATATGAGTATGGTTTATCTCTTTAGGAATTTTACAGTTTTGCAAACAGGATAACACAGCAGAGCAAACATCACCAACAACAGTAGACCAAAAAGATTGATAAAAAAGCGGAGGCATACCGTCAGGACCTGGGGCTGTAATTGGTTCCATTTGTTTCATGGCTGCTTCCACGTCCTCCCTGCTGAAGTCACTGAGTAATGAAGCATTCATAACGTCGGTCACCGAGGGTTAAACCTTGTCCAAGATTTTCGAGAAAAACGTTGGAGCAGAAGAGGAGAACAGGGACTTATAATATTCCACAGCAATGGATTTTATCTGATCATCCTCGGTACACCAAGTGTTCTGACTGTTCCGAAGCCCAAGAATCCGGTTCCTGCTAAAACGCTGGGAGGCCTTACTATGGAAATAGGCCGTGTTTCTATCTCCGCATTTCAAAAAAAGAGACCGAGACCTTTGCTGCCACATTTGGGATTCTTTGTCAAGGATGTCGTTAATTTCCTTTTGGAGAGTTTTAATCAATCCTGGATCCCCTCCCATCGCAGCAGCCATCTCTGCTTTTGCCAGGAGATTCCTCTTCTCCTTGAGAGACCTCCTAATGCTCCCAAAACACCTTTTGCTCCATTCCGAGAGTTTCTCGCCACAGTCTTGGATTTTTCCAGCAACCTCAGACATTGTGGCCCCAAATTCATGAGTGCCCCAAGCAGATATGACCGTGTCACTACAACCTTTATCCCGGAGCCACATTTGTTCGAATTTGAAGGATTTTTTTGGTTTCGGGCAAATACCTTGAGTTTTCACAATGATCGCTTGATGGTCCGACGAGAAAGAAGGGAGATGCTGATGCTGTACTTTAGTGGCCGAGTTCTAAGAAAGCCAGAGATTGTTGGCCACCGCTCTGTTGAGCCGTTCAAGAACATAACCTCCTTGCTGTCGGCCCCTCCAAGTGAATTTCTTGCCAACATAGCCCAAGTCTCGCAGACCCGCCTCATCCAGGACCTCGCGGAAAGCGTTCATTAGGCTTTCCCGCCTTTGACCCAAACCACATTTCTCATGGGACCACATAATTTCATTGAAGTCCCCCGCACACAACCACGGCAAAGAGGAGCTAGCATGCAGCTGGCAGAGGAGGGCCCAGGTTTCACATTTCTTGGTTGGGTCCGCGAAACCATAGATACCAGTGAGGCACCACTTATTTTCCGCCGACGATCCAACCACTGCGTCGATGTGGTTCGGCGACGCAGACACCACCTTGATTTCAAAAGAGTTCTTCCAATACAACGCCAAGCAACCTAACCTGTTCACTTGCAGCGAGACCCAATAATGATCAAACCCCAAATCTGAGCACAAACTGATTAGCCTAGCTTTGCCTACCCACGTCTCGACTAGGAAGAGGGCGGAGGGATCTTGTGCCTGAACAAAACTTTCGAGCTCGCGAACGGTGCGTCAGTTCCCAAGCCCACGCACATTCCAGAACAAGAGACTCATCTTGGGTGGCGGGGCTGTCGACCAGCCACCGCTGTTTGAGGGGGGGTAAGGGAGGAGCATCTTCACTCGTAGCTAAACGTTTCAGAGGGTTATTGTTTTCTAGGTTGGGAAGAGTTCTTCTTTTGCCTAATGTGGTCATTGGAGGAGCATCGTGTGGGTTGGTTGAAGGTCTTTGCATCCGGACCCATTTCTTTTCATTTTCATTATTTAACTTTGGTTGGGCCAAAGGGGTTATAGGGGTATTTGTTATATCCTCATATGGGCTAGAAGGAAAAGGTTCGGAAGCCTGCTGATGTAGGCTTGGGCTATTGAAGGAGGAAGGCCCAATATCTCGGTTTAAATGATGCCCCATTTGATACTCTTTTGGCCTCAATTGCGGTTCAACCTCTCTGTCATAGCGTTGAATATCTTTGTCAATATCCTCTATTAAATGTTCAAACAGGGTGTCATGGGTATTCTACATAAGGGGAGCCGAGAATGAGAGGTTCAATAAAGCTGGAGTAGGGGTGGTTGCTTTAGGGAGGTTGTCAGAGTCAGGATTCACGCTGCTTCCCTGATTTTTTGGCGGCAGATTTGATGGGTTTTGTCACGACCCAAACCCGATACCCGGAGTTAGTCAAGGTTCTACCCAAGAGGCTTTTCTAAAGCAAAGGCCTCCTTCTTTTAGTGGCACTACAAATCCATTAGAAGCAGAAAGTTGGGTTTTTAAGATGGAAAAGATTTTTAAATTCCTTGGATGCACGGATTCTCAGAAAGTGAATTATGCTGCGTACATGTTTGAAGGTCCTGCTGAAATATGGTGGAAGTCTGCAAAGAGACTTCTATTAGAAGGAAAATGTGATAATGCTCTGAATGTCCAGTGAAAAGTTATATCATTTAAGTAAAGAAACAAGAATAAAAAGAAAGAGGAAAACTTTTGTAGAAGTTTAGTAAAAGTTAAGTTGGTTCTTGTTAATATCAGGTTTAAACTTGATATTAGCATGCCGGTTAGTAAATTCAATGCAATAGACATTTCTGAGGTGTTGGAAGGTTTAAGCAGTTGTATGGCACATGATTCTATCAGAATGAGTGTTTGGGTTTGTTCAAGTATGATATACATAACTGTTTGGTGCTTTATGATTCAAAATTGATGTCTTGGGGTTATTTCATTTTTAAATGGACTCAAATTTGTAAAGTTTTTATATATGTATTCTTTCATTTTCCTTGCACTGTTTTTCTCCATTACATGTCCACATTCATAGTTTGTTTAGAGGGAAAAAAAAAATTGTGCTTGCTAACGTGCATTTGTTCTTGTATAACAATTGCATGTGTCAATTGAGGTACTGCATTTTTCAGTTTTCATGCAGTGTTGAGGCAAAGTTTCCCGTTACAATTGTAATTTTGTTTGAATAGTGAAATGAGGGAAAATAAGGTTATAGATTATTTTGGTTGCTAGCTGCTAGTGCTATCTAAAGATGTGCTTATCTCCTTTGCCTTTTCTTTCTTCTTTATTATTTTAATATGATTCTTCTGTCTCTAAAGAATTTTGAGTAATTAGTAATAAGTCTTGGTTTTTCTTTTAGGTGACGAGAACGAGAACGTGGACACTTGAGCTCCTCTTGTACAAATCTCTCGCGTCTTCTGTTTTCAGGTAAGGGAAATGCGACGTGTACATTTGATAAGTATAAGAACTATTTATAAAATTATTATGCATCAAAACTTTCTAATTAAAGATATTACATATAAGCATGATTTACGTAAAGATTTATATTCGTGACTTATTGAATCCTATCTATACGACAATTTTAGCATATTGATGCTATTACCCATATCACGAATGTAATGTTTAAAGACTGAAATGGATATGCTACTGTTATAAAATATTTATGTAAAAGTATGACATCTGAAAAATATAGTTTTTAGTTATTCCATTGTTATGATCTGAACTCAGCCAGTAGGGGTTATAGTACTGGTATTTCCATGGAAATTTATGATTGGCCATTAAAAGTGGGACTGGCTCTGCTGTACCCGCCCTTGTTGGTAACCGCCAAATTGTGGAGGATGTCAACCTACCCCCATGGTTGAAAGTATATATTATGATATGATTCCGGAATAACCTAGCATTGTGGGGAATGCTGGATGCCTGGCACTATGTGCTGGTAGCCTCCCAAAGTAGTGACAGACTTACAATTGAACTAACTAATATGTATTATAAATGAGCTATTAAACTATTTGGAAGCTATAGGAAAAGTATGATGATAAGAAAAGTTTGTTGAATTATGTTTCAGTACCTTACTATGTCCTTTTATTTCTATATGAAAGGAAAGTAAAGTATTTCATCTAAAAGCTCATACGTTATTTTAGGAACAATATGAAAGCTATTTTATCAAAGTTGGCATATCCATCAAATATTTGTTTTACATGCATTCTTACCAAAGGCCCATGGAACATAAAACCTTACTAGGCTTCGCAGCTCACCCTATTATATTTCAGTGCACAGGTTCTTCCTGGAAGCAACGAGAGTGTTAGAGGTGGAAAGATTCTATGATTCTCGTTTCTTAGATTGTATAGTCTTTTTGTTGTATAGGAGGAATCAAGATGAACATGATCCTTTAAGCACGGATGTAATTCGAAACTTTAGTTTGTTTTGAACCCCAATTGTATGTCTTTGGGGTTAGGTTTGTAAATAAGAGTTTTTGCTAAACGTTTAGCTATGTAATATTTACAGGATTACCTTAAGTTTCAGGCAAGTGGTAATCTTGCAAAGTTCAAATGAAATGAATTTTCAAGGTTTTCATCATTTTTGTATACTATGACTTTTATGCAAGAAAATAAGCAGGTATACAGGAAATAATTCTTGATAAGTACCGTCAATTTAGGTTGGTTCGTGTTAGTATTGAGGTAAACTTGATATTAACATGCCGGTCATGCTCTAAATTTTGAAGTACAGATTTGGGTCGTGATAGGTTTTTCCTACTTGTCGGTAGTTGGTGGCTTTGGGATTGGGAATGGTCTCCGGTATAGGACTGACCGGATTTTTCATTTTTCCTCTTTTCGTAGAACCCCGGAACTGAAAGGCTTTTCTTTCAAGAGGCCATGAAAGGGGTTGCCTTCATCCAGGGGCCGAAATGTTGATCTTCCTTTCTCAGCGATCCTTCGCTTTCTATCCATTTTTCATAATCTTTATCTGAGTGTGTGAGGCATCCACACCAATAGCATAGGTTTGGGAGACGATCGTATTTGAACGAGACCCAGTGGACCTCATCATTGTCAAGGGTGATTAGTCGGCCACGACATAGGGGGAGGGTGATGTCTATTGAAACCCGAACCCTTATGAAGGTACCACCATCACAATCATTTTGATTGTCCAGCTGAAGAACAGAGCCCATTACCTCGCAAATCTGCTCAGCCACTTCCTTACTCTTGAATCGAAGGGGTATATCATGTACCTGGACCCAGAACGAAATTGAGGTCAAGGTTGAGGGGTTAATTGTGTCAGTATTTCCATATCTCGAAATCACCATGATATGCTTGTCAAAGCTCCATGGCTCTGCTGCTATGATTCTGTCAACATCGTCTTTGGACTCGAAGGAGAAGAGTATAAGGTGGTCACCAATGAATTTCATTCTAAAACCGTTGTTTGATCTCCATAAGGGGTTGAAAGTGTTGGCAATGGCGTCAAGGTTGATGGGTCATTTCGTGAGAAATCTGGCTATCATAGAGGATTCGTTTTTGGCTTGATCGGCTTTCAGGGTTAGGCCTGGACCTTCCTTCTCTGTTAGTGAGAGCGATTTCCAGCAACTAGACAAATCGTCCATTTTGGCCAGGAAGGGGAAGGAGGGAAGAAAAATATATAATTGTTTCCCTGGAACCCTAGAGACGGCAGCCTCGATAACTCGAGAGTAACAGAGTTACTCTCAGGGACTAAAACTCCTCAACGAGGAACTACAGTGCTACGGGGTAAAGAGAAAGGTGTCCAAGGAAAAACCTTCCCTAAACCACGAGCAACCTAATCCAAAATAGGCGGTCAGGCTTCTTATTAGTTTGAGTCTAATTATTCTAAAAAAATTACTTATGTTTGTAATTTAAAAAGAAAAAACTTATAAATACTAAACTATTTTATTTTCATATAAATTATCAATGTTGTGGGACTTCTCTATCTCCCCCTCTTACCATCTACTCTCCTCTCCCTCCAAACTTCCAAACACACTAGTTTTTTTTTAAAAAAACTCTTTCACTCCCTCTCCTAATCAAAGCTTCCTTCTTGTCTAGCCAATTTTTTTTCCCTTATTCTCATCAAAACTTTCTTGATCTCAGCAAATTTCCTTGATTACTTCATTGTTTCATCTCATCCAAACTTACTGAATTTTTCCATGTTTCTTCATCACCAAAGACCCATCAACTTCCATTTTTAGAGGATGTGGACCATATCAGGGACTTCGATTCTGGATCTACTTATGCCACCTTGTTTCCACATATGGTTCAGGCTGTTCACCAAATAATTGGGACGTAAAGACTTATTTTCCTTGTCCTTAACTTCCTCATAATGTACTCATGATTTGATTTTAAATGCTGACTTCTCTTGTTGTAGCTTTGGGGTTATGACTACTTCGACTTTCATGCCCGAAGTTGAAGGACCCAATTGTAGGAACTTTTCCATGATTTTCTCATTTTACATCCTCCAACTCATGCTCTATTTGACTAAGACTTTCGCCTTCTAGTATCATCACTGGGGACCAAGAGTTTGAGTTTAATAACCAGTATAAAATGGGATGTTTACAATAACCCTCTTTTAATTATGATCGTAAAATTAAAAAATTTTGAGTTAATTAGTTTTATAGATCATATCAAGATATTATTTATTGGAAAAAAATATTATTGAACCACTTTTACGAAATAGCTATTGTTTCTAAGATGGTCTTGCACCATTGTGAGGGACAGACTTGTATGGAAGGCATTACAAATCAGCAAAAAAAAAAAAAAAATTAGTTGGGGATGGTCTGCAAGTAAATTAACATTTTGTGATTTCTAAAGAAATTCTGTACATACAAAAATAAAAATAAAAAAGAAAGAAAGATAATCCCTCATTGTTAGGCTATTAGCTATGGCATTCAAGTATCTCACATACCCTTATTTATCTGTATACATTCAGTAAGATGGTGGAATTAGGGTGCCGGTAACATTGGGCTAAGGATGGTGAGGAAGAAGGCGGATGGGAAGCCCTTTGGCCGGGACAGGCATTGGATTCACAATGATCTTCTCATCAGGAAGCAACTTCTCCCAGTTGAACCTCTTCACAACATTATGCATGAAAACTAGAATTTCCATGCGTGCATACTCTTTTCCAGGACACATCCTAGGTCCTCCTCCAAATGGTACATAGCTGTAAGGTAATGGTCCGTTCCCTTCAAATCTTGAGGGGTCAAACTTTTCGGGCTCTGGGAAGAATTCTGGGTTCCTATGTGTTGAATTTGCACTCCAATATAACTATAAAATTAACAAAAATTTAAAATGTAAAGTTATTGCAAATATAAACATCCAAATTAAAGTGTATAACAAAGTACAAAAACGTATATACCAAGGTACAAAAACACATGTGCATTAGCATAAGCATGTTGTAAAAAAAAACAATGAATATACCAACCTTCCAACCCTTGGGAATAGAGAAACCAGCGAAAATAAAGTCATTAATGGCCTCTCGAAAAGCACCCTGAAGAGGTGGGGCAAGTCTCATCACTTCACAAGCAACATTCCATGAATACTTCATCTTTTGAATGTCATCCCAGTTAAGTAACTCCCCTAGTTTCTTTGATTTCGCAATCTCCATTTGCTCTATTTCATACAAAAACACGAATGAAGATGACTAAACAATGATTTTGTATCAGTGTGATTTAACTTTTATTTTAAATGTATAATAAAACTAGCCATAAAAGTAAGAAATGGATCCAATTCGTGGTTTCAATTACAATTAAAATATATTTAACGTTACATCATTTAAACAATAAAATTATTAACTTTGTCTTTTTATTATACCGAAAAATATAGTTTTATTTATATATTTATATCCATTACAATTCAACAATAGAATTTGAGGAATGGTGGATGATAGAAAGTTTTCCAAAATTTTTTTGAAGCAATAATTATTGTTACGACTCTTTTTTTTTTTTTTTCTCTAATTTCCTTTACTGCTTTATAATTTATATCAATAAAAAGAATTATCTTTACTATTATATATCTAAATTAGGGGTAAAATTTTTATATATATATGTGTGTGTGTGTGTGTGTGTGTGTATGGTTATATTGATCAATAAAATAAAAAATTATTGTTTTTTCAAAGATAATTACATTCGAAATTTAAATATAATTAGAGAATCTAATATATTGAACCTAATAAATTGTAACTAAGATTATTGATTTGTTTACCAGAAGTTGGCAAATATAACTATTTGTTTCAACATTAACATTTTATGGATAATGAATTTTTTCAAAAGGTTTGGCTTATTTCTAGTACTTTTTAAAAATGAATTTTCTTTTATTTTAATAAGAGATTGCCACAACACCCATTAACTAAATAAAATGTGGAGATTTAAACTCACTACCATTTGCCATTATATATTTTAAAAAAAATGACATGTCTAGTTAATAAAGTATTAAAGATAAGTCAAACTCTTTTTCAAAAATCATTTTTAAGAAAATTATCTCATTTTTTTATGTTTAGCAACAACCTTAAAATGAGTTTGAAAACAATCCATTGACTTTCCTTATTTAGATTCGTATGAGATAAAATTAATTTCCTTATTTAATTTCTCATAAGATAAAGTTGTTTTCTTGAAAATTTTAGTGGAGATTAACTCTATCTCATGCCAAACTAAATAAAGAAAGTTAATAAATAACTTTTTTAACCCATTTTTTTATACTACCAAATATAGAAAAATGTGAAAAACTATACCTATATAAAGTTTTCCACTGAAACAAACAAAGTAATTACATTTACAGCCTGTTTGGATTGAGGAGAAAGGGAGGGAGGTAAAGTAGAGTTGACTGAAAATAGATTAATTTTAGGTCAATTCTACCCTACTCTACTCTACTTCCCCTCTCCCACCCTCAATCCAAATAGACCATTAGTTTTTGTTTGCATCCAAATGGACCATTAGTTTTTGTAAAGCTTCTACCAATTATTTTATTAACTTATTTTTTATCTTCATCTTTTTAAACTATTATTTATTAAACTGAATCATATATTTGCCAACTTTTAGTAAACAAATCAATAATCTAATTAATAAACCCTAATCCAAATGTGAATTAATTAAGCATGATATTTTGTTGTAAAATAATTTTTACCTCTAGCATTTTTTATTCTAGAATAGTTATCAACCCCAAACCAACTTGGTTAGTTGGATCAATGAATTAGTGAAAAATAAAGCATAAGACTTGGTCAAATCTAGTAAACTCTGGTAAATTCTTTGTAATCCTTTTCAACCCTAACAAACTCTTAAAAGCGTGTGGGTTTTTTTCTTTATGTACTCCACATAATTTTATAAATGATTTGAAATTTTGGTTTTTCTGAAAAGAGAAAAGCCTGAATTAAGGAACAAAATCAATGAAGACATTATCTCCCATGATTTATTTTGATTATTTACACACACAAAAAAAGTGTCTCTTAATTTTATATGTAGAAATGATTTGAATTATCTTCATTTCAAAGTTTTTATTATTATTTTATTTTAAATTTCTTAAGTGAATTGTTTCTAATTATATTTCTGTCAACATTCTTAATATATTCCTTAATAAGTTAAATTTGAATTACGTAATATAGTCTATGAATTTTTGTTTTATATATGACTTTTCATTTAGGTATTCATTAAAACATTATTAATAATGTTAATGAAAAAAAAAATAGTGGAGATCTTTATGTTTATATTTTGAGAGTGTCCAATAATTAATATCGTATTAAGTATGTCACCATATATATATATATCATGAATATATGTCTTTTTTATTGTAAAAAATAACATGCATTAAATTTATATATAAATAATGGAAACAATTGTGAAGGAACAGCTTATTTCACAACTGGACATGTCAAAAATTTTGAAAAAAATGTTAGAAAAAATATCTTGTTTTTAAATTTAACGTTTTCTTTGTTATTTCCTATCACTCAAAGAATATTTTTCGAAAATTTTTATTTATTTATTAATTTATTCCAGATAAGTAAATGAGGGAGGCTGAGATGAGCACCACAAAAATGCCACAAAAATGCCATAAGATGAGCACCACAAAAATGCCATCACCAGTGGGAAATCATTTGAACCCCTTTTTGGAATTTGCTTAAATTGGAAGAAATGCACTAGTATGAATTCACAAAGAACAGAAGAATCATTGGATTGAAAAAGGTAAATGAAGGAAAGTTTACCTTTTAGGACCTCATTGTAGATATCAGGAAATTCAGCAAGATATTTGACAACAAAAGTAATAGCTGCGCTTGCTGTGTCATGTCCACCTATAAGCAAACCAATAATCTTGTCAGCTATGTCCTTCTCATTCATGTACAGTCCATTCTCATCGGAGGCGAGCAACATATGCGACAATATATCCTGTGTGGGAGATGCTTTGTTCTCCGCCAAGTTAATCTTCCTCTGCTTAATGATAGCCCTCAACTCCTTCCTTATCAAGTTTGAAGCCTTAATAGCACGGTTGAATGCTGTCCCTGGAAAATTTATGGGAATAGAAAAGATCCCAGAAGCCAAAAAACTGAAAGGATCTTCAAACTTTGCAACATGCTTTGGATCTTCAATGCTCAAGAACAGCTTGCAGGCCAACCAAAAGGTGTACCTCTTTGCAAGTGGAAACACAATCACTTCTTGCTTTCCATCCCAACCAGCCTCAAAGTGTCTTTGTGCAATAGTGTCCATGATACCTATATATCTTTGCAAGGCCTCTGCTTTCATGATGTTTGGTAATAACTTTCTCAAATTCTTGGATTCTTTGCTGGAAGAGGATTTTTGAGTGGAAGGAAAGATTTTGTTCACAGAATTCGGCCACCAAGTCGTGACAAGCTTGTTTTCATTGGAAAACAAGAACTTGTTCCCAGCCGAACCACACATAACAGCCACCGGCTCTCCAAGGATTGAAGTCTTGAAGACTTGGGAAGAGAATTTAGCCATTCTATCATATATGAACTTTTCTGGGTGACCCTTTCTTCCAGTCGAGAGAAACTCAAGGCTCTCACCAATGAAAGGTAAGCCCATCCTCCCCCTTGGAAGATTTGGAAGTGAAGCATAGGAATTGTGGTATAGAAGGAATACAACACAACAAAGAGAAACAAGGAAAACAGAGAGTATCAAACCACAAAGGAAGAAAAGCTCCATAGTTGATGAAGCAGTTGGTACTCGTATATAAAATGGCTTTTAGTGGCACCTTTTTGCAAAAGACAATATGTGAGTGTATATAGGCAAAAACAAAGGTCATTCTAAAAACCGTAGCCATGATTTGTTTGAACCTTGTAGAAACAACCCCTAATCGTGGGATGGGAGAATAAAGAAAATTTTAAGCCATTGGTTAGTTATTTTTTGTGGGATCCACAAGTGAAAAAATTGCATTGTTATATATATATATAAATATATATATATATATATATATATATATATATATATATATAATAGGTGAAACTGAGAGAAATTCAAATTAGAATTTCAAATTAGAGTTTCAATTTTGTGTCATGTGTCATAAATTATTTATTCAAGTGTTTTATTTCTTAATTTTAGAATCAAATGTGAAATCACATTATAAATATTCATTCAAATGAGTTATTAAGTATAAAAACCAAAGCGTTTAGAATAAATGAATCGTTAAAAAAAAAAAAGTGATTCCCAATAATTTTAAAAAATGGACAATTTACATTCTGTACGTAATAATATCTTTACAAATTTTTTTAAAGAGTTAAAAAAATATAAAAATGACAATCAATAGTATTTAAATTATATATATATGAATTATATTATGTATCTTATTATATATCGTTAAGTGTAATCATGCATATGCATAAGACTACAAGCTGGTTTTATATAAAGTTAGATATATGATTATGTTTTTTTTTTTAATGGTTTATTGATATTGGACTCCTCGTTTTCTATACTAAATTAACTTATTTGACACAAATATTTAAAAACTTAAATTAGATGGAGCACATGGTGTGAAATTAAACCCTAATTAAAATCCAATTTTTACACTGAATTAACTTAGCACAAAAATTTAAAAACTTAGATTAGATGGGACATGTGGCGTAAAATTAGACTCTAATTAAATCCAATTTGAAATCTAATTGGACTCTCTCTCTCTCTCTCTCTCTCTCTCTCTCTCTCTCTCTCTCTCTCTCTCTCTCTCTCTCTCTCTCTATATATATATATATATATTAGTTCTCCATATATGGACACATTTTTTATTTTATTTTTTTGGGCTTAAAATAAATATACCTTGATTATATTATATTTTTTGTCAATTGCGATCATGTTTGCACAATTTGAACCACATGAAATATGCTACTTATTTTAGTCAAACCCATGCAAGGTTAACAAAATAATTATTATGCCCCAAAATGAAAGACTTAAGAGATTACAAGAAGCTGTAGCCTTAAGTTACAACTAAGTTTATAGCCAAACTTTATTCTTACAAAAGTCTCAAACTTTTACTAATGTTTGAATTATTTATGCAAACACGGGGAATTACTCTTGTAATGAATAGATTTCTTCATGTTGCTTGCACTCACAGTACATCTTACCTCCTGCCACATTCAAGAAACGCACAAAATTCAACTGATGAGAGAATAAAAAATAAAGCCAAAATCTAAGTAGAATTATAACTAACATTTTTACCAGATGAATTGAAAACTATTCTTGAAAACAATTAACATTAAAAACTTGATTCGTTACCTGTTGCTTAGGAGAGATTCAAATTAGAAAAAACTCTCTTGATATTCTAACAAGAACAACGACCTTCGTTTTGGCTTTTGATCGGCTTTGTTACAGAACTCTTTATAAACAAAAATGTTCCCAATTAGTTGAGCATTCATCATGAAGAAGAAGATTTTCAAAACGGAAAGGTACTCCATCAACTATACTCTGTAATTAACTCTTTTTCTGTAACTCACTAGACCAATGATCAGAATAGGTGCTGCACTTGGATTTATATAGGCCTTATGGTATATTTTCATATGCTTCCTATGCGACATTTAAGTTGTAAAATGTTATCCAACAAGATATGGTATACTCAAAATTTCCGGACTCACAACTGATAAATTTATTGTTCCTATTAACTCTCCATACTTGCAAAGATATTCTAAGATCGACTGCCAAAATTAGCTAGGACTCATAATCCTGCATGATTTATTTTCAATTGCACACCAAGATTTCCATCTTAAGCTTACGCAGGAGACAAGTAATTACACTTGTTAATTACTTGTAAGGTAAGAAAGAAATTTTATCATGCATGTATTCATTAAAGACTTAAAAAAGGTGTAAGGTTCATTGGATCGAAACTAGAAAGCAAATTTTGCACCACATTCATATAGCATCATCATCCAAGAGTTTTCTAATAATAAAATGGGTCTTGTAAAAAAAAATAAAAAATGGAAGAAGGAGAAATGATAGATAACATAACATTGGACATATGGTTATTTTGATAGCATTTTCTTTAGAAAATTGATAGCAAGTATTTATTTCAAATTTTAAGCCCCCAAAGTAAAAACATATTTCAAAATATCATATATTTATATAATAGAATTTGAATCACTTGAATCCATTTTTACATATTGGGCATTGCATTTTTGGCCTTATAATTTATAAGGAACTAGCCGTAGACCCACGAGTTACTTGGGAATATAAATGTTATATAATAAGGTGTAATATATAAAAAATAACAATTACTTAAAGTATTGTCTATTTAAAAAAAAACTCTACAAATATTTTTTTTAATCTTTTGATCTCTACAAATACATCATTTTATTAGTATTATTTTTTATGTTTGATTAATATTTTTTTAAGGTGAACCATATTCTTCTAATTTCTATTGTAGTGTATTATATTTGCTTAATATGCAAGTGATTAACAAATAAACTTAAGAATGGATAAAAACATATAAAAACACAATTGAAAACCCCCCACACAATCAAAATTTAGTCATAACACAAAAATGTGTCATTGAAAAGGAAAACTCAAAATTTGGGTGAAAAAAAAAAAAAAAAAAAAAAATCTCTTTGTAGCTTTATTGCCAAAAATGATCCATTAGATCAAAGATAGTTACACTAGATGTTACTCGCAAAACCCTCCAAGCCTAGTTATATCTATATACTTGAATTTTCCAAGTTCTTGCTAACAACCAACTCTACGAATTCTTTATCCACTTTACCTCTAGTTCCACAATTGAGCTCCAATTGCATTTCAAGTCTCCGTGGCTGAATATGTGGTGGCTCCAGTGGTTCCCAATAACCAATCAACTCATAAAACTCTGATGTAGAGTAAAAAGTGATGGTTTTAATCTCCTTTCATTGTATGATAATCTATATGTTTACGTTGCTTTCACCCATGCACCCGAACCATATGTGGCTAATAATTAAATTGGAACACATGGTGGACCAAAATCTACCTCATTTTTAATTAGTAGGTTTTCCTCCACTATTGCTTATTTTTTCCTTTATCGCACATGCGTTGTGATATTTCTCGACCAATCAATTAGTTCTGGTGCTAATAGTACATAAAGTACACCTAGTGTAACTTCTAGTAATTTTACAACATTTAATAGCTTTTTATTATATTAATATTTCAAAAATTTTACCATTAGATAACATTATATACATATCAAGTTTTGTGCTAATCAGATACTTTTATTATTGGGTCTAGAAGCCATCTTATATGCACATTTTTAATTACAGAAACTTGAAATTTAAACAATTGATCAATGACATATTTAGAGATCTCATATCATCTTAAAATTTTGCAACCATGTAGTGTATAACAAGAAAAATTAATCCAACAGTAGTTTGTTAAAATTCGTGACTACTAAAAAAATATTAAGTGGTATAATATTACTTAGAGCTACACATTGTTATACCAGGTATATACTCTCTCTCTCATTAAGAGTTAAATTTCTTTGTGAGAGTTGTCAAAAACTTTTATTTGTCAATATTTGATTGTTAGAGTTTCAGATTATGAAGATTCAATGACAATATTACTTTCACGGTCATGATTCTATATATCTTGGAGTATATATACATTTGCATGCTGTTCTTCATCATGCTATTAAAATTTCTGCCACTCAATATTAATTTCTAGTTTGTTTTAATTTGGACATAAAGTTAATGTGATCTTTTTTATGAATTTGGGGTAAAACATTAAAGAGAAAAGGGGAATAGTAAATGGCAGGTTAGGTAATGAAGCTTAGGTAAGTTGGTGGGTTAATAATAATTAATATTTTTCGTGTTGACCGTGGGTTATTCGGATTTGTTGGTTGGATTGGATAATAGATATTCTAATATAAAATTTCATCTAGTAAGTTTATATAATTGAAGAAAAATATTTTCTTTAGGGTTCAGGGTTCAGCTTATATAATTGAAGAAAAATTTCATCTAGTCAGATTATTTCATGTATAATTATATTTGTCATAGTTAAAATTTTTTAAATATGTTAATTAAATATTTTTTGTTAAAAATTTTTAAAATTACACATTAAATTATAATAATAGTTTTATAAAACATGAAAGTTATCATAAATTTAATAATTATGTTACTTTTATATATATGCCTTACATATACAATATAATTAAGATAAGAGAAATTTAATAATAACAACATCAAATGAAACTTTTCTCTTGTTTATGGATAAAAAAGTAGAATATGTTCCAAACTTTTCATTAAAAAAATCATAACATTATTTTCTTGTAATGGAAAAGAAATGGTCGAACTTTTGTTTCTTTAATTCTCTAAAATAAAATGAAAAAAAAAATTATTTTGAAATTAAAATAAAAATATTTTGTACTATAGAAATTTTCTTATAAATTGTTGGAAAAATATGTTTTAAATGCTTCTAATGTTTTTTTTTTTTTTTTGAGAAGAATGTTAATTAGTTATATATGGTGAAAATAATTGAATACATGTTTTAAAAATAGTTAGTATTTTTAAAAAAATATTAGAAGAAACATAAAAGAAATATTAATACTTTGGGTAGATTTAATTTGAAAAGCTAGGCTATAAGGCCCCCGTTGGCTCTTACCCATAGTTTTAAAAACCGAACCAAACATCGAACCGTTTTTAAAAAAATTTTTGGTTCAATCCCGATTTTTGCCCAATTTTTGGTTTTTGATTGATTTTTGACCAGTTTTGAGAGTTTTAACTGGATCAAACTGGCTCCCGATTCCCAGTTGAACCGGTCGGACCAGCCAGTCTAGTCCGGTCCGGTCCGTATTTAAAACAATACCCTTACCTCTACTAATACCTCATTTTTTTCTGGTAAACCTACCATTCCAACGTTTTTACTTTTTATATTAGGGTGAGTCCCATTCTAAAGACGTTGCACCATATATATATATATTGAAACCATAATGTAATGTCCCAATTCGTGCCTAAACACTCATGGTGCCCTTTCATCTTACTCTCACGGTATAAAGGATATAGCCATTGTTGGGTGCATAGCCTTCGAACTTTCCACTGGCTTTTATGGGCTCCCCACGAGAGGGTAAAGGAGTAGGAGCTAGGTCTGTGCAGATGACGAAGCTAGTGGAAAGTTCAAAGGGTATGGAATCAAGATGACTAAGAATCATCATGAAAAGGCCTTTGTGAGTCGTACATTGACTACATTTTTACCCTCTCATGGCTCAACATGCTAAGGTCAGTCAGTCACAATTCATGGCCACAAAAAGGTAGGAATACATATATAGTATATGTATATGGGTATACATGTTGACTTGTACGGAATATACATCAACGAATGTGAAAGAACAATTTGTCCCAACCTTTGGCTTACATTCTTCCCCTTTTTCTTTATATAGTAGGGGAAAAATTAAAGTAGGGTAACAATTTGTTGTTCTTCTTTGTTATTTTCTTTCACTACATAGGAAAACTGATGATTGTCCAAATTCATAAAACACAACTCTTTGTTTGGTTACGATTTCTCTTAAACTCGCGATCCTTCACAAAATTGGAAAATATATACATTACATGAATATGTTATTACTTGGGACCTATTAGTATATGAGTTCTTCGGGTTATGGAAAATATCAGTCATGTTGCATGGTTTACGGTTTATATAATATACATGCCAATCCATCAACTTCATTAATTTTGTCCAATCCCACCAAAGTTCACCCTGTGGAATTATGGATAACACATCAATCTACGATCTATTCAAAATCTCTTGCTCTTTAAGGACGGTTTAATTTGTGTTAATAAGAATTTGTGTTGTAGATTGTGATAAGAAACGAAGGAAGTGAGATTGTGTATTAAGGTTCTAATATGAAAGCCTTCAAAGTCTTTAGTATGTTTATAAAGTAACCAAAACACCAACAAATAAAATAAGATGTTTCAAAAGAATATGTACAAAGATTGAAAAGAGGAAGGGATCAGGCACAGATCTACCTTATTGCAAAGTTTTAAATTTGTTCTCTGAAAACATATTAGTGCCCAGATATCCTCTGAAAAAAGAAAAAGAAAGTACTTATTTATAACAAAAATAAACTATGCAATTTTAAACCCATAAAAATAAAAAATAGTATGGCTAGAATAATATAATTTTCTTTTATTTGCTTATCCCATGAATATAAGTTTGATTTACGAGCGTGTAAAAATGGAATTAATTTTTTTAAATATCTTTTATTTGGAACTAAGTCTTTTGTTGTTATTGGCAGTGGTGGTGTTGTTAACTTTTCAATTGCTTGTCAATGTTTGATTAAGACTCAAATTAACTGTTTTATTAAAAACTTAAGGAGATTTAACATTGCGAATGATAATAATTAAAAGAATAGAAGAGAATTTTAAAACATTCCAATAAAATAATTGTGATATTTTTGGGTACACACATCTATAGTAAATTGGGCAACTTAACATTGCAAATAATAATAATTGAAAGAATAGAAGAGAATTTTAAAACATTACAATAAAATAATTGTGATATTTTTGGGTACACACATCTATAGTAAATTGGGCAACTTACGTGTATATACGCATGGACGTAGTTTCTTTTAATTGAGTGAGAATGTGAGATGATTCAGGTTGGATTGTCTACATATATGCACATATGTGTTTACTTTTTTATTTTCATTTTGACCATATCTTTTTGGTGCTTTCTTCGTCTCTGCTTAACAGATTATTTACTATGATTGGAAGATTTATTTATTTTTTTTCTGAATTACAATGACTGGATGTTGAGAATTAGAATGATTTGATTTTTTTTTTCTCAAAAAAAAGAAAAAAGAAAAAAGAATGATATGATTTTTATCATATTTTACTAGAAGATACTTTCCTTAATAGCTTAGTTAATTAGTATCAGGCAACAGTTTGGTGCTGGAAGAAGGATAACCTTTTTGTTTCTTTTTAAAGGAAAATTAATGCTCAAATGCTCATGAAAAGAAAAGTAATTAATTTGGGTGTTTTTTTTTTTTTTTTTTTTTTTTTTTTTTTCCTTTTGACCTCCAAATGAAGGGTTGGTTTCTATGACTTTACTTACGCATCAGTATATAGACTTTATGATCAAAACCGTAGGAGTAATTGAATATTAATTAAAATTGAAATATAAGAGACAAATGGTTTTTCTAAATCATGAGCAGTAGACCTTCTCAAAAAAAAAAAAAAAAAATCATGAGCAGTAGATGATTCATAAATTTGGGTGGTCCACATTAAGGTCGACTTTATTTGTCACCGTCTTCTTTAGGGTAATATACGGTTATCATCCATTACCTCTCATGCTTCATTAGCCAACGTCTTCACCAAATCACATCAGCCAGGCCCATCTCGTGATCTTGTGCCCAAATTAGAATTAGCTTCCTACAACCCCCAGCTTTAATTTGAGCATGACTCTTAAAGCACCCATGAGGTTGTGGGCTTAGACTAATTACTTATATAATACTCATTTTATTTGTACTGCACTAATAGACAAAGTTTAGAGTTATACATTCACTACGAAACACTCACTGTACAAAAATTCGGTGACCTGACACCTAAACTTGTTTGGATTTTTAAATGGATCATTTATGCATAGGATTTTGTTAAATCTAGTCAAACACGACGGGTTTGTAACAACCTAGATGCAGGTTTATATACATAACCTAGTTGAATTTGTAAAATTATATCTATAGGTCCACTTTATTGACTCTTTTATTGTTTAATGCGTTATGACATGGTAATTTAAAGATAAGAAAACCTAAAAAATTAAAAAAAAAAAAAAATGCACTTCTCTATTAGTTTACGTACCTCCAAGACTTCTATCTTACCAAAAGACTACTCTATATTGTGAAATCTTGATTTTGAACTATAATTGCTAATTTAACTAAAATCGTGAGGTGAAATCATATTTTTAAAACACAATTTTAGTTAAAAATTATACTATTTCACAATTTTTCAATTTTAACTAAAATTGTGTTTTCAAAACACAATTAAAAACTTGATTTCAAAAAAAGTGTGTACCGAATGTGCAATAGCAAGCGTAAAAACAACATTTTCCCCCATAATTTTACACACAATGACAAAATTGAATAATTCTAACAAACACAGCAATAAACTTATAATTGGATTAGAACCAGAAGTTCATATATTTCTAGAAATTTATAATGTTCAGGCTGCCAAACTGTACTCTTTTTTTTTTAATGATGCCAAACTGTACTTTAATACTACTTAACCACACAAGCCAAAGATGGGAGAAAGAGGGGAAAAAAAAAATGATTGGTGGAAAAGTTTGCTATAGCCAATTTTCCCCCCACCCATAGACACAAAATATTCCTTATCCGAAAAAGAAATTCCACTTAACAACGTTGTACTCTTTAGCCGTTAATTTTAACCATGCTTCTTAGTTCCCAAAAACTTGTAGCCACAGCTTTGCCACCCCAACCACTCTCAGAAAGATTTCCTTCTTCTTCTTCTTCTTATTCTTGAATTCTCAACTGGGTTTGGTGGTTGGTTCTGATGTCAGTTTCTCTGCAAGCTCTCACTAGCCTCTGCGCTGTCTCAGTCTCACACCGTTCATTAACGAAGCCTCACTCTAGTTCTATCAGAATTCGATGTTCCTCTCTTACTGGGTTTCAAGAAATGTCCACAGAGCCACCCATGGAGTCCAGAACTGACGATGTTATCGAAATGACACCAACAAAGAAGAAGAAGAAGAAAAAGAGAGACTTTGTACCAAAACAAGATGACCCAGAAGAAGAAAAGCAACAACAACAACAACAAGAGGAGGAGGAAGAAGAAGAAGGAGTTTCTATTTCGAGAATAAAAGTGCCGAGGCAGAAGTACATCCCGGTTTCAAAGGCTGAGTTGTTAGACGCTATTGTTTTGAAGATGTTTCAGTCTCAGCAAGATGATGGTGATGGTGATACCCAACAGTTTCTTCTTCTCTCATCGTAAGCCCCCCAATTTTTTTTTTTTTTTTCTCTTTAGTAGTATTGTACAGGGTTTGTGAGTGTATGTGTGTTTAAGAGAAATTTTTGCTTTGTGTAGCTGATTGTGGTGCATATTTGATCAATCAAAGATAAAAGAACATGAATTGAATAGAACTTTTCTGCAATTTCACTGGTTAACCAGTTTCTCACTCACACAGACAGTCAAATACAGCCCTTTTCTAACTGACTGAATATGCAAGTATGTATCTATTTCCATGTAAACAAGGATTCACACAAGACAATATAGGAGAGCTATTTAGAATGCATAGATTATCTGTGTTTTTGCTTAGCAGAAGATATTGTGTATCTTTTTGTATTTTATTCTTGATTGGTGGAGTTGAGAAATGTGATAAATTACCAATTGTCTCAAAATTTTAAGCTATTAAAAAATAATAAATTTAATTATTTAAACTGTACTCTAATACTCCCCCAACTTTTTAAATGGGAGATAGAGTGGAGACACAGTTCAAACTCAAGATCAACAGCTTTGATACCATGATAAAATACAACTTATCCTAGAAGTTAAGCTATTAGAAAAGGGTGAGATTAATCATTTAATTATTATTCTAAAAAATTGGACAGAAAAGGACTGTATAGGGAGAAAATCATCTGAACCTGCTAGAGTACTGTGCATGAGATATAAGAAGCCTCTGTTCATGATAATTAAACACAACAAACTGCCTGATACCTTCACACTCGTAGCCAGGAGAAGCAACAACTAACTACTTGACTAATGCTTAAAATATCAATAAAACCCGTTTATTGTCTTATTTCTTTTACAAAACGATTCTCTCTCATGCTGGAGTTCATTGCTTTCATAATAGTCCTGATACCTTTATCTTTTTTGATTCTTTCAGTTTTCTCTAATTAAAATTTTGAGAATTCCTCCACACTCTCTCTTATTCTAGTGAGGAGATCATTTTTCTGAAGTTTTTAACCCCTTTTAGGTGGCTCTTCCCTGTCTAGAAACAATCTCAACCTTTTTCTTAGAATCAGCTTTAAAAGTTCTGCTTATTCGTGAAAGCCCCATTGCCAGGGTTGTTTTGAACCAACTCTGATGAA
This sequence comes from Castanopsis chinensis, assembly GCA_032878915.1. Taxonomy (NCBI): domain Eukaryota; kingdom Viridiplantae; phylum Streptophyta; class Magnoliopsida; order Fagales; family Fagaceae; genus Castanopsis; species Castanopsis chinensis. Next base: position 767,030 of record JAVQMG010000080.1, on the reverse strand, counting down.
CTAAGCTTTACTCTTAGCTAAATGGATTAAGGCCTGTGAATAGGCCAAATTCCCAGTCTTCCAGTGTTTATAAAGACCCTTTTATTTCTCCTCATTATTACATAATAAGTAGTTGCTCTGAAGATTTCTCCTCAAAAATTCCACTTTCTGCAAACGGTAGATCACATCACCAATATGCAGAGCCTCTCCAAACACCAGTTGTGCTTGCTTATTTATATATCCCAATTTTTGAGATTTCCTTTCACCATGATATATCCAAGAGTTCAAATACTTGGCCAATAATCAAACCAGAAGCGTCTTTCTGCTTGAACATAAATTTTGTGGTCATTTTGTATCCATATAAATGCAAAACTTTTCATCTTTTTATGTAACTGCAGGTGCTTGGACACCATTCTTCATGCTGAACACAAAAACATTTTAGAAGAAATGCGCACTGATTATTCCTATGCTCGTTCCTTAGAAAAAGAAGAAACAATTAATGATGGTTCAGCTACTTCCGACACAGAAGTTGTTGCTGATGAGGAGGAGACAGAGTCTACTGGGGATGGCATTAATGGAATTGGGAACATGGAGGGATTTAAGGAGGAAGAGATCAAAATTGATAAGGCTATTTCTTTCATCCACAGTCTGGACTTGAGAAATTTCTTGGGCTCCTCAGACAAATCTGTCAAGAAATATTCTGATAGTGGGTCCAGGTTTGTCACAAATTGTCTTGAAGGCATTAGACCATTTTCTAGTTGACTTGAAATAAGTTCTTTTATGAATTGCTTGAAATAAGTTCTTTTATGAATTGGGTACTAATTTGCAGTTGCTGCACTGCATAAGCTGGAGTCTTTATTTATTTATTTCTTCTATGGTAATGGCCAAATAAAGGAGATAATTTTAAAGCAATAAAGGCCAGGGTAAGGTGCCGTGAGGGCTTTGAAAACCTTTTATGTGGCAGATATCCTCAGTGTCTCAACTCTTAAATTTTAAAATGATGCAACATGGCCTACAGGTAATTTGAATGTAAAATGTTCAAATCTACACGAAAGCTCCAAGAAATAACTTGTTAGCTTGAAAAAGAACATTGATACTGCGGGTCAATAAAGAAGGGAGGGCCTGCAAGATATATGGCAACCTATAGAATGTGTGTGTGCGCGCGTGCTCGTGCACCAGCGGATTTATCAACATAAGGACGAAAAAAATATTTCGAATAGATATGTTATTTGTATAAGAGTTTTTGTCGTTCCAGGAAAGTGAATGAATCATTTTAAAGAGATTACAACAATAATTCTATGTGGAAAGTGATATTTACAATACGTCTGATTTGATTTTTGTTTATTCATAGTATGTTTATTTTGTTGAAACTTTTTTGTAAGAATATATGAAGGCTTCCTAGATGTTAGATGGTTATATGATGTATTGGTTTTTTATATTCGGGTAAACATATTTGATATTGTAGTTGTTGTTCAGCTTCATCCCTCAGGTATATTGAACTTATAGTGCAAATTTGTTGACAGAGTTGCTGTTGCTACTCGTTTCCAGCGTGCTTTTATGCAACTTCTTCATGAAGCTCAGTTTGAAGAATTATCAGCTAGGGATTTGATGTTGACATCTGCACTTAACACAGATTATCTCCTTACTTTGCCAATATATGTTGATTGGAAGAGAGCATCTGAGTCCAATGCCATAATATTCAGGTGATGTTATATTTTCTTGAATGTGGTGCTTTTGTCTTCATTATACAAGAAATTTGAACAAGCCAAATCATGAAATATGGTATAGCTTTTATTTTATGAATTATATACCATAAGAGTATATAGTTCATAATTGCAATCTAATAATTAAATCCAGGAAACACTAAGACATAATACATATTATAATGATTGCATTAAGTCCTGAGTTGATGACCAACATTTTAACTAGAACTATACTGAGAAGTGCCCTGGGTACTTCCTTATGGTAAATACCTTGTGGTATCTGAGCTACCTAACAAATCCATTTTTAGCTGATGAAATTGGCTAGATTTGGGTACTATTGCTAGAATCCAATCACTTCACTTTTGTGCACTGGACTTACCATTGCTAGAATTCTACAAAATCTAACATGTCATCAATTTTCCTTGCAGGCGGGGTTATGCAACTGAGAGGCAGAAGGGCCTCCTAATTGTTGAAAAACTGGATTACATACAATCCAAACTTCTGCGAGGAATTTTTTTCATTATATCAAAACCGTTAGGGAAACTTGGAACCTGGATAAATGAGGTAACTCTTTTTTTCTTTCTTTTTAACTTTAGCTTCCTCCATTATGAGGCAGTCTCATGGTTAAACTTTTTGATGGTTCTTGAATATGTAAATCTCATAGATAATACATTAATTTGGCATTTATCTTGCATGAAAAGATAAAATTAGAAATTGGCATTTATACACATTTACATCTACCAACATACTCATATGGATACATATGTGCAATTTGGTTGTTAACAAGGAATGAGCTTTTAAAATGCTGTCACTGTTTTCTACTTCCCTTGTCCGTGAAACTTCCCAGTGTTACCTATTTTAATCTTTTTCTCCTTTTAATTCTTCTATTCACATATAGAACTTTTTCAGGGATGAATACTGACCTTTTTTTTAACTTGGTTGAATGTTTATCAGTAGAATTTCCATAGATTTGGCAGACACTCTTTATGTCTCTACTTGAAACCATAGTACTTTGGTTACTTATCTTAGCTAATTATATTATATGGCTTTGCATGTTGATACTGTCTGTCATAAGTTTCTATTGACCTTTCCGTAGAATTTCCATAGATTGGGCAAAACTCTTTTATGTCGCTGCATGAAACCATATTACTTTAATTGCTTATGTAAGGTAATTAGATGTCTTTGCATGGTTACAGCACCTGTCATAATTTTATATTGACCTGACTTGGAATACTGTATAATTCAAATGTTAAATGCATCTGATAAATGTGACTCCATAATGAACCGCATGGCTTGTTAGTAGTTTCAAACGAGTTTGGTATGATAAGCACTAAATGTCTGAAACTAATTCTGATGAGTCAGAACGATCTTCCTAAGGTCTTTTACATTGAAAAGGAACTGTAGCTTCTTTCCAATTGATATTAATTTCTGCTTTGATGCAATTAAAATTTTTAGTTTCTTAAAAACATTCATTTTGTGTTCTTCTTTTTAATCATTGTCCATATTAGTTTTGACAGATGTTATCTCTTCTGCTGTAGAACAGGCTTTGAGAACTGCTAGTCAGACAGAAGAAGTTCAAGAGTGGACCAAGAGAACAAAGCTTTGGCTTAAAGAGCTCTCAGTTTTTCAGCAATTATTTCTCAATAATCAACATGCTTCTGATGATCTGCTAGGGGTGGATCAATTATCAGATACAGACCTTCCTATTTGGCTGGCAGCGCAGAGGGCAGTAAGTCGTTATGAAGGGATTTTGTCACCAGTTGGTCCTCGCGGAAGGCTCTTGAGGAAACTGCTTTCATGGAGTGGACTAATTCCACCCACACCTGAAACACCGCATGAGCTTGATAGTGACAGTAATGCTCCTGAACTTTACAAGAGGTTGGCACCAGTTAAATCCCTTTCTTCTCATAATGTGGCTGTAGTGGTCTTTTTTTTATTTTATGTTTAATTATTTGAGATCATGTTGGCCTCTCATTTGCTGCTTTTCATCCTGTTAAGGAGAATAACCTATCCAAATATTGGGTTCCTTAAAATAAACAAAGAATTAACATAAGTGTTGCAGTTTAAAATTAGAGTCTTATGCCTTAATTATACTTGGTTTCTTTTACTAGATAAAGATAATTTCATGTAAATTGCTGCATTTTCAGACCAAAAAAAAAAAATGGAAGTTCTATTTCTGTTAGAGTGCCTATCTCTTAAGGAGGTTCTGTATTTAACTCCTGTTCATGCTACCATTGGTGGGGTAGTGTCTAGGATTCTCTCAGAGTTCAGAGAATATAATTATCTTGTAGTTTCTAGAATTCCATTTTTGGATTGATTTAAGAAAATCAAACATTCAATACTTATTTTTGCTGAACTAATAGTACAGATATGAGTGCACTTCAAAAGTTGGCATTTCCATGCAGGGACAGAGAGCTAGAAAGTTAAGAATCTTGTTGGACCAAAAATTGGTTGGGAACTGAAGCTCTTTTGTAATTGCATATTCATGCCATGTTAGCATTTTGTTTTTTGAAGTTTCTTTTTAATCAGATGCTATTTAAGTGAAAAGCAACCTTAGAATGACCAAGTAACAAAAGAAATTTTTCACCCAGGCCTATTTTCTTATCGAGGATATCACTTAATGATATATGGAGACCCGCTACAAGGAAATACTGTGGAAATGATCTTTGGAAGATTTTTAAAACTTCTGTTTCTATTCTTCTCTCTCAGTCAATTCTCCAGGTATTCCCCATATCTCTCCTGTTCTAGTTCTATCAAAAATGTTGTCTCTAATGTTGTTTGTTATGGATAATCCACTTAAGAGATCAAGACTGTACCTTTTGCCCATTTTTGGTAATCAATCTTCTGTATATACTAAAATAAAAATGAAAAGAAAGACAGAATGCTTCAAAATATTAAAATGTCTTTGAGAGAGAAATAAGGATTCAGAATAAAAGACAATGGATGAGATGGTGATTGTTCTAAAAAGAATGAAAATTATAAGGTGGAATTTGTAAGATAAAGGAAAAGAGGAGAACAGTTTTAAGCACAAGACAAGACCCATTCACATAAGAAAAATGGTGGTAAATACAAAATTTAGAAAGCATTATTATTGATATTGGGTAACTTTAAGTAGTTCCAAAAATAAAGTATGCTTCTTCTTATTTTATTTATTATATTATATAACAAATAAATTATTTCAGAGTTGCGTGAGCTAAGTAATCACAGATGAATGGTAGAGTTCTAAAGAAATCACTTTATTCTTCTCATTGAAGAGTGATCCAATCCAAGTGTTATAGTGCAGCTTAGGGTTTCCATTGTCACTATACTCATAACTATATCTGCCTTTTTTTAATTATGAACTTATATGTCTCCATCTTTTTATTTCTATCACTTAGACTTTACACTTACTATTATTTATACAGATACAGTTAAAATTTGCAGGTTAGTCCTTATTCCTAATTTTAGGGGCAGCAATGATTGAGGTCTTACCACAATTTTTCCTTCTCATGTCATTTTAGTCCAATATTAACATTTGCTTTGCCATGTATGTACTTTTACTCAAATTATGATCCCCTCTTCTAGGGATTGCCAATATGAATTAGCAATTTATGTGCTAATAGCTGGTGCCTTTTCTAGGAGCCAGCATTCCAAGAATTGATTTTACTTTATACTGAGGAAGATGGCAATAATGATGCTAAAAATAAAGCTGAGGTTCCACCATTGCAGTTAAAGATCTTTGAAAGGATTCCTATTCCGGATTTACCAGTAAATACTTCTGAGACTGCAATGTCTATCAAATTTCCAATATTTTAGGCTCGTCACATGTGATTTTCTGTGCTTTTTTACCATTTTTCATAGTTATTTCTTTTGTAATTTTCAAAATTTTTGCCTGTGAATTTTCACATTGTTGTCAAATTTGTTTGTAGGTCATCTTCCCCCACAAAAAGCTATCTTTCCGTATCATAGACACGGTATGAATGGATGGATGAATCTTCATTACGTGTTTAGAAGTTTTTATAATTAAATACCGCGAAAAATGTGTAAAAAAATTTTGAAGTTGCATGCAGTGCTTGTAACATTTTCCTTTGCATCCTTGACATGATGATAGCTATCTATTGGAAGGCCATATATATATATATATATATATATATATATATATATGTATGTATGTATGTATGTATGTATGTATCAATTAAGTAACTAGTATCATCAAAATTTGAGAGAATGGGTTTTGTTTTAATCTAAGTGTATATGTATAAATTATTATCAATATAGAATAAACTGTTAAGCAATGAGTGCTCTGCTGAGCGCTGAGAAGCCTGAACGGCCTGAAAACAAATGGAGAATAAGGCTGACAAAACTATGTAAAATTTGATGGTAAGAACTACTACATCTACGCCACCCTACTCCTTCACTACCTTAGCCAAGAACTATGGCTAAGATTTGCTGTAAGATGCATCTGAGTTGATCATACTCATTGACGTGTTTTTATATTTCAAAAAAGGTGTTCAACATACTATATAGGATATAATAATAGTGGGTAGTGGGTGTTGGACCAAAGAATCTACCTGGTTAATACATACCCGGTTAAGCCATGCGCATCAAGTAGTCATACCTGTAATGCAAATTTTGATATTGTTTTTATAAAATAGTAATGAGATAATTCTATTGAACATAAGTATGTTTCCAATCTCTAGCCTCATGTCCGGGAATTGTGAACTTGTAGGTACGCTTGGATGCAGCCACAATTGTGGGACTTTTGGCATTCTTCATAAACTACAAATTTGAAAACATCTCATCTTCTCCGTATGTATTTCTTAGATATTGTGAAATTCCTCTGGGAATTTTACTAACATGGCTGCAAATAGTATATTGCAGATAGAAAGTCTAATTGATTCTTATATTAACTTCTCATGGAATACTTATCAATTCTTAAGGTATCAATTGTCATAAGAGGCTAACAAGCATAGGCATAAGGATTGCTTGCTAGACACTGCTTTTAACATTTGTCTCTCACCAATGGTCATTTTCTTTGAGTCCTTTGAGTATCTTCCAAATTTAATAAAGCATTGTTTGTTTTCTATATATATATATATATATATGTATGTATATTTTAATTACTTTAAAACATTAAAAGTGATCATGTTGATCACATATATCATGCTGTGATCATTCACCTATAACATATGCTTTGAATTGAACTTATTGCAGTTATTTGACCTTGAACTTATTGCAGTTATTTGATCTTTTCCTTGTTATTTACACATGCACTTGGTTTCCTTTGCTTTTTCTAATCATTACTTCTAAGGGATTTAGAAGACAATATTGTTTTCCCAGAGCAACGAAACATTAAGAGAGTTTATTAAACATACAGAATTGGTTAAAGTCTACACACAATGCTTATCTCATAACTGGACCTCGTCTATAGTGACCCTAGCAAAAGTGGAAGGAGGATTATTAGCAAAAGAACACTGGGATATATTTAATTTTTTTTTCCCAACAATATTTGCTGTAGAGCAGGGTTCCTAAATAATGATATTGTTTCCATTCTCCTATGTTATGTCCTTTTTTATTGACTAGTTTGCTTCTTTAATGAAGTGAAAATCTATTTATGAAAATTTGTACCATTGTTTTTCTGGTGATTACTTTTAGTTTATAGTAGTATGTAATAATATCTTCTGCTTTCAATTTTCTTTGAGAAATTTCTGGTATAATTCTGTTTTTACTTTTTATGTCAGATCAGCAGTAATTCTTGATGTGGTTGCTATAAGTGCTCTTATAATTTATGTGACTCGCGTGGTTCTGGGTTACAAGCAGACATGGGATAGGTATCAGGTGAGTCAATTCAATTCATCGTATGCTGTCTTTGAAGATGATTATGATCTAAATCTATTCAATTTAAGTTATATAAATAATGTTCTAAAAGAAGCCTTTGTTGCAGTTATTGGTCAACAAGACCCTTTATGAGAAAACCTTAGCAAGTGGCTTTGGCTCAGTGCACTTTCTTCTAGATGCTTCTGAACAGCAGCAAGTAAGAAGTATATTAGTTTTATTAATTTATATTTGAAACTTGTACAGCATTTATTTGCTAAAAATTTATTGGGGCTAGATTATGTTATAACATTGCAAGGTTCTAAATCAGTTATGTCTTTTAGCACTGATGTTTATCATATCATCTCAGATTGCAATTATTTGATTACTATCTATTACAACACTTTCATTTTCTAAAGCCTTACATGGCCACCTGCTATACTTTTCTCAGGCCTTCATGTCAGCATCTAGCTGACTTAAAGTTTGCCAGTGGTGACTGATACCAACTAAATTCTTAGTCCTATTTAGCCATGTAAAGGGATATTTCTTCCTTTCTACTGCAATGCAAAATGGTTGATTTTATAAAATGTTAAAAATATGACTGGCTTTATGTGGTCTAGTTCTAGTAAAGTAACTCATAACTGTAATCGTGGTGAGTAACATTTAGTTATTTAATTTTGAAGAAGCATTAGTGTCTAACGGAGTACCAAACACAAGCAAAGTACTTGCCTTAGTATGACTAATGTGAAAAATATATTGATGATGATAGGACAAATATTGATGTAGGACAAAACTAGAGGGTCAATTTTTTATACTTTTTAATGTGATTTCCAGATTTTTAGGTTTTTGGAATATTTTCTTGTTCTTTGGTATTGTGGGCTTTTTTTAGTCAAAATGGTGTCCTTTGTTTAGGAATGTCTTAATTTCTGGTTAAGTTCTATGGTCCCTATGAAAAAGCTTTTTCAATGTAGAAAGGTCACCAAAAAAAGTATATTTTAAAGAGTTCTTTTGAGATTACTTAAAATTTTTTAGTATATTCTTTCCTTTTGGACTTTAGAAACTCTCTCTAAATTTAAGATTTTGCACCTTGTTAGAATGAGATTAAGCCTTTTAACATTCTCCATTCTACACTCTGCATGAACAAAGTTTATCTTCTCTGTGCTTCTAGTTTACCTATTGATGATTATGCCAACATTTAAGAATAACTATTCTTTTCCCCTTGCATTATATGCAGTACAAGGAAGCCATTTTGGCCTATGCAATCCTGCTCAAAGCAGAGCATGGCCAGGTTTGCCTTCCCTATCTCAATTTAATGTTTCTATTATATCCTATATGATCAGGAAGCTTTATAGGAGTTTGTAAACCTACTTTTTTTGTGCATAGTAAAGTAAAATCATCTTTGACTATATGCTTCATAAACGACATACACCACTTTCGTAGCTGCTACTTGCACACATTTCATTGTTTATGCAGGGTACTTGGTTGTTTCATATTTCAATTATTTCATGACAATGCAGAATAGATTTATTTAAAAAATTTAGTTTGATCATAGATGAAAGGGAAAACATATTGGAAACGGTGAATAACCAAGTTGCTCAACAATTTATATATGTTTCAAGTTACTATTGGAGATCAAAGTGTTCAAATGACATATGTAATGAATAATCTATTTAAAGTGGAAATATATCATGTAAAACTAGTGGAACTAAAACTAAAAAGTTTACATCTATTAAAATTGTAAAGAGTGCTAGTCCTAATGACTTATCAAGAAAAAAGGTCCTAGTCCTTATGACCTAAGATTCTATATTGAGTGGTCTTACTGTGATCCTAATTGAATGATTCCTAAAAAGTGTTGCAAATTACACATGAATGATGCTAGAAATATTACAAATTTTACTTTATACATAACCTTACAAGCAAAGAAGTTATTTAGACATTTATTTATTGTTTAATTGAAGTGGCAGCAATCATATTCATTGTCACATCATTCCTTTTTTTCTTTTTTTTCTTTTTTTGGTAGCAAATCAATAGTAACATTAGCATTTTCCATTACCTATTCTATATGCGTAAATATCAAGGATAATTATGGGAGAAGGCATATTAGGCAGGAATTAAAATAGATTTTTTTTTTTCTTGTTTGATCAGAAAAATAAGATTAAAAAAAAAAAATCAATTAAGTAGTGCAAAAAACTTTTCTTTACAGATTGAGGTCTTTGTGCTGGTGCTGGAAACCTAGAACCAAGCTTTCCATTTAAAACCTACATGGTTATGGCCAACATGTTCGTAAATTTTTTTCAGTTTATAATTAAAGCTAGTAGTCTGAACTATAAGACTTTTAAATGATACTAACTCATACAAAAAAGTTGTTGACTCCAAACCCATCTTTTTATATAAAACCATCATTCTGATTTCTGACATTATTTAGGTTATTTGGTTTAACAAAAATGTATGCCTCTTCTTAAGTCCATAGGGTAAATTTACTGCCAGTGTTTTTCAGCTTTGTTTCTGTCATATAGATCACCTGGAAAATGTGCTAAATGCAGGTCACTTGTCGCCAAAGAGTTGGAGACAAATGTGAGAGATTCATGTATGATGCATTTAAAATAAAGGTAACAAATTAAGTTCATTATGGCCATCCAGCAATGCTGACTATATGTATTCTTTGATCCATAAATATGACAAGTAACAAAAACCAAGAAAGATTATGTGCATTTTGTGATAATTGAGTTTTGCAGGTTGAAATGCCAATTGACAAGGCAATTAATACATTGTTGAGGCTGGGTTTAGTAACTGAAACTCCTATTGATGGAAGCAACAGACTGCAGGCTGTTCCATGTCAAATGGCATATGAGGCGCTCAAAGAACTTTGGAATAGTTTGCTCAAATAAGTTTGATTCTTCATATGTAGGATCCATTTTTACTGTAGATATCAAATTTTGGTGAAATATAATAGAATATGGTGTTATACTTCTCTTTTTCTTTTTTTTGGGAGGTGGGGGAAGGGTGTTAAAAGTCATGTAAATGTTGAAGTTCTTTCTACAGGGGTGTCAGAAGGTGTAAATTGCTTCTGAAAATTAAATTTTCAGTAATATAGGCATTATACTTATAAATGGAAAGAAAACACATTCTACAATTCCAAATTTATATAATAATTTAAACTTAGGATGTATTTGGATACCGTTTACTAAAAACATTGTCTTAAAATAATTTTTAAATGTGTGAATAGTGCCCTAAGACACATTTTTAATGAAAGTTTTGGTGAAAAAAGAGATTTTTTAGTTTCATGAACAGTGCATGAGACCCAGTGGACAGTCACGTTCTAATGAAAAATTTGGACGGTCAAAAAGGTAGTGGGTCCTGTGCACGGTGCACGGGACTTACTAATAGACAACATCCCACGTAAAAACACTGTTCTCAATAAATTAAAAAAAAAAAAAAAAAAAAAAAACGCAAACGCAAACGCAGCAAAGGAAAATGCAATCCAAAAGAATACTTAATATAACATGTTACACCTATTCTATGTAATGGGGGTGTGCATTTTTTTTTAATATTCTAGATATGTTTAAATTAGTCAACCAATTGTAGTATTAATTAAAAAAAAAAAAAAAAAGTCCTTTAATAACATCTTCTCCATTTATATTAAAAATATTGTAATTATATAATTTAAATATTTATATATTTTCTCACGTTTCACGTAAGTTTGCAATTAGCTATTGTTAAATCTCGTTTGTTCTTAATAGAATGGGTTTAACTCTTGCATTTTGGACAATTGCGATTAACACACGACACTAACAATTTTGGTAGTATTTATGGCTTCCTTGTCATTGGGACCAAGGACCTCAAGCATAGGCCAGAACATTTAATTAATATCCAACATCATCACACATGGAATAGGTACAATTTTTAAACAAGATAAAAAAAATATATATATATGTATATATCAATATAATCTTATATAAAATTAAATTTCCGCAATAAATCCGTTTTGGGCCCGAAACGTTCTAATGGACATAGTTTTAAAGCCCAAATTAATATACATGTTGTATAAAATCAGGAAACAGAGCCCTGAATAATATTATTTCTATTTTTGTAGATGACACTAAAGCAAGTCTAACTCTTGGAGAAATCTTGAAAATCCATCAGTTGAATCTCTGAAACCATAGCACATTAATAAAGTGAAACACAACAATTTTTTTTTTTTTTTTTTTAGAGAAAGAAGTGAAACACAACTTAGTACATAAAGTGTATAAATAAAAATATACAAGAATATGCTTCCAAAAATTTAGTACATAGTCAATTATATAAAAAATGATATTTAATGTACAAAAGGCATATTAAACAATATAAAAGCTTATTAGTATTCACAGTATAGAAGCTAAAATTTTTAGCATTTCACAACTTGAAAAGCTACTTTATCTATTTTAACAACACACTTTACAATACACCCTACATCACAACTTCTATTTTTTACATTACCTAAAAACTATTCATTTTTTTATTCATTTCTCTCTCTCTCTCTCTCTCATTTTTTTTTTTATAGAACAGATATCATATCACAAATAAATAAATAAATAATCATTAGTTGTTAAGCAAGTTGGAGATTAGAGTCGCTGCATGCAACCAATAGCAAAGCCGCCCCTCCTAACTTCAAGTCCTAGCTCCATCCTTGCCCACAACCCCACCTCCACAAACCCACAACCAACAACCACAATATTCAATATTGAATCCAAAAAGAATAAGTTAATTCTGTTAATTCTTCGATTCTTCATATAAATTACGTACAACTGAAGTTAGAGAGGTACATTCCGTTAATAACATTGCACTATACAAACCATAAAATTAACGAGTTGAGATTGTTTTACAATCACGGAGCAGTAATATAGCAGTCTGCAGCCATATAATATGTTGGATCAAACACATGCAATTTGTTACTTAAACAGTTTTGAAAAGAATCTAAAAAATACATGATGCAAACTTTTTTTTTAAATCTTCCCAAGGGTCCGTTTCTGGTATTTTCAAACAAAGATCAGTTTTTTCATACAGGCACCAAAAAAATAGTCCTTGCTTGATGATTTTATCATCAAGTTTAGAGGGATTATGAAGCAAGCTTAGAAGCGAATAGGGAGGAGACGAGGTAGGAGCAAGTTCATAAGTTTGCACAACAATGACGAGAAGGATAGCCAATTCTATTATCGTCACCTTGAGTTTCTGATCAATTTCCTAGCCATTGATTTTTCCCACCTCAGAAATTTTCTTATTTTGAAACTAAAATTTATAACTATGCCTAGCTATTCCTAAGGTTTAAACTCTTATATGCCTCGTGCACTTGAATAGTTAGAAACTTTTGAAATAAAGATTAGTTAATCATTTAATGGTTTATTTAAATCCTTACGTCATAGTAATTTATTTTTCTCTAGGGTCACTAGGAATTGTAATAATATTTATGTAAATATCTGAATTTTCAGAAAATTCAAGTAAACTTGCAAGAGTTCTCTTTGGTTCAAAGGAACACGTTGCAACCTCAAATCTCAATAAATAAAACTTAATTGTAGTTAAAGGCTCTAGCTGCATGTGAATCCCCATCTAAAATAGAAAAATACATACAGTTTTGGACCTTTGGTAGTAACAAAGGGTTTTATTTCAGTTATTACTCCAAAATAATTGCAGGAACTTCTCAAACGTTATCAATTATCATGTCATAAAACACCTAATGTTGCAGCCACGCCAATGCTTTAAGATATAAAGCACAGTACCCATTATAGTCACAATCCTCTATTACAAACCTCAGTCCATAACAACACTACACTTGACTATTCTCAAAGATTAATGTTAGGAACGCAACATCACTTTCACCTTGTTCCACCATTGACACTATTTTAATTATATGCACAAGTCATGTCAACAGTAAGTTGTTTATGAGTACATCCTAATGACTGCAACAATGGATGATCTACCATTAATACTTCTTTTGGTTAAAATCCATTGATATCTATGACATTAATCACTGACTAATGCTTTCTCTCTTTCTATCTTTATATATATATATATATATAATTATCAAAGCATCTCCCATATCTTAGCTGAAGACTCACAAACACATAATTAGAAGAGCGTAATCAAGATTTCTATTATAGAAGTAAGATGAAACACTTTGAGTCGTATCTGGTATATCTCATGTCAACCATCAAGCTCAGGGAAAGACTAACTAGGATTTGAACTGAATTTGAAGAACAGTATGAGTTAGTAATTTGGTTTCTGCATAAACCCTCATAAGCTACTGTTAAATTCAAGTTTCAATGCCATCCAATAACATGGTTTTAATTAAGGAATAATGAGTAAACCCAGAAACAAAGCCTCCATATTTCTTTTGTTTTTCTTGCATGCCGGAAGTGGCAATGGTATAAAAGTATGTGGCCAGTTGTAAGAACCACCGGTCTTAGAAAAATGTATAATAAGTAGGAATCAATAAAAACCTCATTGTTGTAGTCCTCATATTGCTATTTGCTCCAAAACCAATGCTTTTCTTGAGTAGAAATGCTGACCAACAGTAAATGATAACTTGAATAACTTAGCCCTTATCATTCAAGAGGTGGAGCTCTAGTAAACACAAAAACTCCTCCACCAGCAACGGCGCGACCCAAAAGCATATTATCATCCAAATAAGAAAGGTAATATAGTCCTCCCACTGATTGTCTACAATGCAAATACAATTAGCACTCGCACTTATTTGTAGGAAGCATCATAAGTTTATAACTGATACCATAAATATGATAAACATCACATACCTTCCTGGGTTTCTTACAGGGATCTGAGCTCTGAAAGCACGGATAAACTGCAAGATCTGCACACAACGATGAATATACTCTCAAAAGTAAATACATTGTTGTCTCAGTAGCAAACAAGCTTAGATAATGACATATCTGCAGAGTCGTCGATAAAAGCCAAGAGCGTGGCTAAGATATAACAAGTACCACACTCTCTTAATAGTAATGTTAAACTGTTCAGCTAGCCTATTATTGGCCAAGGTTCACAGATAATAGAGCTGTCTAAATGGTGACTATTAACAGGAATGGGACCTATTTAGATGCATCTGAAACTACTTTAATAGTCAAGTTACCTGTAGGCTTAAAAATGATCGTGGCAGTATTGCTGGAGCTATTAGAGCTTGCAGCTCTTCACTGACATTTATATTTTGAATAGTTATCTGCCAAAAACAAATTGCAGGATTTAGCTAAATTTACAAAAATTATACTTCATGTAGTTTCTCATAGCAAGTAAAGACATAGCAAAATATCACAATAAGCGCTCACCAAAAGAAAGAAGTGTTCTGCCTTTTTCTTGCTATACTAAACAAATAGATGCTATATATTTGTCAATCTTAGGTGATGCTGGAGTGATCTTAAGATCTCCATCATCTTCTTGAATAACTAGACATTTAATATTGGCCCATTGCAAAGACATGAAGCTCAAATACTTTTTTCTCAGCCTATAATCTATACTGAGATCTGGAAATGAAGAGGAGGTAAGTCTGGCAAGAGGCATAAATTTTTTTTCACCTGAAATTTGATCAGAATGCTTGCTGATATCAGGTCTGTCTCCAAATTAATCCAAACTCAAGGACAGATCATTTGTTTAGCACATTTTAAGGCTACAGCAGTATGGTATTACAGATCTAAACACAACAAATTTTGCCTTATCTGCAACCTCACTACAAAAATTTGATCTGTTTTGTTGGAAGTTAGAGAATAAATAGACAGGTTCATCCATCATGCAAAATGATTACGTGTGTGATGTTTATTCCTACAGATGTGTTGGCTCAAATAAATGATGCTCTAAAATAAATAAAAGATAATCTGAAGAGGACTGACGGAGATGAGAATCACTTCCAGCTATGATGGAGCTACAAACTGATAAAAATTTGCAAAAATGAGAACAAGAATGGAACAAATCCAATACTCAATTTTTTTCCCTATCTTGTTTGGAGTGGCAACCAATTGAAATAGCTGATGTATCCTCTTCTAGGTAATATAAGCTGGACTGTAGCTTTTATTTCATTCACCCTAACAAATTTTCAATATTATCCTATTTTCTCCCCTCATTTGCATACATCTAATTAGGTGAAGTTACATATACTATATGAATATATTAATCAAATTGAAACTCAAATAGGATGATACTAAACAAAAGGAAAAATGCATAGAATATGACGCATTTAATCTATTAAGTTCTGTTGACAATACTTCCAAAACAGTCAAACAAAATTGCAGGGAAGTGGGAACAGTTGCAGCTGATACAGCTCAACAATTTTGGATGTCATATTTCATATAGGGCAGAAAAACTAACCTCTTCAAACTGAAGGTAGATATTACGTGCAGAAACAATGTCAAATTTTGCAGATACAAGCAGAGTGGCACCTTCTTGTTCCTGCACAGCAAATAACCATGATTCCATGAAGTCACTCCAAAGAAACTGAAGGATTTGTGTTTCATGAAATATGAACGTTCCACAACTCCATAAACAATATAAAGAATGTGGATAATCTTCAATAGTCCCCCAAAAGTTTGCATGCACGTGAAGTATCTCCAATAAACCCTGTTTCTTAAATTAACTAAATACTCACAACTAGAAACAAGTTACCCATAATCAATTTAAGTCGACCATCACAATAAAATGTTGGAATTTAGTAAGTACATTAAAATTAGCTTACAGGAATTTAGAAGACAGGTATTAGAGAAGCAAGGAAATACTCTTGCTTCCATAAACTCAAGATTGACACGATAGCCCGGACCAAACGACATCAATAAGAATATGGAGAATTCTTAATGCGCTAATACTTTGTATATGCTATGAGAAATAAATTTAAGGATGTGTCTTTCTGCATGTGGGTGTGTATCTATGTATCCAAATATATATAATGTATTTGTTCATATGTGTATGAGGTGGCCTTTTTCTTTTCTTTTTTTCCCCTTCTTACTTTCATGTCTTGGGTTTCTGCCCAATTGCTGTGTAATTTCTTCAAAGCATGGGAGATGAAATGTTTGAGCAAGAGGAAAGGAGACCCTTTTCACCTTTGGTGTCTTGCAATGCATATTTACCTAAAATATTTGAAAGGAACCTGTGTTATGAAGAAGAGGGTGAGAGGGCATATTCTTCATAGATCATTTTCTTTAGGCTGCCATTTTGGGGAGAGTGTGATGTTTGAAAATTTATTTTAATTTTATTTTCATTGAGAATAACCTCCTCTAATAGCTTCTCTTTTTTTCTCTATATTATTTTTCATTATGTTTATATACTAAATGAGTTGCACTTTACTCACCTTTTGTTACACCTTAGTCAATATCAATATGAAAGATTGGGAGAAGCATCCCCATTTACTCAAACTACAAGCTGAAGGCCTTTTTATCATATGCACTAGCTGAAGCATCCCCATATGTGAAATCTCATATACATTGCTGGAAATGGCAAATGACAAGCAGAAATTACAGTTGCTCTACAATATTCAGTACTGTTCTAGCATACCGAAGAACCTATCATTGAACATAAACAACTGTAATAATATTGATATTGTGTGACTCAAAAGAAAACTAAACATAGAGAATAATGAGAAAGTGAATTAGAATTATACAGAAAATCTAGACTCAATGCAGTGCACGCTTTCACGATCTATGTTTTCAGCTTAAGTAGAATAGCTTCCAAATAAGGCAGTGGGAGGAAAGGAAGGCAGATGTTTACCTCTAACAAGGTTGGAATACTCCATCGAACAACATTACGGATGACACCCCCATTTGATTGATCTCGGCACTCAAATTTTTGAAATATTTGCCCAACCTAGCTCAACATTCATGCAGAAACCAATTGCAGAGAACAATGTTTTAGGGGGAAAACACAGATATAAAGGAAATAACAAATCTAGTGATGGACATTTCACATACACCTAGACAGAATAAGCCAGTGTACATGAATTTTAGACATGAGATGCTAAAAAAAAAAAAAAGGCATCTTCTGGCAGATAATGACCCATAAAAACTGTCCTTAGGCAAGTTATTTTCAACATTCTTCAAGCCTCTTCATGTATAATGATTTCTGGAAATAAACATTTCATAACTAAAAGAGGGGATGCATAACTAAGAGCAATACAGTGTTCAGAAATATAGCTGAAGGAATTGCTTATAAGTTATATCAAAAGAAGAAAAACCTGAAAGAAAGGAAGTCTAGCAGCAGCTTCGAAAAGAATGAGAACATCAGGGGCAGAAGTATACTGCAGGCGCCATGTCCCATCCAACTTTACAAGATCAATTGGCAAACCCATGTTATAACCCTCCACACTCACCTGCCAATTATAAACATTTCATTAGTTATATTTGAAAAAATTCACTTTTACATACCTCTTCCTCCTTTTAATCAAGTGAACATCCCATGTAGAATATAGAATCTATAAGCACAAGTATGAAGCAAACAAATATACTGGAGTAAAACCATACAAGAGCCTCCTCAATGGAAGAGCGTTGGTCAGCAGTTGCAACAAGTCCTCGTTTTGTCTCTTGGATAGCTCTCAATAAATCATGCTTTTTGTTCTCTACCACAAATTCAGATGACTAAAAGACCAAACAAAGTCAATAATTATGCAAAACAATGACTAAATATGAAAAAATACATGGGAAAATATACTTTTCCACTCTAAACTTTCAACCCATTTACAGTGTCCCTCAAACTATAAATTTGCTCAATTCACACCCCAATTTGACATAACTGTATCAATGTGACCCATTCTATCTAAATTGGGCATTAAATTGAGATGGAAATGGACATAAGAGCCACTGCACCACCCTACATTCTCATTCATGCGTAATACCTAAACGACCCTCACTGGTTGCAATGTGAAACTACGATTTCAATCTCATTTAACACAGATTTACATGGTATAGGGCACGTTGATACAATTCTGTCAAATTGGGGTGTCAATTGAGCAAATTGATTGTTTGGGGGACATTGAAAATGAAGGAAAAGCTTAGGATGGAAAAGTGTAATCTTTTCCAGAAATAAATAAACAATTGAAAGATGAGTTCCAAATAAAAACCTGACTGGTTTGGGTAGCTGCAGTTGCTAAGCATGGTGAAATTCTCCGAGAGTATAGATTTCTATTAAGGGCTGAGCTAAAAGATTTAACCTCATAGATGGCTCTGTTTCCTCTTGGTGGATACAATGGAGGCACAAAAGCCAAATCCATATCTTAAAAAAAATACAAATACAAAATAAATCATAATATGAATAATAAGTTGATATTAAACTCAGAACAAACTCAATTGAATGAAAATAAGCTCATTGACATCCCAATTAGATTGGCTCTATGGCCAGTATGGGATTCAAATTATAAAACTCACAAAAATCATAATACTAACATTCGGACAATGAGCCAATTGAATTGCATGCACTGAATCATGAAATCCCAGTGTGAATGGATCAAAACCCAGTTTAGAATTCAAACTAACAAGTCCAATGGGACTCACATCACATGTAATTTGCTAGAAGCTCACAAACAAATAAAAGGGTGTCAAAATTTCAATGAATAATTTGCTAATCTGCAAGCAAAGTTTTTTTTTTTTTTTTGAAATTTGACTCAATAAATTAAAATTTTTTATTAGTAAACACAACTATCAAAAAAAAAAAAAAAGAAAAAGAAAAAGAAAAAAAGAACGAGAACATACCTGACAAGATTTTAGTCGAAAAGATTGGTGTCAGGTCAGCACTGTTAAGGGTAGTTTAGTTCAGTTAAGTAAAGTCTTATCTCATCTGGATTTTACATTTACAATAGGACTGGTGGGTTGTTCTGAGGTTGGAGGGAGCGGACCCACTATTATTATTATTATTTTTAAAGCGGGTATGTAAAGCTAAGAGGAGCAAGTCGGGTCTGGTCAATTATCCACCGTCAATAATAGCTATTTCTCTACATATATTGAACCTACTCAACATCAACAAAGCAAGTCTTAAATAATGGACCAAACACAAAGAACTGGAAAAAGGGTGTGATTTCAATTTCTTGAATTTTTTTAAATAATTGGATAATTAAAGGAATAGAGATTTGAAACTTGAATGTTTGATTAGTAATACCAAAAAGATTTGGTTAAGGTTTTTTTATTTTTTATTTTTAATGCATGTCATCCTTGCGCAAGAGCAATGTTAATTTTCTTTGTATCCTTCCAATTTTTTCAAACACCAAAAGCATAAGTTATAAAGTTCTTAGGTTAATATTTGTTTTTAATTATTTCATAAGGGAGTCTGACATTTAGTCACTACCCTGTAATTTTTAAGGGAATTTCCATGATTGTAGGCGGAGTTTGCAAGTTTTAGTATAAAATATTTTCCGGGTGTAAAATAATTTTAAGTGAAAATATTTTCGGAAAAGGAAAATAATTTCTAATGTTTGGTTACATTTTAAAAATTATATTAAAAATAATTTCAAGTGTTTAGTAACATTTTGAAAATGCAAATTTTCTATTGGTTTCTCACATTTTCTTAGTCATTTTCTCAACTTCTAAACAAATTTTATATTAGAAAATCCATCAGCACCCACACACCAGCACCCACAAAAAATCCACCACCATGCACACACCAACACCACACAACATAAAAACCACCATAACAACAACAACAACAAAATCAGAGATCAAAAACCACCAAAACACCACCACCTACACCACCACCACAACAACAACAAAACCAGAGATCAAAGAGAGAAAGATTGAGAGATTAAGAGAAAGAGAGAGATCAGGGTGGATGGAGGACGATGGCAGCCAGATCGGTAACGGCGGTTCAAGCTTGGAGCTTTGGGCGACGAGATCGGTGGTTCGATCTAGAGGTGGTAGCGACGACGGGGGTGGGTGGTGGCTTGTAGATCCGTGACATACGATCCTGCCAGCGATCTCACAGCTCGATCTTGCCAACGCGAGATCGATGGCGTGAGCTCGAAGGCGCGTTTGGGCTTGGGGCAGTGGTCTGAGCTCAACGGCGCGAGCTCGATCTCACTCTCTCTACTCTCTCTTCGTGCTCTCTCTCTCTCTGTTTTCAGTCTAGAAAATGAGCTTTGAAAGTAAGATAAGAACTGAAATGATTTTACACCTGAGAAGGGTTATTTTACAGTCAAAGTGTAAAATAATTTCAGTTTGACCAAATTTTCAGTGCTTACCAAACACACAACATGGTGTAAAACAATTTCTTGAAATGCTTTTCAGCCAAAACAAACGCAGCCTTAGAGATAGAGCCCTCCATATTGGATTGGGCCAACGAGACTAGGT
Source organism: Castanopsis chinensis (assembly GCA_032878915.1). Taxonomy (NCBI): domain Eukaryota; kingdom Viridiplantae; phylum Streptophyta; class Magnoliopsida; order Fagales; family Fagaceae; genus Castanopsis; species Castanopsis chinensis. The sequence goes on along the minus strand of JAVQMG010000080.1, from coordinate 746,263 downwards.
TTTACCTGGATTGAAGCCTTTGGGCCTACTAGTTTTGAGCTCGTGCAATTTCACTTCAATTTTCTTTTGTTTTTTATGAGAAGAAAGTTCATTACTATTTTCAACAAAGAAAAGTGTATTTCAACTTTTCGGTTACTTGTTTAGCATAAATAGGAAACTATATTCATCTACATCTATATATATATATATATATATCTAAAACCTAGATATAGGATTCTCAAAAAAAAAAAAAAAAAAAAAGAAGCTAGATATAGATCTAAAAGCTGAAATGTAGCATTTATTGTTGCAACGTTCCGATTGAGTCACATCATCCACCCACTTCCAACGTTCTCTTTTTTTCTTTTTAATTTTTTTTCCTGAAATTAATTTCTCAACTTAATGTTATACTTTCACTAACTTTTCCCTTCTTTTTTTATCTTTTCATTTCCCTACTACTATCTATCTTAATATCAATTTTCCTCCATCTGCTTATCTTCATTTATTTTTGGCTTTTCTTATTCCCCCTCTTACTATAAATTTATAATTCTCGATTTCATTCTATACATAAATTTTCTACACACATAAGGTTATTTCTCTCTCTTATTTTTTTTTTTGGTGGATTTTTTTATTATTTTTCTTGCAGCTCTACTTTAAGTTGATAACTTTTTGAATTATTTGAAACTCTACTTTGAGTTTATGTGATTATGTTGTATTTTTAAACTGCTATCTTTTTTCTTCTCTTTGATTTCATAGATATTATCCTATTGCATTATATATAAAGATAGTATATAAAAATATGATGCTATTTTATTACATAACATAACATGACTTGGATAATTTGGTGTTTATTACAATACTTTTTTATATTTAAGTTTTTCGTCTCATATTGTATTCTATAAATTCCTAATTATTCTCTCACATTCTCTCTCTCTCTCTCTCTCTCTCTTCATTTTTTTTTTATTCTTTCTTACAACTCTTCTTTATATTGATGAATCATTGCGATTTTTAAAAATTTATTTTGGATTCATATGTTTTGGTGTTGAATTTTTTTGTTTCCCATCACAAGCAACATATTTTTCTCTCTTATAGTTTTGGTTTGATTTTTTTTTTTTTTTTTTGTAGTTAATACTTGATTATTTTAGAAATAAGAATTTGAATTTATATCAAAAAACAATCTTGGCTATGCTAATAACAGATCAGCATTTGGTCCACTTCATCAATTTGGTCCGATTTTGTCTACTTCAGTCCACTTTGGTTAATTTTGGTCTAATGCGGTCTACTTGCGTCCACTTCAAATCAATTAGGTCCATTCGGTCAATTCAGTCCAGTTCAGTCCATTCAATCCAATTCGATCTACTTTGGTCAATTCAGTGCTGTTGAGTCCATTCGGTCCAATCTGGTCCATACAATCCATTCAATCCATTCGATTTATTTGGTCCATACGGTCAACCCAGGTCTATTCGGTCCAATTTGTCCAATTCGATCTAGTTAGGTCCATTAGGTCCAATTTAGTCCATACAGTTCATTTAGGTATATTCGGTCCAATTTGGTCCATTCCGTCTATTTAGTCTATTCAATCCAATTTGGCCAATTCGGTGTAGTTAGTTCTATTCCGTCCAATTTGGTCCATACGGTCCACTTTAGTCTATTCGGTCCACTTGATCCACCTAGTCTATTTGGTCCAATTTGGTCCATACGGTCCACTTGCCCAATTTAGTCCAGTTAGGTCTATTCAGTCCAGTTCAGTCCATTCAGTTCAATTCGGGTCATTTAGTCTACTTTGATTAATTGAGTCTTGTTCAGTCTATACGGTCCAATCTGGTCCATATAGTCGATTTAGTCCACTTCAATCTATTCAGTCCAATTTTGTCAATTCGGTCTAGTTAGGTCTATTTGATCCCATTTAAATAGTTATATATATCATTCCTAGCACCAAAAATATAAATCCAAATTAAATAATGTATATATTGTGCACCATAAATAACTTGTCAACATGAAAATACAAAGTACGCAAACTAAGATGTTGGCTGATAAATGATCAAAATAAAATGTGTGCAATAGGAAAATCAAGTTTCAATTATTACAAAACTAGATTGTGTGCAATCTGAGATATCAACGAGTAAGATATTGAGGGGGGCACATCCAATAGGAATCGAGAGGACCATTGAAGCATGTTCGAGACTCCCATAGCTATTGGAATATTATTGATATTCATTTCCAAGAGAAGGGGAGCATCATAGCCCTCCAAACTGAAGAATGCCTAATAGCACTATAGTATTAATTTTCTCTATAAGTATAAGATTTATAATGTTGTTGTGCATGTAGAAATGTCAAAATACCAACATGGGCCTTGGGTCTTGTCCGAGGACGTTGGCCTCACTAAAGGGCTGCAAGGCGGGAGTAAGATCGCCTAAATTAAGGGCCTAGGAGTCCACCGATCGGGTTATTGGCCAATTAGGGAGAGTTTGAGGAGAAGGTCTCCTCGAACAATAGAAGCGATGACCGAAGAGTGCAACATGACGCCTAGGGAAGGACTCTTGAAGCTCAACGAGCCATGTTACACTTCAACAGGACGCCGAGGAGGAGGACAAGTGGGACGTGCTCAGCATAAAGCTGCTGCCACCGCATTAAAGGCTTCCCACCTACTCGCCTAGTCGCATTAATGGGGAGGTGACCTCTGAGGAGACGGCGATCAGCTTTATAGCCGTTGGGGAAGGTTTCCAAGAAAAGGATGGATGGGAAAGGGATCTGCATTTATGGCTCTATGAATGGGAACCAATAATGGAGAGTATAAATAAAGAATGGGAGGCCATAAGAAGGGGATCTGGTTTTTCCAGAAAAGAAGGAAGACTTTCCTCCCAAAGAACATGAGGGAAACAAGGACAGTGACTCCTCGGCCCACGTCCGAAGAAAGCCAAAGTTACCTCTCCAGCTCGTAGCACGTCAACTGTGGACTTAGCCTAAACGCAACTGCTTTCTACCGTCCCAAGAAGTCTAAGCTTCAAGCCCACTCTCTACAAATTCTATTGTTTAGGCCATTTGAGCTAGCCCTGTCACGAACTTGGGTCCAAGGCTCGATTTGTGTCCTTACAATTGTATTTCTATAAGGAATTTCTATGCATTAATTTTGTTTAGATTTTATTACTGGTATGTTCTATGCATCAAATTTTTTTTTTTTTTTTTTTGAGAAACACACACACACACACACACACACATACATATATATAAGGGAAGGGGGATGAGAAAATGGAATACACTCACACAGCAACACCAAAACTGCATGCAACAGTTAGTGTCGCGGAGCAAGTGATAAACCCTTTCTTAATAATCTGTGTATCGATATTAGTCTAAATAAATTACAATAAAATTATTGTGATTATTATTATTAGTATTGTTCTCACATAATCAATGTTAATATATCACTACGAGTCATTATTCCACTAATGTACATGACCCTTCCTTCTATTTAAATCCTTTGGTATTTTGAAGTTGAATGCAAATCTAAAATTTTTAACCATTTACAAAACATGAGTTATCGGAGGACATCTAAATGTAAGATATCTTGTATTTTAAACATTCCTTATCTTTAGAAATATTGGTTTTTAATCTTCCCATAAAAAAATAAAAGAAATGGTTTTTCTCTAAAAAAAAAAAATGTGTTGATTTAAAATGAATGGGTTTTCATTAGTCCTTTTAAGACAAGTAATTGACAAAATTCAATTAAAATCTTTTTTTCTTTTGTTGAGAAACAACACTGAAATTTTATTCAAAGGGAAGCAAAATCGACTTGAATTACAGAATAAAGATGTGGAGGAACATCCTACATCCACACCGAATACTCACTAACATGTCTTGCATGTTGTGGACTGCACTATTACTTTGTCTTAATACATGACTGAATTCGGTGTCCATAAACTCCTTAGCTAGCTCCTTTGCCTCGTCAATCAAGTGTCCATAGTCTGCCAAGGAAGGGCTCTCACACAATAGAGCATCTATAGAATTAATTGAAATCTTGATTCTATAGGTTCAATTGAAAGATGTTACCATAGTCATATGCATTGGAAGATTTTATACAAGATGATTGTGGAATTTCCAGTTATTATAATTAATGATTTGCTTTTCAAAAGTAAATAAGTAAATTGATTATTGAAAAACAATGCAAAATGTATCAAGCACCAAAACACTTACAATGGCAAATCTCTCCATAACTTATTGAAAATAATAATAATAATAAGCAAAATTTATGCTTAATATTTTAGAATGCACTTTAATTAAAATTTAAAACAATGAATTTTAATTTTGAAATAGTATAATTAAAGTTAGAAGAAGGTTGGTTCTCAAAAAAAAAAAAAGTTAGAAGAAGGTATAAGCAAAAGTGAGGTTTTTTTTTACCAAACGTGTAAGACCTGTCAAACAATTAAATAAAATAATAAAAATTAAAAAACAAAGACTATGATAATATCTAGACAAACCTGATTACTAAAAAACCAATGAATTAAAAAACAACACATTCAAACACCCATCCATCCTTATCTTGGTGTACCCATGAGTTTAAAAATCTAAATTCTTATCAATTGGTGGGCGTCTTCACAAAAGACAAAGACTAGACTAGTGTTGGTGTTACCATTGCGTGATTGGTTTATGTTTTCTTCCTTTGTGTAGGAGAAAAAATTGTAGCATTCATATTAGTTGTTGCGATATGATCCACTCACTTCACTATCTCAATCTAGACCAAGTGTCGTCGTTATGAGTTTATATTTGCGATATGATCCACTCATTTTATTTTAAATTACAATAAAATTATTATTATTATTATTATTATTACAAAATCAATGTTATCATCATCACTACAAGTCAGCATTCCACTAAGGTACATGACGATGCCTTTTGTTTAAATCCTTTGGTATTTGAAGTTGAATGTAAATCTAAAATTTATAACCATTTATTAAACTTAGGTTGCTGGAGGGCATAAAAAAATGTAAGATATTTTGTATTTTAAAACATTCTTTATCTATAAGTAAATTTTCTCCCTATGTGGAGCTCTCTGTCTCGTGCCTACACGAGTCCCTCCCACCAACATGACGACTGAGAAAGAAGAAATCATAGCTATTTCTAATGAAGGACGAATGGAAACCCTTGAGAGTTGTCATCTGAGTCTGATTGGGAAATTTTTAACGTGCAAATCTTTTAATAAATTGGCGGCGAAGAATACAATATGAAGAGCATGGGGTCTGGATGAATCTTTGCAGATATTAGAAGTGGGGTCGAATCTGTTTCAATTCAAGTTTCAATCTGAATTCCAGATGGATAGGGTTCTGAGAGGGGGTCCTTGGTCCTTTGATAATCAACTCCTTATGCTACAATGATGGAGGAAAGGAATGAATGAAGGAAATATTCAAATGGAAACAGCATTGCTCTGGGTTCAGATCTAGGGGGCTCCATTGATATGATTTCTCCATAGGAGGCAAAGGAAGTTGGAAGCAGATTGGGAGAGGTTGAAGAAGTAGAAAAGAGAAAAAGTAAGGATGATATCAACTTTTTTATGCGAGTATGAGTTGTTGTAACAATAACAAAACCTCTGCGAAGAGGTCGGTGTATTGCTAGTTTTGATGGCGAGCGTCATTGGGTGTCTTTTAAATATGAAAGACTTCCTATGTTCTGCCATTTTTGTGGGATATTATGCCATGATATAAAAAATTGTGTAGTGCATTATGCAGCGGAGAAAAATGGTGGAAGCTTGGAGTATCAATACGGTGATTTTCTTAAGGCAGTAGGGGTTCGAGTAAAGGTTGTGCCAAACCAACATACCAGTCCCAAAACCAATTTGGAGGAGGGTAAGGATAATGATATGGTAAATCCGATGGTGGTTGACTTATTGAAGACGGTGGTAGTGATGAAGGATAGTCCAGAAAATTTGAAAATGGTGGATGAGGGTGAGTTCGTGAATCCAGTGGAGGTAATTTCACATATAGAAGCTAACGTGGATGGAAAGGAGTTTAGTGAAGTAAGGGTAAGGCCGAAAATCATGGTAACAGATAAGGAGCATAATGATTTTTCCAAGAATTTCGATGTTGCTCTATTTTCAGTGGATGAGGGTAGAATAAATTGCATGACAAATGCAACTCAAACTCACGTGCTCGTTAACACTCTTAGTAATCCCATGAATTTGGAGATTTCTGGGCCATCCTCTTTTAAGCCCTAGACCACGTGGACTAGGATAAATAGAATGGATTTTGGGCTTGGTGGTTTAGCTAGGGCCATTGCAATTCATGGATTGGGTAAACGTGAATTGAGGGATGGGGAAATTGGGCAGCATGAAGAACAGAGGACTAAACGAAATAAACAAGATGAGGTGGAAGGAAGTTCTGTTGATATATTGGTAGGGGTGGACAGCCACCCTTGCCGGAGCAATGAGGCTCATTAGTTGGAACTGTCAAGGGCTTGGAAACCCTAGGATAGGTCGAAAACTTTGCAAGATTGTGAGGGAAAAAGATCCCAAGGTCTGTTTCCTTATGGAGACTAGACTAGACAAGAATGGTTTTGAAAATTTATATAGCAATTTACCTTTTTAGAACAAGGTTATTGTTAAACATCCTAATGTAGGTGGTGGGTTAGCTTTCTTGTGGAAAAACAATATTAATCTAGAGATCATTAATTATACTGTAAACCATGTATTGGCTCTTGTAATGGAGGAAGATGATTTTAAATGGTACTTGACTGGGTTTTATGGGTGGCCGGAAGCACAACATAAAGAAAAATCATGGCAATTGCTACAATACTTGAAGACATTTGTAGAGGGTCCGTGGATGGTTATTGGAGACTTTAATGCATTCTTACGTGCCTCGGAAAAGCAAAGTACAAGACCATCTCAATATGCTCAGGTTGAAGCTTTTAGGGAAGCGTTGGATTCTTTTCAACTTCAAGATCTTGGCTACAGGGCCTATCCGTTTACTTGGAACAATAAGAGACTGGGTGAAGCAAATACAAAAATTAGACTGGATAAAGGGGTTGCAAATGAAGAGTGGAGAGTGAGATTTCAAATGAGCACAATTACTCATCTCTATCAACATATGCTTCAGATCATGTACCAATTATGTTGCAAGTTCAATCTTTTAAACCGCAACGACAGCAGCGTGGGAAGTCTTTTAAATTCGAGGAAGCCTGGCTACTTTCTAATGAGTGTGAAGAAGCTATTAAGGAGGCATGGGTAAAGGCTATAGATGGATCGAATGGGCTGCTCTCTATTAAAAACAAAATTCATGCATGTGGGCTGGAATTGGCAAGTTAGGGTTCGGCCAGACCTGATGAGGCAGCCATAAAGGAGCTCCAAAAATGGCTGGATAGGTTGAATGAAGCTGAAGCAAGTGAAGAAAATAGAGCTAAATTCCTGGATGTGAGCAAACAAATGGATGATCTCTTACAAAAACAAGAAATTTACAGGGCATAAAGGTCTAGAATTTCATGGATGAAGCATAGGGATAGGAATATGAAGTTTTTCCATTCTAAAGCATCATAAAGGAGGAAGAAAAATCACATAAGTGGTCTACAAAATGCACAAGGGCAGTGGGTGGAGGAGGTGGTTGAAGTAGCTTCAGATTATTTTGACAATCTTTTTAGTGCAGGTACAACTGATCAAATGGAGGAATGTTTGAATGCAGTTTCTCATAAAGTGACCAATAACATGTAGGAAGTCTTGTCGTGTGAGTTTACTATTGAGAAGGTGAAGGTGGCTCTATTCCAAATGGGACCTACAAAAGCTCTAGGACCTGATGGTATGAATGCCCTATTCTATCAAAAATTTTGGCACATAGCGGGTGATGATGTAGTTTCTACTAGTTTGGGTTTTCTAAATAATGGAAATATGTTACCGGAGATAAATCACACAAACATAGTCCTTATTCCCAAAGTAAAAAATCCACAGAAAATGTCTGAGTTTAGACCTATTAGTTTATGTAATGTGATTTATAAAATGATTTCAAGAAGTGTTGGCAACAAATTGAAGCAGGTACTTCTAGATATTATTTCTCCTACCCAGAGTGCTTTTGTTCCGAGTAGATTGATCACAGATAATGTTTTGGTAGCTTATGAGACTATACATACTATGCATGTTAGGAAGAAGGGCAAGAAAGGGACTATGGCATTGAAATTAGACATTAGCAAGGCGTATGATCGGGTTGAATGGCCATTCTTGCAAAAATTATGAAAAGATGGGTTTCCTAACAAGGTGGATAGAAAGAGTGATGAGCTATATCACTACTCCATTTTTTCTATTTTGGTGAACGGAAGACCTTATAGCATGATACACTCGTCCAAAGGAATACGTCAAGGAGATCCATTGTCACCGTACCTGTTTCTTTTATGTGCAGAAGGCTTCACTGCTGTTGGCTAAAGCTGAACTAGAAGGGAGGATTCGAGGTGTGTCAATCTGTAGAGGAGCTCCTAGAGTTACTAATTTATTATTTACAGATGATTCTTTGCTATTTTTTCAAGCAACACCAAAGGAATGGGAAGTGGTAGCAAAAGTTCTTCAAACCTATGAAAGAGCTTTAGGTCAAGGTATTAATCTGGAGAAGTCTTCAGCTTTCTTCAGTAGTAATATCACAGATATTCAGAAATAACAGATGCTGTAGATTTTGGGGGTCAAGGAAGCGGTGAAGTTTGAATCTTATTTTGGGCTACCAACTTTGATTGGAAGGGATAAATATCATACTTTTGCTTATTTGAAAGATAGAGTATGGAAAAAATTGTAAGGATGGAAAGGCATGCTGTTATCCAGAGCTGGTAAAGAAATTCTTATAAAGGTTGTAGCCTAATCTATACCCACATATATGATGAGTGTATTTCTACTTCCTTTGAAATTGTGTGATGAATTGAATAATTTGTGTGCTAAGTTTTGGTGGGGACAAGTAGGAAATGAAAGAAAAATTCATTGGAAGAGTTGGGATAAATTATCAACTTCTAAAATGGAGGGTGGTATGAGATTTCGGGATCTAAGAGCATTTAATTTAGTAATGTTGGCTAAACAAGGATGGAGGATGATTCAAGGTAATGATTCTTTATTATATAAGTGTTTCAAAGTGCGGTATTTTCCCCGATCATCTTCCTTGATGTTGAGTAATCACCGAGTTGCTCTTATGTTTGGAGGAGTTTGGTGGCTGCCTTATCTATTCTTAAAGCTGGATATTGTTGGAGGGTCGGCAATGGGAGCTCAATTAGGGTGGTTGAAGATAGGTGGATCCCGAATCCTCCTACAAATAAGGTGCTACATCCTAATCATGATTTATTGGCTGAGATGGTTGTCTCAGATTTGATTAACCTGGAGATAAACGTATGGATGAGTGAAATGATTCATTGAATTTTCCATCGGGAGGATGCTGAAGCAATATGTAGATTTCAGCTTAGCATAAGACATGTTGCTGATTCTATTATCTGGAGCTATAATAAGAATGAATATTTCTCTGTTACGTCAGCTTACAAGGTGGCAAGGAGGATTCAAGGGGAGGATAGGGATGAATCATCAACTAGTAGTGTAGGTAAGAAGGTATGGCAAGCTTTGTGGAATCTTAAACTTCCTAATAAAATTCAAGTCTTCAGTTGGAGGGTTTGTATTGATATTTTGCCTACAAGAGCTAATCTGGTCTGGAGGAGAGTAATATCTGAAGCGAAATGTCCACTATGCCTAAGGGAATTGGAGAGTACAATCCATGCAATCTGGGAGTGTGCTGCGATGCAAGATATTTAGGTAGGAAGCTGTCAAAAATTACAGAAGAGATGCTTAGATTCAGCTGACGTGATGCAGCTCATGGAGTATTTAATTGACAGGTTGATGACAAAGGAATTGAAGCTGTTCTAGATTCAAGCTTGGCTTATATGGAACCAGCGAAACCGTGTGGCATTTGGTGGAACTCTGATGGACCTGAGGAACCTGAATAAGAGAGCAGAGAAGTATTTGATAGAATATAAATCAGCACAGATGCAACTGACTGTGATACAGACAGAACAATTTGGCAGTGCAATTTGGCAGCCTCCACCATCTTCTGTTTACAAATTAAATTTCGTTGCAGCCATTTTTTCAGACCTGGACAGAACTGGTGTGGGAGCAATTATTCGGAATAATCAAGGTCAGGTTATGGTGACAATGATAGCAAGTGGTCCGAAGGTGAGCTCTAGTATGGAAGCAGAATTATTGGCATGTAGAAGATCAATGGAATTTGTTGTGGATGTAGGATTCAACAAGCTGATCAAAAGGGAGATAATGTAAATGTTATGCAAGCCATTTCATCGACATGGAGTGATTGTTCTCTGCTAGGCTATGTGGTGGATGACATCCACCCCTTGGTTCATTGTTTTGAGTGGGCTAGAATTAGCATTACTAGGAGGGGTGGGAATAAGGTTGCACATGATCTTGCTCAACATGCTAGGAATTCTTTAGATAATGATGTGTATTGGATGGAGGATTCCCCTCCTCTGGCTGTGGAGGCCTTGATTCAAGATGTTTTGCTATTATGATTATATAAATGAATGATCCCTTTTCAAAAAAAAAAAAAAAATCTTTATCTTTACAAACATTGTTTTTTTCTTCAAAAACAAATAAATAAATAAAAGAATTGGGTTTTTTTCTCTTAAAAAAACATGTCCATTCATTTTAGTCCCTTTGAGAGGAGTAACGGAATTCGATTAAAATCTTGATTTCTATTGGTTCAATTGAAAGATTATTAGTCATACTTTTATGCATGGGAGGATCCTACAAGATGATTGTGGAATTTTCAATTATTAAATATGATAATTTGACTTTTAAAAATAAATAAGTAAATTGATTATTGAAAAACCCAGTCCTAATTGAAATTATCCTTACTAATTAAGAAAAATTCTTTTCAAATAATAAACTACTATAGATATAACTTTTGAAAATACCAAAAATCAGAATAAAAGTGGATTTTTTTTTTGAAATTGGAGTCAAAGTGCCATATTTCACCATGCCTTATGAGTTTATTTTTACTATTAATGTAAATATCATATTGAAAACTAAAAAAATGTGTAAAATATTGTACACTTTTTACAAGTGTGTAAAACATTGTACACATTTGTTTAGTTTATAATGCAAGATTTACATTAATTGCATATTGTAAAACAATAATTGTCCTATATCTTGTTATCAAAATCAAGGATGGATTGACACCAAGCAACCTAACCCACTTTACCACTCTATTATTCGAAACTCTTATTGAAATTGGAGTCTAGCTATGGTGCTCACAATCTCCACAAAGTCATATTCTTCAAGGTCTTTGCGCAATCTTGTATCCAAACTAAGGAAGTCGATATTGGACCGGAGATTTTTCGGATGTCTTGGCCTGTACAAGAAAACAATTATTATAAAATTATAAAACATGTTATTTAAGTTAAAATACTTTTGGTTATTGTACTTACGCTAATATTTAGGTTTATAAAATATGTGGATTTTAAGTTATATATTTATAAACATATAAATAAATACATACATGAATACATACAAACATTTTGTTAGGTTTTAAGACCTTAGGGACTAATGTATTAGAACTTAAATATGTATTATGTTGGCAAACCATGATCAATACATTTAGTCTAGGTTTAGACTTGCTCAAAGTTTGGTTTAATGTAAATTTGGAATCAAGTAATTGCAGAAAATTACTATTCTATTTCTGCAAGTCTTGATCGATCGAAGAATAGACTCAATCAATCAAGAATCGTCGATCAGGAATTTTCTGCAAAATTTTAAGTTAGACCAAACGACAGTTCAAGCCCATTAAGGATTAAGATTTCAGGTCTACTTCTTCTAGTATATAAAGGAAACCCTAAGCACATTTTTAAAAGGCTTTTTGAGAGAGAGAAGAGTGTGCCTCTTTTGTAGATTTAGAGTTTTGTACCCAAAACTCTCTAGAGTCTTTGTTGTTGTTGTTGTTGTTGTTGCTGTGTATGTGAATATTTTGTGAGATCTAGAGGTATTTGCCTTCACATACACTTAGGGTTATCAAGATCTAGATTGATATCAAGAGCTTGGTGATCAATTCAGTTGCAGATTCAAGAGCTTAAAGATGTACATGCGGGAGTGCTTATACTTACTGGGAATCTAAGAAATAAGTAGTCTATGGACTCGAAGCTGTCACGTGGTCGTGGTAGTAAGTTTCTTACTTAATGTAGCAATAGGATGTTAGTGGTCTAAGTCGCTATTGTGTAAACTTCAATTCTTTCATAGTGGATTTAGTTTTACCTTGAGGATAGCTAAGTTAAATCCTGTCCAAGTTTTTTACCGGTTTGGTTTTCCTAGGTCATCATATTGTTATGTTCTTTATTTTTCATGCTTTACAATGATATGATTTATGTGTGTTAAGGGGTCTAAAAACATACAAGTGGTATCAGAGTGGGTTAGCTCTAGTGTTTAGATCTTTTGATTTAAGAGTTGATCCTTGATCCTTGTTATCATGGATAATTTTAAGTGTCTTACTATTTTTTATTGTGATTATTTGAATAAAAAGGACACTGTTATTTCTGTTGATTTTATTGATGTTTGTGAAACTCTTCGTAAGGAATTATCTAAATCTTTGAAAATTGCTAAGAAATTCAAAGAAGATTTAAATTGGCTAATCTTGAAAAAGAGGAATTAGTTGTTAGATTAGATGAATCTAATAAAAAGAATGAATTTTTGAGAAGTCAAATTTCCTCTCAAGATGAGAAGATGAAAAACTTGGAACAAGAGTTAGTTGAATCTAAAGCTAAAATTGAAAATTTGACTAGTACCAAGCCTGCTGTTGATAATAGAAGTGTTTCTGTTTCTCTTAAGCCTAAAGTTGAAAAAGGTTTTATCCCTCCTTTCACGAGGAATAATAAAGAAAATGCTTATTTTGCTAGGTTAGACAAAGGCAAAAGTTCTGATGTAGAAGCTGAAGTTTCTAAACCTATGTCTAAACCTACTATTAGAGAGCATAAGAAATTTGTTTTTGTGCCTATTTGTCACCTTTGTGGTGTTGTTGGTCATATTAGACCAAATTGTTCTTTGTTGAGGCAAAAACCAAAATCTGAGACTAGATTTGCTGTTAGGAGTACTGATGTTCTTAAATTTGTTCTTGTTTGTCACTTTTATGGTGTCTTTGGTCACATTCGTCCTAATTTTTATAAATTGAAATTTAAACATTTCGTATTTCAATCTAGGATATGTGATGATATTTCTCCTGCCATAAGTCCAAATAAATTGTTTCGTATGCTTTTGAAAAATTTAAGCTTGTTAGCTTATGAAAGGAAATTGCAAGATTTTAGTCTTTCTCAAAAGATTGGTGTAATCCCTCAAATACATTCTAGTTCACATGGATTTTCACCTACAAAGCCGAAAACTCGTGCTATATGTGTGAGAAAAGATTCTCTAAGGTGAGTGTTGTTTACTTGTCCTTGATTTAATTTTTTCAATTAATTGTGGACATGTTTTCTTTTAGTTTGTGGTTGCTTTATTTTCTTTGGTTGTTCTGTTTAAAAAAAAATCCAAAAATATTGAAAAATTTCAAAAAGACAAAAATATTTTATTTTGAGTCTTGTTTTATTTTTCTTGAGGATTACATGAATTATGATATCTCTCTTGATTTAGAACATGCTTAACATTGTGGAAAAACTTGAATAGTATGTGTTATATAAGTGTTAAGCTATTTCTTATTTTGTATGAGTATGTACTAATTTGTATAAGTATGTACTAGTTTGTACATATACTCATGGCTTAACTAAAAAATTAATATTTCTTGTTTGTGTACCCTTTATAACTTAGTTTTGCACTGTCATGCATTGCATTTGCATTTTATACATTTAGCATAATGTGTGCTTTTTGTTTTTGGTCATAAACTTTTTTAAAACCAAAAAAAATTTTATTTCTTTTGTATTACACATCATGGATATGTAATTGAGGTTGGCCATATTATTTTTACATAACTTGTTTATGTACTTTGTTTAGCTTGGATGAACTTATTTATTGCACTTTACTAGTTTGAGCTTTGTATGCATGTTGTGTGGGAATTGTCTATAGTTTTTGATCACATGATCTTGATATTGAAGTCACATGCCTTTGATTGTTGGACTTGAACTAAATGAGAAAAGTATAAATAACCATCTCACCACTACTTACTAGCCAATCATGAATATCTTAGTGCATATCATAGGATTTTGCACTCGAAAAAGTATAGCACATGCACAAAAAGAACATAAGATGTAGCCTCGGATTAATGCTAAAATTGGTGTATACATTATTGGGCTATAATCAATTCACAATGAAATAAAATTGATGTGTACATTATCTTGACTATTCTAATAATTTCCAAATCAAATAAAATTGTTGTGTACATTATGAGGCAAATCAAAAAACGTAGATGATTGCAAGCTTTTATTCTAGGAAATGTGAGAGTTATATGATATAACTCTTTAGGTGATAGTCTCTTTCAAAATTATATGATGAATTTTGTAGTAATTGTGATTGATTTCTATCTACATATCACCTCATATGTATCTCAAGTTTTTTGCTAGTTGCTCATACTTCACAAGTTACTCTTTGCTAAACTTAGTACATATTGTTGTGTGTGATCTTGTTGTGGCCATCCAAGATTATGTTTTCTATGGTGTTTGATGCAAAATATGGTTAAGAGTTTGAAAATATTTGTTTTTTAAATATCTGGGTTGAATTCATGTGTTTTTGAAAAATTTTTAATCTCATACTCATGCATTTCATTCATGAAATATTGTGCTTTAAGGAGTTTCTGCATAAAATTGCTCTGTTTTTCAAAAATTTAAGTTTTCCAGATTTTCGATTGATCGAACCTGTTCCTTAACCAATCGAAATTGCGATAAAAATTTTGGTCTGAATCTGCCTAGCTCGATTGGTATTCGATCGATACTCGACCCATCGAAACTGAAAAATGTTCAGTATCTATGTTTTTGGCCAAATATTTTTTTTATGCTTCATTTGTGTTTAGGATTCACATGCATTGCATTGTTTTTTGTATCCATCTTGCAGTTTTGCAATCATATCTTTCATTGTTTTCATACATAACATGCATACACTTTACTAAATTGGGTGCTCAACTTGATTTGAAAATTGATTGATTAATTTTTGAGTCTTTTGTACATTTTAGTATATGCTATTTTTTATGTATGAACTGCAGAAAATATTTTTTTTAAGAGATATGATGGATAATCAGTGTGCAAATATTTTCTCTACACATGCAACTATTTATGGGTCATATAGTGTTAAGTCTGCATATATTTAAAGAGAGAATATTTTTCTTCATGTGTATCCTCAACTTAATATTTTTTTTTTAAGTTAGGTTTGTGTGTTTTTATTTTTCCCCTCCTAAAATTTCCCCAAAACTACTTTTCCCAAAACATGTTTTGTTTTTCCTATTTTTTTTAGGGGAAGAGAAGTTGTTTTTAATCTTTGTTGCTCTTCATAGGGGGAGTTGCCTCTATTCTTTATAGAGTTGGATTCATTTGTTTCCTTGATTCTCTATTTTCTCTTATCCTTTGTTGCGTATGTTGTCTGTTTACTCTTTGTTTGAGTTGTATTTTTCAATCCATGAAAAAAAGTGGGAGAAATAGATGAAATGTGGGAATCTTGTTTGTTTTGTTTAGGGGGAGTTGAAATTTTTTTTTAAATGAGGAGAAAATAATTGTTTTTTTTTTATTTTTTTATTTTATGTATCTTACTTAGGGGGAGAGTTAGTTTACTTTTGTTTTATATTGTGTTTCATATTAGTTTACTTGTATTTTCCACACATGCGCGTATGTGTTTGTTAAGTGTTTCAGGAATATATAGGTTGATTCAGTCATGCTGCTGTTTACACCTGCAACTGATAGATAGTAGTTAGGTTAGATTGTTTTTGGGCATTTTGTAATGGGCTGTTTTGTAAGTTTGAGCATTTTTGTTTAAGTTTGTGTTTTGTCACGAATTGCCAAAGGGGGAGATTGTTAGGTTCTAAGACCTTAAGTACTAATGTATTAGAACTTCAATATGTATTATGTTGGCAAACCATGATCAAAACATTTATTCTACGTTTAGACTTGCTCAAAGTTTGGTTTAATGTAAGTTTGGAATCGAGTAATTGCAAGAAATTACTATTCTATTTCTACAAGGCTCGATCGATCGAGAATCGTGGATCAGGAATTTTCTGCAGAATTTTAAGTCGGCCCAAATAGCAGTTCAAGACGATTAAGGATTAGGGTTTCAGGTATACTTCTTCTAGTATATAAAAGAAACTCTAAGCACGTTTTTAAAAGGCTTTTTAAGAGAGAGAAGAGTGTGCCTCTTTTGTAGATCTAGAGTTTTGTGCCTAAAGCTCTCTAGAGTCTTTGTTGTTGTTGTTGTTGTTGTTGTTGTTGTTGTTGTTGCTGTGTATGTGAATCTTTTGTGAGATCTAAAGGTATTTGCCTTCACATACACTTAGGGTTATCAAGATCTAGATTGATGTCAAGAGCTTGGTAATCAATTCAGTTGCAGATTTAAAAGTTTAAAGATATACATGTGGGAGTGCTTGTACTTGCTGGGAATCCAAGAAAGAAGTAGTCTGTGGACTCGGAGCTATCACGTGGTTGTGGTAGTAAGTTTCTTACTTGTAATAGCAATAGGATGTTAGTGGTCTAAGTCGCTATCGTGTAAACTTCAATTCTTTCATAGTGGATTCAGTTTTACCTTGAGAGTAGCTAGGTTAAATCCACCCCAAGTTTTTTACCAGTTTGGTTTTCCGAGGTCATTATATTGTTGTGTTCTTTATTTTCTGCATTTTACAATGATATGATTTATGTGTGTTAACCTAGAACTGCAAAATTTACCTAAGTTAATCACTTAGCTAAATAACTAGGTTAATTTGGTTGTGTTTAAGAACTCTAAAAATGTACACATTTATATATGTATGTAAGTAAACATTTTAGTTTATGCCATGTCTTGTTGAACCACTGTTCATTCTTTAGTTTAAACTCTAGGGATAACGAGATCAAGTTGTGGGCTTAGAAACATATTTGGATTAACTATGAATTTAGTCCCTACCTTTTACACTATATTTCAATTTGATCTATAATTTTTTGGTGTTGTGTCAATTTAGTCTCTGTCGTTATCTTTTTGATGAAGTTTATTAATGTAGCTAATAGCCAAAATGAAAAATTAATTTTCGTTGATGTGACAATAAACTAATTTTTTATTTTGTCTATTTGCTACATCAGCAATTTCCATCCAAAACATAACGGCAGAGACTAAATTAACAAGTCACTGAAAGGTTAGCGATCAAATACTGAATGGTTATGGACCAAATTGAAGTATGGTGTAAAGGATAGAGATCAAATACATAGTTTACCCAACATATTATAACTATCTCAAAAAAAAAAAAAAAAGTTTAAACTCATAAAATTTAAAAGGACAAAATACATTAGCTTTTTTAAAGCGTATTAAGATAGAACAACGTGAGTATAAATTTACTACATTAATTTATTCAATTAAATAATTATTATGTAATTATATATGATATCACTTAAAATCACTTAGAACATTATTCTTGGCTATATTGACAAATTTTAAGATAGGTATCATGTAATAATGCAGTCAGATTGGGCAAGGTTGCAACTAATTGGACCATAATGTATGGTATTATAGGTATAATACGTTGGAATATTGGGCATAGAACAAGGTGTTCTTTTTGGCTCAAGAAAAGTCATGATAATAAAAAGCAAGTTGATAGGTAACCCCTTTTTATCCACCTAATTGGAAGTTGTAAGCGTATCCAAGAAATTGATTAAAGCATCTATATATTAGATATTTAGACAAACCTGATTACTAAAAAACAATGAATTAAAAAAAAAAAAACATTAATTCAAACACTCATCAATCCTTATCTTGGTGTATCCATGAGTATAAAAAATCTAAATTCTTATCAATTGGTAGGAGTCTTTACAAAAGACAAAGGCCAGACCAGTGTTGGCGTTGCCATTGCATGATTGGTTTACTTTTTTCCTTTGTGTGTGGGAAAAAATTGTACCATTCATATTAGTTGTTGCGATATGATCCACTCACTTCACTATCCCAATCTAGACCAAATAAAAGAATTGGGTTTTTTTCTTTAAAAAAAATGTGTTGATTTAAAATGAATGGAAATTCATTTTAGTCCTTTGAGAGAGGAGTAATGAAATTCAATTAAAATCTTGATTTTTGTTGGTTCAATTGAAAGATTATCAGTCATAAGGATCCTACAAGATGATTGTGGAATTTTCAATTATTAAATATAATAATTTAATTTTCAAAAATAAATAAGTAAATTGATTATTGAAAAACCCAGTCCTAATTGAAATTATCCTTACTAATTAAGAAAAATTCCATTCAAATAATAAACTACTATAGATATAACTTTTGAAAATACCAAAAATCAGAATAAAAGTGGATTTAAAAAAAATGGAGTCAAAGTGCCGTACTTCACCATGCCTTATGAGTTTATATTTACAATTATCCTTACTAATTAAGAAAAATTCCATTCAAATAATAAGCTACTATAGATATAACTTTTGAAAATACCAAAAATCAGAATAAAAGTGGGTTTAAAAAAAATGGAGTCAAAGTGCCGTACTTCACCATGCCTTATGAGTTTATATTTACAATTAATATAAATCTCATATTGAAGACTAAAAGAATGGGTACAATATTGTATACTTTTTAAAAATGTGTAAAACATTGTACACATTTGTTTAGTTTACTGTGTAAAATTTACATTAATAGTACACAATAATGGTCCTATCTTGTATCCAAACTCAAGGATGGATTGACACCAAGCAACCTATCGCAATTCGCAACAATTAATATGAATGCTACAATTTTTCCTCATAGACAAGGAAAAAAGTAAACCAATATTCACACAATCGTAATGGCAACACAAGTCTAGTCTTTGTCTTTTGTGAGGATTCCCACTTTTGGTTCATTTCTTTCATTCAAATTCAATGGTTCTACGTTCTACGAGAGATGGTCCAAATTCAATGGTACAAAGACTAGACTAGTGTTGTCGTGATTGGTTTACTTTTTTTTCCTTGTATATGACATGAGGTATTCATATTAGTTGGTGCGATATAATCCATTCACTTCACTATCCCCAATCTAGACCATTTTCGTCGTTACCATTGCGTGATTAATTTACTTTTTTCACTGTGTGCCAGGAAACTGTAACAAGTAACAAGTTGCATTCTTCACAAAACACAACCCAGAGCTCGATCATTAAATTGAATTCATCTATTGGGATTAGGTAATAAAGAATTTGTTCTAGATTGTAAATTTCTTTATATATATATATATATATATATATATATATATATATATATTGATTGCCTTATTTGGGATGTGTCGCCTCTCGCACAATAGCTTTTCTTTTAAAGTTGTCCTCAGTTTTTTTTTTTTAATTGGTTTGTCACTTTTATTACATCTTTCATAATTATACTTAAAATTATTTGCTCAAAAAATAAGAATACATCCTATCAATATTTGGATAAAAATACATATGTTTTTTTTTTTTTTTTAATATACAAGATAGACTTCTACTCTATCATAATCTAAGTGTATATGTGTGTAAAGCTCCCTTTTGGAGACTTAAACCCCGACCCTTATCCTCCATACCCTACAAGTACTTATACTTGTAGAGCGACTATCGCACCAAGAGTATACGGTGATAAAAAATACATATGTTAATTTGTCATTAACGTTAATGACATACATGTCATGCATGATTATATCCATGACAAACAATTTAAAATTAAATAGTATGATTATGTTAAGGAAAAACAGGTTATGGTTATTATATAACCATGACAAAAAATTTAAAACTAAATAGTATAATTAAAGTTAGAAGAAGATTGGTTCTAAAAATTAAAAAAAAATTAGAAGAAGGTCGTCTAAGCAAAAGCGGTGCTTTTTTTTTCAGCAAACGTGTGAGACACTGAGACCAGACAAAAGTCATTCTAGTTCATATATACATAGCATAAAGGCTCCCTCCGTATAGTACTTAGAATCATTTTGTAATATATTCTGTGATATATTCCTAGTTCCAATCCAGGATTCATATCTGAGGGGGGCCAAAGCTTAAAGCTAAAAAAAATTATGAAAATAAAAACTAACATCTATTTTATATTCAACAAAATACTACATACAAAATAAGTATTTTTTAAACATTTTATATTATAAAACACATCAACAACGTATAACATACAAAATAAGTGTTTTTTATTTTGTGCAAGATTTTCGTTTAGTCCATATTTATGTTTTTTTATTTATTTTGTTTTTGTAGTTAAATGGGCATGAATTTTATTTATTTCTTTTCTTGTAAGTCAATATCTAAATATTTTAGAGGAGGAAAGATAAATATATATATATATATATATATATTTAAGGGCAAACTTTAATTTTTTTTTATACCAAATTTTTTTTTTTTTTTAATGGGGGGGGGGGGGGCATGGCCCCCCTCTGCCCTACTGTAGTTCCGCCCCTGCTTCCAATAATAACAATTTGAACTTCAGCAGCAAGAAATAAAAAATAAAATAAAATAATATAAATAAATTATTTGATGCCCAGTGAGAGTAAACCGTAAACAGAGCGGAATTTGGACCATCTCTGGTAGAACCATTGAATTTGAATGAAATAAATGAACCAAAAGTGGGAATCTTCACAGAAGGGAAAGACTAGACCAGTGTTGTCGTTACCATCACGTGATTGATTTACTTTTTTCCGTGGTTGGCGTTACTTGGTCCCTATCTATTCTACCTTCGACCTCATTTAGTCCAACACAACGCAGAACTTGCACATTAAATTGAATCAGCGAGGAAGAGGATCTTCACACTTGTAGCAATGAGAACGAGACTATTGTGCTCAATTCACTTCCAAGCCATTCTTCTCTTGTTCATTGTAAACTCAACTCTTGCTTTTTTATCTACCAATACTGGCATCTCTAGTTATTTTGGTGGGAATGAGACGGATTATCAAGCTTTGTTGGCTTTCAAGACAAAGATAACGCAAGACCCTGGAAACGTTTTGAGCTCGTGGAATGAATCCCTCCATTTCTGCCAGTGGGAAGGTGTAAGATGTGGCCGCAAGCATAGAAGAGTTACTGTATTAAATCTTCCGTCCAGAGGATTGGTGGGTTCCTTGTCTCCACACATAGGCAACCTCAGCTTCATGAGGGAAATCGATCTCTCGAACAACACCATTGGAGGCAAGATCCTTGATGAAGTTGGTCATCTATTCAGGTTGCGAGTATTGAGCCTGTTTAATAACACCTTCCATGGGAATATTCCTGCAAACCTTTCTCATTGCTCCAACCTCTGGTACCTTGAGGTTGGTAATAATAATCTTTCAGGGTCAATCCCAATGGAGTTTGCTTCTTTGTCAAAGCTGGTGGAATTTTATGCTTACGAAAACAATCTCATGGGAGGAATCCCTCCTTTCATTGGAAACCTTAGCTCTCTCCAGGTTTTATCTCTACCCTATAATGTCTTGGGAGGACAGATTCCAAATGCCTTGGGTCAATTAAGAAGCTTAGAATATCTTGGACTAGCTGGAAATAAACTCTCTGGTTTGATTCCTTTGTCTTTGTATAATCTTTCATCTATAATTGTTTTTTCTTTGCCTGAAAATGAGCTTAGTGGAAGTCTTCCCACAGACTTAGGCCTCACCCTTCCCCATCTCCGATGGCTTCAAATTTCTGGAAACAAATTTACAGGATCTCTTCCAGCCTCATTATCTAATGCTTCAGAGCTACAACGCTTGAACGTTGAAGTGAACAATTTTACAGGAAAAGTTTCAATCAATTTTGGAGGCTTACAGCGTTTGGAAGCTATAATTATTTATACAAATAATTTAGGAAGTGGAGATGCTGATGAATTGGATTTCATTAAATCTCTAGTCAATTGTAGCCGATTGCAGAACTTGATCCTCATGAACAATCAATTCAAAGGTATGTTGCCAAATGTTTTAGGAAATCTATCAACCCAACTTGAATATTTTATGATCAGCAACAATCTTATTTTTGGGCAAATCCCTTCAGGGATAGGTAATTTGATTAGCATGATCCACTTATGGATGCATGGTAACAACTTCATAGGCACAATCCCAAGTGATATTGGTAATCTCCAAAAGTTACAAAGATTATTTTTACATAACAACAAACTCTCAGGAAGGTTACCAATTACCCTTGGAAACCTATCTTCGGTAAGTGTCATGCATTTCGAAAATAACATATTGCAAGGAACTATCCCATCAAGTATAGGAAAGTGCAAAAATCTGAATTTGTTGAATCTATCTCAAAACAATCTTAGTGGTCCCATTCCAAAACAACTCTTTGCAATTTCCTCTTTGTCAAATTCACTTAATTTAGCTCGAAACTTTTTCACTGGATCATTACCATCAGACGTTGGCAATCTTATCCATTTAGCAGAATTGGACATATCTGAGAACAAGTTGTCTGGTGAAATTCCAAGTAGCCTTAGCACCTGCACCAGCCTTGAGTACCTTTACATGGAAGGTAATTTCTTTCATGGAGGAATTCCAACATCTTTGAGTTCTTCAAGAGGTATTCAAGTTATGGATTTTTCTCGAAACAATTTGTCAGGTCAAATTCCAAATTTCTTGGGTAAACTCTCCTTGAATATTTTGAATTTATCTTTCAATGATTTTGAGGGAGAGGTTCCAACAAAAGGAGTTTTTGCAAATGCTAGCGCAGTATTAATTGTAGGAAACAATAGGCTTTGTGGGGGCATATTGAAACTAAAGTTGCCTAGGTGCTTAACAAAAGAAAAGAAGAAAATGAAGTGGCCTCTTGCAATCAAAATTTTAGTTTCAATGGCTTGTGTGATTCTAGCAGTAACCACAGTGTCATTTTTCTTATTTTATCGGCACAAAAATAGAAGAAAAGAAACCACTTCCAGATCTTACTTGAGAAAATCACTTCTGAAAGTGTCTTACCAAATGCTCCTTAAAGCAACTGATGGGTTCTCTACAGCAAATTTAATTGGTGTGGGTAGTTTTGGCTCAGTGTATAAAGGCATCCTTGGTGAGGATGAATCAATTGTTGCAGTCAAGGTGCTAAATCTTCAACGTAGAGGAGCCTCTAGGAGCTTCATCTCTGAGTGTGAAACCTTGAAAAATATACGTCACCGAAATCTTGTGAAGATCATAACTTCTTGCTCAAGTGTGGATTTTCATGGTAATGATTTTAAGGCTCTAGTCTATGAGTTCATGCCCAATGGAAATCTAGAAAATTGGTTACATGATCTAGAAACAGATTTTGGGCAAGAGGAGGTACAAAATTTGAACCTTCTTCAAAGAATAAACATTGCCATTGACGTTGCATGTGCACTCGATTATCTACATCACCATTGCCCAACGCCAGTTGTTCACTGTGATTTAAAGCCAAGCAACATTCTTTTCAACTATGATATGATTGCTCATGTTGGAGATTTTGGACTTGCGAAATTTCTTTTAGAACAAAAAAATCTGAAGCAAAGCAGCTCAATTGGAATAAGAGGAACAATTGGGTATGCTCCTCCAGGTAACAAAAATTTATTGAAATTTTCATTTGTTAACATATATTTTCCCACATTTAACATGATTACTTTCTGAGTTCCTAAATTTTAATGTAACTGTATTACCTATATCAAACATTTTGAATGGCAGAGTATGGTCTAGGAAGTGAAGTGTCAACCAAAGGGGATGTCTATAGTTATGGAATTTTATTGTTGGAGATGATAACAGGAAAGAGACCTACAGATAGTACGTTTGATGGAGGCTTGAATCTTCACAACTACGCCAGCATAGCCTGGCCTAACCGTGTATTGGAGATTACAGACCCAAAACTTTTAAACAATAATGATGAAGTAATTGGCAATCACAATTGCACCCCAACAAATAGAACGAATGAGTGTTTGATATCCATGGTGAAGCTTGGCCTGGCATGCTCTATGGAGTTGCCGCAAGAACGATGGGACATTAGCAAGGCCATCTCTGAGTTGCAATTGGTCAAGGACATTCTTCTTGGCGCTAGGATTTAATTCAACATGCTTGGCCATACGATAGGTCAAAAATCAAACTTTTCTCCCTCTTAATGTTGGTATTAAATTCTTTACTTACTTTGACCCTTTCCTCTTTATGTTTTCTATTGCAGGCTCATAAAGTTTTACAATGGAAGGAAGAATTTGTTGGCCTACTTAATAAACATGCTTATGGTTTACTAAGAAGTATTCTGCATGGTTCTTATATTACACATCTTACATATGTATATTATATGTAACTCCAAATAAATTGATATTATGCTTGGAAAAGTAATTATATATCTAATTTCATTTGCAGTTGTAATATTTTAAGCCAACATAAGATGTCTATTTCACTTCTCGTTCCCATCACTAATCGAATGGAAAACTGGCAAGTGGGATTCTAATCTAGTTGCTATTTTGAATTTTTGATAACCTTAGCTATACCGATACTACAATTCACGTAACATAAGTAATGATGATTTTATTTGATACAGATGATACGATATGTCACATTGCAATTGAGAGACTTTTTTTTTTTAGAAGAAATTGAGAAACATGGTTGTTAACACAAATCTATCTATATGTATATAAAAGTAAAGATCTTATGTGTTAGAGCATGTGATTCTTGTTGGGTTTCACATGTATGCAAAGTCTCACATTAAATAATGATGAAAATAATGAGTAGTTCTTTTGGCTTAGTGTGTCTCTATATATTG
The DNA here is from genome assembly GCA_032878915.1 of Castanopsis chinensis. Classification (NCBI taxonomy): domain Eukaryota; kingdom Viridiplantae; phylum Streptophyta; class Magnoliopsida; order Fagales; family Fagaceae; genus Castanopsis; species Castanopsis chinensis. The sequence goes on along the minus strand of JAVQMG010000080.1, from coordinate 721,520 downwards.
TATTAATTACTCAATGAGTCTCTCCAAAATGTTTATCTCCCAAAAATTCGATCTTGTGAGGTATTCTTTTAGATTTCTTTTATTTAGACTTCCATCTTATCTTTTAATTAGTTGATTTATTAAACCTTTCACTAAGCAAAAGTTATAATGAATTGTTTTATTTTATTTTATTTATTTATATTCAATAATAAATAGTTTTTTTTTTTATAGGATTCAATAATAAATACTTATATATATATATATATATATATATATCATTCATAGCAAAAAAAAAAAAAAATCCCAAAATAAATAATGTATATATTGTGCACCATAAATGACTTGTCAACATGAAAATACCAAGTATGCAAACTAACGTATTGGCTGATAAATGATCATAATAAAATGTGTTCACCGATTATGATCCTCTAAAGTTCTTAGATTACTCTACCATATAGAATTCTTTAAATCCCCACTTTCCTTTTAAAATAAAAGGCTAGGATTCTGCCATATTATCAATCCCCTGTCATAACCATTATTTAAAGCTATCCAAAAAAAAAAAAAAAAAAACACTCAAATTTATTCACCTTACCAAAATATGAGGTAAATATTATCAAAAGGAAATCACCACCGTCGATGGCAGTGGACTTGATGGTTTTGCAAAAGAAAGTAAACAAAGTAAGAGACTTTGTGCAAATGGAATATTATTTATATTCATTTCCAAGAGAAGGGGAGCATCATTTCCAAGGAATTTGTAAGCATTATTTATGTTCCAAGTTTAATTATTACTGGTTTGTTCTGTTTATCCATGTTACACTAAATAAATTACAATAAAATTATTGTGATTATTATTAGTAGTATTGTTTTTTCACATAATCAATGTTATTATCAGGACTACAAGTCTACATTTCACTAATGTACACGACCCTACCTTCTGTTTAAATCCTTTGGTATTTGAAGTTGAATGCAAATATAAAATTGTGGGTTCTTTCTTTTTTGACAGTACCCAGGCCCAAGTAGAAACAAAGATCCTGAACCTGATACTTGTTGTTTGGTGGACTGGATTTGGTTCACCGCAGCAGTGTTGGACTGATTATGAACTAATTTGCGAACAAAACATGGATTCCACAATATATAAATACAAAATATATACGTATCATACAGTAAGAAATAATATAGGAATAACATATAATAAAAAAAGGGTAAATAAAACGTTAGCGATCCTCAGAATGATAAATAATGTTTCATTATTTCTTGAGTTTTTTTTTTTTTTTTTTAATACATTGGATCCTTTCTCCACTAGTATATGTTATAAGGTCCAAATAAGTTCAAAAGTCACAGACTTAGATGACTTTTTTAGGCTTCTAAGACTTGTGAGGTTTGAATCCCTTTGAATCCAAGTGTTTCTTCTAGTGTCTATCTCAGGATCTCTCACAGTGTTTTCCCTCTTTTCTCATTTTTTGAATTCTAAAGAAATTTTTCAAAGGATCTTTTTGCTCTAATTTTCTATTGCTGAATGGTTTTTTTTTTTTTTTTTGTGGACTTCATCCCCTTTTATAGTACCTTCTTAGGGTTTTTAGTATACCACTGATTCCCTCTATTTGCTGCCTTGAGTACCAGAACCAATGTTGTGTCAGCAACATTGGTGGCTAGTCCCTCCCTTATTTCCTCATTATTTTCCCCTTTTGAGGTTTCCCCCCCAAAAGTCCCTAGCTAACCTTCCTCTTTTGGGAGGTCCAAAGGACTGATTTTCAATCCTCTTTTTCCAAGGCTTCTAGATGCTACTTTTCAGACCCACTTTTTGGCTGCTTTTCCTTTTGTCATTTTCTCTAAATGGACAGATTCTTCTTTGTCAGGATGAAAGATCTCCAGCCACTTTCCTTCATGGTCTATCTTCCTACGTTCCCCAAGGTATCAAACTTCTTTTCATGAAGTGTTGATTCCTAAGTCATCATCTTTTTTCCTGAACCATAGGCAGCTGATGGGACATATCCACGCTTGTTCTTTGTGTTCATGGGCATCCTCCCTTGAGCTGTCTCAATCCTAGCTAGTCTCCTTCTGCATATCCCGAGGATCCCAAGTTTCTGGGAACCCCAGGTATCCTGGTTCAGCTCCCTTTTTAAGCTCCCCAGCAAATTTCTCTCACAAGGGCTGGACTAAGCTACCTTTTTCCTTTTCCCTTATTTCCTAAGGCCCAAAGCTCAACCATTCACGGGTTTGGACTCCTTACTTATTTTAAGTAGTCATTAACTGGCGGATTTGGGCCTTGTCCTTTCTTTGAAAGCCCAAATGGTTTTTAAATTTCAACTTTGTAATGTCTTGGGCCTTGCTACAATACTTGTGATATTTTGGACTTCAACAAAAATTTATAATCATTTACTAAACATGAGTTGTTGGGAAGCATAAAAAAAAAAAAAAATGTAAGATATTTTGTATTTTAAAACTTTCTTTATCTTTAGAATTTTTTTTTCTTCCCATAAAAAAAAAAAAAAAATCAAAGAATTGGGTTTTTTCTCTAAAAAAATTTGTTGACTTAAAATGAAATTGAATTCAAATCTTGATTCTATTGGTTTAATTGAAAGATTATCAGTAATACATATATGCATAGGAACATCCTACAAGATCATTGGGAATTTTCAATTATTAAATATAATCATTTGCTTTTCAAAAATAAATAAGTAAATTGATTATTGAAAAACCCAGTCCCAATTGAAATTATCCTTACTAATTAAGAAAGCTTCCATTTAAATAATAAACCCAGTCCCAATAGATATAACTTTTGAAAATACCAAAAATCAGAATAAAAGTGGGTTTTTTTTTTTGATAATTTGAGTCAAAGTGCCATACTTCACCGGGCCTTGAATTGATGTGATGATTTGAGCCCACTATAAGTAGATTGGTGCTCTGATAGTCTGATGAGTCAGATTGGCAATCTGATTTCAGGCCCAAAAAAAAAAGAAAAAAAAAAAAGAGAGAGCTATTACAGGGAGAGAGAAGACTTTGTAATGGGAAATTAAAAAAAAAAAAAGCACACACACAATACCAAAACACATTTTTATAAAATAAAAGAAGAATAAAAAAATCATTAACCTTAATTAAAGTTATAAGAAAAGAACAAAAGTCCACCGAGAGAGAGAGAGAGAGAGAGAGAGAGAGAGAGAGAGAGAGAGAGAGAGAGAGAGAGAGAGAGAGAGAGAGAGAGAGAGAGAGTACTCATAGTTTTTGTGTGAGAAAAATATGGATTGAATAGGAGAAATGATATCAAATTTAAACAAAATAAAATGGGGAGAAGAAGAGTCAACATATAAAAAGAAAAAATAATGAAGGAATTGTAATGGTAAAGTAGAAAGTAGCAGGGAGATAAAGAGAAAAAAAAAGGAAGAAGAAAGGTTAGAGGAATTGTAACAATAAGTATGGACTAATAGAGAGAATAAGAGTTTTTTTTTTTTTTTTTTGGTTAATAGAGTTAAGAAAATTTCAAACAGAGAAAAGAAGATGTAGAAAATAAGTGGATGATGTGGCCGCTAATGTGGCTTAACAGCTTAGCAACAATAAATGCTATGTTTTAACTTTTAGATAAATTATTAATTTGCTCAAAAATTCAAAATACATCCTATCAATATTTGAATAAAAAACAAAGGTGTGATTATGTTAATGACAAACATGTCATGATTATATCCAAGACAAATAATTTAAAATTAAGTAGTACAATTTTGCTAATGACAAGAGAAGTGCTATGTTCACAGTATTTTCACAACAAATTATAGATGATTAGTTGTTATTGGTTCTAATTTGAACTCGTTACTTAAATTACTTTTTTGTTCACTAATAACAGCCTTAACAACCTATCACCTATAATTTGTTATAAAAGTGTTGTGAAAATGTTGTGGATATAACATTATTCTAATAACAAACATGCTATGATTATTATATATGGATGACAAACAATTTAAAACTAAATAGTATAATTAGTGTTAGATGAAGGATGTATAAGCAAAAGTTAGTTTTTTCTTCAGCAAACGAGTAAGTCCCGGCAAGCCATTCTACTTTTCCAAGAGAAGCAAATATAACCTCACATGAATTAGCTCGTTGGGCTTTTGATTAATGTTATGCTCTGCTTTTGCTGTGTGTTAAATAAAAAATTTTCATTCTAGCAAAAAAAAAAAAACTTGTACCTGTACTATTGTACTGAAAAATTGGGTGGGTAAGAGAAGACTAGTTCATATATATAGCATGAAGGACCATCTGTATGGTATTTAGAATCATTTTGTAATATATTCTCTGGTAGAACCATTGAATTTAAATGAAATAAGTGAGGTCCACCTATGGTAGAACCATTGAATTTGAATGAAATAAATGAACCAAAAGTTGGAACCAATAGTGTTGGCGTTACCATTACGTAATTAATTTACTTTTTTCCGTGATTGGTGTTAGTGGATCCCTATCTATTCTACCTTCGACCTCATTTAAACACAACGCAGAACTTGCACGTTAAATTGAATCAGCGAGGAAGAGGATCTTCACTCGTAGCAATGAGAATGAGACTACTAATTGTTATCACTCAAGACCATAGCTCTGCAACATTTCTATTGCTTCGACCTCATTTCCTCAAAAAAAACGCAAAACTTGCTCATTAAATTGGATCAGCAAGGCAGAGGAGATCTTCACTTGTAGCAATGAGTATGAGACTATTGTGCTCAATTCACTTCCAAGCCATCCTTCTCTTGTTCTATGTAAAATCAACTCTTGCTGTGTTATCTAGCAATACTGGCACCTCTAGTTGTTTTGGCGGGAATGAGACGGATTATCAAGCTTTGTTGGCTTTCAAGACAAAGATAACACAAGACCCTGAAAATGTTTTGAGCTCGTGGAATGATTCCCTCCATTTCTGCCAGTGGGAAGGAGTAACATGCGGCCGCAAGCATAGAAGACTCATTGTATTAAACCTTACGTCCAGAGGTTTGGTGGGTTCCTTGTCTCCACACATAGGCAACCTCAGCTTCATGAGGGAAATCGATCTCTCAAACAACAACATTGGAGGCAGAATCCTTGATGAAGTTGGTCATCTATTCAGGTTGCGAGTATTGAGCTTGTTTAATAACACCTTCCGTGGGGAAATTCCTGCAAACCTTTCTCGTTGCTCCAACCTCTGGTACCTTGAGGTTAGTAATAATAATCTTTCAGGGTCAATCCCAATGGAGTTTGCTTCTTTGTCAAAACTGGTGGTATTTTATGCTCATGACAACTATCTCACGGGAGAAATCCCACCTTTCATTGGAAACCTTAGCTCTCTCCAAGTTTTATCTCTAACCAGTAATGTCTTGGGAGGACAGATTCCAAATGCCTTAGGTCAACTAAGAAGCTTAGAATTTCTTGCACTGGGTGGAAATAAACTCTCGAGTTTGATTCCCTCATCTTTGTATAATCTTTCATCTATAATTGATTTTTCATTGGCTTTAAATGAGTTTAGTGGAAGTCTTCCCACAGACTTATTCCTCACCCTTCCCCATCTCCAATGGTTTCAAATTTATTCAAACCAATTTACCGGATCTCTTCCAACCTCATTATTTAATGCTTCAGAGCTACAATTTTTAGAAGTTAATGAGAACAATTTTACCGGAAAAGTTTCAGTCAATTTTGGAGGCTTACAGCGTTTAAAACTAATAGATATTTATGATAATAATTTAGGAAGCGGAGATGCTGATGAATTGGATTTCTTTAAATCTCTAGTCAATTGTAGCCATTTGTTGGTCTTAAACATCATGGACAATGAATTCAAAGGTATTTTGCCAAATGTTTTGGGAAATCTTTCAACCCAACTTGAATATTTTATTATTAGCAACAATCTTTTTTTTTTGGGGAAATCCCTTCAGGGTTAGGTAATTTGTTTAGCATGCTCCACTTAGTGATGGATGATAACAAATTTGTTAGGACATATGTAGTTCAAGTCTGTGAACATATGTCACTATTTTATGTAATTGGCTTATCCTTAGACAAAACGCACTTTACTTGTAATTGGGTAGATTTAGGATGAGTTTAACACTTCAGTTCAAGGTTAAGTGTTGAAGCCGTCAAAGTCTGTCCAAGAAACAAGCTGGGAAGTGCAAGATTTTAAAGCTCGACACATACCTCGACAGATACATCTATCGAGCTTTAAAGAAGCTGTTTTGCCCGAGCCTCGACAGCTATCTCGACACCTCTCGACACCTCTATCTGTCGAGAATTAAAGAAAATAGATTTCCAGGTCTGTTTCAAGTCTAATCCGTGAGTGTGTCTTTGGGACTTCTTTTCTCCTAACCCTAGACATATAAAAGGATTATTTTAAGGGCCGTCAAAAGAGAGATCACAAAAAACAAGTTGCAAATTCTTTGAGAACTCGTTGTTCATGCAATTTGTGATCTGACAGACAAAGTTCGTGCCCTAGTTCATCCTTGATGATTTGAAGAACTTTGCAGCCAACTCTCTCTCTCTCCATAGTTGGTAATTGAAGTCGCGTACTGGGATCCGCGCATCTGGTTAGTCACGTACTTGGGAGCCGTGCATTAAAAGGAGAAACTGTCACTACAGAACAAGTCTAATTGGGTATTGGGGTAAGAGTTCAACTGTAGGTTGGTGAGGTACTTGGGATTCCTTACTTGTAACTGCTTGTTGTGATAATAGTGGAGTTTCGGGAGTGGTGACCTTAAATCACCCGGTGGGGTTTTTGCCGTAAGGTTTTCCCCATTCGTGAACAAATCACCGTGTTATTTACTTTCCGCTGCTTAACTTAGTTTCGGTGATTTGTTTGTGCTGCCACGTGATATTGCATGATTAATTTGATTAATTAAAAACTAGGCTAATTAATTAATCTAAATTATCACAAGGGGTCAACGCGTTTGTGGCCTGTCAAAATTCACAGGGACAATCCCAAGTGATATTGGTAATCTCCAAAACTTACAACGATTATTTTTAAATAACAACAAACTCTCAGGAAGGTTACCAATTACCCTTGGAAACCTCTCTTCAGTAAGTGACATGCATTTTGAATATAACAGATTGCAAGGAACTATCCCGTCAAGTATAGGAAAGTGCAAATGTTTGAATTTGTTAAATCTATCTCAAAACAATCTCAGTGGCACCATTCCAAAACAACTCTTTGCAATTTCCTCCTTGTCAATTTCACTTAATTTAGCTCGAAACTTTTTCATTGGATCATTGCCATCAGAGGTTGGCAGTCTTGTCCATTTAACAGAATTGGACTTATCTGAGAATAAGATGTCTGGTGAAATTCCAAGTAGCCTAAGTTCTTGCACTAGCCTTGAGAACCTTTACATGGCAGGTAATTTCTTTCAAGGAATAATTCCAACATCTTTGAGTTCTTCAAGAGGTATTCAAGTTATGGATTTTTCTCAAAATAAGTTGTCGGGTCCAATTCCAAAGTTCTTGGAAAACCTCTCCTTGAAGAATTTGAATTTATCCTTCAATGATTTTGAAGGAGAGGTCCCAACAGAAGGAGTTTTTGCAAATGATAGTGCGCTATCAATTGTAGGAAATAAAAGGCTTTGTGGGGGCATATCTAAACTAAAGTTGCCTAGGTGTGTAACAAAAGAAAATAAGAAAATGAAGGGGCATCTTGCAATCGAAATGTTAATCTCAATGGCTTGTGTGATTCTAGCAATGACCACAGTGTCATTTTTCTTATTTTACTGGCACAAAAATGGAAGAAAAGAAAACACTTCTTGATCTTACTTGAGAAAATCACTACTCAGAGTGTCTTACCAAATGCTCCTTAGAGCAACTGATGGGTTCTCTTCAGCAAATTTAATTGGTGTGGGTAGTTTTGGCTTAGTGTATAAAGGCATCCTTGGTGAGGAGGGTTCAATTGTTGCAGTCAAGGTATTAAATATTCAACATAGAGGAGCTTCTAGGAGCTTCTTCTCAGAGTGTGAAACCTTGAAAAATATTCGTCATCGAAATCTTGTGAAGATCATAACGTCTTGCTCAAGTGTGGATTTTCATGGTAATGATTTCAAGGCTCTAGTTTTTGAGTTCATGTCCAATGGAAATCTAGAAAATTGGTTACATGATCTAGAAACAGATTTCAGGCAAGTAGAGATACAAAATTTGAACCTTCTTCAAAGAATAAACATTGTCATTGATGTTGCATGTGCACTCGATTATCTACATCACCATTGCCCAGTGCCAGTTGTTCACTGTGATTTAAAGCCAAGCAACATTCTTTTTGACTATGATATGATTGCTCATGTTGGACATTTCGGACTTGCAAAATTTCTTTTAGAACAAACAAATCCGAAGCAAAGTAGCTCATTTGGAATAAGAGGAACAATTGGGTACACTCCTCCAGGTAACAACAATTTACTGGAATTTCATTTGTTAACATGTATTTTCCCACATTTGACGTGATTATTTTTTGAGTTCCTAAATTTTAATGTGACTGTATTATCTATATCAAATATTTTGAATGGCAGAGTATGGTCTAGGAAGTGAAGTGTCAACCAAAGGGGATGTCTACAGTTATGGTATCTTATTGTTAGAGATGATAACAGGAAAGAGATCTACAGATAGTATGTTTGATGGAGGCTTGAATCTTCACAACTACGCTAGCATAGCCTGGCCTAATCTTGTATTGGAGGTTGCAGATCCAAAAATTTTAAACCATAATGATGAAGTAATTGGCAATCACAATTGCACCCCAACAAATAGAACGAATGAGTGTTTGATATCTATGGTGAAGCTTGGCCTGGCATGCTTTATGGAGTTGCCTTAGGATCAATGGGACATTAGCAAGGCCATCTCTGAGTTGCAATTGGCCAGGGACGTTCTTCTTGGCGCTAGGATATAATGCAACATGCTTGGCCATACGGAAGGTCAAAAATCAAACTTTTCTCCCTCTTAACGTTGGTATTAAATTCTTTACTTAGTTTGACCTTTTCCTCTTTTATGTTTTCTATTGCAGGCTCATAAAGTTTTACAATGGAAGAAAGAATTGTTTGGCCTACTTAATAAACGTGCATATGGTTTGTTGAGAAGTATTCTGCGTGGTTCTTATATTACTCATCTTACATACGTATATTATATGTGTGTAACTCCAAATAATTTCCTTCAAAGTTATATTTATGATTAAATTAATTGATATTATGCTTGGAAAAGTAATTATATATCTAATTTCAATTGCAGTTGTAATATTTTAAGCTAACATAAGATTTTTTTTTGCACTTCCTGTTCCCATCACTAATTGTATGGAAAAAGTGGCAAAGTGGGATTCCAATCTGGTTGTTATTCTGATTACCTTAGCTATAGCGATGCAATTCACATGACATAGGTAATGATGCTTTTATATATAAAAATGACACAAATGATTCCATGTTCACTGATATTTCTTATTGCAATATCAGTGAACATAGCCCTCCAAACTGAAGAGTGCCTTATAGAAGGGATTTTCTCTATAATTATAAAGCAAATGTTGTATTTCTGTAAGGAATTTTTAAGAATTGTTTTTGTTCAAAGTCTATTACTGGTTTGATTTGGGTATCCATGTTGCTTTAAAAAAATTACAATAAAATTATTTTGATTATTATTATTATTATTATTCTCACATAATCAATGTTATTATTATTACAACAAGCCTTTTGTTCAAATCCTTTGGTATTTTGAAGTTGCACGTAAATTTAAAACCATTTACTAAACATGAGTTGTTGGAGGGCTGTAAAGTTGTGATTTATAACTATTTTGTGTTCGCTTTAATTACATACCAAATTTGATTGTAATTTTGTTCAATCTTTTATACTATGTATTTATTGTGGGATTTTATTGTAAAGGTTGTGAGAGAGAGAGAGAGAGAGAGAGAGAGTGAAGACTCAAGCATTTGAAGACAGAAGAGTTTTCGCGGGTAGCTCACAACTAAGCATCCCGCGAAGTGATGCATGTGCCTTGCACATGACTGGAATGTAAAGAGTCATGAAAGATAGTGACAGCTAGTTTTCTTAAATGTCTCGCGAGTAAGGCCTTCCCGCGAGATACCCTTGAAATAATCTGTTTTGCTATTTTGTTCTATCTACTCCACTACATCCTCATCCACACTATATATACCATCATTACCCACATATTGAGTAGAGAGCTTTTCAGAAGAGAAAACCCTAGCCTCAACCCTTGAGAGTGTGAGATTGTCATACCCATAATTCTACACACCATCCATTGTCGTTTTCCTCTACTCCCACCTCCTATCTCTTCATTCCTAATCCAGTGAATTTTTTTGGTGCTGCTGGGAAGCATTGGAAAAAGCCAAGTTTTGGCGGACGTAATCGGGCGCATTACGAGATCCGGAAAGCTAGACAAGACATAGTTTCGAGAAGCCTTGTTGAAGTAGGAGTTTGGAGGGCTTAGGTGCGTTAGGTAGACTAGGCTTGGAGGGTCTTTTACTATTCGTGTATCCCAACTTATTATCTAATGGATCGATTTACCGCTTGGAGGACGGCAGAAAGGTTTTTCGCCGAATTCTTCAGTTTCCTCTTCGATAACATATCGGAGTGTTATCTTGTGTTTGTATCTCTCTTCCTTACTCTTTTAGCTTTCACTTTGCTGCTATGCTTTAATGAATATGGCTTAGAGTAGTTATATTGTTTGTTTGCTCGCATATACTCTATTTATCACTTAGTTTAAGTTAGAGTAAAATCAACCGAGCCATAATCTTTTAATTTGGGGTCTAAATAGCTCTTGTATTTTAACTCAAATCTGAGCTTTCAATTGGTATTAGAGCGGGTGCAATTGTTGTGGTTTCTTACCTAAGTGCGATCCAAGACCCTTTTTGTGATGGACCGGTCATAATCTCTCAATGCTCCACCATTCTTTGATGGAAGGAACTATGCTTTTTGGAAAGTCCGTATGAGGGCATTTCTTTGTTCTATAGATTAGTCCAAAATAGATTTGTGCATTTGTTTTCAAATTTTTTATTGGGCTGAGTCCCATTTGCTATGTCCGTATCTGTGTTGGCCTCTTGTGGCATTCTAAACATGTATTTATGCATTTTCACATGTGTTCATGCATTGCTCATAGTTAATGTTCACTGTTGCATGTTAAGTGTTTGAAAAAATGTCTTAGCAACATCCTTGTGTTGTTTTAAACTCAAATGAGTTCCAATGTTTGGGTTTACTATTGATTGAACATGTTTAACATGTTTTGGTCAATGGGTGTGTGTTTTACACACTGTGCCCATTTTGTGCCTTACAATGCCATGCCATGCATCACCTAGGCACACACTATGCATCACTTGCTGCACCCACTATGCATCACCTGCTGCACACACATGCACAGTCATTTTTTTTTCATGCATTGTGTTTATGGTTACATGTTTCAACACTAATAACATGTTGTTTTAAGTTTATTATACTCTGTTTTAAGATGTTTTTACCTCTGTTTTGGACTAACTTGAATCTAATCAAGTTGTGTAGTCTGTTTTGTGTCTCTGTTTTTCTTTTTGTGCCTTATGTCTGCTTGTGCAGATGTCACCCTTCAAGAAAACAATTGTCAAAGAGGGAAGTAGCAAAGGAAAAGATCCAGTGATAGATCTTTACAGTTTTACCCCGAAGCCAAAGAGAACCAGATCTTCAATAGGGCTATATGATGTTGACAAATTTAGGTCATACGCTGCATCTCAAGATTATGAGAAATATTTCAAGGATGCCCCCTTGTTGGTTGAAAGAGCAGTTGACCAAGCCTCTCTCCTAGATATTAGCATTCCAAAATCGTTTGCTACCAGGGATTGGAATTTCCTTCTGTCAAGTTTTAATGAACCATACAAGAATATAGTGAAAGAATTCTATACGAATGCCATTGCTGAGGGAGATGAGTTGAAATGTTGGGTTAGAGGAAAGAATTTCACAATAACTCCAACTTATCTTGCTGACATTCTACGTATTAATAGGCCTATGTTTCTGAAGCCCCTGGTGTACGATGAGTCAGATCCTAAGCAGGATTTTCTTCAGGAAACTCTAGGAAAGAACTTGGAATTCTCTTCCAATGGAAAAGCGGTGAGTGTTGCATCACTTTCACCTAAATTGAGGCTACTCGCATCAATCATGTTCCATAACCTCTACCCTCTCTCAAGTACCGGTTATATGAATCTCGGTCGGGCTTTATTTCTCAATGACCTGGTCCATAATGAGGAGATTGACATTTGCTCTCATATCTTCCACATCTTACACAAGACAGCTGAGAGGACTGCCTCAAGGAACTACCTTCCCTTTAGTTGCCTTATCTCAAAAATTCTAAAGCTGAAAGGTGTTCACCTGTTGGAAGTTGAGAGACCATACCCACGACCTACTCCAATCAGTGCGCATTCTCTCAATGCTAGCATTAGTCACACCCGGAAGACAACCAAGCAAGAGAGTAATACTCCTCATGCTAGTTCAAGCTCTAACTCTCATGCTCTAGATGAGAAGTTAGACATCATTATGTCATCCATTCAAGACATTAGCACCAAGCTATTCGGACTTGCATCTATCATGCACTCTCATCATATTTGCTTCGACACGAAGTTCACATCTCTTCAAACTCAATTGGATCAAATTCAAAGGAAACTAGAAGAAGATGACAACTAGCTTCTTTGGCCATTCAGGTCAAAAAGGGGGAGAAAATTTTAAGGGGCAGTAGCACATTTTAAGGGCATAGAGCATAGTGGAGCATAGTGTAGCACATGCACTTCATAGACTTTTTGGTTAACTTTTTGTGGTTTAGTTGTTTACTTGCTTATGCCATAGTCTAGAACTCTTTTATTTACATTACTTTCTTTTAAAAGCTTTAAGTACTTTGATTTAAATTCAGTTTAATATTTGGTACTTTGTGTTTATCTCATTTCTTTGTAGCATTTTTTTTGTACTTATAGTTTATCTTGAGTACTACACTCTTGTGCTCTAGTTGGATCGTATATCCTTAATGCAAATACTTTGGTATTTTGCATTGGTTGAGTGTTTTGGACATACAATTGATTCTTACTTTGCACTTAATTGCATTGTGTGTCCGAATGATCTTTTATTAGTTAAATGATCATTGTAGTCATTCTGTAATGACTGTTCTTGTATGATCAAGTTATGCTTCTTTGTGTATATCTTGTTGTTTATCTTGATCGCATTATACTTGCTCATATGCATACCTTGCATTCAACCTGTCATAAGTTTAATGAAAGTTTTGTTTGTGTACGAGTGTTTCAGGATATAGGTGTATTCGTGCAAGTACTTCACAGCTTTTAGATTAGGTGTGAGTGAGTTTTGCCACTGTTCCAAACTCATGTTTAAGTCTAGAGTCTGTTATATGGTGTTTTGTCATAGAATAGCCAAAGAAGGAGATTGTAAAGTTGTAATTTACAATTATTTTGTGTTGGCTTTAATTCCATGCCAAATTTGATTGTAATTTTTTTCAATCTTTTATACCATGTATTTATTGTGGGATTTTATTGTAAAATTGTGTGATAGAGAGAGAGATTGTGAAGACTCAAGCATTTAAAGAGAGAAGAGTTTTCACGGGTAGCTCGTGACTAAGCATCCCGCGAAGTAATGCATGTGCCTTGCACATGACTGGAATGCGAAGAGTCAAGACAGATGGTGAAAGTTGGTTTTCGCGAATGTCTCACGGGTAAGGCCTTCCCGCGAGACTTGCGAGACCCGCGAGATACCTGCGAAACAGTCTGTTTTGTTATTTTGTCTTATCTGCTCCACTACATCCTCATACACACTATATATATCATCACTACCCACATATTTTGTAAAGAGCTTTTCAGAAGAGAAAACCCTAGCCTCAACCCTTGAGAGTGTGAGATTGTCATACCCACAATTCTACACACCATCCATTGTAATTTTCCTCTACTCCTATCTCTCCATTTCTAAATCCTTGAGAGGTTGATAGCTCAAACACTTACCACACCCATACTGAGTATCCAGTGAGTTTTTTGGTGCTACTGGGAAGTATTGGAAGAAGCCAAGTTTTGACGGATGCAATCGGGCGTATTGGGATCTGGAAAGCTAGACAAGACACAATTCCAAGAAGCCTTGTTAGAGTAGAAGCTTGGAGGGCTTAAGTGCATTGGCTAGACTAAGCTTGCAGGGTCTTTTGCTATTTGTGTATCCCAACTTATTATCTAGTGGATCGATTTACCGCTTGGAGGGCGGCGGAGAGGTTTTTCGCCGAGTTCTTCGGTTTCCTCTTCGATAACACATTGAAGTGTTATCTTGTGTTTGCATCTCTCTTCCCTACCCTTTTAGCTTTCAATTTACTGATGTGCTTTAATGAATATGGCTTAAAGTAGTTGTATTGTTTGTTTGTTTGTATTTACTCTATTCCGCACTTAGTTTAAGTTAGAGTAAAATCAACTTAGCCCTAATCTTTTAATTTGGGATCTAAACATCTCTTGTGTTTTAACACAAATTTAAGCTTTCAAGGGCACATATGAAAAATGTATGATATTTTGTATTTTAAAAAATTCTTTATCTTTAGAAATATTTGTTTTTCTTCCCAACAAAAAGAAAAAAGAAAAGAAAAGAAATGGGAATCTATAAAAAATGTGTTGATTTAAATTAATGGATTTTCATTAGTCCTTTTGAGAGGAGTAACGAAATTCAATTAAAATCGTGATTCTATTTGTTCAATTGAAAGATTATCTAGTCATACATATATGCATTGGAAAATCCTACAAGATGATTGTGGAATTTCCAATTATTAAAAATAATAATTTGCTTTTCAAAGATAAATAAGTAAATTGATTTCTTATGGGATTGCCGACCCCCCCCCCCCCACCCCCTTAATTTCTACCTAGATTAAATGCACCATTTTGTCACCTGAAAAATGAAGTTCCCTAAAGTTTTTAGAAATCTTAAAAAAAAAAAAAAAAAAAAAACCATAAATAATGGAATCGATCTCATAGAAAAGGGAACGCTTTGGTCAATTTTAGAATTCTCTCACGAAAAAGTTATGAAATTCATTTAAAAAGACTTCACTGTCACCTTCATCAAACCCCTTCCAAGGCCATGACATGAAATTGGCTTCAACATTTCCACCATTCAAAAGAAATGTCTTGTCCCCGTCAATGATTTTTATGCAAACATAAGTCCAAAATCCTTCAAAAACACCTTCCATCACAAATTTTCTAAACTATTGAACTCAAAGCCACAAAATTCATCACCTTATTCCCTTAACCCTCATTATATCATAAAAACTATATTTCTCACGAACACAAAAAAGTATCCAAACTATCTCCAAACATCAAAAAGGAGACTAACCAATCTTTGAATGAGCTTAAAGTAATTTTAAATGGATTGGAGGTAGGTTTATTATATATAAAAGAAGACTTGATGAAGTTTAAATGAGTTTTAAAGTAGTGTTAACTTTTAAATAGGGTTGAAGTAGGGTTAAAACTTTAAATTAATGAGACTCTTGTTCTAGAAAATTAGGGTGCACATGAAGGTAAAAAGGAATTGAAAGTAATAAATATCCTATTTTCTGTGTGGATTTTCTCCAATATGAAAGTAAAACACATTCTGTTTAAATTCTTATTTAAAGAAAAAACAAAATTTAGAGTTTAATTTGTAACATTTGAAATTTCAGAATAATTCAATCCTGTTACAACTCCAACACTAAAAGTATAAGGATTAAAATAAAAGGGAAAAATTACCATAATATTGCCTTTTTTTTAGGTGGTGGTGAAAAAATAGGATTGCTTTCAATAACCACCAAATTTGGCCTTGATTTGTATGGAAAATATCAATAAAGATTGGACTTTCTTCAAAGCAGAAATTGTACAATGTTGTCCATTTGCAAGAGCACCTTCCTTTCTTTGAAGAGAGAAAATTTTATCATCAATTACGTGCCCATTACAGCATTACCTTACCATAATCCCATATAAATAATGTCATAGCATATCATGATGGTTGAGTAAAGCTCGTAGTGTGCCTTTGTATTAGAACTTAGAAACCTATTGTACCACTGCGTACCGAGTCCTTTTGTCTCATAACCATTCTAATTAGAATTAATTATACAAGGCGACACAATAGCTAGCTTTGATTTAGATTTTTTTTTAAGGAAAGATTTATAGTTTAAAGTGTTGAGTCGGGATTTTTTTTGTTAAATGGGCTGAGTTGGGATTTTAATCGCTAAGTTAGCATTTTTCATCGATATTGTGATGTTAGTAAGTTCATCAATTGCAAGGAATATGCTCTCTACTGATTAGATTAGTTACGATGCTTCATCTTGACATAAACCATCCAATCTCACTTGTGAAGTTTATAAAACTTTTTCTACTTCAATATTAATTTTCATATAATTTTTTTAATTAGAGAGATCTACAATGGGAAAGAGGGAGATTTGAATTCTAGATGCCTCCGCTGAAAACACAAAGAGGTGCTAGTTAAGCTAAAACCTACAAGGCTGTAGTCACTTCTCATATATTTCTTTGTAAGTGATCACCTTTTATTCACTGACATTTATATTAGAGCCTGCAGCTCTTCACTGACATTTATATTTTGAATAGTTATCTGCCAAAAACAAATTGCAGGATTTCGCTAAATTTACAAAAATTATACTACATGTAGTTTCTCATAGCAAGTAAAGAAATATCAAAATATCACAATAAGCACTCACCAAAAGAAAGAAGTGTTCTGCCTTTTTCTTGCTATACTAAACAAATAGATACTATCTTTTTGTCAATCTTAGGTGATGCTGGAGTGATCTTAAGATCTCCATCTTCTTCTTGAATAACTAGACATTTAATATTCGCCCATTGCAGAGACATGAAGCTCAAATACTTTGTTCTCAGCCTATATTCTATTATGAGATCTGGAAATGAAGAGGGGGTAACTCTAGCAAGAGGCATAAATTTTTTTTCACCTGAAATTTGATCAGAATGCTTGCTGATAACAGGTCTGTCTCCAAATTAATCCAAACTGAAAGACAGATCATTTGTTTAGCACATTTGAAGGCTACAACAATATGGTATTACATATCTAAACACAACAAATTTTGCCTTATCTGCAACCTCACTACGAAAATTTGATCTGTTTTGTTGGGAGTTAGAGCATAAATAGACAAGTTCATCCATCATGTAAAATGGTTACCTGTGTGATGTTTATTCCTACAGATGCGGTGGCTCAAATAAATGACGCTCTAAAATAAATAAAAGATAATCTGAAGAGGACTGACGGAGATGAGAATCACTTCCAGCTATGATGGAGATACAAATTGATTAAAATTTGCAAATATGAGAACAAAAATGGAACAAAACCAGTAGTCAATTTTTTTCCTATTTTGTTTGGGGTGGCAACCAATTGAAATAGCTGATGTATCCTCTTCTAGGAAATATAAGCTGGACTGAAGCTTTTATTTTCATTCACCCTAACAAACTTTCAATATTATCCTATTTTCTCCCCTCATTTGCATATATCTAATTAGGTGAATTTACATATACTATATGAATAAATTTATTAAATTGAAAAACCAAATAGGTTGATACTAAAAAAAAAGGAAAAATGCATAGAATATGACAAATTTAATCTGTACGGGCATCAACCCAGTTGAAACTATCCAGCCACGCAAGCCCATCACTACGACGCCACGTGGCCGAAAGTACTCGGCCAGAACTTATGGGCGCCCCGTGTAACTTCTCATGCACGGCTGGGTCTGTTGCCTCCGCCGGGCAACAGACCCAGCCGCGGATCTTGTCCTAATGCCATCACTTCCACTCAACCACCCACTAACATCCACTCCTGAACAATGGTATTGGACCTCCCCTTCCATTGCCTAGGGAGCGCCCCCACCGTACAACAGACCCAGTCGTGGAGCTAAACCCAATGCCATTATCTATACCCACTCACCACCTGACGTCCACTCCGGAGCGATGGTATTGGACCTCCGCCGCCACTGCCTAGGGACAACTCCGCCGTGCAACAGGCCTCGCGGTGGGTCTAGTTTCCAGGCCACTATCGTTAGCCCACTCTCATTAAATGCCCCCACTACGGAGAAAGGAGATTGGACCCTCCCCTCCACTGATTAGGAAGACCATTATGCAGTCACTACAACCTGGCCTATAAATAGGTGAAGGAGATTTAAAGTTTGGGGTTGGCAACCTTGGGAAAAAAGGGGAAAATAGAGAACTAGAGAGGGGGACCTGAGAGTCGCACTTGCTAACCTAGGATTGCCCATTGTAGGAAACTCGAAAGCCTACCAAACAAGTAAATTGTGAGCCCAAACACGTGTCCGGCCCAACAGGCTAAAATGTGGTTCGCACAATTGGCGCCGTCTGTGGGAATCTCCTACCAAGCTGCGGTCCTGTGTAGCAACTCACCGAGAGATGTCTGGGAACAGACAGGGAAGTCATGCGGAGAGCGGTTTTGGAGGGTCCTCGCGAGGGTCCACATGGCGAGAAAGAAGGCAGAAGAGGCCAGAGGACAGAGGGAACGAGGAGGCAGTAGAATCCGGGCTCAGACACGAGTCGTACCAGACCCTCCGGACAACATCCGACTCCTCAGGGCGCAACCGCCATGACTGGAGAGATCGGGAGCTCGAGCGAAGGAATCAGGAGGTGGAGCGCCTGCACAGGAAAGTAAGGAATTTGGAACTGCAGGGACGGGAAAGGAGTAGGAGAAGAGATCAAGAGGACCGGGGAGAAAGGTCGGCCAGTGTTGGAGAACGGCACGCGGCGGGATCCCATCAGTCAGGGTCGCGTCGGCGCCGCGAGCATTTGCGGGAGCATACAGACCGTGGATCGGTTTCCCCCCACGAGGAGCGACCACGGAATGCAGCCATGGATGCAATGGGCCGAGCATTGCGACAGGCCGTCCGGTCCCCATTCACAAAGGACATTGAGGAGGCGCCTATGCCGAGCCGGTTCACACGGCCTCCGTTAAACTCCTACACGGGAAAGACCGACCCGGTCGAGCATGCAAGTCACTATATTCAAATGATGTCCCTCCACACATAAAATGATGCGCTGATGTGTATGGTTTTCCCTTCAAGTCTCGGCCCCATTGCCTTAAGGTGGTTTAACGGATTAAAGAAGGGCTCCATCCGCAATTTCTCGAAGCTAATTCAGGAGTTCGGGGCAAGGTTTATGACGTGCAGCTGGTTTCCACAACCCGTGGACGCGCTGCTGTCAATGAAGATGGGGGCCGGGGAGACCCTTCGCAACTATGCCAGCCGGTATTGGGAGTTATACAATGAGATTGGTGGGGGTAATGAAAAGATTGCAGCGAGCACATTTCGAATGGGGCTACCGGAAGAGTCCGAACTGAGGGAGTCATTAACCCTGAGACCACCCGAGGATATGCGGCAACTAATGAGATGCATCGAGGAGTACAAACAATTGGAAGATGATAGGCTACAGGCCAAGGGGAAGGCCCCAGTCGTCAGTTATCCTCGGAGCTCTAACTTCGTCCCCAGACCAAGGAAGGATTCGAGGGTCCAGGAGCATGGCCATGACGTTAGGACGGTTAATGTGGTATTTAAGGAGCTCGTGCACCGGATTGTCGACAGGATAAAGAACGAGCCGTACTTTAAGAGGCCGAACAAGATGCTGGGTGACCAATCGAGGAGAAATCAAAACTTGTATTGCACCTACCACAGAGACAAAGGGTACACCACGGAGCAGTGCAGGGTATTGAGAGATCATCTAGAGCAATTGGTGAAGGCTGGCCATCTGAAGGAGTTTCTTGCAGAAATCGGGGATCGAGGAACAAGGCAAGCAAACCAAGTGCGCCGAGACGCCCTCCCACCTCCTCTGGGAGTGATAGAAGTCATCCACGCTGCACTAAGACGTCCGAAGGGGCCGATCACGGGAGGGATACTGGCCGTGGTATCGACGGACGGCAACAATGGCGAGCATCCACCGAGAAAGAAACCGAGGTATCCCCAACAACCCATAACATTTGACGACTACAACCTAGAAGGGACTGTTCAGCCGCATCACGACGCTTTAGTGGTCTCGGCCCGTGTAAGGGGCTTCCAAGTAAAAAGGATCATGATAGACCAGGGGAGTGGGGCTGATGTAATGTACTCGGACCTGTACAGGGGGCTTGGCCTGAATAAGGAGGACCTGTCAACGTACGACACACCGCTAATGGGGTTCGACGGTCACCTCGTGAGACCGGAAGGGCAGATCTCACTCCCGGTTAACATGGAAGGTAAGGAAGTGGTCGTGACCTTCATAGTGGTCGCCTCTTACTCCCCGTACACAGCAATCCTCGGAAGGCCGTGGATACACGACATGGGGGCCATGCCGTCCACCTTGCATGTTAAAGTCAAATTTCAGACCAATTACGGGGTAGCAGTGGTATGGGGCGACCAGCAGGCGGCCAGGCAGTGTGTGGTAGCCGCGGCCCACAAACAAGCCGAGCAAGGGGCCGAAACCAAGAGAGGTGCATTATAGCAATCACAGCAGAACCAGTCGGACGAGAAGGCCTCGGCAGAAGGGCTGGTGAAAGTAAAAATACTACCGGGGGACGAGAGGAGTTTCCAAATAGGGGAAAACCTGGATGGCCGGGCAAAGGCAGAGTTGCTGCTTCTTCTTATGCAAAATTTGGATGTATTCGCTTGGAGTCCGTACGAGGTGCCCGGGGTAGACCCGGAATTTATAGTTCACAAGCTGAATGTGGATCCCCTATGCACCCCGAGAAGGCAGAAGCCAAGAAGGTCCGCGAAGGAGCACGTGGAAGCCGTCAGACAAGAGGTTGGGAGACTCAGAGAAGCGGGGGCTATAAAGGAAGCTTTCTTTCCAGAATGGCTCGCAAACACGGTGGTTGTAAAAATGAAGAGGGACAAGTGGAGTGTCTGCATTGACTTCACGGACTTGAACCGAGCGTGCCCAAAAGATCCGTTCCCGATGCCGAGAATTGACCAGTTGGTAGACGCTACATACGGTTATCCGAGGATGAGTTTTCTTGATGCTTTCCAAGGTTACCACCAGATCGCTCTCGCCGCCGAGGACCAGGGAAAGACGGCGTTCATAGCACCCGACGCCAACTATCATTATACTGTAATGCCGTTCGGCTTGAAGAACGCGGGAGCAACCTATCAACGAATGATGACGAGGATGTTTAGGGATAAGATCAAGCACACAGTTGAAGTATACATTGATGACATGGTGGTAAAGAGTAGACAGGAAGGGCAACACATCGACGACCTCAAGGAGGTGTTCGAAGTACTCCGGCGGCACCGTTTACGCCTCAACGCCGACAAATGTGCCTTCGGAGTGGCGTCTGGCAGGTTTTTGCGCTACCTAGTTACAAAAAGAGGAGTCGAAGTCAACCCCGATCAGATCAAGGCCGTGTAATGCCTCAAAACGCCAGGCAATCCCAAAGAGGTACAGAAGTTGACCGGCATGCTGGCCACTTTCAACCTATTTATTTCCAAATTCGCAGACCGGTGCCAGCCGTTTTACCAGCTTTTAAAGAAATGGAGGGGTTTCCACTGGGACGAGGAGTGCGATAGGGCATTCTAGAACCTTAAGGAATACCTTGGACGGGCACCTACGTTGACTGCACCGGAACCGGGGGACGACCTTTATATGTACCTTTCGGTTTCCGAGCATGCTGCCAGCGCCGTACTACTAAGGGATAATGGTGTGCAGCTCCCGGTCTACTACATCAGCAAGACGTTTGTCGACGACGAGACCAGATACCTGCCGTTGGAGAAACTAGTATTGGCACTTGTACATTCAACTAGAAAGCTGCCGTACTACTTCCAGGCCCACACCGTCCACGTCCTTACGGAATACCCACTTCAGTCATTACTGAGAAGATCTGACTTCACAGGAAGGATAGCTAAATGGGGAACTCGGCCAGGTTCCTTCAACATCAGGTACAGGCTGAGGACCTCGGTGAAGGGACAAGTGCTTGCGGACTTCATTGCCGAGTTCACACCGAAAGGCGCGGATATGATTTGCATCATGAAAATTCGGCCATGGAAAGTATTTGTGGACGACGCGTCCAATGCGGCAGGAGCAGGAGTAGGAATTGTGATCATTACGCCAAAAGGGCTCAAACTGGAGCACTCGTTCAGACTGGGTTTCACGGCCTCTAACAATGAGGTAGAGTATGAGGCCATGCTCGCCGGACTCAGGGTCGTCAAGGATCTGGGGGCTAAAGAGGTGGAGGTTTTCTCGGAATCTCTACTAGTAGTTAACCAGGTGCTAGGGAATTTTGAAGCTAAAGACGCACGGATGGTGGAATACCTACGGATTGTGAAGCAAACCTTGTCTGGTTTCTCGAAAGTGAAGGTTGAGCGCATAGCTCGGGGCACGCCGACTCTTTGGCAACGCTGGCAACGTCGATTGCCGACATGGTACCTTGGCTGATCAGGGTGGAGTTGGTCCCCGAACCAAGCATAGTGCCCAGGGTGCCGGTTGTATAGTTGGTGGTCACCGAGGATTGCTGGATGGACCACATAATCAATTTCCTCGCAGATAACCGTGTCCCGGATAACGAAAAGGAGGCGGCGGAGGTACGGCGCAACGCCCTTCGGTACTGGTTGTCTCCCGATCACAAGCTTTACCGGAGGCCATTCGAAGGGCCGTACCTGCAATGCCTTAGTCCTAATAAGGCCAAAGAGCTACTGGCCGAGCTTCACGAAGGCGTGTGCGGGAGCCATGTGAGGGGACGATCATTGGCTCACCGAGCGATGACTCAGGGGTTTTGGTGGCCGCAGATGAGGAAGGAAGCAACCGAGTATTCCCAGAAGTGTAAGCAGTGCCAGATACACGCGCCGATGATTCACCAACCCGCTGGGAACTTGAACCCAGTCAGCGGTCCTTAGCCATTCGCTCGTTGGGGGCTAGACATAGTCGGGCCATTCCCCCGGGCCACAGGCAACTGGAGATTTGTGCTGGTGGTGGTGGATTACTTCACCAAATGAGCAGAAGCAGAGGCGCTGGCAAACATCCGAGACGTGGACGTCAAGAAGTTCGTATGGAGAAACATCGTAACAAGGTTTAGCATGCCAGAGTCTCTCGTGTCAGATAACGGTCTCTAGTTCGATAGCAAAGCCTTCCAGGCGTTCTGCCACGACCTCGGAATTAGGAACCGGTACTCTACCCCAGCCTACCCACAGAGCAATGGCCAAGCGGAAGCAACCAACAAAGCCATAGTGAGCAGCTTGAAGAAAAGACTGGAGGGCGCCAAGGGAAAGTGGGCCGAGGAGTTACTGAGCGTCCTATGGGCCTACCGAACAACTCCGAGGAGATCCACGGGGGAAACGCCGTTCTCTCTAACCTACGGGGCTGAGGCTGTCATCCCGGTAGAGGTAAACTTGTGCAGTGCCCGGGTCAACGGGTATAAGCCGGACGAGAACAAAAGGCTGATGGCGAAGGAGCTGGACCTGTTGGAGGAACACCAAAGAACGGCCAGCATGCAGCTGGCAGGATATCAGCAGAAGCTTGCTCAGAGGTACAACAGGACGGTAAGGAAAAGAGAGTTTGTAGCCGGGGATCTGGTACTTCGCAAGGCGGTGGGGAATACACGTGACAGCAATGCCGGGAAGCTAGTTCCGTCTTGGGAGGGGCCCTACCGAGTAACGGCCATTGCCGGAGCCGAGTCGTACTACTTGGAAGATTTGGAAGAGAAGCCACTTAAACGGCCATGGAACGTTTGTAACTTAAAGAAGTTTTACTATTAACAGGCTAGCATCGAAGGTCGTGAGCTTGATACGACCCAGCAACACCCCACGCTAGAATCACAAGCTTTTGTTCACTAATGTACTCGTGACTCAAATCATCCCAAGCTGTTGTATATGATCGGCGCTCTGGTCGAATCATAAACATAAATTGCCTAAGGACAGACACATCACTCGGTTCGATCACTATCACCGTGCATGTGAAAACCTTAAAACAAATTTAAGGACAAATACCTCACTCGGTTCGATCACTATCACCGTGCATGTGAAAACCTTAAAACAAATTTAAGGACAGACACCTCACTCGGTTCGATCCCTATCATCGAGCAAGTGAAAACCTTAAAATAAAGTCGCCTAAGGACAGACACATCACTCGATTCGATCACTATCACCGTGCATGCGAAAACCTTAAAACAAATTTAAGGACAGACACCTCACTCGGTTCGATCCCTATCATCGAGCAAGTGAAAACCTTAAAATAAAGTCGCCTAAGGACAGACACATCACTCGATTCGATCACTATCACCGTGCATGCGAAAACCTTAAAACAAATTAAGGACAGACGCCTCACTCGGTTCAATCCCTATCACCGAACAGGAGAAAACCTTAAAATAAAATCGCCTAAGGACAGACACATCACTCGGTTCGATCACTATCACCGTGCATGTGAAAACCTTAAAACAAATTTAAGGACAGACACCTCACTCGGTTCGATCCCTATCACCGAGCAGGTGAAAACCTTAAAAATAAATCGCCTAAGGACAGACACATCACTCGGTTCGATCACTATCACCGTGCATGTGAAAACCTTAAAACAAATTTAAGGACAGACACCTCACTCGGTTCGATCCCTATCACCAAGCAGGTGAAAACCTTAAAATAAATCACCTAACGACAAACACATCACTTGGTTCGATCCCTATCCCCGAGCAGGTGAAAACCTTAAAACAAAACTAAGGACACGCACCTCACTCGGTTCAGTCCCTATCATTGAGCAGGTGAAAATCTTAGAACAAACCTAAGGACATACGCCCCACTAGGTTCAATCCCTACGGCCAGGCATGTGAAAATCTTAAAACATTCTGAGGACCTGCACCTTCCCTCGATCCAGCCCCTATCACCCAATGGGTAGGAACGATTGGTCGGCAATTCCCAAGCAAGCAAAAATGTAAAACAGAGACAAAAACGGAACACGCAATTGCATTTCAAAACAAGGAAATTGTTCTGACACCACATCCCGGCGCCATAAGCTTACTAAGCAAAACATAAATCGAATAACAGGAAATAAAACAAAACAAAGTACAAAAAGAGCGGTTGATCACGCGGCAGGGTCGACGGGGCTACGAGGAGGGGTAGGGCTCCTAGACCGTTCATCGAGCAGTTGAGCGGTGGCATCTTCGATCCGGTTATCACTCGTAACCTCCGGGTCAGCTGCCTCCGCATGAGCGTCGATCTCCTGCACTAGATCGATCATGCTCGGAGTTTCTTCACCTGAACTCTCAGCCTGGCCGTGAACGGGAGACGAACTGGCCGGGTCAGGGATCTGCGATGGTCTCCACAAAGGGGAATCCTCGGCCAGCCCCACAGCCTTGAGTGCGGCCAGCCACCCCTCTGCGAACCCATGGCGTAGCGCCTGATGGATGATTGGCTCAGCGGAGTTCTCGACGTCCGAGAAACCCTTGTCGTACCACTCGTTCTCAGAAGCCTCGAGAGAACTTTGCAGATCACCGATTTGAGTGGCTTGGGCTAGCACCATGCTGTCTGCCATCGCCAACTTGAGCTCAGCTTCACCCAGCTTCGTTTCCATGGCGACCAACTTTTCCTCGGCAGTACGACGGGCCATCTCGGCGTCCACCGCTTTCCTCTCGGAAGCCACGGCTGCTTCCTCTTTCTCCCTGGCAGTCACCTCAGCCACCGCCTTTAGAGCCTTCTCCTGGTCAGCTGCCTCGGCCGCTTCTTTCAGCCTCCCGTCCACGACGCATGTCAGCTATGTGGCTTACAACTAGTCCAACAATGGGTTAGTGAAGCATGAGGAAAAACAAAAACAAAAAAGAAGTAAACATACACAATAGAGGGAATGGAACTTACCGCGATAGTATGCCATTGAAGCCGCCGAGCAAGCGTCTCGTCGTCGTCGCAAGAATAGTATTGTGCATCCTCGGGCAGCATCAGCCCTTGCACCAGGCTCTAGGCCACCCGCCCCCGTCGCCCTTGAAACTGACAATGAGTTAATCCCACACTGGAAAAAAAAATTCCGTGACAATTTAAAAAAAAAAAATCTATAACTATGTATTAATAATTAGAAAAAAAAATCATAATCCATACACAATTAATAAAATATTTATAATTTTAGTTGAAATATATAAATATATATATATATATATATATATATTTGTTTGTTGAGAAAATGAAATTTCTTAGATTCACAGTCTATAGATATTAAAACAGAATCATGTATAATATATGCATAATTAGAAAAAATAAAAGCCTATAAGCTATACGTACATTGAAAAATGAGTGTAAGTCATAGATATTTAAATCTTGTGATGTGTATCCAAGAGTTAGGTCCTTTTGAATATACGTCACCTTCTCCCCTCTCCCCTCATGTTTGTGTGTTAAAATACTTAGTATTCTCAAAAAAAAAAAAAAAAAAAAAAAAATAGTGGATTAATCCCATATTGAAAAATGAGTGTGATTTAAAATGAGTATAAGTCATAGAAGTTTAAAGCATGTACTTTGTATCCAAGAGTTAGACCATATATATATATATATATATATATATATATTGCCTTATTTGGGATGTGTCGCCTCATAATAGCTTTTCTTTTAAAGATGTCCTTAGTTTAATCCTTTGCTATTGCTCTATGTTGAATAAAACATTTTCATTCCTGCAACCCAAACCAAAAAAAAAAATTATAACTGTACTATTGTACTGAAAAATTGAGTGGGGGAAAGACTAATCATGTATATAGCATAAGAATAATGCTAGAGACACAAACTATTTTACAAAAAAATTTATAAACTACTGATGTGGTGAGTAATTATTGATAAATGAAATAGTGATATTAATGATGGGTTTTGATGAAAACCAATAAGAGATTAGCCATATCAACATTTTGTAAAAAATTTGTAAAATAGTTTGTGGCGGCCTCCGTGTATATCTTTAGAATCATTTTGTAATATGTTCCATGATATAATCCTTGTTCCAAACTTCCAATAATAACAATTTGAACTTCAGCAGCTAAAAATAAAACATCAAATTAAACTATAAAAATTAAATTAAATTAAATTATTTAATGCCCAATGAGAGTACACTGTAAAAAGACCTGAATTTGGAACGGAATTTTTCCTTGTGTATGAGGAAAAATTGCGGTATAATCCGATCCACTCACTTCACTATCCCAATCTAGACGAACTGTCATCGTTAGTGGTTTACTTCACTATCATTGTTATAGAAATAGCATGACGAACATGCTATGATTATTATATGTCCATGACAAACAATTTAAAACTAAATAGTATAATTAGAGTTAGAAGAAGGTTGTATAAGCAAAAGTAAGTTTTTTTTCAGCAAACGTGTAAGATACTAAGACCCGACAAAAGTCTCTATTTTTCCAAGAGAGGCAAATATAACCTCACATGAATTAGCTTGTTGGGCTTTTGAGTTTTGATTAATGTTATGCTCTGCTTTTGCTCTGCCATAAATAAAAATTTTTCATTTCAGCAAAAAAAAAAAAAAAAAAAAAAAGAACTTGTACCTGTACTATTGTACTGAAAAATTGAGTGGGGGAAGAGAAGACTAGTTCATATATATAGCATAAAGGCTCCCTCCGTATAGTATTTAGAATCATTTTGTAATATATTCTGCGATATATTTCTAGTTCCAAACTTCCAATAATAACAATTTTAACTTCAGCAGCAAGAAATAAAAAATAAATTATTTAATGCCGAATGAGAGTAAACCGTAAAAAGCACGGAATTTGGACCAGAGACCATTGAATTTGATGGGTCAGACTGTCAATCTGATTTCTTGTCTCCCAAAAAATAAAGAATATATATATTTCTCTATATACGTGCGTGAGAGAGTGAGAGAAAAAAAAAAAAAACCTCTAATCAATGTAGATAATCCTTATAGGATTTAGAAAGTTGGTTATGTCTTAAAAAAAATATTAAAAATATCCCTAATTTAATTAGATAATTTTTATACTTAAAAATAAAAAATAAGGTTAAAATTGTAAATTCAAAAAATTCAAAAACAAGAAAAACTACCATATAAACTTTTTTTTTCAAAAAATTAGCACACTCCCTATTTGAATATATCTCACACACGTTTAATATATTTTTTTCCTAAAAACAAGTACACACTAAAATAGCAGTTTACTCATTTTTTAATCCTAAATTTTAGTTTCTTATAAATTCATTTTTGTGTACCCTCACTAACAATAGATAAATTCAAATTTAAAAATTACATTAAACTAAAAAAAAAAAAAAAATCTCATCGCACGTGCAATTACACGGTTACACCTAGCGTAACTCTAAATAATGTTACATCAATCAATTTTTTTAATTATATGTAAATTTTGACAAATCAACCTTTGGATTTCATTATCTTTGTATATTCTCCATACTTGCAAAATTTTAAGGTGATCAAAGACCAATAGTCATGTTATCTATCAATTGTATAAATTTAAGTTTTTGTAGTTTAAAATAATGCATAATAGGAGTTTGTGAATCGAATGGTAAATAACATTCGATTTGTATGAAAATTGACATGCATATTTAGAACTTATAGAACATGTCATCCAACGATAGAATTTTCAAAATATAAATTCATTAATAAGTTATTGGATGGTTTAACATTGCTTAGAGTTACACTAAGTGTAACTTGAACATATATAGACACACACACACACACACACACACACACACACATATATATATATATATCAAAAATTTATTTTGGGATTTTGCCCCCCTAATATCTTTCTAGAATAAATGCACCATTTTATCACTTGAAAACGAAGTTCCCTTAGTTTATTAGAAATGTTTTTTTTTTTTTAATTCATAAATAAAGGAATCACAAAGAAAGGGAACCACTTAGGTCAATTTTAGAAAGAGTAGTGTTATTTTACTACATTAAACTTACAAACTAATGTGTCACCAATCATAAAGAAACAATTCAAATATTCAATACAAACATGTTCCAATTAGCTCAACTGATAAAGTCTCTGGTGGCTGAATAAGAGATTTAGAGTTCAATTTTTGCTAACTTAAAAAACCAATTGATGCCTTAATCTAATAATATAAGGCTATTATCAGGAGCAGACGCCATAGTTTAAAATTCATTACAACTCCAACACTAAAACTATATAAAGTATAAGTGAAAAATTTCCACAGAAATAAGATTGCCATTTTTGTTTTGGTGGTGAAGAAATAGGATCGCTTTCAAATTTACAATAACCACCAAATTTGGCCTTGATTTGTATGGAAAATATTTCTACTATCTTAACAAAAGAAAAAAAAGGTTAAAACTCATAAAATTTAAAAGGACAAAATCAATTGAAGTTTTTTAAATCAAATAAATGCCACTTTAGTAAATTTGTTAAGGTTAACATGTGACTTTAGGGCACTTGGACATTTTTCAAAAAGTTTTGATACTATTTGTGGGGGTAGAAATGTCAAAACACCGAAGTGGGCCTTAGGCCTGGTCCGAGAACGTTGACTCCACCAAAGGGCTGCAAGACGGGAATAAGGTCACCTAACTTAAGAGCCTAGGGGCCCACCGATCAAGTCATTGGCCAAGCAAGGAGGGTCCGAGGAGAGGGTCGCCTAGGACAACGGAAACAAGGACCAAAAGGTGCAACATGACGCCTATGGAAGAACTCTTGAAACTCAACAAGCCATGTTACACTTCAACGGGACGCCAAGGAGGAGAACTATCAAAACAGGGCATTTGGACATTTTTTGAAAAGTTTTAATACTATTTATGGGGGTAGAAATGTCAAAACACCGAAGTGGGCCTTAGGTCTGGTCCGAGAACGTTGACTCCACCAAAGGGCTGTAAGGTGGAAATAGGGTCACCTAACTTAAGAGCCCAGGGGCCCACCGATTAGGTCATTGGCCAAGCGAGGAGGGTCCGAGGAAAAGGTCGCCTCGGACAACGAAAACAAGAACCAAAAGGTGCAACATGACGTTTAGGGAAGAACTCTTGAAACTTAACAAGCCATGTTACACTTCAACGGGACGCCGAGGAGGAGAACAAGTGGAAAGTGCTCTGCATAAAGTTGCTACCACCGCATTAAAGGCTCCCCACCTACCCACCTGGCTCCATTAATGGGGAAGTGACCTCTGAGGGGACGGTGATCAGCCTTATGGCCATTAGGGAGGTTTTCAAGAAGACAATGGATGGGAAAGGGATCTGCATTGATGGCTCCATGAATAGGAACATAAAAATAGGGAGTATAAATAGAGAGGGGGAGGCCATTAGAGGAGGCCAGTTTTTTTCCCAAGAAGAAGAAGACTTTTCTCCCAAATAACACAAGGGAAGCAAAGACAGAGACTCCTCGGCCCACGTCCGAGAAAAGCCAAAATTACACCACTAGCTCATTGTATGCCATCCGTGGACTTAGCCCAAACGCCATTGTTTTCTACCGTCCCAAGAAGTCTAGGCTTTAAGCCCACTATCTACAAATTCTATTGTTTAGGCCATTTGGACCGGCCCTGTCAAATACTTGGGTCTAGGCTTGATTTGCGCTCCTACAATTGGCGCCGTCTATGGGAAGCCTTGAGTAAAGGGACGTGAAGCATCATGGAAGGCTCAGGTTCACATCGTGCAGAGTCCATGGGATCCCAACACGAGGATCACTTCTCGTAGCTAGAGTAGGAGAGAGATTGTGAAGCCAGCGTGTGCACAGAATATATGCTCGGGAGGAGTCACGCACTGGATGGAAGTAGAACCTCCTGCGAAAAAAGTGTCAAGGCCATGCGAAGGGAGATTGACCATCTGAAAAAGAAGCTGCGCCGGGAGAAACAACGACGCACGCCCTCTCTTTCAGACCAGTCTTCAGCAGATACTCGTAGTAGCATTGGCAGTTCTAGGTCAAGAACCCCCCCTAGCGACCCTAAAGGTAAGAGGATAAGTACCATCGCGACCCTAAAGGTAAGAGGACCTCCTCCAGGGGTTTGGCCAACAACGCTTTGAGCAAGGCGCTCCACCAAATTTCCAAGTCGCCCTTCATTCGAAGGATTGAGAAGGGAAAACTCCCGAGGTGGTTCACCCAACCAACCTTTACCATTTATAACGGACGAATGGACCCGGTGGAACACGTGAGTCATTTCAGCTAGAGAATGGCGGTGCACTCTAAGAACGAGACCTTGATGTGCAAAGTCTTCCCCTCCAGCCTAGGGCCAGTCACGATGAGGTGGTTCAATGGCCTGAAAGCAAGTTCTATCGATTCCTTCATGGAGCTCACCAGGGTGTTTGGCTCGCATTTCATCACATGTAGTAGGGTACCTCGGCCTTTGGATTCACTGTTATCTATGGCCATGAAGGAAGGAGAGACCCTTAAGATGTATACTGACAGGTATTGGGAGATGTAAAACAAGATCGATGGGGACTTCGACGAAGTTGCCATAAGCACCTTCAAGGTCGGCCTTCCAAACGAGCACGATCTGAGGAAGTTACTGACCAAAAGGCCTGTCAAGAGCGTGCGTCCGCTCATGGATCGCATCGACGAGTACAAGCGAGTTGATGAGGATCAGCTGTAAGGAAAGGGGAAGGTAAAGGTTATCCCTCAAGAGAGAAGGGATTTCAGATCGGACTGATACAACAACAGTAGGCCGAGGAGAGAGTTCATTGGGCAGCCTGGTCCGACACCTACGCAGGTGGTCAGCACCGTGTTCCACGAACCCATACAACGGGTGTTTGAGAAAATCCGTCACAAACCCTACTTCAGGTGGCCCAACAAAATGATAGGTGACCCCATAAAGCGTAACCAGAATCTCCATTGCCAGTATCACCAAGAAAATGGCCACACGACAGAGAACTGCAGAAATTTACGAAATTACCTAGAGTAATTGGCGAAGGAGGGGAGGTTGAAACAGTTCTTATATCAGCCTGGTAGGCAGGAAGAACAACCTGGGCCAACAAGTCAGGGCCACCATACCTCGAGACCTCCTTTGGGGACCATCAATGTCATTCTCGCTGCTCCTAGGTAGACTGATTCCTGCCCTTCCTGGGTGATGACCGTGGCACGAGCCCTTGCCGAGGACTCTAGATCCGAGCCGAAGAAGATTAAGGGTAACGAGCATCCAATTCTAGGCTTCTCGGATGAGGACAAGGTAGGGGCCATCCAACCACACGATGACGCCTTAGTCATAATGTTAAGAATTGGAGGTTACAATGTGAAGAGGGTAATGGTTGACCAAGGAAGTGGCACAGACATTATGTACCCTGATCTGTTTAGGGGGTTGAACCTGAGGGAAGAGGACCTTTCGGCCTACGACTCACTACTGATAAGCTTCGAGGGAAAGGCAGTCGTCCCAAAAGGGCAGATTAGGTTGCCTGTACAGTCAGGCCCAGCGGTAGTTGAAGTGGATTTTATCGTGGTTGACGCCTACTCTCCTTACACGGCCATTGTGGGGAGACCCTGGCTGGACACTCTAGGGGCTGTCTCCTCTACTCTCCACGCCAAGGTAAATTCCCTTTTGGCGGCTAGGTCGAAGAAATTATCGGGAGTCAGTCTGCGGCGAGACAGTGCCTGACAGCTACAGTTCTGCGCAGGCTGGAAACTGAATCCTCGGCCTTGGCTGCACTGGCCCCATAGCAATTAACCCCTTCTGCCACAACTAGAGGGACAGTGACAGAAGAGCCCGCGTGTGAGGGGTTAGATAAAGTTCTCGTGGATAGTGACCTAGAGAGGTTCTTCTAAGTAGGGGCCCAACTGCCGGCCAAGGAAAAAGAGGATTTGGTCTCATTCTTGAAGGGGAACCTTGACGTGTTTGCATGGAATGCGTACGAGGTGCTTGGGATTGACCCGAACTTCATTTGCCACCACCTGAATGTTAGCCCGGCTGCTATGCCGAAGAGGCAACCCCCTTGGCCCTCTTCTAAGGAACATTCCGACGCCGGTAAAGAAGAAGTTGTCTGACTTAAGAGAGCTGGGACTATTAAGGAAGTATTTTATCCTGAGTGGTTGGCGCACACAGTCGTTGTAAAGAAGAAAAGTAGGACATGGAGGGTCTGCATGGATTTCACGAATCTAAACAAGGCTTGCCCCAAAAACTCTTTCCTAATGCCCCTCATAGACCAGCTGGTGGACACGACAGTCGGCCACCCTCGGATGAGTTTTCTAGACGCCTTTCAGGGGTACCACCAGATACCTTTGGCTTTGGAGGACCAGGAGAAGACAACTTTCGTCACCCCCACCGGCAACTACCATTACAAGGTGATGCCTTTCGGCTTGAAGAATGTCGGGGCTACCTACCAGAGAATGATGAGCATGATGTTCAAGGCACAGTTAGGGAAAATTGTTGAAGTGTACGTGGATGACATGGTTGTAAAGAGCAAGGCTATATCTAGGCACGTGGCCGAACTGAACAGCACTTTCCAGGCGTTAAGGGAGCATAAATTACCTTTGAACGCCTCCAAGTGTTCCTTTGGTGTGGGGTCTGGCAAATTTTTGGGCTACATGCTCACTCATAGAGGGATTGAGGCCAACCCTGCCCAGATCACCGCAATCTGCAATATGCAACCTCTTTGGAATCCAAAGGAGGTCTAAAGGCTGGCAAGGATGACAGCCGCCCTTAACAGGTTCATTTCCCGGCCGGCGGATAGATGCCAACCCTTTTTCCAATTGTTGAACAAATGGAAAGGATTCGAATGGACCGAAGAATGTTCCCTGGCCTTCCAACAGCTAAAGGAATATCTCTCTTGGCCGCCCATTATGTCTCACCCCGATTTAGACGAAGTATTATTTGCATACATAGCTGTGGCTGCCCACGCTGTCAATCTGGTTCTGATACGAGTCGACGATGGTATACAGAGACCGATATATTATGTGAGCAAGTCTCTACAGGAGGCCGAGATTTGGTATCTATCGTTAGAGAAGGCGATTCTAGCCGTAGTGCACGCGACGCGCCGGCTCCCGCATTACTTTCAATCTCATACGGTCGTCGTGCTGACCCAGCTCCTACTTAAGTCCGTGTTGAGGAGTGCTAACTAATCCAACAAAATTGCCAAATGGGGAACTATCTTGGGAGCCTTTGACATCAAGTACATGCCTTGCACCTCTTTAAACTGGCCACACTCGCAACCTCCTCAGCTCAAAGCCTACCTTGGGTCATCCTCGTTGAGGACCTATTCAAACCAGCGGGGCCAACTAGAGATGCCCTCCGGATTCACCAGGTCAGAATGAGACCCAGTTGGATGGACCCAATAGTGTCTTTCCTTAAACATGACGCTCTGCCTAAAGAAAGGTCTGAGGCTGACAAGATCCGTAGAAGGGCTCCATAGTTTTGGCTTTTCGAGGACGAGAAACTCTATAAATGCTCCTTTTCGGGACCCTACCTGTTGTGCGTACACCCGGAAGCAACGGAACAGCTGTTGGAGGAGTTGCATAAAGGAATATGTGGTAGCCACATGGGGGGAAGATCACTAGCCCATAGAGCCCTCACCTAGGGATACTGGTGGTCAAACATGCAGAAAGAGGCGCAGGATTACACAAAGAAATGCGATCAATGTCAGAGGTTCGCTCCCAACATCCACCAACTTGGGGGAGTCCTTAACCCTTTGGTCAGCGCTTGGCCGTTCGCACAGTGGGGCTTGGATATAGTGGGACCATTTCGGAGGGCAGCGAGAAACAAGAGATGGTTGCTTGTCGGGATGGACTACTTCACCAAGTGGGTTGAGGCAGAGCCCCTCTCGAACATCAGAGACGTGGATGCAAAGAAGTTTGTCTGGAAGAACATCATTACAAGATTTGGGGTCCCACACACCCTCATCTCTGACAACGGCCTACAGTTTGATAGTAGGGCCTTCAGAAAATGCTGCGGAGACTTCGGCATCGTGAACAGGTATTCTACCCCATTCGATGGCTTATGGTGCTGAAGCTGTAATCCTTTTGGAAATGGGGTTTCCAACAATGAGGACTCATTTCTTCGCCCTAGGCAACAATGATGCCTTGCTGCAGAAGGGGCTGGACTTAATAGAGGAGAGGTGAGAGAATTCTATGGTCCAGCTAGCTTGCTACCAGCAGAAGCTCAAGCAAGGGTACGATTCCCATGTAAAATTCAGACCCCTTGCTCCTAGAGACTTAGTCCTGAGGAAAGTCGTTGGAATCGCTAAAGACCCAGCATGGGGAAAGTTAGGACCAAACTGGGAGGGGCCCTACCGCATAACCTCTGTGGCCGGCATAGAGTTGTATTACCTCGCCGACTTAGAAGACAAACTTGTAAAACGGCCCTGGAATGTAAATAACCTTCGAAGGTACTACTATTAATGAAAGGCGTACACGCCATGCATTTTGTTATCATTATATTGTGATAATCATTAATATGTCAATCTCTAATGCCAAGTAAAGGTGTTAATGCAAACCTAGGCTATGCTAGGTCCTCGGACCTTCTGCCTTGGAAAAATTTTAACAATCAATTTATTTTTAACTAAGTGTTAATGTCAACCTAGGCTATGCCAGATCCTCGGACCATCTGCTTTGGGAAAATTTAACATCCAATTTATTTTTAACTCAGTGTTAATGTCAACCTAGGCTATGCCAGGTCCTTGGACCTTCTGCCTTGGAAAAATTTAAACATCTAATTTATTTTAACCTAAGTGTTAATGTCAACCTAGGCTATGCCAGGTCCTCGGACCTTCTGCCTTGGGAAAATTTAACATCCAATTTATTTTTAACTAAGTGTTAATGTCAACCTAGGCTACGCCAGGTCCTCGAACCTTCTGCTTTGGAAAAATTTAACTTCCAATTTATTTTTAGCTAAGTGTTGACCCTATCTCTTTGGACCTTCGGCCTTGGTAATTTTTACGCGCAATTCGTTTTTTAAATAATCGTTAATACCAAACTGCACATGGTTAAATCGCTCTTATGGTTAAGCCGCACTTATCTTGGCTTCAGACATGCTTCTGTGCATCCAGCTATTTATTTATTAACTCAAATACGTTGGAAAAGGGGTTTTGGGTTACTTAGGGTTCACATGAAACTTATGGCGCAATAATACAAGTTATATATCAATAAAACGCAATGCATCGAGAAGGTGGCAAATCAGAAGCAAAACGCTGAAAGACACTGAAATTTGTTAAAACTGTTTGCATTAAAGCTAGAAGTAAAAATTACAAGATAAATATTTGACAGTAAAATCTTTAAAGGAAGAGGCTACGCGAGGAGGGAGCCCGAGATGGCCTATCCCTTTATCTTCAGTGGAGGGTCCTTTCCCGACTTAGTTAAGGGCTCCTTGGTCCGACCCTCCACTTCAGATCGCTTCAATTCGGTCTCGGACGGGACTTGGACTTGCTTCCCCTTGTCTTTTGCTTTGGGCGGAGGCACAACCTGGCCAGATGGCTCGCCTAACCCCTTCTCGGCCCCTTCATTAGAAGTAGCAACTTCTTCGGGAGGAGGGACTTGCTCTTAGATGGAGGGAGGTAGCGTCGGGGCCGCAGTTTCAGGAGCAACCGAGGTAGCTGGAGCGTCTTCAATCACTCTGATATCCTCGAGATACCAAACCTTCTCTACTCCCCTCCACTCAGAGTTAGCAGGAACTCTTGCCACATTTAGAGCTTCCGCCCAAATTTGCTGGCAATACTCCCTGCACAACTCCGCTAGCTCCTTGGCTAGCCAGTTCTCCGTTGTCTCCACCCCCTCGTTGTACGCAGCCTTGGTGGCGGCCTCCACGGTCTCCCTTTTGGTGTGAGCCGCTTCTTTGGCCTGGGCAAGCTCTCTTTTTAAGTTCGAGATCTCCTGCCCAGCTTTGGACAGTTCCTCATCTTTTTGGTACAAAAGTTTGCGCTAGCTTTCCACCTAGGCCTCCGCGTTCTTTAAGCCAGCGTCGGCGCTCCTCCTCTCATTCTGCTCCTAGGTCAGCTTGGCGGCCAGGTCGCCCTTCTCTGCCTCAGCATGACCCAATTCTTTCTCGACCTCCGCCTTGGCCGCCTACTCAGCCGCTACCTGGTTCTGATAGTGCCCCACCAGCTGCTCGGCAGCGAAAACCTCCTGGATGGCCTGCGGAGAGAAGTTTCGACGGATGAATAGTAAAACATGAAAGTGAAACACGCGAAGGTTAAAATAACAACAAAAAAACTAAAGGGGTAACACGTACTAGGCCCAGGTCCCTCTTGAGGGAAAAAAAGAGGCGCGTCTGACCCATCTTTCCCAAGTCC
This sequence comes from Castanopsis chinensis, assembly GCA_032878915.1. Classification (NCBI taxonomy): domain Eukaryota; kingdom Viridiplantae; phylum Streptophyta; class Magnoliopsida; order Fagales; family Fagaceae; genus Castanopsis; species Castanopsis chinensis. Next base: position 684,517 of record JAVQMG010000080.1, on the reverse strand, counting down.
TCCATGTCCCTTGGCAAGAGGAGGGGCTGCTCCAAAGTATTGGCTAGGTGAGGGGCGTGACCCTTCTGAAAATCCCTTATGCTCGCTTGGAGGGGTATCGGAGCCTCGTCCACGTCCAGCACGGGGGACCAACTGGACTCCCCTCGGTGGACCTCGGTTTGCCCGCGGAGCTCCCCGCTCTCTACGGACGAGGCTCGACCCCCCTTAGCAACTTGCTGTTGCAGGAGGGAGTGGGTCGAATGGAGGGGGAGGCGGAGGCAACCTTGGCTGGGACCCCAAGGCGTCCACCTTGGAGACTTGAGCGCCCCTTTTTCTGGCGAAGAGCGTTCTCAAAGTTGCCATATCGTCGTCTTCCTCGGAGGAATCATTTGGCCGGGCAATAACTAAACCTTCAATGCCGGAGTTCCTATCTGAGGTGCCCTCTTCTTCGTCCGAAATGTTGACCACGTGGCCCTCCAAAGGTCTCTCGGCCTCCTCCAAGTGGAACCAATCTATTTCTTCGTTGAGGGAGGAGGGGGAAGCCACAGACTCTCTTTGGATGAGTTGGTCTTCCCGCTTCACTGCCAAAGGGATGGCTTCAACGGTCCGACCGTAGAGGATGGTGGATGATGCGTCAAGTATAGCGCGAGGGGCAAGGAATTTAGGTTGGGAGACGTCTATCCTCGTGCGTCTCCGATCACCTGCTAGGATAGTGTCTTCAACCTCTTGGAAAACCTTCGATATGGGTTCGTACCCCAATATGAGGTGGGTGGCCCTCACCTACAGGTCTCCGTTCATAAAGACCTCGGATCTCAGAACCCTGTTAAGGTCCGAGATGTTGACTTAGCCCAAGCGGGGAGACGTATGACGTTTGTCTACAAGAGAGACAGCAGAGGAGCCAAACATAGTTAGACACTAACGACGAATCAAGTAAAGAAAGTATCAAATGGCAGTGAATCTACCTAGAGGAGCAAAAAAGGGGCAAAACTTTAAAACCAAAACTCCTAAATCCTAGGGAATTACACCTGCCTGTCCCTCCCTCACTAGACAATGGGAACTGTCATGCCACCTCCCAGTGGCAATGAGATAATCATCCTTCATGCCTTTATTGGACTTGGGCAAACAAGAAATAAGCCTGATGGCGTTAGACCTCGACTTGAGGTAATAGCCTGCGTCTCTCAGCCGATGGCACTCGTACAAATAGACGACACCGCGCCATGTGAGGCGCAAACCCATCTGCTCATTTAGAGCATCGATGCAACCTAATATCCTAAATATATTGGGTGTACACTGATTAGGACACAACCTATGGTTACGAAGGTACTCGCTGGTCACGTTCTTCATGGGGAGTGTCATCCCACCCTCTAGGAAGGCGATTATAGGGATGACTACCTGCCTTTCTTTCCTAGAATCTGCTACGGCCTCTGGGGGGCAGTATTCTAGACCCATATTCGGAGGAATGTGGTATTTGGCCCGGAATCCTTCCATGCCAGAAGCCGTATCTACTAGACACTTAAATCTACCCATTGGGTCGAAAATCAGGGCAAAGATTTACGAAGAAAGGGAAGAAAGGTTGAAAACTTCAAAATATGTTTGCTCTTTGGTAGAAATGACGGATGTCACAGTTACCAAAGCGTTTTGAATGATTGAAGGATGGCGGTTCGTGAGAAACATCCCGCTCAAATTTTTGGGAATAAACCTGAGCCGTTAGATTCACATCTCACCATTGAACGTGGGCGACAGGGAGTTATTCAGTGTAATTAATGCAGGCGTTACGTGTTACGAAGCGTCAGAAGCCTTTCCAGAAGGCGTGGGTGGATTGCGCACGTGCAATATTTGAGAGATCACGTGAAGGTACGATTCGCGAGTCAAAAACTCGTCTCCCTCCTTAGACCAGAGTCAAATGAATTTTTAAGGGGCTATTGTGGGGGTAGAAATGTCAAAACACCAAAGTGAGCCTTGGGCCTGGTCCGAGAACATTGACTCCATCAAAGAGCTGCAAGGTGGGAATAGGGTCACCTAACTTAAGAGCCCAGGGGCACACCGATCAGGTCATTGGCCAAGCGAGGAGGGTTCGAGGAGAGGGTCACCTCGGACAACGGAAACAAGGACCAAAAGGTGCAACATGACACCTAGGGAAGAATTCTTAAAGCTCAACAAGCCATGTTACACTTTAACAACGGGACACCAAGGAGGAGAACAAGTGGGAAGTGTTCTGCATAAAGCTGCTACCACAGAATTAAAAGCTCCCCACCTACCCACCTGGCCGCATTAATGAGGAAATGACCCCTAAGGGGACGGTAATCAACCTTATGGCCATTAGGGAGGTTTCCAAGAAGACAATGGATGAGAAAGGGATCTGCATTGATAGCTCCGTGAATAGGAACATAAAAATAGAGAGTATAAATAGAGAGGGGGAGGCCATTAGAGGAGGCCAGTTTTTTTCCCAAGAAGAAGAAGACTTTTCTCCCAAATAGCACAAGGGAAGCAAGGACAGAGACTCCTCGACACACGTCCGAGGAAAGCCAAAATTACACCACCAGCTCGTTGTATGCCAACCGTGGACTTAGCCCAAATGCCATTGCTTTCTACCGTCCCAAGAAGTCTAGGTTTCAAGCCCACTCTCTACAAATTCTATTGTTTAGGCCATTTGGGCCGGCCCTGTCAAATACTTGGGTCTAGGCTTGATTTGTGCTCCTACACTATTTTTATAACAAATATAAAAAGTTGTCAAAAAAATCAATTACTTATTTCCTTTCCTATAAAAATATGTTAAACATTAATGCCTTTAGGCATTCGTTAACTTTTCCCATTTATTAAAATTGTGTTTATTAACTTTTTATAGTGTACAATAATTTATGACATCTTAAAAGAAAGCGTGGACAAATGAGATAGAATAACACGAATATAAATTTATTACAGTAATTTATTCAATTAAATAATTGTTATGTAATTATATATGATATCACTTTTTTTTAAGGAAAATATATGATATCACTTAAAATCACTTAGAACATTATTCTTGGCTACAGGGACAAAAGGAGACTTAGACTATTCCCTCCCCCCCCCCCCTCCCACCTCCCTCTCCCACCTCAATTTTTTTTTAATATTAATTTATACATAGATACTAATTTTAGCAATTTTGTTCTATAACTTTGCCCCCTTCTTAACAATATCATTGATTCTTTTAAGAGTACTACTATAACTACAAACTTTTCTATAATATTTTTTCAAACTATTAAGGTAATAATTTTTATTGGTTTACATCAAGACTCATCATTTACATCACATTTTTACTTACTAATAATCACTACCACAATAACAATTTGTAAAAGAATTTGTTACATTAGCATTTTCCTCCTTTTAAAGGTTAGATCTAAAATCTAAAACAAAATAAACAAACCCAAAAAATTACCCAACAACAAAACAATAGTTAAGCTAAAAACAATTGAGCCCAATCAACCAATTTTACCAAAAACAAACAACTTGGCCCTTTAAAAAATTTTCAACAAAATAATTTTATAAATATCTAGACGCACACATAAAATACACAAATAAATAAATAAATAAACAAACCATTAGCTATTAACCAACACAGTCGAAGGCTAGAGTCACTGCTCACAAACAACAACAAAGCCACCCCCCTAACTTCAAATCCTAACTCTGTCCCTGCTTGGCTACATTGACAAATTTTAAGATAGTTACGATGAAATAATTCAGTCAGATTGGGCAAAGTTGCAATTAATTGGACCATAATGTATGGTATTACAAGTATAACACGTTAAAATATGACACTTCTACGTTTCCGTTGCTGAGACTTCTATAGTTTTTGCAGCAGATGATATTGAGAAAGCATTAATTGATATTGTAAATCTTGACTGGAATTTGTGAAATGTTTTAAGAGTGAAGCGCATATACTTGAGAAAGGTGGTAACACTTGTATCCTCTGCAGCTCTGCGTTTGCTCTGTGCTGAATAAAATTTTTTCATTCCAGGAAAAAAAAATTAAATAAATAAAAGAACTTGTACCTGTACCTAGTTCCAATAATAACAACTTGAACTGCAACAGATAAAAAATAAAATAATGAAAAAGAAAATAAATTATTTATTGCCCAATGAGAGTAGACGATAAAAAGAACGGAATTTGGACCATCTCTGGTAGAACGTAGAAATGAACCAAAATTGGGAATCTTCAAAAAAGACAAAGACCAGACTACCATTGCGTGAATATTTTCCTTGTGTACGAGGAAAAATTGTAGCATTCATATTAGTTGTTGCGATGTGATCCGGTCCACTCACTTCACTATAGAAGGGATTCCCACTTTAGTGGTTTACTTCACTATCGCTGTCTATTCTTTTATCACTCAAGACCTTAGTGCTGCAACATGTCGATTACTTTGACCTCATTTAGTCAAACACAACGCAAAACTTCCTCATTAAATAGAATCAGCAAGGAAGAGGATCTTATTCACTTCCAAACCATCCTTCTCTTATGACCCACTACTCACTTCGCCATCCAAAATCTAATTCTACTTTTTCGTCATTCAAGTCCCTACTTCTGCAACATTTTTCTACTGCTTCGTCGGCATTTATGTAAACACAACCCAGAACTTGCTCAAGAAATTGCATCAACAAGGAAGAGGATCTTCACCAGTAGCAGTGAGAATGAGACTACTGTGCTCAATTCACTTCCAAGCAATCCTTCTATTGTTCAATGTAAAATCAACTCTTGCTGTTTCATCTAGCAATACTGGCACCTCTAGTTATTTTGGTGGGAATGAGACGGATTATCAGGCTTTGTTGGCCTTCAAGACAAAGATAACAAAAGACCCTGGAAACGTTTTGAGCTTGTGGAATGATTCAATCCATTTCTGCCAGTGGGAAGGTGTAACATGCGGCCGCAAGCATAGAAGAGTCACTGTATTAAACCTTGTGTCCAAATGTTTGGTGGGTTCCTTGTCTCCATACATAGGCAACCTCAGCTTCATGAGGGTAATCCATCTCTGGAACAACACCATTGGAGGCAAGATCCATAATGAAGTTGGTCGTCTATTCAGGTTGCAAGTATTGAGCCTACATAACAACTCCTTCCATGGAGAAATTCCTGCAAACCTTTCCCATTGCTCCAACCTTGAGCACCTTAACGTCTGTCATAATAACCTTTCAGGGTCAATCCCATTGGAGTTTGCTTCTTTGTCAAAGCTGGTGGTATTTTCTGCTCACATAAACAATCTCATAGGAGGAATCCCACCTTTCATTGGAAACCTTAGCTCACTCCAAGTTTTATCTGTAGCCTATAATGTCTTGGGAGGACAGATTCCAAATGCCTTGGGTCAATTAAGAAACATAGAACTTCTTGGACTAGCTGGAAATAAACTCTCTGGTTTGATTCCTCCATCTTTGTATAATCTTTCTTCTATAACTGATTTTTCATTGTCTGAAAATGAGCTTAGTGGAAGTATTCCCACAGACTTATTCCTCACCCTTCCCCATCTCCGTTGGCTTCAAATTTCTACAAACCAATTTACCGGATCTCTTCCAGCCTCATTATCTAATGCTTCAGACCTACAACGCCTTGAAGTTGAAGTGAACAATTTTACAGGAAAAGTTTCAATCAATTTTGGAGGCCTACAGCGTCTGGAATGGTTATACATTCATGAAAATAATTTAGGAAGTGGAGATGTAGATGAATTGGATTTCTTTAAATCCCTAGTCAATTGTAGCCGTTTGCAAAGATTGATTATCCAAGACAATCAGTTCAAAGGTATGTTACCAAATGTTTTGGGAAATCTTTCAACCCAACTTGAATATTTTATAATCAGCAACAATCTTATTTTTGGCAAAATCCCTTCAGGGATAGGTAATTTGATTAGCATGATCCACTTATGGATGGATGGTAACAAATTCACAGGGACAATCCCAAGTGATATTGGTAATCTCCAAAAGTTACAACGATTATTTTTAGATACCAACAAACTCTCCGGAAGGTTACCAATTACCCTTGGAAACCTATCTTCAGTAAGTAGCATGAATTTCGAAAATAACAAATTGCAAGGCACTATTCCATCAAGTATAGGAAAGTGTAAAAATCTGAATTTGTTAAATCTATCTCAAAACAATTTTAGTGGCCCTATTCCAAAACAACTCTTTGAAATTTCCTCCTTGTCAATTTCACTTAATTTAGCTCAAAACTTTTTGATTGGATCATTACCATCAGAGGTCGGCAATCTTGTCCATTTAACAGAATTGGACTTATCTGAGAACAAGTTGTCTGATGAAATTCCAAGAAGCCTTAGCTCCTGCACTAGCCTTGAGTACCTTTACATGGAAGGTAATTTCTTTCAGGGAGTAATTCCAACATCTTTAAGTTCTTCAAGAGGTATTCAAGTTATGGATTTTTCTCGAAATAAGTTGTCAGGTCAAATTCCAAATTTCTTGGAAAAACTCTCCTTGAAGAATTTGAATTTATCCTTCAATGATTTTGAGGGAGAGGTTCCATTAAAAGGAGTTTTTGCAAATGCTAGTGCGCTATCAATTGTAGGAAATAAAAGGCTTTGTGGGGGCATATTTAAACTAAAGTTGCCTAAGTGTGTAACAAAAGAAAATAAGAAAATGAAGTGGCATCTTGCAATCAAAATATTATTCTCATTGGCTTGTGTGATTCTAGCAGTGACCACAATGTCATTTTTCTTATTTTACTGGCACAAAAATAAAAGAAAAGAAAACACTGTAGGATCTTACTTCAGGAAACCACTTCTAAAAGTGTCTTACCAAATGCTCCTTAAAGCAATTGATGGGTTCTCTTCAGCAAATTTAATTGGTGTGGGTAGTTTTGGCTCAGTGTATAAAGGCATCTTTGGTGAAGAGAGTTCAATTGTTGCAGTCAAGGTACTAAATCTTCAACGTAGAGGAGCTTCTAGGAGCTTCTTCTCAGAGTGTGAAACCCTGAAAAGTATTCGTCACCGAAATCTTGTGAAGATCATAACTTCTTGCTCTAGTGTGGATTTTCATGGTAATGATTTTAAGGCTCTAGTCTATGAGTTCATGCCCAATGGAAATCTAGAAAATTGGTTACACGATCTGGAAACAGATTTTGGGCAGGTAGAGGTACAAAATTTGAACCTTCTTCAAAGAATAAACATTGTCATTGATGTTGCATGTGCACTCAATTATCTACATCACCATTGCCCAATGCCAGTTGTTCACTGTGATTTAAAGCCAAGTAACATTCTTTTCGATTATGATATGATTGCTCATGTTGGAGATTTTGGACTTGCGAAATTTCTTTTAGAACAAACGAATCCGGAACGAAGCAGCTCAATTGGAATAAGAGGAACAATTGGATACACTCCTCCAGGTAACAACAATTTACTAAAATTTTCTTTTGCTAACGTATATCTTCCCACATTTTATGTGATTACTTTTTGGGTTCCTGAATTTTAATGTGACTGTATTACCTATATCAAACATTTTGAATGGCAGAGTACGGTCTAGGAAGTGAAGTGTCAACCAAAGGGGATGTCTATAGTTATGGAATCATATTATTGGAGGTGATAACAGGAAAGAGACCTACAGATAGTATGTTTGATGGAGGCTTGAATCTTCACAACTACGCTAGCATGGCCTGGCCTAACCGTGTATTGGAGATTGCGGACCCAAAAATTTTAAATAATAATGATTAGGAAATTGGCAATCACAATTGCACCCCAACAAATAGAGCGAATGAGTGTTTGATATCCTTGGTGAAGCTTGGCCTAGCATGCTCTATGGAGTTGCCGCAAGAACGATGGGACATTAGCAAGGCCGTCTCTGAGTTAAAATTGGTTAGGGAAATTCTTCTTGGCGCTAGGTTTTAATGCAACATGCTTGGCCATACAGAAGGTTAGAAATCAAACTTTTCTCCCTCTTAATGTTGGAATTAAATTACTTTCTTACTTTGATCTTTTCCTCTTTATGTTTTCTATCTATTGCAGGCTCATAAAGTTTTACAATGGAAGAAAAAAAATTGTGGCCCGCTTAATAAACATGCTTGTGGTTTATTGAGAAGTATTCTGCATGGTTCTTATATTACTCATCTTACATATGTATATTATATGTGTGTAACTCCAAATAATTTCCTTCAATGTTGTATTTGTTATTAAACAAATTGATAGTATGCTTGGAAAAGTAATTATATGTCGAATTTCATTTGCAGTTGTAATATTTTAAGCCAACATAAGATGTATTTTCACTTCCCGATCCCCTCACTAATTGAATGGAAAAAGTGGCAAAGTGGGATTCCAATCTGGTTGTTATTCTGATTACCCTAGTAATGATGCTTTTATATGATACAAATGATACCATGTTCACCAATATTTCTTATTGCAATATCAGTGAACATAGCCCTCCAAACTGAAGAGTGCCTTATAGAAGAGATTTTCTCTATAATTATAAGGCAATGATGTATTTCTGTAAGGAATTTATAAGCATTCTTTTTGTTCAAAGTTTATTAATGGTGTGACCTGTGTATCCAGGTTGCTTTAAATAAATTACAATAAAATTATTCTGATTATTAATATTATTATTGTTCTTACATATTCAATGTTATTATCATGACTTATGCAAGCCTTGTGTTTAAATCCTTTGCTATTTTGAAGTTGAATGTAAATTTTTAACCATTTACTAAACATGAGTTGTTGGAGGGCATATAAAAAATGTACGATATTTTGTATTTTAAAAAATTCTTTATCTTTAGAAATATTTGTTTTTCTTCCCAACAAAAAAAGAAAAAAAAAAAGAAGAAGAAAGAAATGGGAATCTTTAAAAATTTTGTTGATTTAAAGTGAATGGATTTTCTTTAGTCGTTTTGAGAGGAGTAATGAAATTCAATTAAAATCTTTATTCTATTGGTTCAATTGAAAGATTATCATAGTCATACAAGTATGCATTGGAAAATCCTACAAGATGATTGTGGAATTTCCAATTATTAAAAATAATAATTTGCTTTTCAAAAATAAATAAGTAATAAATTGATTTCTTATGGGATTCCACACCCCCCCCCCCCCCCCCCCCCAAAAAAGCGCCACCTTCCACCATTCAAAAGAAATGTCTTTATCCCTTCAATGATTTTTATGCAAATAAAAGTCCAAAATCCTATAAATTTACTCAATTCACCCCCCAATTTGACATAACTGTATCACTGTGACCCATTCTATCTAAATTGGGCATTAAATTGAGAAGGAAATGGACATGTGAGCCACTGCACCACCCTACATTCTCATTCATGCGTTATGTCTAAATGACCCTCACTGGTTGCATTGTGAAACTACCATTTCAATCTCATTTAACACAGATTTACATGGTATAGGGCACATTGATACAATTCTGTCAAATTGGGGTGTCAATTGAGCAAATTGATAGTTTGGGGGGGACATTGAAAATGAAGGAAAAGCTTAGTATGAAAAAGTGTAATTTTTATCAGAAATATATAAGCAATTGAAAGATGAATTCCAAAGGATTAAGAAGAAAAACCTGACTGGTTTGGGTAGCTGCAGTTGCTAAACATGGAGAAGTTCTCTCAGAGTACAGATTTCAATGAAGGGCAGAGCTAAAAGGCTCAACCTCATAGATGGCTCTGTTTACTTTTAGTGGAAACAATGGTGGCACAAAAGCCATATCTATATCTTAAAAAAATACAAATACAAATACAAAAATAAATCAAAATATGATTAATAAGTTGATATCAAACTCAGAACAAACTCAATTGAATGCAAATAAGTTCATTGACATCCCAATTAGATAGAGTCTATGCCCAGTATGGGATTCAAACTATAAAACTCACAAAAATCATAATACTAACATTCAGACAATGAGCGAATTGAATTGCATGCATTGAATCATGAAATCCCAGTGTGAATGGATCAAAACCCAGTTTAGCATTCAAACTAACTAGTCCAATGGAACTCACATCACATGTAACTTGCTAGAAGCTCACAAACAAATACAAGGGTGTCAAAATTTCAATGAATAATTTGCTAATCTGCAAGCAAAAAAAATTGTTTTGAAATTTGACTCAATAAATAAAAATTTTTTATTAGTAAAAAGAACGAGAACATACCTGACAAGAATTTAGTCGAAAATATTGGTGTCAGGTCAGCACTGTTATATACAGTTAAGGGTAGTTTAGTTCAGTTAAGTAAATCTGGGTTTTACATGTACAATAGAACTGGTGGTTGTTCTGAGATTGGAGGGGGCGGGATCCACTATCTTTAACATTTTTAAAGCGGGTATGTAAAGCCAAGTGGATGAAATCGGGTCGGGTCAGTTATCCACAGTCAATAATAGCTATTTCTATATATACTGAACCTACTCCCCAAATCAAGTCTTAAATATTGGACCAAACAAAAAGAACCGGAAAAAGAGTGTGATTTCTGGGTTTTATGTAACTAATCAATTTTTTTGAATTTTTTAAAATAATTGGATAATTGAAGGAAAAGAGGTTTGAACCATGAATGTTTTATTAGTAATACCTAAAAGATTTGGTTTTTTTTTTTTAAATGCCTGACATCCTAGCGCAAGAGCAATGTTAATTTTCTTTGTATCCTTCCAATTTTTTCAAACACCAAAAGGATGAGCTATAAAATTCTTGGCTTAATATCTATTTTTAATTATTTCATAAGGTAGTCTACGTTAAGTTCCCTGCAATGTTTTAGGTAACTTGGGACATTTTTTCCATGATTGTGGGGGAAGGTGCAATTGTGTAGCATTAAAATTTTAGACTACCCAAAAGTTTGCAATTTTTAGCCCTTCATATTGGATCGGGCCAATGAGAGTAGGTTTTACATGGATTGATGCCTTCGGGCCTACTGGGTTTGAGTTCGTGCAATTTCACCTCAATTTTCTTTTCTTTTTTAAGAGGAAACTTCACTACTGTTTTCAACGAAGAAAAGTGTATTTCGACTTTTCGGTTATTTGTTTAGCATAAATAGGAAACTAGTTATGTAAGATTTCATTATTTTAAAGTTTAGCTCCAAATTACATTAAAGGAATTTTTTCTACTTCATTATGTTCTTATTTATAAAACTATGAATGTGTATTATATATGTAATTGCAAATATTAGTAAATTAATTAAAGTTCAAATAGAAAAAAATGTAGAAAGTACCATACTTAATTTAATTATAATTTTTATAGAAAATATAAAATCTAATTTAAATAGAACTGTTTAGTATTAGATTGTTTATTTATAAAGACAACGTGTTTTATTTAACGCTAACAACCAAAATACAAAATTTATATAAGAATGCTAACGGGAATAACTATAGGCTTTCAAACTCCTCCAATTTCAAATAGATATTTATATTATACATTATACATTTGATATTATAGATTAGAATGATTCTATGATAAAATACTATGGCGCGTAACATTACTAAACATGTGAGACATGTTAGTGGTTATTTAGTGTAGATTGAGGATGTTCCACCACATCTTTAGGATGTTTTGTTAGCTAACTTTGGCTCATAATTTTCTAATAAAAGTTATGATTTGGCTTCTCAAAAAAAAAAAAAAAAAAAAAAAAAAAAAAAAACACTAGCTTCATCACACGTGATTCACGCGTGCGAAGATGCTTTTTTTTAGTGGTCCTATTTTGTAACCAAAAAAAAACATGTTTTTTTTATTTTTTATATAATTTTTATCTTGAAAATCTTATTTATAAGTGGATAAAGCAATTTGAAAATCAATAAGAGAGTGACCCTATTTTTTATGTAATGTTTTAGTAGCAGTTGGAATTGTATTTTTATTGGATTGTTCTTAGGTGTTACCTCTACTTAAACATAGGGATGTAGGGGCATTTTGTTATTCATTTGTTTTGTGTATCATGCAAAAGCAAAAAAAAAAATAAAAAAAAAAAAAAATAAAAAGAAAGAAAGAAAGAAGGATGCAAAAATTGTGTTTAGTTATCTCATTATAAAAATGATTCTTTAAAAAGTTGTACATTATCTTTTAAGTTGAAACTAACCTCGTCCAAATGAAATACAAACTCAAAAAATAATCAAAAAAAATTTTATTTTATATTATATGGATAGAGTCCTTCTAAGGACACAAAATTTATTTAAAGTATAAAAAAGCAATCAAATGCTGTTTGTCCCTGGCGAGTGTAGGGAAAACAAATTTTCTGGTGAGTAATGTCAAAGGAATGAAAAACTAGCTAGAATAAAATTTACAATTCTTCTCAAGACAAGAATAAAATCAACAATATTTAAAATTTAAAGGAAAAAAAAAAAAGATTTCTGTATTGTTTTCTGTATTGTACATCAACCAATACAGAAAACACTAATTCAAGGAAAGGACAACTAACCCAATTGAACATCGACCTGTAAAATATTTTCAAATTTATTTAATTCAAGTATTCCATCCAATTTTGTTTAAAATTGCTATTAAATATGTAGTTATCTATTGAAAAAAATATTTTTTTGAAAAAATATTTCACGTATAATATATAATAATATTTTTATTAATTTCATAGATTTTTTTTTTTTCATGTGAGAAAAATATTTTTTTTTAAATATAATTTTTTTTAGCGCAATAAAAAAATATGCTAAATTTAATAAATTTGAACTTGGAAGATAGAATTGAGCAAAAGAAAGTTAGAGGACTAAAATTAATTTCAATCAAATTAGATATTGCAATTTGCATTTTAGCCAAAACTAACATATATACAATTATATTAATGACAAACATGTCATGATTATATCCATGAAAAACAATTTAGAATTAAATATTATGATTATTTTAATGACAAACACTTCATGATTATGTCCACGACAAAAACTATAGAGTTAAATAGCATGATTATGTTAATGGCAAATATATCATGTTTATATCCATGACAAACAATTTAAAATTGAATAGTATTTTTTTTTTTAGTAATAAACAAGAGTTTCATTGCAAACAAATCAAATTGTACATCCACTAATATAGAATAAAAAAATAAAAAACTAATTCAAGGATAGGCCAACTAATCGATATGAACATCAAACTGTGAACTATTTTCAAATCTATTCGATTTAGGCTTTTCTCCCAATTCTGTTATAAAATTGCTATTTTGTATGGAATTATCTAGTGAAAAAATATTCTCACATAAAATATCTAGAAAAATATTTTTATTAATTTTATAAAAGAATTCATTTTGAGAATTTTTTTTTTTTTTTTTTGAAATTTGTTTAACAAAGAGACAAAATGCCTAGGCAAAAGTAAAGTTAGATAACTGAAATAAATTTCATTCAAACTTAGATGGTACAATTTGCATTATAGCCAAAATCTAACATTCGATTGTGTTAATGACAAACTTGTCATGATTATATCCATGACAAACAATATAGAATTAAATAGTATGATTATGCTAATGACAAATATGTCGTAATTATATCCACGACAGCCAATTTAAAATTAATTGTTAGTAGAAGCTAGTATAATGTTTTTCCTTTTATTTTTTTCATTAAACCTATAAGACCCGACAAAAGTAATTCTATATTTTTTTTTTGTTAAAGTGTCACACTTGAGTAGTGTAAGCACTATCTTGTTTGATTTTTTTGTAAACCTTTGAGTAAAATTTATAGAAAAATAAAAAAGATATTACAAATTTTATTATATATCTATTATATATTGATAAAATAACAAATGTGATTGGTAGAGGTCAGCAACATAAAAATTGATATGAATATCAATTTTTTTTTCTTTTGTTATAGGCAAATATCAAATCACAACAAATATGACTGGTAGATGCCAACAACATAAAAAATAATATCAATCTTACTCTTTTATTTCGGGTTACATAACAGTTTGTAAATGTTATGTTGTAAAAATTGTAACATCTCTAATATCATTCAAACTTCTATCACCTTCTCAAATTGAAATTACAGATTTAAAGAGGTCATCTGCAGCCAAAAATGGGGTGTTGTCTATGGGCCAACAATGGAGTTCTATTGCCAAACTTCTGTTGGAAATAAACATGAATTACCAAATCGATCTGTGAGGTGTGAAAAAGCATAAGAAACACACAAAAGGCAATCATACAACACAAGAAATTATGTAGTTTGACACTTAGCTTACTACCACAAAGTTAAATACAGTTTTTCGCTCTTAAACAACACACCCAACTCTAATATGAAGCAACAATATTTATATCCCACACAGTAATTTCACAATTGGCTAAAAACAGGCAAATATTTTTTCCTAAGCACTCAAGCTCCGCCCCCATGGACTAGGTTCCACATAATCCAACAAATCTTATTTATGGTTATTTCAATCTTAGTATATATTATGTATGGAGGCCTCTGTTATATCCTCTGCTTTTGCTCTGCGTTGAATAAAAAAATTCATTCCGGCAACTAAAAGAAAAAAACTTGTAACCGTACTGAAAAATTGAGTGGGGAAGACTAGTTCGTATAGTATTTAGAATTATTTTGTAATATATTCAGCAGCAAAAATAAAAATAAAAAAGGAATTTTTTAATGCCCAATGAGTGTAAAGTGTAAACCGTAAAAAGAAGGCATTTTGGACCAAGGTCGCATTCTTCACAAAAGACAGACTAGAACGAGGAAACTAAGACATATAATTTAGTTGGTGCGATATGATCCAAATCTAATTCTAATTTTTCATCATTCACCAATGTCATGTATGATTACATCCATTACCAAAAATTTAGAATTAAATAGTATGATTACCTTAATGTCAAACATGTCATGATTATATCCACGACAAATAATTTAAAATTGAATAGTAAAATTTTTTTTTTGGGGTAATAAACAGCAGTTTTATTGCATACAAATCAAATTGAACATCAACCAATACAGAAAACACTAATTCATGGAAAGGACAACTAATCGACTAATCCAACTGAACATTGAACTATAAATTATTTTCAAATTTATTCAATTAATTCATTTTATCCAATTTTTTAAAAATTTGCTATTAAGTATGATTATCTACCAAAAGAATTACTTTTCGAAAAAACAAGTCTCATATAAAATATCTATAAAGATAATTTTATAACTTTTTTTAGGTGAGAAGAATATTTTTCTAATTGCAATTTTTTTAGTGTGTAACCAGATGAAATGTTTAAATTGAATAAATTTGAAACTTAAAAAACTTAATTGAGCAAATTAAAATAAAGTTAGATGACTGAAATAAATTTTCAATCAATCTTAGATGGTGCAATTTACATTTTAGCCAAAAACTAACATACGATTATGTTAATGACAAACATGCATGTCATGATTATATTAAAAAAAAACAATTTAGAATTAAATAGAATGATTACGTTAAATGACAAACATGTTATGATTATATTTGGAGAAGGTTGTATGAGCAAAAGAGAGGAGTTTTTTTTTTTTTTTTTCACATACTTTTTCACCCACACGTATTTTCAAAAAAGTTAAAAACATGTGTTTAAACTCACGTAGCAAACAAGGCCTATATTTTTCAGCAAACTTGTAAGACCCGACAAAAGTCACCTTCTCGTTTGATTCTTAGTTAGACCTTTGAGTAAAATTTATGGAAAAATGCAAAATTTAATTATATACCTTTAACTTTAATTATTCACCCTCGGTGGCCATGATGGTGGAATTCGGTGAATTTAATTATTTTTTAATTTTAGTTGGGAACGTGAGTCGCATTCTTCACAAAGACAGACTAGAAGGAGGAAACTATAACATTCACTTTAGTTAGTGCGATATGAATATGATCCACTACTCACTTCACCATCCCAGTATATCCTACTTTCTCATCATCAAATTTATTCATTTGTTATAGGCAAATATCAAATCACAACAAATGTGATTGGTTGATGCAAATATAAAAAATGAATATCAATCTTATTATTTTATCACATGTTACAAAACAATTTGTAAATGTTATACTGTAAAAATTGTAATATGTCTAACATCACTCAAACTTCAAAAAAAAGAGGTCATCTGCAGCCAAAAATGGGGTGTTGTCTGTGGGCCAACAATGAGTTCTATTGCCAAACTTTTGTTGGGAATAAACATGAATTACCAAATCTATGAGATGTGAAAAAACATAAGAAAAAATAACACACACAAAGGCAATCACAAGACATAAGAAATTACGTAGGTCGGCACTTAGCTTACATCCACAAAGTTTAATACAGCTTTTTGCCCTTAAACAACACACTCAACCCTAATATGATTCAACAGTATTTATATCCACATAGTGAATTCACAATAGGCTAAGAGTGGGGCAAATTTTTTTTCCTTGAGCACTCAAGCTCCACCCCATGGATTGAGTCTCAAAAAATATCTCATTAAAGATCAGACATAAACTAGGTTTCACATGATCCAATAAATCTTATTTATGGTTATTTCAATCTTAGTATGTATCATATTTGAAGGCCTCTGTTGTATCCGCTGCTTTTGCTTTACGTTGAAAAGAAAACTTTGATTCCTACAACCAAAAGAAAAAAAACTTTTTAACTGTACTATTGTACTGAAAAATTGAGTGGGGAAGACTAGTTCGTATACAAGGGCTCCCTCTATATGGTATTTAGAATTATTTTGTGATATATTCTGTAATATATTCAGCAGCAAAAATAAAAATAAAACACAAAAAATTTCAAAAGCAATTTTTAATGCTCAATTAGAGTTCAAGTAGTAAACCGTTAAAAAAAAATCCATTTTGGACGGAAGTCGCATTCTTCATAGAAGAGAAAGACTAGAAACGAGGAAACTGTAGTATTCACATTAGTTGTCATTGCGTGATTGGTTTACATGTTCCCTCTTGTACGAGGAAACTATAACATTCACAGTACTTGCTGCGTTATGTTCCACTACTCACTTCACTGTATCCATGACTATTCAAGGCCCTAGTGCTGCAACAGTTTAGTCTAGCCTAGCCCAGTGTATTTCACTTGTAGCATATTCATATTACTTATACGTCAAACATACTTAATTTATATTTAGGCTCTCTATTGTAGAGTGTTATACATATAAAATATACATCAATATATAGACTATTTAACATTTCTACTGCTTCAACCACATTTAATCAAGGGGCAAGAGTAGAAGATTTTAAAAAAACTAACAGTGGTATATATCAAAAAGGGCTTTTGGATACACAACATAGGCTTTAAACCTCTATAACGCATAGTCATTTTCCAATGTGGAATTAACTCATTGTTTTTTCTTTTGAGAATATTAAGCATTTTAATACACACACATACAAGGGGTGAAGAGAGAAGGTTTTAAAGAAACTAATAATGGTGTATATCCAAAAAGGTTCGCTCTTGGGTACACAGCACAGGCTTTAAACCTTTATAACTCACACTCATTTTCCAATGTAGGGTTAACCCACTTTTTTTTTTTTAAAGAATACTAAATATTTTAACACACACACACACACAAGGGGAGAGGGGAGAAAGTTGTAAAGAAACTACTAGTGGGATAATCCCACATTGGAAAAAAAATTTCGTGACAAAATTAAAAAAAAAAAAAAATTCTATAAGTACATATTAATAAATAGAAATAAAAAAATCATAATCCATACACAATTAAAAAAAAGTATTTATGATTTTAGGTGAAATACGTATATTTATTTGTTTGTTGAGAACTCCCCCCCCCCCCCCCAAAAAAAAAAAAACAAACAAACAAAAAAATATTTGTTTGTTGAGAAAAGGTGACATATCTTAGATTCACAGTCTATAGATATTAAAATAGAATCATGTATAATATATGCATAATTAGAAAAAATAATAGCCTATAAGCTACACGTACATTAAAAAATGAGTGTGAGTTATAGAAGTTTAAAGCTTGAGTTGTGTATTCAAGAATTAGACCATTTTGAATATACATCACTATTAGTTTCTTTAAGACCTTCTCCACTCTTCCCTCTCCCCTCTCCTCTCATGTTTGCTTATTAAAATACTTAGTATTCTCAAAAGAAAAAACAGCGGGTAAATCCCACATTGAAAAATGAGTGTAATTTAAAATAAGTATGAGTTATAAAGGTTTAAAAAGTGTTGTGTATCCAAGAGTTATACCCTATATAATATATATATAGATATATATATATATATATATATTGCCTTATTTGGGCTGTGTCGCCTCCTAATAGCTTTTCTTTTAAAGATGTCCTTAGTTTAATCCTTTGCTATTGCTCTATGTTGAATAAAACATTTTCATTCCTGCAACCCAAAAAAAAAAACTTCTAACTATACTATTGTACTGAAAAATTGAGTGGGGGAAGACTAGTTCATGTATATAGCATAAGAATAATGCTAGAGACACAAACTATTTTACAAAAAAATTATAAACTGTAATGAGTAATTATTGGTAAATAAATTAGTGATATTAATTGGACCTTGATGAAAAACCAATAAAAGATTAGCCACATTAACATTTTGTAAAAAATTTGTAAAATAGTTTGTGGTGGTCTCATTGTATATTTGGAATCATTTTGTAATATGTTACGTGATATATTCCTCGTTCCAAACTTGAACTTCAGCAGCTAAAAATAAAAAATAAAAAAAATTATAAAAATTCAATTATATTATCTAATGCCCAATGAGAGTAAATTAACCGTAAAAAGAACCGAATTTGGAACGGAATTTTTCCTTCTGCATGAGGAAAATTTGCGGTATGATCCGTTCCACTCACTTTACTATCCCAATCTAGATGAACTGTTGTCGTTAGTGGTTTACTTCACTATCGCTGTTATAGACAGCAATTCTCTAATGACTAACATGCTATGATTATTATGTCTATGACTACGTAGTATAATTAGAGTTAGAAGCAGGTTGTATAAGTAAAAGTGAGTTTCTTTTTCAGCAAACGTGTAAGATACAAAGACCCGACAAAAGTCTCAATTTTTTCAAGAGAGGCTAATATAACCTCACATGAAATAGCTCGTTGGGCTTTTGATTAATATTACGCTCTGCTTTTGCTCTGTGTTAAATAAAAAATTTTCATTCCAGCACATATTCCCACATACAACACATATTCTCACATACAATCTTGTAAGCGGATTTACACATATTCTCACATACAATCCTGTGAACGGATTTACACATATATCTTATCAATTCTAAAAACACTCGTTTTGAGTCACATATCACAAAAACAAATTTTATACAACTTAAAATAATTTTCTCAATATTAACAATTATTCCAACAATAAAAGCATATTGAATATCATCATAACAGATTGAAACATAAATCAAAAGATGCTTGACTCTCCTACGAAACGAATAGAAACTGATGAGTTTATATATATATTTTTAAAATTTTTGAGTAAGTTTGAAAATCCAATTGCTAAAAGACACGTCTTAAAATACCAATTGAAAAAAAATAAGAATATGACTTTGAAATCACTTGGTTTGAAACAAATTTAAAGAACAAGAATCTTTTTAGAAAACTTACTTTGAAACTCAATTATTTTCGGAAAATAGTTTAGTTTAAAAATCATCTTTTAAATGGGATTTGGACATTCAAAACATTATTTAAAATTCGAAAGTTCTCTCAAAACATTGTTTAAAAGCCAATTAAAATTTCTCTTTCAATAGTGTAAAAATGCTTTTTGATAAACTTTTAAAACGTGAGCTAAAAAAAATATAACTTTTAAAAACCTTTGACTTCTAAGAACCTAAAGAAAAAAATTGTGCATATTATGCATAATTACTTACAGCACTTGAATCACTTTGAAAGTCCAGCCAAAACAACCTCCAAAAAGCCTCAAAATACTCTTAAATAGGACCTATAATCAATCATGGAAATTACTTAATATGCGCTACAAAATATAAATTTTACTAAACTATACAAACTGACTCACTAATAAAATACTTTTCTGAACTAAATGATAGCACTAATGCAAAGTATCTCTACCCAAAAATGTGTTTTCCTTGAATTTATCAAAACTTAGAGACAGCAGCTAATACTTTAGGGTTTAAGTTGATATACATAACCCCAAACACCTTAAAGCCACCTAATATATATATATCCACCATAGAAAACCTTAAGCTATCCTAATATATATATATATATATATATATATATATATATATATAACCACAATGGCATATCCTAATCTAAAGGAAAGGGTCCCAGAGGCAATGAAAATATGGCCGCATTCTTTGACTTGTTATATATCTATAATATATATATATATATATATATATATATATATACAATCCGGAAGACTTAAGCTGAAAGTATTGATTCTTGAAATTCCATAGTTCAATTTTGGATTATATATATATATATATATATATATAGTTTTAATTAACACAGCTTCTTCTTGACGTAAAATGTCAGAATAGTATTCCAGCTTCTTATCACTATGTTCTGGGATCCAATGGAACAGAGGGGGAAAGTAAGATCTAGCAATTTGGAGAGGGTTCCTAATTGTGGATCTGTTTGGTTTAATAAAAAAACAGGTTTTGGAAATATTGTTTTTTAACATACTGGGCAATGTTGGCTTTTTTGGGGTAAATAGTTTTGACTGGTTGGTGAACAGTGTTTAAAGCATATGGATCATAAGCAGAGGCCAAAACAGACGAGTAATTTGGCTTAGGGATAGTTCCTAAAGGGGTAAAACGGTTAACAATTTCAGTAGGAGAGACTGGCTCTTTCTTGACTAATTGTTTTTGGGGTTCAACAGGGTTTTTGTCTTTGGATCTTCTACTTGCCATTAGAATTCTACAAGAATTCAAGAGTAAGGAAATCAGGGATACTGTTTTGAGATCCTTTGATATATTCAATAGTAAAATAAAAAACACTTAAAATAGCTTGCCATCTAGCAAAGATATGTTTTGAAGCTATATTTTCAACATTTTTTTCAATGACATATTTAGCACTTTTGCAATCTATCCGTAGTAAAAATCTCTGGTTTAATAAATCACTTTGAAATTTTGAAATACAAAGTACAATAGCTAAAATTTCCTTTTTTATAGTACTATAATTTAATTGTGCAGCATTCCAGACTCCTGAGTAGAAACGAACAATTTGTTCTGGAGAATATGGGGTAACTCTTTGTTTTAGAATGCCTCCATAACCAACATCAGAGGCATTAGTTTCCACAATTTTGAAAGCATTAACAGTAGGAATACCAAGACAGGGTAAAGTCTGGACATGAGATTTGATTTGTTTAACAAGAGAAGTATGGATATTAGTCCAAGGAGGAGGATTATTTTGTAATCTATCAAAGAGAGGTTTGCACTGTTTTCTTAGATCTTTGTAGAAATCAGCAACATAGTTTAAAGAATCAAGAAATCTTTGAAGTTGGGTTTTGTCAATAATTTCATCTGCGAATTTGTCAGCAAATTAGATAGCTCTGTCAATAGGACGGATTTGACCTTCAAAGATGTCATATCCAAGAAATCTAACTTTGGTTTGAAATAACTTGATTTTCTTAGCGGAGACAACAAGACCATTTATTTTTATAGTATCTAGAAACGAATACAAATGTTTCCAGTGTTCATCAATAGAGTTGGAAAATATCAAAACGTCATCAATGTAAACAATGGTGAAATGACTGAAGGAATTGAATATATCATTCATGATGTTTTGGAACTCACTGGGGGCATTTTTCAGACCAAAAGACATAACATTCCACTCATAATGCCCAAAAGGAGTGGTGAAAGCAGTTTTGTACCTTTCTGCTTCACTAATTTGGACTTGCCAGAATCCCAATTTCATATCAAATTATGAAAATACGACAGCCTCACTTAACCGATGAACTAAATCATTCTTGTTGGGAATAGGATACCTAATCCATTCTAAGACTTTGTTCAGAGGTTTGTAATTAATCACTAAGCGAGGAGTTCCTCTCTCAAGTTCTGCATTTTTCTGGACATAAAAAGCAGCACAAGACCAGGGGGACTTGCTATTCCTAATCAGTTTTTTCTTAAGCAAATCATCTATTTCATTTTTATAGAATTCAACAGTTTCAGCATTCATTTGGATAGGCCTAGCTTTAGTGGGAATATTCTTCTCACTAAAGTCTTTGATATAAGGCAAATTAACAATATGTTTCTTCCTATACCAAAAAGTATTAGGAATATCAGAGCAAACATCATTAACTAAGGTTTTTTGAAAATTATCAATTCTGGATTGCAATAATTTATCAGAAAGATGTTCAACAATTTTCTTGTACCTTATTTCTTGTTTAAGAAAATTAAGATGTTTGACCTTAGCATGAATTAGATTAAACATATCAGTATCAACAGTTTTTGAACAAAATTTGAACTTTACTTTTTGTCCAAAAGGATCAGTAGTAATTCCATCATGTTCAATAATAAAGGAATACAAAGAAGCACAGAAGGTATCTTGAAGCAAACATCATTATGGCAAACATGAGCATTGTTCAATTTATATTTGATCTTCATTTGTGTGCCATTAGCATATACCAATCTTTCAGTAGATTTTTCAAAATATTTAGAAGGAATTAAACCTTCTTAAATGCAGTTAACATCAACACCAGAATCAATCATTGCAATAGTATCAAAAACATAATCATGTGAAACAACAATTCGTACTTTAGTAAACCATTTTGGAGGCATTATATGTTTAACAAGAGCAAGTTGGTTATCATTCCAAGTAATCAAATTATCAGAAACATTACCAGAAGGAGGAGTATGTTGAGTAGATCTTTCTCCATCTCGATGCTCATCAATGTCGGACAAGTTTTTATCTAGATTTTTGTCTATTTTAAGAATTAATAATTCTTGTTTGAGATCAATATTATCTTTTTAAATATTTTTAACATCATTTTTTAGCTGAATTATCTCTTGTTTAACATTGTTAATTTCTTTCTGAAGGTCATGAACAGTTATTTCTTTGGATCTATTTTTATTAAATCTTTCTAAAGTTTCTTCAAAGTTAATAGGTGCTCTGGGTTTTTTAACAGTTTTGTCTCTTGTTAAGTTTTGCTTAAACTTATCAAGAAGTTCTTTTTATAAAACAGGGTTTTCAATTTTACTTATTGTAGTTAATAAAAGATTATCTTGTTCTTCTTCTTTAGTTAAAACATTAATAGATTTCATAACATTACAACAAGATCCTTTACATCCAAATTTAATATTAGGAGTATTAGAAGAATCACAAGACTGGTAAGATGAATCTGATGAGGAGGAGAAATCCTCTTCATAGGACTCACTTGAAACAGCGGATTCAAGAATCTGAAAAAGTTCATTTTGATCATTATCATTAATGTTTAACATTTTTAACTTATTTTTTAGTTTACCAGGCTTTTGGGTACAGTCTTTATTGAAATGGCCAAATTTGCCACAGTTAAAGTACTTACCTTTACCTGATCTTTGTTTATCATGTTTTCTAAAAGTATATTTCTTTTGAAAATAGTAATCATTGGGTTTAACAAAATGAGTTCTATATTTTTTATGTTTATTATGGGAATAACTTTTGTAAATCTTATCATGTTTACTTTTTCCTTTTTGCCTGGAAGGGGCAATAGGAGGCAAACCATATTGTTCACAGAAATTACCCATTTCATATTTAGCTTTCTTTTTATTTTTTAATTGTTGTTGTAAATATTTTTCATCATTACACATGTTAATACCAAGTTTTTTAATTGTACTAAAAATATCACCATAAGTTAAATTATCATAGTCAATAGAATCACTTTTACCCATTAGTTCTTATTTTACCTTATGAGCAAAGATAGGAGGAAAGCCATCAATAAACTTCTCTTTCCAGTAAGCCTTTTGGGAATCATTCCTAAGCATGACCCTGGAGAGAAAGACATCTTGGTACCATCTGTAATCATACATAGTAGGGCATTTCAAATTATTCAAATAATCAGAGATGCGAGATGAAATATTAGATGGAGTACCAACAAAATGTTTGAGTATAGTATAAATCAAGGTATTGACATCATCAGTAATACCTCGACCAATATCTTCATCAAAAATAGGCATGCCATCATCATCTTTTTTAACAGAATATTTAATAAGTTCTCTAGATTCTTCAGTGAGATGTTTATCCCACCAACCACGAAGAGTGACAAAAAAGCCAGTAACAAGCAGGTTAACAACATCAGAATGATCAAGTTCATTATGATTGTTCATGTAAGCAAAACCAGCCATGGACATGTGAGCAAGTTTGTTAATAGTTTCTTGTTTAGACAAACCATCAATATTCTATTCATACATTTTATCAGCAGAAACAGAAAATTGGGTTTGAAAAGCTCTTTCTTCAAACTGCATATCAAGAGGAGTAGGTTTTGGATACCAGTTTTTTGTAAAAGACATGGAATTGGGTTTTCCAATAAATCTTTTAGTTTCTGGTTGCAAATCATCAAAAACATTTTCATATGAAACACAAGAAGATGATTCAGAATCTGTTGTTTCTTCAAAAATAGGTTTTTTTTCATTTCTTGAAATAGCATAAGCAGCACTTTTGGAGGCAGAGGTCTACTTGGTTTTAACTTTTAAATCAAAAAGCATTTTTTCAACTTTATCGAGAGTCGTATTCTGAGAAGCAATTTCTTCAAGAGTTTTACTCTGAGAAATTTTGAAATTAATTTTTTCACTTTGACTATTTAAATTAATCAAAGGAATCTCAGGTTTTGAAACTACAGGTTTTTGAACAATCTTTTCTTCAATACGGTCAAGCTGTTGACCAATAATATGCAAAGATTCGTTTGTAAAATTGTTTTGTTCAATAATGGAAATAACAGGAGTTTTTCCATCAGTAATTTTGAAAGGAGAGGCTTTCACTTCAACTTTCTCATCAGCATTTTGGCAAGTGATCAAAACAGTTTCAAGAGGAGGATGACTGGACCGTACTACGGTTTTGTCAGGTTTAACAAAATTGGATTTACGAATAACATTTAAATAATTAGTATGAACATCATTTTTTGAAACATAATAGTTTTCAAGTTAATGAAAAAACAAAATATGTTTTCTTTCTTCAACCATTTTTTCTTTCCATTTTCTTTTGACTCTGTCTTTTTCTAACTGAGCAAAAGTATCTTGGTAATATTTCCTTTTGGGGCGATTTTTTAATAACATAAATTCATTATATAGAAAAACCATATCATACTCAAAAGGTTCGAGTCTGGTTAGAACTCGTATTTGATTATGAAAAATAGGAGTTTTAATAGGTGAAAAATCAGATCCAGAAGGAGCATCAGATTTTGCATCTTCTTCTTCTTCATTAGTATTTTTGTCAACATCAGAAGGAAATTCAGTTTTGGTTGAATAAAAAGCATTGATCTGAAACTCCTTTTAGCTTCAAATCTTGTTTTTGAAAATTCTTTTTCAAAAACTCATCAATTTCATGATCTCTTTTAGCAAGACTTTCAGATCCAGCAAAGGAATGTCTTCCTTCGTTGATTCTCAAAGGCTTGTTTTGAAATAAAGGATTATCATCATCAAAACATATCTTAACAGTTCCATCATCAAATTGTTGAATATGGGTAAGGTCAAGACCATCAAAAACAAGTTTTAAAAGCTCAATAGGAGGTGCTTCTTTTTCCAAAGTCCATTCTTTAGGAAGATTAACATCTTCCCATCGAATCATCTTGGGAACTCGAATCCTCTCATCAGGAATAGAACATTGAATTAACATGGTATTACCAGCAGGATCTTTATCTTTTGAACAAGGAGTTAATTGGGAACCAAGCAAACGATAATAAATGCGATAAATGAGAGCAAAAGGTCTGCTACTATCATCCATATCATGACCAGATGTCAATATGTTCAAAGTTAAAGTTTTAACAATATTATGATCATCTAAAGCAATAGCAAGATCAAGATAACAATCAAAGTAAACAGGACCATCATACAAAGAAGCAGCAATCATGCCAAGAATACTATCATTAAATTGTTTGAATCTAGCATTACGTAAACACATAAGCACAAAAGCATTAATTCCTTTTCTTGTTAAGGGTTTAACAGCAACTTGAACAAGTCCAATATGCAAAATATTTTACTTTTTTAGTGATAAAACTATTAATATCTTTTCTTGAAAATAAACAGCATTTTTCATGAAACTTTGATATAGAAAAAGATTGTTTAACAGTTCTGACTCTGTATTCAGAAAAAAACAGTGTTTTCAGACCAAATAAGTTCGTAAACAGATTTGGTGGAAACTTTAGGGATGTTCCATTTTCTGAAATCAGGGTACTCACTCTTCTCTACAATGTGATCTTTTTCATTCACAATATCAGGAGGACAACCAGTCCTGAAGCTAACAGAGGAGTTGGATCTCCACATATTTTCTATAAATATCCTAGTTATAACATTCAATTATCATGTTTTTCTCACAACCGTTGCATTTCGTAACACATACCGCAATCAACCCTTTTCCTCTCACGCCCTCACGCTCTACCTGGCTTCACGGGCCTTACTGTTCAGACTCGGGAATTCACTTTACGACTATGGTGGCGCCAACGACAGCAAGATAGACACAACAACAAAGGGTCACAAGGTCAAATAGAAACAAAAAGAACAAGGAAACACAACAACTCTACCAGCGACCAAGGAAAGAATTGTTGGAAAAATATAATACGCAGCGGAAGAAAATATAATGTAAACGGATCTACTTCATACATACAAGTTAACATGGGCTATTTAAGTTTCAGAATTAGAGAACAAGAGATTGTACCTTGGAGCGGAGAATTTCAAAACTTGAAGACGAGAAGTACTTGGGAATACTTTCAATCTTCACTCCAATTCCACTAACGCCCAAGATGTGTGGTCTCTCAATCAGTTCCAAAGGGAGAATGTCCAAAAGTGTCTAACACTTTACACCACTTCACACAAGTGTTCTTTCAAACTCTCTCAATTATCTTCAGAATCTCTACCGAAAATTCTGTATGTTTCTCCCTTTGTATCTAACTGATTATCTAATTGGGCTGGCCTTTTAGGCCTTTCCAATTGGGCTTAAGTATGTGGCTTGGAGTGGGACCAAAAGGGACCAATAAGACACTAGCTCTAATGGGCCTTGGGCTTTTCTGTCAACTCTTGACAAGTCCAAAGTTACCATTAACTATATTTAATACCACTATATAAATATAGTTGCACTCTAGGCCTTATTAATTAATTATATCCCAAGACTTTATTATACATGCAACCCCTTCATAAAATATTCATAATAATACAAAGTCATGAAAGAAGACTGCCACTTTGTATATTACTACATCTTAATTCCTTGAGTACCCGGTTTAATCCTTTAAGTTATTCATCATATATTTATGAAATCCAATTCCATAAATATATACTTTAGTAACTCCTTACTAAAGTGGTTAGGCCCAACTCTCTGAATAACAAACACATTAAACTTATCTCAAGGGAATATTTTATATCTCCGTTAAGAGACTATGAATTCCATCTTGAGAATATATGTTCCATCAACACTAAATGTGGCTGCCCAACATACTGAGATTTTGACCTTAACCATAGATCTCACTCTTGATATATCAAAGCAACCTACACTTCATGATCAGGTCCATTATCCTCTCAGGATTAAGAGTTCATGCAAATATAAGTCGTGAGTTTATTATTCTATTGACAGTCTTTAGGAGAATAATAAATTTCACACCGGTCCAGTTCAATATGTCTTAACTCTTAAAACATATCAACATATCAACTAGAAATCTCCATTTCCATGATCAAGACAAATCATCTTAGTTGATATGTTATAGCCTTCGCAGATGAAATGCCCAATTTCATCACCGACTACGAACTATAATTTTGAGTTTACAAAGAACTTGTGATTTATATCTTCTGTGACTAAATCACATAAATCACATACTATTGCATCTCATGGACTATATGATAATGTCTCAATATTCATGTTACCATTATTTTCAAATAATAATACAACTTTATTAACCAAAACATTAAGTCATACATAATGTCTTACATAATACAATACATAGCATCATACAATAGGATTTAAGGACAAATATCCCAACAAGAATGGCTCTGATACCACAAAGGGAGGAGGACCAAAGTGCAGATGGCAGAAGCACAACTGAGATAGTAAAATAAGGCGGTAGAACCAGCCAAGCAGTTATAACAAAATAATTCAAAGTATTGAAAACAAAGGTGTTTATTGAAAGTAATTCAAAACACACTTACAGCAGTAGTAGTTACAAGATTACAGTGATCAACAGGGATAGTAGTACAAGGCTTGAAGGCTAGTCATTAATCTAGTTACAAGCTTTGTGGGAAGTAGTGAGAAACTCTATGTGTTTAGGAGATTCTAAGGAAGTCCTAAAGAAAGCTCTCAGAGAATTCTGAAATAAGCTCACAAAGAGAAATTTTGAGTTTAACAATAAGGGACAACCCCCCTTAAATAGGCAAATAAAGCAGTGAATAGTAAAAATGAATAGTAACTTTTTTACTATTCATATCAGGACCCGTGAGGGGCATCAAAAGCAGTAAAAAGTATCAGGAGCGCCTTTTCAGAAGCCGAAAGTAGATTGTCGTGAAGTGCCAAAAGCAATGCAGTCAACAAGAGAATCACCAGGTACATCAATAGTGAAGTATCATGATTGGCCTTTTGTGCTGGCTAGGCAAATCAGTTTGCTCCTAAGTCAGGAGTATCTTCTTCGTCGTAGTCCTCATCATGACTGAACCATTCTTTGGGAAATAGCGGAGGATTAGGGAAATAAGGACTTGCTGAAATAAAGCCTTCTTCTTTTGAGCTTCTATTAGCAGCGTCTTTCTCTTCTTTTATTTTTCTTTCAAGGAGTAAATATAGAGCTTCCTTACTTAGATCATCAAAAGGAGAACTCTTTTTAATGGCCTTGGTGGAAGAAGTAGAAGGTGAATTAGTTCCTTTATCCTGGAGAGTAGGGGAAAGCTTCCTGGGAAAAGGTCTGGAAACATTATCGATAATATGCTGAACATAACCAAATTTGTCCCACCATTTAACACACCAGCAACAGATGAGAACATCATCACTTTTCTCATATTGCCATTTTAGAATCCAAGGAACTCTATAACGTTTAACAAATTGAAGGAGAATAGGAAATTTGGCATTATGAGCATTAGACCTGAAAGTGCTTTCAAAGGTCTTAAAAGCATTCAACAATGGTTCAGGGAAAATATCAGTAACAGGGCCAAACTG
Source organism: Castanopsis chinensis (assembly GCA_032878915.1). Taxonomy (NCBI): domain Eukaryota; kingdom Viridiplantae; phylum Streptophyta; class Magnoliopsida; order Fagales; family Fagaceae; genus Castanopsis; species Castanopsis chinensis. The sequence continues at coordinate 655,451 of JAVQMG010000080.1, read as the reverse complement.
AGTCCACCATCGATTGAACCAGAGAGGCAAAGCAGTGCTAGCATCAAATTCCTTGTCAAAGTTAACAAACCATGAATGGGTCATAGCTTCATTCTAGTGGAGCATGAATCTAGACCAAGCAGAGATGTAATCATAGTAGGAGTATAGGATAAAGTAATCCGGGAGTCTTCTTAAAGAGGCAGGGGTTGGTCCCTATTCTTCTTCTGAAATAAAGTTCTTAATGTAAACACTGTGGTAAATAATTTTGGTTTTATCGGTGAGATCGTAAATAGTTTTAATTAACACAACTTCTTCCTGACGTAAAATGTCAGAATAGTATATATATATATATATCTAACCGTAAAATATGTACAATCCAAAAGCCAAATCACGGATTTTTTTTGAAATTTCATAACTCATTATAGAATTATTATATAAATATATATATATATATATATATATATATATCCTAATGAAAAACGAAATTGTGATGCTTTTGTTCATAGATACACAGTAGCAATATCTATCCGTAAAAGAATATAAAAAGAGTTTTAGGACCAAAATCCAACTTCTGAACTCTAACATCACAACTAATTTCCAAGATAATCTTATAAACTTTTAGTTCTCTGTTTCCAATGGTGAGAAATCATACCTAGAACAATCCGATTACCTCTTCAATTTTATATGCTCTAACTCCAAGGAAAACACCTCTTAGCCTCTTTGATAAAACCCTGACTATCTCTTCCTCTACCCTTTAGTTGTTTTATAAGATGTGGGCTTAGTGATAGTGGGCTGCAGTTATAAATAAAAGAAAACCTATGGCCCATCAATTTTATTTTAAAGAAAACTCTTAAATAAAATTATGTGGGGTATTACACTCTTCCCCTCTTAAAAAAAGTTTAGTCCTCTAAACTTAACGTACCTCAATCAGAGAATAGATAAGGGTATTTTTCTTTCATGTCTTCCTCTTTTTCCCATGTCGCTTCTTGAACTATATGATTCCTCCACAACACCTTCACTAAGGATATATTCCTTGAACATAGCACTTGCTCCTTCCTATCAAGAATCTGCACTGGTTGCTCTTCATAAGACAAGTCCTCTCTAACATTGATCTGTTCATATTCCAATACATGTGATGGATCAGGCATGTATTTTCGTAACACTGATACATGAAATATGTTATGAATATGTGACAAAGCTGGTGGCAATGCCAACCTGTAGGATACATTGCCCACTCTATCCAAGATCTCAAAAGGACCAATATACCTCTAACTTAACTTGCCTTTCTTCCCAAACCTCATCACACCCTTCGATGGAGACACCTTTAAGAATACATGATCCCCAACTTGGAATTCTAAGTCTCGCCTTCTATTATCTGCATAACTCTTTTGCCTACTTTGAGCAGCTAGGAGTCTTTCACGAATCAACTGAATCTTTTCCGTAGTCAATTGAACTAGTTCTGGACCAAGCAACTTCCTTTCACCCACTTCATTCCAACAAATAGGTGACCTACACTTCTGGCCATACAATGCCTCAAAAGGAGCCATCTCTATGGTGGAATGGTAACTGTTATTATAAGCAAACTCAATTAAAGGCAAGTGAGTCTCCCAACTACCTTTCAAGTCTAACACACAAGCTCTCAGCATGTCTTCAAGTGTCTGTATAGTTCTTTCTGATTGCCCATCAGTTTGAGGATGAAAAGTTGTACTAAAATCTAACTTGGTTCCCATATCCTTGTGTAAACTGGTCCAGAACTTAGAGGTGAAACGAGGGTCTCTATCAGAAACTATAAAGACAGGAACTCCATGCAATCTTATTATTTCCATAACATATAATTGAGCCAATCTATCCAATGAAAATGTAGTTTTGATTGGTAGAAAATGGGAAGACTTGGTCAATCTATCCACTATTACCTATATAGCATCATGACCCTTAACTGACTTAGGCAATCCAGTCACAAAGTCCATGGAGATATGTTCCCACTTCCACTCCGGAATACTGAGAGGTTGAAGTAACCCAGCAGGCCTTTGATGCTCAACTTTAACTTGCTGACAAATTAAACACCGAGATACAAAATCTGCAATCTCTCTTTTCATATTATTCCACTAATACACTTCTTTAAGATCTCGATACATTTTGGTGCTACCTGGGTGAATAGTGTATGCAGATTTATGAGCCTACTCCATAATTTCCCTTTTTAATTCAACATTATTGGGAACACATAATCGATTTCTAAATTGTAAAACACCATCACCATGAATTTCAAACTCAGCTCGATTACCTTCCTTCACCTCTTCCATAATCTTCACCAAACTAGGATCAGATCCTTGAGCAATCTTCACCTTTTCAACTAAGGTAGGCTGCACTCGAAAATGAGCAAGAAGTACCCTTGACTCATTAAATTGGAGCTCCACATTAATCTCCCTCAACTCTTCAAAAAAAGGTCTTTTCGTCGAAATTATACTTGCCACCCTACCAGAGGATTTTCTACTCAAGGCATTAGCCACCACGTTTGCTTTACCAGGGTGATAATGTATTATTCAATCATAGTCTTTCAACAACTCAATCCATCTCCCTTGCCATATATTCAATTCTTTTTTAGAGAACAAATATTTCAAACTTTTATGGTCAATGTAAATCTCACACGTCTCCCCATATAAGTAATGCCTCCATATTTTTAATGCAAAGACCACTGTTGCTAACTCCAAGTCATGAGTAGGGTAATTTTGTTCATACCTTTTTAGTTGCGCTGAAGCATATGCTATCACCTTTCCATGCTGCATAAGCACACAGCCAAGATCTTTCTATGAAGCATCACTATAAATTACAAACCCTCTTGAACCCGTTGGCAATGTCAAAACTGGAGCAGAAACCAACCGGTCTTTCAATTCTTGGAAGCTCTTTTCACATTCATCTTTCCACAAGAATTTAGCATTCTTTTGGGTCAACTTAGTCAAGGGGCTTGCTATACGTGAAAAACCTTTAACAAACCTCCTATAGTAACCTACAAGACCCAAGAAACTGCGAACTTCAGATACATTTGTTGGTCTAGGCCAATTTACCACAGCTTCCACCTTTTTAGGATCCACAAAATGCCATCCTTAGATATTACATGCCCCAAAAACCTTACCTCATCTAACCAAAACTCACACTTCTTAAACTTGGCATATAATTTTTGCTCCCTTAAGACTTGCAACACCATCCTCAAATGTTCTACATGCTCCTCCTGAGTTTTAGAATATACTAAAATATCATCAATAAAAATAATAACAAACCGGTCCAAATAAGGCTTGAACACACGATTCATTAAATCCATGAAGGCAGCAGGGGCATTAGTCAATCCAAATGGCATCACCAAAAACTCGTAGTGTCCATAACGGGTACGAAAGGTAGTCTTAGGTATATCTTCTTGCTTAACCTTGAGTTGATGATAACCTGATCTAAGTTCAATCTTCGAAAAGACTTTAGCACCTTGCAATTGATTAAAAAAATCATCAATCCTTGGTAAAGGATATTTATTCCTTACAGTGACCTTGTTCAACTGTCTATAGTTAATGCATAATCTCATAGACCCATCATTTTTCTTTACAAAAAGAACAGGAGCACCCCATGGAGATACACTAGGTCGAATAAATCCCTTTTCTAAAAGCTCTTGCAATTGCAATTTCAGCTCCTTCAACTCTGCTGGTGCCATGCGATATGGTGCCATAGAAATAGGTGTAGTTCCTGGCATTAAGTCAATGGCAAATTCTATCTCCCTATCAAATGGTAACCTAGGGAGATCCTCAGGAAATACATCAACAAAGTCCCTCACAATAGGAATGTCATCAATCTTAATCCCTTCCTTCTGGTTATCCACCACATATGCAAGATACCCTTTACAACCTGTTCTAAGTAACTTATTAGCATGAATGGCCGAAATAACATTAGACACAAGGCTCTCTCTAGACCCATGAAATACAAATTCAAGTCGACCCGGAATACAAAACACCACTTCCTTCTTGTAACAGTCAACATTAGCATGATAAGCTGCTAACCAATCCATGCCTAATATTACATCAAATTCTTGAATTTCTAAGAGAATCAAATCAGCCAACAACTCATTTTCTCCAATCTTAATCACACAAGACTTACATATAAACTCAACAACCATAGTTTCACCTAAAGGAGTAGAAACAGAACGTTCAAAGTCCAACAATTCAGGCACACAATCAGCATATTTCATATAAGCACAAGATATAAAGGAATGAGTGGAACCAGGATCAATATGAACTCGTGCAGTATGAGAAAATATGGGAATGGTACCTATTACCACTGACTTGGATGCGTTAGCATCTTGCTCAGTAATAGCAAACACTCATCCTTGGACTTTTGGCCTTTGTTTCATATCAGTAGGCTTAGCCACCAACTCACTCTTCATGGCTAGGCAATCTTTGATATGATGACCCATTTGACCACACTTAAAACAAGCCCCGCTTTCACGATAGCAAACACCCTTATGCTTCTTACCACACCTTTCACAAACCTCTATTACCTGTTGCACCATTTTAGTCTCTGGTTCTGCTGTAGTCTTCTTCTTAAATGGCTTATTGTGTTCATTCCCTTTATGAAACCCTTCAGTCTTAGGCCTTTTGTTATTCTGACTCCTAATCCTCTGATAGTCTTCACACTCCTTTTCAACAACCTTTGCAGTCTCCACAACCTCAGAATATGACTTCAATCATAAGGTTGCCATCCTAGTTCTGATACTTGGTCGTAGTCCCCTCTGAAATTTCTTAGCTTTTCTAACATCATCAGCCACAATGTGAGGGGCAAATCGAGGCAATATAGTAAATTTAGCCTCATATTGTAACACCATTTTATTCCCTTGAATGAGCTTCATAAGCTCCACTTCTTTCTCATCTCGTACACTTTCTAGAAAATACTTCTCATAAAAGGCCTCAAGGAAAATACTCCAAGTCAATATCTCATATTCCTGAAGTGGCAAAGTCTTTTTGGTAGATCTCCACCAATGCTCTACTTCCCCTTTCGGCATAAAGGAAGCAAAGGAGACTTTTGCACTTCAGTACAACCAATCACATCAAAAATTTTCTCCATTTGCATTATCCAGGTTTTCGCTTCTGTAGGATCAGGGTTGCCCAAAAATGAAGGAGGACCTAACTTCCTAAATTGCTCGATAGTACATCCCTCCATCTCAGCATCTTTGGGCTTAACTGTTCCACTAGTACTAACATGCTTCTCCACCACCTCAACAAGACTTCTGATAGCACTTAAAACACCCTCAAGGCTCTCAGATTTTGGTTCAAGACCAGAAGGGTTAGAATTGCGAGGTGGCATTTTCCTATAACCAAACAAACAACACATTATAGTCAAATAAATCACAAGCAAAGCCATGATATACAAGATATACTAAACCCTTTACTATTATAATATTCTAAGCATATAAGCATATAGCTTCTAACAATTATCAAACACCCAAAGCTTTTTTTTTTTTTTGTCTATGCACAATAATTCAAGCCTATTCCCCCACATCTTATAAAATATCGAAAGTCCTAATTGTCTACAGAATCATAACCTGGCTCTGATACCAACACTGTCAGGACCCAAATCCATGGAACATGAATTTAGATACATGACTAACTTGCTAACTTTACCTAGCTCAATAAACATAATTTATTTAAAACATAGTTCAATAAAACTCCAAATACACAATGCTACTGATAAATCTCTTACAATAACTAAAATCTACAATTTATAATAATCTACAAAATACTGAGAAGTCTAAAGCGGAAATATAAAAATAACTAATAATCTTTTAAATAAAAAAAATATAAAAAAAAAACTCCACAAATTGGAAACAATCTTCACTATGTAAAACGTGAATTACCAAAACAAAGGTAACTAAAATTCTATGAGTCTTCAAGTAATACTGTAGTCGCTTATAACTTCCACGTTCTACCTTGCACCTTACAAGCGATCCAAGGGTTCTAATTCCCAACTACACTTTAATATGAAAATATTAAGTGATGGGGTGAGCCACACATCTAGTAAGTAATTATACAGAATATACAACGGAATAGAGTCAAGCAAAGCACGAGTTTGATTTCACAATTTCACTCAAAATATTCAATGCAATTTTCCAAACATGTAAGAAATCACTTAATACACACAAAATCAATTCTTTAAGTCTTTTGAAAACACATTCAAATAATTGATCAGAGCATAGTGTCACATATACACATCACATATTCTCACATACAATCCTGTGAGCAGATACCAACATCTAATCCCTGCTGGTGAGGGATCAACACATATTCTCACATACAATCCTATGAGTGGATTTACACATATATATGATCAATTCTAAAAACACTCATTTTGAGTCACATATCACAAAAACAAATTTTATACAACTTAAAATAATTTTCTCAATATTAACAATTATTCCAACAATAAAAGCATATTGAATATCATAATAACAGATTGAAACATAAATCAAAAGATGCTTGACTCTCCTAGGGAATGAATAGAAACTGATGAGTTTATATATATATTTTTAAAATTTTTGAGTAAGTTTGAAAATCCAATTGCTAAAAGACACGTCTTAAAATACCATTTGAAAAAAAAATAAGAATATGACTTCGAAATCACTTGGTTTGAAACAAATTTAAAGAACAAGAATCTTTTTGGAAAACTTACTTTGAAACTCAATTATTTTCGGAAAATAGTTTAGTTTAAAAATCATCTTTTAAATGGGATTTGGACATTCAAAACGTTATTTAAAATTCGAAAGTTCTCTCAAAACATTGTTTAAAATCCAATTAAAATTTCTCTTTCAATAGTGTAAAAATGCTTTCTGATAAACTTTTAAAACGTGAGCTAAAAAAAATATAACTTTTAAAAACCTTTAACTTCTAAGAACCTAAAGAACGAAAATTGTGCATATTATGCATAATTACTTACAGCACTTGAATCACTCTGAAAGTTCAGCCGAAACAACCTCCAAAAAGCCTCAAAATACTCTTAAATAGGACCTATAATCAATCATGGAAATTACTAATATCCTCTACAAAATATAAATTTTACTAAACTATACAAACTGACTCACTAGTAAAATACTTTGCTGAACTAAATGATAGCACTAATGCAAAGTATCTCTACCCAAAAATGTGTTTTCCTTGAATTTATCAAAATTTAGAGGCAGCAGCTAATACTTTAGGGTTTAAGTTGATATACATAACCCCAAACACGTTAAAGCCACCTAATATATATATCCACCATAGAAAACCTTACAGCTATCCTAATATAAATATATATATATATATATATATATATATAACCACAATGGCATATCCTAATCTAAAGGAAAGGGTCCCAGAGGCAATGAAAATATGGCCGCATTCTTATAATAATATATATATATATATATATATATATATATAGCCGCATTCTTTGACTTCTTATATATCTATAATATATATATATATATATATATATATATATATATATACAACCCAGAAGACTTAAGCTAACAGTATTGATTCTTGAAATTCCATAGTTCAATTTTGGATTATATATATATATATATATATATATATATAATAATTCTATAATGAGTTATGAAATTTAAAAAAAAAAATCCATGATTTGGCTTTCGGATTGTACATATTTTACGGTTAGATTTATATATATATATATATATATATATATATCTATCCTAATGAAAAACGAAATTGTGATGCTTTTGTTCATAGATACACAGCAGCAATATCTATCCGTAAAAGTATATAAAAAGAGTTTTAGGACCAAAATCCAATTTCTGAACAATCTAACATCACAAATAATTTCCAAGATAATCTTATAAACTTTTAGTTCTCTGTTTCCAATGGTGAGAAATCATACTTTGAACAATCCGATTGCCTCTTCAATTGTATGTGCTCTAACTCCAAGGAAAACACCTCTTAGCCTCTTTAATAAAACCCTGACTATCTCTTCCTCTACCCTTTAGTTGTTTTATAAGATGTGGGCTTAGTGATAGTGGGCTGCAGTTATAAATAAAAGAAAACCTATGATCCATCAATTTTATTTTAAAGAAAACTCTTAAATAAAATTATTTTTCGGATGTTTTGATTGGTACAAGAAAAAAAATTATTATATAGCATATAGGCTCCCTCCCAATAGCATTTAGAATCATTTTGTAATATATTCTGTGATATATTCCTAGCTCCAATAATAACAATTTTAACTTCAAAAGCCAAAAATAAATAAAATAATATAATAAAAATAAAAATAAATTATTTAATGCCCAAAGAGAGTAAATCGTAATAATAATAATAATAATAATAATAATAATAATAATAATAATAATAAACGGAATTTGGACCATCTCTGTAGAAGCATTAATTGAATGAAAAAAATGACTCCAAAAGGGGCAATCTTCACAGAAGACGAAGACTAGACTAGTGTTGTCGTGATTAGTTTACTTATTTTTCCTTGTATATGACATGAGGAATTCATATTAGTTGGTGCGATATGATCCATTCACTTCACCATCCCCAATCTAGACCATTTTCATCGTTACCATTGCGTGATTAATTTACTTTTTTCACTGTGTGCGAGGAACTGTAACAAGTAACAAGTTGCATTCTTCACAAAAGACAAAGACAAGAACGAGGAAACTGTAACATTCACTTTACTTGGTGCGCTATGATCCACTACGCACTCAAGCTATTCTACTTTTTCATCATTCAAGACCCTAGTGCTGCAACATTTCGACTGCTTTGACCATATTTAATCAAACACAACCCAGAGCTCGCTCATTAAATTGAATTCATCTATTGGGATTACGTAATAAAGATTTTGTTCTAGATTGTGTCGCCTCTCGCACAATAGCTTTTCTTTTAGAGCGTGCTGAACTCAATTATGAGACCTTGTATACTTTTATATTTGTTTTCCTTTTGGCTGTTTTGTTCAATAGGTGTGGTCAAGTGGGAGCCACTCCGGGTTGTACTCTTTCATTTTATTAATATACTACTGCATGTTCTGTCAAAAAAAGATGTCCTTAGTGTTTTTTTTTTTTTGGGGGGTTTTTTTTAATTAGTTTGTCACTTTTATTACATCTTTCATAATTATACTAAAAATTATTTGCTCAAAAAATCAAAATACATCCCATCAATATTTGGATAAAAATACTTACGTTAATGACAAACATGTCATGATTATATCCATGACAAACAATTTAAAATTAAATAATATGATTATGTTAATGACAAACATATTATGGTCATTATATATTCATGACAAACAATTTAAAACTAAATAGTATAACTAAAGTTAGAAGACGATTGGTTCTTAAAAAAAAAAAATTAGAAGAAGGTCGTATAAGCAAAAGCGATGCTTTTTTTTCAGCAAACGTGTGAGACCAGACAAAACTCATTCTAGTTCATATATACATAGCATAAAGGCTCCCTCCGTATAATATTTAGAATCATTTTGTAATATATTCTGTGATATATTCCTAGTTCCAAACTTCCAATAATAACAATTTGAACATCAGCAGCAAGAAATAAAAATTAAAATAAAGTAATATAAATAAATTATTTGATGCCCAATGAGAGTAAACCATTGAATTTGAATGAAATAAATGAACCAAAAGTAGGAATCTTCACAGAAGGGGAAGACTAGACCAGTGTTGGCGTTACCATCACGTGAGTGATTTACTTTTTTCCGTGATTGGCGTTGGTTGTTCCCTATCTATTCTACTTTCTCATCCCTCAACTCCCTAGTGCTGCAACATTTCTGTTCCTTCGACCTCATTTAGTCAAACACAACGCAGAACTTGCACATTAAATTGAATCAGCAAGGAAGAGGATCTTCACTTGTAACAATGAGTATGAGACTATTGTACTCAATTCTCTTCCAAGCCATTCTTCTCTTGTTCATTGTAAACTCAACTCTTGCTTTTCTATCTAGCAATACTGGCACCTCTAGTTATTTTGGTGGGAATGAGACGGATTATCGGGCTTTGTTGGCCTTCAAGAAAAAGATAACACAAGACCCTGGAAATGTTTTGAGCTCGTGGAATGATTCCCTCCATTTCTGCCAGTGGCAAGGTGTAACATGCGGTCGCAAGCATAGAAGAGTCACTGTATTAGACCTTATGTCCAGAGGATTGGTGGGTTCCTTGTCACCACACATAGGCAACCTCAGCTTCATGAGGGTAATTGATCTCTCAAACAACACCATTGGAGGGAAGATTCATAATGAAGTTGGTCGTCTATTCAAGTTGCAAGTATTGAGCCTGAATAACAACTCCTTCCATGGAGAAATTCCTGCAAACCTTTCTCATTGCTCCAACCTCTGGTTCCTTGACGTTGGTGGTAATAATCTTTCAGGGTCAATCCCAATGGAGTTTGCTTCTTTGTCAAGGCTGGAATATTTTGCTGCTCACATGAACCATCTCAGCGGAGGAATCCCACCTTTCATTGGAAACCTTAGCTCTCTCCAAACTTTTTCTCTAGCCTATAATGATGTCTTGGGAGGACAGATTCCAAGTGCCTTAGGTCAACTAAGAAGCTTAGAAAATCTTGCACTAGGTGGAACTAAACTCTCGGGTTTGATTCCTTCGTCTTTGTATAATCTTTCGTCTATAATTATTTTTTCATTGCCTGGAAATGAGCTTAGTGGAAGTCTTCCCACAGACTTATTCCTCACCTTTCCCCATCTACAATGGCTTCAACTTACTGCAAACCAATTTACTGGATCTCTTCCAACCTCATTATCTAATGCTTCAGAGCTACAATTCTTACAAGTTGAAGTAAACAATTTTACCGGAAAATTTTCAGTCAACTTCGGAGGCTTACAGCGTTTGGAAAGGATAGTTATTAATGATAATAATTTAGGAAGCGGAGAGGCTGATGAATTGGACTTCTTTAAATCTCTAGGCAACTGTAGCCGTTTGCAGGTCTTGGCCCTCATGGACAATCAATTCAAAGGTATGTTGCCAAATGTTTTGGGAAATCTTTCAACCCAACTTCAATTTTTTTGGATCAGCAACAATCTTATTTTTGGGGAAATCCCTTCAGGGATAGGTAATTTGATTAGCATGATCCACTTATGGATGGATGGTAACAAATTCATAGGGACAATTCCAAGTGATATTGGTAATCTCCAAAAGTTACAACGATTATATTTAAATAACAACAAACTTTCGGGAAGGTTACCGATTACCCTTGGAAACCTGTCTTCAGTGACTCACATGTATTTCGAAAATAACAGATTGCATGGAACTATCCCGTCAAGTATAGGAAAGTGCAAAAATCTGAATTTGTTAAATCTATCTCAAAACAATCTTAGTGGCCCCATTCCGAAACAACTCTTTGCAATTTCCACATTGTCAATTTCACTTAATCTAGCTCGAAACTTTTTAATTGGATCATTACCATCAGAGGTTGGCAATCTTGTCCATTTAGCAGAATTGGACTTATCTGAGAATAAGTTGTCTGGTGAAATTCCAAGTAGCCTAAGCTCCTGCACCAGCCTTGAGTACCTTTACATGGAAGGTAATTTCTTTCATGGAGGAATTCCAACATCTTTGAGTTCTTCAAGAGGTATTCAAGTTATGGATTTTTCTCGAAACAATTTGTCAGGTCAAATTCCAAATTTCTTGGGTAAACTCTCCTTGAATATTTTAAATTTATCCTTCAATGATTTTGAGGGAGAGGTTCCAACAAAAGGAGTTTTTGCAAATGCTAGCGCACTATCAATTGTAGGAAACAATAGGCTTTGTGGGGGCATATTGAAACTAAAGTTGCCTAGGTGCTTAACAAAAGAAAAGAAGAAAGCGAAGTGGCCTCTTGCAATCAAAATTTTAGTTTCAATGGCTTGTGTGATTCTAGCAGTAACCACAATGTCATTTTTCTTATTTTACTGGCACAAAAATAGAAGAAAAGAAACTATTTCAGGATCTTACTTGAGAAAATCACTTCTGAAAGTGTCTTACCAAATGCTCCTTAAAGCAACTGATGGGTTCTCTACAGCAAATTTAATTGGTGTTGGTAGTTTTGGCTCAGTATATAAAGGCATCCTTGGTGAAGATGAATCAATTGTTGCAGTCAAGGTACTAAATCTTCAACGTAGAGGAGCTTCTAGGAGCTTCATCTCTGAGTGTGAAACCTTGAAAAATATTCGTCACCGAAATCTTGTGAAGATCATAACTTCTTGCTCAAGTGTGGATTTTCATGGTAATGATTTTAAGGCTCTAGTCTATGAGTTCATGCCCAATGGAAATCTAGAAAATTGGTTACATGATCTAGAAACAGATTTTGGGCAAGTAGAGATACAAAATTTGAACCTTCTTCAAAGAATAAACATTGCCATTGACGTTGCATGTGCACTTGATTATCTACATCACCATTGCCCAATGCCAATTGTGCATTGTGATTTAAAGCCAAGCAACATTCTTTTCGACTATGATATGATTGCTCATGTTGGAGATTTTGGACTAGCGAAATTTCTTTTAGAACAAACAAATCCGAAGCAAAGCAGCTCAATTGGAATAAGAGGAACAATTGGGTACACTCCTCCAGGTAACAAAAATTTACTGAAATTTTCATTTGTTAACATATATTTTCCCACATTTAACATGATTACTTTTTGAATTTCTAAATTTTAATGTGATTGTATTACCTATATCAAATATTTTGAATGGCAGAGTATGGTGTAGGAAGTGAAGTGTCAACCAAAGGGGACGTCTACAGTTATGGAATCTTATTGTTGGGGATGATAACAGGAAAGAGACCTACAGATAGTATGTTTGATGGAGGCTTGAATCTTCACAACTACGCTAGCATAGCCTGGCCTAATCGTGTATTGGAGATTACAGACCCAAAACTATTAAACAATAATGATGAAGTAATTGGCAATCACAATTCCACCCCAACAAACAGAACGAATGAGTGTTTGATATCCATGGTGAAGCTTGGCCTCGCATGCTCTATGGAGTTGCCGCAAGAACGATGGGACATTAGCAAGGCCATCTCTGAGTTGCAATTGGTCAAGGACATTCTTCTTGGCACTAGGATTTAATTCAACATGCTTGGCCATATGGAAGGTCAAAAATCAAAATTTTCTCCCTCTTAAAGTTGGTATTAAATTCTTTACTTACTTTGACCTTTTCCTCTTTATGTTTTCTATTGCAGGCTCATAAAGTTTTACAATGGAAGGAAGAATTTTTTGGCCTGCTTAATAAACATGCTTATGGTTTACTAAGAAGTATTTTGCGTGGTTCTTATATTACTCATCTTACATATGTATATTAAATGTAACTCCAAATAAATTGATATTATGCTAGGAAAAGTAATTATATATCTAATTTCATTTGCAGTTGTAATATTTTAAGCCAACATAAGATGTCTGTTTCACTTCTCGTTCCCATCACTAATCGAATGGACAAAGTGGCAAGTGGGATTCTGATCTAGTTGCTATTTTGAATTTTTGATAACCTTAGCTATACCGATACTACAATTCACATAACATAAGTAGTTATGATTTTATTTGATACAGATGATACCATATGTCACATTGCAATTGAGAAACTTTTTTTTTTTTTAAGAAGAAATTGAAAGACGTGATTGTTAACACAAATCTACCTATATGTATATAAAAGTAAGGATCTTATGTGTGATTCTTGTTGGGTTTCACATGTATGTGAAGTCTCACTTTAAATAATGAGTAGTTCTTTTGGCTTAGTGTGTCTCTATATATTGTATTAATTACTCAATGTGTCTCTCCAAAATGTTTATCTCCCAAAAATTCGATCTTGTGAGGTATTCTTTTAGATTTCTTTTATTTAGACTTCCATCTTATCTTTTAATTGGTTGATTTATTAAACCTTTCACTAAGCAAAAGTTATAATTAATTATCTTATTTTATTTTATTTATTTATATTCAATAATAAATATTTTTTTTATAGAATTCAATAATAAATACTTATATATATATATATATATCATTCGTAGCCAAAAAAAAAAAAAAATCCCAAAATAAATAACGTATATATTGTGCACCATAAATGACTTGTCAACATGAAAATACCAAGTATGCAAACTAACGTATTAGCTGATAAATGATCAAAATAAAATGTGTTCACAGATTATGATCCTCTAAAGTTCTTAGATTACTCTATCATATAGAATTCTTTAAATCCCCACTTTCTTTTTAAAATAAAAGGCTAGGATTCTGCCATATTATCAATCCCCTGTCATAACCATTATTTAAAGCTATCAAAAAAAGAAAATGCTCAAATTTATTCACCTTACCAAAATATGAGGTAAATATTTTCAAAAGGAAATCACCACCGTCGACGGCAATGGACTTGATGGTTTTGCAAAAGAAAGTAAACAAAGTAAGAGACTTTGTGCAAATGGAATATTATTTATATTCATTTCCAAGAGAAGGGGAGCATCATTTCCAAGGAATTTGTAAGCATTATTTTTGTTCCAAGTTTATTACTGGTTTGTTTTGTTTATCCATGTTACTTTAAATAAATGACTATAAAATTATTGTGATTATTATTAGTAGTATTGTTTTTTCACATAATCAATGTTATTATCAGCACTACAAGTCTACATTTCACTAATGTACACCACCTTGCCTTCTGTTTAAATCCTTTGGTATTTTGAAGTTGAATGCAAATATAAAATTGTGGGTTCTTTCTTTTTTGATAGTACCCAGGCCCAAGTAGTAACAAAGATCCTGGGCCTGATACTTGTGGTTTGGTGGACTGAGTTTGGTTCATCCCAGCAATGTTGGACTGATTACGAACTAATTTGTGCACAAAACATGGATCCCACAATACATACATGCAAAATATATACATATTATACAGTTAGAAACAATAAAGGAATAATATATAATAAAAAAAATGGTAAATAAAACGTTAGGGATCCTCAGAATGATAAATAATGTTTCATTATTTCTTGAGTTTTTTCTTTTTTAATACATTGGATCCTTTCTCCAATTGTATATGTTACAAGGTCCAAATAAGTTCAAAAGCCATAGACTTAGATGACTCTTTTAGGCTTCTAAGACTTGTGAGGTTTGAATCCCTTTGAATCCAAGTGTTTCTTCTAGTATCTATCTCAGGATCCCTCACAGTGTTTTCCCTTTTTTCTCATTTTTTGAATTCTAAAGAAATTTTTCAAAGGATCCTTTTGCTCTGATTTTCTATTGCTGAATGGTTTTTTTGTGGACTTCATCCCCTTTTATAGTACCTTCTTAAGGTTTTTAATGTACCACTGATTCCCTCCATTTGCTGCCTTGAATACCAGAACTAATGTTGTGTCAGCAAAACTGGTGGCTGATCCCTTCCTTATTTCCTCATTATTTTCCCCTTTTGAGATTCCCCCCCCCCCCCCCAAAAGTCTCAAGCTAACCTTCCTCTTTTGGAAGGTCCAAAGAACTGACTTTCAATCCTCTTTTTCCAAAGCTTCTAGATGCTACTTTTCAGACCCACTTTTTGGCTGCTTCTCTTTTTGTCATTTTCTCTAAATGGACAGATTCCTCTTTGTCAGGATGAAAGATCTCCAGCCACCTTCCTTCATGGTCAATCTTTCTGCTTTCCCCGAGGTATCAAACGTCTTTTCATGAAGTGTTGATTCCTAAGTCGTCAGCCTTTTTCCTAAACCATAAGCAGCTGATGGGACATATCCACCCTCGTTCTTTGTGTTCATGGGCATGCTCCCTTGAGCTATCCCAATCCTAACTGATCTCCTTCTGCATATCCTGAGGATCCCAAGTTTCTAGGAACCCCAGATATCTTGGTTCAGCTCCTTTTCTAAGCTCCCTAGCAAATTTCTCTCACAAGGGCTGGACTAAGCTACCTCTTTCCTTTTCCCTTATTTCCTAAGGCCTAAAGCTCAACCATTCAAGGGTTGGACCCCTTCTTACTTATTTTAAGTAATCATTAACTAGCAGATTTGGGCCTTGTCCCTTCTTTGAAAGCCCAAATGGCTTTTAAATTTCAACTTTATAATGTCTTGGGCCTTGCTACGTACAATACTTGTGATATTTTGGACTTCAACAAAAATTTATAGTTGTAGGGACACAAATCAGGCCTAGACTCAAATGCGTGTCGGGGATAGGTCTAAGAGGCCTAACAATAAAATTTGTAGAGGGTGAGCTTAAAACCTAGGTTGCTTTGGACAATGGAAAGTAGAGACGTTGGGTTAGGACCATGATTGGCAAGCAACGAAAATTCAATGTAGCACAAGCTCTCCTCGGACATAAGCAAATGACCTTCTGTATTGGATGCTTTTGTTCTTTTCAAAAAAGTTACAATTCCTCCCCTCCTAATGTTCTCTCCCTCTTTACTTATATCCTTCTTCCTTTTGCTTCCATTCATGGAGTCTTCAATGCAGATGCCTTTCCTATCAACCGCCCCCTTGTAAACTTCCCCCAAGAGTTGTAAGGCTAATCACCATTATCTCAGATATCACTTCTTCATTAATGCAGCTAGAGGGGTAGGTGTGAAGCCTTTAATGCGGTGGCAGCAGCTTTCTGCGAGACATTTCCCACTTGTTTCCCCTTTTTGCGTTTCCATGGAGTACATCTTCACTTGTTGAGCTTTTTGGCTTCCCCTCTAAGCACCACGGCGTATCTTATGACCTTCACCTCGATTAGCCGAGGATGCATCTCTCCTCAGACCGTTCCAACTAGCCTTTACTTCCATAGTGGGCTTGTGGGCTTTTAGGTTCGGTGCCCTTGTTGTCGCATGGCCATCCTCGGATAAGTTGATCCCCTTGGATCAGGCCCAAGGCCCAAAGGCATGTATTTACATTTTTGACCCTACAACAGCCTCTCAAAAATTTGCTTTACTCCTATTCGAGGAGAAAAATAAATTTTTGACTCAAATCCACTGCTTCCACATACCTCCCAACTCGCCACACGCAAGAAGTCCACCTGTATCTCCTAAAACGGTTCCTGGCACCTCGAATCCTGCGACGCCCTCATTAATTGCTCCAAGTAACTCCTTGTCGCCCACATTCAACAGTGAGATGTAAATCCAATGGCCCGGGTTTTTTCCCGAAAATTTAAGCGGGATAACTCCCATGAATCGCCTCCTCCTAAGCATTCAAAACATTTTGGAAATCGCAAAATCAGCCATTATTCCAAAAAGCAATCAACAAGTCCTGGAAGTATCTATCTTCATTTTCTTCCAAGAAGCTCTCCAAAAGTCGGATACCTATCTCCAATAAGTTTCCATTCTACTAGACCCTTTCTCCTCGGCTGTTAACTTCTACCCCCTTTCTTTCTAAATCTTTGTTCTTATTTCAACCTGATGGGTAGGTTCAAGTGTTTGGTAGATATTAACTCCGGCATGGAAGGATTCTGAGCTAAATACCACATTCCTCCGGAAGTGAGTTTGAAGTATCGCCCCTTAGAGGCCGTAGTTGACTCTAGGAAAGAAGGGCAAGTTGTCATTCTTATAATTGCCTTCTTAGAGGGTGGGAAGACACTTCCCATGAAAAACGTCACCAGTGAATACCTCTGCAACCATAGGTTGTGCCCCGACCAATGAACACCCAACCTGTTCAGGGTCTTAGGTTGTGTAGACGCTTTAAACGAGCAAATGGGTCTAAACCTCACATGGCGCAATGTCGCCTTCTTGTATGAGTGCCCCCAGTTAAAAAACGTAGGGTATTATCTCAAGTCCCGGTCTAGCGTTGTTAAGCTTATATCATGTCTCCCCAAATCTAACAAACGTATCAAGAACAACTACTTAATCGCCTCCGGGAGATGGTACGACGGTCCTCATTGCCTTATCAAAGAGGAGAAACCAGGTGTGGTTGCCTAGGATTTAGGATTTCTGGTCTAAGCTTCAGTTCCTTTAGCTTCGCCCTTTGAATTCACCGCAATTTAATACCTTCGTTGCTTAAATTTTGTTTGAACCTAACCATATTTGGCCTTTTGGATGTCTCTTTTGCAGACAAGCAGCACGTATCTCCTCGTCTAAGGGAAGTTAACATCTCGGACCTTAATAGAGTTTTGAGATCCGGAGTGTTCGTCAACGAAGATCTACAAGTGAGGGCTGCCCATCTTATACTAGAGTACGACCCTCTATCAAACGCCTACTAAGAGGTTGATAACGTTGTCATCACGGGTGACAGGAGGCGTAGACGAATAGACGTTTCCAAGTGCGACTTCCTTGCCTCACGCGACTTGCCAGACGATCTCTCCGTTATTCTATACGTACCTCCTCTTAGAGCAGTCCCTCTTTCGGTACGGCCCATAGCAGCTGTTGCCGGAGAAGAGCCCGCATCTCCTCGTCTATCACTTGAGGAGGAAATAGACCAATTTAGGCTCGAAGAAGCTAAGAAGCCTGAGGGGGGTCATATTGTCAATATCTCGGACGACGAAGACGAACCTACCAAGTGTTCTGGGATAAGGGGTTTAATAATTTCAAAGGTAGACAGCAGCACTGAGGAGGAAGACATGTCTAGCTTAAGATCACTCATGAATGTGCGAGGTGCAAGAGTGGCCAAAAAGGGTGCCACTGGATCACAACCTCCTCCTCAACTACCCCTCCCCCTCCTCCTCCTCCTCCTCCTGCTAACCCCAAGGTTCCTACCTTTGACCTTAAGAAGAAAAGGAAGAAAGAGAACGAGGAAGCTGAGGTGGCACAGCAAAAGAAGCTGAAGCAATAACAACAACAGCAATAGCAGCAAAAAGTTGTCAAAGGCAGGACACGCGTGCCCTCGGTGGAGAGCGGAGAGAGCCATGGGCTGGCCGAGGTGTTTCGAGCACAGTCCTATTGGTCTCTTGCACTGGAGTTGGACGGAACTCCCATTCTCGTCCAATCCAACATAAGAGAGTTCCAGAAAAGTCACTCCCTTTATTTGACCGAGGCCCTAGAACAGCCCCTCCTCCTCCCTAAAGACGTGGAAGTCCTTGAACAAATGAAGCAGCAACAACTCTTCCTTTCCCTTAAGAGGGACCTAGGCTTGGTACGTGTTATCCAACTTATGTTGTTTACATAAGCCTGTGAGTATGCTCTTTCTTTTTTGTGATTCTCGTCACATTGCACATGCTTTCTACATGCGTGCAGGCCATCCAAGAGGTCTTCGTGGCTAAAAAATGGGTAAAAGACGCTGGAAGAAAGCCAACATCGAGCTCAATATTAGGGTTGAGATGGAAAAAGCTCTTGGCCTGTTTGTGATGGAGAAGGAAAAGCTTGCCAAAACGCTGACAGCCGAGGAGCAGCTGAGGAAGAGCGCTGAGGCTGGACTTAAAATAGCTGAGGCTCAAGCTGAGGTGCAGCGCAAGGAGGCAGAAGACAGGGCTTGTAACATTAAGGAGGCCGCTGATGCTGCATCACTTGCTTCTTTCAACAGGGGGGGCGAAGAGACAAATACTCGTCTGGTTGAAGAGTTAGCTGATTTATGCAGGGAGTACTGCAAGCAGGTGTGGTCGGAAGCTCTCAATATGGCAGGTGCTCCTGCCACATCTGAATGGAGAAAGGCTGAGAACGTATGGTATCCCCCCGATATCCACGAATTTGATGCTCCATCTCCCGCAGCACCTTCCACCTCCCTCATGGCTCCTGCTCTTCCTCAAGCCTCTTTGGGTCCAGGCCTGATTTGTGTGTAACACCTAAACATGAAAATAGATTTAGTTCCACTCAAAACTTATAGGAATAAGCTGAAATGTTAATTTTTCCAAAAGTGGATGGTCTGAGAACCAGGCATAATTAGGGCTCCGTTTAAGGTTCTCCTCAACACTCAGTAAAAGTATGTTGAGTGTTAATTTTTCCAAAGTAAATGGTCCGAGAACCCAGCGTAGCTAAGGTTTTGTTTAACACTTAGTAAAAAACATGAACTGCATGTTAATTTTCCCAAAGCAGATGGTCCAAGGACCCGGTGTAGCTAAGGTTCTATTTAACACTTAGTAAAAAACATGAACTGCATGCTAATTTTCCCAAAGTAGAAGGTCCGAGGACCCGGCGTAGCTAAGGTTCTGTTTAACACTTAGTAAAAAATATGTACCGCATGTTAATTTCCCCAAAGCAGATGATCCGAGAACCCGGCGTAGCTAAGGTTCTGTTTAACATTTAATAAAAAATATGAATTGCATGTTAATTTCCCCAAAACAGATGGTTCGAGGACCCGTCGTAGCTAAGGATCTGTTTAACACTTAGTAAAAAATATGAACTGCATGTTAATTTTCCCAAAGCAGATGGTTCGAGGACCCGTCGTAGCTAAGGATCTGTTTAACACTTAGTAAAAAATATGAGGCTTCTGTTTAATATTAAAGACTATAGAACTGACAATCAACACAACATATCGATAACTGTACAAATGGCATAAATGCCTTTTATTAATAGTAATACATTCGCAGGTTATTTACGTTCTAGGGATGTTATACGGCCTTTTTATCTAAGTCGGTAAGATAATACGCCCTTATACCAGCTATTGAAGTTATACGATAGGGCCCTTCCCAATTAGGTCCTAACTTGCTCCACGCTGGGTTCTTGGCAGTACCCACAACCTTTCTTAAGACTAAGTCGCCAGGAGCAAGTGGCCTTGATTTCATGTGAGAGTCATAGCCTTGCTTAAGTTTCTGCTGATGGTGAGCTAGGTGAACTATAACATTTTCTCGCCTTTCTTCAACTAGGTCCAGCTCCTTGTGCAGTAAGTCGTCATTATTACCTGGGTTAAAGGAATGCGTTCTCATCGTCG
The DNA here is from genome assembly GCA_032878915.1 of Castanopsis chinensis. Taxonomy (NCBI): domain Eukaryota; kingdom Viridiplantae; phylum Streptophyta; class Magnoliopsida; order Fagales; family Fagaceae; genus Castanopsis; species Castanopsis chinensis. The sequence continues at coordinate 634,737 of JAVQMG010000080.1, read as the reverse complement.
GAAACCGCATTTCCAGAGGGATCACAGCATCAGCTCCATAAGCCATCGAAAAGGGGGTTTCTCCGTGGATCTTCGTGGTGTGGTTCGATATGTCCACAAAACATGCGGTACTTCTTCCACTCACCTGCCTTTAGCGTCATCTAGTATTTTCTTGAGCCCATTGACTATTGCTTAATTGACCACCTAGGCCTGACCATTCCCTTATGGATAAACTGGTGTAGAATGTCTGTTTGTGATGCCGAAATCCCCACAATACTTTCTGAAGGCCTTACTGTCAAACTGCAGGCCGTTATCCGAGATAAGGGCATGTGGGATTCTAGACCTGGTATCTCGGCTTCCTGCAGAGGCTTGCTCACATAGTAGACTAGTCTCTGTATACCATTGTCATCCCGTATCAGAACCAGACTGACGGCATGAACAGCCACGGCTATATACGCAAACAAAACTTCATCTACGTCTGGGCGAGACATAATGGGTGGCCGTGAGAGATATTCCTTTAGCTGCCGAAAAGCAAAGAAACATTCTTTAGTCCATTTAAATCCCTTCCACTTATTTATCAGCTGGAAAAAGGGTTGGCATCTGTCTGCAGACTGAGAAATGAACCTATTGAGAGTGGCCATCATCCCCGTCAACCTTTAGATCTCTTTTGGATTCCAAGAAGGTTGCAAACTACAGATTGCTGTGATTTGGGCGAGGTTGGCCTCAATCCCTCTTTGAGTGAGCATGTAACCTAGAAACTTACCAGACCCCACACCAAAAGAACACTTAGAGGCATTCAGACGCAACTTGTGCCTCCTTAACGTCTGGAAAGTATCGCTCAAGTCAGCCATATGCATAGATATAGCCTTACTCTTTACAACCATGTCATCCACATACACTTCGACAGTTTTCCCTAACTGAGTTTCGAACATTTTGATCATCATCCTCTAATAGGTAGCCCCAGCATTCTTCAAGCCAAAAGGCATTACTTTGTAATGATAGTTGCCGGTGAGAGTGACAAAAGCTGTCTTCTCTTGATTCTCCGAAGCTAGAGGTATTTGATAGTACCCTTGAAAGGCATCTAGAAAACTCATTTGAGGATGGCCGACAGTAGCGTCCACCAGCTGATCTATGCGAGGTATTAGGAAGGAGTCTTTGGGGTAGGCCCTGTTTAGGTCTGTGAAATTCACACATACCCTCCATTTTCCACTTTTTTTCTTCACCACTACAATGTGTGCCAACCATTCAGGATATAATACTTCCTTAATGGCCCCAGCTCTTTTGAGTCTGATAACCTCCACTTTTATAGCATCAGAATGCTCCTTGGAGGAGTGCCGAGGTGGTTGCCTCTTCGGTACTACAGTTGGACTGGTATTCAGGTGGTGACAGATGAAGTTCGGGTCAACCCTAGGAACCTTATAAGCATCCCATGCGAACACGTCAAGGTTTCCTTTCAAGAACGCGACTAACTCCTCCCTTTCCTCGGCTGGCAATTGAGCCCCTACTTGGGAGAACCTTTCAGGGTCACTATCCACAAGAACCCTATCTAACTCTTCACACGTGGGCTCTTCTACCACTATCTCCCTAGTTGTGGCAAAAGATGTTGATTGCTATAGGATAAATGCAGCAGAGGCCGAGGGCTCCGGCTCTAGCCTGCGCAAAACTGCGGCTGTTAGGCACTGTCTTGCCGTGGACTGACTCCCGATAATTTCTTCAACCTGACCACTAAATGGGAACTTCACCTTGGCGTGGAGAGTCAAAGAGACAGCACCCAGAGCATACAGCCACGGTCTCCTGACAATGGTCGTATAGGGAGAGTAGGCGTCAACCACGATGAAATCAACTTCGACCACTGCTGGGGCCTGACTGCACAAATAGCCTAATCTGCCCCTTCGAGATGACGACCTTCCCTTCAAAGCTTATTAGAGGCGAATCATAGGCCGAAAGATCTTCCAGCTTCAAGTTCAACCCCTTAAACAGATTAGGATACATAATGTCTGCACCATTTCCCTGATCAACCATTACCCTCTTCACATTGTAGCCTCTTATTCTCAACATGATGACCAAGGCATCATCGTGTGGTTAGATGGTCCCCACTTTTTCCTCGTCCAAGAAGCCTAGAATTTGAGGTACGTTACCCTTAATCCTCTTCGACTTAGAGCTGGAGTTCTCGGCAACAACTCGCACCACAGACATCACCCTGGAAAGGCAAGAACCAGTCCTCCCAAGAGAAGCGAGAATGACATTAATGGTTACCAAAGGAGATCTCGAAGCGTTGTTGCCTTGATTTGCCAGACCAGGATGCTCTCCCTGCCCGACAGGCCGGTATAAGAATTGCTTCAACTTTCCCTCCTTCACCAACTGCTCCAGATAGTTCCATAAATTTCTGCAATTGTCGGTTGTATGACCTCTTTCTTGATGATATTGGCAATGAAGGTTTTGATTACATTTCGTGGGATCCACTACCATCTTGCTGTGCCACCTAAAATATGGTTCATGACAAATTTTCTCAAACACTTGTTGCATGGGTTCACAAAACACAGTGCTAACCACCTGAGAAGAGGCCGGACCAGACTACCCAATGAAATCTCTCCGCGGCCTACTGTTGTTGTATTTGTCCGACCTGAAATCCCTTATCTCTTGAGGGATAACCTTTACCTTCCTTTTTCCTTGTAGCTGATCTTCCTCAACTTGCTTGTACTCGTCAATGCGATCCATAAGCTAACATACGCTTTTAACAAGCCTTTTGGTCAGAGACTTCCTCAGATCGTGCTCGTTTGGAAGGCCGTCCTTGAAGGTGCTTATGGCAACATCATCGAAGTCCCCCTCAATCTCATTGAACATCTCCTAATACCTATTGGAGTACGTCTTGAGAGTCTTCCCCTCTCTCATGGCCATGGATAATAATGAATCCAAAGGCCAAGGCACCCTACTGTAGGTAATGAAACGTGAGCTAAATGCCCTGGTGAGCTCCATGAAGGAATCAACAAAGCCTACCTTCAGGCCATTGACCCATCTCCTCACGACAGGTCCCAAGCTGAAGGGGAAGACTTTGCACATCAAGGTCTCGTTCTTAGAGTGCACCGCCATTCTCTGATTGAAATGACTCACTTGTTCCACCGAGTTTGTCTGTCCATTGTAAATGGTGAAGGTTGGTTAGGTGAATCGCCTTGGAAGCTTTCCCTTCTCAATCCTACGGGTGAAAGGTGATTTGGAGATTTGGTCGAGCACCTTGCTCAAAGCATCGTTGGCCAAGCCCCTAGAAGAAGTCTTTTTACCCTTAGGGTCGCGAAGGTAGTCGTCCTCGTAGGAGGAGGATTCATTAGGAGGAGTTCTTGACCTGGGGTTGCCGCTGCTGCTGTGAGAACCCATTGAAGAAGGATTTGAAAGAGAGGGAGTATGCCTTCGTTTCTACTGACGCAGCTTCTAGCTCGTGCATGACTTTAACACTTTTTTCGTGGGAGGTTCTGCTTCTAGCCCGTGCATGGCTCCCCCCGCGCGTATGCTCTGTACGCACAATAGCTTCTCGATCCCTTTCCCCCTCTAGCTGCGAGAGGTGATTCTCATGCTGGGATCCCATGGATTCTGCATGGTGTGAACCTGAGTCTTCCATGATGCCTCACGTCCTTTAACTCAAGGTTTCCCACAGACGGTGCCAATTGTTGGGACACAGATCAAGCCTAGACCCAAATGCGTGTCGAGGACAGGCCTAAAAGACCTAAAAAATAAAATTTGTAGAGGGCGGGATTGAAACCTAAGCTGCTTTGAACGATGGAAAGCAAAGACGTTGGGCTAGGACCATGATTGGCAAGCAAGGAAAATTCAATGTAGCATAAGCTCTCCTTGGACATGAGCCGAGGACCTTCTGTATTGGATGCTCTTGTTCTTTTCAGAAAAGTTACAATTCCTCCCCTCCCAATGTTCTCTCCCTCTCTTCTTATATCCTTCTTCCTTTTGCTTCCCTTCATAGAGTCTTCAATGCAGATGCCTTTTCCATCAACCGCCCCTTGTAAACTTCCCCTAAGAGCTGTAAGGTTGATCACCATCATCTCAGATGTTACTTCTTCATTAATGTGGCCAGAGGGGTAGGTGTGAAGCCTTTAATGTAGTGGCAGCAGCTTTCTACTAGACATTTCCCACTTGTTTCCCCTTTTTGTGTTTCCTTGGAGTACATCTTTGCTTGTTGAGCTTTCTGGCTTCCCCTCTAAGCACCACGGCGTATCTTATGACCTTCACCTCGGTTAGCCAAGGATGCATCTCTCCTCAGACTGTTCCAACTAGCCTTTACTTCCACAGTGGGCTTGTGGGCCTTTAAGTTCGGTGCCTTTGTTGTAGCATGGCCATCCTCAGACAAGTTGATCCCCTCGGATCAGGCCCAAGGCCCAAAGGCATGTATTTACATTTCTGACCCCACAATAGTCATTTACTAAACATGAGTTGTTAGGGAGCATAAAAAAAAAATGTAAGATATTTTGTATTTTAAAACTTTCTTTATCTTTAGAATTTTTTTTTCTTCCCATAAAAAAAAAATCAAAGAATTGGGTTTTTTCTCTAAAAAAATTTGTTGACTTAAAATGAAATTGAATTAAAATCTTGATTCTATTGGTTCAATTGAAAGATTATCAATAATACATATATGCATAGGAAGATCCTACAAGATCATTGTGGAATTTTCAATTATTAAATATAATCATTTGCTTTTCAAAAATAAATAAGTAAATTGATTATTGAAAAACCCAGTCCCAATTGAAATTATCCTTACTAATTTAGAAAGATTCCATTTGAATCCCAATTGATATAACTTTTGAAAATACCAAAAATCAGAATAAAAGTGGGTTTTTTTTTTTTTTTTTGAAAATTGGAGTCAAAGTGCCACACTTCACCGGGCCTTGAATTGATGTGATGATTTGAGCCCACTATAGAAGTAGATTGGTACTCTAATAGTCTGATGGGTCAGATTGGCAATCTGATTTCAGGCCTTAAAAAAATATATATATTTATTTGTCCAATTGTTCTCTTAGCTGAAAATGTTCCCTAAGTTTTTAGAAATCTTTTTTAAAAAAATTCATAAATAAAGGAATCACAAAGAAAAGGGAACCACTTTGGACAAGTTTAGAATTTTCTGACGTAAAAGTTTTGAAATTAATTTATAAAGACTTCACTCTCACCTTCGTCAAACCCCTTCCAAGGCCATGAAATTGGCTTCAACATTTCCCAAGCATCGCCTTTCCACCATTCAAAAGAAATGTCTTAATGTGGTGTATTAAATTTATTTCTTGAGGATGATGGTGGCTGGGAGTTATTGTTTATTATATTTATTTTATTAGTTTGTTTATATTATTCTAATGTGGTGTATGTTAAACTAGAATATTTGATATTGGGTGTATTGTAAAGTATGTTGTTAAAATAGATAAAATAAGTTCTTGAGTTGCTAAAAATTTTTAGCTCTCTTACTATGAATGTTCTAATCCATCAATGATTTTATGCAAACATAAGTACAAAATCCTTCAAAAACACCTTCCAGCACAAATTTTCTAAACTATTGAATTCAAAGCCACAAAATTCATCACCCTTAATACTCATTTCATCATAAAAACCATATTTTTCACAAACACAAAAAGTATCCAAACTATCTCCAAACATCAAAAACGAGATTAACCACCCTTTGAATGACTTAAAGGAATTGAAAGTGATAAATATCCTATTTTTTGTGCGGATTTTCTCCAATATGAAAGTAATACATATTCTGTTTAAATTAATTCTTATTTAAAAATAACAAAATTTAGAGTTTAATTTGTAACATTTGAAATTTCATAAGATTCAAATTTGTTACAACTCCAACACTACAAGTATAAGGAGTAAAATAAAAGTGAAAAATTTTCCATAAGATTGCCATTTTTTTTTTTTTTTTTTGGTGGTGGTGAAGAAATAGGATAACCACCAAATTTGGCCTTGATTTGTATGGAAAATAACAACAAAATTGGACTTTCTCTAAAGCAGAAATGGTACTTTGTTGTTCATTTGAAAGAGCACCTTCCTTTTTTTGAAGAGAGAAAAATATTTCTCATCAATTACGTGCCCATTAAAGCATTACCTCATCATTATCCCATATAAATAATGTCATAGCATAAGCATATCATGATGGTTGAGTAAAGTTTATAGTAGCTTTTGTGTTAGAACTTAGAAATCTATTGTACTATTGCGTATCGAATCCTTTTGTCACATAACCATTCTAACCAGAATTAATTATACATGGTGGCATATTGACAAGCTCTAATTTAGATATTATTTTAAAGGAAAGATTTAGAGTTTAAAGTGTTGACTCAGGATATTTTTTTTTAAAATAGGTTGAGTCGGGATTTTATTGCCAATAGGGTAGAGTCAAAAAAATTTGTTTGGAGGGGTCAAGTTGCAGCATTAACATATTTATCAAGACAACCCCCTAGACACACACACACACACACACACACACACACACACACACACTTTTTTATTATATACACACTCATTTTTATTTGATAAGTTCTATATATATATATATATATATATATATATATATATATATATCGACACACACAAACACTCCAAAAACAAAAAAGCTTAGTATTTTCAATCAAAATTACGTTTGGTGACAATCTTTCAAAAAATAAAACTCACTTTTACCATTTTCATAGTGAAATTCTTAAAAAGTTTCATTTTCAATACAAATTAATTATCAAATTTTATATTAAAGTAAGTAAAAAATATTTTAATTGAACTAATGAAATTTTTTAAAACATGAATGCTCCAAAACTTAAATGAATAAGTTATGCTCCAAATATATTTGAAACTATCTTGTTCTAACCCATTATGTGGCAACTAAAGAAAAATTCCATATATAGTTTTAGTGACAATATTTTTTTAATGAGTCAATGACTTATTAATTTTCACATAATGAGTTGAAAAAAAATAGATCCAAACATGTTTGAAGCAAAATTTTATCAAATATTTAACAGATATAAGAGCATATTTTACAATAAAAAAATAAAATTGCGAAAAATAAAGTTTTGTCTCTGTAACTATTAGACAAATTATTTTAAGAGTATCATTGGATGAATTCAAATATTTGGGTGGGGGGAGTAACTCTTATTTTTGTAGGATAAATTTTAAAAACATTAAAATAATTATATATATTTAAGAAATTTTCAAAATTCAAGGCCCCCCACCCATGCCAATGGCTCTGCCCTGATTGCTAGTTAGCATTTTTCATCAATATGTTGATGTTAGTAAGTTCATCAATTGCAAGGAATATGCCCTCTACTAATTCTACCGATTAGATTAGTTACTATACTTCATCCTGATATAAACCATCCAATCTCACTTGTGAAATTGATAAACTTTTTTTACTTCAATATTAATTTGCATATAATTTTTTTAATCAAATAGATACAATGGGAAAGACGGAGATTTGAATTCTAGATGTTTCGCTGAAAACACAAAGATGTGTTAATTAAGCTAGAACCTACAAGGTTGTAGTAACTTCTCATATATTTAACTTTATAAGTGATCACCCTTTATTCATATATTTTATTTTGATATTGAACTTTTTTAATTTTATTATACATTATGGTAAAAAAAAACTTATTATACAATAGTCTTTCTCTGAACACAATAAAAATTTTACAACATTTTAAAATTAACAAAGTTTTTCTTTAACTCAATACATGTCCATATTTATTTATATGTAATACATGTCCATCTATAAAACTATCTACATGTATTATTTAAACAAATTATATAACATGGTAAATAAGTCGTATAACTCCATCATTCATAGAAAAATTAGACAATTTAGATTTGACATACAATACAACCGAATTTAATCAAGATGTAAAATTCAAACACTCCCAAATTTTAAAGATTTATGAAAAAAATCTTCATAGTAGCATCAACATTCTTCTTAAAACTTGGTTAGCTGAAATTCAACATGGTCTGGTCAGCCAAAGCTTCATACCGAGTATTTCTCTTCCAGCGGGATGTAGGTGGACGCCTCCCCCATTGGATTATTTTAAAATAAATTTTGATGGGGCAACTTTCGCAAAGGAGAAGAAATCTGGGTTGGGTGTTGTCATTAGAGATAGTAGAGGTCAAGTTATTGCCTCGGGTTCGAAGGTGGTGCACCAGTTGCTTGGCTGTTCCGATATCGAAGCCATGGTTGTGGCATGGGCTTTAAATTTTGCATCTAATGTGGGTGTGAAGAGGGCTGTGCTAGAGGGGGATTCCATGGAAGTTATCTCAAGTTTAAAGGAGGGGGAGAAGGTGTGGTCGCCATATGGACTGCTATTGGAGGATGCAAGGTTTTATTCTCAACATTTTGATGAGCTGCGTTACTCTCATACAAAGAGGGAAGGCAACAATTTAGCGCATAGTCTGGCTAGATATGCAATAGGCATACCGGATTTTCTAGTCTGGATGGAGGATGTTCCATCACAGTTTTTTTCTGTATTTCAAGACGATTTGTTGGGTTTTTCTTAATTTATTAAGCGATGCGGTTTCTCAAAAAAAAAAAAACATTCTTCTTAAAATGTTATAAAAATAAAATAAATAAATATAAAGAAAACAAAATTCACTGTTATCAATATCAAGTAGCCAAAAAAAAAAAAACCTCGTGTCCTACTACTACATTATAATTTTGATTAATTTCACGACTCACATGCATCATCACTCTCTCTCTCTCTCTCTCTCTCTCTTTATCTGCATCTCTCTCTTCCTTCTAAGTTTCTGTCGTTTTGTATATAATTCGATCCAAACCTTTTTCAGAATCGGAAGGAGGGACTTCTCTGTTTCTCGTCCAATCCTCTGTTTGTCTGTCTGTCGAGTTTAGCTTAGTAAAACACTCTCTCAGATCTTCAAATTTTCCGATCCCGTATTGCTAACAAACACGACACAACCATGCCGGCCGTGTGCGGAGCCCGATTGACAACGTTTGAAGATTCCGAGAAAGAGAGCGAGTACGGTTATGTCCGAAAGGTCCGTACACAGCAATTTTATTTTTTAGTTTGTTTGGGATTGGAACAAGTCTGATTTAGTTGTAGATCGGAAATGCTAAACGGTGCGTTTTTTGATTAGATCGTCTCGTTACATTTTTTTTTTCCCGAGTTATTTTAGGTTTTTTTTTATTAATTCGAATTGGACTGAATTTGATCATGTGGCTGACAATCTTAGTTAGTGAGAGTGTGTGTGTAATGATTGAGAGAATTGGGAATGAAAATGTGACCGAATTTCGACATGTGGCTGTTTGATACTACCCGGCTCGGCTTTATTGGTTTGAATGGTAGGCCTTTTGGTAACTTGGAACACGCCATGATTTTGTTGTTTTTTGATTCGCGGGTATGCTTATTTCCTTGTGTTGTTGATTTCTTGTTAAAGAAATTGCATATGTGATAGACGAAATGCTGATATGGGAGTATGGATAGAAGCACAAAGTTAACATCTTTTTTAATTTTTCAGTGATAAAATTGCAGCTTTTTAAATTTGAGTGATGATAATCGAGCTTGGACAAAATTATAGGGGACGAGAGTTTCTATCAATTTAGTTCTCAAAGATGTTTATTTCCTTGGGTTGCTGTACTGCCACAACCATGGTTAATGCTATCATCATCCCTACAAGTTTCTGCATCCCACTTTCTTCCATAACCTTGTATTTTGTTGAAAATTTTTGTCATTTTGAAGTTGGAACGCAAATATAGAATTCATAGGTTACGAACTATTTATTAGAGATTAGTTGTTGGAGTATTTGAAAGTGTAAGATATATTTTTTTTTTTTCCTTTTTAAATAACTTATTTATCTTTCCAAAGGACTTTATTTTTTAAAAAACTTTGATTAGAAGAAATACTATTTAGTTTGAGAATGGTGACTCCATGCCAGGGACAGAGGGAGACTTTGACCTTGCCCCTAATTTTTTTTTTTTAATAATAGTATTTACCTAGCTAGGTGCCAATTTTAGCAATTTTTTGTTTTTAATAAAATTACAATTTGTCTCTCTTAACAATATTATTGATTATTTAAGAATAAGACTACTGGGTATTAAATTTTTATTGGTTTGTATTTGGCTTACTACTTACATCACTTTTTTACTTACTAATAATCACTCACCAGATTAGCGATTTATAAAAAAGTTTGTATTTCTAGTATTTTCCTCATTTTAAAGGACATAAAATAGATCTAAACCCTAAAAAAATATGCAAGCCCAAAAATTTAGCCAAACAAAAAAGTTTACCAACAGTAAAGCTAAAAACAATTAAGTTCAATTAACCAATTTTACCCAAAACAAACAATCAAATTAAAAAAAAAAAAAATTAAACAAAATGATTTTGTCCTTCCCAACAACACTTTAAAAACACAAATAAATAATAAATAAATAAATTCTCTTAGCGGTTAAGCAGCATAGCTGAAGGTTAGAGCCGCCGCGCGCAACTAGCATGGAAACCACCCCCCTAACTTCAAGTTTTGGCTCCATCCCTGCTCCTTCAAAATTCAAGGGTTGATTTTTGTCTATGCCATGTCTTGTTGGACCACTGCTCATTCTTTAGTTTAAACTCTAGGGAAAAAGAGTTCAAGTTGCGTGCTTAGAAAAATATTTTGGTAAACTACGTATTTAGTCCCTATCATTTTCACTATATTCAATTTGGTCTATAATTTTTTAGTGTTGTATCAATTTAGTCTCTGTCGTTATCTTTTTTATGAAATTTGTTGACATAGCTACCCCCCTAACTTCAAGTTTTGGCTCCATCCCTGCTCCTTGCAAAATTCAAGGGTTGATTTTTGTTTATGCCGTGTCTTGTTGAACCACTGTTCATTCTTTAGTTTAAACTCTAGGGAAAAAGAGTTCCAATTGCGGGCGTAGAAACATATTTTCGTAAATTACGTATTTAGTCTCTATCATTTTCACTATATTCCAATTTGGTCCATAATTTTTCAATATTGTATCAATTTAGTCACTGTCGTTATCTTTTTTATGAAATTTGTTGACGTAGCTAATATCCAAAATGAAAAATTAATTTCCATTAATGTGATAATAAACTAATTTTTTATTTTGGTCGTTTGCCACGTCAGTAATTTCATCCAAAATACAACGGCATGGACTAAGTTGACAAGTCACTCAAAGGTTTAGGGAACAAATTGACACAAATGAAAGGGTATGGACCAAATTGAAATATGATGTAAAGAATAGGGACCAACTATGTAGTTTGCCCAACATATTCTAACCATCTCAAAAAAAAAAAAAAAAAAAAAAAAAAAAAAGGGTTTAAACTCATAAAATTTAAAAGGACAAAATACATTAGTTTTTTAAATCAAATAAATGACACTTTAGTAAATATATTAAGGTTAATAGGTGCTCTTATGGTAATTGTTAATGCACCATTTTAAAAAAGTTTTAATGCCACTTTTATGAGAAATATAAAAAAATTGTCAAAACAATCAATTACTTTTTTTTTTTCTTTTCCCATAAAAAAGTTTCTAAAAATATTTCATAACCTAATGTCTTTAGCATATTATATCGCACTTCTCATAAAAATATTTCATAACAGTTTCTAAAAGTATTTCATAAACTAATGCTAAAGACCCTTTAGCATTAGTTAACTTTTCCCAATTATTAAAATTTTATTTATTAATTTTTGGGTAAAATATAAAACTGACATTTTAAGTTTCTTCGGATTTTATTTTAGTCTTCTAACTTTGCTTTTGTTTATTTCAGTCCTCCAACTTTCAAGTTTATTCAATTAAGGCATTTTCGTCAACTTTTGTTATATGTTATGGTTAATTTTTTAATTTTATAAATTTTTCTTCAAATTTTTTGAATTAAAAAAATTCAATTAATGATTGAAAAATATTTTTCAGATTTTTTTTTTCAAAAAATTTTAACAAAAGTTAATAGAAGTGACTTAATTGAATAAATCTAAAACTTAGAGGACTAAAATGAACGAAAGTAAAGTTTGAGGACTGAAATAAAATCTAAAGAAAATTAGAGAATCAATTTTGCATTTTAGCCATAATTTTTTAAAGCATACAATATTTTATGACATCTAAAAAGAAAGCCTAGACAAATAAGATAGAACAACATGAGTATAAATTTATTACATTAATTTATTGGATTAAATAATTATTATGTAATTATATATGAAATCACTTAAAATTACTTTTTTTTTTTTTTGAGATAATATAGATAGAAGAAACAGGGATTAGGGAAGGAGGGAATGGGAAGATTCACTTAAAATCACTTAGAACGTTATTCATGGCTACATTGACAAATTTTAAGATAGTTATCATGTAATAATTCAGTCAGATTGGGCAAAGTTGTGACTGATTGGACCATAATGTATGGTATTATAAGTATAACTTGTTGGAATATTGGGAAAAACATAGGGCATTCTGGCTCAAGAAAAGTCATGATATTAAAAAGCAAGTCAACAGGTAACCCCTTTTCGCCGCATTGAAAGTTGTAAGCGTATCCAAGAAATTGATTGTAGCATCTATTAGACATTTATACAAACCTGATTAGTAAAAAAAATAATAATAATAATGAATTCAAAAAATACAAAAATTAAAAAAGAAAAAGAAAAAGACAACATTCAAACACCCATTCCATCCTTATTTTATTTACACAGAACTTGCCTCTTCCTTTTTAATTTCCTTTTTTTTTTTTTAAAGTAATTCCATAGCTGTGATTTGTGAATAAGAGGAAGAGGAATAAAATTTTGAACTCTATATGTTTCCAATGCTGAGACTTATATAGTTTTTGTTGCAGATGATACTGAGGATGCATCCATATTATAAATCTTGATAGAGTTTGTGAAATATTTTAAGAGTGAAGCATGTATACTTGAGAAAGGTGGTAACACTCAGATTAGTTGTGATTGGTAAAGAAAAAATGGTGAGTCCATGTGTAAGTGATAGTTAACCACTCATAATCTGTCATGTTAGAGTTGTGGCAAAAAAGTTGTGGAATTAATTGTAGTCCTAGAACTACTCCTTGGTATTGTGCTCCTTCTCCCAAGGAAGCTCTCTTTTCTATAAGAAGTGGGATTTTACTTGTTGGATGTCAATAACACAATTCAAAAGATGGTCCTATGGTATTTATGGGATTGAGATCAGGTGCACCTGATGCAATAGCAATGGATGGTCGAGATTGAAAATTGGAAAAAGTAACTTTCAATCTCAACCATTGAAATAAAAAAGTTTAAAATTTTTTGAAAAAAGTTAAAAAGTTAAAATTAAAATATAAGAATGATAAAAATTGATGTGTGTGGAAATGCAGTAATTGCACCCGGTGCAATAACCCTAGGTATTGCATCAGATCCAAATCCGTATTTATGGAGGATGCATTTCTTTATTGAATGACTATTAGTTGTTAATTAGTTGTTACTGGTAGTTGTATCATATGTATGTATGTTAGTTGTACTCTCCATTGATTGAACAAATCCACTTATTCACCTATCAAATTATGTAATTGGAGATGTCAGATGATCTCTTGTCTTTAGTGAATGATAAAAATCTTATGACGCATAGACGTATAGTCATGTACTCATGTTGAGTAAATAAGAGTGGAGGTGTACATGGAATTAAAATTGTGATTCTCTTATTTCATTCTCTTAATTTCATTTTCACTCTGTGAAAAGGAAATCCAATGAGTTGTACTTCTCTAATACATATATTTAACTTTTTGGTACCACAGTTGGCACACAATGAATTTCTGAGTGAATTTGAAACGATGAGATATGGCCAATTGAAGTTGACAAGGGAATACTGAGTCTAAGGAGTGTTGAATTTCAATTGCTTCCCAATTGATCAAGAACTAGGAAGACTGTACGTCAAAATTCCGATAAATTTGGTGTTGCATATATAAATTCAAGTCTAGAATTTTCTAAGTGAAATTCGAAATTCAGTATGTTTGATTGGTCAAACCTATAGCTTGATCAATCGAAGTGGTGAGGGAAATTATCTTGGAGTCTCTACCTGTTTCAATTGGTACTCAATTCCTGTTTGATCGATCGAAAAGAACTTTTGATCGATGCTCGATTTCTCTCGATCAACAGAGGTTCATGAAAACTGAATTTTTGTAAAATTTTCAAATAGCTGTTCTGAACGTTTGAAAATGTTTCAAGCCTTGTTAATGGTTTTATGAAATATTTTAATTCTCCATACGTACCTTTTGAAAGATTATAACCCTATGCGTATAAATAGAGGTTTATCTCTCCAAAATAGTAAGTTTAAAGAAACACAAGAAATCTTGTAAATATTCTCCAAAATTGCTATTTATAGAACTCAATAAACTTGGTTGAATCTTGAGGATAAGTTTGTAGAAACCCTTTAGCAACTTGCGTATGAGAATAAATATTGTCTAATAATAACATTAGTCAAGTATGCCTCTAAGTCAGTTATTAATTTCTATTTACTTGATGTGTTGATTTTGTTATTTCAATTTTACTTGATGTGTATCCATGAGTTTAAAAAATCCAAATTCTTATCAATTGGTCTGACCAAACCTTGAAACCAAATCTTCGATATCATGGAGTTGGTCAAAGGTTCTACTACCTCGTTAACAAGGACAGGTCATTAATGAAGGGATGACGGGTCTATGTACGAGAAGTTCAAACATTTTGAAATTGCTATGGGTTGCAATTATGAATTAATCTATTGGGATTAGGCAATAAAGATTTTTTCCTAGGTTATAAATTTCTTATATATATATATATATATAAATATATATTGATTGCCTTATTTGTATGTGTTGCGATAGCTTTTCCTGTAAAGATGTCCTTAGTTTTTTTCTTTTTTAAAGTTGGTTTGTCACTTTGTCACCATATTGTCTTACACTTTTATTACATCTTTCATAATTATACTTAAAATTATTTGCTCAAAAAAGCAAAATACATCCTATCAATATTTGGATAAAAAAAACATATGTTAATGACAGATATGTCATGATTATATCCATGACAAACAATTTAAAATTAAGTAGTATGATTATGTTAATGACAAACAATTTAAAACTAAATAGTATAATTAAAGTTAGAAGAAGGTTGGTTCTCAAAAAAAAAAAAAAAAAAAAGAAATAAGAAGAAGGTAGTATAAGCAAAAGTAAGGTTTTTTTTTTTTTTTTTTTTCAGCAAACGCATAAGACCCGACAAAAGTCATTCTGTTTTTCCAAGAGAAGCAAATATATAACCTTACGTGAATTAGCTCGTTGGGCTTTGATTAATGTTGTGCCCTGCTTTTGCTCTGTGTTAAATAAAATTTTTCATTCCAGCCGAAAAAAAAAAAAAAAGGAAAACTTGTACCTGTACTATTGTACTGAAAAATTGAGTGGGGGAAGACTAGTTCATACATATAGCATAAAGGCTCCCTCACTTAAAATCACTAAGAACATTATTCTAGGCTACATTGACAAATTTTAAGATTGAGCAAGGTTGCAACTAATTGGACCATAATGTATGGTATTATAGGTATAACACGTTGGAATATTGGGCATAGAATAAGGTATTCTGGCTCAAGAAAAGTCATGATAATAAAAGGCAAGTCAATAGGTAACCCCTTTTCATGCACCTAATTGGCCACATTGGAAGTTGTAAATGTATCCAAGAAATTGATTGAAGCATCTATAAATTAGTCAATTAGAAAAACCTGATTAGAAAAAACAATGAATTACCATCCATCCTTTTCTTGGTGTATCCATGAGTTTAAAAATCCAAAATCTTATCAATTGGTGGGAGTCTTCACAAAAGGCAAAGACTAGACTAGTGTTGGCGTTACCATTGCGCGATTGGTTTACTTTTTTCCTTTGTGTATGAGAAAAAATTGTAGCATTCATATTAGTTGTTACGATATGATCCGATCCACTCACTTCACTATTCCAATCTAGACCAAAAAAAAGAATTGGGTTTTTTTCTTAAAAAAAAAAAAAAGAATGTGTTGATTTAAAATGAATGGAAATTCATTTTAGTCCTTGGAGAGAGGAGTAATGAAATTCAATTAAAATCTTGATTTCTGTTAGTTCAATTGAAAGATTATCAGTCATAAGAGCACCAGCATCAAAAGGGCTAAATCCCAAATTTTAGCATAAAATATCCAATTAGGCCCAAATCCACCCTCCATCAAATGTGGTAAAAAGTCAGGATTGTAAAAAAAAATACAATTGAGCTACAGTACAGTTCTAAATGTAGAACCGCACTGTAGCTCAATGGCAAAAACAAATATTAATATTATATACTTAAAGTTTTCTCTCTCCTCTCTCCACGGTCTCTCATCTCTCTCTCATTCTGACTCAGTTCCTCACTCTCTCTCTCTCTAACAACGGCTCCTCCCTCCTCACTCCCTCTCTCACATCTCTCTTGTTCGAAGCTTGCACCGGTGCTGGGCTTTGGATCGGCGTCTCGGCGGGCTGGGTTGGATCGGCGTCTCGAATCGGCGTCTCGGCGGGCTGGGTTTAGATTGGCGTCTTGGCGAGATTGACCGTTTGTGGTGTGGATGATCGGAGAGGTGATGGTCTGGGTTTTTTTTGGGTGTTGACGGTGGATTGTGGGTTGCTGTGATTTGTTTTGTTTTGTTTTTTTTTTTTTTTTTTTTGTGGTGTGGATGATCGGAGAGGTGATGGTCTGGGTTTTTTTTGGTGTTGACGGCAGATCGTTGGTTGTTGTGTTTTTTTTTTTTTTTTTTTTGGTGTTGATGATCGAAGAGGTGATGATCGGAGATCGTCTGGGTTTTGTTTTTTTTTGCGGTGTTGATGATCGGAGATCATTTGATGGTCTGGGTTTTTTTTTTTTTTTTGTGGTGTTGCCGGTAGATTATGGGCTGGTGGTGGTGGTGGTGCAGCGGTGGTGGTGATCGGGGATCTTGAGCAGAGAGAGAGAGAGAGAGAGAGAGAGAGAGAGAGAGAGAGAGAGAGAGAGAGAGAGAGAGAGAGAGAGAGAGAGAGAGAGAGAGAGAGAGAGAGAGAGAGAGAGAGAGAGAGAATAAATAATGTTGTGAAGTATATTATTTTATTGTGTAAAAATATTATTTTAATGAGTAGAATAGGAAAATAGAAGATTGAATGTGGAAGAATTGTAAAATTGTATGTATAATTGATAAAGTAGTTTTTTGAATGGTAAAATAGGATAAAACTAGGAAAAATGAATGTGGATGCTCTAAGGATCCTACAAGATGATTGTTGAATTTTCAATTATTAAATATAATAATTTAATTTTCAAAAATAAATAAGTAAATTGATTATTGAAAAACCCAGTCCCAATTGAAATTATCCTTACTAATTAAGAAAAGTTCCATTCAAATAATAAACTACTATAGATATAACTTTTGAAAATACCAAAAATCAGAATAAAAGTGGATTTAAAAAAAATTGGAGTCAAAGTGCCGTACTTCACCATGCCTTATGAGTTTATATTTACATTTAATGTAAATCTCATATTGAAGGCTAAAAAAATGGGTACAATATTGTACACTTTTTAAAAATGTGTAAAACATTGTACACATTTGTTTAGTTTACAATGTAAAATTTATATTAATAGTACACAATAATTGTCCCATCTTGTATCCAAACTCAAGGATGGATTGACACCAAGCAACCTATCGCAATTCGCAACAATTAATATGAATGCTACAATTTTTCCTCACAGACAAGGAAAAAAGTAAACCAATATTCACACAATGGTCATGGCAACACAAGTCTAGTCTTTGTCTTTTGTGAGGATTCCCACTTTTGGTTCAATTCTTTCATTCAAATTCAATGGTTCTACGTTCTACCAGAGACGGTCCAAATTCAATGGTACAAAGACTAGACTAGTGTTATCGTGATTGTGTCGCCTCTCGCACAATGGCTTTTCTTTTAGAGCGTGCTGAACTCAATTTTGAGACGTAGCATACTTTTATATTTGTTTTCCTTTTGGCTGTTTTGTTTGATGGGGTGTGGTCAAGTGGGAGCCACTCCGGGTTGTACTCTTTCATTTTATTAATATACTACTGCCTATTCTGTCAAAAAAAGATGTCCTTAGTGTTTTTTTTGTTTTTGTTTTTGGTTTTTTTATAATTGGTTTGTCACTTTTATTACATCTTTTATAATTATACTTAAAATTATTTGCTCAAACAATCAAAATACATCCTATCAATATTTGGATAAAAATACATATGTTAATGACAAACATGTCATGATTATATCCATGACAAACAATTTAAAATTAAATAGTATGATTATGTTAATGAAAAACATGTTATCGTTATTATATATCCATGACAAACAATTTAAAACTAAATAGTATAATTAAAGTTAGAAGAAGGTTGGTTATAAAAAAGAAAAAAAAATTAGAAGGTCGTATAAGCAAAAGCGAAGCTTTTTTTTTTCAGCAAACGTGTGAGACCAGACAAAAGTCATTCTAGTTCATATATTCAGAGCATAAAGGCTCCTTCCGTATAGTATATAGAATCATTTTGTAATATATTCTGTGATATATTCCTAGTTCCAAACTTCCAATAATAACAATTTGAACTTCAGCAGCAAGAAATAAAAAATAAAATAAAATAATATAAATAAATTGTTTGACGCCCAATGAGAGTAAACTGTAAAAAGAGCGGAATTTGGACCATCTCTGGTAGAACCATTGAATTTGAATGAAATAAATGAACCAAAAGTAGGATTCACAGAAGGGAAAGACTAGAGCAGTGTTGGCGTTACCATCACGTGATTGATTTACTTTTTTCCGTGATTGGCGTTGGTTGGTCCCCATCTATTCTACTTTCTCATTGCTCAACTCCCTGGTGCTGCAACATTTCTGTTCCTTCGACCTCATTTAGTCAAACACAACGCAAAACTTGCTTATTAAATAGAATCAGCAAGGAAGAGGATCTTATTCACTGGTAGCAATGAAAATGAGACTATTGTGCTCAATCCACTTCCAAGCCATCCTTCTCTTGTTCAATGTAAAATCAACTCTTGCTGTTTTATCTAGCAATACCCGCACCTCTAGTTATTTTGGTGGGAATGAGACGGATTATCAGGCATTGCTGGCCTTCAAGACAAAGATAACACAAGACCCTAGAAATGTTTTGAGCTCGTGGAATGATTCCCTCCATTTCTGCCAGTGGCAAGGTGTAAGATGTGGCCGCAAGCATAGAAGAGTCACTGTATTAAATCTTCCGTCCAGAAAATTGGTGGGTTCCTTGTCTCCACACATAGGCAACCTCAGCTTCATGAGGGTAATCAATCTCTCAAGCAACACCATTGGTGGTAAGATTCATAATGAAGTTGGTCGTCTATTTAGGTTGCAAGTATTGAGCCTGAGTAATAACTCCTTCCAAGGAGAAATTCCTGCAAACCTTTCCCATTGCGCCAACCTCGAGCACCTTGACCTCAGTCGTAATAACCTTTCAGGGTCAATCCCAACGGAGTTTGCTTCTTTGTCAAAGCTGGCAGTATTTTTGGCTTATTACAACTATCTCACAGGAGAAATCCCACCTTTCATTGGAAACCTTAGCTCTCTCCAAGCTTTATCTCTAACCGGTAATGTCTTGGGAGGACAAATTCCAAATGCCATAGGTCAACTAAGAAGCTTAGAATTTCTTTTTTTGGGTAAAAATAAATTCTCGGGTCTGCTGCGTCCTTCGTCTTTGTATAATCTTTCGTCTATAATTAAATTTTCATTGTCTTTTAATGAGCTTAGTGGAAGTCTTCCCACAGACTTATTCCTCACCCTTCCCCATCTCCAAGGACTTCAAATTTCTGTTAACCAATTTACCGGTTCTCTTCCAACCTCATTACCTAATGCTTCAAAGCTACAAATTTTTGATGCTGCAAATAACAATTTTGCGGGAAAACTTTCAATCAATTTTGGAGGCTTACAGCTTTTGGAAGGAATAAATATTGGTTCTAATAATTTAGGAAGCGGAGATGCTGATGAATTTGATTTCTTTAAATCTCTAGTCAATTGTAGCCGATTGCAGAGGTTGATCCTCAATGACAATCAATTCAAAGGTATGTTGCCAAATGTTTTGGGAAATCCTTCAACCCAACTTGAATTTTTTATCATCAACAACAATCTTATTTTTGGGGAAATCCCTTCAGGGATAGGTAAGTTAATTAGCATGACCCATTTATGGATGTTTGGTAACAAATTCACAGGCACAATCCCAAGTGGTATTGGTAATCTCCAAAAGTTACAAAGATTAGTTTTACATAACAACAAACTCTCAGGAATATTACCAATTACCCTTGGAAACCTGTCTTCAGTGAGTAACATGCAATTTGAAATTAACAGATTGCATGGAACTATCCCGTCAAGTATAGGAAAGTGCAAAAATCTGAATTTTTTAGATCTATCTCAAAACAATCTCAGTGGCCCCATTCCAAAACAACTCTTTGCAATTTCCTCCATGTCAAAATCACTTAATTTAGCTCAAAACTTTTTAATTGGACCATTACCATCAGAGGTTGGCAATCTTGTCCATTTATCAGAATTGGACATATCTGAGAATAAGTTGTCTGGTGAAATTCCAAGTAGCCTTAGCTCCTGCACCAGCCTTGAGTACCTTTACATGAAAGGTAATTTCTTTCAGGGAGTAATTCCAACATCTTTGAGTACTTCAAGAGGTATTCAAGTTATGGATCTTTCTCGAAACAAGTTGTCAGGTCAAATTCCAAATTTCTTGGATAAACTTTCCTTGAAGAATTTGAATTTATCCTTCAATGATTTTGAGGGAGAGGTTCCAACAAAAGGAGTTTTTGCAAATGCTAGTGCGCTATCAATTGCAGGAAATAATAGGCTTTGTGGGGGCATATCTAAACTAAAGTTGCCTAGGTGTGTAACAAAAGAAAATAAGAAAATGAAGTGGAATCTTGCAATCAAAATATTAATCTCAATGGTTTGTGTGATTCTAGCTGTGACCACAGTGTCATTTTTCTTATTTTATTGGCACAAAAATAGAAGAAAAGAAAACACTTCAGGATCTTACTTGAGAAAATCACTTCTAAAAGTATCTTACCAAATGCTCCTTAAAGCAACTGATGGGTTCTCTGCAGCAAATTTAATTGGTGTGGGTAGTTTTGGCTCTGTGTATAAAGGCATCCTTGGTGAGGATGGATCAATTGTTGCAGTCAAGGTACTAAATCTTCAATGTAGAGGAGCATCTAGGAGCTTCATCTCTGAGTGTGAAACCTTGAAAAATATTCGTCACCGAAATCTTGTGAAGATCATAACTTCTTGCTCAAGTGTGGATTTTCATGGTAATAATTTTAAGGCTCTAGTCTATGAGTTCATGCCCAATGGAAATCTAGAAAATTGGTTACATGATCTGGAAACAGATTTTGGGCAACTAGAGATACAAAATTTGAACCTTCTTCAAAGAATAAACATTGCCATTGACGTTGCATGTGCACTCGATTATCTACATCACCATTGCCGAATGCCAGTTGTTCACTGTGATTTAAAGCCAAGTAACATTCTTTTCGACTATGATATGACTGCTCATGTTGGAGATTTTGGACTTGCAAAATTTCTTTTAGAACAAACAAATCCGAAGCAAAGCAGCTCAATTGGAATAAGAGGAACAATTGGGTACACTCCTCCAGGTAACAACAATTTATTGAAATTTTCATTTGTTAACATATATTTTCCCACATTTAACTTGATTACTTTTTGAGTTCCTAAATATTAATGTGACTGTATTGCCTATATCAAATATTTTGAATGGCAGAGTACGGTCTAGGAAGTGAAGTGTCAACCAAAGGGGATGTCTATAGTTATGGAATCTTATTGTTGGAGATGATAACAGGAAAGAGACCTACAGATAGTATGTTTGATGGAGGCCTGAACCTTCACAACTACGCTAGCAATGCCTGGCCTAACCGTGTATTGGAGATTGTGGACCCAAAACTTTTACACAATAATGATGAAGTAATTGGCAATCACAATTGCACCCCAACAAATAGAACGAATGAGTGTTTGATATCCATGGTGAAGCTTGGCCTGGCATGCTCTACAGAGTTGCAGCAAGAACGATGGGACATTAGCAAGGCCATCTCTGAGTTGCAATTGGTCAGAGACATTCTTCTTGGCACCAGGATTTAATGCAATATGCTTGGCCATACGGAAGGTCAAAAATCAAACTTTTCTCCCTCTTAATGTTGGTATTAAATTCTTTACTTACTTTGACACTTTCCTCTTTATGTTTTCTATTGCAGGCTCATGAAGTTTTACAATGGAAGGAAGAACTTTTTGGCCTGCTTAATAAACATGCTTATGGTTTACTGAGAAGTATTCTGCGTAGTTCTTATATTACTCAGCTTACATATGTATATTAAATGTAACTCCAAATAAATTGATATTATGCTTGGAAAAGTAATTATATATCTAATTTCATTGGCAGTTGTAATATTTTAAGCCAACATAAGATGTCTTTTTCACTTCTCGTTCCCATCACTAATCGAATGGACAAAGTGGTCAGTGGGATTTCGATCTGGTTGCTATTTTAAAATTTTGATAACCTTAGCTATACTGATACTACAATTCACATATCATAAGCAATGATCCTTTTATTTGGTACAAGTGATGCCATATGTCGCATAGCAATTGAGAGATTTTTTTTTTTTTTTAGAAGAAATTGAGAGATGTGATTGTTAACACAAATCTATCTATATGTATATAAAAGTAAGGATCTCATGTGTTAGAGCATGTGATTCTTGTTGGGTTTTACGTGTAAGTGAAGTCTCATATTGAATAATAATGAAAATAATGAGTAGTTCTTTTGGCTTAGTGTGTCTCTATATATTTTATTAATTACTCAAGAAGTCTCTCCAAAATGTTTATCTCCCAAAAATTCAATCCTGTGAGATATTCTTTTAGAATTCTTTTATTTAGACTTCCATCTTATCTTTTAATTAGTTGATTTATTAAACCTTTCGCTAAGAAAAAGTTATAATGAATTATTTTATTTATTTATATCCAATAATAAATAGTTTTTTTTATAGGATTCAATAATAAATAGTTATATATATCATTCATAGCAAAAAAAGAAAAATCCCAAAATAAATAATGTATATATTGTGCACCATAAATGACTTGTCAACATGAAAATACCAAGTATGCAAATTAGGGTTTAGCACTTGCTCCGTAACACTAACTGCCGCATACAGTTTTGGTGTTGACATGTGAGTGTATTCCCTTATCTCATCTCTCTTCCCATATATATATGTGTGTGTGTTTCTAAAAAAAAAAAAAGATACTCAGTGTTGTTGATTCATTCCACATCGGTAAAGCGTAATATTGAGAAGGGGTTTATTACTTGCTCCGTGACGCTAACTACCGCATGCAGTTTTGGTGTTGGCGTGTGAGTGTATTCCCCTATCTCATCTCCCTTTCCTTATGTGTGTGTGTGTGTGTGTGTGTGTGTGTGTATTTCTCAAAAAAAAAAAAAAAAAAAAACAAAAAAACAAAAAAAAGTATGCAAACTAACGTATTAGCCGATAAATTATCAAAATAAAATGTGTTCATGGATTATGATCCTCTAAAGTTCTTAGATTACTCTACCATATAGAATTCTTTAAATCCCCACCTTCCTTTTAAAATAAAAGACTAGGATTTTGCCATATTATCAATCCCCCTGTCATAACCATTATTTAAAGCTATGTATACATAAACCAAAAAACAAAACGCTCAAATTTATTCACCTTACCAAAATATGAGGAAAATATTATCAGAAGGAAAAATCACCGCCGTTGACGGCAGTGGACCTGATGGTTTTGCAAAGGAAAGGAAACAAAGTAAGAGACTTTGTGCAATTGGAATATTATTTATATTCATTTCCAAGAGAAGGGGAGCATCTTTAAACTCATCTTTTATGCCTTATTTTAAACTACAAAAATTTGAATTTAAACAATTGATTGATGACATGGCTATCAATATTTGATTACCTTGAAATTTTGTAAGTATGAAAAATATATGAAGAAAATGTAATCTAACGGTAGATTTGTCAAAATTTATATTAAATTAAAAAATATAGGGTTGGGTTCAAGTTACACTTGATGTTACTTTAAAAAATGTTACACCAACTAATAATTTATTATTGAATTTATATTTTGAAAATCTAACTGTTAGATTACATTTTCTATATGTTCTTAACATGCATGCCAATTTTCATGCCAATCGGGTGTAATTTACCGTATGATCTTAAAACTCAACTTTTATGCGTTATTTTAAACTACAAAAACTTGAATTTAAACAATTGATTGATGACATGACTATTAATATTTGATTACCTTGAAATTTTGTAATCATGACAAATATATGAAGATAATATAATTTAACGGTAGATTTATCAAAATTCACATCGAATTAAGAAATATAGGGTTGGCTTTAAGTAACACCTGATATAACTCTAAAAAATATTACACTAACAAATAACTTATTATTAAATTCACATTTTGATAATCCAACCGTTGGATTACTTTTTCTATATGTTCTTAACATGCATACCAATTTTCGTGCCAATCGGGTGTAATTTACCATTTGATCTTTAAACTCATCTTTTATACCTTATTTTCAACTACAAAAACTTGAATTTAAACAATTGATTGATGACATGGCTATTAATTTTTTATTACCTTGAAATTTTTTAAGCATGAAAAATATATGAAGATAATGTAATCTAACGGTAAATTTGTCAAAATTTATATTGAATTAAAAAATATAGAGTCAGGTTCAAGTTACACTTGTTGTAACTCTAAAAAATGTTACATCAACCAATAACTTATTATTGAATTCATATTTTGAAAATCCAACCGTTAGATTACATTTTCTATATATTCTTAACATGCATGCCAATTTTCATGCCAATCGGATGTAATTTACCATTTGATCTTTAAACTCATGTTTTATGTGTTATTTTAAACTACAAAAACTTGAATTTAAACAATTAATTGATGACATGGCTATTAATATTTGATCACCTTGAAATTTTGTAAGCATGAAAAATTTATGAAGATAATGTAATCTAACGGTATATTTGTCAAAATTCACGTTGAATTAAGAAATATAGGGTTGGATTCAAGTTACATCGGATATAACTTTAAAAAATGTTACACCAACTAATAACTTATTATTGAATTCATATTTTGAAAATCTAACCGTTGGATTACATGTTCTATATATTCTTAATGTGCATGCCAATTTTCATGTCAATCGGGTCTAATTTACAATTTTATCTGTAAACTCATCTTTTATGTGTTATTGTAAACTACAAAAACTTGAATTTATACAAAACCTTACCTATAGCGGCGGTCACAAAAAACGCTGCAGTAGATCTCATGTATAGCGGCTGGCCAAAAACGCGCTGCAATAGGCGACATATAGCGGCAGTTTTCCCACCCGTCGCAATAGACCCACTGCAATTTTAGGGCCTATTGCGGCGGGTCAATGACTCGCCGCTATATCTAAGCTGAAGGCCGCTAAAGCAGGTCTATTACGGCGGGTCACTGGTCTGCCACAATAGATCTCATGTACAGTGGTGGGCTAAAAAAGCGCTGCAATAGGCGACCTATAGTGGCAGTTTTTGCACCCACCGCAATAGGCCCACAACAATAGGCCAGTTTTTTTTTTTTTTTTTTGTAGTGAGAGTTTATTACTGGTTTGTTCTGTGTATCCATGTTACTTTAAATAAATTACAATAAAATAAATTTGATTATTATTATTAGTATTGTTTTTCACATAATCAATGTTATTATCAGCACTACAAGTTTGCATTTCACTAATGTACACGACCCTGCCTTCTGTTTAAATCCTTTGGTATTTTGAAGTTGAATGGAAAAATAAAATTTATAATCATTTACTAAACAGGAGTTTTGGGGAGCATAAAAAGAAATATAAGATATTTGTATTTTAAAACATTCTTTATCTTTAGAAAAAAAAAATCTTCCCATATAAAAAAAAATTAAAAAAAATTCCAAGAATTGGGTTTTTACTCTAAAAAAAAATTGTCAATTTAAAATAAAATTCAATTAAAATCTTGATTCTATTGGTTCAATTGAAAGATTATCAGTAATTCATATATGCATAGGAAGATCCTACAAGATGATTGTGGAATTTTCAATTATGAAATATAATAATATGCTTTTCAAAAATAAATAAGTAAATTCATGGACGAAATCAAAATTCAAACCTGAGGAGGGCCAAAGCTTAAAACAATTTTTTTTTTTTTTTATGAAAATAAAAACTAATATCTATTTCATATTCAACAAAATACTACATATAAAATAAGTGTTTCTTAAACATTTGATATTATAAAAATGTCAACAAAATATAACATATAAAATAAGTGATTCTTAAACATTTCAACACAATTATCAAAATGGAACTCGACACTATTTCAGAGAAGATCCAAAAATATATATATTTAAGGGCAAATGTTAAATTTTCAAATTAAATATGTATACCGGTTTTTTTTTTTTTTAATTGGGGGCTATTAAGACCAAAATTTAAAATTTCAACACGCACGCGCGCGCGCACACACACACATATATACATATATCCTTTTTTTTGGGCCCGCCCGCCGCCCGCCCGCCCGCCCCATTGTAGGTCCGTCACTGACTAAATTGATTATTGATAAACCCAGTCTCAATTGAAATTATCCTTTCTAATTAAGAAAAAATTTATTTAAATAATAAACCCAATCCCAATTGAAATAACTTTTGAAAATACCAAAAATCAAAATAAAAGTGGATTCTTCTTTTTTTTTTTTTTTTTTTTTTTTTTTTAATTGGAGTCGAAGTGCCATACTTCACCGGGCCTTGAATTGATGTGATGATTTGAGCCCACTGTAAGTAGATTGGTACTCCGATTGTCTGATGGGTCAGATTGGCAATCTGATTTCAGACTTAAAAAAAAAAAATCTTTATATGTCCAATTTTTCTCTTAGCTGAAAATGTTCCATAAGTGTTTAGAATTTTTTTTAAAAAAATCATAAATAAAGGAATCGCAAAGAAAAGGGAACCGCTTTGGTCAATTTTAGAATTATCTCAAGTAAAAGTTTTGAAATTAATTTAAAAAGACTTCACTCTCACCTTCATCAAACCCCTTCCAAGGCCCATGAAATTGGCTTCAACATTTCCCATGCACCACCTTCCACCAATCAAAAGAAATGTCTTAACCCGTCAATGATTTCTATGCAAACATAAGTCCAAAATCCTTCAAAAACACCTTCCATCACAAATTTTCTAAACTGTTGAATTCAAAGCCACAAAATTCATCACCCTTAATACTCATTTCATCATAAAAACCATATTTCTCACAAACACAAAAAGTATCCAAACTATCTTTAAACATAAAAAAGGAGATTAACCACCCTTTGAATGAGCTTAAAGTAATTTTAAATGGATTGGATGCAGTGGCGTCTTCAAGAATTTTTTTCAAAGTGGTCATTAAAAAACTTAAATTTAAAAAAAATTAATAAAAATAGAACTTTAATATATTGACATCACCCAAAAAAAAAAAAAAAAAAAAAAAAAAAAACACGTGCAAATACATAAAGTTTTAAAATTTCCTTCACAAATTTTCATATTTTGAAATCGTTGTATGATATGATAGTTTCACTATCAATATTATCAGTTACATCTTTTTCAATATATACAACTAAGCAATCATTAAACTACTGATCTCCTTTTCAATTACCAACATATTGCCTAAATAAGTAACAATATAAAAAAATCCATTACCTTTTTGAAAAAAATGCATCACATAAATCTAACAAATTTGATTAAAGACTAAAACAAGCATTAACGGACTAGCTATTTCAAAAGTGTGCATTTAAAAAAAAAAAAATATCGATTTTAAAATATGCCCTTCGAAAACAAAATTTAAAAAATCACAATTAAACTTTTGATTTAAGCATTTAAGTTAATTTTTTTGTTTAGGCAATTTTTGAAAGTGTTACGTCCACAATATTTTTACAACACTTACACAACAAAATCTAAGTAGTAAGTTTTTAGTAGTTCTAATTTAAACATACCACTGAAATTATTTTTTTATCCATTAGTAATAGCCTACTACTTAGGATTTATTGTAAAAGTGTTGCAAAAATATTGTGAACATAGTATTTCTCTTAAGTTTTTAGTTCAACATTCAATGGACCAAAATTTTGGAGAAGTTAAATTTAATTTTTAATGGGCTTAAATTGTTATTTATGGTGTTTAATTTTAGGTTGGCGATTTTTTTTTTCTAGGGTAGTCAATGACCCATATTAATTTAAAATTCTTTTTTTAAGGTATATTAAAAAAAAAAAATCAAGTCAGGGTGGTCATGTGACCACCCTAAACTACACTTGGCAACGCCCATGATTAGAGGTAGGTTTATTATATATAAAAGAAGATTTTATGTAGTGTAAATGAGTTTTAAAATAGTGTTAACTTTTAAATAGGGCTGAAGTAGGTTTAAAACTTTAAATTAAAGAGACACTTGTTAGAAAATTACAGTGCACATGAAGCCAAAAGGAATTGAAAGTAATAAATATCTTATTTTTTGTGTGGAATTTCTCCAATATGAAAGTTGTAAGGACTCAAAAATCATGCGACCCAAACCCACTTAGAATGGTGAAGTTTGTGCAAACCAACTAGGCCCAAAGCAATAGCTATTTGTAAAGAGAGTGGGGTAGAACAGGGGGGGGGGGGGGGGGCTTAGCCCGAGGATAAAAACAAAGAATGAATGACCATAAGTCAAAGTCTATGTATATGAGAGGTTCTTTACAAGTTCATCAGAGGACAAAGCTCTTACACTAGATGATACACTGTTCATTCTCTTTCTCTCAATGATATTCCTCTAATTTTTGTACTTAAACTATTTTTCTCTAGATCCCCTTTCATCTGGAAGTTCCCTTTCTTTATATACTCCTTAGCCCATCGCATCTTGGCCCTTCATCTCCACTTACCCAGATTCTTCTTATGACACTTGTCCCCTTAAACTTCTGGTGAAGGTGGTAGAAGGAGCTGCTTAGCTGTGAATTCCACTGTTCAGGTCACTTCCTCATCAATGCAGCTAATAAAGCTATTACCAGTCATTTAATTCGAAGGCAGTGGGTGAACTTCACTGGAAACTTCCTTCACCTACCATGATTCTCTCTGTAAACCCCATTCTCCTCATTCGAACTTCCTAGAAGTTTTTTGTCTCTTCTCCCCTATCCTCGGGTAGATCCCTTCTTCGGGCTCACAATGCCTTTATAGTGACAACCACAGCTTGTTGTATCCCTTCTAGGTCCTTGGGTCCCCACAAAAGTAATACATATTCTATTTAAATTCTTATAGCGAAATTTAGGGTTTAATTTGTAACCTTTGAAATTAAAAAAAAAAAAAAAAAAAGCAAATCTGTTACAACTCCAACACTAAAAGTGAAAGGAGTAAAATAAAAGTGAAAAATTACCATAAGATTGCCATTTTTTTAAGTGGAGGTGAAGAAATAGGATTGCTTTCAATAACCACCAAATTTGGCATTGATTTGTATGGAAAATAACAAAAAAGATTGGACTTCCTCACCAATGCACTGTTTAGGTCACAAAGATTGGCCTTGATTAGCTGTAAATTCCACTATTCAAGTCACTTCCTCATCAATGTAGCTGATAAAGCTGTTGTCAGTCATTTAATACGGAGGCAGTGGGTGAACTTTCACTAGAAACTTCCTTCACCTACCATGATTCTCTCTCTAAACTCCATCCTCCTTATTCGGACTTCCCAGAAGTCTTTTGTCTCTTCTCCCTCTATCCTTGGGTAGATCCCCTCTTCGGGCTCACAACACCTTTATAGTGACAACCATAGCTCGTTGTATCCCTCCTCGGTCCTTGGGTCGCCACAAAAGTAATGCATATTCTATTTAAATTCTTATAGCAAAATTTAGGGTTTAATTTGTAACATTTGAAATTTAAAAAAAAAAAAAAAAACCAACACTAAAAGCGAAGGGAGTAAAATAAAAGTGAAGGAAGTAAAATAAAAGTGAAAACTTACAGTAAGATTGCCATTTTTTTGAGGTGGAGGTGAAGAAATAGGATTGCTTTCAATAACCGCCAAATTTGGCCTTGATTTGTATGGAAAATAACGACAAAGATTGGACTTTCACCAAAGTAGAAATGGTACAATGTTGTCCATTTGCAAGAGCACCTTCCTTTCTTTGAAGAGAGAGAAAAATTTCTCATCAATTACATGCCCATTATAGCATTAACTCACCATAATCCCATATAAATAATATCATAGCATATCATGATGGTTGAATAAAACTTGTGGTGTGCCTTTGTCGTAGAACTTAGAAGCCTATTGTACCACTGCGTACCAAATCCTTCAGTCCCAGAACCATTCTAACCAAAATTAATTATACATGGCGGCACATTAGCTTTGATTTAGATTTTTTTTTTTAAGGAAAGATTTAGAGTTTAAAGTGTTGAGTTGGGATTTTTTGTTAAATGGGCTGAGTTGGGATTTTAATTGCTAAGTTAGCATTTTTCATCAATATTGTGATGTTAGTAAGTTCATCAATTGTAAGGAATATGCTCTCTACTAAATTCTACCGATTAGATTAGTCACGATGCTTCATCCTGACATAAAACATCCAATCTCACTTGTGAAATTTATTAACCTTTTTTTACTTCAATATTAATTTTCATATAATTTTTTTAATTAGATAGATATACAATGGGAAAGAGAGAGATTTGAATTCTAGATGTCTTCGCTGAAAACACAAAGAGGTGCTAGTTAAGCTAAAACCTACATGGCTGTAGTCACTTCTCATGTATTTAACTTTATAAGTGATTGCCATTTATTCACTGACATTTATATTAGAGCTTGCAGGTCTTCACTGACATTAATTTATATTTTGAACAGTTATCAGCCAAAAACAAATTGCAGGATTTAGCTAAATTTACAAAATTTATACTCCATGTAGTTTCTCATAGCAAGTAAAGAAATACCAAAATATCACAATAAGCACTCACCAAAAGAAAGAAGTTTTCTGCCTTTTTCTTGCAATACTAAACAAATAGATACTATCTTTTTGTCAATCTTAGGTGATACTGGAGTGATCTTAAGATCTCCATCATCTTCTTGAATAACTAGACATTTAATATTGGCCCATTGCAAAGACATGAAGCTCAAATACTTTGTTCTCAGCCTATAATATATACTGAGATCTGGAAATGAAGAGGGGGTAAGTCTGGCAAGAGACATAAATTTTTTTTTTCACCTGAAATTTGATCAGAATGCTTGCTGATGACAGGTCTGTCTCCAAATTAATCCAAACTCAAAGACAGATCATTTGTTTATCACATTTGAAGGATACAGAAATATGGTATATATTACATATCTAGACACAAAAAATTTTGCCTTATCTCCTCACAATGAAAATTTGATCTGTTTTGTTGGGAGTTAGAGCAGAAATAGACAAGTTCATCCATCATGCAAAATGATTACCTGTGTAATGTTTATTCCTAAAGATGTGTTGGCTCAAATGAATGATGCTCTAAAATAAACAAAAGATAATCTGAAGAGGACTAACGGAGATGAGAATCACTTCCACCTATGATGGAGCTAAAAATTGATTAAAATTTGCAAATATGAGAACAAGAATAAGACAAAACCAGTAGCCAATTTTTTTGCCAATCTTGTTTGGTGTGGCAACCAATTGATATAGCTGATGTATCCTCCTCTAGGCAATATAAGCTGGACTGTAGCTTTTATTTTCATTCACCCTAACAAACTTTTAAAATTATCTTATTTTCTCCCCTCATTTGCATATATCTAATTAGGTGAATTTACATATACTATATGAATAAATTAATCAAATTGAAAACTCAAATAGGATGATACTAAAAAAAAAGAAAGATGCATAGAATATGAAAAATTTAATCTATCAAGTTCTGTTGACAATACTTCCAAAACAGTCAAACAAAATTGCAGGGAAGTGGGAACAGTTGCAGCTGATGCAGCTCAACAATTTTGGATGTCATATTTCATATAGGGCAGGAAAACTAACCTCTTCAAACTGGAGGTGGATATTACGCACAGAAACAATGTCAAATTTTACAGATACAAGCAGAGTGGCACCTTCTTGTACCTGCACAGCAAATAACCATGAAGTCACTCCAAAGAAACTGAAGGATTTGTGTTTCATGAAATATGAACGTTCTCACATTCCCACAACTCCATAAACAATATAAAGAATGTCGATAATCTTCAATAGTCCCCTTAAGTTTTCATGCACATGAAGCATCTCCAATTAAACCTGTTTCTTAAAGTTGACCATCACAATAAAATGTTGGAATTTAGTAAGTACATTAATATTATCTTATAGGAATTTAGAAGATAGGTATCAGAGAAGCAAGGAGATACTCTTACTTCTGTAAACTCAAGATTGACAAGATAGCTCAGGACCAAACAACATCAAAAAGAATATGGAGAATTCTTATACGCTAATCCTTTGTATATGCTATGAGAAATAAATTTAAGGATGTGTCTTTCTGCATGTGGGTGTGTATCTATGTATCTAAATATATATAACGTATTTGTTCATATGTGTATGAGGTGGCCTTTTTCTTTTCTTTTTTTACCCTTCTTACTTTCAAGTCTTGGGCTGCTGCCCAATTTCTGTGTAATTTCTTCAAGGCATGGGAGATGAAATGTTTGAGTAAGAGGAAAGGGGACCTTTTTCACCTTTGGTGTCTTACCATGCATATTTCCCTAAAAGAACTTTGAAAGGAACCTGTGTTATAAGGAAGAGGGTGGGGAACATATTCTTCTTAAATCATTTTCTTTAGGCTGCCATTTTGGGGAGAGTGTGATGCTTGAATATTTATTTTAATTTTTATTTTAATAGAGAAGAACCTCCTCTAATGGCTGCTCTTTTTTTCTGTATATTTTTTTTTTCATTATGTTTATGTACTAAATGAGTTGCACTTTTACTCCCCTTTTGTTACATCTTAGTCAATATCATTATGAAAGATTGAGAGAAGCATCCCCATTTACTTAAACAACTAGCTGAAGGCCTTTTCTATCATATGCACTCGCTGAAGCAACCCCATATGTGAAATCTCATAAACATTGCTGGAAATCGCAAATGACTAGCAGAATTTATGGTTGCTCTACAATATTCAGTACTGATCTAGCATACTGAGGAACCTATCATTGAACATGTTATGTTTGGTGGCTTGAATAGTGCACGTGAGAGTGCATAGTCCTTGCTTTGGAAGGATTGCATAGTCCTTGCCTTGGAAGGATTTGTAAACCAAGTCCTAGTACTAATAGGACTGTTTTGCCGACAAAGTAAGCAATTCTACTTCTAGGTGGAGTTGTATTTCACTCAATGACAAAAGGCCCACATCTCTATATATACACTAGTTATGTGGCTATTGTGGTAGTAGTAAGGAGTGCCGCAATATTAGAATAGGTATTCTCTGGTATTTAGTACAGAGTTCTAAGGCGTGACTTTGTTATAGAGATTTTCAGGTTTCTCTAGTCACGTGCTTCTGGTGATTAAGAGCTCTTTGGGTGTATTTGGGGCTTGGGATTTGTGAGAGTATTTTGGGTACTACTTTTGTAATCTCTTCCTTTTGTTAGTGAAACTTTCTCCTTGACACCGCCCGTGGACGTAGGCCAAAAGCCGAACCACGTAAATCTTTGTGTTCCCGTGTGATTATTTGTTTTGTTGTTCTATTTCTATTTTGTATAAACCCAATGTTATTTGGATACACACACAACAAATAGATATTCATGCTTCTACTATTCTCAACAAATTGGTATTAAATCTTCCGCTTTCACAACAAACTGGTATCAGAGCCTTGGGTTCTTTGTTTCACGTTGAGATTGTTCATCAAATCTATATTGTTGTGGTGTTGGTTCACTTCATTTTTGGGTATGGCGACAAAGGTTTCGTCGGTAGCAAAATTTGAGATTGATAAATTCAATGGGAAGAATGATTTTAGTTTATGGCGTGTGAAGATGCGTGCTTTGTTAGTGCAGCAAGGATTGTGGAAAGCACTAAAGGGCAAAGATGCTTTGCCAGCAACGTTATCAGATGAGGAAAAAGAAGATCTCTTGGAACGGGCACATAGTGCAATTCAATTGTCTCTTGCAGATGAGGTTCTAAAAGAAATTGTAGATGAAGATACAGCTGCGGGATTGTGGCTCAAGTTGGAAAGTCGATACATGACCAAGTCTCTCACAAATCGCTTGTATATGAAGCAACGGTTATACACAATTCGAATGAAAGAGGGTACACCTATTTCTGATCATCTTAATGAATTCAATAGAATTGTTATTGATTTGAAAAATATTGAGTGCAAAGTAGAAGATGAAGATCAAGCCTTAATTTTATTATGCTCATTGCCTCCTTCTTTTGATCACTTTGTTGATACCATATTATATGGTTCTGGGAGAGATTCTATCTCAATTGATGATGTCAAAGATGCATTAAACTCTAAGGAGTTAAAGAAGAAGGTTTCTGAAAATTGGGGTGATAATCATGCTGACGGTCTTGTTGCTAGAGGTAGACCCAATGACAAAGGGTCTAGTAGCAATAGAGGAAAATCTAGGTCAAAGTCTAGATCTAGAAAAGGGAAGTGTCACTACTGTAAAAAGGATGGACACTGGAAAAATGAGTGCAAGTTACTCAAAGAGAAAAAGGAGAAGGCTTCTAATACTACTAATACAGCTAGTGTTGCAGAAGTTAATTCTGAAGGTGAAGATTTAGTTTTAACAGTATCTACTAGTCGCTCTGGTGACGCTTGGATTCTTGATTCAGCTTGCTCCTATCATATGACTCCCAAAAGAGATTGGTTTACTACCTATCAGTCAATTAATGGTGGTGAAGTTCTGATGGGAAATAATATGACCTGTAAGGTTGTGGGGATAGGAACTGTGAGAATTAAGATGTATGATGGTATTGTTAGGACTTTGTCTGACGTTCGTCACGTGCCAGATCTAAAGAAAAATCTTTTGTCTTTGGGTATATTCGATTCTCAAGGATATAAATACACCGGTGAAGGTGGAGTTTTGACTATCAGTAAGGGTGCTCTAGTTTTCATTAAAGGAAAAATAGTGAATGGTCTCTATATGCTACAAGGAAGCACAATAGTAGGTTCTGCAGCAATATCTTCATCCTCAGATTCAGACTCAGATAATACTTATTTATGGCATATGAGATTGGGGCATATGAGTGAGGCAGGCATGTCAATATTAAGCAAACGAGGTTTGTTGAATGGTCAGAAAATTGGAAAGCTGGACTTTTGTGAACATTGTGTTTTTGGAAAGCAGTACAGGGTCAAGTTCAGTATAGCTAATCACAGGACTAAGGGCACAGTAGATTATATCCATTCCGATCTTTGGGGTCCTTCTCCTGTCTGTTCCAAGGGTGGTTACCGATATTTTTTGACTTTCATTGATGACTATTCAAGGAAGGTTTGGGTGTATTTTTTGAAAAATAAGAGTGATGTTTTTGTCACCTTCAAGCAATGGAAGACGCTTATTGAGAAGCAGACTGGTAAAAAGATTAAGCGTTTTAGGACAGATAATGGTTTGGAATTTTGCTCAGGTGAATTCGATGAGTTTTGCAAAAATGAAGGCATAGTGAGACACCGCACTGTTAGAGGAACACCACAGCAGAATGGGGTTGCAGAACGTATGAACAAAACTCTATTGGAGAGGGCTCGTTGTATGCTCTCAAATTCTAGTTTGTCTAAGGACTTTTGGGCTGAGGCAATTAATATGGCTTGCTATTTAGTTAATAGGTCTCCATCAACTGCAATTGAATGTAAGACTCCTTTTGAGGTATGGTCTGGTGCTCCTGCTGATTACTCTAATTTGAGAGTATTTGGTTGCCCTGCTTATGCTCATGTGAATGATGGCAAACTTGAGCCAAGGGCAAAGAAGTGCATATTCCTAGGCTATGCATTAGGGACAAAAGGTTATAGATTGTGGTGTAGAGATTCAAAATCCCCTAGATTAATTATTAGCAGAGATGTGAAATTTGATGAGTCTGCTATTCTTGACCAGAAAAAGGAGAGTAATGGGGCAGTAAAAGACCATGGTGTTAGTAAGCAGGTGGAGCTTGAGATTGAAGCTTTGGATAAAGTGCATAATAGCACTTCAGTTCAGCCTATTCGAGATGAGGTGCATGATTCTACTAATGAAGTGGATGCATCACAGCAGCAACAGCAATATAGTATAGCCACTAGTAGAGAGAGGAGACAGATTAGACCACCACAGAGGTTTGCTGAGGCAGATTTGGTTGCTTATGCTTTGTCTGTGGCTGAGATTATTGAGTATCAAGAACCTTCCAATTATCATGAAGCTGTCTCTAGTGAGAATTCGGCTCAGTGGAGTATCGCTATGACCGAGGAGATTGAGTCTCTTCATAAGAATCAGACTTGGGAGCTAGTGAAACCACCTAAAGGCCACAAGATTGTTGGTTGCAAGTGGGTCTTCAAGAAAAAGGAAGGAACTATAGGGGTTGAAGCACCGAGGTTCAAGGCACGATTGGTTGCAAAGGGCTACAGTCAAAGAGAAGGTATAGACTTCAAAGAAGTGTTCTCTCCTGTTGTGAGACATAGCTCTATTCGTGTGATGCTTGCTATGGTTGCATTGTTTGACTTGGAATTAGAACAACTTGATGTCAAGACAGCTTTTTTGCATGGTGAGCTTGAAGAACAAATATATATGCATCAACCAGAAGGTTTTGTGATCCAAGGAAAAGAAGACCATGTTTGTTTATTAAAAAAATCATTATATGGTTTGAAGCAATCTCCAAGGCAATGGTATAAGCGGTTTGATACCTTCATGATTGGGCATGGTTACTTAAGAAGTGACTATGATAGTTGTGTGTATCATAGGAAGCTCTCAGATGGTTCTTTTGTCTACTTGTTGCTATACGTTGATGATATGCTCATTGCAGCTAAGAATCTGATAGAGGTAAACAGGCTAAAAACTTTGCTTAGTGGTGAATTTGAGATGAAAGATTTGGGTGCAGCTAAGAAGATTTTGGGAATGGAGATTCATAGAGATCGACAAGCTGGCAAGTTATTTCTGTCACAAAAGAATTATATTGAGAAAGTACTTGAACGTTTCGATATGCAGCAATCTAAGCCAGTGAGTACTCCATTAGCAGCACATTTTAAGCTTTCAGCGGCTTTGTCACCAAAGTCTAAGGAGGAAAAGGAGTACATGTCTCATGTACCTTATTCTAGTGCAGTGGGTAGCATAATGTATGCTATGGTATGCACTCGTCCAGATATTTCACATGCAGTTAGTGTGGTTAGTAGATATATGGCTAATCCTGGTAAAGAACATTGGCAAGCTGTGAAATGGATTCTTCGATATTTGAGAGGTACTGCAAACATTGGTTTGGTATATGACAGGGCTTCTACTGATAGTGGCAATGTTATTGGATTTGTTGATTCTGATTTTGCTGGTGATTTGGATAAGAGGAAATCTCTGACAGGTTATGTCTTCACATTATCTGGTAGTGTCATCAGTTGGAAAGCAACGTTACAATCAACAGTTGCTTTGTCTACTACAGAGGCAGAGTATATGGCAGCAACAGAGGCAGTGAAGGAAGCTATTTGGTTGAAGGGTTTGGTTGGTGATCTAGGTTTACAACAAGATGATTCTGTTGTATTTTGTGATAATCAGAGTGCCATACATTTGACTAAAAATCCGATGTATCATGAGAGATCTAAACACATTGCTGTCAAATATAACTCCATTCGTGAGACTGTATCTGAAGGCATAGTTGCAGTTAGAAAGGTTGCTACAGCAGACAATCCAGCAGATATGATGACCAAGCCGGTTCCTTTGCACAAGTTCAAGCATTGCTTGGACTTGATTGGCATTTGCAGTTTGTGATGGCCCTTAGGGGTTTTGGTGTTGGCGGTGGAGAAGTTTCATTTGTGGGGCTTGACCAAATTCAAACCAAGGTGGAGATTTGTTATGTTTGGTGGCTTGAATAGTGCACGTGAGAGTGCATAGTCCTTGCTTTGGAAGGATTGCATAGTCCTTGCCTTGGAAGGATTTGTAAACCAAGTCCTAGTACTAATAGGACTGTTTTGCCGACAAAGTAAGCAATTCTACTTCTAGGTGGAGTTGTATTTCACTCAATGACAAAAGGCCCACATCTCTATATATACACTAGTTATGTGGCTATTGTGGTAGTAGTAAGGAGTGCCGCAATATTAGAATAGGTATTCTCTGGTATTTAGTATAGAGTTCTAAGGCGTGACTTTGTTATAGAGATTTTCAGGTTTCTCTAGTCACGTGCTTCTGGTGATTAAGAGCTCTTTGGGTGTATTTGGGGCTTGGGATTTGTGAGAGTATTTTGGGTACTACTTTTGTAATCTCTTCCTTTTGTTAGTGAAACTTTCTCCTTGACACCGCCCGTGGACGTAGGCCAAAAGCCAAACCACGTAAATCTTTGTGTTCCCGTGTGATTATTTGTTTTGTTGTTCTATTTCTATTTTGCATAAACCCAATGTTATTTGGATACACACACAACAAATAGATATTCATGCTTCTACTATTCTCAACAAATTGGTATTAAATCTTCCGCTTTCACAACAGAACATAAACAATTGAAATAATATTGATATTGTGTGACTCAAAAGAAAAAACAAAACATAGAGAATAATGAAAAAGTGAATTATAATTATACAGAAAATCCAAACTCAATGTAGTGCACGCTTTCAAGATCTATGTTTTCAACTTAAGTAGAGTAGCTTCCAAATAAGGTAGTGGGAGGAAAAGAAGGCAGATGTTTACCTCTATCAAGGTTGGAATACTCCATCGAACAACATTGCGGATGACCACCCCATTTGAACAACATTACGGATTAAAATTTTTTGAAATTTTTTTGAGAACATCAGGGGCAGAGAAGTATACTGCAGGTGCCATGTCCCATCCAACTTTACAAGATCAATTGGCAAACCCATTTTATAACCCTCGACACTCACCTGCCAATTATAAACAAATCATTAGTTACATTTGAACAAATTCACTTTTTCATACTTCTTCCTCCTTTTAATCAAGTGAACATCCCCTGTAGAATTTAGAATCAATAAGCACAAGTATGAAGCAGACAAATATACTTAAAACCATACAAGAGCCTCCTCAATGGAAGAGCGTTGGTCAGCGGTTGCGACAAGTCCTCATTTTGTCTCTTGGATAGCTCTCAATAAATCATGCTTTTTGTTCTCTACCACAAATTCAGATGCCTAAAAGACCAAACAAAGTCAATAACTATGCAAAACGATGACTAAATATGAAAAAATATATGGGATATTATACTTTTCCACTCTGAAATTTCAACCCATTTACAGTGTCCCCCAAACTATAAATTTGCTAAATTTACACCCCAATTTGACATAACTGTATTAACGTGACCCATGCTATCTAAATTGGGCACTAAATTGAAACAGAACTGGACATGCGAGCCACTGCACCACCCTACAATCTCATTCATGTGTAATGCCCAAATGACCCTCACTGGTTGCAATGTGAAACTACAATGTTGTGGAGCCTATAATTCATTGACGATTTTAGCACATCATCAATTTTTATCCTTCCAATTTTTTCAAACACCAAAAGGAAGAGTTATAAAGTTCTTGGCTTAATATTTGTTTTTAATTATTTCATAAGGGAGTCTGACATTAAGTCACTACCCTGTAATTTTTTAGGGAACTTAGGGCATTTTTTCAATGATTGTAGGCGAAGTTTGCAATTTAGAGATACAGCCCTACACATTGGATTGGGCCAACGAGACTAGGTTTTACCTGGATTGGAGCCTTTGGGCCTACTAGTTTTGAGCTCGTGCAATTTCACTTCAATTTTCTTTTCTTTTTTATGAGACGAAAGTTCATTACTATTTTCAACAAAGAAAAGTGTATTTCGACTTTTCGGTTACTTGTTTAGCATAAACAGGAAACTATATTCATCTCTCTCTCTCTCTCTCTCTCTATATGTATATATATATATATATATATATATATTATATTTAAAAGCTAAGACGTAACATTTATTGTTGCTATGCTGTTGTTGAGCCACATCAGTAGCCACATCATTTAACAATTTCCAACGTTCTCTCTCTTTTTCTTTTCATTTTTAACTTTTTTTTTCTTCTCTTATTAATTTTCCAATGCTATTTTATTACATAACATAACATGACTTGGATAATTTTGTGTTTATTACAATATTTTTTTATTTTGAAGTTTTTCTTCTCATATTATTTTCTATAAATTTCTTATTATTCTCACATTCTCTCTCTCTCTTCATTTTCTTATTTATTCTCTCTTACAACTCTTCTTTATATTGATGAATCATTGTGATTTTTAAAACTTTATTTTGGGTTCATACGTTTTGGTGTTGAATTTTTTAGTTTCCCATTACAAGTAGCATATTTTTCTCTCTTATAATTTTGGTTTGATTTTTTTTTTTTTTAGTTAATACTTGATTATTTTGGAAGTGAGTATTTGACTTTATAACAAAACACAATCTTGGCTATGTTAATAACAAATCAGCATTTGGTCCACTTCATCAATTCGGTCCGATTCGGTCTACTTCAGTCTACTTTGGTTAATTTTGAATGTAGTCTACTTGACTGCACTTTAATTCAATTAGGTCCATTCGGTCTACTTCGGTCAATTCAGTCTATTCAGTCTAGTTCATTCCATTTAATCCCATTCAGTCTCCTTTGGTCAATTCAGTCCAATCCGGTCCATACAGTCCATTCAATCCCCTTCGATCTATTCGGTCCAATTTAGTCTATATGGTCAATCTAGGTCTATTCGGTCCAATTTGGCCAATTCGGTCGATTTAGGTCTATTAGGTTCAATTTAGTCCATAAATTCCACTTAGGTCTATTCAGTCCAATTTGGTCTATTCTGTCTATTTAGGTCTATTTAGTCTAATCCGGTCTATTCAGTCCACCTAGGTCTATTCGGTCAAATTTGGCCAATTCGGTTCAGTTAGGTCTATTCCGTCCAATTTAGTCCATAAAGTCCACTTGGCCAATTTGGTCCAGTTAGGTCTATTCGGTCTAGTTCAGTCTATTTTAGTCAATTTGTTCACGTTCGGTCCATTTGGTCCAATCGGGCCCATGCTGTTTACTTTGATCTATTTGGTCCATACGATCCACCAAGGTCCATTTGGTCTAAGTTATTCAATTTGGTCCAATTAGGTATATTCGTTCTGATTTAGTCCATACAGTTCACTTAATTCTATTCAGTAATTTGGACTTTATGGTCTACTTAGGTCTATTCCGTCCAGTTTGGTTCATACGGTCCCCTTTGCCAATTCAGTCCGTTAGGTCTATTTGGTCCATTTCAGTCCATTCAGTCCATTCCGATCTATTCAGTCCAATTTTGTCAATTCAGTCCAATTAAGTCTATTAGATCCAATTTAAATAGTTATATATCATTCCTAGCACACAAACAAAAACCAAATTAAATAATTTATATACTGTGCACCATAAATGACTTGCCAACTTGAAAATACCAAGTATGCAAATTATTGTGTTGGCTGATAAATGATAAAAATAATGTGTCCAGTGGGCACGAAAATCAAGTTTCAATTATTACAAAACTAGATTGTGTGCAACAGAGATATCAACGAGTAAGATATTGAGGGGGGCACATCCAATAGGTATCAAGAGGACCATTGAAGCATGTTCGAGACTCCCATAGCTATTGGAATATTATTGATATTCATTTCCAAGAGAAGGGGAGCATCATAGCCTGCCAAACTGAAGAGTGCCTAATAGAACTATAGAATTAATTTTCTCTATAATTAATAATTATAAGACTTATAATGTTGTATTTCTATAAGGAATTTGTGAGCATTAATTTTGTTCAGATTTTATTATTGGTATGTTCTGTGTATCGATGTTAGTTTAAATAAATTACAATAAAATTATTTTGATTATTATTATTAGTATTGTTCTCACATAATCAATGTTAATATCATCACTACAAGTCAGCATTCCACTAATGTACATGACCCTTCCTTCTATTTAAATCCTTCGGTATTTTGAAGTTGAATGCAAATTTAAAATTTTTAACCATTTACTAAATTTGAAGTTGAATGCAAATTTAAAATTTTTAACCATTTACTAAACATGAGTTATCGGCGGACATCTAAGTGTAAGTAAGATATTTTGTATTTTAAACATTCTTTATCTTTAGAAATATTGGTTTTTAATCTTCCCGTAAAAAAATAAAAGAAATGGTTTTTCTCTAAAAAAAAAATGTGTTGATTTAAAATGAATGGATTTTCATTAGTCCCTTTGAGACAAGTAATTGATGAAATTCAATTAAAAACTTTTTTTTTTTTTTTGAGAAACAATACTGTAATTTTATTCAAAGGGAAGCCAAATTAACTTGAATTACAGAATAAAGATGTGGATGAACATCTTCTATCCACACTGAATACTCGCTAACATGTCTTGCATATCTAGCAACATTGTGGGTTGCACTATTACTTTGTCTCAATACATGACTGAATTCAATGTCCATAAACTCTTTAGCTAGCTTCTTTGCCTTGTCAATCAAGTGTCCATAGTCTGCGGTCTGCCACACAATAGAGCATCTATAGCATCTATAGAATCAATAAAAATCTTGATTCTATAGGTTCAAATTGAAAGATGTTATCATCGTCATATGCATTGGAAGATTTTATACAAGATGATTGTGGAATTTCCAGTTATT
Source organism: Castanopsis chinensis (assembly GCA_032878915.1). Classification (NCBI taxonomy): domain Eukaryota; kingdom Viridiplantae; phylum Streptophyta; class Magnoliopsida; order Fagales; family Fagaceae; genus Castanopsis; species Castanopsis chinensis. The sequence continues at coordinate 592,029 of JAVQMG010000080.1, read as the reverse complement.
ATAAATGTGGGTACTTGACTCGCACACAAAGGCGTTTGTTCGCTTTGGGGAGCCAGGCCCTCACGAATTTGTCCTCCCGCCCGAGTGCAGGTTCCAGAGCCTCTTTGGAAACGGCCAGTTAGCCTATCCTCAAGGATTAGAATCCCACATCGGAAGGAGAACCCTCCCACTAGCGCTTTATATGCTTCTGGAGCTTGCACTAGTGTACCACTCCTACACATGATAGGCTAACTGGCCATTTCCAAAGAGGCTCTGGGACCTGCACTCGGGCGGGAGGACAAATTCGTGAGGGCCTGGCTCCCCAAAGCGAACAAACGCCTTTGTGTGCGAGTCAAGTACCCACAATAAATAATAATGTGCTTTTCAAAAATAAACAAGTAAATTGATTATTGAAAATTGAAAAATAATGCAAAATTTATCAAGCACCAAAACACTTGCAATGGCAAATCTCTCCTTAACTTGTTGAAAAAAAAAACAATAAGCAAAATAAGCCAAATTTATGCTTAATATTTTAAAATGCACTTTAATTAAAATTTAAAACAAAGAATTTTAATTTTGAAATAGTATAATTAAAGTTAGAAGAAGGTTGGTTCTCCCAATAAAAAAAAAAGTTAGAAGAAGCTAAGGTATAAGCAAAAGTGAGTTTTTTTTTTCCTACCAAACGTGTAAGACCTGTCAAAAAATTAAATAAAATAATAAAAATAAATTGAATCATTTAATGCCCAATAAGAGTAAACCGTAAAGAGAAGGGAATTTGGACCATCTCGATCTGGTAGAGGTAGAACCATTAAATTTGAATGAAAGAAATGAACCAAAAGTGGGAGTCTTCACAAAAGACAAAAGACTAGACTAATGTTGGCGTTACCATTTGCGTAATTAGTTGTAGTATTCATATTAGTTCTAGACGAAGTGTCGCCGTTATTGGTTTACTTTTTTCCGTGTGCGCGAGGAAACTGTGTAACATTCACTCACTGCACTATCCCTGTCTATTCTCTCATCGCTCAAGACTCAAGACCTTAGTTATTGCAGCAACATTTCTATTGCTTCGACCTCATTTACTCAAACACATGCAGCGCAAAACTTGCTCATTAAGCATGGAAGAGGATCTTAATTATTCACTTGTAGGAATTTTTGTAAGCATTATTTTTGTTCAGAGTTTATTACTGGTGTGTTCTGTTTTTCCATGTTATTTTAAATAAATTACAATAAAATTATTATTCTAAATTATTATTATTACAAAATCAATGTTATTATCATCACTACAAATCTGCATTCCACTAAGGTACATAACTATGCCTTTTAAAAAAAAAATCCTTTGGTATTTTGAAGTTGAGCGTAAATCTAAAATTTATAACCATTTATTAAACATGAGTTGTTGGAGGGCATAAAAAAATGTAAGATATTTTGTATTTTAAAACATTCTTTATCTTTAGAAACATTGTCTTTTTTTTTCAAAAAAAAAAAAAAAGGAATTGGGTTTTTTTCTTTAAAAAAAAAAATGTGTTGATTTAAAATGAATGGAAATTCATTTTAGTCCCTTTGAGCGGAGTAATGAAATTCAATTAAAATCTTTATTTCTGTTGGTTCAATTGAGAGATTATCAGTCATACATTTATGCATGCGAGGATCTTACAAGATGATTGTGAAATTTTCAATTATTAAATATAATAATTTGATTTTCAAAAATAAATAAGTAAATTGATTATTGAAAAACCCAATCCCAATTGAAATTATCCATACTAATTAAGAAAAATTCCATTCAAATAATAAACTACTATAGATATAACTTTTGAAAATACCAAAAATCAGAATAAAAGTGAATTTTTTTTTTTACATTGTACACATTTGTTTAGTTTATAATGTAAGATTTACATTAATTGTATAGCGTAAAACAATAATTGTCCTATCTTGTGTCCAAACTCAAGGAAAGATTGACACCAAGCAACGTCACCCACTTTACCGCTCTATTATTGGAAACTCCTACTGAAATTGGCGTCTAGCTAAGGTGCTCACAATCTCCACAGAGTCACATTCTTCAAGGCCTTTGCGCAATCTTATATCCAAACCAAGGGAATCAATGTTGGACTAGAGATTTTTCAGATGTCTTGGCCGGTACAAGAAAAAAATTATTATAAAATTATAAAATGTGTTATTTAAGTTAAAATACTTTTCGTTATTGTACTTAGGCTAATATTTAGGTTTATAAAATATGTGGTTTTTTTTTTTAGAATGAAAATATGTGGATTTTAAGTTATATATTTATAAACATTTAAATAAATACATACAAACATTTATATATGTATGCAAGCAAACATTTTAGTTTATGCCTTGTCTTGTTGAACCACCGTTCATTCTTTAGAAACATATTTGGGTAAACTACGAATTTAGTCCATATCTTTTACATTATATATCAATTTGATCCATAATTTTTCAGTGTTGTGTCAATTTAGTTTCTGTCATTATCTCTTTGATGAAATTTATATATTGACGTAGTTAATAGCCAAAATAAAAAGAGAGATGCTACGTTCACAACGGTTTTATGATATTTTCACAACAAATCATAGGTGATTAGTTATTATTTGTTCAAATTTGAACATAACACTGAGATTACTTTTTTGCCCTAACAATAACAACCAATAACAACTTGCCATTTAGGATTTGTTGTGAAAATATTGAGGACATATTATTTCTGAAATGAAAAATTAACTTTCGTTGATGTGACAATAAACTAATTTTTTATTTTGTCCATTTGCCACATCAACAATTTCTATCCAAAACATAATGGTATAAGACTAAATTGACAAGTCACTGAAAGGTTAGAAACCAAATTGACACAACTGAAAGGTTATGGACCAAATTGAAGTATGATGTAAAGGATAAGGATCAAATATGTAGTTTACCCAACATATTATAACTATCTCAAAAAAAAAAAAAAAAAAAAATTTATGAACTCATAAAATTTAAAAGGACAAAATACATTAGCTTTTTTAAAATGTGGAAAAATAAGATAGAACAACGTCAGTATAAATTTATTCAATTAAATAATTATTATGTAATTATATATGATAGTCAATTAATCAAGACAGTTATCATGTAATAATGCAGTCAGATTGGGCAAGGTTGCAACTAATTGGACCATAATGTATGGTTTTATAGGTATAAAACGTTGGAATATTGGACATAGAATAAGGTATTCTGGCTCAGGAAAAGTCAAGATAATAAAAAGCAAGTCGATAGGTAACCCCTTTTCATCCACCTAATTAGCCACATTAGAAGTTGTAAGCGTATGTATCCAAGAAATTGATTAAAGCATCTATATATTAGATATTTAGACAAACCTGATTACTAAAAAACAAAACATTAATTCAAACACCCATCCATCCTTATATTGGTGTATCCATGATTTTAAAAATCCAAGTTCTTATCAATTGGTGGGAGTCTTCATAAAAGACAAAGACTAAACTAGTGTTGGCGTTACCATTGCGTGATTGGTTTATGTTTTTTTCCTTTGTGTAAGAGAAAAAATTGTAGCATTCATATAAGTTAATGCAATATGATCCACTCACTTCACTATTCCAATCTAGACCATGTGTCGTCGTTATGAGTTTATATTTGCGATATGATCCACTCATTTTATTTTAAATTACAATAAAATTATTATTATTATTATTATTATTATTATTATTATTATTATTATTATTATTATTATTATTATTATTACTACAACAAAATTAATGTTGTCATCATCACTACAAGTCTACATTCCAATAAGGTACATGACCATGCCCTTTGCTTAAATCCTTTGGTATTTTGAAGTTGAATGTAAATCTAAAATTTATAACCATTTATTAAGCATAAGTTGTTGTAGGGCATAAAAAAAATCTAAGATATTTTGTATTTTAAAACATTCTTTATCTTTAGAAACATTATTTTTTACTTCAAAAAATAAAATAAAAGTATTGGGGTTTTTTTATTTATTTTTTTAAAAAATGTGTTGATTTAAAATGAATGGAAATTCATTTTAGTCCCTTTGAGAGGTGTAATGAAATTCAATTAAAATCTTGATTTCTATTGGTTCAATTGAAAGATTATCAGTCATACATTTATGCATGGGAGGATCGATCCTACAAGATGATTGTGGAATTTTCAATTATTAAATATGATAATTTGATTTAAAAAGTAAATAAGTAAATCGATTATTAAAAAACCCAATCCCAATTGAAATTATCCTTACTAATTACGAAAAATTCCTTTCAAATAATAAACTACTATAGATATAACTTTTGAAAATACCAAAAATCAGAATAAAAGTGGATTAAAAAAAAAAAAAACAATTGGAGTCAAAGTGCCATATTTCACCATGCCTTATGAGTTTATATTTACTATTAATGTAAATCTCATATTGAAGACTAAAAAAATGTGCACAATATTGCACCCTTTTTACAAGTGTGTAAAACATTGTACACATTTGTTTAGTTTATAATGTAAGATTTACATTAATTGTATATTGTAAAATTAACAATAATTGTCCTATCTTGTATCCAAAATCAAGGATGGATTGACACCAAGCAACCTAACCCACTTTACTGCTCTATTATTGGAAACTCTTATTAAACTTGGAGTCTAGCTATGGTGCTCACAATCTCCACAAAGTCACATTCTTCAAGGTCTTTGTGCAATCTTGTATCCAAACGAAGGAAGTTAATATTGGATCAGAGATTTTTCGGATTTTTGGCTAGTACGAGAAAAAAATTATTATAAAATTATAAAATGTGTTATTTAAGTTAAAATACTTTTCGTTATTGTACTAAGGCTAATATTTAGGTTTATAAAATATGTGGATTTTAAGTTATATATTTATAAACATATAAATAAATACATACATGAATACATACAAACATCCATATATGTATGTAAGTAAACATTTTAGTTTATGCCATGTCTTGTTGAATCACTGTTCATTCTTTAGTTTAAAAAGGAGATCAAGTTGCAGGCTTAGAAACATATTTGGTAAACTGCAAATTTAAACCCTATCTTTTACACTATATATCAATTCGATCCATAATTTTTCGGTGTTGTGTCAATTTAGTTTATGTCGTTATCTCTTTGATGAAATTTATTGACGTAGGTAATAGCCAAAATGAAAAATTAATTTCTGTTAATGTAACAATAAACTAATTTTTTATTTCGTCCATTTACCACTTCAGCAATTTCCATCCAGAACATAACAGCAGTGACTAAATTGACAAGTCACTAAAAGGTTAGAAATCAAATTGACACAATTGAAAGGTTATGGACCAAATTGAAGTATGGTGTAAAGTATAGAGATCAAATACATAGTTTACCCAACATATTATAACTATCTCAACAAAAAAAAAAAGTTTAAACTCATAAAATTTAAAAGGGCAAAATACATTAGCGTTTTTAAAGCGTGGACAAATAAGATAGAACAACGTGAGTATAAATTTATTACATTAATTTATTCAATTAAATAATTATTATGTAATTATATATGACATCACTTAAAATCACTTGGCTACTTTGACAAATTTTAAGATAGTTATCATGTAATAATGTAGTCAGATTGGGCAAGGTCGCAACTTATTGAACCATAATGTATGGTATTATATGTATAACACGTTGGAATATTGGGCATAGAATAAGGTATTCTAGCTCAAGAAAAGTGATGATAATAAAAAGCAAGTTGATAGGTAACCCCTTTCATCGACCTAATTGGCCACGTTGGAAGTTGTAAGCGTATGTATCCAAGAAATTGATTAAAGCATCTATATATTAGATATTTAGACAAACCTGATTACTAAAAAACAAAACATTAATTCAAACACCCATCCATCCTTATCTTGGCGTATCCTTGAGTTTAAAAATCCAAATTCTTATCAATTGGTGGGAGTCTTCACAAAAGACAAAGACTAGACTAGTGTTGGCGTTTCCATTGTTTGATTAGTATACTTTTTTTTTCCTTTGTGTATGAGAAAAAATTGTGGCATTCATTTTAGTTGTTGCGATATGATCCGATCCACTCATTTCACTATCCCAATCTAGATCAAATAAAAGAATTGGGTTTTTTATTTTTAAAAAAATATGTGTTGATTTAAAATGAATGGAAATTCATTTTAGTCCCTTTGAGAGGAGTAATGAAATTCATTGAAAATCTTGATTTCTTTTGGTTCAATTGAAAGATTATCAGTCATACATTTATGTATGGGAGGATCCTACAAGATGATTGTGGAATTTTCAATTATTAACTATAATAATTTGATTTTCATAAATAAATAAGTAAATTGATTATTGAAAATCCCAATTATTGAAATTATCCTTAATAATTAAGAAAAATTCCATTGAATTATAGAATTAATTTTCTCTATAATTATAAGACTTATGATGTTGTATTTCTATAAGGAATTTGTAAGCATTAATTTTGTTCAGATTTTATTACTGTTATGTTCTGAGTATCAATGTTAGTTTAAATAAATTAAAATAAAATTATTGTGATTATTATTATTATTAGTATTGTTCTCACATAATCAATGTTAATATCAGCACTACAAGTCAGCATTCCACTAATGTACATGACCCTTCCTTTGGTATTTTGAAGTTGAATGCAAATCAAAAACTTTTAACCATTTACTAAACATGAGTTATCGGAGGACATCTAAATGTAAGATATTTTGTATTTTAAACATTCTTTATCTTTAGAAATATTGGTTTTTAATCTTCCTGTTAAAAAATAAAAGAAATGGTTTTTCTGTAAAAAAATGTGTTGATTTAAAATGAATGGATTTTCATTAGCCCTCTTAAGACAAGTAATTGATGAAATTCAATTAGATTTTTTATTTTTTTATTTTATTTTTAATAGAAACAACACTATAATTTTATTCAAAAGGAAGCTGAATCGGCTTGAATTACAAAATAAAGATGTAGAGGAACATCCTCCATCCACACCAAATGCTTACTAACATGTCTAGCAATGTTGTGGACTGCACTCTTACTTTGTCTCAATACATGACTGAATTCGATGTGCATAAACTCCTTTGCCTCGTCAATCAAGTGTCCATATATAGTCTGCCAAGGAAGGGCTCTCACACAAGAGAGCATCTATAGAATCAATTAAAATCTTGATTCTATAGGTTCAATTGAAAGATATTATCATAGTCATATGCATTGGAAGATTTTATACAAGATGATTGTGGAATTTCCAGTTATTATAAATAATAATTTGCTTTTCAAAAATAAATAAGTAAATTGATTATTGAAAATTAAAAAACAATGCAATATTTATCAAGAACCAAAACACTTGCAATGGCAAATCTCTCCATAACTTGTTGAAAAATAATAATAATAATAATAACAAGCAAAATTTATGCTTAATATTTTAAAATGCACTTTAATTAAAATTTAAAACAATGAATTTTAATTTTGAAATAGTATTATTAAACTTAGAAGAAGGTTGGTTCTCAAAAAAAAAAAAATTTATATATATATATATATATATATATATATAGATAGATATTAGAAGAAGGTCGTATAAGCAAAAGTGAGGGTTTTTTTTTTTTTTTTTGGAAACCGTAAAAAGAAGGGAATTTGGACCATCTCGATCTAGTAGAGGTAGAACCATTGAATTTGAATGAAAGAAATGAACCAAAAGTGGGAGTCTTCACAAAAGACAAAGACTAGACTAGTGTTGGCGTTACCGTTGCGTGATTAGTTGTAGTATTCATATTAGTTCTAGACGAAGTGTCGTCGTTATTGGTTTACTTTTTTCCGTGTGCACGAGGGAACTGTGTAACAAGTAACATTCATGTTATATGATCCACATCCAGTCACTTCGCTATCCCTGCCTATTCTCTCATCGTCAAGACCATGCCTTTTGTTTAAATCCTTTGGTATTTTGAAGTTGAATGTAAATCTAAAATTTATAACCATTTATTAAACATGAGTTGTTGGAGGGAATAAAGAAATGTGAGATATTTTGTATTTTAAAACATTCTTTATCTTTAGAAACAATGTTTTTTTCTTCAAAAAAAAAAAATTAAAAGAATTTGGTTTTTTTCTCTTAAAAAAATGTGCTGATTTAAAATGAATGGAAATTCATTTTAGTCCCTTTGAGAGGAGTAATGAAATTCAATTAAAATCTTGATTTCTGTTGGTTCAATTGAAAGATTATCAGTCATACATTTATGCATGGGAGGATCCTACAAGATGATTGTAGAATTTTCAATAATCAAATATAATAATTTGATTTTCAAAAATAAATAAGTAAATTGATTATTGAAAAACCCAGTCCAAATTGAAATGATCCTTACCAATTAAAAAAAAATTCCACTCAAATAATAAACTACTATAGATATAACTTTTGAAAATACCAAAAATTAGAATAAAAGTGGATTCTTTTTTTTTTAAAAAAATTGGAGTCAAAATTGTTAGGATATATGTGTTTCACTTGTTAGGAACATATGTCATTATTTTATATAATTGGTTAATCTTTTGACAAAATGCATTTTACTTATATTTGGGTAAATCTAAGATGTTTTTAATACTTCAAAAAACAAAATTTCAAGATCAAAAAAAAAAAAAAAAAAAGATCAAGTGTTAAAATCATATAAGTCTGTCTAAGAAACAAGCTGAAGAAATGCCTATCATTAAAGCTCGATAACTAACATCTATCGAGTTTAAGAAGCTGTTCCAGCCCTGTGGCTCGACAGCTGCTCGACAGCTTCTCGACAGATGCTATCTGTCGAGGTTTAAGAAAAGCAAAAACTTTGATTTGTTTTCTTCCAATCCGTAGATGTCTTTGGGCCTTCTTTTCTCATAACCCTAGACATATAAAATGATTATTTTAAGGGCCGTCAAAGAGAACACAAGTTGTACAAGCATTGAGCAAAAGTCTGTTTAAGCAATTTGTGACTGGAGACAAAATTTGCCTTAGTTCATCTCTATTGTGAAGAAGCTGTTGTGTTTGTGCACCATAGGTTTTTGTAATCGAGCATCTTCTTGATCTTTATCGTGTAGATGAACTAAAGAACTTTGCAGCTAACATCTTTCTTAAGTTGGTGATTGAAGTCGCGTACTGAGATCCGCACAATTGGTTAGTCACGTACTGGGAGCCGTGCATCAAAAGAAGAGATTATCACTACAGAACAAGTCCAATTGGGTATTGGGGTAAAGGTTCAACTGTAGGTTGGTAGAAGGTACTGAGATTCCTTTACTTGTAACTGCTTGTTTTGATAATATTAGATTGTCGGGAGTGGTGACCTTAAAATCACCCAGTGGAGTTTTTGCCTTGGAGTTTTTCTCCATTTGTAAACAAATCACCGTGTCAAATTTATTTTCCGCTGCACTTTAGTTTATTAGTGATTTATTTGTATTACCACACATTTGTATGTTAAATTAACTAATTAATTAAACTTGGCTAATGAATCAACTTAATCTATCACAATGGGTTAATACGTTTTTGGCCTATCAAAAGTGTCATACTTCATCATGCCTTACGAGTTTATATTTACTATTAATGTAAATCTCATATTGAAGACTAAAAAAATGTGTACAATATTGTACACTCTTTACAAGTGTGTAAAATATTGTGCACATTTGTTTAGTTTATAATGTAAGATTTACATTAATTATATAGTGTAAAACAATAATTTTCCTATCTTGTATCCAAACTCAAGAATGGATTGACACCAAGCAACCTAGGTAGCCCACTTTACCGCTCTATTATGAAATTGGAGTCTAGCTAAGGTGCTCACAATCTCCACAAAGTCACATTCTTCAAGGTCCTTGCGCAATCTTGTATCCAACCCAAGGAAGTCAATAGTGGACCAGAGATTTTTCAGATGTTTTGGCTGGTACAAGAAAAAAATTATTAAAAAATTAAAAAATGTGTTATTTAATTGAAAATACTTTTTGTTATTATACTTAGGCTAATATTTAGGTTTATAAAATATGTGGATTTTAAGTTATATATTTATAAACACACACACAAATATATATATATATATATATATATATATACACATATATATACATACATGAATACATACAAACATTTATATATGTATGTAAGTAACTATATAGCAAACGATAAACCAACATCAAATAGTACTGAAACATTTCATTCTTGGATTTGCCTCCGGTTCCGATTTCCTTGAGGTCGATTCCAAAAGAAGAAAATATAACCTCACATGAATTAGCCCATAGGGCTTTGATTAATGTTCTGTATGGTTATTTCAATCTTAGTACTGGCCCTCCTGATTTTGTGGATGAATTATATAAAGAGGCCTCTTTTGTATCCTTTAAAGCTCGCTTTTGCTCTGTGTAAAATAAAAATTTTTCATTCCAACAAAAAAAAGAAAAAAGAAAAAAAGAAGAAGGAAAACTTGTACCTATACTATTGTACTGAAAAATTGAAGGGGGAAGACTAGCTCATATATATAGCATCTAGGCTCCCTCCGAATAGTATTTAGAATCATTTTGTAATATATTCTGTGATATATTCCTAGTTCCAATAATAACAATTTTAACTTCAAAAGCTAAAAATAAATAAAATAATATAATAAAAATAAAAATAAATTATTTAATGCCCAATGAGAGTAAACCGTATAAAATAAATAAATAAAGGAATTTGGACCATCTCTGTAGAACAATTGAATGAAAAAAATGACCCAAAAGTGGCAATCTTCGCAGAAGACAAAGACTAGACTAGTGTTGTCGTGATTGGTTTACTTTTTTTTTCCTTGTATATGAGGATATCATAATAGTTCGTGTGATATGATCCATTCACTTGAGTATCCCCAATCTAGACTAGTTTTGTCGTTACCATTGCGTGATTGGTTTACTTTTTCACTGTGTGCGAGGAAACTGTAACAAGTAACAAGTCGCATTCTTCACAAAAGACAAAGATCTAGAACGAGGAAACTGTAACATTCACATTACTTGGTGCGCTATGATCCACTACGTACCCACTTCACTATATCCCTGTCCAGCTATTCTAGTTTTTCATCATTCAAGACCCCAGTGCTGCAACATTTCTACTGCTTCGACCACTTTTAATCAAACACAACCCAGAATCAGCAAGGAAGAGGATCTTATTCATTTGTAGCAGTGAAAATGAGACTCTTGTGCTCAATTCGCTTCCAAGCCATCCTTCTCCTGTTCTATGTAAAATCAACTATTGCTGTTTTATCTAGCAATACTGGCACCTCTAGTTATTTTGGTGGGAATGAGACGGATTATCAAGCTTTGTTGGCTTTCAAGACAAAGATAACGCAAGACCCTGGAAACGTTTTGAGCTCGTGGAATGAATCCCTCCATTTCTGCCAGTGGGAAGGTATAAGATGTGGCCGCAAGCATAGAAGAGTTACTGTATTAAATCTTCCGTCCAGAGGATTGGTGGGTTCCTTGTCTCCACACATAGGCAACCTCAGCTTCATGAGGGAAATCGATCTCTCGAACAACACCATTGGAGGCAAGATCCTTGATGACGTTGGTCATCTATTCAGGTTGCGAGTATTGAGCCTGTTTAATAACACCTTCCATGGGAATATTCCTGCAAACCTTTCTCATTGCTCCAACCTCTGGTACCTTGAGGTTGGTAATAATAATCTTTCAGGGTCAATCCCAATGGAGTTTGCTTCTTTGTCAAAGCTGGTGGAATTTTATGCTTACGAAAACAATCTCATGGGAGGAATCCCTCCTTTCATTGGAAACCTTAGCTCTCTCCAGGCTTTATCTCTACCCTATAATGTCTTGGGAGGACAGATTCCAAATGCCTTAGGTCAATTAAGAAGCTTAGAATATCTTGGACTAGCTGGAAATAAACTCTCTGGTTTGATTCCTTTGTCTTTGTATAATCTTTCATCTATAATTGTTTTTTCTTTGTCTGAAAATGAGCTCAGTGGAAGTCTTCCCACAGACTTATTCCTCACCCTTCCCCATCTCCAATGGCTTCAAATTTCTGCAAACCAATTTACCGGATCTCTTCCAGCCTCATTGTCTAATGCCTCAATGCTACAGCGCTTGCAAGTTGAAGAGAACAATTTTACGGGAAAAGTTTCAATCAATTTTGGAGGCTTACAGCATTTAGAAGGTATAGTTATTTATGAAAATAATTTAGGAAGCGGAGATGCTGATGAATTGGATTTCATTAAATCTCTAGTCAATTGTAGCCGATTGCAGACCTTGATCTTCATGGACAATCAATTCAAAGGTATGTTGCCAAATGTTTTGGGAAATCTTTCAACCAAACTTGAATATTTTATGATCAGCAACAATCTTATTTTTGGGCAAATCCCTTCAGGGATAGGTAATTTGATTAGCATGATCCACTTATGGATGCATGGTAACAACTTCACAGGCACAATCCCAAGTGATATTGGTAATCTCCAAAAGTTACAAAGATTATTTTTACATCACAACAAACTCTCAGGAAGGTTACCAATTACCCTTGGAAACCTATCTTCGGTAAGTGTCATGCATTTCGAAAATAACATATTGCAAGGAACGATCCCATCAAGTATAGGAAAGTGCAAAAATCTGAATTTGTTGAATCTATCTCAAAACAATCTTAGTGGTCCCATTCCAAAACAACTCTTTGCAATTTCCTCCTTGTCAAATTCACTTAATTTAGCTCGAAACTTTTTAACTGGATCATTACCATCAGACGTTGGCAATCTTATCCATATAGCAGAATTGGACATATCTGAGAACAAGTTGTCTGGTGAAATTCCAAGTAGCCTTAGCTCCTGCACCAGCCTTGAGTACCTTTACATGGAAGGTAATTTCTTTCATGGAGGAATTCCAACATCTTTGAGTTCTTCAAGAGGTATTCAAGTTATGGATTTTTCTCGAAACAATTTGTCAGGTCAAATTCCAAATTTCTTGGGTAAACTCTCCTTGAATATTTTGAATTTATCTTTCAATGATTTTGAGGGAGAGGTTCCAACAAAAGGAGTTTTTGCAAATGCTAGCGCAGTATCAATTGTAGGAAACAATAGGCTTTGTGGGGGCATATTGAAACTAAAGTTGCCTAGGTGCTTAACAAAAGAAAAGAAGAAAACGAAGTGGCCTCTTGCAATCAAAATTTTAGTTTCAATGGCTTGTGTGATTCTAGCAGTAACCACAGTGTCATTTTTCTTATTTTATTGGCACAAAAATAGAAGAAAAGAAACCACTTCCAAATCTTACTTGAGAAAATCACTTTTGAAGGTGTCTTACCAAATGCTCCTTAAAGCAACTAATGGGTTCTCTACAGCAAATTTAATTGGTGTGGGTAGTTTTGGCTCAGTGTATAAAGGCATCCTTGGTGAGGATGAATCAATCGTTGCAGTCAAGGTGCTAAATCTTCAACGTAGAGGAGCCTCTAGGAGCTTTATCTCTGAGTGTGAAACCTTGAAAAATATTCGTCACCGAAATCTTGTGAAGATCATAACTTCTTGCTCAAGTGTGGATTTTCATGGTAATGATTTTAAGGCTCTAGTCTATGAGTTCATGCCCAATGGAAATCTAGAAAATTGGTTACATGATCTAAAAGCAGATTTTGGGCAAGTAGAGATACAAAATTTGAAACTTCTTCAAAGAATAAACATTGCCATTGACGTTGCATGTGCACTCGATTATCTACATCACCATTGCCCAATGCTAGTTGTTCACTGTGATTTAAAGCCAAGCAACATTCTTTTCGACAATGATATGATTGCTCATGTTGGAGATTTTGGACTTGCGAAATTTCTTTTAGAACAAACAAATCCGAAGCAAAGCAGCTCAATTGGAATAAGAGGAACAATTGGGTACGCTCCTCCAGGTAACAAAAATTTACTGAAATTTTCATTTGTTAACATATATTTTCCCACATTTAACATGATTACTTTCTGAGTTCCTAAATTTTAATGCAACTGTATTACCTATATCAAACATTTTGAATGGCAGAGTATGGTCTAGGAAGTGAAGTGTCAACCAAAGGGGATGTCTACAGTTATGGAATTTTATTGTTGGAGATGATAACAGGAAAGAGACCTACAGATAGTATGTTTGATGGAGGCTTGAATCTTCACAACTACGCCAGCATAGCCTGGCCTAACCGTGTATTGGAGATTACAGACCCAAAACTTTTAAACAATAATGATGAAGTAATTGGCAATCACAATTGCACCCCAACAAATAGAATGAATGAGTGTTTGATATCCATGGTGAAGCTTGGCCTGGCATGCTCTATGGAGTTGCCGCAAGAACGATGGGACATTAGCAAGGCCATCTCTGAGTTGCAATTGGTCAAGGACATTCTTCTTGGCGCTAGGATTTAATTCAACATGCTTGGCCATACGATAGGTCAAAAATCAAACTTTTCTCCCTCTTAATGTTAGTATTAAATTCTTTACTTACTTTGACCCTTTCCTCTTTATGTTTTCTATTGCAGGCTCATAAAGTTTTACAATGGAAGGAAGAATTTTTTGGCCTGCTTAATAAACATGCTTATGGTTTACTAAGAAGTATTCTGCATGGTTCTTATATTACACATCTTACATATGTATATTATATGTAACTCCAAATAAATTGATATTATGCTTGGAAAAGTAATTATATATCTAATTTCATTTGCAGTTGTAATATTTTAAGCCAACATAAGATGTCTATTTCACTTCTCGTTCCCATCACTAATCGAATGGAAAAGTGGCAAGTGGGATTCTGATCTAGTTGCTATTTTGAATTTTTGATAACCTTAGCTATACCGATACTACAATTCACATAACATAAGTAATGATGATTTTATTTGATACAGATGATACGATATGTCACATTGCAATTGAGAGACTTTTTTTTTTTTTTTTTAGAAGAAATTGAGAGACATGGTTGTTAACACAAATCTATCTATATGTATATAAAAGTAAGGATCTTATGTGTTAGAGCATGTGATTCTTGTTGGGTTTAACATGTATGCGAAGTCTCACATTAAATAGTGATGAAAATAATGAGTAGTTCTTTTGGCTTAGTGCGTCTCTATATATTGTATTAATTACTCAATGAGTCTCTCCAAAATGTTTATCTCCCAAAAATTCGATCTTGTGAGGTATTCATTTAGATTTCTTTTATTTAGACTTCCATCTTATCTTTTAATTAGTTGATTTATTAAACCTTTCACTAAGCAAAAGTTATAATGAATTGTTTTATTTTATTTTATTTATTTATATTCAATAATAAATAGTTTTTTTTATAGGATTCAATAATAAATACTTATATATATATATATATATATATATCATTCGTAGCAAAAAAAAAAAATCGCAAAATAAATAATGTATATATTGTGCACCATAAATGACTTGTCAACATGAAAATACCAAGTATGCAAACTAACATATTGGCTGCTAAATGATCAAAATAAAATGTGTTCACCAATTATGATCCTCTAAAGTTCTTAGATTACTCTACCATATAGAATTCTTTAAATCCCCACTTTCCTTTTAAAATAAAAGGCTAGGATTCTACCATATTATCAATCCCCTGTCATAACCATTATTTAAAGCTATCCAAAAAAAAAACACTCAAATTTATTCACCTTACCAAAATCTGAGGTAAATATTATCAAAAGGAAATCACCACCGTCGATGGCAGTGGACTTGATGGTTTTGCAAAAGAAAGTAAACAAAGTAAGAGACTTTGTGCAAATGGAATATTATTTAAATTCATTTCCAAGAGAAGGGGAGCATCATTTCCAAGGAATTTGTAAGCATTATTTTTGTTCCAAGTTTAATTATTACTGGTTTGTTCTGTTTATCCATGTTACACTAAACAAATTACAATAAAATTATTGTGATTGTTATTAGTAGTATTGTTTTTTCACATAATCAATGTTATTATCAGCACTACAAGTCTGCATTTCACTAATGTACACGACCCTACCTTCTGTTTAAATCCTTTGGTATTTTGAAGTTGAATGCAAATATAAAATTGTGGGTTCTATCTTTTTTTACAGTATCCAGGCCCAAGTAGAAACAAAGATCCTGAGCCTGATACTTGTTGTTTGATGGACTGGATTTGGTTCACTGCAGCAGTGTTGGACTGATTATGAACTAATTTGCACACAAAACATGAATCCCACAATATATAAATACAAAATATATACGTATTATACAGTAAGAAACAATACAGGAATAATATATAATAAAAAAAGGGTAAATAAAACGTTAGTGATCCTCAGAATGATAAATAATGTTTCATTATTTCTTGAGTTTTTTTTTTTTTTTTTAATACATTGGATCCTTTCTCCACTGGTATATGTTATAAGGTCCAAATAAGTTCAAAAGTCACAGACTTAGATAGCTCTTTTAGGCTTCTAAGACTTATGAGGTTTGAATCCCTTTGAATCCAAGTGTATCCTCTAATGTCTGTCTCAGGATCTCTCACAGTGTTTTCCCTCTTTTCTCATTTTTTGAATTCTAAAGAAATTTTTCAAAGGATCTTTTTGCTCTGATTTTCTATTGCTGAATGGTTTTTTATTTTTTTTGGTGGACTTCATCCCCTTTTATAGTACCTTCTTAGGGTTTTTAGTATACCACTGTTTCTCTCTATTTGCTGCCTTGAGTACTAGAACCAATGTTGTGTCAGCAACATTGGTGGCTAGTCTCTTCCTTATTTCCTCATTATTTTCCCCTTCTGAGGTTTCTCCCCCAAAAGTTCCTAGCTAACCTTCCTCTTTTGGGACATCCAAAGGACTGACTTTCAATCCTCTTTTTCCAAGGCTTCTAAATGCTACTTTTTAGACCCACTTTTTGGTTGCTTTTTCTTTTGTCAATTTCTCTAAATGGACAGATTCCTCTTTGTCAGGATGAAAGATCTCCAACCACCTTCCTTCATGGTCTATCTTCTTGCGTTCCCTGAGGTATCAGGCTTCTTTTCATGAAGTGTTGATTCCTAAGTCATCAACTTTTTTCCTGAACCATAGGTAGCTGATGGGACATATCCACCATTGTTCTTTGTGTTCATGGGCATGCTCCCTTAAGCTGTCTCAATCCTAGCTGCTCTCATTCTGCATATCCTGAGGATCCCAAGTTTCTGGGAACCCCAGCTATCCTGGTTTAGCTCCCTTTCTAAGCTCCCCAGCAAATTTCTCTCACAAGGGCTGGACTAAGCTACCTCTTTCCTTTTCCCTTAATTCCTAAGGCCCAAAGCTCAACCATTCACGGGTTTGGACTCCTTCTTACTTATTTTAAGTAGTCATTAACTGGCAGATTTGGGCCTTGTCCCTTCTTTGAAAGCCCAAATGGTTTTTAAATTTCAACTTTGTAATGTCTTGGGCCTTGCTACAATACTTGTGATATTTTGGACTTTAACAAAAATTTATAATCATTTACTAAACATGAGTTGTTGGGAAGCATAAAAAAAATGTAATATATTTTGTATTTTAAAACTTTCTTTATCTTTAGAATTTTTTTTTCTTCCCATAAAAAAAAAATCAAAGAATTGGGAATTTTCTCTAAAAAAATTTGTTGACTTAAAATGAAATTGAATTCAAATCTTGATTCTATTGGTTTAATTGAAAGATTATCAGTAATACATATATGCATAGGAAGATCCTACAAGATCATTGGGAATTTTCAATTATTAAATATAATCATTTGCTTTTCTAATCCATCAATGATTTTTATGCAAACATAAGTACAAAATCCTTCAAAAACACCTTCCAGCACAAATTTCTAAACTATTGAATTCAAAGCCACAAAATTCATCACCCTTAATACTCATTTCATCATAAAAACCATATTTTTCACAAACACAAAAAGTATCCAAACTATCTCCAAACATCAAAAACGAGATTAACCACCCTTTGAATGACTTAAAGGAATTGAAAGTAATAAATATCCTATTTTTTGTGCGGATTTTCTCCAATATGAAAGTAATACATATTCTATTTAAATTAATTCTTATTTAAAAATAACAAAATTTAGAGTTTAATTTGTAACATTTGAAATTTCATAAGATTCAAATTTGTTACAACTCCAACACTAAAAGTATAAGGAATAAAATAAAAGTGAAAAATTTTCCATAAGATTGCCATTTTTTTTTTTTTTGGTGGTGGTGAAGAAATAGGATAACCACCAAATTTGGCCTTGATTTGTATGGAAAATAACAACAAAATTGGACTTTCTCTAAAGCAGAAATGGTACGTTGTTGTTCATTTGAAAGAGCACCTTCCTTTCTTTGAAGAGAGAAAAATATTTCTCATCAATCACATGCCCATTAAAGCATTACCTCATCATTATCCCATATAAACAATGTCATAGCATAAGCATATCATGATGGTTGAGTAAAGTTTATAGTAGCCTTTGTGTTAGAACTTAGAAATCTATTGTACTACTGCGTACTGAATCCTTTTATCACATAACCATTCTAACCAGAATTAATTATACATGGTGGCATATTGACAAGCTTTAATTTAGATATTATTTTAAGGGAAAGATTTAGAGTTTAAAGAGTTGAATCAGGATTTTTTTTCTTTTTTTTTTTTAAAATAGGTTGAGTCGGGATTTTATTGCCAATAGGGTTGGAGCCAAAAAAATTTGTTTGGAGGGGCCAAGTTGCAGCATTAACATATTTATCAAGACAACCCCCTAGACACACACACACACACACACACACACACACACTTTTTTATTATATACACACACTTTTTTATTTGATACGTTCTATATATATATATATATATATATATATATATATATATATCGACACACACAAACACTCCAAAAAAAAAAAAAAAAGCTTAGTATTTTCAATCAAAATTTTGTTTGATGACAATCTTTCAAAAAATAAAACTCACTTTTACCATTTTCATAGTGAAATTCTTAAAAAGTTTCATTTTCAATACAAATTAGTTATCAAATTTTATATTAAAGTAAGTAAAAAATATTTTAATTGAACTAATGAAATTTTTTAAAACATGAATGATCCAAAACTAAAATGTATAAGTTATGCTCCAAATATATTTGAAGCTATCTTGCTCTAACCCATTATGTGGCAACTAAAGAAAAATTTCATATATAGTCTTAGTGACAATATTTTTTTAATGAGTCAATGACTTATTAATTTTCACATAATGAGTTGAAAAAGATAGATCCAAACATGTTTGAAGCCAAACTTTATCAAATATTTAACAGATATAAGAGCATATTTTACAATAAAAAATAAAATTGCGAAAAACAAAGTTTTGTCTCTATAACTATTAGACAAATTATTTTTTTAAGAGTATCATTAGATGAATTCAAATATTGGGGGGGGGGGGGGGTAACTCTTATTTTTGTAGGATAAATTTTAAAAACATTAAAATAATTATATATATTTAAGAAAATTTCAAAATTCAAGGCCCCCCCATCCATGCACATGGCTTTGCCCTGATTGCTAGTTAGCATTTTTCATCGATATGTTGATGTTAGTAAGTTCATCAATTGCAAGGAATATTCCCTCTACTAATTCTACCGATTAGATTAGTTACTATGCTTCAGCCTGATATAAACCATCCAATCTCACTTGTGAAATTGATAAACTTTTTTTACTTCAATATTAATTTGCATATAAATTTTTTAATCAAATAGATACAATGGGAAAGATGGAGATTTGAATTCTAGATGTTTCGCTGAAAACACAAAGATGTGTTAATTAAGCTAAAACCTACAAGGTTGTAGTAACTTCTCATATATTTAACTTTATAAGTGATCACCCTTTATTCATATATTTTATTTTGATATTGAGCTTTTTTAATTTCATTATACATTATGGTAAAAAAAAAAAAAAACCTTATTATACAATAGTCTTTCTATGAACACAATAAAAATTTTACAACATTCTAAAATTAACAAAGTTTTTCTATAACTCAATACATGTCCATTTATTTATTTATATGTAATACATGTCCATCTATAAAACTATCTACATGTATTATTTAAACAAATTATATAACATGGTAGATAAGTCGTATAACTCCATCATTCACAGAAAAATCAGACAATTTAGATTTGACACACAATACAACCGAATTCAATCAAGATGTAAAGCCCAGACACTCCCAAATTTTAAAGATTTATGAAAAAAATCCTCATAGTAGCATCAACATTCTTCGTAAAATGTTATAAAAAATAAATAAATAAATATAAAGAAAACAAAATTCACTGTTATCAATATCAAGTAGCCAAAAAAAAAAAAAAAAAACCTCGTGTCCTACTCCATTATTATAATTTTGATTAATTTCACGACTCACATGCATCATCACACACTCTCTCTCTCTCTCTCTCTCTCTCTCTTCCTTTTAAGTTTCTGTCGTTTTGTATCTAATTCGATCCAAACCTTTTTCAGAATCAGAAGGAGAGACTTCTCTGTTTCTCGTCCAATCCTCTGTTTGTCTGTCTATCGAGTTTAGCTTAGTAAAACACTCTCTCAGATCTTCAAATTTTCCGATCCCATATTGCTAACAAACACGACACAACCATGCCGGCCGTGTTCGGAGCCCGATTGACAACGTTTGAAGATTCCAAGAAAGAGAGCGAGTACGGTCCGTACACAGCAATTTTATTTTTTATTTTTATTTTTTAGTTTGTTTGGGATTGGAACAAGTCTGATTTAGTTGTAGATCGGAAATGCTAAACGGTGCGTTTTTTGATTAGATCGTTTCGTTACATTTTTTTTTTTTTCCCGAGTTATTTTAGGTTTTTTTATTAATTCTAATTGGACTGAATTTGATCATGTGGCTGACAATCTTAGTTAGTGAGAGTGTGTGTAATGATTGAGAGAATTGGGAATGAAAATGTGACCGAATTTCGACATGTTGCTGTTTGACATTACCCGGCTCGGCTTTATTGGTTTGAATGGTAGGCCTTTTGGTAACTTGGAACACGCCATGATTATGTTGTTTTTTGATTCGCGGGTATGTTTATTTCCTTGTGTTGTTGATTTGTTGTTAAAGAAATTGCATATGTGATAGACGAAACGCTGATATGGCAGTATGGATAGAAGCACAAAGTTAACATCTTTTTTAATTTTTCAGTGATAAAATTGCAGCTTTTTAAATTTGAGTGATGATAATCGAGCTTGGACAAAATTATAGCGGACGAGAGTTTCTGTCAATCTAGTTCTCAAAGATGTTTATTTCCTTGGGTTGCTGTATTGCCACAACCATGGTTAATGCTATTATCATCCCTACAAGTTTCTGCATCCCACTTTCGTCCATAACCTTGTATTTTGTTGAAAATTTTTGTCATTTTGAAGTTAGAACACAAATATAGAATTCACAGGTTACGAACTATTTATTAGAGATTAGTTGTTGGAATATTTGAAAGTGTAAGATTTTTTTTTTCCTTTTTAAATAACTTATTTATCTTTCCAAAGGACTTTATTTTTTAAAAAGTTTTGATTAGAAGAAATACTATTTAGTTTGAGAATGGTGACTCCATTTCAGGGACAGCGGGAGACTTTGACCTTGCCGCTAAATTTTTTTTTAATAATAGTATTTACCTAGGTGCCAATTTTAGCAATTTTTTGTTTTTAATAAAATTACAATTTGTCCCTCTTAACGATATCGTTGATTATTTAAGAATAAGACTACTGAGGTATTAAATTCTTATTGGTTTGTATCTAGGTTTACTACTTATATCACTTTTTTACTTACTAGTAATCACTCACCAGATTAGCGATTTATAAAAAAGTTTGTATTTCTAGTATTTTCCTCATTTTAAAGGACATAAAATAGATCTAAACCCTAAAAAAATATGCAAGCCCAAAAATTTAGCCCAACAACAAAATTTACCAATAATAAAGCTAAGAACAATTAAACTCAATTAACCAATTTTATCCAAAACAAACAACCAAATTTTAAAAAAAAAAAAATTAAACAAAATAATTTTGTCCTTCCCAACAACACATTAAAAACACAAATAAATAATAAATAAATAAATTCTCTTAGCGGTTAAGCAGCATAGCTGAAGGTTAGAACCGCCGTGCACAACTAGCACGGAAACCACCCCCTTAACTTCAAGTTTTGGCTCCATCCCTGCTCCTTGCAAAATTCAAGAGTTGATTTTTGTTTATGCCATGTCTTGTTGGACCACTATTCATTCTTTAGTTTAAACTCTAGGGAAAAAGAGTTTAAGTTGCGTGCTTAGAAACATATTTTGGTAAACTACGTATTTAGCTCCTATCCTTTTCACTATATTCAATTTGGTCCATAATTTTTTTGTGTTATATCAATTTAGTCTCTGTCGTTATCTTTTTTATGAAATTTGTTGACATAGCTACCCCCCTAACTTCAAGTTTTGGCTCCATCCCTACTCCTTGCGAAATTCAAGGGTTGATTTTTGTTCATGCCATGTCTTGTTGAACCACTGTTCATTCTTTAGTTTAAACTCTAGGGAAAAAGAGTTCCAGTTGCGGGTGTAGAAACATATTTTGGTAAACTACGTATTTAGTCTCTATCATTTTCACTATATTCCAATTTGGTCCATAATTTTTCAATATTGTATCAATTTAGTCTCTGTCGTTATCTTTTTTATGAAATTTGTTGTCGTAGCAAATAGCCAAAATGAAAAATTAATTTCCATTGATGTGATAATAAAATAATTTTTTATTTTGGTCGTTTGCCACGTCAGCAATTTCCATCCAAAACACAACAGCATGGACTAAGTTGACAAGTCACTCAAAGGTTTAGGGAACAAATTGATACAACTGAAAGGGTATGGATCAAATTGAAATATGGTGTAAAGAATAGGGACCAACTATGTAGTTTACCCAACATATTCTAACTATCTCAAAAAAAAAAAAAAAAAAAGTTTAAACTCATAAAATTTAAGAGGACAAAATACATTAGCTTTTTTAAATCAAATAAATGACACTTTAGTAAATAAATTAAGGTTAATAGGTGCTCTTATGGTGATTGTTAATGCACCATTTTAAAAAAGTTTTAATGCCACTTTTATGAGAAATATAAAAAAATTGTCAAAAAAATCAATTACTTTTTTTTTCTTTTCCCATAAAAAAGTTTCTAAAGATATTTCATAACCTAATGTCTTTAGCATATTTCATCGCACTTCTCATAAAAATATTTCATAACAGTTTCTAAAATTATTTCATAAACTAATGCTAAAGACACTTCAGCATTAGTTAACTTTTCCCAATTATTAAAATTTATTTATTAATTTTTGGGTAATATGCAAAACTGACCTTTTAAGTTTCTTCAGATTTCATTTCAGTTCCTCTAACTTTGCTTTTGTTCATTTCAGTCCTCCAACTTTCAAGTTTATTCAATTAACGCTTTTCCGTCAATTTTTGTTGTATGTTATGGTTAATTTTTTAATTTTATAAATTTTTCTTCAAATTTTTTAAATTAAAAAAATTCAATTGATGATTGAAAAATATTTTTCAGAATTTTTTTTTTCAAAAAATTTTAACAAAAGTTAACAGAAGGGACTTAATTGAATAAATCTAAAACTTAGAGGACTGAAATGAACGAAAGTAAAGTTTGAGGATTGAAATAAAATTTAAAGAAAATTAGAAGATCAATTTTGCATTTTAGCCATAATTTTTTAAAGCGTACAATATTTTATGACATCTTAAAAGAAAGCCTAGACAAATAAGATAGAACAACGTGAGTATAAATTTATTACATTAATTTATTGGATTAAATAATTATTATGTAATTATATATGAAATCACTTAAAATTACTTTTTTTTTTTGAGATGATATAGATAGAAGAAACGGGGAATAGGGAAGGAGGGAGTGGGAAGACTCGCTTAAAATCACTTAGAACGTTATTCATGGCTACATTGACAAATCTTAAGATAGTTATCATGTAATAATTCAGTCAGATTGGGCAAAGTTGCGACTAATTGGACCATAATGTTTTTTTTTATAAGTTCTAATTGGACCATAATGTATGGTATTATAAGTATAACTTGTTGGAATATTGGCCAAAAAATAGGGTATTCTGGCTCAAGAAAAGTCATGATACTCTTTTCGCCGCATTACAAGTTGTAAGCGTATCCAAGAAATTGATTGTAGCATCTATTAGACATTTATACAAACCTGATTAGTAAAAAAAAAAACAATGAATTCAAAAAATACAAAAATTAAAAAAGAAAAAGAAAAAGACAACATTCAAACACCCATTCCATCCTTATTTTATTTACACAGAACTTGCCTCTTCCTTTTTAATTTCCCTTTTTTTAAAAAAAAAAGTAATTCCATAGTTGTGATTTGTGAATAAGAGGAAGAGGAATAAAATTGTGAACTCTATATGTTTCCAATGCTGAGACTTCTATAGTTTTTGCTGCAGATGATACTGAGGATGCATCCATATTGTAAATCTTGATAGAATTTGTGAAATATTTTAAGAGCGAAGCATGTATACTTGAGAAAGGTGATAACACTCAGATTAGTTGTGATTGGTAAAGAGAAAATGATAAGTCCATGTGTAAGTGATAGTTAACCACTCACAATCTGCCACGTTAGAGTTGTGGCAAAAAAGTTGTTGAATAATTTGTAGTCCTAGAACTACTCCTTAATTGGTATTGTGCTCCTTCTCCTAAGGAAGCTCTCTTTTCTATGAGAAGTGGGATTTTACTTGTTGGAAGTCAAGAACACAATTCAAAACATGGTCCTATGGTATTTATGGGATTGAGATCAGGTGCACCTAATGCAATAGCAATGGATGGTTGAGATTGAAAATTGAAAAAGTAACTTTCAATCTCAACCATTGAAATAAAAAAGTTTAAATTTTTTTGAAAAAAGTTAAAAAGTTAAAATTAAAATATGAGAATGATAAAAATTAATGTGTGTGGAAATGGAGTAATTGCAGCCAGTGCAATAACCCTAGGTATTGCATCAGATCCAAATCCGTATTTATGGAGGATGCATTTCTTTATTGAATGACTATCGGTTATTAATTAGTTGTTACTGGTAGTTGTATCATATGTATGTATGTTAGTTGTACTCTCCATTGATTGACCAAATCCACTTATTCACCTTGTTAGGACATATGTAGTTCAATTTGTTGACATATATCACTATTTTATGTAATTGGCTTATCCTTTGACAAAACGCACTTTACTTGTAATTGGGTAGATTTAGGATGTGTTTAACACGTCAAGAAACAGTGTTTTAAGACTAAGTGTTGAAGTCATCAAGTCTGTCCAAGAAACAAGCAAGGAAGTGCAAGTTACTAAAGCTCGACACCTGTCTTGACACATGCATCTATCGAGCTTTAAGAAACTGTTTTAGCCCGAGCCTCGACAGCTTCTCGACAGATCCTCGACACCTCTATCTGTCGAGATTTAAAGAAAACAGTTTTTGAGTTCTGTTTTAATTCCAATCCATGAATGTGTCTTTGGGACTTCTTTTCTCCTAACCCTAGACACATAAAAGGATTTTTTTAAGGGCCGTCAAAGAGATGCAAGTTGCACAAGTATTGAGCAATCTTTGTTCATGCAATTTGTGATCAAAGACAAAGTTCATGCCCTAGTTCATTTCTTGTGAAGAAGATTGATGTGTAATATGCACTGTAGGGTTTTGTGACTGAGCATCTTCTTGATCTTCATCGTGTAGATGATCTGAAGAACTTTGCAGCCAACAACTCTCTCTCTAGTTGGTGAATTGAAGTCACATACTAGGATCCGCGCAATTGGTTAGTCACGTACTTGGGAGCCGTGCATTGAAAGGAGAAACTGTCACTACAGAGCAAGTCCAATTGGGTATAGGGATAAGGGTTCAACTGTAGGTTGGTAAGGTACTTGGGATTCCTTACTTGTAATCGCTTGCTGTGATAATAGTGGAGTTTCGGGAATGGTGACCTTAAATCACCCGGTGGGGGTTTTTGCCGTCAGGTTTTCCCCATTCGTAAACAAATCACCGTGTCATTTATTTTCCGCTGCATACTTTAGTTTTGGTGATTTGTTTGTGCTGCCACGTGATTTTGCATGTTAACTTGATTAATTAATAACTTGGCTAATTAATCAATTTAATTTATCACAAGGGGTCAATGCGTTTGTGGCCTGTCACACCTATCAAATTATGTAATTGGAGATGTCAGATGATCTCTTGTCTTTAGTGAATGATAAAAATCTTATGACGTATAGACGTATAGTCATGTACTCATGTTGCGTAAATAAGAATGGAGGTGTACATGGAATTAAAATTGTGATTCTCTTAATTTCATTTTCACTCTATGAAAAGGAAATCCAATGACTTGTACTTCTCTAATACATATATTTAACTTTTTGGTACCAAGAGAAATCCATTAATTTAAAGGATAAAAAAAAAATTGGCCGAATGTCTGAGTGAATTTGAAACGATGAGATATGGCCAATTGTAGTTGACAAGGGAATACTGAGTCTGAGAAGTGCTGAATTTCAATTGCTTCCCAATTGATCAAGAACCAGGAAGACAGTACGTCAAAATTCCTATGAATTCGGTGTTGTATATATAAATTCAAGTTTAGAATTTTCTAAGTGAAATTCGAAATTCAGTATGTTTGATCGGTCAAACCTACATCTTGATCAATCAAAATGGTGAGAGAAATTATCCTGGAGTCTACCTATTTCAATTGGTACTCAATTCCTGTTCGATCGATCAAAAAGAACTTTTGATCGATGCTCGATTTCTCTCAATCAATAGAGACTCATGAATACTGAATTTTTGTATTCAGATAGCTATTTTGAACGTTTGAAAATGTTTCAAGCCTTGTGAACAGTTTTATAAAATATTTTAATTCTTCATACGTACCTTTTGAAAGATTATAACCCTATGGGTATAAATAAAGGTTTATCTCTCCAAAATAGTAAGTTTAAAGAAACACAAGAAATCTTGTAAATATTCTCCAAAACTGCTATTTATAGAACCCAATAAACTTAGTTGAATCTTGGGGATAAGTTTGTAGAAACCCTTTAGCAACTTGCGTATGAGAACAAATATTATCTAAGGATAACATTAATCAATTATGCCTCCAAGTCAATCACTAATTTCTATTTACTTGATGTGTTCATTTTGTTATTTCAATATTACTTGATGTGTATCCATGAGTTTAAAAAATCCAAATTCTTATCAATTGGTCTGACCAAACCAAACCAAGACCCACGTTCCCTGCATTATTAATGGCCTGTTTGGGAGTTAAAAAAAGGAGGGAGAGTAGAGTAGAGGAAGGGAGAATAGTTCAATTACCTTGTTTAAGAGTTTTTTAAAGGAGGAGGGGGAGGAGTTTGGAAGGGTTTGGAGGGGTTTCAACTCCCTCTAACCCCTCATTTTTAATTCCCCCAAATTGGAGAGATTTGGAGGGAGAGTGGAGAATAAAAATGTTTGACCAAATGAATTACCAAATTTGCCCTTATTATATTAACAAAATTACAAATGAAAAGACTAATTACTCCCCTCCCCCTTACTTAATTTTAAAAACATTCAAACAAGGTGGAGGATAGCCATTCTCCTCTACTCTCCTTCCCACTACTCTCCTCCCCTCTACTCCCCTCTACTCTCCTCCCTCTCTAAACTTCCAAACATGCCATAAATCTTCGATATCATGGAGTTGGTCAAAGGTTCTACTACCTCGTTAACATAGACAGGTCGTTAATGAAGGGATGACGGGTCAATGTACGAGAAGTTCAAACATTTTGAAATTGCTATGGGTTGCAATTATGAATTAATCTATTGGGATTAGGTAATAAAGATTTTTTCCTAGATTATAAATTTCTTCTTATATATATATATATATATATATATATATATATATTGATTGCCTTATTTGTATGTGTTGCGATAGCTTTTCTTTTAAAGATGTCCTTAGTTTTTTTTCTTTTTTAAAGTTGGTTTGTCACTTTGTCACCATATTGTCTTACACTTTTATTACATCTTTCATAATTATACTTAAAATTATATGCTCAAAAAAGCAAAATACATCCTATCAATATTTGGATAAAAAAACATATGTTAATGACAGATATGTCATGATTATATCCATGACAAACAATTTAAAATTAAGTAGTATGATTATGTTAATGACAAACAATTTAAAACTAAATAGTATAATTAAAGTTAGAAGAAGGTTGGTTCTCAAAAAAAAAAAAGTAAGAAGATGGTTGGTTCTCAAAAAAAAAAAAAAACTTAGAAGAAGGTCATATAAGCAAAAGTAAGGTTTTTTTTTTCAGCAAACGCGTAAGACCCGACAAAAGTCATTCTACTTTTCCAAGAGAAGCAAATATATAACCTTACGTGAATTAGCTCGTTGGGCTTTGATTAATGTTGTGCCCTGCTTTTGTTCTGTGTTAAATAAGATTTTTCATTCCAGCCAAAAAAAAAAAAAAGAACTTGTACCTGTACTATTGTACTGAAAAATTAAGTGGGGGAAGACTAGTTCATATATCATAAAGGCTCCCTCACTTAAAATCACTTAGAACATTATTCTTGGCTACATTGACAAATTTTAAGGTAGTTATCATGTGATAATGCAGTCAGATTGGGCAAGGTTGCAACTAATTGGACCATAATGTATGGTATAGGTATAACACGTTGGAATATTGGGCATAGAATAAGGTATTCTGGCTCAAGAAAAGTCATGATAATAAAAGGCAAGTCAATAGGTAACCCCTCTTCATCCACCTAATTGGCCACTTTGGAAGTTGTAAGTGTATCCAAGAAATTGATTGAAGCATCTATAAATTAGACAATTAGGAAAACCTGATTAGAAAAAACAATGAATTAAAAAAAAGAAATTTTGAAAAAGACAAAACATACAAACACCCACCCCATCCTTATTTTATATACACGAAGAGCTTTCCTTTTCTTTTTTAATTTCCTTTTTGTTTTTTTTAATAATTCAATAGTTGTAATTTGTGAACGAGAAAAGGAAAAAAAAAAAAAAAAAAGATTTGAACAGCGGATGTCTCTGTTGCTAAGATTTTTATAGTTTTCCCTACAGATGAAGCATTGATATTGTAAATCTTGACTGAAACTTTGTGAAATATTTCAATAGTATAACACTCCGTTCACACTACATTAGATTACTTGGTATTGTTCCCAGGCATTATAGCAGACAATCCAAGTCCCAGTGCGTCAATCGTGGAAGAAATTGCGCTCTTTCTCCCAAGGAAGTTCTCTTTTCTACGAGAAGCGGGATTTTACTTGTTGGAAGTCAAGAAGAACGCAATTCAAAACATGGTCCTATGGGGTTTATGGAACATGCAGGGGCGAAGCTACACACATTGGCGGGCCGGGGACCATGGCCCCCCAAAATTTTGAAAAATTCCATATTATATGTATATAATTATTTTAACATTTTAAAATTTCAGTCTACAAAAATAAGAGTTGGCCCCCCAAATATTTGAGTTAATTTAATGATGCTCTTAAAAAATAATTTGTCTAATAGTTATAGAGACAATACTTTATTTTTCTCAATTTCATTTTTTAGGGTAAAATGTGCTTTTATATTTGTTAAATTTTTTATAAAGTTTGGCACTAAACTTATTTAGATCTATCTTTTTAACTGGATCTATTTTTTATAAAACAATCTTAGTGGTCCCATTCCAAAACAACTCTTTGCAATTTCCTCCTTGTCAAATTCACTTAATTTAGCTCGAAACTTTTTAACTGGATCATTACCATCAGACGTTGGCAATCTTATCCATTTAGCAGAATTGGACATATCTGAGAACAAGTTGTCTGGTGAAATTCCAAGTAGCCTTAGCTCCTGCACCAGCCTTGAGTACCTTTACATGGAAGGTAATTTCTTTAATGGAGGAATTCCAACATCTTTAAGTTCTTCAAGAGGTATTCAAGTTATGGATTTTTCTCGAAACAATTTGTCAGGTCAAATTCCAAATTTCTTGGGTAAACTCTCATTGAATATTTTGAATTTATCTTTCAATGATTTTGAGGGAGAGGTTCCAACAAAAGGAGTTTTTGCAAATGCTAGCGCAGTGTCAATTGTAGGAAACAATAGGCTTTGTGGGGGCATATTGAAACTAAAGTTGCCTAGGTGCTTAACAAAAGAAAAGAAGAAAACGAAGTGGCCTCTTGCAATCAAAATTTTAGTTTCAATGGCTTGTGTGATTCTAGCAGTAACCACAGTGTCATTTTTCTTATTTTATTGGCACAAAAATAGAAGAAAAGAAACCACTTCCAGATCTTACTTGAGAAAATCACTTCTAAAAGTGTCTTACCAAATGCTCCTTAAAGCAACTAATGGGTTCTCTACAGCAAATTTAATTGGTGTAGGTAGTTTTGGCTCAGTGTATAAAGGCATCCTTGGTGAGGATGAATCAATTGTTGCAGTCAAGGTGTTAAATCTTCAACGTAGAGAAGCCTCTAGGAGCTTCATCTCTGAGTGTGAAACCTTGAAAAATATTCGTCACCGAAATCTTGTGAAGATCATAACTTCTTGCTCAAGTGTGGATTTTCATGGTAATGATTTTAAGGCTCTAGTCTATGAGTTCATGCCCAATGGAAATCTAGAAAATTGGTTACATGATCTAGAAACAGATTTTGGGCAAGTAGAGATACAAAATTTGAACCTTCTTCAAAGAATAAACATTGCCATTGACGTTGCATGTGCACTCGATTATCTACGTCACCATTGCCCAATGCCAGTTGTTCACTGTGATTTAAAGCCAAGCAACATTCTTTTCGACAATGATATGATTGCTCATGTTGGAGATTTTGGACTTGCGAAATTTCTTTTAGAACAAACAAATCTGAAGCAAAGCAACTCAATTGGAATAAGAGGAACAATTGGGTACGCTCCTCCAGGTAACAAAAATTTACTGAAATTTTCATTTGTTAACATATATTTTCCCACATTTAACATGATTACTTTCTGAGTTCCTAAATTTTAATGTAACTGTATTACCTATATCAAACATTTTGAATGGCAGAGTATGGTCTAGGAAGTGAAGTGTCAACCAAAGGGGATGTCTACAGTTATGGAATTTTATTGTTGGAGATGATAACAGGAAAGAGACCTACAGATAGTATGTTTGATGGAGGCTTGAATCTTCACAACTACGCCTGCATAGCCTGGCCTAACCGTGTATTGGACATTACAGACCCAAAACTTTTGAACAATAATGATGAAGTAATTGGCAATCACAATTGCACCCCAACAAATAGAACGAATGAGTGTTTGATATCCATGGTGAAGCTTGGCCTGGCATGCTCTATGGAGTTGCCGCAAGAACGATGGGACATTAGCAAGGCCATCTTTAAGTTGCAATTGGATAAGGACATTCTTCTTGGCGCTAGGATTTAATTCAACATGCTTGGCCATACAATAGGTCAAAAATCAAACTTTTCTCCCTCTTAATGTTCGTATTAAATTCTTTACTTACTTTGACCCTTTCCTCTTTATGTTTTCTATTGCAGGCTCATAAAGTTTTACAATGGAAGGAAGAATTTTTTGGCCTGCTTAATAAACATGCTTATGGTTTACTAAGAAGTATTCTGCATGGTTCTTATATTACACATCTTACATATGTATATTATATGTAACTCCAAATAAATTGATATTATGCTTGGAAAAGTAATTATATATCTAATTTCATTTGCAGTTGTAATATTTTAAGCCAACATAAGATGTCTATTTCACTTCTCGTTCCC
This sequence comes from Castanopsis chinensis, assembly GCA_032878915.1. Classification (NCBI taxonomy): domain Eukaryota; kingdom Viridiplantae; phylum Streptophyta; class Magnoliopsida; order Fagales; family Fagaceae; genus Castanopsis; species Castanopsis chinensis. The sequence goes on along the minus strand of JAVQMG010000080.1, from coordinate 560,399 downwards.
ATCACTAATCGAATGGAAAAGTGGCAAGTGGGATTCTGATCTAGTTGCTATTTTGAATTTTTGATAACCTTAGCTATACCGATACTACAATTCACATAACATAAGTAATGATGATTTTATTTGATACAGATGATACGATATGTCACATTGCAATTGAGAGACTTTTTTTTTTTTTTAGAAGAAATTGAGAGACGTGGTTGTTAACACAAATCTATCTATATGTATATAAAAGTAAGGATCTTATGTGTTAGAGCATGTGATTCTTGTTGGGTTTCACATGTACGCGAAGTCTCACATTAAATAGTGATGAAAATAATGAGTAGTTCTTTTGGCTTAGTGTGTCTCTATATATTGTATTAATTACTCAATGAGTCTCTCCAAAATGTTTATCTCCCAAAAATTCGATCTTGTGAGGTATTCTTTTAGATTTCTTTTATTTAGACTTCCATCTTATCTTTTAATTAGTTGATTTATTAAACCTTTCATTAAGCAAAAGTTATAATGAATTGTTTTATTTTATTTTATTTATTTATATTCAATAATAAATAGTTTTTTTTTATAGGATTCAATAATAAATACTTATATATATATATATATATATCGTTAGTAGCAAAAAAAAAAAAAATCCCAAAATAAATAATGTATATATTGTGCACCATAAATGACTTGTCAACATGAAAATACCAAGTATGCAAACTAACATATTGGCTGATAAATGATCAAAATAAAATGTGTTCACCAATTATGATCCTCTAAAGTTCTTAGATTACTCTACCATATAGAATTCTTTAAATCCCCACTTTCCTTTTAAAATAAAAGGCTAGGATTCTACCATATTATCAATCCCCTGTCATAACCATTATTTAAAGCTATCCAAAAAAAAAAAAAAAAAAAAAAAAAACTGAGGTAAATATTATCAAAAGGAAATCACCACCGTCGATGGCAGTGGACTTGATGGTTTTGCAAAAGAAAGCCAACAAAGTAAGAGACTTTGTGCAAATGGAATATTATTTATATTCATTTCCAAGAGAAGGGGAACATCATTTCCAAGGAATTTGTAAGCATTATTTTTGTTCCAAGTTTAATTATTACTGGTTTGTTCTGTTTATCCATGTTACACTAAACAAATTACAATAAAATTATTGTGATTATTATTAGTAGTATTGTTTTTTCACATAATCAATGTTATTATCAGCACTATAAGTCTGCATTTCACTAATGTACACAACCCTACCTTCTGTTTAAATCCTTTGGTATTTTGAAGTTGAATACAAATATAAAATTGTGGGTTCTATCTTTTTTTACAATACCCAGGCCCAAGTAGAAACAAAGATCCTGAGCCTGATACTTGTTGTTTGATGGACTGGATTTGGTTCACTACAGCAGTGTTGGACTGATTATGAACTAATTTGTGCACAAAACATGAATCCCACAATATATAAATACAAAATATATAAGTATTATACAGTAAGAAACAATACAGGAATAATATATAATAAAAAAAGGGCAAATAAAACGTTAGTAATCCTCAGAATGATAAATAATGTTTCATTATTTCTTGAGTTTCTTTTTTTTTTTTTTTTAATACATTGGATCCTTTCTCCACTGGTATATGTTATAAGGTCCAAATAAGTTCAAAAGTCACAGACTTAGATAGCTCTTTTAAGCTTCTAAGACTTATGAGGTTTGAATCCCTTTGAATCCAAGTGTATCCTCTAATGTCTGTCTCAGGATCTCTCACAGTGTTTTCCCTCTTTTCTCATTTTTTGAATTCTAAAGAAATTTTTCAAAGGATCTTTTTGCTCTGATTTTCTATTGCTGAATGGTTTTTTTTTTTTTTTTTTTGGTGGACTTCATCCCCTTTTATAGTACCTTCTTAGGGTTTTTAGTATACCACTGTTTCTCTCTATTTGCTGCCTTGAGTACCAGAACCAATGTTGTGTCAGCAACATTGGTGGCTAGTCCCTTCCTTATTTCCTCATTATTTTCCCCTTCTGAGGTTTCCCCCACAAAAGTTCCTAGCTAACCTTCCTCTTTTGGGAGGTCCAAAGGACTGACTTTCAATCCTCTTTTTCCAAGGCTTCTAAATGCTACTTTTTAGACCCACTTTTTGGCTGTTTTTCCTTTTGTCATTTTCTCTAAATGGACAGATTCCTCTTTGTCAGGATGAAAGATCTCCAACCACCTTCCTTCATGGTCTATCTTCCTACATTCCCCAAGGTATCAGGCTTCTTTTCATGAAGTGTTGATTCCTAAGTCATCAGCTTTTTTCTGAACCACAGGCAACTGATGGGACATATCCACCCTTGTTCTTTGTGTTCATGGGCATGCTCCCTTGAGCTGTCTCAATCCTAGCTGATCTCATTCTGCATATCCCGAGGATCCCAAGTTTCTGGGAACCCCAGGTATCCTGGTTTAGCTCCCTTTCTAAGCTCCCCAACAAATTTCTCTCACAAGGGCTGGACTAAGCTACCTCTTTCCTTTTCCCTTATTTCCTAAGGCCCAAAACTCAACCATTCACGGGTTTGGACTCCTTCTTACTTATTTTAAGTAGTCATTAACTGGCGGATTTGGGCCTTGTCCCTTCTTTGAATGCCTAAATGGTTTTTAAATTTCAACTTTGTAATGTCTTGGGCCTTGCTACAATACTTCTGATATTTTGGACTTTAACAAAAATTTATAATCATTTACTAAACATGAGTTGTTGGGAAGCATAAAAAAAAAAAATGTAATATATTTTGTATTTTAAAACTTTCTTTTTTTCTTCCCATAAAAAAAAAAAAATCAAAGAATTGGGAATTTTCTCTAAAAAAATTTGTTGACTTAAAATGAAATGGAATTCAAATCTTGATTCTATTGGTTTAATTGAAAGATTATCAGTAATACATATATGCATAGGAAGATCCTACAAAATCATTGGGAATTTTCAATTATTAAATATAATCATTTGCTTTTCTAATCCATCAATGATTTTAATGCAAACATAAGTACAAAATCCTTCAAAAACACCTTCCAGCACAAATTTCTAAACTATTGAATTCAAAGCCACAAAATTCATCACTCTTAATACTCATTTCATCATAAAAACCATATTTTTCACAAACACAAAAAGTATCCAAACTATCTCCAAACATCAAAAACGAGATTAACCACCCTTTGAATGACTTAAAGGAATTGAAAGTAATAAATATCCAATTTTATGTGCGGATTTTCTCCAATATGAAAGTAATACATATTCTGTTTAAATTAATTCTTATTTAAAAATAACAAAATTTAGAGTTTAATTTGTAACATTTGAAATTTCATAAGATTCAAATTTGTTACAACTCCAACACTAAAAGTATAAGGAGTAAAATAAAAGTGAAAAATTTTCCATAAGATTGCCATTTTTTTTTTAATGGTGGTGGTGAAGAAATAGGATAACCACCAAATTTGGCCTTGATTTGTATGGAAAATAACAACAAAATTGGACTTTCTCTAAAGCAGAAATGGTACGTTGTTGTTCATTTGAAAGAGCACCTTCCTTTCTTTGAAGAGAGAAAAATATTTCTCATCAATTACATGCCCATTAAAGCATTACCTCATCATTATCCCATATAAATAATGTCATAGCATAAGCATATCATGATGGTTGAGTAAAGTTTATAGTAGCCTTTGTGTTAGAACTTAGAAATCTATTGTACTACTGCGTACTGAATCCTTTTATCACATAACCATTCTAACCAGAATTAATTATACATGGTGGCATATTGACAAGCTCTAATTTAGATATTATTTTAAAGGGAAGCTTTAGAGTTTAAAGAGTTGAGTCAGGATTTTTTTTCTTTTATTTTTTTTAAATAGGTTGAGTCAGGATTTTATTGCCAATAGGGTTGGAGCCAAAAAAATTTGTTTGGAGGGGCCAAGTTGCAGCATTAACATATTTATCAAGACAACCCCTAGACACACACACACACACACACACTTTTTTATTATATACACACACATTTTTATTTGATAAGTTCTATATATATATATATATATATATATATATATATATATCGACACACACAAACACTCCAAAAAAAAAAAAAGCTTAGTATTTTCAATCAAAATTATGTTTGATGACAATCTTTCAAAAAATAAAACTCACTTTTACCATTTTCATAGTGCAATTCTTAAAAAGTTTCATTTTCAATACAAATTAGTTATCAAATTTTATATTAAAGTAAGTAAAAAATATTTTAATTGAACTAAGGAAATTTTTTAAAACATGAATGATCCAAAACTTAAATGAATAAGTTATGCTCCAAATATATTTGAAGCTATCTTGTTCTAACCCATTATGTGGCAACTAAAGAAAAATTTCATATATAGTTTTAGTGACAATATTTTTTAATGAGTCAATGACTTATTAATTTTCACATAATGAGTTGAAAAAGATAGATCCAAACATGTTTGAAGCAAAACTTTATCAAATATTTAACAGATATAAGACCATATTTTACAATAAAAAATAAAATTGCGAAAAACAAAGTTTTGTCTCTATAACTATTAGACAAATTATTTTTTTAAGAGTATCATTAGATGAATTCAAATATTGGGGGGAAGGGGTAACTCTTATTTTTGTAGGATAAATTTTAAAAACATTAAAATAATTATATATATTTAAAAAAATTTCAAAATTCAAGGCCCCCCCATCCATGCACATGGCTTTGCCCTGATTGCTAGTTAGCATTTTTCATCGATATGTTGATGTTAGTAAGTTCATCAATTGCAAGGAATATTCCCTCTACTAATTCTACCGATTAGATTAGTTACTATGCTTCAGCCTGATATAAACCATCCAATCTCACTTGTGAAATTGATAAACTTTTTTTACTTCAATATTAATTTGCATATAAATTTTTTAATCAAATAGATACAATGGGAAAGATGGAGATTTGAATTCTAGATGTTTCGCTGAAAACACAAAGATGTGTTAATTAAGCTAAAACCTACAAGGTTGTAGTAACTTCTCATATATTTAACTTTATAAGTGATCACCCTTTATTCATATATTTTATTTTGATATTGAGCTTTTTTAAAACTTTATTTTTTATTTTTATTTTTTAGTTTGTTTGGGATTGGAACAAGTCTGATTTAGTTGTAGATCGGAAATGCTAAACGGTGCGTTTTTTGATTAGATCGTCTCGTTACATTTTTTTTTTCCCGCGAGTTATTTTAGGTTTTTTTATTAATTCGAATTGGACTGAATTTGATCATGTGGCTGACAATCTTAGTTAGTGAGAGTGTGTGTGTAATGATTGAGAGAATTGGAAATGAAAATGTGACCGAATTTCGACATGTTGCGATTTGATACTACCCGGCTCGGCTTTATTGGTTTGAGTGGTAGGCCTTCTGGTAACTTGGAACACGCCATGATTATGTTGTTTTTTGATTTGCGGGTATGCTTATTTCCTTGTGTTGTTGATTTGTTGTTAAAGAAATTGCATATGTGATAGACGAAATGCTGATATGGGAGTAGACATGGCAAAACGGGTCAAAATTTTCTGACCCGACCCGACCCGACCCGACCCGAAAAATACTCGACCCGAACCCGATTTTTTTGACCCGAAACAAAACGGGTTGACCCGTGACCCGACCCGAGTTTTTCAAATTTTTTGCGGGTCAACCCGACCCGACCCGCGACCCGACCCGAACCCGCATCACTTTTTTAAAACTTTTTTTTTTTTGGTTAAAAAAAGAGTAAAATTAAAACAATAGTTGTTTAATTGCTTATTGTGAGCTTTAAGGAAACAAGTGATACATTTACATATGTAAATTAATTGAAAGATAAAAAGTTGAGCATTCTGTAATGAGTAAAGATTTTTAGATGTAAAATAGCAAAGTACATGCCAAGATAATATGATTACAGTAGGGTTAAAAATATAGATTTAAAATTGTAGACATGTGTGAGAAACATTTACAAGTGTAAAAATAGTGAAGCCAAAGTATCAAATTTGCATAAATTATGAATGCTTAGACTCATTTTTTAACAATTTATGTCCAAAACAAACGACTTTTCAAAATAAATTATGATATTTTCTAGAGTGTGTGTTGCTTAACAATGATATGATATTCATAAAAGAAAACATGTATAAATAAGTTAGCAATCAAATTTTAATATATATCTCAAATTGAAATAGAGTGCCAACCACAATTGATAATAGATTATAAAATTAATTTTCGAGATTGTAAATTTCTTATATGTTTTTATTCTTTATCAAATGAGTTATCCAATAAGTCATTTGTAATTTTGTTTTATATTTTGAAATATTGATATTGTATAGAAATAAAACATGTGTATTTGTTTTACTTATGTTTGTGTTATTTTGTTTTAGATAGCAATGTTAAGATTTGTATAATTTTAAAATTATTGAATAAGTATTAATAAGTTTAACTGAATTCATTCTTGATATAAGTGATGAAGTCAAAATAATGCATTTTACATAAAATAATTTATTGCATAACTTTTCAAATGACAAATACATGTTTTATTTATAAAAAAAAAATCATGTGAAAAATACGGGTCAATACGGGTCAACCCAACCCGACCCGAAACCCGATTGACCCGAACCCGTTTTTAACCCGCTTAAGATGACCCGTGACCCGTTTGACCCGCAACCCGATTGACCCGACCCGAACCCGACCCGACCCGCCCGTTTTGCCATGTCTATATGGGAGTATGGATAGAAGCACAAAGTTAACATCTTTTTAAATTTTTCAGTGATAAAATTGCAGCTTTTTAAATCTGAGTGATGATAATCGAGCTTGGACAAAATTATAGGGGACGAGAGTTTCTATCAATCTAGTTCTCAAAGATGTTTATTTCCTTGGGTTGCTGTACTGCCACAACCATGGTTAATGCTATCATCCTCCCTACAAGTTTCTGCATCCCACTTTCGTTCATAACCTTGTATTTTGTTGAAAATTTTTGTCATTTTGAAGTTAGAACACAAATATAGAATTCATAGATTACGAACTATTTATTAGAGATTAGTTGTTGGAGTATTTGAAAGTGTAAGATTTTTTTTTTTTCTTTTTAAATAACTTATTTATCTTTCCAAAGGACTTTGTTTTTTAAAAAGTTTTGATTAGAAGAAATACTATTTAGTTTGAGAATGGTGACTCCATGCCAGGGACAGAGGGAGACTTTGACCTTGCCCCTAATTTTTTTTTTTTAATAATAGTATTTACCTAGGTGCCAATTTTAGCAATTTTTTGTTTTTAATAAAATTACAATTTGTCCTTCTTAACAATATCATTGATTATTTAAAAATAAGACTACTGAGGTATTAAATTCTTATTGGTTTGTATCTGGACTTACTACTTACATCACTTTTTTACTTACTAGTAATCACTCATCAGATTAGCGATTTATAAAAAAGTTTGTATTTCTAGTATTTTCCTCATTTTAAAGGACATAAAATAGATCTAAACCCTAAAAAAATATGCAAGCCCAAAAATTTAGCCCAACAACAAAATTTACCAATAGTAAATCTAAAAACAATTAAGCTCAATTAACCAATTTTACCCAAAACAAACAACCAAATTTTTTTAAAACAAATTAAACAAAATAATTTTGTCCTTACCAACAACACATTAAAAACACAAATAAATAATAAATAAATAAATTCTCTTAGCGGTTAAGCAGCATAGTTGAAGGTTAGAGCCGCCACATGCAACTAGCACGGAAACCACCCCCCTAACTTCAAGTTTTGGCTCCATCCCTGCTCCTTGCAAAATTCAAGGATTGATTTTTGTTTATGCCATGTCTTGTTGGACCACTGTTCATTCTTTAGTTTAAACTCTAAGGAAAAAGAGTTCAAGTTGCGTGCTTAGAAACATATTTTGGTAAACTACGTATTTAGTTCCTATCCTTTTCACTATATTTCAATTTGGTCCATAATTTTTAAGTGTTATATCAATTTAGTCTATGTCGTTATCTTTTTTATGAAATTTGTTGACGTAGCTACCCCCCTAACTTCAAGTTTTGGCTCCATCCCTGCTCCTTGCAAAATTCAAGGGTTGATTTTTGTTTATGCCATGTCTTGTTGAACCACTGTTCATTCTTTAGTTTAAACTCTAGGGAAAAAGAGTTCCAGTTGCGAGCGTAGAAACATATTTTGGTAAACTACGTATTTAGTCTCTATCATTTTCACTATTTTCCAATTTGGTCCATAATTTTTCAATATTGTATCAATTTAGCCTCTGTCGTTATCTTTTTTATGAAATTTGTTGACGTAGCTAATAGCCAAAATGAAAAATTAATTTCCATTGATGTGATAATAAACTATTTTTTATTTGGTCGTTTGCCACGTCAGCAATTTCCATCCAAAACACAACGGCATGGACTAAGTTGACAAGTCACTCAAAGGTTTAGGGAACAAATTGACACAACTATAACGGTATGGATCAAATTGAAATATGGTGTAAAGAATAGGGACCAACTATGTAGTTTGCCCAACATATTCTAACTATCTCAAAAAAAAAAAAAAAAAAAAAAAAAAAGGTTTAAACTCATAAAATTTAAAAGGTCAAAATACCTTAGCTTTTTTAAATCAAATAAATGACACTTTAGTAAATATATTAAGGTTAATAGGCGCTCTTATGGTAATTGTTAATGCACCATTTTAAAAAAGTTTTAATACCATTTTTATGAGAAATATAAAAAATTGTCAAAAAAATCAATTACTTTTTTTTTTCTTTTCCCATAAAAAAGTTTCTAAAAATATTTCATAACCTAATGTCTTTAGCATATTTCATCGCACTTCTCATAAAAATATTTCATAACAGTTTCTAAAAATATTTCATAAACTAATGCTAAAGACACTTTAGCATTAGTTAACTTTTCCCAATTATTAAAATTTTATTTATTAATTTTTGGGTAATATGCAAAACTGATTTTTTAAGTTTCTTCAGATTTCATTTCAGTCCTCTAACTTTGCTTTTGTTCATTTCAGTTCTCCAACTTTCAAGTTTATTCAATTAAGTGTTTGTTTGTTTGCACTTTTAGAAGGCAAAAAGTGCTTTTTGAAACTCAAAAAATTATATTAGCGTTTGGTTAGATTTTAAAACCAGCTTTAGCTAAAAGCTGCGTTTTGAAATTGTGAAGGAAGAGGACTTTAGCAGAAAGCAGCTCTTCGGAGCCTTTATCAAAAGCTAATGTGCGTTTTATCAATATTACCATTGGAGGCAGTGTTAAATTACCAAATTGCCCACTGTGCTGATACAAAGGTCCTTTTTGTGCTGCTCTGCTACAGAACAAACACAACGGTAGAAGCCATTGACATTATCAGATTATCAAAATACAAATTCAAAAACACAATTTTAAAATTAATCAAACCATATCAATTAAAAAAAAAAAAAGGACAGAAGACAGAAGCCATCTGACTCATCTAGACTGCGTTGGGGACGAAGATGAGTGACGGCACAAAGATGAGAGCTCCTTGGAATGTTCTTGAATGAGGGAGAAAAGGAAAATTTTTCTTATTGCAAAGAGAGCTAGTGAATGTTCTAGAATCAAGTATAAAAGAAAGGAAAAAAAAAAAAAGGAGACGAGAGCTGGAGAACAAGAGCTCCTAGAATGTTCTTGAATGAGAGAGAAAAGGAAAATAAAAGAAAGGGGGATAGAGATAGTGGACATGTGGGTGGAGGAGAAAAACAAGAAGAAAAAAGAAAAAGAAAAAGAAATGAAGTGGGTGGAGGAGAAAAACAAGAAGAAAAAAAAGAAAAAGAAAAAGAAATGAAATGTCTGGACGAAAGTGAAATGAAGAAAGGAAAAAGGATATAAAGAATAAAAAAGGACACTACAATATTTTCACAATAAATTTTAAGTAATAGATTGTTATTAATTAATATTGGTGAGTAAAAAAATAATTTTAGTGGTGGGTTTAAATTAGAACTAGTAACAACTTTCCACATAAATTTTGTTGTGAAAATATTGCGAAAAATGTTGTGAACGTGACACTTCTCATAATAAATTTTACACAGTAAGTTGTTATTGGTTCTCATTTGGACCTTGGTTCTCATTTGGACTTACTAGTGACATTATTATTTTTTTTTTTATCTATCGTTAACAACTCGTCATATAGATTTTATTGTGAAATTTCTGTAAAATTGTTGTGTCCATAACTTGCATTAAGAGAGATAATTAAAACAAAGAATTCTCTTCATATATATATATATATCTTGTCCTTTTTGGTAATTTATAACTCAAATCTCTACTTTTATAAGTGTTAGCCAAACACTCAGTTTTTTCAAAAAAGCATCTTTTAACAGTTTTTATCAAACACTTAGCTTTTTGAAAAAACACTTCTTCATACTGCACTTTGTGAAAACTTCACTTTTTCAAAAAACCTAGTTTCAAAAAGCTGAACCAAACTCACCCTAAGGCTTTTCCGTCAACTTTTGTTATATGTTATGGTTAATTTTATAATTTTATAATTTTTTCTTCAAATTTTTTTAATTAAAAAAATTCAATTAATGATTGAAAAATATCTTTTAGATTTTTTTTTCCCAAAAAATTTTAACAAAAGTTAACTAAAGGGACTTAATTGAATAAATCTAAAACTTGATGGACTACAATGAACGAAAGTAAAATTTGAGGACTGAAATAAAATCTAAAGAAAATTAGAGGATCAATTTTGCATTTTAGCCATAATTTTTTAAAGCGTACAATATTTTATGACATCTTAAAAGAAAGCCTAGACAAATAAGATAGAACAACGTGAGTATAAATTTATTACATTAATTCATTGGATTAAATAATTATTATGTAATTATATATGAAATCACTTAAAATTACTTTTTATTTTTTGAGATGATATAGATAGAAGAAACGGGGAATAGGGACGGATGGAGTGGGAAGACTCGCTTAAAATCACTTAGAACGTTATTCATGGCTACATTGACAAATCTTAAGATAGTTATCATGTAATAATTCAGTTAGATTGGGGCAAAGTTGCAACTAATTGGACCATAATGTATTTTTTTTTTATAAGTTCTAATTGGACCATAATGTATGGTATTATAAGTATAACTTGTTGGAATATTGGCCAAAAAATAGGGTATTCTGGCTCAAGAAAAGTCATGATATTAAAAAGCAAGTCAACAGGTAACCCCCTTTCGCCGCATTGAAAGTTGTAAGCGTATCCAAGAAATTGATTGTAGCATCTATTAGACATTTATACAAACCTGATTAGTAAAAAAAAAAAACAATGAATTCAAAAAATACAAAAATTTCCATCCTTATTTTATTTACACAGAACTTGCCTCTTCCTTTTTAATTTCCCTTTTTAAAAAAAAGTAATTCCATAGTTGTGATTTGTGAATAAGAGGAAGAGGAATAAAATTTTGAACTCTATATGTTTCCAATGCTGAGACTTCTATAGTTTTTGTTGTAGATGATACTAAGGATGCATCCATATTGTAAATCTTGATAGAATTTGTGAAATATTTTAAGAGCGAAGCATGTATACTTGAGAAAGGTGGTAACACTTAGATTAGTTGTGATTGGTAAAGAAAAAATGGTGAGTCTATGTGTAAGTGATAGTTAACCACTCACAATCTGCCACGTTAGAGTTGTGGCAAAAAAGTTGTGGAATAATTTGTAGTCCTAGAACTACTCTTTGGTATTGTGCTCCTTCTCGCAAGGAAGCTCTCTTTTCTATGAGAAGTGGGATTTTACTTGTTGGAAGTGAAGAGCACAATTCAAAACATGGTCCTATGGTATTTATGGGATTGAGATCAGGTGCACCTGATGCAATAGCAAAGGATGGTTGAGATTGAAAATTGAAAAAAAAAACTTTCAATCTCAACCATTGAAATAAAAAAGTTTAAAATCTTTTGAAAAAAGTTAAAAAGTTAAAATTAAAATATGAGAATGATAAAAATTGATGTGTGTGGAAATGGAGTAATTGCACCTGGTGCAATAACCCTAGGTATTGCATCATATCCAAATCCGTATTTATGGAGGATGCATTTCTTTATTGAATGACTATCGATTGTTAATTAGTTGTTACTGGTAGTTGTATCATATGTATGTATGTTAGTTGTACTCTCCATTGAACAAATCCACTTATTCACCTATCAAATTATGTAATTGGAGATGTCAGATGATCTCTTGTCTTTAGTGAATGATAAAAATCTTATGATGTATAGACGTATAGTCATGTACTCATGTTGCGTAAATAAGAATGGAGGTGTACATGGAATTAAAATTGTGATTTTCTTATTTCATTCTCTTAATTTCATTTTCACTCTGTGAAAAGGAAATCCAATGACTTGTACTTCTCTAATACATATATTTAACTTTTTGGTACCAAGAGAAATCCATTAATTTAAAGGATAAAAAAAAGAAAAAACAATTGACACACAATGAATTTCTGAGTGAATTTGAAACAATGAGATATGGCCAATTGAAGTTGACAAGGGAATACTGAGTCTGAGAAGTGCTAAATTTCAATTGCTTCCCAATTGATCAAGAACTAGGAAGACAGTACGTCAAAATTCCGATGAATTCGGTGTTGTATATATAAATTCAAGTTCAGAATTTTCTAAGTGAAATTCAAAATTCAGTATGTTTGATCGGTCAAACCTACAGCTCGATCAATCGAAGTGGTGAGGGAAATTATCCTGGAGTCTCTACCTGTTTCAATTGGTACTCAATTCCTGTTCGATCGATTGAAAAGAACTTTTGATTGATGCTCGATTTCTCTTGATCAATAGAGACTCATGAAAACTAAATTTTTGTAAAATTTTCAGATAGCTGTTCTAAACATTTGAAAATGTTTCAAGCCTTGTGAATGGTTTTATGAAATATTTTAATTCTCCATACGTACCCTTTTGAAAGATTATAACTCTATGGGTATAAATAGAGGTTTATCTCTCCAAAATAGTAAGTTTAAAGAAACACAAGAAATCTTGTAAATATTCTCCAAAATTGCTATTTATAAAACCCAATAAACTTGGTTGAATCTTGGGGATAAGTTTGTACAAACCCTTTAGCAACTTGCTTATGGAAATAAATATTGTCTAAAGATAATATTAATCAATTATGCCTCCAAGTCAATCACTAATTTCTATTTACTTGATGTATTCATTTTGTTATTTCAATATTACTTGATGTGTATCCATGAGTTTAAAAATCCAAATTCTTATCAGTTGGTCTGACCAAACCTTGAAACCAAGACCCACGTTCCCTGCATTATTAAATCTTCGATATCATGGAGTTTTTTTTTTTTTTTTTTTTTTGAGAAAACCCCTACACTGCAGGGAGGGAAATAACATTAAGGAGGAAAATCTGAAACAACATAACTGAGAATGTTTGGAGGAACTTCCTCCATCCAAACTTTTAAAGGAAAAGAGGATCTAGCATCCCTAGCTAGAGCATGGGCCACATGGTTGCCCTACCGCCTTACATTGATGATAGAACAGGATTGAAAAAAACCTCTTATGGACATAAAGTCCTTTACCAGGTGCCCCACCAGCGCATTTGAACCTGCCCCCAACTGCAAACTCTTCACCACCAGCTCCGCATCACCCTTAAAACACACCTGACGAAACCCAAGTTCCCGAGCAAAAATGGCAGCTCTGCGAGCTACCAGCATCTCGAGAACCTCCATAGAAGCCAGCATCATTATCTTCTCCGACAAGGCCGCCAAGACCTGCCCCTCTTTGTCCCTGATGACCACGCCAATACCAGCCTCTCGAGCTTCCCCAAACACTACCCCATCAAAATTTGCTTTCACCGAATCCCCAGTAGGAGCCAGCCACCTTACCGAACCAGACCTGAGTTTTGGAATGGGCTTCTCCCGGCCTTGCTAGAATTCCACCAACAGAGCAGAAGCAAAACATGCAATCTGAAGACAGGGCATTGAGGTTGCTTGAGTTCTCAATGAGTTTCAACGCAACCAAATTAACTAGGCAGTCATCGCGAACTCTTCCATGCTTTTTCCTTCTGCCTTAATGGTGCACACAAGGTCATGCAAAGAGACAATGTTCTGGAAAGTCCTCCTCACTTCAGCAAAAGAAGATGCCCATCCTTCCCGAACATTCTCACAATCCCAAATTGCATGGAACTCATCTTCATCCCTGCAACCACACAGATCACACAGCACACAATCCACCACTTTTCTTTTTCTCAAATTTACCTTGGTTGGAAGAGCATTAGAGCATGCTCTCCATAGGAACACCTTGACCTTATTTGGAACTTTCAACCGCCACAAGCCCTTCCAAAACCTTTTTACCCTGTTAGAATTTAAGCAGGAAGGACTATCCTTCAACTCAATCTCACACAGCAGCTGATAACCCCCTTTTACTGAGTAGGAACCCGATCTGCACCTCGGCCAAGTAATACAGTCCTCTTGCTCAGTGACACACAGAGGGATGCCCTTGATTCTAAGGGCTTCAAAAGGCAGAAATAGCTCATCCACCACCTATTCATTCCAGCCCTCACTGCCTGGTTGTATCAAGTCTGCCACTACCCAATTTGATGCCACCACATTTCTCGGAGAAACCACATAGGCCGGGGCCTCCCCTGGCAGCCACCGATCATTATAAATGCTGATCTTCCTCCCATTTCCAACTCTCCAAAGCAACCCAGATTGAACAAGTTTTCTAGCCTTTACAATGCTTTGCCATGCGTACGACCCCGAAGCAACTTTTGCATCAAAAACAGAATCACTTGGGAAGTATTTTGCACTAAAGACTCGATAAAAGAGAGATGAGTGATCCACTAGGAGCCTCCACACTTGCTTAGCTAGCATAGCCTCATTAAATTTTTCCAAATCTTTAAAACTCATACCTCCCAACGCCTTTGGCTTACACAAAGTTTCCCAACTCTTCCAATGGATTTTTCGTTGGTCTCCCTGATGACTCCACCAAAATTTTCTAATCATCATCTCAATATCGTTCAATAATCCAGAAGGTAGTTTGAAGCAACCCATTGCAAAGGTGGGAATAGCTTGAACTACCGCTTTTAGAAGCACCTCCCTATCCGCTTGGGATAGAAGTTTCTCCTTCCACCCTTGAAGCTTATTCCACACCCTCTACTACCTCGTTAACATAAACTGGTCATTAATAAAGGGATGACGGGTCTATGTACGAGAAGTTCAAACATTTTGAAATTGCTATGGGTTGCAATTATGAATTAATCTATTGGGATTAGGTAATAAAGATTTTTTCCTAGGTTATAAATTTCTTCTTTTATATATATATATTGATTGCCTTATTTGTATGTGTTGCGATAGCTTTTCTTTTAAAGATGTCCTTAGTTTCACTTTGTCACCATATTGTCTTACACTTTTATTACATCTTTCATAATTATACTTAAAATTATATGCTCAAAAAAGCAAATTACATCCTATCAATATTTGGATAAAAAAACATATGTTAATGACAGATATGTCATGATTATATCCATGACAAACAACTTAAAATTAAGTAGTATGATTATGTTAATGACAAACAATTTAAAAATAAATAGTATAATTAAAGTTAGAAGAAGGTTGGTTCTCCAAAAAAAAAAAAAAAAAAAAGTTAGAAGAAGGTCGTATAAGCAAAAGTAAGGTTTTTTTTTTTTTTTTTTTTTTTTTTTTTTTTTCAGCAAACGCAAAAGACCCGACAAAAGTCATTCTATTTTTCCAAGAGAAGCAAATATATAACCTTACGTGAATTAGCTCATTGGGCTTTGATTAATGTTGTGCCCTGCTTTTGCTCTGTGTTAAATAAAATTTTTCATTCCAGCCAAAAAAAAAAAAAGGAGAACTTGTACCTGTACTATTGTACTGAAAAATTGAGTGGGGGAAGACTAGTTCATATATCATAAAGGCTCCCTCACTTAAAATCACTTAGAACATTATTCTTGGCTACATTGACAAATTTTGAGAGAGTTATCATGTGATAATGCAGTCAGATTGGGCAAGGTTGCAACTAATTGGACCATAATGTATGGTATTATAGGTATAAGCATGGTTTTCAAACCCGGACCGTTCATTAAACCGTAAAAGGGAGAGGTTCAAGGTTTTTGAGGTCGAACCGAGGTTGAACCGGAGTCGAACCGTGATGACGTCATAATTAATTTAATAATTATTTTAAATATATATAAATATATTAAATTAGTAAAACATGGAAAAATTAACTAAAATAGTCCAATTAAAACTATAAATTCATATTTTAACTATGCCTAATATATTCATCTTAAGCCCAAATATGAAATATCTATCTAATAATAATAATAATAACCATTTAAAAAAAATAAAAGCATCAATTTGTACCGGCAAGTGGACAAAAGAATTGTTATGTTATATCCACAACATTTTTTACAACATTTTCATAAGAATCACATCAAAATCTTACATAGAAAGTTATTACTAGTTCTAATTTAAACCCTCCACTGAAATTATTTTTTTACTCACCAATATATTTTTTTACTCACATCAAAATTTATTGTGAATATATTATGGTAGCATTTTTTAGTGACCATTTTTTAAAATCAAAGATCACACGTATGAATCAAAAAAAAAAAAATACCACATGATTACATTAAAAAAAAAAAAAAAAAAAACTAAGGGATAAGGATGAAAGAGCACCACACGTATGGACCCATTGCCTTAACTCTCAACCACTCATTTTCCCTTCACCCTTATCAGATTCACTTTTCCCATCAGAGCATTTACTCCTCTCAACCACCCATTTACATTTTCCCATAACACTCACACTTTCCTCAGAGAAAAGAGAAGAGAGACGACTGAGAGAAGAAGAGAGACAGACTGAGACGGACTGAGAGAAGAAGAGAGACGGACTGAGAGAGAGAGAGAGGAGGAAGATGGCTCACTGCGCAGCACAGATAGAAGGCGGTCGGTGGAGATCGGCGTCGCTACCTCGTCTGCTGCCCCATCGTCGGTCGTCCTCCTCACCACCACCAGATTGGGTCAGATCGGCTCCTTCTTCTATTTTTTTTTCTTTTTTTTTTTTCATATTTGCTTGTTTTGATTCAACTTTATTGTAAGGATTGGGTTTTGTTTTGTGTTTTGTGTTTGGATTATGTGAATGTGAGATTTTTTGAGAGTGAAGCAAAGAGACTGAAATAAAAATTAGATGTTTTCTGGGTTTATAGTTTACTTTTATTCAAGTTCTTTACCAGTGATTTTTTTTTTCCCGACCAAGAATAGCAAATATTCCGGTGTGGTTCCGTTTGAGGCTTTAAATTTTTTTTTTTAAAAGAGACTATAAGAACCGTGAGAACCGTGAACGGTTCTCAGAACCGTGAGGTCCGACCGCCGTTCCCACGGTTCTCTGCTTTTTTTCATATAGCGGTTTTTGGAGCTTAAAGAACCGTAAAAGTGAACGGTTCGAGGTTTTTCCAGTCGGACCGTACGGTCCGGTCCGGGTTTCAAAACCATGGGTATAAGACGTTGGAATATGGGGCATAGAATAAGATATTCTGGCTCAAGAAAAGTCATGATAATAAAAGGCTAGTCAATAGGTAACCTCTTTTCATGCACCTAATTGGCCACATTGGAAGTTGTAAGTGTATCCAAGAAATTGATTGAAGCATCTATAAATTAGACAATTAGAAAAACCTGATTAGAAAAAACAATGAATTAAATTTTTTTTTTTTTTTAAAAGACAAAACATACAAACACCCACCCCATCCTTATTTTATATACACGAAGAGCTTTCCTTTTCTTTTTTAATTTCCGTTTTCTTTTTTTTAAATAATTCAATAGTTGTAATTTGTGAACGAGAAAAGGAAAAAAAAAAAAAAAAAAAATTTGTACAGCGTACGTCTCTGTTGCTAAGATTTTTATAGTTTTCCCTACAGATGATGTTGAAGGAAGCATTGATATTGTAAATCTTGACTGAAACTTTGTGAAATATTTCAATAGTATGACACTCAGTTCACACTACATTAGATTACTTGGTATTGTTCCCAGGCATTATAGCAGACAATCCAAGTCCCAGTGCGTCAATCGTGGAAGAAATTGCGCTCTTTCTCCCAAGGAAGTTCTCTTTTCTACGAGAAGCGGGATTTTACTTGTTGGAAGTCAAGAAGAACACAATTCAAAACATGGTCCTATGGTGTTTATGGAACATGCAGGGGCGAAGCTACACACATGGGTGGGCCGGGGGCCATGGCCCCCCAAAATTTTGAAAAATTCCTTTTTATTATGTATATAATTATTTTAACATTTTAAAATTTTAGTCTACAAAAATAAGAATTGGCCCACCAGATATTTGAGTTAATTTAATGATACTCTTAAAAAATAATTTGTCTAATAGTTATAGAGACAATACTTTATTTTTCTCAATTTCATTTTTTATGGTAAAATGTGCTTTTATAATTGTTAAATTTTTTTATAAAGTTTGGCACTAAACTTATTTAGATATATATTTTTCAACCCATTATGTGGCGATTAAATAATTCATTGACTCATTAAAAAAAATATTGTGATTAAAACTATACATGAAATTTTTTTTAGTCATCACATAAGGGGTTAGAGCAAGATAACTCCAAACATATTTGGAACCAAACTTATTTTTTCAAGTTTTGAGTCATTCATGTTTATTTAAAATTTAATTAGTTCAAATAAAATATTTTTTACTCACTTTGGTATAAAATTTGAAACAAACATAATTTTGCACTTTGTTTTTATAGAAGGTGTGTGTGTGTGTGTGTCTCTCTCTCCATATATATATGTGTGTGTGTGTGTGCGCGCGCACGCGCGCGTGCACGCGCGCATGTGAAGGGTTGTCTTGACTAATATATCGGTGTTACAACTTGATCCTCCAAACAAAAGTTTCTGGCTCCGCCTTGAGAGCATGCATTCCTCTATTGAATTATTGTATCAGTCAATAACAACCTGATAGAACCATTGAATTTGAATGAAAGAATGGCCCAAAAGTGGAAATCTTCACAAAAGACGGAGACCAGGCTAGTGTTGTGGTTTCCATTGCGTGTTTGGCTTACCTTTTCCTTGTGTATGAGGAAAAAATTGTAACATTCATGTTAGTTAGTCCCACTCTTTTCTACTTTCTCATCATTCAAGACCCTAGTGCTGCAACATTTCTGCTGCTTCGACCTTACTTATTCAAACACAACGCAAAACTTAAAGGAGGCAGAAAAAGTGTAACAATAATTTAGGAATTAATAAGAAGTAAAATATATCTAACTTTATAAGTTTTAAATTTACTATTCAAAATTTCTATTTATTAAGGAATAAGGAGATTATTATAATAATAAAAACTGATCACAAAATTACAATGTTATTTGAACCAAAATTAAAATGAAACCAAATGAATAAAAGATAGACTTTATAATAATTTATTACTCAATTAATTGGTAGGCATATTCAAATTCATAGCCATGTAGATTGTTTTTTATATAAATTCAAATACTTATTTCAAAAAAAAACTAAGCATCAACCAAAACCAAATTCAAAGCTATTAAAGGGAGAGAAAAGACTTTGTAATGGGAAATTAAGAAAAAAAAAACACACACACACACACACACACAATACCAAAACACATATTTATAAAATAAAAAGAATAATAAAAAAAACATTAACCTTAATTAAAGTTATAAGAAAAAAACAAAAATCCACCAAGAGAGAGAGAGAGAGAGAGAGAGAGTACTCACAGTTTTTGTGTTGAAAAAATATGGGTTGAATGGGAGAAATGATATCAAATTTATACAAAATAAAATGGGAAGAAGAAGAAGAGTCAATATATAAAAAAGAGAAAATGATAAAAGAAGTGAAATGGTAAATTATTTGCTCAAAAATTCAAAATACATCCTATCAATATTTGGATAAAAAAACAAACGTGGAATTATGTTAATGACAAACATGTCATGATTATATCCATGACAAATAATTTAAAATTAAGTAGTATGATTATGCTAATGATAAGAGAAGTGTTATATCAACAACCTATTATCTATAATTTGTTGTAAAAGTATTGTAAAAATGTTATAGGCATTGCAATTCTCTAATGACAAACATGCTATGATTATTGTATAATCTATGAACAAACAATTTAAAACTTGTTGGAACATTTTAATATTAAATAAATAAAATGAATAAATGTTACAACATAAATATAAAGATATAGAAGTGAATATGAAAGATGAGAAGTTAGTGAAAATATTTAATCCCACATTAAAAATGGGAGAGACTATTTTATTCTTTTTAATTGTGGTGATTAATTAACTAACATGAATTGTCTCAAATATTGAGTTAGATACGTGTGCAAAAGGAAGGTGAAGGGTGGAGGTATCAAAAATGGAAATGAATTGGGCTATACAAGCAAAAGTGTGTTTTATTTTCAGCAAACGTGTAAGACCCGATAAAAGTCATTCTATTGTTCCAAGAGAGACAAATATAACCTCACATGAATTAGCTCGTTGGGCTTTTGATTAATGTTATCCTCTGCTTTTGCTCTGAGTTAAATAAAAATTTTTCATTCCAGCAAAAAAAAAAAAAAAACTTGTACCTGTACTATTGTACTGAAAAATTGAGTGGGGAAGAGAAGACTAGTTCATATATATATAGCATAAAGGCTACCTCCATATAGTATTTAGAATCATTTTGTAATATATTCTGTGATATATTCCTAGTTCCAATAATAACAATTTTAACTTCAAAAAGTAAAAATAAATAAAATAAAATAATAAAAATAAAAATAAAAATAAATAAATAAATAAAAATGGAATTTGGACCATCTCTGTAGAAGCGTTGAAGGAAGAAAATGACCCAAAAGCGGTAATCTTCACAGAAAACAGAGACTAGACTAGTGTTGACGTGATTGGTTTACTTTTTTTTTCCTTGTATATGATTGAGGAATTCATAGTAGTTGGTGCGATATGATCCATTCACTTCACTATCCCCAATCTAGACCAGTTTTGCCGTTACCATTGCGTGATTGGTTTACTTTTTTCACTGTGTGCTAGGAAACTGTAACAAGTAACAGTCACGTTATATGATCCACTCACTTCACTTTCCCCTATCTATTCTACTTTCTTATCACTCTAGACAGCTCTGCAACATTTCTATTGTTCGACCTCATTTACTCAAAAACAACGCAAAACTTGCTCATTAAATTGGATCAGCAAGGCAGAGGAGATCTTCACTTGTAGCAATGAGTATGAGACTATTGTGCAACTTCCAAGCCATTCTTCTCTTCCTCATTGTAAACTCAACTCTTGCTGTTTTATCTAGCAATACTGGCACCTCTAGTTATTTTGGTGGAAATGAGACGGATTATCAGGCTTTGTTGGCCTTCAAGACAAAGATAACACAAGACCCTGGAAAAGTTTTGAGCTCGTGGAATGATTCACTCCATTTCTGCCAGTGGGAAGGTGTAACATGCGGCCGCAAGCATAGAAGAGTCATTGTATTAAACCTTACGTCCAGAGGTTTCGTGGGTTCTTTGTCTCCACACATAGGCAACCTCAGCTTCATGAGGGAAATCGATCTCTCAAACAACACCATTGGAGGCAAGATTCATAATGAAGTTGGTCGTCTATTCAGGTTGCAAGTATTGAGCCTGATTAACAACTCCTTCCATGGAGAAATTCCTACAAACCTTTCTCATTGCTCCAACCTCAAGCACCTTGACGTCAGGCACAATAACCTTTCGGGGTCAATCCCACCTTTCATTGGAAACCTTAGCTCACTCCAAAGTTTATATGTATCCTATAATGTCTTGGGAGGACAGATTCCAAGTGTCTTAGGCCAAATAAGAAGCTTAGAATATCTTGCACTAGGTGCAAATGAACTCTCTGGTTTGATTCCTCTGTCTTTGTATAATCTTACATCTATAATTATTTTTTCATTGTGTGCAAATGAGCTTAGTGGAAGTCTTCCCACCGACTTATTCCTCACCCTTCCCCATCTCCAATGGCTTCAAATTCATACAAACCAATTTACCGGATCTCTTCCAACCTCATTATCTAATGCTTCAAGGCTACAACGCTTCGAAGTTGATGTGAACAACTTCACCGGAAAAGTGTCAATCAATTTTGGTGGTTTACAGCGTCTGGACGGGATGATTATTAGTGAAAATAATTTAGGAAGCGGAGATGCTGATGAATTGGATTTCATTAAATCTCTAGTCAATTGTAGCCGATTGCAAAACTTGATCCTCATGGACAATCAATTCAAAGGTATGTTGCCAAATGTTTTGGGAAATCTTTCAACCAAACTTGAATATTTTATGATCAGCAACAATCTTATTTTTGGGCAAATCCCTTCGGGGATAGGTAATTTGATTAACATGATCCACTTATGGATGCATGGTAACAACTTCACAGGCACAATCCCAAGTGATATTGGTAATCTCCAAAAGTTACAAAGATTATCTTTACATAACAACAATCTCTCAGGAAGGTTACCAATTACTCTTGGAAACTTGTCTTCGGTAAGTGTCATGCATTTCGAAAATAACATATTGCAAGGAACTATCCCATCAAACATAGGAAAGTTCAAAAATCTGAATTTGTTAGATTTGTCTCAAAACAATCTCAGTGGCCCCATTCCAAAACAACTCTTTGCAATTTCCTCCTTGTCAACTTCACTTAATTTAGCTCGAAACTTTTTGATTGGATCTTTACCATCAGAGGTTGGCAATCTTGTCCATTTAGCAGAATTGGACATATCTGAGAACAAGCTGTCTGGTGAAATTCCAAGTAGCCTTAGCTCCTGTACCAGCCTTGAGTACCTTTACATGGAAGGTAATTTCTTTCAGGGAGTAATTCCAACATCTTTGAGTACTTCAAGAGGTATTCAAGTTATGGATCTTTCTCAAAACAAGTTGTCGGGTCAAATTCCTAATTTCTTGGATAAACTTTCCTTGAAGAATTTGAATTTGTCCTTCAATGATTTTGAGGGAGAGGTTCCAACAAAAGGAGTTTTTGCAAATGCTAGTGCACTGTCAATTGTAGGAAATAATAGGCTTTGTGGGGGCATATTGAAACTAAAGTTGCCTACGTGCTTAACAAAAGAAAAGAAGAAAATGAAGTGGCCTCTTCCAATCAAAATTTTAATCTCAATGGCTTGTGTGATTGTCGTAGTAACAACATTGTCATTTTTCTTATTTTTCTGGAAAAAAAATATGAGAAAAGAAAACACTTTAGGATCTTACTTGAGAAAATCACTTCTGAAAGTGTCTTACCAAATGCTCCTTAAAGCAACTGATGGGTTTTGTTCAGCAAATTTAATTGGTGTGGGTAGTTTCGGCTCAGTGTATAAAGGCATCCTTGGTGAAGATGGATCGATTGTTGCAGTCAAAGTACTAAATCTTCAACGTAGAGGTGCTTCTAGCAGCTTCATCTCAGAGTGTGAAACCTTGAAAAATATTCGTCATCGAAATCTTGTGAAGATCATAACTTCTTGCTCAAGTGTGGATTTTCTTGGTAATGATTTTAAGGCTCTAGTTTACGAGTTCATGCCCAATGGAAATCTAGAAAATTGGTTACATGATCTAGAAACAAATTTTGTGCAAGTAGAGACACAAAATTTGAACCTTCTTCAAAGAATAAACATTGCCATTGATGTTGCACGTGCACTCGATTATCTACATCATCATTGCCCAATGCCAGTTGTTCACTGTGATTTAAAGCCAAACAACATTCTTTTCGACTATGATATGAGTGCTCATATTGGAGATTTTGGACTTGCGAAATTTCTTTTAGAACAAACAAATCCAAAACAAAGCAGCTCAATTGGAATAAGAGGAACAATTGGGTACAGTCCTCCAGGTAACAATAGTTTACTGAAATTTTCAATTGTTACATATATATTCCCACATTTGACATGATTACTTTTGAGTTCCTTAATTTTAATGTCAATGTATTATTTATGTCAAATATTTTGAATGACAGAGTACGGTCTAGGAAGTGAAGTGTCAACCAAAGGGGATGTATATAGTTATGGAATCTTATTGTTGGAGATGATAACAGGAAAGAGACCTACAGATAATATGTTTGATGGAGGCTTGAATCTTCACAACTACGCTAGCATAGCCTGGCCTAACCGTGTATTGGAGATTGCAGACCCAAAACTTTTAAACAATAATGATAAAGTAATTGGCAATCACAATTGCATCCCAACAAATAGAACGAATGAGTGTTTGATATCCATGGTGAAGCTTGGCTTGGCATGCTCTATGGAGTTGCCGCAAGAACGATGGGACATTAGCAAGGCCATCTCTGAGTTGCAATTGGTCAGGGACATTCTTCTCGGCGCTAGGATTTAATGCAACATGCTTGGCCAAACGAAAGGTCAAAAATCAAACTTTTCTCCCTCTTAACGTTGGTATTAAATTCTTTACTTACTTTGACCTTTCCCTCTTTATGATTTCTATTGCAGGCTCATAAAGTTTTATAATGGAAGAAAGAATTTTTTGGCCTGCTTAATTAACATGCCTATGGTTTATTGAGAAGTATTCTGCATGGTTCATATACTACTCATTTTACATATGTATATTATATGTGTGTAACCTCAAATAATTTCCTTCAAACTTGTATTTGTGATTAGATGTATTGATTGATATTATGCTTGGAAAAGAAACTATATGTCGAATTCCATTTGTAGTTGTAATATTTTAAGCCAACGTAAGATGTATTTTTCACTTCCAGTTCCCATCACTAATTGAATGGACAAAGTGGCAAGTGGGATTTTGATTTGGTTGCTTTTCTGATAACCTTTGCTATACCGATGCAATTCACGTAACATAAGTAATGATGCTTTTATATGATACAAATGATACCATGTGCACTGATATGTTGCATAGAAATTGAGAGACTTTTTTTTTTTCTTTTTCTTTTTCTTTTTTGTGAGAAGAAATTGAGAGACTTCTATCTATCTATTTGTACATAAAAGTAAGGATCTTACAAATGAGAGTATGAGATTCTGTCTTGTGACATATACTTTTAGAATTCTTTTATTTAATCTTCCATCTCATCTTTTAATTAGTGTCATGTGTCATTTTTCGTGGAAAATAAAATAGTAAGTAATCATTTAACTTTCCACCTTATCACAAGTTTTAATGAAGTTGATTTATTAAACCTTTCACCTAAGCAAAAGCGATAATGAATTATTTAATTTTATTTTTTTATTTATATTCAATAATAAATAGTTATATATATATATATATATATATAAATATCATTCCTATCACAAAAAAAAAAAAAAAAAAATCCAAATTAAATAATGTATATATTGTGCACCATAAATGACTTGTCAACATGAAAATAACAAGTATGCAAACTAACGTGTTGGCCGATAAATGATCAAAATAAAATGTGTCATGCAGGCATGATCAAAAATCAAGTTTCAATTATTACAAAACTAGATTGTGTGCAATCTGAGATTGAGGGGGGTACATCCAATAGGAATCGAGAGGAACATTGACGCATGTTCGAAACTCCCATAGCTATTGGAAAATTATTGATATTCATTTCCAAGCGAAGGGGAGCATCATAGCCCTCCAAACTGAAGAGTGCCTAATAGAACTATAAGACTAATGTTGTATTTCTATAAGGAATTTGTAAGCATTAATTTTGTTCAGATTTTATTACTGGCATGTTCTGTGTATCCATGCTAGTTTAAATAAATTACAATAAAATTATTGTGATTATTATTATTAGTATTGTTCTCACATAATCAATGTTTATATCATTACTACAAGTCTGCATTCCACTAATGTACATGACCCTTCCTTCCATTTAAATCCTTTGGTATTTTGAAGTCGTATGCAAATTTAAAATTTTTAACCATTTACTAAATATGAGTTATTGGAGGACATCTTAGAGTCTATTTAGATACCGCTTAAGTTGCTGAAAACTAAAAATTAAAAAAATCGTAGCAAAATAATTTTAAAACGCGGGTCCCCGTACGGACATGACATGACAAGACAAGACAAATTGCACCGAAAATAATTTTGAAGTATTACTTCATGAGAATCATGACATGACACGCAAAACTCACAGCCACTGTGCGTTTGTCTTCATTTAAAACGCGTTTATCTTCATTTACGTGCATAGTGCTGTGGGTCCCACTGTTCAAATGCCAAACGCAAAACGTGCAATAAATGTTTTATCCAAACGCACACTAAATGTAAGATATTTTGTATTTTAAACATTCTTTATCTTTAGAAATATTGGTTTTTAATCTTCCCATAAAAAATTAAATGAAATGGTTTTTCTCTAAAAAAAATGTGTTGATTTAGAATGAATGGATTTTCATTAGTCCTTTTGAGACAAGTAATTGACGAAATTCAATTTTTTTTTTTTTTTTTTTGAGAAACAACACTATAATTTTATTCAAAGGGAAGCAGAATTAGTTTGAATTAAAGAAGAAAGATTAGAAGGAACACCCTCCATCCACACCAAATACTCGCTAATAGGTCTTGCATGTCTAGCAATGTTGTGGACTGCACTATTACTTTGTCTCAATACATGACTGAATTCGATGTCCATAAACTCCTTAGCTAGCTCCTCTGCCTTGTCAATCAAGTGTCCATAGTCTGCCAAGGAAGGGCTCTCACACAGTAGAGCATCTATAGCATCTATAGAATCAATTAAAATCTTGATTCCATAGTTTCAATTGAAAGATATTATCATAGTCATATCCAGTGGAAGATTTTATACAAGATGATTGTCGAATTTCCAGTTATTATAATTAATAATTTGCTTTTTAAAAATAAATAAGTAAATTGATTATTGAAAATTGAAAAACAATGCAAAATTTATCAAGCATCAAAACACTTGCAACGACAAATCTCTCCATAACTTGTTGGAAAAAAAATAAAATAATAATAATCAAAATCAAAATTTATATATGCTTAATATTTTAAAATGTGCTTTAATTAAAATTTAAAACAATGAATTTTAATTTTGAAATAGAATAATTAAAGTTAGAAGAAGGTTGCTTCTCCCCAAAAAAAAAAAGTTAGAAGAAGGTATAAGCAAAAGTGAGGTTTTTTCTTTTTTTTTTTTCACCAAACGTGTAAGGCCTGAAAAAAATTAAATAAAATAATAAAAATTAAATAGAATTATTTAATGCCCAATGAGAGTAAACCGTAAAAACCAAAAAGAAGGGAATTTGGACCATCTCAACGTGGTAGAACCACTGAATTTGAATGAAAGAAATGAACCAAAAGTGGGAGTCTTCACGAAAGACAAAACACAAAAGACAAAAGACTGGACGAAGTGTTGGTGTTACCATTTGCGTGATTAGTTGTAGCATTCATATTAGTTCTAGACGAAGTGTTGTCGTTATTGGTTTACTTTTTTCCGTGTGCACGAGGAAACTGTGTAACATTCGCTCACTTTGCTATCCCTGTCTATTCTCTCATCACTCAAGACTTAGTTATTGCAACGACATTTCTATTGCTTCGACCTCATTTACTCAAACAGAGCGCAAAACTCGCTCATTAAGCATGGAAGAGAATCTTAATTATTCACCTGTAGGAATTTTTGTAAGCATTATTTTTGTTCAGAGTTTATTACTGGTGTGTTCTGTTTGTGCATGTTATTTTAAATAAATTACAATAAAATTATTATTCCTAATTATTATTATTACAAAATCATTGTTATCATCGTCACTACAAGTCTGCATTCCACTAAGGTACATAACTAATGCATTTTGTTTAAATCCTTTGGTATTTTGAAGTTGAACGTAAATCTAAAATTTATAACCATTTACTAAACATGAGTTGTTGGAGGGCATAAAAAAATGTAAGATATATTTTATTTTAAAACATTCTTTATCTTTAGAAATATTTTTTTTTCTTCAAAAAAAGAATTGGGTTATTTTCTTTTAAAAAAAATGTGTTGATTTAAAATGAATGGAAATTCATTTTAGTCCCTTTGAGTGGAGTAATGAAATTCAAATAAAATCTTTATGTCTGTTAGTTCAATTGAGAGATTATCAGTCATACATTTATGCATGGGAGGATCCCACAAGATGATTGTGGAATTTTCAATTATTAAATATAATAATTTGATTTTCAAAAATAAATAAGTAAATTAATTATTGAAAAACCCAGTCCCAATTGAAATTATCCTTCCTAATTAAGAAAAATTCTATTCAAATTATAAAGTACTATAGATATAACTTTTGAAAATACCAAAAATCAGAAAAAAAGTGGATTTTTTTTTTTTTTTTTTGAAAATTGTAGTCAAAGTTGCCATATTTCACCATGCCTTATGAGTTTATATTTACTATTAATGTAAATCTCATATTGAAGACTAAAAAAATGTGTACAATATTGTACACTTTTTACAAGTGTGTAAAACATTGTACACATTTGTTTAGTTTATAATGCAAGATTTACATTAATTGTAGTGTAAAACAATAATTGTCCTATCTTGAATCCAAACTCAAGGATGGATTGACACCTGGCAACCTAACCCACTTTACCATTCTGTTATTGGAAACTCTTATTGAAATTGGAGTCTAGCTAAGGTGCTCAGAATCTCCACAAAGTCACATTGTTCAAGGTCTTTGCGCAATCTTGTATCCAAACCAAGGAAGTCAATATTGGATTGGAGATTTTTCGGATGTCTTGGTCTGTACAAGAAAAAAATATTATAAAATTATAAAACGTGTTATTTGAGTTAAAATACTTTTCGTTATTGTACTTAGACTAATATTTAGGTTTATAAAATATGTGGGTTTTAAGTTATATATTTATAAATATACAAATAAATACATACATGAATACATACAAACATTTATATATGTATGTAAGTAAACTTGTTAGTTTATGCCATGTCTTGTTGAACCACTGTTCATTCTTTAGTCTAAACTCTAGGGAAAAGGAGATCAAGTTGTGGGCTTAGAAACATATTTGGATAAACTATGAATTTAGTCTCTATTTTTACATTATATTTCAATTTTATTTATAATTTTTCAGTGTTGTGTCAATTTAGTCTCTGTCGTTATTTATTTGATGAAATTTATTGACGTAGCTAATAGCCAAAAATGAAAAATTAATTTCTGTTGATGTGACAATAAACTAATTTTTTATTTTGTCCATTTTCCATATCAGCATTTTCCATCCAAAACATAATG
Organism: Castanopsis chinensis; assembly: GCA_032878915.1. Taxonomy (NCBI): domain Eukaryota; kingdom Viridiplantae; phylum Streptophyta; class Magnoliopsida; order Fagales; family Fagaceae; genus Castanopsis; species Castanopsis chinensis. The sequence goes on along the minus strand of JAVQMG010000080.1, from coordinate 531,297 downwards.
GCATGGACTAAATTGAAGTCACTGAAAAGTTAGCGATCAAATACTAAAAGGTTATGGACCAAATTGAAGTATGAGGTAAAAGATAAGGATCAAATACATAGTTTACCTATCATATTATAACTATCTCAAAAAAAAAAATAAAAAATAAATAAATGTTTAAACTCATAAAATTTAAAAGTACAAAATACATTAGCTTTTTTAAAGCGTGTTAAGATAGAACAACGTGAGTATAAATTTATTACATTAATTTATTCAATTAAATAATCATTATGTAATTATATATGATATCACTTAAAATCACTTAGAACATTATTCTTGGCTACATTGACAAATTTTAAGATAGTTATTATGTAATAATGCAGTCAGATTGGGCAAGGTTGCAACTAATTGGACCATAATGTATGGTATTATAGGTATAACACGTTGGAATATTGGGCATAGAATAAGGTATTCTGGCTCAAGAAAAGTCATGATAATAAAAAGCAAGTCGATAGGTAACCCCTTTTCATCCACCTAATTGGCCACATTGGAAGTTGTAAGCGTATGTATCCAAGAAATTGATTAAAGCATCTATATATTAGATATTTAGACAAACCTGATTACTAAAAAACAAAACATTAATTCAAAGACCCATCCATCCTTATCTTGGTGTATCCATGAGTTTAAAAGTCCAAATTCTTAGCAATTGGTGGAAGTCTTCACAAAAGACAAAGCTAGATTGGTGTTGGTTTAGTTTTTTCCTTTTGTGTATGAGAAACAATTGTAGCAATATGATCCACTCACTTCACCATCCCAATCTAGACCAAGTGTCGTCGTTATTGATTTACTTGTAGGAATTTGTAAGCATTATTTTTGTTCAGAGTTTATTATTGGTGTGTTCTGTGTGTCCATGTTATTTAAAATAAATTACAATAAAATTATTTTACTCAAATAAAACGTAAAACTTGCTCATTAAATTGAATCAGCAAATTAAGAAGAGAGGATCTTCACTTGTAACAATGAGTACGAGACTATTGTGCTCAATTCACTTCCAAGCCATTCTTCTCTTGTTCATTGTAAACTCAACTCTTGCTTTTTTATCTAGCAATATTGGCAACTCTCGTTATTTTGGTGGGAATAATGAGACGGATTATCAGCCGTTGTTGGCCTTCGAGACAGAGATAACACAAGACCCTGGAAAAGTTTTGAGCTCGTGGAATGATTCCCTCCATTTCTGCCAGTGGGAAGGTGTAAAATGCGGTCGCAAGCATAGAAGAGCCATAGGCAACCTCAGCTTCATGAGGAAAATCAATCTCTCGAACAACATCATTGGAGGCAAGATTCATAATGAAGTTGGTCGTCTATTCAGGTTGAAATTTTTGGACCTACATAATTGTTAGGATATATGCCCTTAAATCCTATTGTATGATGCTATGTATGACATTATGTATGACTTAATGTTGTGTTTAATAAAGTTGTTTATTTTTATCTAAAATAATGGTAACATGAATATTTGGACATTATCATATAGTCCATGAGATGCATAGTATGTGATTTATGTGATTTAGTCACAGAAGATATAAATCACAAGTTCTTTGTAAACTCAGAATTTATAGTTCGTAGTCGGTGATGAAATTGGGCATTTCATCTGCGAAGACTATAACGTATCAACTAAGATGATTTGTCTTGATCATGAAAGTGGTGACTTCTAATTGATATGTTGATATGTTTTAAGAGTTAAGACATATTGAACTGGACCGCTGTGAGATTTGTTATTCTCCTAACGACTGTCAAATGAATAATAAATCTCACGACTTCTATTTGCATGAACTCTTAATCCTGAAAGAATAATGGACTTGATCATGAGGTGTACGTTGCTTTGATATATCAGGAGTGAGATCTAAAGTAATGGTCAAAACCTCAGTATGTTGGGCAATCACATTTAGTGTTGATGGAACATATATTCTCAAGATGAAATTCATAGTCTCTTAATGGAGATACAAAATATTTTCTTGAGATAAGTTTAATGAGTTTAGTTATTCAGAGAGTTAGGCCTAACCACTTTGGTAAGAAATTACTAAAGTATATATTTATGAAATTGGATTTCATAAATATATGATGAATAACTTTAAAGGATTAAACCGGGTACTCAAGAATAAGATGTAGTAATTTACAAAGTGGCAGTCTACATTTATGACTTTGTATTACTACGAATATTTTATGAAGGGGTTGCGTGTAAAATAAAGTCTTAGGATATAATTTATTAATAAGGCCTAGAGTGCAATTATATTTATATAGTGGTATTAAATATAATTAATGGTAACTTTGGACTTGTCAAGAGTTGACGGAAAAGCCCAAGACCCATTGGAGCTAGTGTCTTATTGGTCCCTTTTGGTCCCATTCCAAGCCACATATTAAAGCCCAATTGGAAAGACCCAATAGGCCGGCCCAATTAGATAATCAGTTAGTTATAAAGGGAGAAACATACAGAAATTTTTAACGTGATTTTTCGGAAAAGAAAAAGAAAGAGTGTGAGACACACTTTCATTCTCCCTTTGGAAACTGATTGAGAGACCACACATCTTGGGCGTAAAGTGGAATTGGAGTGAAGATTAAAAATTTTCCCAAGTGCTTCTAATCTTTGTTTTGAATTTCTCCACACCAAGGTACGCTATCTTGTTCTTAAATTCTGAAATTTACAGAGTGCATGTTGTCAATCATGAATGAAATAGATCCTTGTTTGTTGCTTCTGCTGTGTGTTTTGTATGAGATACAAAACCAGATTTTATCCAACAATAATAACACCTTCCATGGAGAAATTCCTGCAAACCTTTCCCATTGCGCCAACCTCGTGTACCTTAACCTCGGTCATAATAAACTTTCAGGGTCTATCCCAATGGAGTTTGCTTCTTTGTCAAAGCTGGCGGTATTTGGCCTCCCAAAAACTATCTCATGGGAGGAATCCCACCTTCCATTGGAAACCTTAGCTCTCTCCAAAGATTTTCTCTGACCTCTAATGTCTTGGGAGGACAAATTCCAAGTGCCATAGGTCAACTAAGAAGATTAGAATTTCTTACACTGGGTGGGAATAAACTCTCGAGTTTGATTCCTTCATCTTTGTGTAATCTTTCGTCTATAACTGTTTTATCATTGGGCACAAATGAGCTTAGTGGAAGTCTTCCCACAGACTTATTCCTCACCCTTCCCCATCTCCAAATGTTTCAAATTTATGAAAACCAATTTACCGAATCTCTTCCAGCCTCATTATCTAATGCTTTAGAGCTACAATGGTTCGAAGTTGAATTGAACAATTTTACCGGAAAAGTTTCAACCAATTTTGAAGGCTTACAGCTTTTGGAATATTTCACTAGCCATAGAAATAATTTAGGAAGCAGAGATGCTGATGAATTGGGTTTCTTTAAATCTCTAGTCAATTGTAGCCATTTGAGATACTTGACCCTCGGGGATAGTCAATTCAAAGGTATGTTGCCAAATGTTTTGGGAAATCTTTCAACCCAACTTAAATTTTTTATTATCCACGACAATCTTATGTTTGGGGATATCCCTTCAGGGATGGGTAATTTGCCTAGCTTGATCCACTTATGGATGAATGGTAACAAATTCACAAGGACAATCCTAAGTGATATTGGTAACCTTCAAAAGCTACAAAGATTTTCTTTATATGACAACAAACTCTCAGGAAGGTTACCAATTACCCTTGGAAACCTATCCTTCTGAAAGTTACATGAATTTCAAAAATAACAGATTGCATGGGACTATCCCATCAAACATAGGAAAGTGCAAAAATCTGAATTTGTTAGATTTGTCTCAAAACAATCTCAGTGGCCCCATTCCAAAACAACTCTTTGCAATTTCCTCCTTGTCAATTTCACTTAATTTAGCTCAAAACTTTTTCATTGGATCATTGCCATCAGAGGTTGGAAGTCTTGTCCATTTAACAGAATTGGACTTATCTAAGAATAAGTTGTCTGGTGAAATTCCAAGTAGCCTAAGTTCTTGTAGTAGCCTTGAGAACCTTTACATGGAAGGTAATTTCTTTCAAGGAATAATTCCAACATCTTTGAGTTCTTCAAGAGGTATTCAAATTATCGATTTTTCTCGAAATAAGTTGTCGGGTCCAATTCCAAAGTTCTTGGAAAACCTCTCCTTGAAGAATTTAAATTTATCCTTCAATGATTTTGAGGGAGAGGTTCCAACAGAAGGAGTATTTGCAAATGATAGTGTGCTATCAATTGTGGGAAATAAAAGGCTTTGTGGGGGCATATCTAAACTAAAGTTGCCTAGGTGTGTAACAAAAGAAAATAAGAAAATGAAGCGACATCTTGCAATTGAAATGTTAATCTCAATGGCTTGTGTGATTCTAGCAATGACCACAGTGTCATTTTTCTTATTTTACTGGCACAAAAATAGAAGAAAAGAAAACACTTCAGGATCTTACTTGAGAAAATCACTTCTCAGAGTGTCTTACCAAATGCTCCTTAAAGCAACTGATGGGTTCTCTTTAGCAAATTTAATTGGTGTGGGTAGTTTTGGCTCAGTGTATAAAGGCATCCTTGATAAGGAGGGTTCAATTGTTGCAGTCAAGGTATTAAATATTCAACGTAGAGGAGCTTCTAGGAGCTTCTTCTCAGAGTGTGAAACCTTGAAAATATTCATCACCGAAATCTTGTGAAGATCATAAGGTCTTGCTCAAGTGTGGATTTTCATGGTAATGATTTCAAGACTCTAGTTTTTGAGTTCATGCCCAATGGAAATCTAGAAAATTGGTTACATGATGTAGAAACAGATTTTAGGCAAGTAAAGATGCAAAATTTGAACCTTCTTCAAAGAATAAACATTGTCATTGATGTTGCATGTGCACTTGATTATCTACATCACCATTGCCCAATGCCAGTTGTTCACTGTGATTTAAAGCCAAGCAACATTCTTTTCGACTATGATATGATTGCTCATGTTGGAGATTTCGGACTTGCATAATTTCTTTTAGAACAAACAAATCTGAAGCAAAGTAGCTCAATTGGAATAAGAGGAACAATTGGGTACACTCCTCCAAGTAACAACAATTTACTGAAATTTCATTTGTTAACATATACTTTCCCACATTTAACTTGATTACTTTTTGAGTTCCTAAATTTTAATGTGACTGTATTATCTATATCAAACATTTTGAATGGCAGAGTATGGTCTAGGAAGTGAAGTGTCAACCAAAGGGGATGTCTACAGTTATGGTATCTTATTGTTGGAGATGATAACAGGAAAGAGACCTACAGATATTGTGTTTGATGGAGGCTTGAATCTTCACAACTACGCTAGCATAGCCTAGCCTAATCGTGTATTGGAGATTGCAAATCCAAAGCTTTTAAACCATAATGATGAAGTAATTGGCAATCACAATTGCACCCCAATAAATAGAACGAATGAGTGTTTGATATCTATGGTGAAGCTTGGCCTGGCATGCTCTATGGAGTTGCCTCAGGGACGATGGGACATTAGCAAGGCCATCTCTGAGTTGCCATTGGTCAGGGACATTCTTCTTGGTTCCAAGATATAATGCAACATGCTTGGCCATACGAAAGGTCAAAAATCAAACTTTTATCCCTCTTAATATTGGTATTAAATTCTTTACTTACTTTCACCTTTTCCTCTTTTATATTTTCTATTGCAGGCTCATAAAGTTTTACAATGGAAGAAAGAATTGTTTGGCCTACTTAATAAACATGCTTATGGTTTGTTGAGAAGTATTCTGCGTGGTTCCTATATTACTCATCTTACATATGTATATTATATGTGTAACTCCAAATAATTTCTTTCAAAGTTGTATATTTGACTAAATTAATTGATATTATGCTTGGAAAAGTAATTATATATCTAATTTCAATTGCAGTCGTAATATTTTAAGCCAATATAAGATGTTTTTTTGCACTTCCCGTTCCCATCACTAATTGTTTGGAAAAAGTGGCAAAGTGAGATTCCAATCTGGTTGTTATTCTGATTACCATAGCTATAGCGATGCAATTCACATGACATAGGTAATGATGCTTTTATATATAAATATGATACAAATGATACCATGTTCACTAATATTTCTTATTGCAATATCAGTGAACATAGCCCTCCAAACTGAAGAGAGCCTTATAGAAGGGCTTTTCTCTATCATTATAAAGCAAATGTTGTATTTCTGTATGGAATTTTTAAGAATTGTTTTTGTTCAAAGTTTATTACTGGTGTGAACTGTGTATCCATGTTGCTTTTAAAAAAATTACAATAAAATTATTTTGATTATTATTATTGTTCTCACATAATCAATGATATTATTATAACAACAAGCCTTTTGTTTAAATCCTTTGGTATTTTGAAGTTGCACGTAAATTTATAACCATTTACTAAACATGAGCTGTTGGAGGGCATATATAAAAAATGTATGATATTTTGTATTTAAAAAAAAAAATTCTTTATCTTTAGAAATATTTGTTTTTCTTCCCAACAAAAAGAAAAAGAAATAAAAGAAATGGAAATCTTTAAAAAATGTATTGATTTATATGAATGGATTTTCATTTGTCCTTTTGAGAGGAGTAATGAAATTCAATTAAAATCGTGATTCTATTGGTTCAATTGAAAGATTATCATAGTCATACATATATGCATTGGAAAATCCTACAAGATGTTGTGGAATTTCCAATTATTAAAAATAATAATTTGCTTTTCAAAGATAAATAAGTAAATTGATTTCTTATGGGATTGCCCCCCCTCCCCCCTTCTTCTAATATCTATATAGATTAAATGCACCATTTTAACCCCTTCCAAGGCCAATGAAATTGGCTTCAACATTTCCACCATTTGAAAGAAATGTCTTATCCCGTCAATGATTTTTATGCAAACATAAGTCCAAAATCCTTCAAAAACACCTTCCATCACAAATTTTCTAAACTATTGAACTCAAAGCCACAAAATTCATCACCCTTTTTCCCTTAATCCTCATTACATCATAAAAACTATATTTCTCACGAACACAAAAAAGTAGGCCAAAATGGGCAAATGCCCTTTTCGCGCAAAAAAAAAAAAAAAAAAAAAAAAAAAAAAAAAAAAAACAGCATTATGCCCCCTTTTCCAAACTAATTAGGAAAATACCCCTCTTTTGAAACTTGATTTACTCAAAATCAAGTTAAGCCCTATAGTGTCGTTTTAAGGAGCCTATAGCGGCGTTTTGTAACTCAAGCTCCATGAAATCGAGTTATAGATATAATAAATAAATAAACTTGCATGGAACTCGAGTTTATGAAGTTTGAGTTACAAAATGCCGCTATAGGTCCTTAAAACGTTACTATAGGCTACTTAAAACGCCACTATAGTGCTCCAAATTTTTTTTTTTTAACTCGATTTTGAGAAAATCAAGTTTTAAAAGATGGATATTTTCTAATTAGTTTGGAAAGGAGGACATTTGCCCATTTTTTTTTGTGTGAAATAGGCATTTGCCCATTTTCGCCCAAAAAAGTATCCAAACTATCTCCGAACATCAAAAAGGAGACTAACCACCCTTTGAATGAGCTTAAAGTAATTTTAAATGAATTGGAGGTCGGTTTATTATATATAAAAGAAGATTTGATGAAGTTTAAATGAGTTTTAAAATAGTGTTAACTTTTAAATAGGGTTGAAGTAGGTTTAAAACTTTAAATTAAGGAGACTCTTGTTTTAGAAAATTAGAGTGCATGTTAAGGTAAAAAGAAATTGAAAATAATAAAAATCCTATTTTTTGTGTGGATTTTCTCCAATATGAAAGTAATACATATTCTGTTTAAATTCTTATTTAAAAATAACAAAATTTAGGGTTTAAATTGTAACATTTGAAATTTCAAAAAAATTCAAATCTGTTACAACTCCAACATTAAAAGTATAAGGAGTAAAATAAAAGTGAAAAATTACCATAATATTGCCTTTTTTTTTTTAGGTGCTGGTGAAGAAATAGGATTGCTTCCAATAACCACCAAATTTGGCCTTGATTTGTATGGAAAATAACAAGATTGGACTTTCTTCAAAGCAGAAATGGTACAATGTTGTCCATTTGCAAGAGCACCTTCCTTTCTTTGAAGAGAGAATTTTCTCATCAATTATGTGCCCATTATAGCATTACCTCACCATAATCCCATATAAATAATGTCATAGCATATCATGATGGTTGAGTAAAGCTTGTGGTGTGCCTTTATGTTAGAACTTAGAAGCCTATTGTACCACTACGTACCGAATCCTTTTGTCCCATAACCATTCTAACCAAAATTAATTATACATGGCGGCACATTAGCTAGCTTTGATTTAGATTTTTTTTTTAAGGAAAGATTTAGAGATTAAAGTGTTGAGTCGGGATATTTTTTTGTTAAATGGGTTGAGTTGGGATTTTAATTGCTAAGTTAGCATTTTTCATCGATATTGTGATGTTAGTAAGTTCATCAACTGCAAGGTATATTCTCTCTACTAAATTCTACCAATTAGATTATTTACGATGCTTCATCCTAACATAAACCATCCAATCTCACTTGTGAAATTTATAAACCTTTTTTTTACTTCAATATTAATTATCATATAATTTTTTTAATCAGATAGATATACAATGGGAAAGAGGGCGATTTGAATTCTAGATGTCTCCACTGAAAAAACAAAGATGTGCTAGTTAAGATAAAACCTACAAGGCTGTAGTCACTTCTCATATATTTAACTTTATAAGTGATTGCCCTTTATTTACTGACATTTATATTAGAGCTTCTAGCTCTTCACTGACTTTTATATTTTGAATAGTTATCTGCCAAAAACAAATTGCAGGATTTAGCTAAATTTACAAAAATTATACTCCATGTAGTTTCTCATAGCAAGTAAAGAAATACCAAAATATCACAATAAGCACCCACCAAAAGAAAGAAGTGTTCTGCCTTTTTCTTGCTATACTAAACAAATAGATACTATCTTTTTGTCAATCTTAGGTGATGCTGGAGTGATCTTAAGATCTCCATCATCTTCTTGAACAACTAGACATTTAATATTGGCTCATTGCAAAGACATGAAGCTCAAATACTTGGTTCTCAGCCTATAATCTATACTGAGATCTGGAAATGAAGAGGGGGTAAGTCTAGCAAGAGGCATAATTTTTTTTTCACCTGCAATTTGATCAGAATGCTTGCTGATAACAGGTCTGTCTCCAAATTAATCCAAACTCAAAGACAGATCATTTGTTTAGCACATTTGAAGGCTACAGCAATATGGTATTACATATCTAAACACACCAAATTTTGCCTCATCTGCAACCTCACAATGAAAATTTGATCCGCTTTGTTGAGAGTTAGAGCATAAATAGACAAGTTCATCCATCATACAAAATGATTACCTGTGTGATGTTAATTCCTACAGATGCGTTGGCTCAAATAAATGATGCTCTAAAATAAGTAAAAGATAATCTGAAGAGGACTGACGGAGATGAGAATGACTTCCAGCTATGATGGAGATACAAATTGATTAAAATTTGCAAATATGAGAACAAGAATGGAACAAAGCCAGTAGTCAATTTTTTTTCCTATTTTGTTTGGGGTGGCAACCAATTGAAATAGCTGATGTATTCTCTTCTAGGCAATATAAGCTGGACTGTAGCTTTTATTTTCATTCACCCTAACAAACTTTCAAAATTATCCTATTTTCTCCCCTCATTTGCATATATTTAATTAGGTGAATTTACATATACTATATGAGTAAATTAATCAAATTGAAAACTCAAATAGGACGATACTAAAAAAAAGGAAAAATGCATAGAATATGAAAAGTTTAATCCATCAAGTTCTGTTGACAATACTTCCAAAATAGTCAAACAAAATTGCAGGGAAGTGGGAACAGTTGCAGCTGATGCAGCTCAACAATTTTGGATGTCATATTTCATATAGGGCAGGAAAACTAACCTCTTCAAACTGAAGGTAGATATTACGCACAGAAACAATGTCAAATTTTGCAGATACAAGCAGAGTGGCACCTTCTTGTTCCTGCACAGCAAATAACCATGAAGTCACTCCAAAGAAACTGAAAGATTTGTGTTTCATAAAATATGAACGTTCTCACATTCTCATAACTCCATAAACAATATAAATTGTTAGGACATATGTAGTTCAAGTTTGTTAACATATGTCGCTATTTTATGTAGTTGGCTAATCCTTTGACAAAACGCACTTTACTTGTATTTGGATAGATCTAGGATGTGTTTAATACTTCAAAGAACATGTTGTTCAAGTTTAGTATTAAAACCATGAAGATTGGACCAAGAAACAAGTGAAGAAAAAGTGTGTACTAAAGCTGGACACCTGGTGGACACCTGGCGGATAGCTGCTGGACACCTGCGGATAGCTGCTGGACACCTGCGGACAGATAGCTATCTATCGAGTTATCTATCGAGGTATCTATCGAGATTTAATGAGGCTCGACAGCTGCCCGATCGATCGAGGTATCTATCGAGGTTACGAGAATTCAGTTTTCCAGATCTGATTTTTGGGCCAGGCTTTTGTATTTGTGTAGGGTTTCTTTTCTCACAACCCTAGGCATATATAAGGCATATTTTTGAGGCCGTCACATAAGAGAAGACAAGGAGAACACATGCAAAAGGTGACCGAAGCCTAATTCTCTCTGAAAGAAGCTACTGCGTCTTTGCGCCTTAGGGTTTTGTAACCAAGTGCTTCTTGATCTTCATCGTGTGTATGAAGTGAAGAACTTTGCAGCCAACATTCTTCTTCCTCAAGTTGGTGAGTGAGTCACGTACTGGGATTCGTGCAAAGGAGTTAGTCACGTACTGGGATCCGTGCATCAAAGGGTGGCGTTCATATATTGAAGAGTTCAGAGGTTCTGAAGCAGTAGAAGGTTTCTGCTGTGAGTTCATCTACGGGGATTGTAGAGTCTAGGGACAAAGGTTTTGTACTAGATCTGAAACTTCTCTTTACTATAGTGGATTGCTTTTCGGGAAGGTTTCCCCCCAGGTTTTTTACTGTGAAACTGGTTGGTTTCATTGGTTTTCCTGGGTCATCATATCTTGTCTTATTTATTTTTCCGCTGCACTTATATTTGACATGATATTGATGTTTGTTTGTTTTAACAAGTTTTATGCATAATAAATTTAATTAACAACTTGGGTTTAAAACTTGTTAATTCTATCAACCGGGGTCTAAATTTCTCAACAAGTGGTATCAGAGCGGGTACACTCTGATTGGATTAATTTCCTGAGTGTGATCCTTGACCCCCGTTGTCATGGAATTTGTTGGTGAGTTATTAAAAGTCTTGAGCTTTTTAACTCAATTTCAGAAGAATTTTAATTCTTCTATGTCCTTTAGTAATCATACTAGGACACGTGCCTTTTCATCTTCACGGCCAAAGTCTCGTGCTGTGTGGGTGAGAAAAGAGCCTAAGACTTGATTGTCTTTTCTGTTTGTCCTTTGCTTTAATTCTTTCTATTTGTAGTAGGACTCTCTTTGCTTGATTTCTTATCTTCTGTTGAAATCATGCTTTCATGCATCTGCACCTTTCTATCATGCCTTCATGCATATGCATCCTTCTTTCATGCATTCATGTTGTTTGTCTGTTTTTGTTTGGTTGTTTAGTTTTTTTTTTTTTTTTTTTTTTTTTTTAAATTGAAAAATTGAAAAAAAAAATACAAAAACAGTGTGTGTATGTGTACATTAGTTCTTATGAATCTTAAAATGGCCATTGAAACAGAGTTTTCTAAACTTTGTATCACCTGTAGCTTAGATGAGCACTCTTCTGCACAACTAAGCGAGTGAGCTCTGTAGCTCTTTGTTTGTGATGAGTAAGGTTAAGTAATCTCTTCTTCTTAACACTCGTATCACTCTTTTTGACGGGTTGAACTAGAAAATCTTAAGAGAAAGGCATAAATAATCATCTCACCACTGTTACTCGCCAATCATAATATGACATCTGTATGCTTCGGCATAGCAAAAGTGCAATGTCAAGGACACCTGTATGCTTCGGCATAGCAAAAGTGCAGTGTCAAAAGCTTAACATAATTGGGTATTTCTTTTCTCTCTCTTGTATGCCCATGCATGATATGCTTGTTAAAAGAAAATATGCAAAGAAATAAAAAGCAAAAAGAAAAAAAAATGCTTTAAAATATGGTTGCAAGCGTGTTTTCTAGGAGATGTGGGAGTTATAGGATGTACCTCGAAGGTGATAGTCCCCATCAAACGGTTATGATTGTGTGTGAGTTAAAGTGATTTTCTCATATCTCAAATCGTCATAACATTGAGACACATATGCAATCTTGCGATGTTTTCACACACGACACGCAATACTCTTTGCTATTCTTGATACATGTGCAGGCACAATGTGATTTGGCCATCATAAGGTTTACATGCGTTAATGTATGCTAACTAAACTGTCTTGACTTATTTTTGAAATATAAAATTGGTTAGACTTGTTTAGTGTGTGTGTGTGTGTGTTTTGGATCAAAATGCATGACATTTTTCTTGTTGAGAGATGTTTTTGAGAGGTTAATGTGTTGCTTGGATCTTTAGTTGAGTTGCATGCTTGATTGCATTCACATCTGTGTTTTTCTCTTCTTGAAAAACTGTTTTTAAGCCATCTCGACACATCCTCGACACCTCTCGATACCTGGCTTATCTGTCGAGATCTTCAGTTGCATGTTATCGCAATCTCGACACCTCTTGATAGCTAGGTGGATCGATCGAGAAAGTTTCTGTCTCCTCGATACCTTCTCGATAGCTGTTCGATCTATCGAGATTCTCTGCATGCATTGTTTTTCACATGTTTTGCATGTTTCTCTTATCTTGTCATCCATAGCATTTTGTTTCATTACATTCATGCATTTTTATGGTTTCTTTGTACCCCCTTGATCATCCTTGATCATCTTTCTGTTTCTCGAGTAGAGCTTTATAGCTTCTCGTACCCTCTGTCAATCGTGACAAAAAAGGGGGAGAAATTGGAGAATTTGTGATTTCTTTCTTTAAGATTCTACAAGTTAAGGGGAGAAATACATGCCCTTGTAAGGGGGAGTTGTGTTTCATCTTGTTAGGGGGAGTGTTTATCTCCTTGTTCATGTACCTAGGTCTTGTGACCATTCTTACATACAGCATGGTATTTATCAAGTGGTATATATATGATGATGTATGTTTTCTTCACCTATCTCTACATGTGTTGTTTCTTTTCTATCTTTATACACATGTTTCTTTACTTGTATGCAATCTATTATTTCTGTTTCACACAAAGATGCCTTGATGTGTTTTGTTTATAAGTGTTTCAGAAATACAGGTTGTCAAAGTCTTCTTGCCATGAACTCTCTTCTTGCAAAGTTTTTCAAGAGTTTGTGTTAGGATAGATTTTACTGTATGTAACAAGTGAATATGAGTTGAGTGATTTATGACTTCTCTCATATCTTCATTTGTATGTTGTGGTTTTGTCACGGATTGCCAAAGGGGGAGATTGTTAGGACATATGTAGTTCAAGTTTGTTAACATATGTCGCTATTTTATGTAGTTGGCTAATCCTTTGACAAAACGCACTTTACTTGTATTTGGATAGATCTAGGATGTGTTTAATACTTCAAAGAACATGTTGTTCAAGTTTAGTATTAAAACCATGAAGATTGGACCAAGAAACAAGTGAAGAAAAAGTGTGTACTAAAGCTGGACACCTGGTGGACACCTGGCGGATAGCTGCTGGACACCTGCGGATAGCTGCTGGACACCTGCGGACAGATAGCTATCTATCGAGCTATCTATCGAGGTATCTATCGAGATTTAATGAGTCTCGACAGCTGCCCGATCGATCGAGGTATCTATCGAGGTTACGGGAATTCAGTTTTCCAGATCTGATTTTTGGGCCAGGCTTTTGTATTTGTGTAGGGTTTCTTTTCTCACAACCCTAGGCATATATAAGGCATATTTTTGAGGCCGTCACATAAGAGAAGACAAGGAGAACACATGCAAAAGGTGACCGAAGCCTAATTCTCTCTGAAAGAAGCTACTGCGTCTTTGCGCCTTAGGGTTTTGTAACCAAGTGCTTCTTGATTTTCATCGTGTGTATGAAGTGAAGAACTTTGCAGCCAACATTCTTCTTCCTCAAGTTGGTGAGTGAGTCACGTACTGGGATTCGTGCAAAGGAGTTAGTCACGTACTGGGATCCGTGCATCAAAGGGTGGCGTTCATATATTGAAGAGTTCAGAGGTTCTGAAGCAGTAGAAGGTTTCTGCTGTGAGTTCATCTACGGGGATTGTAGAGTCTAGGGACAAAGGTTTTGTACTAGATCTGAAACTTCTCTTTACTATAGTGGATTGCTTTTCGGGAAGGTTTCCCCCCAGGTTTTTTACTGTGAAACTGGTTGGTTTCATTGGTTTTCCTGGGTCATCATATCTTGTCTTATTTATTTTTCCGCTGCACTTATATTTGACATGATATTGATGTTTGTTTGTTTTAACAAGTTTTATGCATAATAAATTTAATTAACAACTTGGGTTTAAAACTTGTTAATTCTATCAACCGGGGTCTAAATTTCCCAACATAAATAATGTAAATAATCTTCAATAGTCCCCTAAAGTTTGCATGCACATGAAGCACCTCCAATTAAACCTGTTTCTTAAATTAACTAAATACTGACCACTAGAAACAAGAAGTTACCCATAATCCATAAAGTTGACCATCACAATAAAATGTTGGAATTTAGTAAGTACATTAATATTAGCTTATAGGAATTTAGAAGACAGGTATCAGAGAAGCAAGGAGATACTCTTCAGTAAACTCAAGATTGACAAGATAGCCCAGGACCAAACGACATCAAAATGAATATGAAGAATTCTTAATACACTAATCCTTTGTATATGCTATGAGAAATAAATTTAAGGATGTGTCTTTCTGCATGTGGGTGTGTATCTATGTATCTAAATATATACAATGTATTTGTTCATATGTGTATGAGGTGGCTTTTTCTTTTCTTTTTTTTCCCTTCTTGCTTTCAAGTCTTGGGCTGCTGCCCAATTGCTGTGTAATTTCTTCAAGGCATGGGAGATGAAATGTTTGAGTAAGAGGAAAGGAGACCCTTTTCACCTTTGGTGTCTTACCATGCATATTTACCTAGAAGATTTGAAAGGAACTTGTGTTATAAAGAAGAGGGTGGGGGGAACATATTCTTCTTAAATCATTTTCTTTAGGCTGCCATTTTGGGGAGAGAGTGATGTTTGAATATTTATTTTAATTTTTATTTATATAGAGAAGAACCTCCTTTAATGGCTGCTCTTCTTTTCTGTATATACTTTTTTTCATTATGTTTATGTACTAAATGAGCTGCACTTTTACTCACTTTTGTTACATCTTAGTCTATATCAATATGAAAGATTGAGAGAAGCATCCCCATTTACTCAAACAATAAGCTGAAGACCTTTTTATCATATGCACTAGCTGAAGCATCCCCATATGTGAAATCTCATATACATTGCTGGAAATGGAAAATGACCAGCAGAAATTACTGTTGCTCTACAACATTCAGTACTGACCTAGCATACTGAGGAATCTATCATTGAACATACACAATTGTAATGATATTGATATTGTGTGACTCAAAAGAAAACAAAACATAGTGAATAATGAGAAAGTGGATTAGAATTATACAGAAAATCCAGACTCAATGCAGTGCACGCTTTCAAGATCTATGTTTTCAACTTAAGTAGAATAGCTTCCAAATAAGGTAGTGGGGGGAAAGGAAGGCAGATGTTTACCTCTATCAAGGTTGGAATACTCCATCGAACAACATTACGGATTAAAGTTTTTTGAAAATTGTTTGAGAACATCAGGGGCAGAGAAGTATACTGCAGGCGCAATGTCCCATCCAACTTTACAAGATTAATTGGCAAACCCATGTTATAACCCTCCACACTCACCTGCCAATTATAAACGTATCATTAGTTACATTTGAACAAATTCACTTTTTCATACCTCTCCCCAAGCCCCATCGTCGCCGAGTTTGTGCTGGATTGGTGTTTGTGTGCTGAGTTTGTATTTGTGTTTGTGCTGGGTTTCCGCCGAGTTTGTGCTGGGTTTGTGTTTGTGTTTGTGTGCTGGGTTTGTGCTGATTTGTGGTTGCTGGGTGCTAAGTTACACACTGGTCGTGGAGGTGGTGCCTGAAGATAGCGATGAAGACAGTGAAGAACAGGGGAAAAATAATAAATAAATTGTTAATGTAATAGAAATATTATTTTATTACTTTGTTTATATTATTTTATTGTGTTAAAATTTAAAATAAAATTACTGATATTGAATGTTTTGTAAAATAAAAAAGTAAAATAAATAAAATAACTTTTTGTAGTACTGTGGATGCTCTTAGTAATACCAAAAAGATTTGGTTAAGGTTTTTTTTTTTTTTTTAATATTTATATAATGCGTGTCATCCTTGCACAAAAGCAATGTCAATTTTATTTGTATCCTTCCAATCTTTTCAAAGACCAAAAGGATAAGTTATAAAGTTCTTGGCTTAATAATTTCATTAGAACTTTTTAGTATTAGATTGTTTATCCAAAAAGACAACGTCTTTTATTTAACGCTGAAAGCCAAAAGCCAAAATTTATATTAGAATGCCAACGTGAATAACTATAGGCTTTCAACTCCTTCAATTTTGTATAGATGATTATATCATACATTATACATTATAGAGTAGAATGATTCTATGATAAAATGTAGGCTTTCACAAGTTATTAACATAAAGGATGAGTTATAAAGTGCAAGAGCAATGTTAATTTTCTTTATATCCCTCTAATTTTTCAAACACAAAGGATGAGTTATAAAGTTTTTGGCTTAATATTTGTTTTTAATTATTTTATAAGGGAGTCTGACATTAAGTCAGTACCCTGTAATTTTATAGAAAACTTTGGGCATTTTTTCCATGATTGTAATTTAGAGATAGAGCCCTACATATTGGATTGGGACCACGAGACTAGGTTTTACCTGGATTGGAGCCTTTGGGCCTACTAGTTTTGAGCTCGTGCAATTTCACTTCAATTTTCTTTTCTTTTTTATGAGAAGAAAGTTCATTACGATTTTCAACAAAGAAAATTGTATTTTACTTATAAAAACAAAGAAAATTATATTTCAACTTTTCGGTTACTTGTTTAGCATAAATAGGAGACTATACATACATATATACATACATATATATATATATATATATATCTAAAAGCTGAAACGTAACATTTATTGTTTTTAAGCTCTACATATTAGTTTGGGCCAACGAGACTAGGTTTTACCTGGATTGGAGCCTTTGGGCCTACCAGTTTTGAGCTCGTGCAATTTCACTTCAATTTTCTTTTCTTTTTTATGAGAAGAAAGTTCATTACTGTTTTTAACAAAGAAAGTTGTATTTTACTTATTAAAAAAAAAAACAAAGAAAATTATATTTCAACTTTTCGGTTACTTGTTTATCATAAATAAGAGACTATACATACATACATACATATATCTATCTAAAGAGAGATGCTACGTCCACATCATTTTTACAACATTTTCACAACAAATCACAGGTGGTTAGTTGTTATTGGTTTAAATTTGAACCTAACATGAAGATTACTTTTTTGCCTCAATAATAACAACCAGTGACAACCTGCCATTTAGGATTTGTTATAAAAATATTGTGAAAATGTTGTGGACATATCATTTCTCATATCTAAAAGCTGAATAGCATTTATTATTACTATACTCTTGCTGAGTTATATCAGCAGCTACATCATCCACCCATTTCCAACGTTTTCTCTTTTTTTCTTATTTTTCTTTTTTTTTTTAACTTTTATTTTTCTCTTATTAATTTCCCAACTTAATGTTATACTTTCACCAATTTTTCCCTTTCCTTTTATCTTTTCATTTCCCAACTACTATCTATCTTAATATCACTTTTCCTCAATCTTTTTATCTACATTTATTTTTGGCTTTTCTTATTCCCCCTCTTACTACAAATTTACAATTCTCAATTTCATTCTATAGATAGTCTTCCCACACACGTAAGGTTATTTTTCTCTCTCAATTTTTTTTGTGGATTTTTATTTTTATTTTTCTTGCATCTCTACTTTATGTTTATAAGTTTTTGAATTATTTGAAACTCTACTACTTGGGTTGATGTGATTTAAGTTATGTTTTTTAGTTGTTATCTTTTTTCTTCTCTTTGATTTCATAGATATTATCCTATTGCATTATATATAAAGATAGTATATATGAATAAAATGCTATTTTATTACATAATATAACAAGATTTGGATAATTTGGTGCTTATTACATTATTTTTATTTTTAAGTTTTTCTTCTCATATTACTTTCCATAAATTTCTAATCATTCTCTCTCTCTCTCTCTCTTCATTTTTTTTTTTTAATTCTTTCTTACAACTGTTCTTTATATTGATGAATCATTGTGATTTTTAAAACTCTATTTTGGGTTCATACGTTTTGGTGTTGAGTTTTTTTTGTTTCCCATTACAGGTAGCATATTTTTCCCTTTTATAGTTTTGGTTCGATATTTTGTTTTTTTAGTTAATACTTGATTACTTTGGAAGTAAGAATTTGAATTTATATTAAAACACAATTTTGCCTATGCTAATAACAGATCGACATTTGGTCCACTCCATCAATTCGGTCCAATTTGGTCTACTTCAGTCCACTTTGGTTAATTTTGGTCCAATGCATTCTACTTGCGTCCACTTCAATGCAATTAGGTCCATTCGGTCAATTCAGTCCAATTTTGGTCTATTCAGTCTAGTTCAGTCCATTCAATACCATTCGGTCTAAATTGGTCAATTCGATCTTGTTCAGTCCATTCGTTCTAACCCAGGCCATACAATCCACTTTTATCTATTTCGTCCAATTTGGTCCATACGGTCAACCTAGGTCTATTTAGTCCAATTTGGCCAATTCAGTTCAGTTAGGTTTATTAGGTTCAAATTGGTCCATTCGATCCACTTAAATATATTCGGTCCAATTTGGTGCATTTCGTCTATTTTAGTCTATTCAGTCCTTTTTTCTTTTTCTTTTTTTTTTTTTTTTTTTTTTGAGAAACACACACACACACATATATATAGGGGAAATGAGATGAGAGAAGAGAATATACTCACACGCCATCTAGGTCCATTCAGTCCACTTAGGTCAATTTGGTCCAATTTGGCCAATTCGGTTCAGTTAGGTCTATTCCGTCAAATTTGGTCCATACGGTCCGCTTGGCCAATTTGGTCCAATTAGGCCTGTTTGGTCTAGTTCAGTCTATTTTGGTCAATTCGGTCCTTTCAGTCCATTCTGTCCAATCTGGTCCACTCTGTTCACTTCGATCTATTCGGTCCATACAATCCACCTAGGTCTATTCAGACCAATTTGGCCAAATCCAATTCGGTCCAATTATGTCTATTCGGTCCATACGGTCTACTTAGGTCTATTCAGATCATTTGGTCCATATGGTCTACTTTAGTCTATTCGGTCTATTTGGTCTACCTAGGTCTAATTGGTCTAATTTGGCGAACTCAGTCCAGTTAGATCTATTTCGTCCAATTTGGTCTATACGGTCCATTAGCCCAATTCGGTCCAGTTAGGTCTATTCAGTCTAGTTCGGTCCATTCAGTCCATTTGTTTATTGGGTCTAGTTTGGTCAATTCAATCCTGTTTGGTCCATTCGGTCCAATCCGGTCTATACAGTCCATTCAGTCCACTTCGATCTATTCGGTCCAATTTTGTCAATTCAGTCTAGTTAGGTCTATTTGATCCAATTTAAATAATTATATATATCATTCCTAGCACCCAAAAAAAAAATCCAAATTAAATAATTTATATATTGTGCACCATAAATAACTTGTCAACATGAGAATACCAAGTATGCAAACTAACATGTTGGCTGATAAATGATCAAAATAAAATGTGTCCAATATGCACGAAAATGAAGTTTCAATTATTATAAGGGAAATGATAACGAATGCCTTTAGAGTATTGGATAATAATCCATTTAAAGAAAACTAGATTTGGTTATTACAAAGCTAGATTGTGTGCAATATGAGATATCATCGAGTAAGATATTGAGGGGGGCACATCCAATAGGAATTAAGAGGACCATTGAAGCATGTTTGAGACTCCCATAGCTATTGGAATAGTATTGATATTCATTTCCAATAGAAGGGGAGTATCATAGCCCTCCAAACTGAAGAGTGCCTAATAGAACTACGAATTAATTTTCTCTATCATTATAAGGAATTTGTAAGCATTAATTTTTTTCAGATTTTATTACTGGTATGTTCTATGTATCGATGTTATTTTAAATAAATTACAATAAAATTATTGTGATTATTATTATTAGTATTGTTCTCATATAATCAATGTTAATATCATCACTACAAGTCATGATTCCACGAATGTATGTGACCCTTCCTTCTATTTAAATTCTATGCTATTTTGAAGTTGAATGCAAATCTAAAATTTTTAACCATTTACTAAACATGAGTTATCGGAGGACATCTAAATGTAAGATATTTTATATTTTAAACATTCTTTATCTTTAGAAATATTGGTTTTTAATCTTCCCATAAAAAAATAAAAGAAATGGTTTTTCTCTAAAAAAAAAATTTTTGATTTAAAATGAATGGATTTTCATTAGTCCTTTTGAGACAAGTAATTGACGAAATTCAATTAAATATTTTTTTTTAGAAACAACACTGTAATTTTATTCAAAGGGAAGCCAAATTGGCTTGAACTATAGAATAAAGATGTGGAGGAATATCCTCCATCCACACTGAATCTGAATGCTTGCTAACATGTCTAGCACTATTACTTTATCTCAATACATGACTGAATTTGATGTCCATAAACTCCTTAGCTAGCTCCTTTGCGTCGTCAATCAAGTGTCCATAGTCTGCCAAGGAAGGGCTCTCACACAATAGAGCATCTATAGCATCTAAAGAATCAATTAAAATCTTGATTCTATAGGTTCAATTGAAAGATATTATCATAGTCATATGAATTGGAAGATTTTATACAAGATGATTGTGGAATTTCCAGTTATTATAAATAATAATTTGCTTTTCCAAAATAAATAAGTAAATTGATTATTGAAAATTAAAAAACAATGGAAAATTTATCAAGCACCAAAACACTTGCAATGACAAATCTCTCCATAACTTGTTGAATAATAATAATAATAATAATAATAATAATAATAATAATAATAATAATAATAATAAATGCTTAATATTTTAAAATGCACTTTAATTAAAATTTAAAACAATGAATTTTAATTTTGAAATAGTATAATTAAAGTTATAAGAAGGTTGATTCTCAAAAAAAAAAAAAAAAAAAAAAGTAGGAGAAGGTCGTATAAGCAAAAGTGAGGTTTTTTTTTTTTTTTTTTTTCTTTTTTTCTTTTTTTTCTTTTTCAGCAAACCGTAAAAAGAAGGGAATTTGGACCATCTGGATCTGGTAGAGGTAGAACCATTGAATTTGAATGAAAGAAATGAACCAAAAGTGGGAGGCTTCACAAAAGACAAAAGACTAGACTAGTGTTGACGTTACCATTGCGTGATTAGTTGTAGTATTCATATTAGTTCTAGACGAAGTGTCGTCGTTATTGGTTTACTTTTTTTCGGGTGCACAAGGGAACTGTGTAACAAGTAACATTATTCACGTTATATGATCCACATCCACTCACTTCGCTATCCCTGCCTATTCTCTCATTCCACTACAAGTCTGCATTTGGAGGGCATAAAAAAATGAAAGATATTTTATATTTTAAGACATTCTTTATCTTTAGATACGTTGTTTTTTTCTTCAAAAAAAAAAAGGAATTGGGTTTTTTCCTCTTAAAAAAAAGGTGTTGGTTTAAATTCATTTTAGTCCCTTTGAGAGGAGTAATGAAATTCAATTAAAATCTTGATTTCTGTTGGTTCAATTGAAAGATTATCAGTCATACATTTATGCATGGGAGGATCCTACAAGATGATTGTGGAATTTTCAATTATTAAATATGATAATTTGATTTTCCAAAATAAATAAGTAAATTGATTATTGAAAAACCCAGTCCCAATTGAAATTATCCTTACTAATTAAGAAAAATTCCATTCAAATAATAAACTACTATAGATATAACTTTTGAAAAATGCCAAAAATCAGAACAAAAGTGGATTTTAAAAAAAAAAAATTTGGAGTCAAAGTGCCATAATTCACCATGCCTTATGAGTTTATATTTACTATTAATGTAAATCTTAAAGACTAAAAAAATGTGTACAATATTGTGCACTTTTTGGAAGTGTGTAAAACATTGTACACATTTGTTTACTTTATAATGTAGGATTTACATTAATTGTATATTGTAAAACAATAATTTTCCTATCTTGTATCGAAACTCAAGGATGGATTGACACCAAGCAACCTAACCCACTATACCGCTCTATCTTGTATCCAAACTCTAGCTATGGTGCTCACAATCTCCACAAGCTTCAAGGTCTTTGCACAATCTTGTATCCAAACCAAGGAGGTCAATATTGGACCAGAGATTTTTCAGATATTTTGGCAGGTACAAGAAAAAAATTATTATAAAATTATCAAACGTGTTATTTAAGTTTAAATACTTTTCGTTATTGTACTTAGGCTAATATTTAGGTTTATAAAATATGTGGATTTTAAGTTATATATTTATAAACATATAAATAAATACATACGTGAACACATACAAACATTTATATACGTATGTAAGTAAACATTTTAGTTTATGTCATGTCTTGCTGAGCCACTGTTCATTCTTTAGTTTAAACTCTAGGAAAAAGGAGATCAAGTTGCGGGCTTAGAAATATATTTGGGTAAACTATGAATTTAGTCTCTATCTTTTGCACTATATTTCAATTTGATCCATAATTTTTCAGTGTTGTGTCAATTTAGTCTCTGTCGTTATCTCTTTGATGAATATTATTGATGTAACTAATAGCTAAAATGAAAAATTAATTTCCGTTGATGTGACAATAAGCTAATTTTTTTTATTTTGTCCATCTGCCACATCAGCAATTTCCATCCAAAACATAACGGTAAGGACTAAATTGACAAGTCACTAAAAGGTTAGAGACCAAATTGACACAACTAAAAGGTTATGGAGCAAATTGAAGTACAGTGTAATGGATAGGGATCAAATATGTGGTTTACCTAACATATTATAACTATCTCAAAAAAAAAAAAATGTTTAAGCTCATAAAATTTAAAAGGACTAAATACATTAGCTTTTTTAAAGTGTGGACAAATAAGATAGAACAACGTGACTATAAATTTATTCAATTAAATAATTATTATTGATGGGACCGACGAACTCTTCTTTCCTGGTCGTCCTCATCAAATATACTTGTCCACCTTGGCACAACATAGATGAAGGCAGGCGAAACATTAATAAGGGGATTTAATGCTTCGGACAGTTACCACTTAGTTGTTAGGCAGTTGGAGGAACATCAAAGCCCACGTTAATAAGCCCTGGGGCATTACGGAAAGAGCACCAAAGCCACAATTAAGGCTCCAATGGCTAGAAACTATGAACCTATATATACACACTGATCAGAAGCAAACAAGGTACACAAGATTCACCGAAAAAACAATCTTAGACAGATATCTCTGATATTCAGAACTCTCTTATTTATCTCAAAAAACTTTTATACACTAACTTTGGCATTGGAGGCGGTATGACAGGCATCACACCGATGACTACATTAGGAAAACCTTTGTTCTACGTTTGCAGGATTTGGCACCATCTGAACGAACCTACAGGACTGACGATTCACGCATCATCAATTATGTAATTATATATGATATGACTTAAAATCACTTAGAACATTATTCTTGGCTACATTGACAAAATTTAAAATAGTTATGTAATAATGCAGTCAGATTGGGCAAGGTTGCAACTAATTGGACCATAATGTATGGTATTATAGGTATAACACGTTGGAATATTGGGCATAGAATAAGGTATTCTAGCTCAAGAAAAGTCATGATAATATAAAGCAAGTCGATAGGTAACCGCTTTTCATCCACCTAATTGGCCACATTGGAAGTTGTAAGCGTATGTATCCAAGAAATTGATTAAAGCATCTATATATTAGATATTTAGACAAACCTGATTACTAAAAAACAATGAATTAAAAAACAAAACATTAATTCAAACACCCATCAATCCTTATCTTGGTGTATCCATGAGTTTAAAAATCCAAATTCTTATCAATTGGTGGGAGTTTTCACAAAAGACAAAGCTAGACCAGTGTCGTCGATATTGTTTTACTTGTAGGAATTTGTGAGCATTATTTTTGTTCAGAGTTTATTACTGGTGTGCTCTGTGTGTCCATGTTATTTAAAATAAATTACAATAAAATTATTATTATTATTATTATTATTATTATTATTATTACAAAATCAATGTTATCATCATCACTACAAGTCTGCATTCCACTAAGGTACATGACCATGCCTTTTGTTTAAATCCTCTGGTATTTTGAAGTTGAATGTAAATCTAAAATTTATAACCATTTATTAAACATGAGTTGTTGGAGGGCATAAAAAAAAATGTAAGATATTTTGTATTTTAAAACATTCTTTATCTTTAGAAACATTGTTTTTTTCTTTAAAAAAGAAAAAGAAAAAAAGAATTGGATTTAAAAAAAAAAAAGTGTTGATTTAAAATGAATGGAAAATCATTTTATTCCCTTTGAGAGGAGTGATGAAATTCAATTAAATATTGATTTATGTTGGTTCAATTGAAAGATTATCAGTCATACATTTATTCATCGGAGGATCCTACAAGATGATTGTGGAATTTTCAATTATTAAATATATAATAATTTGATTTTCAAAAATAAATAAGTAAATTGATTATTGAAAAACCCTGTCCCAATTGAAATTATCCTTACTAATTAAGAAAAATTCCATTCAAATAATAATCTACAATATAGATATAAATTTTGAAAATACCATAAATCAAAATAAAAGTGGATTTTTTTTCTTTTTTTGAAAATTGGAGTCAAAGAATTTTTATCTTACACAAAGAATTCACAATAGGCTAAAAATGGACAAAAAAATCAAAATATTTTTATATTAGGTTAGGTCATAATCTAAATCAAATACAAACTAGACTCCATATAACCCAACAAATCTTGCAATGGTTATTTCAATTTTAGGAGGCCTATGTCTAATCCTATGCTTTTGCTCTATGTTGAATAAAACATTTTCATTCCTGAAACCAAAAAAAAAAAAAAAAAAAAAAACTTGTAATTGTACTACTGTACTGAAAAATTGAGCGGGGAAGACTAGTTCGTATATAGACTCGCTTTGTATAGCATTTAGAATTATGGGTAATTACATAATAATTGCTACACTTTAACAGAGTCTCCACTCTGTTAGTAACATTCACGTTAGCTGGTCCCACTCTATTCTACCTTCTCATCATTCAAGACCCTAGTGCTGCAACATTAATTCTACTGCTTCGACCTCATTTACTCAAACATAACGCAAAACTTGCTCATTAAATTGAATCAGCAAGTTAAGGAGAGAGTATCTTCACTTGTAACAACGAGTATGAGACTATTGTCACTTCCAAGCCATTCTTCTCTTGTTCATTGTAAACTCAACTCTTTCTTTTTTATCTAGCAATACTGGCACCTCTCGTTATCTTGGTGGGAATAATGAGACGGATTATCAGGCATTGTTGGCCTTCAAGACAGAGATAACACAAGACCCTGGAAAAGTTTTGAGCTCGTGGAATGATTCCATCCATTTCTGCTAGTGGGATGGTGTAAAATGCGGTCGCAAGCATAGAAGAGTCACTGTATTAAACCTTGCGTTCAGAGGATTGGTGGGTTCCTTGTCTCCATACATAGGCAACCTCAGCTTTCATGAGGATAACCAATCTTTCAAACAACACCATTGGAGGCAAGATTCATAATGAAGTTGGTCGTCTATTTAGGTTGCAAGCATTGAGCCTGTATAACGACACCTTCCAAGGAGAAATTCCTGCAAACCTTTCCCACTGCGCCAACCTCGAGCACCTTAACCTCGGTCATAATAACCTTTCAGGGTCAATCCCAATGGAGTCTGCTTCTTTGTCAAAGATGGCGGTATTTTGGGCTCCCACAAACTCTCTCATGGGAGGAATCCCACCTTTCATCGGAAACCTTAGCTCTCTCCAAAGATTTTCTCTAACCTCTAATGTCTTGGGAGGACAAATTCCAAGTGCCATAGGTCAACTAAGAAGCTTAGAATTTCTTACACTGGGTGGGAATAAACTCTCGGGCTTGATTCCTTCATCTTTGTACAATCTTTCGTCTATAACTATTTTATCATTGGGCACAAATGAGCTTAGTGGAAGTCTTCCCACAGACTTATTCCTCACCCTTCCCCATCTCCAAGGGCTTCAAATTTCGACAAACCAGTTCACTGGATCTCTTCCAGCCTCATTATCTAATGCTTCAAAGCTTCAATGGTTCGAAGTTCAAGACAACAATTTTACCGGAAAAGTTTCAACCAATTTTGGAGGCTTACAGCTTTTGGACAATTTCCTTAGGAAGCAGAGATGCTGATGAATTGGATTTCTTTAATTCTCTAGTCAATTGTAGCCGTTTGCGGCGCTTGATCCTCGGGGACAATCAATTCAAAGGTATGTTGCCAAATGTTTTGGGAAATCTTTCAACCCAACCTGAATTTTTTATTATCTACGACAATCCTATGTTTGGGGATATCCCTTCAGGGATGGGTAATTTGATTAGCATGTTCCACTAATGGATGCGTGGTAACAAATTCATAGGGACAATCCCTAGTGATATTGGTAACCTTCAAAAGCTACAAAGATTTTCTTTATATGACAACAAACTCTCAGGAAGGTTACAATTACCCTTGGAAACCTATCTTCCTTAAGTCACATGAATTTCGAAAATAACATATTGCAAGGAACTATCCCACCAACCATAGGAAAGTGCAAAAATCTGAATTGGTTAGATTTGTCTCAAAACAATCTCAGGAGCCCCATTCCAAAACAACTATTTGCAATTTACTCCTTGTCAACTTCACTTAATTTAGCTCGAAACCTTTTAATTGGATCTTTACCATCAGAGCTTGACAATCTTGTCCATTTAACAGAATTGGACATATCTGAGAACAAGCTATCTGGTGAAATTTCAAGTAGCCTTAGCTCCTGTACTGGGCTTGATTACCTTTACATGGAAGGTAATTTCTTTCAAGGAGTAATTCCAACATCTTTGAGTACTTCAAGAGGTATTCAAGTTATGGATCTTTCTCGAAACAAGTTGTCGGGTCAAATTCCTAATTTCTTGGATAAACTTTCCTTGAAGAATTTGAATTTGTCCTTCAAAGATTTTGAGGGAGAGGTTCCAACAAAAGGAGTTTTTGCAAATGCTAGTGCACTATCAATTGTAGGAAATAATAAGCTTTGTGGGGGCATATTGAAACTAAAGTTGCCTAGGTGCTTAACAAAAGAAAAGAAGAAAATGAAGTGTCCTCTTCCAATCAAAATTTTAATCTCAATGGCTTGTGTGATTGTCGTAGTAACTACAGTGTCTTTTTTCTTACTTTTCTAGAAAAAAAAATATGAGAAAAGAAAACACTTCAAGATCTTACTTGAGAAAATCACTTCTAAAAGTGTCTTACCAAATGCTTCTTAAAGCAACCGATGGGTTTCGTTCAACAAATTTAATTGGTGTGGGTAGTTTTGGCTCAGTTTATAAAGGCATACTTGGTGAGGATGGATCAATTGTTGCAGTCAAGGTACTAAATCTTCAACGTAGAGGTGCTTCTAGTAGCTTCATCTCAGAGTGTGAAACCTTGAAAAATAATCATCACTGAAATTTTGTGAAGATCATAACTTCGTGCTTAAGTTTGGATTTTCATGGTAATGATTTTAAGGCTCTAGTTTATGAGTTCATGCCCAATGGAAATCTAGAAAATTGGTTACATGATCTGGAAACAAATTTTAGGCAAGTAGAGATACAAAATTTGAACCTTCTTCAAAGAATAAACATTGCCATTGATGTTGCATGTGCACTCGATTATCTATATCATCATTGCCCAATGCCAGTTGTTCACTATGATTTAAAGCTAAGCAACATTCTTTTCGACTATGATATGATTGCTCATGTTGGAGATTTCGGACCTGCGAAATTTCTTTTAGAACAAACAATTCTGAAACAAAGCAGCTAAATTGGAATAAGAAGAACAATTGGGTACACTCCTCCAGCTAGCAATAGTTTATTGTGACAGCCCACAAACGCGTTGACCCCTTGTGATAAATTAGATTGATTAATTACCCTAGTTATTAATTAATCAAATTAACATGCAATATCACGTGGCAGCACAAACAAATCACCAAAACTAAGTTATGCAGCGAAAAATAAATGACACGGTGATTTGTTTATGAATGGGGAAAACCTGACGGCAAAAACCCCACCGGGTGATTTAAGGTCACCACTCCCGAAACTCCATTATTATCACAGCAAGCGATTACAAGCAAGGAATCTCAAGTACCTTACCAACCAACAATTGAACCCTTACCCCAATACCCAATTGGACTTGCTCTGTAGTGACAGTTTCTCCTTTCAATGCAAAACTCCCAAGTACATGACTAACCAGATGCACGGATCCCAGTACGCGACTTCAAACACCAACTAGAGAGAGAGAGTTGTTGGATGCAAATTTATTCAAATCATCAGAGATGAACTAGGGCATGAACTTTGTCTTTTAGATCACAAATTGCATGAACAAGAAGTTCTCAATACTTGTGCAACTTGCATCATCTTGACGGCCCTTAAAACAATCCTTTTATATGTCTAGGGTTAGGAGAAAAGAAGTCTCAAAGACACATTCACGGATTGGACTTGAAACAGAACTGAAAATCTGTTTTCTTTAATTCTCGACAGATAGAGGTGTCGAGGATCTGTCGAGAAGCTGTCGAGGCTCGGGACAAAACAGCTTCTTAAAGCTCGATAGATGCATGTGTCGAGGTAGGTGTCAAGCTTTAGTAACTTGCACTTCCTTGCTTGTTTCTTAGACAGACTTTGATGACTTCAACACTGAATCTTGAAACACTGTTTCTTGAAGTGTTAAACACATCCTAAATCTACCTAATTACAAGTAAAATACGTTTTGTCTAAGGATAAGCCAATTACATAAAATAGCGACATATGTTCACAAGCACTTGAACTGCATATGTCCTAACATATTGAAATTTTCATTTGTTACATATATATTCCCACATTTATCATGATTACTTTTGAGTTCCTAAATTTTAATGTGAATGTATTATTTATGTTAAATATTTTGAATGGCAAAGTACGGTCTTGGAAGTGAAGTGTCAACCAAAGGGTATGTCTATAGTTATGGAATCTTATTGTTGGAGACGATAACAGGAAAGAGACCTACAAATAATATGTTTGATGAAGGCTTGAATCTTCACAACTACACTAGCATAGCTTGGCCTAACCGTGTATTAGAGATTGTAGACCCAAAACTTTTAAACAATAATGATGAAGTAATTGGCAATCACAATTGCACCCCCAACAAATAGAATGAATGAGTGTTTGATATCCATGGTGAAGCTTGGCCTGGCATGCTCTATGGAGTTGCCATAGGAATGATGGAACATTAGCAAGGCCATCTCTGAGTTGCAATTGGCCAAGGACATTCTTCTTGGCACTAGGATTTAATGCAACATGGTTGGCCATATTGAAGATCAAAAAACAAACTTTTCTCCCTCTTAATGTTGGTATTAAATTCTATACTTTGACCTTTTCCTCTTTTATGTTTTCTATTGTAGGCTCATAAAGTTTTACCATAGAAGAAAAAAATTTTTGGCCTGCTTAATAGACGTGCTTATGGTTTATCTAGAAGTATTCTGTGTGTGATCCTTATATTACTCATCTTACATATGTATATGTGTGTAACTCCAAATAATTTCCTTCAAAGTTGTATTTGTGATTAAACAAATTGATATTATGCTTGGAAAAGAAATTATATATCTAATTTCATTTGCAATTGTAATATTTTAAGCCAACATATAAGATGTATTTTCACTTCCCTTTCCCATCACTAATTGAATGGAAAAAGTGGCATAAGTAATGATGCTTTTATATGATACAAATTATTAGAGATATATTAGAGGTATTAGCCCAATGTAATAGGCCCAAACCCACTTCTATTTGTACTAATAGTCTAGGGTTTAGTCGCCTATATATATACATCTTAAGGTTCATTGTAACACCGATTATTATACTACACTCTTACATAATAAAAATATAGTCCTTAAGGGATTCCTCAGTGGATGTAGGGCAATAAGTCTGAACTACTTAACTCTCGTGTTCTCGGTGTTCCTATTCTATACTTCCCCTTTCACATTCACTCTACCATATACAACATGGTATAACACACTGCGTTAATAATATATTTAACAAAAATGGTACCGTGTTCGCTGATATTTCTTATTGCAATATCAATGAACATAGCCCTCCAAACTGAAGAGTGCCTTATAGAAGGGATTTTCTCTATAATTATAACGCAAATGTTGTATTTCTATAAGGAATTTTTAAGCATTATTTTTGTTCAAAGTTTCTTACTGGTGTGATTTGTGTATCCATGTTGCTTTAAATAAATTACAATAAAATTATTCTGATTATTATTATTACTATTATTGTTGTTGTTCTCACATAATCAATGTTATTATCATAACTACCAGCCTTTTGTTTAAATCCTTTTGTATTTTGAAGTTAAATGTAAATTTATAGCCATTTACTAAACATGAGTTGTTGGAGGGCATATATAAAAAAATGTATGATATTTTGTATTTTTAAAAATTCTTTATCTTTAGAAAATTTTTTTTTCTTCCCAAAAAAAACAAAAAAAAAAAAAAGAAAGAAAAGAAATGGGAATCTTTAATAAATGTGTTGATTTAAATGAATGGATTTTCATTATTCCTTTTGAGAGGAGTACTGAAATTCAATTAAAATCTTGATTCTATTGGTTCAATTGAAAGATTATCATAGTCATTCATATATACATTGGAAAATCCTACAAGATGATTGTGGAATTTCCAATTATTAAAAATAATCATTTTCTTTTCAAAAACAAATAAGTAAATTGATTTCTTATGGGATTTGTCTATCTAGAATAAATTCACCATTTTATCACCTGAAAAATGAAGTTCCCTAGTTTTTAGAAATCTTTAAAAAAAAAAAAAAAAAAAAAAAAAAAAAAAGAACCATAAATAATGGAATCACAAAAAAAGGGATCGCTTTGGTCAATTTTAGAATTATCTCACGCAAAAGTTATGAAATTCATTTAAAAAGACTTCACACTCACCTTCATCAAACCCCTTCCAACTTCCAAGGCGATGAAATTGGCTTCAACATTTCCCAATCCTTCCTCCATTCAAAATGTCTTATCCCATCAATGATTTTTATGCAAAATCCTATAAATTTGACATAACTGTATCAATGTGACCCATTCTATCTATTAAATTGACACGGAAATGGACATGCGAGCCACTGCACCACCCTACATTCTCATTCAGGCGTAATGCCTAAATGACCCTTACTGGTTGCAATGTAAGACTACCATTTCAATCTCATTTAACACAGATTTACATGGTATAGGGCACATTAATACAATTCTGTCAAATTGGGGTGTCAATTGAGCAAATCGATAATTTGGGGGTCATTGAAAATGAAGGAAAAGCTTAGGATGGAAAAGTGTAATTTTTTCCAGAAATAGATAAACAATTGAAAGATGAATTCCAGAGGATTAAGAAGAAGAAACTGACTAGTTTGGGTAGTTGTAGTTGCTAAACATGAAGTTTTATGAGAGTATAGATTTCTATGAAGGGCAAAGCTAAAAGGCTTAACCTCATAGATGGCTCTGTTTCCTTTTGGTGGATACAATGGAGGCACAAAAGCCAAATCCATATCTTAAAAAAATACAAATACATATGCAAAAACAAATCATAATATGAATAATAAGTTGATATTAAACTCAGAACAAACTCAATTGAATGCAAATAAGCTCATTGACATCCCAATTAGATAGGCACTATGCCCAATATGGGATTCAAACTATAAAACTCACAACAATCATAATATTAACATTTAGACAATGAGCCTGTTGAATTGCATGCATTGAATCATGAAATCCCAATGTGAATGGATCAAAACCCAGTTTAGCATTCGGAAAAGTTGTGATTTACAATTATTTTGTGTTGGCTTTAATTCTGTGCCAAATTTGATTGTAATTTTGCTCAATCTTATGTACCATATATTTTATGTGGGATTTCTTTGTAAGGGTTGTGCGTGTGAGAGAGAGTGTGAAGACTCAAGGCAAATTGAAGACCAAAGAAGTTTTCGCAGGTAGCTCGCGAGAAGCTTTCCCGTGAAGTGAAGCCATGTGCTCAGCACATGATTGGAATGTGAAGAGTCATGATAAATGGTGACAGCTGGTTTTCGCGAGTAGTTCTTGTGTAAAGCCTTCCCATGAGATACCCGCAAAACATTCTGTTTTGCTATTTTGTCATATCTGCTCCATTACATTCTCACCCACACTATGTATACCATCGTTACCCACATATTGAAAAGTGTTTTTTAGAAAGAAAACCCTAACCACAAGACTTGAGAGTTAGAGATTGTCATACCCACAATCCATTGTGGTTTTCCCTCAACTCCTACCTTTCCATATCCATATCTTTGAGAGGTTGATAGTCCAAACACTTACCACATCCAATCTAAGTGTCAAGTGAGGTTTTAGTGCTACTAGGAAGTATTGGAAGAAGCCAAGTTTGGGCAGATGCAATCGGGTGCATTGCGGGATCCAAAAAGCTAGACAAGACATGGTTCCAAGAAGCCTTGTTGGAGTAGGAGCTTGGAGGACTTAGGTGCACTGGGTAGATTAGGCTTGGAAGGTCTCTTGCGATTCATGTATCCCAACTTATTGTTTAGTGGATCGATTTACCACTTGGAGGGTGGCGAAGAGGTTTTTCGCCAAGTTCTTTGGTTGCCTCTTCGATAACACTTTGGCGTGTTATCCTGTGTTTGCATTTCTCTTCCCTACTCTTTTAGCTTTCATTTTATTGCTGTGATTTGTTAAATATGGCTTAGAGTAGTTTTATTGCTTGTCCGCTCGCATTTACTCTATTCCGCATTTAGTTAAGTTAGAGTAAAATCAACCGAGCCGTAATCTTTTAACTTGGGGTCTAAACAGCTCTTGTGTTTTTAACACAAATTTGAGCTTTCACATTCAAACTAACAAGTTTGATGAGACTCACATCACATTTAACTTGCTAGAAGCTCACAAACAAATAAAAGGGCGTCAAAATTTCACTAAACAATTTGCTAATTTGCAAAAAATTTGTTTTGAAATTTGACTCAATAAATTAAAATTTCTTATTAGTAAACATAATTGAGAACATACTTGACAAGATTTTAGTTAAAGGAGAAATGCTAAGGACACACACTTTTGCACAACTTTGGCCACAACTCGCTACGTGACGAGTTGTGATTGGTTAAAATGTGTCCCCGCATGACTCACTAATACACTCATACCAATCACAACTCACCATGTGACGAGTTGTGGTACAAAGTTGTGCAAAAGTGTGTGTCTCTAGTATTTCTCTTAGCCGAAGAGGTTGGTGTTAGGTCAGCACTGTTATATACAGTTAAGGGTAGTTTAGTTCAATTAAGTAAAGTCTTATCTCATCTGGATTTTACATGTACAATAAAACTGGTGGCTGTTTGAGGTTGGAGAGGGCGGGACCCACTATTATTATTATTATTTTTAAAGAGGGTATGTAAAGCCAAGTGGAGCAAGTCGGGTCACTTAAAATTGCTATTAAGTATGTAGTTATCTACTGAAAAAAAAAAAAAATTTGAAAAAATTCTCACATATAATATATAAAAATAGTTTTATTAATTTTTTTTTCATGTGAGAAAAATATGTTTTTAATTGCAATTTTTTTGGGTCTGCTTAATGTGTAAGCCATCTATTTTTGGAAATATTTTATAGGGAATTGAAAAAGTTGTAAAAAGGTTGGTAACTTTTTCATTTTTCCATACGAAGTTTTTTAAAATGGTTTATTAATATATGCCCTAAGAGCACTCATTAGTAAAACCTATTTTTTTAATGCAATCAGACAGAATGCTGAATTGAATAAATTTGAACTTGGAAAACTAAATTGAGGGAAAGAAAGTTAGAGGATTAAAATTAATTTCAATCAAAATTAGATAGTGTAATTTACATTTTAGCTAGAAGCTAACATATATACAATTATGTTAATGACAAACATGTCATGATTATATCCACGACGAAAACTTTAGAGTTAAATAGGATGATTATGTTAATGACAAGTATATCATGATTATATCCATGACAAACAATTTAAAATTGAATAGTATAATTTTTTTTTAGTAACAAACAACAGTTTTATTGCAAACAAATCAAATTGTACATCAACTAATATAGAAAAATACTAATTCAAGGAAAGGCCAACTAATCCAACTAAACATCAAAATCTAAAATATTTTCAAATTCATTCAATTTAGGCTTTTGCCCAATTCTCTTATAAAATTGCTATTATGTATGAAATTAGCTATTGAAAAAAAAAAATTTGAAAAAATATTCTCGCATAAAATATCTAGAAAAATATTTTTATTAATTTTATAATTTTTTTTCATTTGAGAAAAAAATTTTTAATTGAAATTTGTTTAATTGAATCAAGACAAAATACCTGAATTAATTAAATTTGAAACTTAAAAGTCTCAATTGATTGAAAGTAAAGTTAGAGGATTGAAATGAATTTTATTCAAACTTAGATTATGCAATTTGCATTATAGCCAAAAACTAACATACGATTATGTTAATGACAAATTTGTCATGATTATATCCATGACAAATAATTTAGAATTAAATAATATGATCATGCTAATGACAAACATGTCATGATTATATTCATGACAACCAATTTAAAATTAATTGTTAGTAGAAGCTTGTATAATGTTTTTCTTTTTTGTTTTTTTGTTTTCTCATTAAACGTGTAAGACCCAACAAAAGTAAACATATCATGATTATATCTGTGACAACCAATTTAAAATTAACTGTTAGTAGAAGCATGTGTAATGTTTTTGTTTTTTCTCGTTAAACGTGTAAGACCTAACAAAAGTAAACATGTCATGATTATATCCGTGACAACCAATTTAAAATTAACTATTAGCAGAAGCTTGTATAATGTTTTTGTTTTTTTTTTTTCTCGTTAAACGTGTCAGACCCAACAAAAGTAAACATGTCATGATTATATTCGTGACAACCAATCTAAAATTAACTGTTAGTAGAAGCTTGTATAATGTTCTTGTTTTTTTCTCGTTAACAATGTAAGACTTGAAAAAAGTAAAAATGTCATGATTATATTCGTGACAACCAATTTAAAATTAATTGTTAGTAGAAGGTTGTATAATGTTTTGTTTTTTTTTTTTTTTTTCTCATTAAACGTGTAAGACCCAACAAAAGTAAACATGTCATGATTATATCCGTGACAACCAATTTAAAATTAACTGTTAGTAGAAGCTTGTATAATATATATTTTTTTTTCTTGTTATAATAGTAAGACCTGACAAAAGTAAACATGTCATGATTATAGCCATGACAACCAATTTAAAATTAAATGTTAGTAGAAGCTTGTATAATGTTTTTTTTTTTTTTCTCATTAAACATGTAAGACCTGACAAAAGTCATTCTATTTTTTTTCTTAGTTCAAGTGTCCGACTTGAGTAGTGTAGGCACTTTCTTGTTTGATTTTTTGGTAACCCTTTGAGTAAAATTTATAGAAAAATGCAAAAGATGTCACAAATTTTATTATATATATATATATATATATATATATATATATATGCA
Source organism: Castanopsis chinensis (assembly GCA_032878915.1). Classification (NCBI taxonomy): domain Eukaryota; kingdom Viridiplantae; phylum Streptophyta; class Magnoliopsida; order Fagales; family Fagaceae; genus Castanopsis; species Castanopsis chinensis. Next base: position 495,362 of record JAVQMG010000080.1, on the reverse strand, counting down.
TTATAAATTGATACAACAACTAATGTGACTGGTAGAGGCCAACAGCATAAAAATTGAATATCAAATTTATTCTTTTGTGTTGGGAAATTTAGACCCCGTTGATAGAATTAACAAGTTTTAAACTCAAGTTGTTAATTAGATTTATTATGAATAAACCTTATTAAAACAAACAAACAACAATATCATGTCCATATCATGCACAACGGAAAAGTAAATAAAAAAAAAAAATGATGACCTAGGAAAATCAATAAAACAAAGAAATCCACTATAATAAAAAGAAGTTTCAGATCTAGTACAAAACCTTTGTCCCTAGACTCTACAATCCCCGTAGATAAACTTAAAAAAGAAACCTTCTACCGCTTCAGAACCTTTGAATTCTTTAATATATGAATGCAACCCTTTTGCATGAATCCGAGTATGTGACTAACTGATGATGCACGGATCTTGGTACGCGACTAACTCTACCAACTCTATCAACAATGAAGATCAAGAAGCATTTGGTTACAAAACCTAAAGGCGCAAAAGACGTAGAAGCTTCTATAGAGAGAATAAGGCACTCGGTCAACTTTTCATATGTTCTCTATGTGTATTCTCATATCTGACGGCCTCTAAAATAAGCCTTATATATGTCTAGGGTTGTGAAAAAAGAAACCCTACACATACACATCAATTTGGGCTGAAAATTAGATCTGAAAATTCTGTCAAGCTTCTGTCCAGCTTTTGTTGAGTTTTAATGAACAACTTTCCTTCAGTTGTTTCTTGGTCCAATCTTTATGGCTTTAATACTTGACTTGAACAACATGTTTCTTGAACTCTTAAACTCATCCTAGATCTACCCAATTACAAGTAAAGTGCATTTTGTTAAAGAATTAGTCAATTATATAAAATATGTCCTTAACATTTTGTTATAGGCAAATATCAAATCACAACAAATGTGATTGGTAGATGCCAGCAACATAAAAAATGAATATCAATCCGACTCTTTTATTACAAATTACATAACAGTTTGTAAAATTAATGTTGTAAAAATTGTAATATCCTTAATATCACTCAAACTTCTATCACCTTCTCAGATTGAAATTACAGATTTAAAGAGGTCATCTGCAGCCAAAAATTGGGTGCTGTTTATGGGCCAACAATGGAGTTCTATTGCCAAATTTTTGTTGGGAATAAACACAAATTACCAAATCTATGAGATGTGAAAAAACATAAGAAAAAAAAACACACAAAAACAATCACACGACACAAGAAATTATGTAGTTTGACACTTAGCTTACAACCACAAAGTTGAATACAACTTTTCGCACTTAATATGAAGCAACAATATTTATATCACACACAGTAAATTCACAATTGGGTAAAACACAGGCAAAATTATTTTACCTAAGCACTCAAGCTCTACCCCATGGACTAAGTCTCAAAAAATATCTCATTAAAGATCAAACATAAACTTGGTTCCATATTGTCCAACAAATCTTATTTATGGTTATTTTAATCTTAGCATATATTATATATGGAGGCCTCTGTTGTATGTATCCTCTGCTTTTGCTCTACGTTGAATAAAAATTTTCATTCCGGCAACCAAAAAGAAAAAAACTTGTAACTGTACTATTATACTGAAAAATTGAGTGGGGAAGACTTTTTTTGAGAAGTAAAGTAAACAGAACAACACACGCACACAGGGAATGGGGACAAAGGCATAATATTACACAACTTACCCCTTACAAAAGCCGGTAACTCTTGTACTAGTTCGTATATAAGGGCTCCCCGCCTCCCACTGTATAGTATATAGAATTATTTTCTAATATATTTGCAGCAAAAAAAAAAAAAAAAAAAAAAAAAGGAATTTTTAATGCCCTATGAGAGTAAACTGTAAACAGAAGGCAATTTGCACCAAAGTCGCATTCTTCACAAAAGACAGACTAGAACAAGGAAATTGAGACATTCAATTTAGTTGGTGCGATATGATCCAAATCAAATTCTAATTTTTCATCATTCACCAATGACATGCATGATTATATCCATTACAAAAAATTTAGAATTAAATAGTATGATTAAGTTAATGCCAAACATACATTTCATGATTATATCCATGACAAAAAATTTAAAACTGAATAGTTTAATTTTTTTGGGGGGGTAATAAACAACAATTTTATTGCAAACAAATCAAATTGTACATCAACCAATACAGAAACACTAATTCAAGGAAGGGACAACTAATCCAGCTGAACATTGAACTATAAATTATTTTTAAATTTATTCAATTAATTCATTTTATCCAATTTGTTAAAAATTTGCTATTATGTAATTATCTACTAAAATAATTACTTTTTGAAAAATCAAATCTCATATAAAATATCAATAAAGATAATATTATAAATTATTTTAGGTGAGGAGAATATTTTTCTAGTTGCAATTTTTTTAACGAAATCAGATGAAATGCCTAAATTGAACAATTTGAAACTTTAAATAACTCAATTAAGCAAATTAGTTTCTCCAAAAAAAAAATAAATAAATAAGCAAATTAAAGTAAAGTTAGATGGCTGAAATAAATTTTTAGTCAACCTTAGATGGTACAATTTGCATTTTAGCCAAAAACTAACATACAATTATGTTAATGACAAACATGCATGTCATGATTATATCCATGAAAAACAATTTAGAATTTAATAGAATGATTACGTTAAATGGCAAACATGTTATGATTATATTTGGAGAAGGTTGTATGAGCAAAAGAGAGGGTTTTTTTTTTTAATATATTTTTCAGCAAACTTGTAAGACCCGACAAAAGTCGCTCTATTTTTTTCTTAGTTAACGTGTCAGACTTGACTAGTGTAAGCCATCTTCTCATTTGATTCTTAGGGTCCGTTTAGATAGAGCTTATTTTTGCTGAAATTGAAAATTGAAATTGAAAACACTGTAGCAAAATAATTTTTTAATGTGTGAATAGTACTGTGAGACCCATTTTTAATAAAAAATTGTTAAAAAAGTACATGAACAGTGTGCGCACAGTGCGCGCCTGCGCGTCTTGTCCCCCGGAAAAAAAAAAAAAAAAAAAAAAAAAAAAAAAGAAACAAAACGTAAACTCAAACGTAAAAGCTGGATCCAAACAGGTATTTAGTGTCCATTTGCATAGCAGCATTTCAGCGTTTGCGAGTGTTTGCGTTTCACTTGGCTAGTCCCATGGCATTATTCATGGACCAGCCAAGTGATGAAAAATGTGTGAACAGTATTTTTAGCAATAAAAAATATTTTGCTACAATATTTTTAACAATAAATTTTCAGTTTTTAACAAAATAAGTAGTATCCAAACACACCCTTAGTTAGACCTTTGAGTAAAATTTATGGAAAAATGCAAAATTTAATTATATACCTTTAACTTTAATTATTCACCCTCGGTGGCGGTGGCCATGATGGTGGAATTTGGTGAATTATTTTTTAATTTTATTTGGGATTGTGAGTCGCATTCTTCACAAAGACAAAGACTAGAAAGAGGAAACTATAACATTCACATTAGTTAGTGCGATATGAATATGATCCACTCCGCACTCACTTCACCATCCCAATATATCCTACTTTCTCATCAAATTTATTCATTTGTTATAGGCAAATATCAAATCACAACAAATGTGATTGGTAGATGCAAATATAAAAAATGAATATCAAACTAATTATTATTTATCACAGGTTATAGAACAGTTTGTAAATGTTATACTGTAAAAATTGTAATATCTCTAACGTCACTCAAACTTCTAAGAAAAGAGGTCATCTGCAGCCAAAAATGGGGTTTTGTCTATTGGCAATCATGAGACATAAGAAATTACATAGGTCAACACTTGACTTACATCCACAAAGTTGAATACAGCTTTTCGACCTTAAACAACACAGTCAACCCTAATATGATTCAACAGTATTTTTATCCACACAATGAATTCACAATAGGCTAAAAGCGGGGCAAATTTTTTTTTCCCTGAGAACTCAAGCTCCACCCCATGGATTGAGTCTCAAAAAATATCTAATTAAAGATCCAACATAAACTAGGTTTCATATGGTCCAATAAATCTTATTTATGGTTATTTTAATCTTACCATGTACCATATATGAAGGCCTCTGTTGTATCTGCTGCTTTTGCTCTACGTTGAATAGAAAATTTTAATTCCTACAACCAAAAGAAAAAAACTTTTTAATTGTACTATTGTACTGAAAAATTGAGTGGGGAAGGCTAGTTCGTATACAAGGGCTCCCTCTATATAGTATTTAGAATTATTTTGTAATATATTCTGTAATATATTCAGCAGCAAAGATAAAAATAAAACACAAAAAATTTCAAAAGGAATTTCTAATGCCCAATTAGAGTTAAAGTAGTAAACCGTTAAAAACATCCACTTTGGACCGAAGTCGCATTCTTCATAGAAGAGAGAGACTAGAACGAGGAAACTGTAATATTCACATTAGTTGTCATTGCGTGATTGGTTTACATGTTCACTCTTGTACGAGGAAACTATAACATTCACATTACTTGGTGCGCTATGTTCCACTACTCACTTCACTATATCCCTGCCTATTCAAGGCCCTAGTGCTGCAAGAACTTAGTCTGGCCTAGCCCATCGAGCTTAGCCTTGTATATTTTACTTGTAGTATACTCATATTACTTATAGTTTACACATACTTAGTCTATATAAGGTTCTCTATTGCAGAATGTTATACATATAGAATATACATCAATATATCAACTATTTAACAATTTCTACTACTTCAACCACATTTAATCAAGGGGAGAGGGTATAAGGTTTTAAAGAAATTAATAATGGTGTATATCAAGAAGGGCTTTTGGATACATAGCACAGGTTTCAAACCTCTATAACTCTCACTCATTTTCCAATGTGGGGTTAACTCACTATTTTTTTTTTTTTTTTGAGAATATTAAGTATTTTAACACTCACATATACAAGGAGAGAAGAGAGAAGGTTTTAAAAAAACTGACAATAGTGTATATCCAAAAATGCCTCACTCTTAGATACACATCACAGACTTTAAACTTTTATAACTCACACTGATTTTCCAATGTAGTATTAACCCACTGTAATTTTTTTTTTTTTTTAAGAATACTAAGCATTTTAAAACAAACACACACAAGGGGAATGGGGAAAAGATTTTAAAGAAACTAACAGTAGGTTAATCTCACATTGGAAAAAAGTTTCGTGACAAAATGTAAAAAAAAAAAAAAATCTATAAGTACATATTAATAAATAGAAAGAAAGAAAAAATCATAATCCATACACAATTAATAAAATATTTATAATTTTAGGTGAAATATCTTAGATTCACGGTCTATAAATATTAAAACAAAATCATGTATAATATATGCATAATTAGAAAAATAAATAGCTTATAAGTACATTAAAAAATGAGTATGAGTTATAGAGGTTTAAAGCTTGTGCAGTGTATCCAAGAGTTAGGCCATTTTGAATATATATCACTGTTAGTTTCCTTAAAACCTTATTCCCTCTCCCCTCATGTTTGTGAGTTAAAATATTTAGTATTCTCAAAAGAAAAAACAGTGGGTTAATCCCACATTGAAAAATGAGTGTGATTTAAAATGAGTATGAGTTATAGAGGTTTAAAGCATGTGCTATGCATTCAAGAGTTAGACCTTTTATATATATATATATATATATATATATATATTGCCTATTTGGGATGTGTCGCCTCGTAATAGTTTTTCTTTTGAAGAACCCAAACCAAAATAAATAAATAAATAAAAACTTTTAACTGTATTATTGTACTAAAAAATTGAGTGGGGGGAAGACTAGTTCATGTATGTAGCATAAGAATAATGCTAGAGACAAATTATTTTACAAAAAAAATTTTAAACTGCTGATGTGATGAATACTTATTGGTAAATGAAATAGTAATATTAATGGTGGGCCTCGATAAAAACCAATAAGAGATTGACCATATCAACATTTTTTAAAAGATTTGTAAAATAGTTTGTGGCGGCCTCCGTATATATTTAGAATCATTTTTTAATACGTTCCGTGATATATTCCTTGTTCCAAACTTCCAATAATAACAATTTGAACATCAGCAGCTAAAAATAAAAAATTATATTATATTATATTATTTAATGCCCAATGAGAGTACACCGTAAAAAGAACTGAATTTTGAATGGAATTTTTCCTTGTGTACAAGGAAAAGTTGCGGTATGATCCGATCCACTCACTTCACTATCCCAATCTAGACGAGATGTCATCATTAGTGGTTTACTTCACTATCACTGTTATAGACATAGCAATTCTCTAATGACAAACATGCTATGTATATGTCTATGACAAACAATTTAAAACTAAATAGTATAATTAGAGTTAGAAGAAGGTTGTATAAGCAAAAGCGAGTTTCTTTTTCAGCAAACGTGTAAGATACTAAGACCCGACAAAAGTCTCTGTTTTTCCAAGAGAGGCAAATATAACCTCACATGAATTAGCTAGTTGGGCTTTTGATTAATGTTATGCTCTGCTTTTGCTCTGTGATAAATACAAATTTTTCATTCCAGCAAAAAAAAAAAAGAAAAAGAAAAGAAACCTTGTTCCTGTACTATTGTACTGAAAAATTGAGTGGGGAAGAGAAGACTAGTTCATATATATAGCATAGAGGCTCCCTCCGTATAATATTTAGAATCATTTTGTAATATATTCTGTGATATATTCCTAGTTCCAAACTTCCAATAATAACAATTTGAACTTCAGCAGAAAGAAATAAAAAAAAAATTAATAAAAAAAAATTATTTAATGCCCAATGAGAGTAAACCGTAAAAAGAACGGAATTTAGACCACAGACCATTGAGTTTGATGGGTCAGACTGTCAATCTGATTTCTTGCCTCCCAAAAAATAAAGAATAGATACTCTCTTATGCTTAAAAAATAAAAAATAAGGTTAAAATTGTAGATTCAAAAAAATTCAAAAACAAGAAAAACTATCATATAAACTTTTTCCTAAAAATTAACTCACTCTCTATTTAAATATGAGAGATGCTATGTACACAACATTTTTACAACAAATCATAGGTGGTTAGTTGTTCTTGGTTCAAATTTGAACCTAATACTAAGATTACTTTTTTACCCTAACAATAGCAACCAGTAACAACTTGCCATTTAAGATTTGTTGTAAAAATATTGTGAAAATTTTGTAGACATATAATTTCTCTTTAAATATATCTCATACACGTTTAATATATATTTTTTTTTTCCTAAAAACAAGCACACGCTAAATATAGCAGTTTACTCATTTTCAAATCCTAAATTTTAGTTTCTTAAAAAAACATTCTTGTGTAACCTCACTAATAATAGATAAATTCAAATTTAAAAATTACATTAAACTCAAAAAAAAAAAAAAAAGTCTCATCGCATGTGTAGTTACACGGTCACACCTAACGTAACTTTAAGTAGTGTTACATCAATCAATGTTTTTTTTTTAATTAGATGTAAATTTTGACAAATCAACCGTTAGATTACATTATCTTTGTATATTTTTCATACTTGCAAAATTTCAAGGTAATCAAAGATTAATAGTCATGTCATCTATCAATTGTATAAATTCAAATTTTTATAGTTTAAAATAATGTTTAAAATATGAGTTTATAAATCGAATGGTAAATAATATTCGATTTGTATGAAAATTGGCATGTAATCCAACCCATATAGAACATGTAATCTAACAGTGGAATTTTCAAAATATAAATTCATTAACAAGTTATTGGATGGTTTATTTAGAGTTACACTAGGTTTAACTTGAACCCAACTCATATATATATTCAAAATTTATTTTGGAATTTTGCCCCCCTAATATCTTTCTAGAATAAATGCGCCATTTGATCACCTGAAAATGAAGTTCCCTAAGGTTATTAGAAATTTTTTTTTTTTTAATTCATAAATAAAGGAATCACAAAGAAAGGGAGCCAGTTAGGTCAATTTTAGAAAAAGTAGTGCTATTTTACTACATTAAACTTACAAACTAATGTGTCACCAATCATAAAGAGACAATTCAAATATTCAATACAAGTAGGTTTCAATTGGCCCAACAGGTAAAGTCTTTAGTGGCGGAATAAGAGATTAGAATTCAATCTTTGCTTACATAAAAAACCAATTGATGCCTTGATCTAACGATATAGAGCTATTATCAAGAACGGATGTTATAGTTTAAAATTCATTACAACTCCAACACGAAAACTATATAGAGTAAAAGTGAAAATTTTCCACAGAAATATGATTGCCATTTTTTTTTTTTTTTGGTGGTGAAGAAATAGGATCGCTTTCAAATTTACAATAACCACCAAATTTGGCCTTGATTTGTATGGAAAATATTTTAACTATCTTAACAAACAAACAAAAGTTAAAACTCATAAAATTTGAAAGGACAAAATAAATTAAAGTTTTTTAAATCAAATAAATGCCACTTTAGTAAATTTGTTAAGGTTAACATGTGCCTTTAGGGCATTTGGACATTTTTGAAAAGTTTTGATACTACTTTTAGAACAAATATAAAAAGTTGGCAAAAAAATCAATTACTTATTTCCTTTCCCTTAAAAATATTTTATAAGTTAATGCCTTTAGGCATTCATTAACTTTTCCCATTTATTAAAATTGTGTTCATTAACTTTTTATAGTGTACAATAATTTATGACATCTTATAAGAAAGCGTGGACAAATGAGATAGAACAATGCGAGTATAAATTTATTACATTAATTTATTCAATAAAATAATTGTTATGTAATTATATATATATATATATATACACACACACACACAGAGTAAACGGTAATATTTATTAGAACATGCACGAAAATAATAATAGTGTTTTAAACTGGGTTTATAATACATTACATAACCAGAGTACAACTACAAAAGAGTCTAACCTTTATAGTTGTAGATCAGGGTTATAAATAGCAGACACTAGACACACACAACCAATATGGGATAAACATCTCTATTAATACTTATTAGAACATGCACGAAAATAATAATAGTGTTTTAAACTGGGTTTATAATACATTACATACCAGAGTACAACTACAAAAGAGTCTAACCTTTATAGTTGTAGATTAGGGTTATAAACAGCGGACACTAGACACACACAACCAATGTGGGATAAACATCTCTATTTTTTTTTTTTTTTTGAGTAAACAGTAATATCTATTAGAACACATACAAAAATAATAATAGTGTTTTAAACTAAGTTTATAATATATTACATAATTAGAGTACAACTACAAAATGACCTAACCTTTGTAGTTGTAGACTGGAGTTATAAACAATAGACACTAGACATACACAACCAATATGGGATAAACATCCCTATATATGATATCACTTTTTTTTTAAGGAAAATATACGATACCACTTAAAATCACTTAGAACATTATTCTTGGCTACAGGGACGAAGGGAGACTTGGACTATTCCCCCCCCCCCCCCCCCCCAACCCCCCAAAATTTTTTTTTTTTAAATATTAATATATACATAGATACTAATTTTAGCAATTTTGTTCTAGAACTTTGCCCCCCTTAATGATATTATTGATTTTTTTTAAGAATAATGCTATAACTACAAACTTTTCTACAATATTTTTTCAAACTGTTGAGATATTAATTTTTATTGGTTTACATCTAGACCCATCATTTACATCACATTTTTACTTACTAATAACCACTATCACAATAAAAATTTGTAAAAAAGTTTTTAACTTTAGCGTTTTCCTCATTTTAAAGGCTAGTTCTAAAATCTAAAACAAAATGAACAAGCCCAAAAAATTACCCAACAACAAAACAATAGTTAAGCTAAAAACAATTAAATCCAATCAACCAATTTTACCAAAAACAACCAAGTTGGCCTTTTAAAACAATTTCAACAAAATAATTTTTTCATATCTAGACCCACGCATAAAAAACACAAATAAATAAATAAAAAACCATTAGTTATTAACCAATAGAGCCGAAGGCTAGAGTCGCTGCTCACAAACAACAATAAATTAAGCCACCCCCTAACGTCAAATCCTAACTCCATCCTTGCTTGGCTCCATGACAAATTTTAAGATATTTATGATGAAATAATTCAGTCAGATTGGGCAAAGTTGCAACTAATTGGACCATAATGTATGGTATTACAAGTATAACGCGTTAAAATATGACACTTATACGTTTCCGTTGCTGAGACTTCTATAGTTTTTTCAGCAGATGATATTGCGGAAGCATTAATTGATATTGTAAATCTTGACTGGAATTTGTGAAATGTTTTAAGAGTGAAGCGCATATACTTGAGAAAGGTGGTAACACTTGTATCCTCTGCAGCTCTGCTTTTGCTCTGTGCTGAATAAATATTTTTCATTCCAGAAAAAAAAAAATTAAATAAATAAAAGAACTCGAACCTGTACCTAGTTCCAATAATAACAACTCGAACTGCAGCAGATAAAATAAAATAAAATAATGAAAAAGAAAATAAATTATTTAATGCCCAATGAGAGTAAACGGTAAAAAGAACGGAATTTGGACCAAAAGTGGGAATTTTCGAAAAAGACAAAGACTAGACTACCATTGTGTGAATATTTTTCCCTGTGTACGAGGAAAAATTGTAGCATTCATATTAGTTGTTGCGATGTGATCCGATCCACTCACTTCACTATAGAAGGGATTCATACTTTAGTGGTTTACTTCACTATCGCTGTCTATTCTTTTATCACTCAAGACCTTAGTGCCGCAACATGTCGATTACTTTGACCTCATTTAGTCAAACACAACGCAAAACTTCCTCATTAAATAGAATCAGCAAGGAAGAGGATCTTCTTCACTTCCAAGCCATCCTTCTCTTATGACCCACTACTCACTTCGCCATCCAAAATCTAATTCTACTTTTTCATCATTCAAGTCCCTACTTCTGCAACATTTTTCTACTGCTTCAACCTCATTTACTCAGTCATAAGGATCCTACAAGATGATTGTGGAATTTTCAGTTATTAAATATAATAATTTGATTTTCAAAAATAAATAAGTAAATTGATTATTGAAAAACCCAGTCCCAATTGAAATTATCCTTACTAATTAAGAAAAATTCCATTCAAATAATAAACTACTATAGATATAACTTTTAAAAATACGTACCAAAAATCAGAATAAAAGTGGATTTAAAAAAATTAAAAAAAAAAAAAATTGGAGTCAAAGTGCCGTACTTCAGCATGCCTTATGAGTTTATATTTACTATTAATGTAAATCTCATATTGAAGACTAAAAAAATGGGTACAATATTGTACAATTTTTAAAAATGTGTAAAACATTGTACACATTTGTTTAGTTTACAATGTAAAATCTACATTAATAGTACACAATAATTGTCCTATCTTGTATCTAAACTCAAGGATGGATTGACACCAAGCAACCTAACCCACTTTACCGCTCTATTATTGGAAACTCTTATTGAAATTGGAGTCTAGCTAAGGTGTTCACATTCTCCACAAAGTCACATTCTTCAAGGTCTTTGCTCAATCTTGCATCCAAACCAAGGAAGTCAATATTGGATTGAAGATTTTTTTGAATGTTTTGACCGGTACAAGAAAAAATTATTATAGAGCATATAGGCTCCCTCTCAATAGTATTTAGAATCATTTTGTATTATATTCTGTAATATATTCCTAGTTCCAATAATAACAATTTTAACTTCAAAAGCCAAAAATAAATAAAATAATATAATAAAAATAAAAATAAATTATTTAATACCCAATGAGAGTAAACCGTAAAAAATAAAATAAAATAAAAAATAAAAAAAGAAGAAAACGGAATTTGGACCATCTCTGTAGAAGCATTGAATGAAAAAAATGACCCAAAAGGGGCAATCTTCACAGAAGACGAAGACTAGACTGGTGTTGTCGTGATTGGTTTACTTTTTTTTCCTTGTATATGACATGAGGAATTCATATTAGTTCGTGCGATATGATCCATTCACTTCACTATCCCCAATCTAGACCATTTTCATCGTTACCATTGCGTGATTAATTTACTTTTTTCACTGTGTGCCAGGAAACTGTAACAAGTAACAAGTCGCATTCTTCACGAAAGACAAAGACAAGAACGAGGAAACTGTAACATTCACATTACTTGGTGCGCTATGATCCACTACGCACTCAAGCTATTCTACTTTTTCATCATTCAAGACCCTAGTGCTGCAACATTTCTACTGCTTTGACCATATTTAATCAAACACAACCCGGAGCTCGCTCATTAAATTGAATTCATCTTTTGGGATTAGGTAATAAAGATTTTGTTCTAGATTGTGTCGCCTCTCGCACAATAGCTTTTCTTTTAAAGATGTCCTTAGTGCCTTTTTAGAAAAAAAAAAAAAAAAAAAAAATTGGTTTGTCACTTTTATTACATCTTTCATAATTATACTTAAAATTATTTGCTCAAAAAATCAAAATACATCTATCAATATTTGGACAAAAATACATATGTTAATGACAAACATGTCATGATTATATCCATGACAAACAATTTTAAATTAAATAGTATGATTATGTTAATGAAAAACATGTTATGGTTATTATATATCCATGACAAACAATTTAAAACTAAATAGTAAGAAAAAAAAATTAGAAGAAGGTCGCATAAGCAAAAGCGATGCTTTTTTTTTCAGCAAACGTGTGAGACCAGACAAAAGTCATTCTAGTTCATATATACATAGCATAAAGGCTCCCTCCGTATAGTATTTAGAATCATTTTGTAATATATTCTGTGATATATTTCTTGTTCCAAACTTCCAATAATAACAATTTGAACTTCAGCAGCAAGAAATAAAAAATAAAATAAAATAATATAAATAAATTATTTGATGCCCAATGAGAGTAAACCGTAAAAAGAGCGGAATTTGGACCATCTCTGGTAGAACCATTGAATTTGAATGAAAAAAATGAACCAAAAGTAGGAATCTTCACAGAAGGGAAAGACTAGACCAGTGTTGGCGTTACCATCGCGTGATTGACTTACTTTTTTCCGTGATTGGCATTGGTTGGTCCCCATCTATTCTACTTTGTCATCGCTCAACTCCCTAGTGCTGCAGCATTTCTGTTCCTTCGACCTCATTTAGTCAAACACAACGCAGAACTTGCACATTAAATTGAATCAGCAAGGAAGAGGATCTTCACTTGTAGCAATGAGAATGAGACTATTGTGCTCAATTCACTTCCAAGCCATCCTTCTCTTGTTCCATGTAAAATCAACTCTTGCTGTTTTATCTAGCAATACTGGCACCTCTAGTTATTTTGGTGGGAATGAGACGGATTATCAAGCTTTGTTGGCCTTCAAGACAAAGATAACGCAAGACCCTGGAAACGTTTTGAGCTCGTGGAATGATTCCCTCCATTTCTGCCAGTGGGAAGGCGTAAAATGCGGTCGCAAACATAGAAGAGTCACTGTATTAAACCTTGCTCTCAAAGGATTGGTGGGTACCTTGTCTCCATACATAGGCAACCTCAGCTTTTTGAGGGTAATCGAACTCTCAAACAACACCATTGGAGGCAAGATTCATAATGAAGTTGGTCGTCTATTCAGGTTGCAATACTTGGGCCTGTATAATAACACCTTCCAAGGAGAAATTCCTGCAAACCTTTCCCTTTGCACCAACCTCGAGCACCTTAACGTTGGTCGTAATAAACTTTCAGGGTCAATCCCAGTGGAGTTTGCTTCTTTGTCAAAGCTGGCGGTATTTTGGGCTTCCAGAAACTCTCTCATGGGAGGAATCCCACCTTTCATTGGAAACCTTAGCTCTCTCCAAAGATTGTCTCTAACCGATAATGTCTTGGGAGGACAAATTCCAAGTGCCATAGGTCAACTAAGAAGCTTAGAATTTCTTACACTAGGTGGGAATAAACTCTCGGGTTTGATTCGTTCATCTTTGTATAATCTTTCCTCTATATCTGTTTTATCATTGGCCGATAATGAGCTTAGTGGAAGTCTTCCCACAGACTTATTCCTCACCCTTTCCCATCTCCAACTGCTTCAAATTCCGACAAACCAGTTCACTGGATCTCTTCCAGCCTCATTATCTAATGCTTCAGAACTACAATGGTTCGAAGTTGAAGAGAACAATTTTACCGGAAAAGTTTCAACCAATTTTGGTGGCTTACAGCTTTTGGACATTTTCAATATTTATGGAAATAATTTAGGAAGCGGAGAAGCTGATGAATTGGATTTCTTTAAATCTCTAGTCAATTGTAGCCGTTTGCAGTACTTGATCCTCAATGACAATCAATTCAAAGGTATTTTGCCAAATGTTTTGGGAAATCTTTCAACCCAACTTAAAGCTTTTACGATCCACAACAATTTTATGTTTGGGGATATCCCTTCGGGGATAGGTAATTTGATTAACATGAATATCTTATGGATGCATGGTAACAAATTCACAGGGACAATCCCAAGTGATATTGGTAGCCTCCAAAAGCTACAAAGATTTTCTTTATCTAACAACAAACTCTCAGGAAGCTTACCAATTACCCTTGGAAACCTATCTTCCATAAGTGGCATGAATTTCGAAAATAACAGATTGCAAGGAACTATCCCATCAAACATAGGAAAGTGCAAAAATTTGAATTGGTTAGATTTGTCTCAAAACAACCTCAGTGGCCCCATTCCAAAACAACTCTTTGCAATTTCCTCCTTGTCAACTTCACTTAATTTAGCTTGAAACACTTTAATTGGATCTTTACCATCAGAGGTTGGCAATCTTGTCCATTTAGCAGAATTGGACATATCTGAGAACAAGCTGTCTGGTGAAATTCCAAGTAGCCTTAGCTCCTGCACCAGCCTTGAGTACCTTTACATGGAAGGTAATTTCTTTCAGGGAGTAATTCCAACATCTTTGAGTACTTCAAGAGGTATTCAAGTTATGGATCTTTCTCGAAACAAGTTGTCGGGTCCAATTCCTAATTTCTTGGATAAACTTTCCTTGAAGAATTTGAATTTGTCCTTCAATGATTTTGAGGGAGAGGTTCCCACAAAAGGAGTTTTTGCAAATGCTAGTGCAGTGTCAATTGTAGGAAATAATAGACTTTGTGGGGGCATATTGAAACTAAAGTTACCTAGGTGCTTAACAAAAGAAAAGAAGAAAATGAAGTGGCCTCTTCTAATCAAAATTTTAATCTCAATGGCTTGTGTGATTGTTGTAGCAACCACAATGTCATTTTTCTTATTTTTCTGGAAAAAAAATACGAGAAAAGAAAACACTTCAGGATCTTACTTAAGAAAATCACTTCTGAAAGTGTCTTACCAAATGCTCCTTAAAGCAACTAATGGGTTTCATTCAGCAAATTTAATTGGTGTGGGTAGTTTTGGTTCAGTGTATAAAGGCATCCTTGGTGAAGATGGATCAATTGTTGCAGTGAAGGTACTAAATCTTCAACGTAGAGGTGCTTCTAGCAGCTTCATCTCAGAGTGTGACACCTTGAAAAATATTCGTCACCGAAATCTTGTGAAGATCATAACTTCTTGCTCAAGTGTGGATTTTCATGGTAATGATTTTAAGGCTCTAGTTTATGAGTTCATGCCCAATAGAAATCTAGAAAATTGGTTACATGATCTGGAAGCAAATTTTGGGCAAGTAGAGATACAAAATTTGAACCTTCTTCAAAGAATAAACATTGCCATTGATGTTGCATGTGCACTCGATTATCTACATCATCATTGCCCAGTGCCAGTTGTTCATTGTGATTTAAAGCCAAGCAACATTCTTTTCGACTATGATATGATTGCTCATGTTGGAGATTTTGGACTTGCAAAATTTCTTTTAGAACAAACAAATCCAAAACAAAGCAACTCAATTGGAATAAGAGGAACAATTGGGTACACTCCTCCAGGTAACAATAGTTTACTGAAATTTTCATTTATTAACATATATTTTCCCACATTTAACGTGATTACTTTCGAGTTCCTACATTTTAGTATGTATGTATTATTTATGTCAAATATTTTGAATGGTAGAGTACGGTCTTGGAAGTGAAGTGTCAACCAAAGGGGATGTCTATAGTTATGGAATCTTATTGTTGGAGATGATAACAGGAAAGAGACCCACAAATAATATGTTTGATGGAGGCTTGAATCTTCACAACTACGCTAGCATAGCTTGGCCTAATCGTGTATTGGAGATTGCAGATCCAAAACTTTTAAACAATAATGATGAAGTAATTGGCAATCACATTTGCACCCCAACAAATAAAACAAATGAGTGTTTGATATCCATGGTGAAGCTTGGCCTAGCATGCTCTATGGAGTTGCCACAAGAACGATGTGACATTAGCAAGGCCATCTCTGAGTTGCAATTGGTCAAGGACATTCTTCTTGGCACTTGGATTTAATGCAACATGCTTGGTCATACTGAAGGTTAACAATCAAACTTTTCTCCCTCTTAATGTTGGTATTAAATTCTATACTTTGACCTTTTCCTCTTTTACGTTTTCTATTGCAAGCTAATAAAGTTTTACATTGGAAGAAAGAATTTTATGGCCTGCTTAATAAACATGCTTATGGTTTATTTTGAAGTATTCTGTGTGCTTCTTATATTACTCATCTTACATATGTATATTATATGTGTGCAACTCTAAATAATTTCCTTCAAAGTTGTATATGTTGTATGGTTTTTAAACCCCTTAAAACTCAACCAAATTAACCTAGTTATTTAGCCAAGTGATTAACTTAGGTAAATTATTCAAATCTAGATTAACACAAGTTCATATCATTGACAAGTACGGAAAATAAAGAACACAACAATATGATAACCCAGGAAAGCCAAATCGGTAAAACACTTTGGGAGGATTTAACTTAGCTATCCTCAAGGTAAAACAAGATCCACTATAAAAGAATTGAAATTTACACAATAGCGACTTAGACCGCTAACATCCTATTGCTACCTCGAGTAGGAAACTTACTATCACGACCATATGACAGCTTTGAGTCCGTGGACTACTTCTTTCTCAGATCCACAGCATTCACAAGTACACCACTTGTATTTCTTGAAGTTTTTCATGCAGCAACTGAAATGATCACCAAGCTCTTGACATCAATCTTCATCTTGATAACCCTAAGTATGTATGAAGGCAAAAAACCCAAGGAAGTTGATTTCGTACAGTACCGGCTGGTACCACCGATATTTACCGTTCCGATAGCTCCGTCGGTACAGAAATATAGTTGTTTCGTTCCGGTTTAAATACCGGCCATACCGGATAGTTCCAGTCATACCGGAAAAAATACCGCATTTCGGCCGGTAAATACATACCGGACCGAAACAAGAAAAAGAAGAAGAAGAAAAAATAAAAACGTTCTCACTCTCTCATCTCTCCACTCACCGGCGTCAATCGGACGATCTTCTTGACTTGCATAACTGGCGTTCTCTTTCTCTCTTTCAGATTTACTTTCTCTTTTCTCCGGAGTTCTCTTTCTCTCTTTCCTCCAGCGTTCTCTTTCTCTCTGACTAGCTCTCTCTTTCCTCTTTCTTGATGCGTCCAACTGAAGCCAGTCAATACATATACTTTCAACTTCTTTAAACAACTAATAAAGTTGACAGCTTGCAAAGTTTATTAATAAAGTCAAAAATATCTTTTTTATGTCAGATTTTTTCAGTTTTTTAATTATTTTCCAGCCTCTAAAAACTGTTAAAGTCCTCTCAAATGTCTCTCAAATGTCAGTTGTTTTATTTTTTTGGTTTAAGCCCTCAGCTAGTTCACGTGAAAGGTAAGTTTTTTTTTTTTTTTTTTTAAGGAGGCGTGAAAGGTAAGCTTAGCATTTTAAATTTAACTTAATTTTTAATTCTTTTTTTTAGATATAGATGTATAAACTTGGGCTTGGGCTTGTCTTGGGTTTAAAATTACAAATTAGTTTAATTTATGAATTTATATATATGGGCTTTAAATACTATTTATATTTATATATATATATATATAGCCGTAAACCCGGAACGGTACGTCGGTATTGACCGGTATCCGAAATATATCGTACCACTGGTCAAACCGATACAGCCTCCGATATGGTATTGACTCCCTTGAAAAAACTTCTAAATCTCACAAGAGATTCACACACACAACATAAACAACTACTCTAAAACGTGGCTAGGGTTTTTCTATTTATATGAAATATAAAACATAAAACCCTACACGTCAAACGGGCTTGGGCTAAATTGGAAAAAATTCTGCAGAAAAACAATCTGCACGAGCTTCAATCGATCGATTCTAATTTTCGATCGATTGAGCCTTGCAGAAAGTGAACAGTAATTTTTTGCAATTACTCGATTCCAACTTTATATTAAACATACTTTGAGCAGCCTAAATCTAGACTTTAAGTTTTGATCATGGTTTGCGAACATTACACATTGAAGTTCTAATACATTTAGATCCTATATCCTTGGAACCTAACATTTGTGATTAAACAAATTGATATAATGCTTGGAAAAGAATTTATATCTAATTTCATTTGCAATTGTTAGATTTTAAGCCAACATATAAGATGTATTTTCACTTCCCTTTCCCGTCACTAATTGAATGGAAAAAAGGGGCATAAGTAATGATGCTTTTATATGATACAAATACCATGTTCAATGATATTTCTTATTGCAATATCAATGAACATAGCCCTCCAAACTGAAGAGTGCCTTATAGAAGGGATTTTATCTATAATTATAAGGCAAATGTTGTATTTCTGTAAGGAATTTGTAAGCATTATTTTCGTTCAAAGTTTATTACTAGTGTGATTTGTGTATCCATGTTGCTTTAAATAACTTACAATAAAATTATTCTGATTATTATTACACTGTACCCGAGTCCATTAAACTCGAGTTTTAGTCATGACCTAATTACTCGCGTTTCGTGGACTTGAGTACTGTGTTAGCAATACCCGAGTCCACTAAACTCGAGTATAATATGGACGTGGTTTAAAATCATGCATTTAAAATCTTTACGTCTGTTTGATTTTTTACATCCGTTTGAAATTACTAATATGAACACACTCATAATAATTGTAACTCAAAAGTTATAACTGTATTAACAATGTCTCAAGGCTATGCCTCAAGCACCTCTGAGAAACATTGAGAATTTGACATAGAACTGCACCTTCTTAGTTTCCATCATGTGCCAAAGGTGATCATATAAAACCACTAAAGAAATTTATTGCAATTAGCAGTTTGATTTGGTATATAAAAACACTAAAGAAATTTATTGTTGTGCTAATAATTTATATTTTTGTGTAGGTTTTCTACCATTATTCATAGCCACATACTGAGTACAATATGCTTTCATGTCTAGCACTGACAGATATAGAGGTTCCAAAGAGATAAAAGAAAAGAATTTGGTAGCAAAACCTAGAGGTTGGGGTAGTTAGTTAGTACCAACACCAAGTATTTTAAAAGCTTAAATAAAATTGTATGATAATGGCAAGAGAAGCATTTTTGGATGCTCGGCACCCAACACCCTTTGTGGTGCATAGGCACTAAGGTTTGAACCACACTAGCACCCCTCCCCCTATTCACTTAGGAAAAAAAATAAAAAATAAAAAACTTGGCAAGAGCGATAAGAAAAGGCACAAAAGGCTGTTGAAGCTGAATCATCTTTATATAAACAAAATAAGCCTACTAATGGATGCATATATTAATGTTAGGACATATGTAGTTCAAGTTGTTGACATATGTCACTATTTTATGTAATTGGCTTATCCTTAAACAAAACGCACTTTACTTGTATTTGGGTGGATCTAGGATGTGTTTAACACTTCAAGAAACAGTGTTTCAAGATTCAGTGTTGAAGTCATCACGTCTGTCCAAGAAACAAGCAAGGAAGTGCAAGTTACTAAAGCTCGACACCTATCTCGGCACCTGTCTCGGCACATGTATCTATCGAGCTTTAAGAAGCTGTTTTGCCCCGAGTCTCGACAGCTTCTCGACAGATCCTCGACACTTCTATCTGTCGAGATTTAAAGAAAACAGATTTTCAATTCTGTTTTAAGTCCAATCCGTGAATGTGTCTTTGAGACTTCTTTTCTCCTAACCCTAGACATATAAAAGGATCGTTTTAAGGGCCGTCAAAGAGATGTAAGTTGCACAAGTATTGAGCAATCCTTGTTCATGCAATTTGTGATCAAAGACAAAGTTCGTGCCCTAGTTCATCTCTTGTGAAGAAGATTGCTGTGTATTGTACATCGTAGGGTTTTGTAACCAAGCATCTTCTTGATCTTCATCGTGCAGATAATTTGAAAAACTTTGTAGCCAATAACACTCTCTTTATTTGGTGAATTAAAGTCGTGTACTGGGATCCGCGCAATTGGTTAGTCACGTACTTGGGAACCGTGCATTGAAAGGAGAAATTGTCACTGCAGAGCAAGTCCAATTGGATATTGGGGTAAGGGTTCAACTGTAGGTTGGTAAGGTACTTGGGATTCCTTGCTTGTAATCGCTTGATGTGATAATAGTGGAGTTTCGGGAGTGGTGACCTTAAATCACCCGGTGGGGTTTTTGCCGTCAAATTTTCCCCATTCGTAAACAAATCACCGTGTCTTTTATTTTCCGCTGCATACTTTAGTTTTGGTGATTTGTTTGTGCTGCCACGTGATTTTACATGTTAATTTGATTAATTAATAACTAGGCTAATTAATCAATTTAATTTATCACAAGGGGTCAACGTGTTTGTGACCTGTCAATTAAGAGCCACACAATGTAAACTTGGTTATACAACATTGACCATCCTGACAATTTTATCAGTAAGTTTCTGTTATAGATCTTAGCACATGAATTCATGATTCACACAAGTATTAGGAAGCATCCTTAAAAAACAGAGGCATAAATATAAAAAAGGAAACTAAAATTAAAATATAAAAAATAGATTGTTTAGATACTTATGCATGTTTATAAAGATATCTGGCAGGCTTTCTGTACTGCAGAATGTGTTTGATCAGATGCATAAACCACAATTTTTTCAGCAAACATTTTTGCCAATCCTCCTTAAAACCTTGTCACGAGCAGCCAATAGCACAACTACAACAGCTTCACTTGTCGTGCCCTGTATCACTCCACCACCTTGTCCTACAATAAAATTTGCAACATAACTCTGTAAACTTCAGACACTGGAAAACAATCCAATCCCAAAATATCAGAACCCTTGTATTCCCAAGCTTAAGGTTTAAATTTAACTTCCAAAAGCAGTCCAAATTCAATCTCAAATAGAGTTTTGGACCTTAATCCAACTCATTACAATATCAGAACTCATTACAATATATGATAAAGGACATATTTCAGCTGACAGTTTACAAGCTTTCAATCGCTCACTGAATGCATTAAGTAGAAAAAAGTTAGCTTTGTAGCATCCCAACAACAAACAATCTCATTGTCTCACGTGAAGTCATCAAATAACAAACAAAAGCAAATCTTTGGGCGGGTGACAAGCCAAGTTCACCTCAGCCAAAATGATGCCCCAATATTCACACAGGACAATTAACACATTAAGTTAAAAAAAGAAAAATAAAAAAACTATATAAACTTACTAGAGGCATTCTACACTAGTAGAGAATGCCATGCATTTTCACTGCTACAAAAGGCCAAAATCATAGTCACTTGGACAAAGACCAAGGACGGGTATTTCAAAAAAAGCCCCCCTTGATACTAGAATACCATATATACCTTATATAGGGAATCCTTGTATTCCCAATCTTGAGGTTTAAATTTAACTTCCAAAAGCAATCCAAATTCAATCTAAAATAGAGTTCTGGACCTTAATCCAACTCATTACAATATTTGTACACCATATCATCAGACTGTAAAAACATATTTTGACCCAAAAAAAAAAACCTATATCCTGCAAATTCAAAGATCCTTTAATTTAGTTCATTCACTTAAGGTGTATTCCTAATTTCAAGGTATGCTCATCTACACAAGCATTAAAGAAATAGTATGTGGTTGAGATTGCTGAGATGATACAATATGTGTCATATGGTTTCCACTACTACCAAATATTAATTGCATATAGCTCTTTTTTTCTTTTTTTGAAGGAAGAAATATTTAAGTTCTCTGTCAACATCAAGAGGCCCCAGTGTTTCTCACTTGTCTATATCAAGCTAAATAGACAGAAAACATTGACTAGAGAAATAAAGAAGAAGAAGCAGGAGCAAAAGGAGCTACATTTTATAAAATAAGTTTGCAGGAAGCAATGCTAGTATCATGTGGACCTACAAAACCAAGAGGAACAAAGCTATGAGACAGGCAAAACAACACAAGCAAAGTGCATAAATTTTTTTTTTTAATTTAATTTTTTAATACCTAGAAAATGAGTCTTCATCAGCTTTGTTGCTACCAATAGTATCATAGACCTTCATAATTGAATGAAACTAATTAAACTTTAGCTTCCATTTGGCAGCAAATTTTAATTACAAATTGAATAGAAGTTGAATAGAAAATAGTCAAATAAGGTTCTAAATGTATATCAATTACATTTTGAGTGATAGCAACCAATGAAACAAATAGTTTTCAATGCATAGAAACACTAACCAGTGCACACGTGATCAATTGAAACCTCATTCTGGCAAAGTGGGCACAAGTTTGTGATGGTAGACCAGTTGTCAATGCACAAAAAACAGAACCTGAAATCACATGATGATGCCAGATAATGAAGTGAAATTTGCTACATGTCCAAGAACATATAACTTGATTGGTGGATAGTGGGGGAGAGGGAAAGTAGCTTATAGTATAAATGCCATAGTTGGTCCTTCAAATTTTATCCAATTTTTCTTAAGTTTTAAAAATACATAATTGAATGGCATATAGCATGCAATTCGATCTAATGGCATATAGCATGCATTTTGTTTGAAGTTGCACTTAGAAGGATGCCACAGTTCAAACTTAGCGTACCTAGTCCGCGAGACCACCACTCATCGGGACCTCATTCCGCTTAGGGCATGTTCTTCAGTTATGCCCCTCTTGGTCACACAACCCGCATTGCACCTTCCTCCCCACCTCCTTCCATGGTGTGGTTCTAGGCCGTTTCCTGACCTCGTCCATCTCATTCCTGATTCGTGTTGAGACAGGGCGACCTTTCTCCCGAATCAATTGGGGGTTAGGGAGGACCCTTCGAGTTTCTTTAGGATCCGGCCATGATAATCTATCTTTCAAAGCAGGGAAAACGGGAGCTTAGCTCCGAAACAGTGCGTCCACGCTATAGCATAGGTCAATGTACTGTTTTGCATCATGTTGATACCTAATACAAACTACAATGACATGTGAACATGGTATTTTGTACAGTTTCCATTTCTGACATGTGCAAGTTCTTTGCAACAGATTAACT
Source organism: Castanopsis chinensis (assembly GCA_032878915.1). NCBI lineage: Eukaryota > Viridiplantae > Streptophyta > Magnoliopsida > Fagales > Fagaceae > Castanopsis > Castanopsis chinensis. The sequence goes on along the minus strand of JAVQMG010000080.1, from coordinate 472,023 downwards.
CCATGTGTGTGATCCCCATGTCCAACACTCCCTGGATTATGCGGTGTATCTACTTGATATGATTGTTGTTGTGCGCTCAATCTCGTCACCCTGTGATGCTCCGCCTTCGCCTTATTTCTCATGAAGATATCCAAGGCATATTTACACCATTTTTTTTCCTGAATTCACCTGCTCTATGCTCTTATTGCGACGATCATCGAAATAAGCATTCAGTTTGAACCATGTGTATTTCACCATTGCCGTAATGGGCAGGCTACGAGCACCCTTTAGAACACCATTGAAGCACTCGGAGACGTTTGTAGTCATCACCCCATAACGGTAACCCTTGTCAAAAGTTAGAGCCCATTTCTCTTTGGGCACATCCTTCAGATATTGGTGCGTATCCTGGTTCACATTCTCAATTAAATTGAAGGTTGCATTGAACTTTCGCTCCTGGGTAGCACTTGCTGCCCTCCAGACTAGATTCTTTAAAGTTTCATTTTTCCATCTAGTGTTGACGTTACTGCATAGATGACGAAGGCAATAACGATGTTCTGTCATGGGAGGCTGCAAAAAGTCTCGATTACTGTCTCTGAAGATAGCTTGTATCCCAGGGTGTCTGTCAGATATGACACACAGGTGTCTCCGATCAGTAACATACCTTCTTATACAAGCCAAGAACCAACCCCAAGTTTCTGTGCTCTCGGTCTCGACAACGGCGAAGGCTAGTGGATAAATCTTATTGATATAATACAAATCAATTACAAGATGAGACTTTGTCGTAGGTATGGAAATTGGGGAATTTGTTTTATGTATGGTACATGGTTTGCCCTTGGAGCATTAGCTACAGTGGGCATGACTTATGACAATTGTCCTGCTATACGAAAAGCTGTTGAGTTTTTACTCAGAACACAAAAGGATGATGGTGGCTGGTCGGAGAGTCATCTTTCATGCCCAAAAAAGGTAGTGTTTAACCATGGATTTTGCTTTTAGCCTCTAAATTCTTTATCTTTTCATATTTAATACCTTTCGTTACATCAATTTGGTTCAATGTGTTTTTGTAGATCAATGATTCAATTTAAAGAAATTTATATCTATTCTTGTTTTAAATGAGATTTTGTAGATGTTTTATAGATTCTTCCATGAAAATTAAAATAACAAATTCTCTATGCTTGGTCATAGATATATATACCTCTTGAAGGAAATCGATCAAATTTGGTACAAACTGCATGGGCAATGATGGGTCTTATTCATGCCAAACAGGTTAGTTTATGGTTTAAAAACATATATAACATGTTATCATATGTTTTTCTTGAATAATTCTAAGAATAAAATTTTACTTGTGATAGGTTGAAAGAGACCCGACACCTCTTCATCGCGCAGTGAAGTTGATAATCAATTCCCAATTGGAAAATGGCGATTTTCCTCAACAGGTGTCTTTGTTTAACATAACTTCAAATAGCAAATAGAAATATGAAAATTGACAAGACATAGATATCATTCTTCCATTATGCAACGTTTTTTTCCCTTGTCTAATAATTTTACTTCAAATAATTTGTAATTAATCATTAATTACTTTGTTGTGGCAGGAAATCACAGGAGTCTACTTGAAAAACTGCATGTTGCACTATTCAGCATATAGAAATGTTTTCCCATTGTGGGCTCTTGGAGAATACCGCAAGCGTGTTCTATTGCCATCCAAAACTATATAGCTAAAAGTGGCATAGCGAGTCTTAAATTCTTTTACCATTATGTACCATTTACTTTTTTGTCTTACTAACCAGTAGTTTATCTTTCTTTAGTAGCTATTAGTGTTTGCATATAAGTTTATAATGGCCACCTAAATAAAATGGGCGTAAGGCCTACAATATTATATTGTACTAGCATGTAACCTGCACTTACACATCGAAACATTCAATAATTATAATCATGAAATATTCATCTTAGTTTCCACATTGAGTACTATGAATGGAGGTCACTCGGCATAAATTTTTTTAAAATTAATTGGACAAATAGAATAAAATTAGACTGCAATTATGAATTTTGATTTGATTTGAATTCTAAAATTGTACTTCAACTTTATGATATATGTGATTATATATATATATATATATATATATATATATATTTTCCACTTTTGACAAATTAACAAAATCTTAATCCAAACACACTAAAAACAATTGAAAAATAAGATTTAAAGAAATTTTGGTCTATTTTTCTTATTTTGTAGAATATATATATATATATATATATATCTTTTCTTTTTTGTAATTTGAGATGTTACTATAAGTTATAGTTTAAAGAATGCACTATTTGCTACTAAATGCAATATTAGCTATAAAACTTACCCATAAGATTAATTTGTAGCTTTAATTGTTATTGTTTGTATTTACCACTTACTCATCAAAGTTTTAGACCCCTTAACACAATATGTTTAACCTAGGTATTTAGCCAAGTGATTACTTAGCTAAATTATTCAATTCTAGGTTAACACATATAAATCATATCATGTAAATAATGCGAAAATATAAAAAACAAAACGATATGATAACCTAGGAAAATCAAACTGGTAAAAAACCTGGGAGGGATTTAACCTAGCTATCCTCAAGGTAAAAATAGATCCACTATGAAATAATTTAAATTTTTATAATAAGACTTAGACCACTAACATCCTATTGCTACCTCGTATAGAAAACTTACTATCACGACCACATAACAGCTCCAAGTCCATGAACTACTTCTTTCCTTGATTTATTGCAACCATAAGTTCTTCTACTTGTGACTTTGAGACTCCACTCAAAGGTTTCAGATCATCTTTAAGTTCTTTAAGCAGTAATTGAAGCGATCATCAAGCTCTTGATACGAATCTTGGTCTTGATAACCCTATGTGTGTGTATAAAGGTAAACACCCCTAGATCTCACAAAAGATTCACCACACAACCCTCAAAAGACCTCTAAAACGTAGCTAGGGTTTTTCCTTTTATATGCGAAGTAAAACATAAAATCCTACACATCAGTCGAGCAAATCTAATTTTTGATCGATCAAGCCTTGCAGATTTTGTCCAATAATTTTTGCAATTACTCGATTCCAATTGTACACATGGATTGGAGTGAAATCAGATCTAAAAAACTGATTTTTATTTAAACTCTAGGGAAAAGGAGATCAAGTTGTGGGCTTAGAAACATATTTGGGTAAACTACAAATTTAATCCCTATCTTTTACACTATATATCAATTTAATCCATAATTTTTCAGTGTTGTGTCAATTTAGTCTCTATCGTTATCTCTTTAATGAAATTTATTGACGTAGCTAATAGCTAAAATGAAAAATTAATTTCCGTTGATGTGACAATAAACTAATTTTTTATTTTGTCCATTTGCCACATCAACAATTTCCATCCAAAACATAATGGTAGGAACTAAATTGACAAGTCACTGAAAAGTTTGACCAAATTGACACAACTGAAAGGTTATGGATCAAATTGAAGTATTGTGTAAAGGATAGAGATCAAATATGTAGCTTACCTAACATATTATAACTATCTCCAAAAAAAAAAAAGGGTTTAAACTCATAAAATTTAAAAGGGCAAAATACATTAGCTTTTTTAAGGCGTGGACAAATCAGGTAGAACAACGTGAGTATAAATTTATTACATTAATTTATTCAATTAAATAATTATTATGTGATTATATATGATATCACTTAAAATCACTTAGAACATTATTCTTGGCAACATTGACAAAATTTAAGATAGTTATCATGTAATAATGCAGTCAGATTGGGCAAGGTTGCAACTAATTGGACCATAATGTATGGTACTATAGGTATAACACGTTGGAATATTGGGCATAGAATAAGGTATTCTGGCTCAAGAAAAGTCATGATAATAAAAAGCGAGTCGATAGATAATCCATTTTCATCCATCTAATTGGCCACAATGGAAGTCGTAAGCGTATCCAAGAAATTGATTAAAGCATCTATATATTAGATATTTAGACAAACCTAATTACTAAAAAACAAAACATTAATTCAAACACCCATCAATCCTTATCTTGGTGTATCCATGAGTTTAAAAATCCAAATTCTTATCAATTGGTGGGAGTCTTCACAAAAGACAAAGACTAGACTAGTGTTGGCGTTACCATTGCGTGATTGGTTTACATTTTCTTCCTTTGTGTGTGAGAAAAAATTGTAGCATTCATATAAGTTGTTGCGATATGATCCATGCACTCACTTCACTATCCCAATCTAGACCAGGTGTCGTCGTTATTGGTTTACTTTTTTCCGTGTGTGTGAGGAAACTGTGTAACATTCACTCACTTCGCTATCCCTGTCTATTCTCTCATTACTCAGGACTCAAGACCTTGACTGCAATATTTATATTGGAGCTTATAGTTTGATTAGTCATCCATCGTCAAGTGTCTAGCTTGGCCATTATGGTACACATGTTGTGTGCATTAATTGGCCCGTCACAAGTTAGAAAACTGTGTACCCTGGGTTCACAAGCTAGTAAGACCATAGCTTATTCTTCAGCTTGACTCAATCTTTTTCCAAATAATGCGTTATGGCACACCTTAGCAACATTCTTTGCATGTATATTAGGGTCTTATAGGACAGTTTTTCCAAAAATCTCTCATGCACTAAGCACATGAAGCCTGCCTCTCACAGGCAAGTGGGCCCCACAAGTGTGAAGCCCACCTACTTGTGAGAGGTTGGTCTCATGCGCCTGGCTCATGAAATACCAGCTCATGTGGAGCCCACCTGCCTGTGAGAGACTAGTCTCATGTGTCTAGCTCATGAGATACCAGCTTCTCATGCGATCTCCACTACAACAGTTTTTCTGCCCATACATGATTTATGAAATATCCTGTTTCTATCACTCTAATCAAAACTTGTTCTCGTTTGATTCAATCTCATTAGTTCTAATTTGTGTAAAAGTATAATTAGGCTATACTCACTTGTTTGATTTTCCTTTCCATTACTTTTTTCAGGTTTTGAATTGTGAAATATGGTGTTCTGTAGAATTAATTGTTATCCAGATTTTTGAATCGTGAAAATTTTTTTATGAATGCATTGGTATTCAGACCATATTGTCTTTTTAAGTTCAGCAGAGTGTTAAGGTTTCTCTTAATTAAGACTCAAGACCTTAGTTATTGTAGCAACATTTCTATTGCTTCGACCCCATTTAGTCAAACACAGCGCAAAACTTCAGCATGGAAGAGGATCTTAATTATTCACTTGTAGGAATTTGTAAGCATTATTTTTGTTCAGAGTTTATTACTGGTGTGTTCTGTGTGTCAATGTTATTTTAAATAAATTACAATAAAATTATTATTATTATTATTATTATTATTATTATTATTATTATTATTATTATTATTATTCTTATTGCAAAATCGAAATGTCAGATATTTTGGTAGCGTTTGGATTCTAATGAAGTTGACCGCGTCGCATTTTTGCTTTTTTTTTTTTTTTTTTTTGAGAAGCGCGTTTCAGCTTTGTAGAAGCATTGAATGAAAAAAAATGACCAAAAAGTGGCAATCTTCACAGAAGGCAAAGATTAGACTAGTGTTGTCGTGATTGGTTTACTTTTTTTCCCCGTATATGATTGAGGAATTCATATTAGTTGGCGTGATATGATCCATTCACTTCACTATCCCCAATCTAGACTAATTTCGTTGCGTGATTGGTTTACTTTTTTGACTGTTTGCGAGGAAACTGTAACAAGTAAAATTCACGTTATATGATCCACTCACTTCACTATCCCCTATCTAGTCTACTTTCTTATCACTCAAGACCATAGCTTTGCAACATTTCTATTCCTTTGCCCTCATTTACTCAAAAACAACGCAAAACGTGCTCATTAAATTGGATCAGCAAGGTAGAGGAGATCTTCACTTGTAGCAATGAGTATGAGACTATTGTGCTTAATTCACTTCCAAGCCATTGTTCTCTTGTTCATTGTAAACTCAACTCTTGCTTTTTTATCTAGCAATGCTGGCACCTCTAGTTATTTTGGTGGGAATGAGACGGATTATCAGGCTTTGTTGGCCTTCAAGACAAAGATAACACAAGACCCTGGAAACGTTTTGAACTCGTGGAATGATTCTCTCCATTTCTGTCAGTGGAAAGTTGTAACGTGCGGCCACAAGCATAGAAGAGTCACTGTATTAACCTTACGACCAGAGGATTGGTGGGTTCCTTGTCTCCATACATAGGAAACCTCAGCTTCAAGGGGGTAATCAATCTCTCGGACAACACCATTGGAGGCAAGATTCATAATGAAATTGGTCGTCTATTCAGGTTGCAAGTATTGAGACTGAGTAACAACTCCTTCCAAGGAGAAATTCCTGCAAACCTCTCCTATTGCGCCAACCTTGAGCACCTTAACGTCGGTCAAAATAACCTATCAGGGTCAATCCCAAAGGAGTTTGCTTCTTTGTCAAAACTGGAGGTATTTTCTGCTTACAAAAACTATCTCACGGGAGAAATCCCACCTTTCATTGGAAACCTTAGCTTTATCCATAAATTATCTCTAGCCTATAATGTCTTGGGAGGTCAGATTCCAGATGCCTTAGGTCAACTAAGAAGCTTAGAATTTCTCTATCTGGGTTCAAATAAACTCTCGGGTTTGATTCCTTCGTCTTTGTATAATCTTTCATCTATAATTCATTTTACATTGGGCGGAAATGAGCTTAGTGGTAGTCTTCCCACAGACTTATTCCTCACCCTTCCCCATCTCCAATGGCTTCAAATTTTTAAGAACCAATTTACCGATCTCTTCCAGCCTTATTATCTAATGCTTCAGAGCTAATCTCATTCCAAGCTCAAGTGAACAATTTTACGGGAAAAGTTTCAAACAATTTTGGAGGCTTGCAGCTTTTGACACAAATAAATATTCAGGATAATAATTTAGGAAGCGGAGATGCTAATGAATTGGATTTCTTTAAATCTCTAGTCAATTGTAGCAGTTTGCTGTTCGTGAACATCATGGACAATCAATTTAAAGGTATGTTGCCAAATGTTTTGGGAAATCTTTCAACCCAACTTGAATATTTTCTTATCAGCAACAATCTATTTTTTGGGGAAATCCCTTCAGGGTTAGGTAATTTGATTAGCATGCTCCACTTACTGATGGGTGATAACAAATGCACAGGGACAATCCCAAGTGATATTGGTAATCTCCAAAACTTACAACGATTATTTTTAAATAACAACAAACTTTCAGGAAGGTTACCAATTACCCTTGGAAACCTCTCTTCGATAAGTCACATGCATTTTGAAAATAACAGATTGCAAGGAACTATCCCATCAATTATAGAAAAGTGCAAAAATTTGAATTTGTTAAATCTATCTGAAAACAATCTCAGTGGCACCATTCCAAAACAACTCTTTGCAGTTTCCTCCTTGTCAATTTCACTTAATTTAGCTCGAAACTTTTTAAATGGATCATTACCATTAGAGGTCGGCAATCTTGTCCATTTAGCAGAATTGGACTTATCTAAGAATAAGTTATCTGGTGAAATTCCAAGGAGCCTAAGTTCCTGCTCTAGCCTTGAGTACCTTTATACGGAAGGTAATTTCTTTCAAGGAGTAATTCCAACATCTTTGAGTTCTTCAAGAGGTATTCAAGTTATGGATTTTTCTCGAAATAAGTTGTCGGGTCAAATTCCAAATTTCTTGGAAAAACTCTCCTTAAAGAATTTGAATTTGTCCTTCAATGATTTAGAGGGAGAGGTTCCAACAAAAGGAGTTTTCGCAAATGCTAGTGCGCTATCAATTGTAGGAAATAAAAGGCTTTGTGGGGGCATATCTAAACTAAAGTTGCCTAGGTGTGTAGCAAAAGAAAATAAGAAAATGAAGTGGAATCTTGCAATCAAAATATTAATCTCAATTGCTTGTGTGATTCTAGCAATGACCACAGTGTCATTTTTCTTATTTTACCGGCACAAAAATAGAAGAAAAGAAAACACTTCAGGATCTTACTTGAGAAAATCACTTCTAAAAGTGTCTTACCAAATGCTCCTTAAAGCAACTGATGGGTTCTCTTCAGCAAATTTAATTGGTGTGGGTAGTTTTGGCTCAGTGTATAAAGGCATCTTTGGTGAGGAGGGTTCAATTGTTGCAATGAAAGTACTAAATCTTCAACGTAGAGGTGCTTCTAGCAGCTTCATCTCAGAGTGTGAAACCTTGAAAAATATTCGTCACCAAAATCTTGTGAAGATCATAACATCTTGCTCAAGTGTGGATTTTCATGGTAATGATTTTAAGGCACTAATCTATGAGTTCATGCCCAATGGAAATTTAGAAAATTGGTTACATGATTTGGAAAAAAATTTTGGGCAAGTAGAGATACAAAATTTGAACCTTCTTCAAAGAATAAACATTGCCATTGATGTTGCATGTGCACTCGATTATCTACATCACCATTGCCCAATGCCAATTGTTTATTGTGATTCAAAGCCAAGAAACATTCTTTTCGACGATGATATGATTGCTCATGTTGGAGATTTCGAACTTGCGAAATTTCTTTTAGAACAAACAAATCTGAAGCAAAGCAGCTCAATTGGAATAAGAGGAACAATTGGGTACACTCCTCCAGGTAACAACAAGTTACTGAAATTTTCATTTGTTAACATATATTTTCCCACACTTAACACAATCACTTTTTGAGTTCCTAAATTTTAATGTAACTATATTACCTATATCAAACATGTTGAATGGCAGAGTACGGTCTAGGAAGTGAAGTGTCAACCAAAGGGGATGTCTATAGTTATGGAATCTTATTGTTGGAGATGATAACAGGAAAGAAACCTACAGATGGTATGTTTGATGGAGACTTGAATCTTCACAACTACGCTAGCATAGCCTGGCCTAACCGTGTATTGGAGATTGTGCATCCGAAACTTTTAAACAATAATAATGAAGTAATTGGCAATCACAATTGCACCCCAACAAATAGAATGAATGAGTGTTTGATATCCATGGTGAATCTTGGCTTGGCATGCTCTATGGAGTTGCTGCAGGAACGATGGGACATTAGCAAGGCCACCTCTGAGTTGCAGTTGGTCAGGCACATTCTTCTTGGTGCTAGGATTTAATGCAACATGCTTGGCCATGCGGAAGGTCAAAAATCAAACTTTTCTCCCTCTTAATGTTGGTATTAAATTCTTTACTTACTTTGACCTTTTCCTCTTTTATGTTTTCTATTGCAGGCTCATAAAGTTTTACAATGGAAGAAAGATTTTTTTGGTCTGCTTTATAAACATGCTTATGGTTTATTGAGAAGTATTCTGCATGGTTCTTATATTACTCATCTTACATATGTATGTTATATGTGTGTAACTCCAAATAATTTCCTTCAAAGTTGGGGTCGTTTAGTTCAGTTAAGTCTTATCTCATCTAGATTTTACATGGACAACAGAACTGAGTGGCTGTTCTGAGGTTGGTGGAGGCGGGACCCACTATTGTTATTATTTTAAAAGCGGGTATGTAAGGCCAAGTGGAGCAAGTCGGGTTGGGTCAATTATCCACCGTCAATAATAGCTATTTCTCCACATATATTAAACCTACTCATCAAAGCAAATCTTAAATAATGGACCATGCACAAAGAACTAGATAATCAAAGCAATAGAGATTTCAACCTGAATGTTTCATTAGCAATACCAAAAGGATTTGGTTAAGGTTTTTTTTTTTTTTTTTTTTTAATGCGTGTCATTCTTGCGCAAGAGCAATGTTAATTTAATTTGTACCCTTCCAATTTTTTTCAAACACCAAAAGGATGAGTTATAAAGTTCTTGACTTAATAATTTCATTAGAACTTTTTAGTATTTGGTTGTTTATCCCATAGTTTTAAAAACCAGACCGGCCGGTTCAACTGGGGAACTAGACCTTAATCCGGTCCAGTTATTAGTTAAAACTGGAAAGGAAAGAAAAACCGAACAAATAGTACAAACCACCATCCAGTTAAACCGGTTTTAGCATTTCTTCATAAATACTTCAGCTATTTTGTTTTTTAACCCAAAAAAAAAAATTTTAAAGATAGATCTTGTTTCAGATTTAAGAAGAGAGATTTTAATTTTGAAAATGCTCTCTCAAGTATGAAGTGGTGAAGCCTAAGACACTCACAGTGAACCAAAAACATTAGATTTACTTTACTTACCTTTTGCTCAAAAGAAAAAAAAAATTAAATTTACTATATCATGTTGAGGAAGAACCAAAGAAGCTCAAAGAAAAGTTGATTTGTAAGGATCTATCTACTTCAATTGAGGCATGTTTTTGCTGCTCTTGCCTCTTACTCTGCACACATTCACGAGAGAGAGAGAGAGAGAGAGAGAGAGAGAGAGAGAGAGAGAGAGAGAGAGAGAGAGAGAGAGAGAGAGAGAGAGAGAGAGAGTATTGAAGAGAGAGAGATGAAAAGGCTGAAAAGCAAAGAGTGAGATATGAGATGGGAAAACGTGTGGATGTGATTTCAAATTGTGTGGTAGGTGGGATATACGCGTAAATGTATGGAGGGAAAAAATATAAGTGGGCAATGATATTGTTACCCATTGGTGTACTTATTTTTGTTATTTGAAAGGTTAAAAAATAACTAAAATATTTTATAGTGGGTTTGTGGTGCTTTTATATGTTTTTTTCTTTTTATTTTGGTTGAATTGTATTCAGCGATGTCTAAAAGTTGGTAAGCTAGAGTTTAATGTTTTACTATTATTTAATTTTTTTTTAGTTAAAACAGTTACAAAATTATTTATTTATTTTTATAATTATTAATTAAATTATTTATGACGTCACCAGCTTGACCATCGGTCGGACCCCAGTTCGACCAAAAAATCGGTAATCAGTCCCTTTTTCGGTTCTTTCACCGTACTGGTTTATAAAACCATACTTTATCCAAAAAGACAACGTGTTTTATTTAACGCTAAAAGCCAAAATACAATGACATTAGAATGCTAACGTGAATAACTATAGGCTTTCAAACTCCTTCAATTTTGTATAGATATTTATATCATACATTATACATTATAGATTAGAATGATTCTATGATAAAATGTAGGCTTTCACAAGTTATTAACATAAAGTATGAGTTATAAAGTGCAAGAACAATGCTAATTTTCTTTATATCCTTCCAATTTTTTCAAACACAAAGGATGAGTTATAAAGTTCTTGGCTTAATATTTGTTTTTAATTATTTCATAAGGGAGTCTGACATTAAGTCACTACCCTGTAATTTTTGAGGGAACTTTGGGCATTTGTTCCATGACTACAGGCGAAGTTTGCAATTTAGAGATAGAGCCCTACATATTGAATTGGGCCAATGAGACTAGGTCTTACTTGGATTGGAGCCTTTTGGCCTACTAGTTTTGAGCTCGTGCAATTTCACTTCAATTTTCTTTTCTTTTTTATGAAAAGAAAGTTCATTACTATTTTCAACAAAGAAAAGTGCATTTCAACTTTTTGGTTACTTGTTTAGCATAAATAGGAAGCTATATTCATCTATATTTATATATTATATCTAAAAACTGAAGTATAATATTTATTGTTACTACGTTCTTGTTGAGTCACATCAACAGCCACATCATCCACCTATTATCAACATTCTCTCTCTTTTTCTTTTTTTTTTCTTTTTCTTTTTAACTTTTTTTCTCTTCTTAATTTCCCAACTTAATGTTATACTTTCACCAACTTTTTCCGTTCCTTTTATCTTTTCATCTCCCCACTACTGTCTATCTTAATATCATTTTTCTCAATCCCTTTATCTTCATTTATTTTTGACTTTTCTTATTCCCCCTCATACTATAAATTTACAATTCTCAATTTCATTTCATACATATTTTTCCCACACACATAAGGTATTTCTCTCTCTAAATTTTTTTTTTTTTTTGGTGGATTTGTTTTATTATTTTTCTTGCATCTATACTTTAAGTTGATAAGTTTTTGAAGTATTTGAAACTCTACTTTGGGTTGATGTGATTAAGTTATGTTTTTAAGTTGTTATCTTTTTTCTTCTCTTTGATTTCATAGATATTAGCCTATTGCATTGTATATGAAGATAGTATACAAGAATATAATGCTATTTTATTACATAACATAACATGACTTGGATAATTCGGTGTTTATTACAATATTTGTTTTTTAAAGTTTTTCTGCTCTTATTATTTTCTATAATATATATTTAAAAACTAAAGCGTAATATTTATTGTTGTTACATTCTTGTTGAGTCATATTAGCAGCCACATCATCCACCTATTATCAACATTCTCTCTCTTTTCCTTTTTCTTTTTCTTTTTTAACTTTTTTTTCTCTTATTAATTTCCCAACTTAATGTTATATTTTCACCAGGCTTTTCCTTTCCTTTTATCTTTTCATCTCCTCACTAATATCTATCTTAATATCATTTTTCCTCAATCCCTTTATCTTCATTTATTTTTGGCTTTTCTTATTCCCCCTCTTACTATAAATTTACAATTCTCAATTTCATTCTATACATAGTTTTCCCACACACGTAAGGTATTTCTCTCTCTAAATTTTTTTTTGGTGGATTTTTTTTATTATTTTTCTTGCATCTCTACTTTAAGTTGATAAGTTTTTGAATTATTTGAAACTCTACTTTGGGTTGATGTGATTAAGTTATGTTTTTAAGTTGTTATCTTTTTTCTTCTCCTTGATTTCATAGATATTAGCCTATTGCATTATATATAAAGATAGTATATAAGAATATAAAGCTATTTTATTACCTAATATAAATTTCTTATTATTCTGTTACATTCTCTCTCTCTCTCTCTCTCTCTCTCTCTCTCTCTCTCTCTCTCTCTCTCTCTCTTTCTCTTCATTTTTTTTAATTCTTTCTTACAACTCTTCTTTATATTGATGAATCATTGAGATATTTAAAACTCTATTTTAGATTCATACGTTTTGATGTTGAATTTTTTAGTTTCCCATTACAAGTAGCATATTTTTCTCTCTTATAGTTTTGGATTGCCTTTTTTTTTTTTTTTTCTCTATTTGAGTTAATACTTGATTATTTTGGAAGTAAGAATTTGAATTTATATTGAAAAGAAATCTTGGCTATGCTAATAACAAATCGGCATTTTGTCCACTTCATCAATTCGGTTTGATTTGGTACTTCAATCCACTTTGGTTCACTTTGGTCCAATGTGGTCTACTTGAGTCCACTTCAATTCAATTAAGTCCATTCGGTCAACTTCAGTCAATTTAGTCCAAGTTGGTCTATTCAGTCCAGTTCAATCCATTCGATCGACTTTGGTCAATTCAGTCATGTTCAGTTCGTTCGGTCCAATCCAGTCCATACAATCCGTTCAGTCTACTTCAATCTATTCGGTCCAATTTGGTCCATACAATCCTCTTAGGTCTATTTGGTCCAATACGATGAATTCAGTCCATCTAGGTCTATTTGGTCCAATTCAGTTCAATTAGGTCTACTCCATCCAATTTGGTGCATACGGTCCACTTGGCCAATTTGATCCAATTAGGTCTATTCGGTCTAGTTCGATCCTTTCGGTCTACTTTGATCAATTCAGTCTTACTCGGTTCATTCGGTCCACTTCGATCTATTCGGTCCATAAGATCCACCTAGGTTGATCCAGGTCAATTTGGCCAATTTGGTCCAATTAGTTCTATTTGGTACAATTTAGTCCATACAGTCCACTTAGGCCTATTCGGTTCAATTTCGACTATACGGTCCACTTTAGTCTATTCAGTCCATACGGTCCACCTAGGTTTATTCCGTCTAATTTGACCAATTCGGTCCAATTTAGTCCATATGGTCCACATGGCCAATTCAGTCCAGTTAGGTCTATTTAGTCTAGTTCGGTCCATTCAGTCCAATTCGGTTCATTCAGTCTACTTTGGTCAATGCAATCATGTTCAGTCCATTCGGTCCAATCCAGTCCATTCAGTCCACTTCAATCTATTCAGTCCAATTTTGTCAATTTGGTCCAATTAGGTCTATTTGATCCAATTTAAATAGTTATATATACCACTCCTAGTACCCAAAGAAAAAATTCAAATTAAATAATTTATATATTGTGCAATATAAATGACTTGTCAACATGAAATACCAAGTATGCAAACTTTCGTGTTGGCTGATAAATGATCAAAATGAAATGTGTCCAGTGGGCATGAAAATCAAGTTTCAATTATTACAAAACTAGATTGTGTGCAATCTGAGATATCAACAGGTAAGATATTGAGGGGGGGGGGGGGGGGGCAGATCCAATAAGAATCCAGAGGACCATTAAAGCATGTTCGAGACTCCCATAGCTATTGGTATATTATTGATATTCATTTCCAAGAGAAGGGGAGCATCATAGCCCTCCAAACTGAAGAGTGCCTCATAGAACTATAGAATTAATTTTCTCTATAATTATAAGACTTATAATGTTGTGTTTCTAAAAGGAATTTGTATGCATTAATTTTCTTTAGATTTTATTACTGGTATGTTCTGTGTCTCCATGTTAGTTTAAATAAATTACAATAAAATTATTATGATTATTATTATTAGTATTGTTCTCACATAATCAATGTTAATATCATCACTACAAGTCTACATTCCACTAATGTACATGACTCTTCCTTCCATTTAAATCCTTTGGTATTTTGAAGTTGAATGCAAATCTAAAATTTTTAACCATTTACTAAATATGAGTTATTGGAGGACATCTAAATGTAAGATATTTTGTATTTTAAACATTCTTTATCTTTAGAAATTTTGGTTTTTAATCTTCCCATAAAAAAAATAAATGAAATGGATTTTCTCCAAAAAAAATGTGTTGATTTAAAATGAATGGATTTTCATTAGTCCTTTTGAGACGGATACTTGACGAAATTCACTTAAAATCTTTTTGTTTTTTTTTTTTTAATAGAAACAACACTATAATTTTATTCAAAGGGAAGTCAAATCAGTTTGAATTACAGAATCAAGATGAGGAGGAACAGCCTCCATCCACACCAAATACTTGCTAACATGTCTTGCATGTCTAGCAATGTTGTGGACTGCACTATTATTTTGTCTCAAAACATGACTAAATTCGATGTCCATAAACTCCTTAGCTAGCTCCTTTGCCTCGTCAATCAAGTGTCCATAGTCTGCCAAGGAAGGGCTCTCACACAATAGAGCATCAATAGCATCTATAGAATCAATCAAAATCTTGATTCTATAGGTTCAATTGAAAGATATTAGAATAGTCATATGCATTGGAAGATTTTATACAAGATGATTGTGGAATTTCCAGTTATTATAAATAATAATTTGCTTTTCAAAAATAAATAAGTAAATTGGTTATTGAAAATTGAAAAGCAATGCAAAATTTATCAAGCACCAAAACACTTGCAATGGCAAATCTCTCCATAACTTGTTGAATAATAATAATAATAATAATGATAAGCAAAATTTATGCTTAATGTTTTAAAATGCTCTTTAATTAAAATTTAAAACAATGAATTTTAATTTTGAAATAGTATAATTAAAGTGAGAAGAAAATTGGTTCTCCAAAAAAGAAAAAAAAAAAGTTAGAAGAAGGTGTAAGCAAAAGTGAGGTTTTTTTTCCCCCCCCACCAAACGTGTAAGACCTGACAAAAAATTTAATAAATAAAATAATAAAAATTAAACAGAATTATTTAATGCCCAATGAGAGTAAACCGTAAAAAGAAGGGACTTTGGACCATCTGGATCTGGTAGAGGTAGAACCATTGAATTTGAATGAAAGAAATGAACCAAAAGTGGGAGTCTTCACAAAAGACAAAAGACTAGATTAGTGTTGGCGTTACCATTGCATGATTAGTTGTAGCATTCATATTAGTTTTAGACGAAGTGTTGTCGTTATTGGTTTACTCTTTTTCCGTGTGAGCGAGGAAACTGTGTAACATTCACTTCAAGGTTTTCAAACTCGGACCGTTCATTGAACCGTAAAAGAGAGAGGTTCAAGGATTTTAAGGTCGAACCGAGGTTGAACCGGGGTCGAACCGTGATGACGTCATAATTAATTTAATAATTATTTAAATACAAATAAATATATTAAATTAGTATAAATAGAAAAATTAAATTAAATGACCCAATTAAATATAGAAATCTATCTTTCAAATGTATTTTTTCATATCATAACTTTCACAAGACAAATAAGAAATATCATATCCTAAGCTTACATAGATATAATATTTCTTTATTTGTTTATATGTTGATTAGTTAAACTCGTGATATTAATATTGTAATAATATAGGAATTAGAAGGACACTTAGTAATTTTAAATTAAAATAATTATTATATACTTAATTGTACGTATCTGTTGAATACTTATTAAAAGGCACACGAAAAATATAACAAATAAAATATTATAAGTATTTTTAATTAATATTTACAATTTTTTTTAAACAAAAAAATCTAGTGTTACAAAATATTTCACAACTTTTTTGTCACAATTATCATATAACAAAGTTTGAAGGGTCAAAACTAAGAACAACTCCATTAGTATTGGCCATCTGCATTGTGCAGTGACGTACCAGACCTGCAGCATCCAAAAATTAAAAAGGCATTCTCTCTTTGTTCATTGTACCATTACTTGGAAAAATACAAAGAAGTGGCTAGTGCCACATTACATGCTCAAAGATCCAACAGCTGAAACTAATTCAAAAATAAAAAGTTTCCATATTTCCCAAAGCAAGTCACGTGAAGGGGCTTTGGAAACATAAAAAAAAAAAAAAAAAAAAAAAAAAAAAAAAAAAAAAAAAAAAAAAGTCAAAACAAGCACAAACACCAAACAGAGAGAAGGGGCTTTGGAAAAAAAAAATTCAAAATAAGCACAAACCACCAAACAAAGAGAAGGTGAGAAACTCAGAAACAATAGTAGTGGAGACGGAAAGAGAAGAAGGAGAAAAAGAAGAAAGAAGAAGAAATAGAAGCAAAAGACGAAGATGAAGGCCGTCATAAACTCTTCTCCCACTCTTCCAAAACAGATCCAAGCAAAATCTCCCCCAAAACATCAATTTAGCGAGAAAGATCTGCTACTTTCGGCTTCTAGCGAACAAGATGACGATCTTCTCCTCCTACTTTAGCCGATAACGATCTGAAGTCCTATGGCAGTGGTGGATTACTTGTTTTGATTTTTGGTTTTTCATTTCTTAAGGTGTTTATCAATGTTCCTTGGTGGTATCTTGCTTTCTATGCGATCATCAATCCATTCTTGGAGTTGCGTGATGTACTCTGAGGGGAGCAAAATTTAAAGCTTTTTTTTTTTTTTTTTTAGGTCCAAATTCAAAGCGAAGTAGGGAACCGTTAGAAGCGGTCTGATCACTCTCAGAACCGTGAGGTTCGACCGCAATTCGTACAGGTCCTTGCTTTTTTCCCATAGAGTGGTTCTTGAGGCTAAAAGAACCGCAAAAGTGAACGGTTCGAGGTTTATTTCAGTCAGACTATACGGTCTGGTCCAGGTTTCAAAACCTTGATTCACTCACTTCGCTATCCCTGTCTATTCTCTCATCACTCAAGACTCAAGACTCAAGACCTTAATTATTGCAGCAACATTTCTATTGCTTCGACCTCATTTACTCAAACAAATAGCATAACTTGCTCATTAAGCATGGAAGAGGATCTCAATTATTCACTTGTAGGAATTTTTGTAAGCATTATTTTTGTTTAGAGTTTATTACTCGTGTGTTCTATTTGTCCATGTTATTTTAAATAAATTACAATAAAATTCTTATTCTTATTATTATTATTACAAAATCAATGTTATTGTTAGGACATATGTGATTAAATGTTAGGAACATATGTCACTATTTATATAATTTGCTAATCCTTTGACAAAACACAATTTACTTGTAATTGGGTAGATTTAGGATGCGTTTAGTACTTCAAGAAACCTTGTTTTGAGACAAAGTGTTAAAGTCATGCAAGTCTGCCCAAGATTCAAGTGTGAAAAGTGCTGCTCATTAAAGCTCGACAGCTAGCACTTAAGGTTTATGAAATTCAGATTTTCGTGTCCGTTTTTCCTCCAATCCGTGATTATATGTTTGGGATTTCTTTTCTCACAACCCTAGACATATAAAAGGATTATTTCAAGGGCGTATCAAGTTACACAACCAAGAGCACAATTGCACAATAACATAGTTCATTAAGTGTGACCAAAAACATAGTTTGTCCTAGTTTTTGAGAAGTTGCTGTGTTTTGTACACCATAAGGTTTTGTGACCAAGCAACTTCATGATCTTCTTGTGTTGAAGAACAGAAGAACTTTGCAACCAACCTTCTTCTCTAGTTGGTGATTAAAGTCGCGTACTGAGATCTGCACAATTGGTTAGTCACGTACTAAGAGCTGTGCATTGAAAAGGAGAGATTGTCACTACTGAACAAGTCTAATTGGGTATTGGGGTAAGGGTTCAATTGTAGGTTGGTATAAGGTACTAGGATTCTGACAGGCCACAAACGCGTTGACCCCTTGTGATAATTTAGATTAATTAAATTAGCCCAGTTATTAATTAATCAAATTAACATGCAAATTTACGTGGCAGCACAAACAAATCACCGAAACTAAATTATGCAGCGGAAAATAAATAACACGGTGATTTGTTCACGAATGGGGAAAACCCTAAGGCAAAAACCCCACCGGGTGATTTAAGGTCACCACTCCCGAAACTCCACTATTATCACAACGAGCAGTTACAAGTAAGGAATCCCAGTACCTCACCAACCTACAGTTGAACTCTTACCCCAATACCCAATTGGACTCGTTCTGTAGTGACAATTTCTCCAGTTCAATGCACGGCTCCCAGTACGTGACTAACCAATGTGATGCGCGGATCCCAGTACGCGTCTTACTCCTTTGCACGAATCCCAGTACGTGACTCACTCACCAACTTGAGAAAGAAAGAATGTTGGCTGCAAAGTTCTTCAAATCATCAGAGATGAACTAGGGCACGAACTTTTTCTCACAGATCACAATTTGCATGAAGAGAGAAGATGCAACTTTGTATCTTGTGATTTCTGCTTATTCACTTGTGCAGCCCTTTTTACGGCCCTTAAAATAATCCTTTTATATGTCTAGGGTTAGGAGAAAAGAAGTCCCAAAGACACACACACGGATTGGACTTGAAACAGACTTGGAATTCTGTTTTCTTTAATTCTCGACAGATAGAGGTGTCGAGAGGTGTCGAGACAGCTGTCGAGGCTCGGGCTAAACAGCTTCTTTAAATCTCGATAGATGTATCTGTCGAGGTTATCTATCGAGCTTTAAAATCTTGCACTTCCTTGCTTGTATCTTGGACAGACTTTGACGGCTTCAACACTTAAACTTGAACCACCGTTTCTTGAAGTGTTTAACCCATCCTAGATCTACCCAATTACAAGTAAAGTGCGTTTTGTCTAAGGATAAGCCAATTACATAAAATAGCGACATATGTTCACAAGTTTGAACAACTACATATGTCCTAACAATCTCCCCCTTTGGCAATCCGTGACAAAACCACAACATACAAATGAAGATATGAGAGAAGTCATAAATCACTCAACTCATATTCACTTGTTACATACAGTAAAATCTATCCTAACACAAACTCTTGAAAAACTTTGCAAGAAGAGAGTTTATGGCAAGAAGACTTTGACAACCTGTATTTCTGAAACACTTATAAACAAAACACATCAAGGCATCTTTGTGTGAAACAGAAATAATAGATTGCATACAAGTAAAGAAACATGTGTATAAAGACAGAAAAGAAACAACACATGAAAGGTAGGTGAAAGAAACATACATCATCATATATAAGAAGAATATAAGTACAATGTATGGTAGAACATGATCAAAGTATCTCTAAAAGATAAGGAAAGAAAAGAAATACATCTGATCATCTCACTACATCCCTCAAAGCACACTCCCCCTAACAAAAATGTCCTATGTCCTATGCTAACACTCCCCCTAAGTATGACTACTCTCATACAAAACTACTCCCCCTTTTTGTCACGAGTGACAAAGGGTAGAGTGTCAAGTAGACATCTCATCCGATGAGTCAGCATCTCCATCATCATCATCGTCGGAAGCATCATCATCATCGCCATCATCATCAGCCTCGGTCTCAGACGACGCATGAGGTGGCGGAGGAGAAGCCTCTGATGCAAAGCCGCCCATGGTCGCCTGTCGCCTAGCGATGCGGCCAACACGGACATTCACCTGATACAACTCAGTGGTGAGTGTATCGAGGCGAGCGTCCATGCGCTGTAACAGCGTCATGACGTCTCCCAGGGTGACCTCGCTCGTAGAAGAAGAGGTAGATGCTCGAGCGGATCTGGAGGTGGTCGGACGGGTGGAAGGAGGTGCAGCATCCGGCTGTCGCGATCTGAACTGTGCCTCGCTACGTTTTACGGTAGCGGCGTCTATGGCAGACATGACATGATAATGATCGGACGTAGGGAAGGGAATGGAAAAACGACCCAAAATCCTCGTGATAGCGGAAGGGAAAATGAGCTTATCACGGGTGGCCGTATCTCTATAGACATCGATAATAGAAAAGATGAAGTGAGAAGGAAAGTCTATAGAGAGATCCTCAAGGAGGGACAACAAGAACCGAGCACGAGGCTCTGTGATCGAGTTGTAGTGAGACAGTGGGTGCAAAACAAAGGTCATCACCATGTTAAGAAATCTAGGACCTTTAGCAAAAGGTCGACATGGTGTGTACATGTGATCTCCCCAAAGGGTAGGACGTTCACAGAACGCCGAGATCATCTCGTCTTTGGACACAGTCCAGAGACGCTCACAACTAGGGTAATCGGGATGATCCACCCTAGGGACATGGAGTACCTCAGAGACAAGCTCTGGGGTGACACAGAAGCGCGTACCTCGAAGGCTAGAGAAGAAGGAAGGTACTGACGAATCAATCCCGTGGATGTTGGAGTAAAACTCCTGAATCAGCACGAGAGGAGACGTGACCGGGACGTCACACAGTAACTCCCATCCCCGAGTGTGAATGACATCGGGAAGGTCAGTGTCGGCAAAGTCTGCCAAGACGACGTGGCGTTCCGAATGAACACCGTGTTTAGAAAAGTTCTCCGAGAAATCCTTATGGGCTTTCTCATCACGGAACCGAACAGACACAGGGGTAGAATCAGAAGAAGACTGCCCCTTAGAACGCATGGGGTTCCTAGGAGGAATAGACTTACGTTTAGGAGCCATAGACGCTACTAACATAAACATAGAAGAGGGGGAAAGAAGAGACAAACAGAAAAGTCCCAAACAATTCAATATTGGCAGAAAGAAATATTGAAATGAAAAGAACGTATGCATGAAAATGCATGAGCATGTGACATGCAACTCAAAACACATCATGGGCTCAGCCCAATCCAAACCTAACAGCACACAATAGGAAGGCACACATCTAAATGCATGAAAATACAATTAGAATGCTAATGTGATGCAATGCATGTGGTTTTGAAGATCAGAACTCGAAAACCAACCCAAAAATTTCAGGAAAATCCCGACAATTTTGAAAACTCCCAAAAATTTTCAAAAAAACACAAACCTAGGGTTTTGAAAACAATGCAATGCATGAAATGAGAGATAAAAGGCTTACCAAATGATGAAGAAAGTGAAGAAACACTTGAGAAAGCCTTGAGAGAGGTTTGGAGGGAGAGGGAAAAGATTTTGAGAGAGATCCAAGTGTTTTCGAGCGAGAGAGATCGAGAGAAGTGATTTCAAAATCGCGAAGGACCCTTATATAGAATCTCAGTAAATCTCGACAGATGCAGGTATTGAGATCTGTCGAGGTAGCTGTCGAGGTAAGCTGTCGAGAAATGCTCGTGGACAGATGAAGCTATCGAGGTTAGCTATCGAGGAAGAAGAAACAAGCATGTGGTGACCTCGATCGATCCAGAAGCTATCGAGGAGCTATCGAGCAAACAGAAAGTTTCTCGATCGATCCAGCTGCTATCGAGGTATCTGTCGAGACTGCGATAAGAATGAGTCTAGGGATCTCGACAGATGGCTATGTGTCGAGAGGTATCGAGGAGGTGTCGAGATGCCTTTCAAAGCAGTTTTTCAAAAGAGGAAAAACACAGACATGAATGCAATCATGCATGCAACTCAACCAAGGATACAACCAACACATTAAGCTCTCAAAAACATCTCTCAACAAGAAATATGATGCACATGTATCTCAAAACACGCACACACACATTAAACAAGTCTAACCAATTTTATCTTTCAAAAACGAGTTAAGACAGTTTAATGAGCACACATTAACGCATGTCAACCTTGTGATGGCCAAATCACATTGTACCTGCACATGTATCAAGAATAGCAAAGAGTATTGCGTGTTGTGTGTGAAAACATCGCAAGATTGCATAAGTGTCTCAATGTTATGACGATTTGAGATATGAGAAAATCACTTTAACTCACACACAATCATAACTGCTCGATGGGGACTATCACCTTTGAGGTACATCCTATAACTCCCACATCTCCTAGAAAACACGCTTGCAACCATATTTTAAAGCATTTTTAATCTTTTTGCTTATTATTTCTTTGCATATTTTCTTTTAACAAGCATATCATGCATGGGCATACAAGAGAAAGAAAAGAAATACCCAATGATGTTAAGCTTGTGACACTGCACTTTTGCTATGCCGAAGCATACAGGTGTCCTTGACATTGCACTTTTGCTATGCCGAAGCATACAGATGTCATTGACATTGCACTTTTGCTATGCCGAAGCATACAGATGTCATATTATGATTGGCGAGTAACAGTGGTGAGATGGTTATTTATGCCTTTCTCTTAGGATTTTCTAGTTCAACCCGTCAAAAAGAGTGATACGAGTGTTAAGAAGAAGAGATCACTTAACCTTACTCATCACAAACAAAGAGCTACAGAGCTCACTCGCTTAGTTGTGCAGAAGAGTGCTCATCTAAGCTATAGATGACACAAAGTTTAGAAAACTCTGTTTCAATGGCCATTACAAAAGTTCACATGAACTGATGCACACAAACACACACTGTTTTTGTATTTTTCTTTTTTTCAATTTTTTTTTTTATTTTTATAAGAGAAGCAAAAATAAAACACAAAACTGAAAACACACAAACAAAAACATGTAAAGCAAAACAATGCATAAAACTAGACTGACTCAAAACAGTAAAGAAACACACAAGTAATGCAACACACAAAATAGAGAGAGAAGAAGAAGTGACTAAAATCACTTGGAACCCTTTGGCTTCCACACCTTGGAAGATCCTTTCCTTTTGGTTGACTCTTGAGCCGGTATAGGGGGAGAAGAATATGAACCGTTCAAGTTTGAAAGGAACATGAGGGCTTTTAGAATGTCTCCAAGAGGAGCGAGAGAAGACTGGAGCTGATTCTGGCTCCCAGATGCTATAGCGCCATTGCTCTGTTGAGTGGCAAGCCACTTGTAGCAATTTGGTCGAGTGTGACCGCCGAGACCACAATGATAACAGAGATGCGACTTCTTATGTTTGGCCTTTTGAGAGTTATCCTTCTTATTCCTAGGGTGTCTAGCTTCCCTTTTCTCAATTTTAGGGGGTGCTCCTAGGATGGATTTGTCCTTGCCTATGTTCTCACTAGCTAAATCAGTTTTAACATTATTTTCCTCAGTTTTAATGTTATCAGCCGGTGGAACAAAAACAGTAGTACTAGCAGAAGGAGTATTAGAGATAGAGAATTCATACCCCAATCCAGTACGATCTGAAGAGTATCTCTGAGCACTCAGCATCTCGTCCAGTTTAGCACTTGACGTCCTCTCCAGTTGTGCCCTGACTTGAAACAGCTCTGCTTCAAGCTTCTTGGTCCTCTCAGCCAAGAAATTGTTCTCGAACCTCAGTGCTCCAATGGTTTGATTCGCTTGATCAACCTTTGTGGACAGTTCCTCACGGTCAAGTTCCACATCACTGAGTTTCTTGGTGGCCAGCCTATAGAGCTTCTCATGCTTTTCCGAGAGCTTGTATAGCTTCTCATAGGCAGTGTGGATATCATCTTGATCATCCATGATCTCACACTTGGATTCCACCAACTCTTCTTCTTCATCCGCTTTCTCGGTAACCCCATCAGTAGGATTAACAGTGGCAGTGAAGGCATTCAAGATTCCGTCGTCCTCATCCTCGGAATCATCCTCTGGCTCTGTGTCGCTTAAGGTAACAGCAAGTGCCTTGCTTTTCCCTATGCTCTTTAAGTACGTAGGACACTCTTGTTTCATGTGTCCAAAGCCTTGACACCCAAAGCACTTTGGTCCTGTGGGAACAGTGT
Organism: Castanopsis chinensis; assembly: GCA_032878915.1. Lineage (NCBI taxonomy): Eukaryota > Viridiplantae > Streptophyta > Magnoliopsida > Fagales > Fagaceae > Castanopsis > Castanopsis chinensis. The sequence goes on along the minus strand of JAVQMG010000080.1, from coordinate 447,793 downwards.
ACTGACCGCCATCCTTGACATCCTTCTTCATTTTATCCGGATTCTTGAATTGTGAAGAACTGGATTGTCTGCGGTCTCTGTTGAAGCCCTTTCCGTTGGCATTCTTCATGAACTTCTTGAACTGCCTTGTGATGTCGGACTTCATCTTGGAATCTTCATCATCTGACGAGTCATCCGTGTCACTGCTTTTGGCCTTCAGTGCCAAACTCTTGCCCTTACTTGACTTGCCTAACCTAGTCAGCCCTAACTCATAGGTTTGCAAGTTTCCAACTAGCTCAGTCAAAGGAATTCTGTCAATATCCTTTGATTCTTCAATTGCCGTGATCTTAGCATGGAATCTTTCCGGCAACGATCTGAGCACCTTTCTTACAATCTTGGGTTCTGGGATGGTTTCCCCAAGATTGAAGGCTGAGTTCACTATGTCCTTCAGCTTGGCATAGAACTCATCAAACGACTCATCCTCCTCCATTTTAATCTCTTCAAAGCGTGTGGTGAGCCTTTGTAGCTTTGAATCTTTGACAGCCTTGGTGCCCTCATAGGTTGTCTGGAGGATAGTCCATGCTTCCTTCGCAGTTTCAGTTGAGGAAATTTTCTTAAACTCCTCATTGGTGACTGCACTGAATAGGGCATTCAATGCTCTGCTGTTGAAGTTAGCCGCCTTGATCTTTGCATCATCCCATTCGGCTGGCGCTTCTGTAGGCTTGGTCCAGCCTATCTCCACAGCTTGCCACACTTTCTCATCTAAAGACTGCAAGAAAGCTCTCATGCGTACTTTCCAGTATGCATAGTTAGTGCCATCAAATAAAGGAGGTATAATTAAAGATTGTCCTCTATCCATGACAGCAGGGGTCAATGGATCACACACAGTAGATTAAACCCTAATCAGAGTGTACTTGCTCTGATACCACTTGACAGGCCACAAACGCGTTGACCCCTTGTGATAATTTAGATTAATTAAATTAGCCCAGTTATTAATTAATCAAATTAACATGCAAATTTACGTGGCAGCACAAACAAATCACCGAAACTAAATTATGCAGCGGAAAATAAATAACACGGTGATTTGTTCACGAATGGGGAAAACCCTAAGGCAAAAACCCCACCGGGTGATTTAAGGTCACCACTCCCGAAACTCCACTATTATCACAACGAGCAGTTACAAGTAAGGAATCCCAGTACCTCACCAACCTACAGTTGAACTCTTACCCCAATACCCAATTGGACTCGTTCTGTAGTGACAATTTCTCCAGTTCAATGCACGGCTCCCAGTACGTGACTAACCAATGTGATGCGCGGATCCCAGTACGCGTCTTACTCCTTTGCACGAATCCCAGTACGTGACTCACTCACCAACTTGAGAAAGAAAGAATGTTGGCTGCAAAGTTCTTCAAATCATCAGAGATGAACTAGGGCACGAACTTTTCTCACAGATCACAATTTGCATGAAGAGAGAAGATGCAACTTGTATCTTGTGATTTCTGCTTATTCACTTGTGCAGCCCTTTTTACGGCCCTTAAAATAATCCTTTTATATGTCTAGGGTTAGGAGAAAAGAAGTCCCAAAGACACACACACGGATTGGACTTGAAACAGACTTGGAATTCTGTTTTCTTTAATTCTCGACAGATAGAGGTGTCGAGAGGTGTCGAGACAGCTGTCGAGGCTCGGGCTAAACAGCTTCTTTAAATCTCGATAGATGTATCTGTCGAGGTTATCTATCGAGCTTTAAAATCTTGCACTTCCTTGCTTGTATCTTGGACAGACTTTGACGGCTTCAACACTTAAACTTGAACCACCGTTTCTTGAAGTGTTTAACCCATCCTAGATCTACCCAATTACAAGTAAAGTGCGTTTTGTCTAAGGATAAGCCAATTACATAAAATAGCGACATATGTTCACAAGTTTGAACAACTACATATGTCCTAACAGATTCCTCTACTTGTAACCGCTTGTTGTGATAATAGTGAATTCTCAAGAGTGGTGACCTTAAAATCATCCGGTGGGGTTTTTCCCGTGTTGGTTTTCCCTATTTGTAAATAAATCATTGTGTCAATTTATTTTCTGTTACACTTTAGTTAATTGGTGATTTGTTTATGCTACCATGGGTTTTCATGTTAATTTGATTAATTAATAAACTTGGGTAATTAATCAATTAATTCATCACAAGGGATCAATACATTCTTAGCCTATCATTTATCAATACATAACTACGCCTTTTGTTTAAATCCTTTGGTATTTTGAAGTTGAACGTAAATTTAAAATTTATAACCATTTATTAAACATGAGTTGTTGGAGGGCATAAAAAATGTAAGATATTTTATATTTTAAAACATTCTTTATCTTTAGAAACTTTTTTTCTTCTAAAAAAAAGAATTGGGTTTTTTTCTTTTTTAAAAAATGTGTTGATTTAAAATGAATGGAAATTCATTTTAGTCCATTTGAGCGCAGTAATGAAATTCAATTAGAATCTTTATTTCTGTTGGTTCAATTGAGAGATTATTAGTCATACATTTATGCATGGGAGGATCCTACAATATGATTGTTGAATTTTCAAATAATAAATATGATAATTTGATTTTCAAAAATAAATAAGTAAATTGATTATTGGAAAACCCAGTCCCAATTGAAATTATCCTTACTAATTAAGAAAAAATCCATTCAAATAATAAACAACTATACATATAACTTTTGAAAATACCAAAAATCAAAATAAAAGAGGATTTTTTATATAAAAAAAAAAAAATTTGGAGTCAAAGTGCCATAATTCACCATGCCTTATGAGTTTATATTTATTATTAATGTAAATCTCATATTGAAGACTAAAAAAATGTTTACATTATTGTACACTTTTACAAGTGTGTAAGACATTGTACAAATTTGTTTAGTTTATAATGTAAGATTTACATTAATTATATAGTGTAAAACAATAATTGTCCTATCTTGTATCCAAACTCAAGGATGGATTGACACCAAGCAACCTAACCCACTTTACCGCTCTATTATTAGAAACTCTTATTGGAGTCTAGCTAAGGTGCTCACATTCTCCACAAAGTCACATTCTTCAAGGTCTTTGCACAAATCTTGTATCCAAACCAAGGAAGTAAATATTGGACTAGAGATTTTTTGGATGTTTTTGCCGGTACAAGAAAAAAATTATTATAAAATTATAAAAATGTGTAATTTAAGTTAAAATACTTTTCGTTATTGTACTAAGGCTAATGTTTAGGTTTATTAAATATGTGGATTTTAAGTTATATATTTATAAACATATAAATAAATACATACATGAATACATACAAAAATTTATATAGTACTGAAACATTTCATTTTGCTGGATTTGCCACCGATTTTCGATTTTTGATTGGTTTTTACCGGTTTTGGGGATTTTTTTGTACTGGACCAATAACCGATTCTCAATTCATTCAGTCGGACCAGCAGGTCCAATGTGGTTTTTAAAACCATGAATAAAACATAACTTAAACAATGTTACCAATGAAAGGACTCTTCTATTTGTGTGCGAGGGATTAATTCTCCTGATGCTGCCATCTTGAAGACTAGAGCATGTCATATTAGAAGTTGAAGGTTTAGCTAATCAAGTGCCCCAGATGTGCTTCAGGTGGATTCCAAAAGAAGCAAATAGAACCTCACATGAATTATCCCATTGGGCTTTGATTAATGTTATGTATGGTTATTTCAATCTTAGTACTGGCCCTCCTGATTTTGTGGATGAATTATATAAAGAGGCCTCTTTTGTATCCTCTGAAGCTCTGCTTTTGCTCTGTGTTAAATAAAAAAATTTTATTCGAACCAAAAAAAAAAAAAAATGAAGAAGGAGAACTTGTACGTTGTGCCTGTACTATTGTACTGAAAAATTGAATGGGGAAGACTAGTTCATATATGTAGCATATTGGCTCCCTCCTTGTAATATATTCTGTGATATATTCCTAGTTCCAATAATAACAATTTTCACTTCAAAAACTAAAAATAAATAATATAATAAAAATAAATTATTTAATGCCCAATGAGAGTAAACCGTAAAATAAAATAAAAAACTGAATTTGGACCATCTTTGTAGAAGCATTGAATGAAAAAAATGACCAAAAGTGGCAATCTTCACAGAAGACAAAGACTAGACTAGTGTTGTTGTGATTGGTTTACTTTTTTTTCGTTGTATATGATTGAGGAATTCACATTTAGTTGGTGCGATATGATCCATTCACTTCACTATCCCCAATCTAGACCAGTTTCGCCGTTACCGTTGCGTGATTGGCCTTCAAGACAGAGATAACACAAGACCCTGGAAACGTTTTGAGCTCGTGGAATGATTCCCTCCATTTTTGCCAATGGGAAGGTGTAACATGCGGCTGCAAGCATAGAAGAGTCACTGTATTAAACCTTACGACCAGAGGATTGGTAGTTTCCTTGTCTCCATACATACGAAACCTTAGGTAACAAGAGGAACAATTGGGTATACTCCTCCAAGTAACAATAATTTACTGAAATTTTCACTTGTTAACATATATTTTCCCACATTTAACATGATTACTTTTTGAGTTCCTAAATTTTAATGTGACTTTATTATCTATATCAACCATTTTGAATGGCAGAGTATGGTCTAGGAAGTGAAGTGTCAACCAAAGGGGATGTCTACAGTTATGGAATCATATTGTTGGAGATGATAACAGGAAAGAGACCTACAAATAGTATGTTTGATGGAGTTTTGAATCTTCACAACTATGCTAGTATAGCTTGGCCTAACTTGGAGATTGTGGACCCAAATCCTTTAAACAATAATGATGAAGTAATTGGCAATCACAATTGCACCCCAACAAATAAAACGAATGAGTGTTTGATATCCATGGTGAAGCTTGGCCTAGCATGCTCTATGGAGTTGCCGCAGAAACGATGGGACATTAGCAAGGCCATCTCTGAGTTGCAATTGGTCAAGGACATTCTTCTTGGCACTAGGATTTAATGCAACATGCTTGGACATACAGAAGGTCAAAAATCAAACTTTTCTCCCTCTTAATGTTGGTATTAAATTCTTTACTTACTTTGACCTTTTCCTCTATGTTTTCTATTGCAGGCTCATAAAGTTTTACAATGGAAGGAAGAATTTTTGGGCCTGCTTAATAAACATGCTTATGGTTTACTAAGAAGTATTCTTCGTGGTTCTTATATTACTCATCTTACATATGTATATTATATGTAACTCCAAATAAATTGATATTATGCTTGGAAAAGTAATTATATATCTAATTTCGTTTGCAGTTGTAATATTTTAAGCCAACATAAGATGTCTTTTTCACTTCTCATTCCCATCACTAATCGAATGGACACAGTGGCAAGTGGGATTTCGATTTAGTTGCTATTTTGAATTTTTGATAACCTTAGCTATACTAATACTGCAATTCATATAACATATGTAATGATGCTTCTATTTTACACAAATGATACCATATGTCGCATTGCAATTGAGAGGCTTTTTTTTTTTTTTTTTTTTGAAAAGAAATTAAGAGATGTGATTGTTAACACAAATCTATCTATCTATCTGTGTATAAAAGTAAGGATCTCATGTGTCATGTGTTACAGTATGTGATTCTTGTTGGGTTCCACATGTGAGTAAAATCTCACATTGAATAATGATGAAAAAATAAGTAGTTAATATAACATAACTAAATACATACACAATGGGCTTAGTCATTTTGGTTTAAAGTGTGTCTCTATATATTATATTAATTACACAAGGAATCTCTTTAAGATGTTTATCTCCCAAAAATTCATTCTTGTGAGATAATCTTTTAGAATTCTTTTATTTAGCCTTCCATCTTATCTTTTAATTAGTTGATTTATTAAACCTTTCACTAAGCAAAAGTTATAATGAATTATTTAATTTTTTTATTTATTTATATTCAATAATAAATAGTTAAATATATCATTTGTAGCCACAAAAAAAAAATGTTCCAAAATAAATAATTTATATATTGTGCACCATAAATGACTTGTTAACATGAAAATACCAAGCATGCAAACTAAAGAATTGGCTGATAAATGATGAAAATGAAATATGTCCATAGATTTTGATCCTCTAAAGTTCTTTGTTTACCAAAAAAAAAAAAAAAGAAAGTTCTTAGGTTGCGCTGCCATATAGAATTCTTCAAATCCCAACCTTTCTTTTAAAATGAAAGGCTAGGATTCTGCCATATTATCAATCCCCTGTCATAACCATTATTTAAAGTTTTCGAAAAAAAAAATCAAATTTATTCCTTACCAAAATATGAGGAGAATATTATCAGAAGGAAATCACCACCGTTGACGGCAGTGGACCTGATGGTTTTGCCCAAAAACAGTAAGCAAAGTCAATATTCTCCAAGTAATAAAAAAAATCAATTAAACCCATATTATTTTTTTTATTGAATTAATTTCATATCAAATCAATAAGAAAACAAACAAAACCAAAAGAGTTTTATTAATGAATGATCAAAGCCAGAAAAAACCCAAAAGGCACAAAAGGACCGAATGACTTTTGGTCCAAATAATCTCAAGTGCTCATCTAATAGAGATTTTGAGGTGGGTTTTGGTTCAAAGAGAAGCAAACGTTCTGGGTTTTTGGTTTTCTAAAATTTTCAGGTGGTTATTGATTTGATGCATAAATTTAACGGTCAGGATTCTCTTTTTCTAGTGGGAATTTCTTTCAAATACTCAAAATTGTACCTTCAACCCAAAGTGGAATATGACTTCGTAGTTGGGCGTGGGATGGGGAGAAATTAACAGCTTCATCATTTGTTTTTGGTTAAACGGCAAACATAATTAAGGTTGAGTTTTTTTTTTTTTTTTTAAGTGGATGGATGATGTGGGAGAATCTTAGCCTTTTATTTAAAAGGGAAGTGAGGATTTAAAAAACTCTATGCAAGCAATAGAGTATCTTAGGAACTTTAGAGGATTTTGATCCGTCCTGTAGGCACAAAAATCAAGTGTCAGTTATTACAAGACTAGATGCAATCTGAGATACAAGTAAGAGATTGAGGCGGGCACCTTCACTAGGAATCAAGAGGACCATTGAAGCATGTTGGAGGCTTCCATAGCTATTGGAATATTATTTATATTCATTTCCAAGAGAAGGGGAGCATCATATATAGGCTCATAGCCCTCCAAACCGAAAAGTGCTTAATAGAACTATAGAAGGGATTTTGTCTATAATTATAAGGCTAATGTTGTATTTCTCTGTAAGGAATTTGTAAGACTGGTTTGTTCAGTGTATCCATGTTACTTTAAATAAATTACAATAAAATTATTGTGATTTTTATTATTATTAGTATTGTTCTTACATAATCAATGTTATTATCAACACTACAAGTCTGCATTTCACTAATGTACACGACCCTGCCTTCTGTTTAAATCCTTAGGTATTTTAAAGTTGAATGCAAATATAAAATTTATAATCATTCACTAAACACGAGTTGTTGGGGAGCATAAAAAAATGTAAGATATTTTGTATTTTAAAACGTTCTTTATCTTTAGAAATATTTTTTTTTCTTCCCATAAAAAAAAATCAAAGAATTGGGTTTTTTTCTCTAAAAAAATTTGTTGATTTAAAATGAAATTCAATTGGTTAAATTGAAAGATTATCAGTAATACATATATGCATGGGAAGATCCTACAAGATGATTGTGGAATTTTCAATTATTAAATATAATAATTTGCTTTTCAAAAATAAATAAGTAGATTGATTATTGAAAAACCCATTCCAATTGAAATTATCCTTGCTAATTAAGAAAAATTCCATTTAATAATAAACCCAGTCCCAATTGATAAACTTTTGAAAATACCAAAAAACAGAATAAAAGTGGATTTTTTTTTTTTTTTTTTTTTTTTTTTTTTTTGAAAATTGGAGTCAAAGTGCCATTCTTCACCGGGCTTTGAATTGATGTGGTGATTTGAGCCCACTATAAGTAGAATGCTACTCTAATAGTCTGATGGGTCAGATTGGCAATCTGATTTCAGGCCTTAAAAAAAGAAAAAGTCTTTATTCGTCCTCTGTTTGTTCACCGGTAGTTTTTCACATTTTTCAGTGTTTGGTAGCACAAAAAAAAAAAAAAATAGTTAATGAAAAACTATCTTTAGTCAATGAAAAATCCTAATAAAAATAAGGCTTATTTTCTATGGGATGTTTTACAATTTTTTTTTTGGAAAACAATCTCTCTCTCTCACACATCACATCTCCTATCAATATTATCTTTTTCTTTACCCTCTATAGCAGGAAACAACTTATTTTGGCACCTACTCTCTCTCTCTCACAGTCTCACGTTAAGCTCTCTCAGTTTTCTCCCTTCTCTTTGCTTTTTCTCTCCTCTCATATTCTCATTGTCTCTCCCCCTCAGGTCTCTCCCCTTTCTACAGATCTCTCTCTATCTGTCTCGCAAGGTCAACAACTCTTCCTTGCACTGGTAATATTTCATTCTTCTCAACAAAAACCCCATATTATTGTTTGCTTCCTGTGTTGCTATCGATATATATAGTAATTTCATGTTTTTATAAGATAAGTTTCTTGATTTCAATTATAGTATTCCCAAGTTTGACATTAATTAATATTAAATTTTATAACCTTTGGCATTTGTTGTGGGGCGGGGGGTAGTTTGAGTTGAAAATTTGTACGAGAACAAATAGACTATAGTTTAGGTGTTTTATATGGTTTTTGATGTTTGTGTTTGATGATTTCGACAGTCAAGCATGTGGGCATGCTCAGACATCCATAATTCTAATTAATAAACTCAATAGATTTTTTTTTTTTAACATTATGAAGAAAGTTTGCTAATTGAAGATTGTGCTAGATTTTAAGTTTGAATTTATGTACAATCTCACACACTTATGGGCAAACTTTTGCTTTGATCTAGTGATTATTGTTATTTACTTGGTACAGTTCAAAGCAGATACGTTTTTTCTGCACACCAAATTCATGATTGGTTTACAACTTATTATTTGTAATAAAAATTTATAGAGAATTTCTATTGTGCATTCGGTTTTCCATGATACAATTTGTTTTTCTACCTACTCTATTCACAATTTAGTCTCCTAAGATTTGCATGGCTGGTTCTTGTTCGTGTGTGTTTTAGTATACTTGATTTTATTTCTTCTCAGTTTGATGGATTCCTATTTGGACTATTGCATAATTTTGAGCTTGCTTTTATATTTTTATCACTATGAATTATGCAGATTGTGTAGTGCTCTATTAGTAATATTAGAATCCTCTCTCAATGTTTAGGGAATTAAAATTGTTAAAGAGTTGTTTTTTTTTTTTGGTTGTTGTTGTCCTTCTTGTATTGAGAAAATTCCTCATTTGGCAATTGGAAATTGAGGAGTGAATTGACTCAGGCATGTCAGAGTAAGGTAATACTTGTTTATTATCTCAGGTAGAACATTACTAGCAGAATTAGTTTGCTAGATAAAGCTATATCTAAAACAGCATAGTCAAAGGCAAATGGCAAAGTTAAGGTGCCAAGTCTTTGTATCACAAGAGGCATGAGGTATAAAAAAGGTGCTCACCCAAGTGAAGCAAGGTGCCAAACTCTATATAATGAACTCAAATCATATGTATCTAATACTCATTAGGCACAGTTTGAATTTTTATAACTAGTAGGAGGCTCTACTAATTAATCTATGTAAGGATATTTGGGCTTGGGGAGGTTTTTCCAAGGGAATTGGTGATATAGGTGTAGAAGCATTGGATGACTCAACTCCGCTTGTTGACGCTGATGTTGATGACGTATCCAAAAAGAAGCAAGTTGATCCCTCACATGTGGCCTCAAATGAAACAAGGTCTCACAGGAAACAAAGTCATGCTACTATGATTGAAGATGTTGTTTACCAAGATTTGTCTATACAACTTAGTAAGGTGCTTCTGCAATAGAAAAGATTTTTGAAAATTAGCTAAATTTTGGTAGTCTTTATAAAGAAGTTATGAAGATGGATGGGTTTGAAGAAAATATGATTGCGTCTGCATTTGACCATTTGAATGGGGATGAAAAACAAGCAAGGTCATTCATGTTGAAAAATGACAAGCTCTGTAGACAATGGCTACAAAACTTCTTTGACAACTATTTAAGTTAATTTTGATTATGTAGGTGTATTTTTGTTAGAATTTAGGCTTTTCTATTTGGAAAATTTGGCATTTTGGTATTTATCATACTATTTGGACAATTAGGCTGAGAAAAATTAATGCTTAGAGTTCCAAAGCCACAAAAATTGCAGTGGTATAGCTATAATAAGATAATTTTCTAAAAAAATGAGATAGTTTTCCAAAAAAGTTTTGTACATACCAAACACTAAAAAACATTCTTAAACCTATTTTCAAGGTCGTTATCAAACATTGGAAAATGAGATAGTTTTCCAAAAAATGTTCTCTGGAAAATGACCAATTTTCCAGAAAATATTAATGCTGAAACAAACAGAGCACAAGCTGAAAATGTTCCCTAAGTTTTTAGAAATCTTAAAAAAAAAAAATCATAAATAAAGGAATCACAAACAAAAGAGAATCACTTTGGACAATTTTAGAATTCTCTCACGAAAAAGTTTTGAAATTAATTTACAAAGACTTTACTCTCACTTTTGTCAAACCCCTTCCAAGGCCATGAAATTGGCTTCAACATTTCCCAAGCACCACCTTTCCACCATTCAAATGAAATGTCTTAATGTGGTTTATTTTTTGAGGTTGATGGTGGTTGTGAGTTATGGTTTATTATGTTTATTTTATTAGTTTGTTTATATTATTTTAATGTGATGTATGTTAAAATAGAAGTTTTGATATTGGGTGTATTGTGAAGTGTGTTGTTAAAATAGATAAAGTAAGTTTTTGAGTTACTAAAAGTTAAAATTTCTTATTCTCTTACTATGAATGCTCTAACCCGTCAATGATTTTTATGTAAACATAAGTACAAAATCCTTCAAAAACACCTTCCAGCACAAATTTTCTAAACTATTGAATTCAAAGCCACAAAATTCATCACCCTTAATACTCATTTCATCATAAAAACCATATTTTTCACAAACACAAAAAGTATCCAAACGTCAAAAACGAGATTAACCACCCTTTGAATGAGCTTAAAGGAATTGAAAGTAATTAATATCCTATTTTTTGTGCAGATTTTCTCCAATATGAAAGTAATACATATTCTGTTTAAATTAATTCTTATTTAAAAATAACAAAATTTAGAGTTTTATTTGTAACATTTGAAATTTCAAAAGATTCAAATCTGTTACAACTCCAACACTAAAAGTATAAGGAGTAAAATAAAAGTGAAAAATTTTCCATAAGATTGCCTTTTTTGTTTTGGTGGTGGTGAAGAAATAGGATTGCTTTTAGTAGCCACCAAATTTGGCCTCGATTTGTATGGAAAATAACAACAAAGATTGGACTTTCTCTAAAGTAAAAATGGTACATTGTTGTCCATTTGAAAGAGCACCTTCCTTTCTTTGAAGAGAGAGAAATATTTCTCATCAATTATGTGCCCATTAAAGCATTACCTCTTCATTATCCCATATAAATAATGTCATAGCATTAGCATATCATGATGGTTGAGTAAAGCTTATAGTATACCTTTGTGTTAGAACTTAGAAATCTATTGTTCTACTGCATATCGAATCCTTTTGTCACATAACCATTCTAACCAGAATTAATTATACATGGTGGCATATTGGCAAACTCTAATTTAGATATTATTCTAAAGGAAAGCTTTAGAGTTTAAAGTGTTGCGTCAGGATTTTTTTTTTTTTTTAAAATAGGTTGAGTTGGGATTTTATTGCCAACAGGGGTGGAGCCAGAAATTTTGTTTGGAGGGGCCAAGTTGCAGCACTAACATATTTATCAAGACAACCCCCTAGACACATACACACACACACACACACACACACACACACTTTTTTATTATATACACACACATTTTTATTTGATAAGTTATATATATATATATAGACACACACAAACACTCCAAAAAAAAAGCTTAGTATTTTCAATCAAAATTATTTTTGATGGAAATCTTTCAAAAAATAAAACTCACTTTTACCATTTTCATAGTGAAATTCTTAAAAAGTTTCATTTTCAATACAAATCAATTATCAAATTTTATGCTAAAGTAAGTAAAAAATCTTTTAATTGAACTAATGAAATTTTTAAAAAGATGAATGATCCAAAACTTGAATGAATAAGTTATGCTCAAAATATATTTGAAGCTATCTTGCTCTAATCCATTATGTGGCAACTAAAGAAAATTTTCATATGTAGTTTTAGTAACAATATTTTTTTAATGAGTCAATGACTTATTAATTTCCACATAATGAGTTGAAAAAGATAGATCCAAACATGTTTGAAATCAAACTTTATCAAATATTTAGCAGATATAAGAGCAATTTTTACAATCAAAAATAAAATTGCGAAAAACAAAGTTTTGTCTCTATAACTATTAGACAAATTATTTTTTTAAGAGTATCATTGGATGAATTCAAATATTTCGGGGGGTCGGGGTGCTAAGTCTTATTTTTGGAGGATAAATTTTAAAAACATTAAAATAATTATATATATTTAAGAAAATTTCAAAATTCATGGACACCCACCCATGCACATGGCTCTGCCTTGATTGCTAGTTAGCATTTTTCATCGATATGTTGATGTTAGTAAGTTCATCAATTGCAAGGAATATGCTCCCTACTAATTCTACCGATTAGATTAGTTACTATGCTTCATCCTGATATAAAGCATCCAATCTCACCTGTGAAATTGATAAACTTTTTTTACTTCAGTATTAATTTGCATATAGTTTTTTTAATCAAATAGATACAATGGGAAAGATAAAGATTTGAATTCTAGACGTTTCGCTAAAAACACAAAGATTTGTTAATTAAGCTAAAACCTACAAGGCTGTAATCACTTCTCATATATTTAACTTTATAAGTGATTTCCCTTTATTCATATATTTTATTTTGATATTGAGCTCTTTTAATTTCATTATACATTATGGTAAAAAAAAAAAAACCTTATCATACAATAGTCTTTCTATGAACACAATAAAAATTTTACAACATTCTAAAATTAACAAAGTTTTTCTATAACTCAATATATGTCCATTTATTTATTTATATGTAATACATGTCCATCTATAAAACTATCTACATGTATCATTTAAAAAAATTATATAACATGGTATATAAGTCTTATAGCTCCATCATACACAGAAAAATCAGACAATTCAGATTTGACACATTATACAACCAAATTCAATTAAGAAGTAAAATTCAAACACTCTAAAATTTTAAAATCATGAAAAAATCCCCGTAGTAGCATCAACATTCCTCTGAAAATGTTATCAAAAGAAAAAAAAAAAAAACAAAATTCACTGTTATCAACATCAACTAGCCAAAAACAAACAAACAAACCTCATGTCCTACTCCTTTATTATAATTTTTGTATATAATTCGATCCAAAACCTTTTTCAGAATCGGAAAGAGGGACTTCTCTGTTTCTCGTCCAATCCTGTCTCTCTGTCGAGTTTAGCAATAGTAAAACACTCTCAGATCTTCAAATTTTCCGATCCGATATTGTTAGCAAACACAACACAACACAACCATGCCGGCCGTGTACAGAGCTCAATTGACAACGTTCGAAGATTCAGAGAAAGAGAGCGAGTACGGTTATGTCCGAAAGGTCCGTACAACTCTTTTTATTTCTGTGAATTATTAAATTTTTTTTATAATTTGTTTGGGATTGGAACAAATCTGATTTGCTTGTAGATCGGAAATGCTAAACGGTGCGTTTTTTTATTAAATCGTCTCGTTACATTTTTCTTCCCTGAGTTATATTAGGGTTTTTTGATTGATCTGAATTGTCATTTTTGGGTTTAAATTTGTATGCTTTTAGTAATTGGAATTGGATTGAATTTGAACTTGTTAAGCTTTTTTTTTTTTTTTAGATCTAATCATAATCATGATCATGTGGCTGACAATCTTAGTTAGTGAGAGTGTGTGTGTAATGATTGAGAGAATTGGGAATGAAAATGTGACCGAATTTCAACATGTTGCTGTTTGATACTACCCGGCTTGGCTTTATTGGTTTGAATGGGTGGTAACTTGGAACATGCCATGATTATGTTGTTTTTTGATTCGCGGGTATGTTTATTTCCTTGTGTTGTTGATTTGTCGTTGAAGAAATTGCATATGTGATAGACGAAATGCTGATATGGGAATATGGTTGGAAGCACAAAGTTGACATCTTTTTTAATTTTTCAGTGATAAAATTGCAGCTTTTTAAATTTGAGTGATGATAATCGAGCTTGGACAAAATTATAGGGGACGAGAGTTTCTATCAATCTAGTTCTCAAAGATGTTTATTTCCTTGGGTTGCAGTACTGCCACAACAATGGTTAATGCTATCATCATCCCTACAAGTTTCTGCATCCCACCCACTTTCGACCATAACCTTGTGTTTTGTTGAAAATTTTTGTTATTTTGAAGTTAGAACACAAATATAGAATTCACAGGTCATGAACCATTTATTATAGATTAGTTGTTGGAGTATTTGAAAGTGTAAGATATGTTTTTTTTTTTTTTTTTTTTAAATATCTTATTTATCTTTCCAAAGGACTTTATTTTTTAAAAAGTTTTGATTAGAAGAAATACTATTTAGTTTGAGAATGGTGACTCCATGCTAGAGACAGAGGGAGACTTTGACCTTGCCCCTATTATTATTATTATTTTTAATATTAGTATTTACCTAGGTACCAATTTTAGCAAGTTTGTTCTATAAAATTACAATATGCCTCCCTTAACAATATCATTGATTATTTAAGAATAAGGCTATAGCCACAAAACTTTCTAGAATATTTTTACAAACTGCCGAGGTAGTAAATTCTTATTAGTTTGTATCTGAACCTGACACTTACATCACTTTTTTACTTACTAGTTACCACTCACCAGATTAGTAATTTATAAAAAAGTTTGTATCTCTAGAATTTTCCTCATTTTAAAAGGTCATATGAAAAGTTATAGATCTAAACTCTAAAAAAATATACAAGCCCAAAAGTGTAGCCCAACAACAAAATTTACTAGCTAAAAACAATTAAGCTTAATTAACCAATTTCACCCAAAACAAACAATCGGATTTAAAAAAAAAATTTAAACAAATCTTTACCCAACAGTACACATAAAAACACAAATAAATAAATTCTCTTAGCAACCACGTGCAACTAGCAACAAAGCCACCCTCCTAACTTCAAGTTTTGGCTCTATCCCTGCCCCTTGCAAAATTCAAGGGTTGATTTTAATTTATGCAATGTCTTGTCGAACTAGTATTCATTCTTTAGTTTAAACTCCAGGGAAAAAGAGTTCAAGTTGCGGACTTAGAAACATATTTGGGTAAACTATATATTTAGTCTCTATCCTCTACACTATATTTCATTTTGGTCCATAATTTTTTAGTGTTGTGTCAATTTAGTCTCTGTCGCTATCTCATTGATGGAATTTTTTGACGTAACTAATAGCCAAAATGAAAAATTAATTTTCATTGATGTGACAATAAACCAATTTTTTATTTTGGTTGTTTGTCACGTTAGCATTTCCATCCAAAACATAACATCAGGGACTAAATTGACAAGTCACTAAAAAGTTAGGAACCAAATTGATACAACTGAAATGCTATTGACCAAACTAAAATATGGTATAAAGGATAAAGACTAAATACGTAGTTTACCCAACATATTTTAACTATCTCAAAAAAAAATTAACTCATAAAATTTAAAATGACAAAATACATTAGCTTTTTTAAATCAAATAAATGCCAATTTAGTAAATTTATTAAGGTTAATAGGTACTCTTATGGCAATTGTTAATGGACAATTTTTAGAAAGTTTTAATACTATTTTTATGAAAGAAATATGAACAGTTGTCAAAAAAATCAATTTTTTTTTTCTTCTCTCATAAAAAGTTTCTAAAAATATTTCATAAACCAATGTTTTTTGCATTTTATTTTTTGAGAAAGATGTTTTTAGCATATTTCATCCCACTTCTCATAAAATATCTTATAACAGTTTCTAAAAATATTTTATAAACTAATACTAAAGACTCTTTAGCATTAGTTAACTTTTCCCATTTATTAAAATTTTATTCATTAACTTTTTAAAGTGTATAATATTTTATGACGTCTTAAAAGAAAGCGTGGACAAATAAGATAGTACAACGTGAGTATAAATTTATTACATTAATTTATTCAATTGAATAATTGTTATGTAATTATGGATGATATCACTTAAAATCACTTAGAACATTATCCTTGGCTACATTGACAAATTTTACGATAGTTATCATGTAATAATGCAGTCAGATTGGGCAAGGTTGCAACTAATTGGACCATAATGTATGGTATTATAGGTATAACACGTTGGAATATTGGGCATAGAATAAGTTATTCTGGCTCAAGAAAAGTCATGATAATAAAAAGGAAGTCGATAGATAACCCCTCTTCATCCACCGAATCGGCCACATTGGAAGTTGTAAGCGTATCCAAGAAATTGATTAAAGCATCTATACATCAGTCATTTAGACAAACCTGATTAGTAAAAAACAATGAATTAAAAAAAAAATAAGAAAAAAAAAAGGACAAAACATTCAAACACCCATCCCCTCTTTATTTTATTTACGCAAAGAGCTTTCCTCTTCCTTTTCAATTTCCTTTTCTTTTTTCTTTTTCTTTTTTTTTTTTTAATAATTTGATAGTTGTGATTTGTGAATAAGAGGAAGGGGAAAAAAAAATTTTGAACCCTATATGTACATATAGGGTTCAAAATTTATTTGAGAAAGCATTAATTGATATTGTAAGCCTTGACTGAAATTTGTGAAATATTTTAATAGTGAAGCACATATATTTGAGAAAGGTACGTAGTAACACTCAGTTCACACGCCATTAGATTACTTGGTATTGTGCTCTTTCTCCCAAGGAAGTTCTCTTTTCTATGAGAAGTGGGATTTTACTTGTTGGAAGTCAAGAACATCATTCAAAATATGGTCCTATGGCTGCTTATGTGGTTCAACAGAAGCATAACAACAATAAATGTTACGCTTCAGCTTATATATGTAGATTACGTATTATGGTTGTATCACTAATAGAGTGGAGATTGCTGTGCTAGAAGAAGAGAAAAAGACAGGTCACAATTCACAAAAGAGGTAGAAGATGAGGCTAATACAAGGCCAAGGGAGACCATGATTTGAGTCATGATATATATGGAAAAGCCGAACCTCAATCAAGTTTTGAGGAAAGAAACTCACATGAGACAATGAAACTGATCGTAATAGGGAACGAAAGAAAGATAGGAGTATAAAAATGAATAAATAAAATCTAATGTTATTTCAACTAAACCATGTAATATTGATCTTGATTATTTACCAAACAACTTTTCCTCACTATGATAATTTCTCAGCATCTTCCGCTAAATTAAGGAGAGGTGACTACATTGATGTCCCCTTCTTGTCCTTCAACGAATTGACTTGAAAAGAGAGTCCACATGATTCCTCCCTCATCTTCTTGATGACTTATGCTACAAAGCCACTTTATTCACCTTCACCAAACAACTTTACCTAGCGTCTTCCGCAGTGCAATGACATGAAAAGCAAGTCCACATAATTTCTTCCTCATCAATTTCAACTTATTTTTATGCTACATTGATACCCTCACTAGCTTTTGCTTTTTGTACTTTCTTCCAAAAGATTAGCATTTAGCAAGAAGGGTTGCTTTGTGTTATTTTCCTACAAATTTTATGGACAAAAGCAATATGGAAATATATAAATATTATGTCATGATGTGTAATATATAAAAGTATCAATTACTTCAAGTATTTTTTACTTTTTTAACAGATTTTACGAATTTTTTTTTTAATCTTTTTATCTTTACACATATATCATTCTATTATTATTATTAGGCAAAAATGCAAAACTAACCCTTTAATTTTCACTCTTTTTCAATTCAGTCTTCTAACTTTCAATTTTGTCAATTCAGTCATCTAACTTTCAATTTTTTTCAATGTAGGATTCCGTTAAAACACCATTATAGAGTTTAATGAAAAAAAGAAAAATCTGTAAAAAAAAAAAAAAGAAAAAAAAAAGAAGAAGAAGAAAACATTTTCCTCATCTTCCTCATCAAACCTTTCCCTGAAATCAAAACCGAGGATCTCTTCTTCATCATCAATGTTGGACTCGTCATCGTCCTTGAAGCCCTGGAAATCGAGCTTGAAATTGTCATCAACGGCGACCACAGGCTTTGAGAACCTCCTTCTCGAGGTGGATTTTTTCCGATCTCCCGAGAGATAGTCCGCCGTGAGCCGCTGAGACCAGTTTTTCCTAATATTTAAAACCCAAAAACCCCAAGTTCTGAGAATCTGAAACCATATACCACCATTGACAGAACCATAGCAAACTCTCCCCTTCCCCCTTAGGCTTGTTCTCTGCTTTTCGTTTATGCAGATTCCTTTCTACCAAAAAAAAAAGAGATAAAATTCAATAAATATCAAACAAACCCATTCAAACCAGTTCCTGCTAATACACAAAACCCACAAACCCCAAGTTCTGAGACCATATACCCTCTTAACCAAAACACCAATTAACATGAAAAATTTTCAGATAAAACCACAAAGTAAGGAAAACCCAACAAGTTTATCAGATAAACCAACATGATTTCAACAAACCCATCATCAATCATCCAAAAATTTTCACAAACATTCATCAGATATATCAAAATATAGGTTGTAACAAATTTGGGCTCAACAGGAAAGAAATTCCATTTAGGAAAAAACAAGAAAGTTGGTACTTTTCAAGACACTTTAATCGACAGCGATGACCAAGGAAGATAGCGTCGAGCTTTGCTCAATCAACAGAAAATGTTTTTCCTTTTTTTTTTTACTTTTTTTTTAATATCATTTTTTTAAAATTCCAATTTTTTTTTTTTTATTTTTAAAAAGAGCCAAAACGTCTTCGTTTTGACTCAATTAACGGTAGGACATAACTAGGATTTAACGGAGTACTAAATTGACAAAAATTGAAAGGACAAAATGTATTAAGGATAGAGACCAAATTAAAATATGGTGTAAAGGATATGGAATAAATATGTAGTTTACCCAACATATTTTAACTATCTCAAAAAAAGGTTTGCCTTACCTCTAACACTTTTTTAACTGGCATCTCCTTTTGTTTTAATGAGAAACTGTCACATCACTCACTAACTATATGAAAGGTAGAGATTAAAGCTCACTATCTCTTGCCATTGTGTATTTAAAATAGCAGGAGATGTCCAGTTAAAAAAAAAACTAGAGGTAAACCCTTAAAAAAAAACAATTTAAACTCATAAAATTTGAAAGGACAAAATACATTAGCCTTTTTAAATCAAATAAATGCCACTTTAGTAAATTTATTAAGGTTAATACCACTTTTATGAGAAATATAAAAAGTTGTCCAAAATATCAATTATTTTTTTTCCTATAAAAAGTTTCTAAAAATATTTCATAAACCAATGTCTTCAACATCTATATATCATGCCACTTCTCATAAAAATATTTCATAACAGTTTCTAAAAATATTACATAAACTAATGCTAAAGACTCTTTAGAAATATTAGTTAACTTTTCTCAAAAAAAAAAAAAAAGAAAAGAAAAAAGCATTAGTTAACTTTTCCCATTTATATATGCCATCTCAAAAAAAAAAAAAAAAAACAAAAAAAAATCCCATTTATTAAATTCATTAACTTTGTAAAGCCTACAATAATTTATGAACTCTTGAAAGAAAGCGTGGACAAATAAGATAGAACAACTTGAGTATAAATTTATTACATTAATTTATTCAATTAAATAATTATTATGTAATTATATACGATATTACTTAAAATCAATTAGAACATTATTCTTGGCTACACTGACAAATTTTAAGATAGTTGTCATGTAATAATGCAGTCAGATTGCAATGTTGCAACTAATTGTACCATAATGCATGGTATTGTACTAGGTATAGCACGTTGGAATATTGGGCATAGAATAAGGTATTCCGCCTCAAAAAAAGTTATGATAATAAAAAGCAAGTCGATAGGTAACCCCTAATTGGCCACATTGGAAGTTGTAAGCGTATCCAAGAAATTGATTAAAGCATCTATATATTAGACATTTAGACATACCTGATTGGTAAAAACAATGAATTAAAAAAGGACAAAACATTCAAACACCCACCCCATCTTTATTTTATTTACACAAAGAGCTTTCCTCTTCCTTTTTAATTTTTTTAATTTTTTATAATTCGATAGTTGTGATTTGTAAATAAGAGGAAGGGAAAAAAAATTGAACCATATACGTTTTCGTTGCTGAGACTTCTATAGTTTTAGCTGCAGATGATATTGAGGAAGCATTAATTGATATTGTAAATCTCGACTGAATTTTATGAAATATTTTAAAAGTGAAGCACATATACTTGAGAAAGGTGGTAACACTCAGTTCACGCCCCATTAGATTACTTGGTATTGTGCTCCTTCTCCCAAGGAAGTTAACTTTTCTATGAGAAGTGGGATTTTACTTGTTGGAAGTAAAACCAGAATTCAAAACATGGTCCTATGGTATTTACGGAGGATGCATTTCACTTATTCACCTATCAAATATGTAATTGAAGGTGCATGTCAGATGATCTCTTTTGTCTTTAGTGAATGATAAAAATCTTATGATGTATAGTCTTGTTGCACAAATAAAAATAGAGGTGTACATCCCATAAAAAAAAAAAAAAAAAAAAATAGAGGTGTACAAGGAATTAAAATTGTACTTCTCTCATATCATGGTACACAATGAATTTATGAGTGGATTTGAAATGAGTGAGATATGGCCAGTTGAAGTTGACACGAGAATACTAAGTGTGAGAAGTGCAAAATTCAATTGCTTCTCAACCGATTAAGAATCAGTAACATAGTGTCATAGTTACGCTTTAAATTCCGGGGAAGTCGGTGCTTTTGTTTTCAAACCTTACTCATGTTATTTCAATATTGTTAAAACAAGAGGCAATGTAACCTAATAGATTCCATGTATCATAGTAAATTTAATTTTGTACAAGGTACATACCCCATCATAGAAAATCTAAACAAAATAATATTTGATTCAAAGAATGAGACACTATATACACTTTTAAATTTGTAAAATGTCAAATTTTCACTTTGAGTTGGAAGAGAATTCTAATACAGTTGCGTGAAATTAATATCAAAGTGTTTATGAGTTTTTTTTTTTTTTTTTTTGTGAGAGATGTGTTCATGAGTTTATTGAATATCTTAACGTAGAGCTTTGTAATTTAATAAGCAGTTTTTGGCTCATATCCCTCTCTCCCTCCCCTAACATCGAAATATCAAAAAAAAAAAAAAAATGTTGGTTTCAAGCAATAGATCTAACCCCAAACTTCACTGAGGAGATCAAGGATGGATAGCGCTACATCGCATTAATTGTGTACTCCAATAAACTTCTAATACATCAAAAAAAGTAGAAAGCTTTTAAAGGAACATAAAGAGAATTTATATATATATATATATATATATATAAAGTAGAATTTAAAGTTTAAAAGTATGATGTTCATTTCATATGATTATTCCTATCATCGAGCAAAGACACTATTAAATTTTTAATATAAATATGAAATTCTCTTTTCTATTTTAATCCAAGTCCCGGAACGTCAATCGTGGAAGATATTGTGCTCTTTCTCCCAAAGAAGTTCTCTTTTCTATGAGAAGCAAGATTTTACAATTTGTTAGAACTCAAGAAGAACACAATTCAAAACATCGTCCTATGGTGTTTATGGAGCATGTAGGGGCGGAGCTACACACATGGGTGGGCCGGCCACAAGGCATGGCCCCCCAAAATTTTGAAAAATCCCTTCTTATCTATATAATTATTTTAACATTTTAAAGTTTTAGTCTACAAAAATAAGAGTTAACCCCTCGAAATATTTGAGTTAGTTTTATGATGCTCTTAAGAAAATAATTTGTCTAATAATTATAGAGAAAATACTTTATTTTTCTCAATTTCATTTTTTATGGTAAAATAAGCTTTTATATTTGTTAAATTTTTTATAAAGTTTGGCACTAGACATGTTTAGATCTATCTTTTTCAACCCATTATGAGGCAATTAAATAATTCATTGACTGACTATAAAAATATTGTGATGAAAACTATATATGAGATGTTTCTTTAATTGTCACATAAGAGATTAGAGCAAGATGACTCCAAACATGATTGGAACCGAACTTGTTTCTTCAAGTTTTGGATAATTTATGTTTTTTAAAAATTTAATTAGTTCAAATGAAATATTTTTTTCTCACTTTGCTTTAAAATTTGAAACAAACATAATTTTGATAGAAAATATTAAGCTCTTTGTTTTTGTTTTTTTGTTTTTTTTTGTTTTGGGTGTGTAAATATATGCATGTGTGTGGGCAGAGGGGGGCTGTCTTGACTAATATATCAGTGTCAAAACTCGGTCCTCCAAACAAAAATTTCTAATTCCGCTCTTAGAAGTATGCATTTCTCTATTGAATGACTATATCAATCAATAACAACCTAATACCTATAATCTATTACAAAAGTATTGTGAAAATTTTGTAAACTTGTACCCATAAAAAGAAGTAGAACCATTGAATTTGAATGAAAGAAATGACCCAAAAGTGGCAATCTTCACAAAAGACAAAGACCAGACTAGTGTTGCTGTTTCCATTGCATGATTGGCTTACCGTTTTCCTTGTGCATGAGGAAAAATTGTAACATTCATATTAGTCGGTGCAATATCATTTGCTCACTTCACTATTCCCAATCTAGAATAGCGTCATAACATTCACGTTAGTTGGTCCTACTCTATTCTACTTTCTCATCGTTCAAGACCTTAGTGCTGCAACATTTCTACTGCTTCGACCTCATTTACTCTAACACAACACAAAACTTTTTTTTTTTTTTTTTACAAGATAGAATTTTTACTTCAACTTAATCTAAGTATATATATGTGTGAAACTTCTCTCCTGGAAACTTGAACTCCGACCCCTATCTCTCCCATCCTACAAGTATTTATATTTGTGAAATGACCACCACACTAAGGGTGCGCAGTGGCAACGCAACTCAAAACTTAAGGTGTTAGGAAAAGTGTAACAATAATTTAGGAATTAACAAGAAGTAAAAGAGTTAAAAATAAGAGAGAGAGAGCGAGAGAGAGAGAGAGGAGTTAGAAATAAGAGCGCAACAACAATAAATGCTACTATTCAATTTTTATATATACGCATTATGGGTTTATCACTAACAGAGTGGAGGTTGCTGTGCTAAAAGAAGAGAAAAAGATAGGGAACGAAAGAAAGATAGGAGTATAATAATAAATAAATAAAATATAATGTTATTTCAATTATACCATGTAATATTGTTTAGATAGTTGGATAAAGATTCCCTTGCCTGATTGATCTTTTGGTTATTTACCAAACAACTTTTCCTCACTATGACAATTTCTCAGCATCTTCTGCTAAAGGAGAGGTGACTCCATTGATGTCCCCTTCTTGTCCTTCAGCTAATAGACCTAAAAAGAAAGTCCACATGATTCCTTTCTCATCTTCTTGACTTATGCTACATTTTATCCACCTTCACCAAACAACTTTACCTAGCGTCTTTTGCAGTGCAATGACTTGAAAAGCAAGTCCGCATGATTTCTTCCTCATCTATTTCTACTTATTTTTATGCGACATTAATACCTTCACTCGCATTTACTTTTGCACTTTCTTCCTAAAGATTAGCATTTAGCAAGAAGGGTTGCACTGTGAATGAGGTGGAAATATATAATTATTATGTAATGAGGTGTAATATATAAAAGTATCACTTACTTCAAGTATTTTCTATTTTTTTAACAGATTTTTACAAGCATTTTTTTTTTAATCTTTTTATCTTTACACATATCATTCTATTGTTATTATTACTTTTTTTGTATTTGGTTAATATTTTTTAAGGTGTACCATATTCTTCTAGCTTTTGTTGTGGTGCGTTATATTTGCCTAAAATATAACTAAACTTTATAAGTTTTAAATTTACTATTCAAAATTTCCATCTCTTAAGGAAAAATGAGATTATCATAATAACCAAAACTAATCACAAAATTACAATGTTAATTGAATCAAAATTAAAATGAAACTAAATGAATAAAAGATAGACTTTATAATAATTTATTACTCAAATAATTTTTAGGTATATTTAAATTCAAAGCCATGTGAATTGTGTTTTGATATAAACTCAAACACGTATTTCAAAAATAAATAAATAAATAAGCATCAACCAAAACCAAATTCAAAGCTATTAAAAAGAGAGAGAAGAGTTTGTAATGGGAAATTAAAAAAAAAAAAACACATACACACACAATACCAAAACACATATTTATAAAATAAAAAGAATAAATAAAAAACCATTAACCTTAATTAAAGTTATAAGAAAAGAACAAAAATCCCCACAGAGAGAGAGAGAGAGAGAGAGAGAGAGAGTTGGAAATAAGAGCATAACAACAATAAATGCTACTCTTCAACTTTTATATATACGTATTATGGGTTTATCACTAACAAAGTGGAGACTGTTGTGCTAAAAGAAGAGAAAAAGATAGGGAACGAAAGAAAGATAGGAGTATAATAATAAATAAATAAAATATAATGTTATTTCAATTATACCATGTAATATTGTATAGATAGTTGGATAAAGATTCCCTTGCCTGATTGATCTTTTGATTATTTGCCAAACAACTTTTCCTCACTATGATAATTTCTCAGGATCTTCCGCTAAAGGAGAGGTGACTCCATTGATGTCCCCTTCTTGTCCTTCAGCGAATAGACCTAAAAAGAAAGTCCACATGATTCCTTTCTCATCTTCTTGACTTATGCTACAAAGCCATTTTATCCACCTTCACCAAACAACTTTACCTAGCGTCTTTTGCAGTGCAATGACTTGAAAAGCAAGTCCGCACGATTTCTTCCTCATCTATTTCTACTTATTTTTATTCTACATTAATACCTTCACTCGCATTTACTTTTGTACTTTCTTCCTAAAGATTAGCATTTAGCAAGAAGGGTTGCATTGTGAATGAGGTTGGAAATATATAAATATTATGTAATGAGATATAATATATAAAAGTATCAATTACTTCAAGTATTTTCTATTTTTTTAACAGATTTTAACAAGCATTTTTTTTTTTAGTCTTTTTATCTTTACACATATATCATTCTATTTTTATTATTATTATTTTTTTTTTGTATTTGGTTAATATTTTTTAAGGTGTACCATATTCTTCTAGCTTTTGTTGTGGTGCGTTATATTTGCCTAAAATATAACTAAACTTTATAAGTTTTAAATTTACTATTCAAAATTTCCATCTCTTAAGGAAAAAGGAGATTATCATAATAATCAAAACTAATCACAAAATTACAATGTTATTTGAATCAAAATTAAAATGAAACTAAATGAATAAAAGATAGAATTTATAATAATTTGTTACTCAAATAATTTGTAGGCATATTTAAATTCAAAGCCATGTGGATTGTGTTTTGATATAAACTCAAATACTTATTTCAAAATAAATAAATAAGCATCAACCAAAACCAAAGTGCCGTACTTCACCATGCCTTATGAATTTATATTTACTATTAATGTAAATCTCATATTGAAGACTAAAAACATGGGTACAATATTGTACACTTTTTAAAAATGTGTAAAACATTGTACACATTTGTTTAGTTTACAATGTAAAATTTACATTAATAGTACACAATAATTTTCCTATCTTGTACCAAACTCAAGGATGGATTGACACCAAGCAACCTATCGCAATTCGCAACAACTAATACGAATTCTACAATTTTTCCTCATAGACAAGGAAAAAAGTAAACCAATATTCACACAATGTAATGGCAACACAAGTCTAGTCTTTGTCTTTTGTGAGGATTCCCACTTTTGGTTCATTTCTTTCATTCAAATTCAATGGTTCTACGTTCTACCAGAGATGGTCCAAATTCAATGGTACAAAGACTAGACTAGTGTTGTCGTGATTGGTTTACTTTTTTTTCCTTGTATATGACATGAGGTATTCATATTGGTTGGTGCGATGTGATCCATTCACTTCACTATCCCCAATCTAGACCATTTTCTTCGTCGTTATCATTGCGTGATTAATTTACTTTTTTCACTGTGTGCCAGGAAACTGTAACAAGTAACAAGTCGAATCCAAATCTTCTGTTCCACTTTTCTTGCTCCACTCTATATTCCACCAATAAAAACTTGCCACTTGTTTACCTAATTAATTAAATACTATTATTATTGACTTATTAATGCTACCGTTATTAATTAATAGTAGTATTTAATTAATTAGGTGAACACGTAACAAATTTTTATTGGTAGAGTATACAGTGGAGCAGAAAAAGTGTGACAGAAGATTTGATCTCGTAACAAGTTGCATTCTTCACAAAAGGCAACGACAAGAACGAGGAAACTGTAACATTCACATTACTTGGTGCGTTATGATCCACTACGCACTCAAGCTATTCTACTTTTTCATCATTCAAGACCCTAGTGCTGCAACATTTCTACTGCTTCAGCCGCAAGAAATAAAAAATAAAATAAAATAATATAAATAAATTATTTGATGCCCAATGAGAGTAAACCGTAAAAAGAGCGGAATTTGGACCATCTCTGGTAGAACCATTGAATTTGAATGAAATAAATGGAACCAAAAGTAGGAATCTTCACAGAAGGGAAAGACTAGACCAGTGTTGGCGTTACCATCACGTGATTGATTTACTTTTTTCCGTGATTGGCGTTGGTTAGTCCCCATCTATTCTACTTTCTCATCGCTCAACTCCCTAGTGCTGCAGCATTTCTGTTCCTTCGACCTCATTTAGTCAAACACAACGCAGAACTTGCACATTAAATTGAATCAGCAAGGAAGAGGATCTTCACTTGTAACAATGAGAATGAGACTTTTGTGCTCAATTCTCTTCCAAGCCATTCTTCTCTTGTTCATTGTAAACTCAACTCTTGCTTTTTTATCTAGCAATACTGGCACCTCTAGTTATTTTGGTGGGAATGAGACGGATTATCAGGCTTTGCTGGCCTTCAAGACAAAGATAACACAAGACCCTGGAAACGTTTTGAGCTCGTGGAATGATTCCCTCCATTTCTGCCAATGGCAAGGTGTAAGATGCGGCCGCAAGCATAGAAGAGTCACTGTATTAAACCTTGCGTCCAGAGGTTTGGTGGGTTCCTTGTCTCCATACATAGGCAACCTCAGCTTCATGAGGGTAATCGATCTCTCGAACAACACCGTTGTAGGCAAGATTCATAATGAAGTTGGTCGTCTTTTCAGGTTGCAAGTATTGAGACTGTCTAACAACTCCTTCCAAGGAGAAATTCCTGCAAACCTTTCCCATTGCGCCAACCTCGAGCACCTTACGGTCAGTAAAAATAACCTTTCAGGGTCAATCCCATTGGAGTTCGCTTCTTTGTCAAAGCTGGTGTCATTATCTGTTAGCAAAAACAATCTCATGGGAAGAATCCCACCTTTCATTGGAAACCTTAGCTCACTCCAAACCATTTTAGTATCCTATAATATCTTGGAAGGACAGATTCCAAGTGTCTTAGGTCAATTAAGAAGCTTAGAATATCTTGGACTGGGTGAAAATAAACTCTCTGGTTTGATTCCTCCGTCTTTTTATAATCTTTCATCCATAATTAAGGTTTCATTGGGTGGAAATGAGCTTAGTGGAAGTCTTCCCACAGACTTATTCCTCACTCTTCCCCATCTCCAATACCTTGACATTACTAGAAACCAATTTACCGGCTCTCTTCCAGCCTCATTATCTAATGCTTCAAAGCTACAGCTCTTGGCAGTTGAAGAAAACAGTTTAACAGGAAAAGTTTCAATCAATTTTGGAGGCTTACAGCGTTTGGAAGGTATATTTATGGATATAAATCATTTAGGAAGCGGAGATGCTGATGAATTGGATTTCTTTAAATCTCTAGTCAACTGTAGCCGTTTGCAAAAGTTAATCCTCTCGAACAACCAATTCAAAGGTATGTTGCCAAATGTTTTGGGAAATCTTTCAACCCAACTTCAAAATTTTGTTATTAGCAACAATCTTATTTTTGGGAAAATCCCTTCAGGGATAGGTAATTTGATTAGCATGATCCACTTATGGATGGATGGTAACAAATTCACAGGGACAATCCCAAGTGATATTGGTAATCTTCAAAAGTTACAACGATTATATTTAAGTAACAACAAACTCTCCGGAAGATTGCCAATTACCCTTGGGAACCTATCTTCGATAAGTGTCATGCATTTCGAAAATAACATATTGCAAGGAACTATCCCATCAAGTATAGGAAAGTGCAAAAATCTGAATTTGTTAAATCTTTCTCAAAATAATATCAGTGGCATCATTCCAAAACATCTCTTTGCAATTTCCTCCTTGTCAATTTCACTTAATTTAGCTCGAAACTTTTTAATTGGATCATTACCATCAGAGGTTGGCAATCTTGTCCATTTAGTAGAATTGGACTTATCTGAGAATAAGTTGTCTGGTGAAATTCCAAGTAGCCTAAGCTCTTGCACTAGCCTTGAGTACCTCTATATGGAAGGTAATTTCTTTCATGGAGGAATTCCAACATCTTTGAGTTCTTCAAGAGGTATTCAAGTTATGGATTTTTCTCGAAACAATTTGTCAGGTCAAATTCCAAATTTCTTGAGTAATCTCCCCTTGAATATTTTGAATTTATCATTCAATGATTTTGAGGGAGAGGTTCCAACAAAAGGAGTTTTTGCAAATGCTAGTGCACTATCAATTGTAGGAAACAATAGGCTTTGTGGGGGCATATTGAAACTAAAGTTGCCTAGGTGCTTAACAAAAGAAAAGAAGAAAACGAAGTGGCCACTTGCAATCAAAATTTTAGTTTCAATGGCTTGTGTGATTCTAGCAGTAACCACAATGTCATTTTTCTTATTTTACTGGCACAAAAATAGAAGAAAAGAAACCACTTCAGGATCTTACTTGAGAAAATCACTTCTGAAAGTGTCTTACCAAATGCTCCATAAAGCAACTGATGGATTCTCTACAGCAAATTTAATTGGTGTGGGTAGTTTTGGCTCAGTGTATAAAGGCATCCTTGGTGAAGATGAATCAATTGTTGCAATCAAGGTACTGAATCTTCAACGTAGAGGAGCTTCTAGGAGCTTCATCTCTGAGTGTGAAACCTTGAAAAATATTCGTCACCGAAATCTTGTGAAGATCATAACTTCTTGCTCAAGTGTGGATTTTCATGGTAATGATTTTAAGGCTCTAGTCTATGAGTTCATGCCCAATGGAAATCTAGAAAATTGGTTACATGATCTAGAAACAGATTTTGGGCAAGTAGAGATACAAAATTTGAACCTTCTTCAAAGAATAAACATTGCCATTGATGTTGCATATGCACTCGATTATCTACATTACCATTGCCCAATGCCAGTTGTTCACTGTGATTTAAAGCCAAGCAACATTCTTTTCGACTATGATATGATTGCTCATGTTGGAGATTTTGGACTTGCGAAATTTCTTTTAGAACAAACAAATCCAAAGCAAAGCAGCTCAATTGGAATAAGAGGAACAATTGGGTACACTCCTCCAGGTAACAAAAATTTACTGAAATTTTCATTTGTTAACATATATTTTCCCACATTTAACATGATTACTTTTTAAGTTCGTAAATTTTAATGTGACTGTATTACCTATATCAAACATTTTGAATGGCAGAGTACGGTCTAGGAAGTGAAGTGTCAACCAAAGGGGATGTCTACAGTTATGGAATCTTATTGTTGGAGATGATAACAGGAAAGAGACCTACAGATAGTATGTTTGATGGAGGCTTGAATCTTCACAACTACGCCAGCATAGCCTGGCCTAATCGTGTATTGGAGATTACAGACCCAAAACTTTTAAACAATAATGATGAAGTAATTGGCAATCACAATTGCACCCCAACAAATAGAATGAATGAGTGTTTGATATCCATGGTGAAGCTTGGCCTGGCATGCTCTATGGAGTTGCCACAAGAACGATGGGACATTAGCAAGGCCATCTCTGAGTTGCAATTGGTCAAGGACATTCTTCTTGGCGCGAGGATTTAATTCAACATGCTTGGCCATACGGAAGGTCAAAAATCAAACTTTTCTCCCTCTTAATGTTGGTATTAAATTCTTTACTTTGACCTTTTCCTCTATATCTTTTCTATTGTAGGCTCATAAAGCTTTACAATGGAAGGAAGAATTTTTGGCCTGCTTAATAAACATGCTTATGGTTTACTAAGAAGTATTCTGCGTGGTTCTTATATTACTCATCTTACATATGTATATTATATGTAACTCCAAATAAATTGATATTATGCTTGGAAAAGTAATTATATATCTAATTTCGTTTGCAGTTGTAATATTTTAAGCCAACATAAGATGTCTGTTTCACTTCTTGTTCCCATCACTAATCGAATGGACAAAGTGGCAAGTGGGATTCTGATCTAGTTGCTATTTTGAATTTCTGATAACCTTAGCTATACCAATACTAATATTCACATAACATAAGTAATGATGATTTTATTTGATACAGATGATACCATATGTCACATTGCAACTGAGAGACCTTTTTTTTTTTTTTTTTTTGAGAAGAAATTGAGAGACGTGATTGTTAACACAAATCTATCTATATGTATATAAAAGTAAGGATCTTATGTGTTAGAGAATGTGATTCTTGTTGGGTTTCACATGTATGCGAAGTCTCACATTAAATAATGATGAAAATAATGAGTAGTTCTTTTGGCTTAGTGTATCTCTATATATTGTATTAATTACTCATTGAGTCTCTCCAAAATGTTCATCTCCTAAAAATTCGATCTTGCAAGGTATTCTTTTAGATT
The DNA here is from genome assembly GCA_032878915.1 of Castanopsis chinensis. Classification (NCBI taxonomy): domain Eukaryota; kingdom Viridiplantae; phylum Streptophyta; class Magnoliopsida; order Fagales; family Fagaceae; genus Castanopsis; species Castanopsis chinensis. The sequence continues at coordinate 416,814 of JAVQMG010000080.1, read as the reverse complement.
TATTTTATTTAGACTTCCATCTTATCTTTTAATTAGTTGATTTATTAAACCTTTCACTAAGCAAAAGTTATACTGAATTATTTTATTTTATTTATTTATAGTCAATAATAAATAGTTTTTTATAGGATTCAATAATAAATACTTATATATATATATATATATAAATCATTCGTAGCAAAAATAAAATCCCAAAATAAATAATTTATATATTGTGCACCATAAATGACTTGTCAACATGAAAATACCAAGTATGCAAACTAACGTCTTGGCTAATAAATGATCAAAATAAAATATGTTCACAGATTATGATCCTCTAAAGTTCTTAGATTACTCTACCATATAGAATTATTTAAATCCCCACTTTCCTTTTAAAATAAAAGGCTAGGATTCTGCCATATTATCAATCCCCTGTCATTACCATTATTTAAAGCTATCCAAAAAAAAAATGATATGTCCATAGCATTTTCACAATATTTTTACAACAAATCTTAAGTGGGAGGTTGTTACAGGTTGTTATTATTAAGGCAAAGAGGTGATCTTAGTGTTAGGTTCAAATTTGAACCAATAACAACTAACCACCTATAATTTGTTGTGAAAATGTTGTAAAAATTTTGTGGACGTAGCATCTCTCAAAAAACAAACACTCAAATTTATTCACCTTACCAAAATATGAGGTAAATATTATCAGAAGGAAATCACCACTGTTGACAGCAGTGGACTTGATGGTTTTGCAAAAGAAAGTAAACAAAGTAAGAGACTTTGTGCAAATGGAATATTATTTATATTCATTTCCAAGAGAAGGGGAGCATCATTTCCAAGGAATTTGTAAGCATTATTTTTGTTCCAAGTTTATTACTGGTTTGTTCTGTTTATCCATGTTACTTTAAATAAATTACAATAAAATTATTGTGATTATTATTAGTAGTATTGTTTTTACACATAATCAATGTTATTATCAGCACTGCAAGTCTGCATTTCACTTATGTACACGACCCTACCTTCTGTTTAAATCCTTTGGTATTTGAAGTTGAATGCAAATATAAAATTGTGGGTTCTTTCTTTTTTGACAGTACCCAGGCCCAAGTAAGAACAAAGATCCTGGGCTAGATACTTTTTTTTGGTAGACTGGGTTTGGTTCACCACAGCAGTGTTGGACTGATTAAGAACTAATTTGTGCACAAAACATGGATCTCACAATATATAGATACAAAATATATACGTATTATACAATAAGAAACAATTAAGGAATAATATATAATAAAAAAGGGTAAATAAAACGTTAGGGATCTTCAAAATGATAAATAATGTTTCATTATTTCTTGAGTTTTTTCTTTTTTAATACATTGGATCCTTTCTCCATTGATATATGTTACAAGGTCCAAATAAGTTTAAAAGTCACAGATTTAGATGGCTCTTTTAAGCTTCTAAGACTTGTGAGGTTTGAATCCCTTTGAATCCAAGTATATCCTCTAATGTCTGTCTCAGGATCCCTCACAGTGTTTTCCCTCTTTTCTCCTTTTTGAAATTCTAAAGAAATTTTTCAAAGGATCTTTTTGCTCTGATTTTCTATTGCTGAATGATTTTTTTGTGGACTTCATCCCCTTTTATAGTACATTCTTAGGGTTTTTAGTGTACCACTGATTCCTTCCATTTGCTGCCTTGAGTACTAGAACCAATGTTGTGTCAGCAACACTGGTGGCTAGCCTTTTCCTTATTTCCTCATTATTTTCCCCTTTTGAGGTTTCCCCCCCAAAAGTCCCTAGCTAACCTTCTTCTTTTGGGAGGTCCAAAGGACTGACTTTCAAGGCTTTTAAATGCTACTTTTCAGACCCACTTTTTGGCTGCTTCTCCTTTTGTCATTTTCTCTAAATGGACAGATTCCTCTTTGTCAGGATGAAAGATCTCCAGCCACTTTCCTTCATGGTCTATCTTCCTGCGTTCCCCGAGGTATCAAACTTCTTTATATGAAGTGTTGATTCCTAAGTCATCAGCCTTTTTCCTGAACCATAGGCAACTGATGGGACATATCCACCCTTGTTCTTTGTGTTCATAGGCATGCTCCCTTGAGTTGTCCCAATCCTAGCTAATCTCCTTCTACATATCTTGAGGATCCCAAGTTTCTAGGAACCCCAAGTATCTTGGTTTAGCTCCCTTTCTAAGCTCCCCAACAAATTTCTCTCACAAGGACTGGACTAAGCTACCTCTTTCCTTTTCCCTTATTTCCTAAGGCCCAAAGCTTAATCATTCACAGGTTTGGACTCCTTCTTACTTATTTTAAGTAGTCATTAACTGGCAGATTTGGGCCTTGTCCCTTCTTTTAAAGCCCAAATGGTTTTTAAATTTCAACTTTGTAATGTCTTGGACCTTGCTACAATACTTGTGATATTTTGGACTTCAACAAAAATTTATAATCATTTACTAAACATGAGTTGTTGGGAAGCATAAAAAAAAATGTAAGATATTTTGTATTTTAAAACTTTCTTTATCTTTAGAATTTTTTTTTCTTCCCATAAAAAAATTCAAAGAATTGGGTTTTTTCTCTAAAAAAATTTGTTGACTTAAAATGAAATTGAATTAAAATCTTGATTCTATTGGTTCAATTGAAAGATTATCATTAATACATATATGCATAGGAAGATCCTACAAGATCATTGTGGAATTTTCAATTATTAAATATAATCATTTGCTTTTCAAAAATAAATAAGTAAATTGATTATTGAAAAACCCAGTCCCAATTGAAATTATCCTTACTAATTAAGAAAGGTTCCATTTAAATAATAAACCTAGTCCCAATCTATATATATATATAATAGGTGAAGCAAAGAGAAACTCCAATTGTAATTCTAAATTAAAATCCTAATTTTGTGCCATGTGTCAAGATTCATGTGATTTCATTTGTCTAAATTTAAGTGGATCAGTTGTAATTCTGGTGTGTTCTTTTTTTTTTTTTTTCCACACCTGCGTATTTCAAGGTTCATCACACCTGCGTGTTTCAAGGTTCATCTCCCCACATCTACATATTTCAAGGTTCATCTCCCCTTCTCCAATACAACTCTCCTATTATTCAATGAATATTATGAAATTTGATAAGGAATTTGAAAAGAATCTCTCGGTATCAATGATCCATGTATTTGGGTATTTCTGTATCTTATATAAGAAAAGGTTTTCCATAGATTCCCATTATAATTTTTTGATTTCATGTATTTTTTCTAAATAAAAAAGAAAGAAGAAACACGCCTCCACTATTCATATTCATCTGAACCTCCTCTCTCTCTCTCTCTCTCTCTCTCTGCAAAATTCAATTTCTACTTCTCTACTAAATCTGTTTTATTAAGATATTTTTTTTTTTGGGTTTTGTTCCATCTCTGCAAAATTCAGTCTAATCTCTCTTTTTCTCACTCTGTTTTACATATTAATTATAGATCTCCTTTACAAAGGCAAGCTTCATATGCAAGGTAATTGTTAATTATATATGCTTTTTTTATTATTATTATTATTATTTTTTGTTTGCAAGTTTTATGGGGTTTATAATCTAGCTCTCACTCTCTATTTTCATCAGATCTATTTATTTTCATCTTATGTTATCAATCTCTTTCTCTCAAGAATTTTTGGTTTAAAGGATTGATGATGGGCTCTTTTTTTTCTTTTTTTCTTTTTTCTTTGGAGTGTTAAAGAGATATATTGTGTTTACTGCAAAGGTGGACTTTGGATGTATAGTTTTTTTTTTTTAATTATTAAATATGGGAATCTTCTCAAGATTGAACCACAGTCTTCTTGGATCTTTACTCATAGATCTTGGATCTCAAAACTCAGACTTATATACAATTGGTGAAGACATAAACTCAACCTGTTTTGCAGATCATAAATACAATTAGAACTTATCCTATTTGTTTGTTTTTACGCTTTATGCTCATAATTTTAGTAATTTTTAATTGATTAAATTTTTTTTAATGAGATTCACGTTATTCTATTGTTATATATTGTTATGAGATGCATGTTATGAGATTCACATTTAATTGATTAAAATATTTTACTAAAAATGGTTTGTGATAAAGCAACTTAATCATAGCTATATGTACTATATATGAATCAACCTTGAATATATATGTCTATATAGCATTCTCTCTTTAGAATTTTGTATGATAAAAATATTTGTTAAAAAATTACATAATACTAAGATTTATTAAACATGAATAAACCTAGTCTTTTAAACATGATTAAACTCATGATTAATAAAAATAGAAAAACAAAACCAATAGTATCACTTAAATAATAAAATGCAATATATTTATTTTCATTATTTTATTAAATTATATTCATTTCCATGCGGTAGCATGGGTTACATACTAGTTGATATAACTTTTGAAAATACCTAAAATCAGAATAAAAGTGGTTTTTTTTTTTTTGAAAAATTGGAGTCAAAGTGCCATACTTCACCGGGCCTTGAATTAATGTGATGATTTGAGCCCACTATAAGTAGATTGGTACTCTGATAGTCTGATGGGTCAGATTGGCAATCTGATTTCAGGCCTTAAAATATATATATATATATATTTGTCCAATTGTTCTCTTAGCTGAAAATATTCCCTAAGTTTTTAGAAATCTTTTTTAAAAAATTCATAAATAAAGGAATCACAAAGAAAAGGGAACCACTTTGAACAAGTTTAGAATTCTCTGACGTAAAAGTTTTGAAATTAATTTATAAAGACTTCACTCTCATGACCTTGTCAAACCCCTTCCAAGGCCATGAAATTGGCTTCAACATTTCCCAAGCATCACTTTTCCACCGATCAAAAGAAATGTCTTAATGTGGTGTATTAAATTTATTTCTTGATGATGATGGTGGCTGTGAGTTATTGTTTATTATATTTATTTTATTAGTTTGTTTATATTATTTTAATGTGGTGTATGTTAGAATAGAAGCTTTGATATTGGGTGTATTGTAAAGTTTGTTGTTAAAATAAATAAAATAAATTTTTGAGTTGCTAAAAATTTTTAGCTCTCTTACTATGAATGTTCTAATCCATCAATGATTTTTATGCAAACATAAGTACAAAATCCTTCAAAAACACCTTCCAGGATAAATTTTCTAAACTATTGAATTCAAAGCCACAAAATTCATCACCCTTAATAATCATTTCATCATAAAAACCATATTTTTCACAAATACAAAAAGTATCCAAACTATCTCCAAACATCAAAAACGAGATTAACCACCCTTTGAATGACTTAAAGGAATTGAAAGTAATAAATATCCTATTTTTTGTGTGGATTTTCTCCAATATGAAAGTAATACATATTCTGTTTAAATTAATTCTTATTTAAAAATAACAAAATTTAGAGTTTAATTTGTAACATTTGAAATTTCATAAGATTCAAATTTGTTACAACTCCAACACTAAAAGTGCAAGGAGTAAAATAAAAGTGAAAAATTTTCCATAAGATTGCCATTTTTTTTTGGTGGTGGTGAAGAAATAGGATTGCTTTCAGTAACCACCAAATTTGGCCTTGATTTGTATGGAAAATAACAACAAAGATTGGACTTTCTCTAAAGCAGAAATGGTACATTGTTGTTCATTTGAAAGAGCACCTTCCTTTCTTTGAAGAGAGAGAAATATTTCTCATCAATTACATGCCCATTAAAGCATTACCTCATCATTATCCCATAAAAATAATGTCATAGCATAAGCATATCATGATGGTTGAGTAAAGTTTATAGTGTACCTTTGTATTAGAACTTAGAAATCTATTGTACTACTGCATACCGAATCCTTTTGTCACATAACCATTCTAACCAGAATTAATTATACATGGTGGCATATTGGCAAGCTCTAATTTAGATATTATTTTAAAGAAAAGATTTAGAGTTTAAAGTGTTGAGTTAGGATTTTTTTTTTTTTTTTAATAGGTTGAGTTGGGATTTTATTGCCAATAGGGGTAGAGCCAAAAATTTTTGTTTGGAGGAGCCAAGTTACAGTATTAACATATTTATCAAGACAACCCCCTAGACACACACACACACACACTTTTTTATTATATACACACACATTTTTATTTGATAAGTTTTACATATAAATATATATATATATATATATATATATATAGACACACACAAACACTCCCCAAAAAAAAAAAAGCTTAGTATTTTCAATCAAAATTATGTTTGATGGTAATCTTTCAAAAAATAAAACTCACTTTTACCATTTTCATAGTGAAATTCTTAAAAAGTTCATTTTCAATACAAATTAGTTATCAAATTTTACATTAAAGTAAGTAAAAAATCTTTTAATTGAACTAATGAAATTTTTAAAAACATGAATGATCCAAAACTTAAATGAATAAGTTATGCTCCAAATATATTTGAAGCTATCTTATTCTAACCCATTATGTGGCAACTAAAGAAATATTTCATATGTAATTTTAGTGACAATATTTTTTTAATAAGTCAATGACTTATTAATTTTCACATAATGAGTTGAAAAAGATAAATCCAAACATGTTTGAAGCCAAACCTTACCAAATATTTAACAAAATATAAGAGCATATTTTACAATAAAAAATAAAATTGTGAAAAACAAAGTTTTGTTTCTATAACTATTAGACAAATTATTTTTTTAAGAGTATCCTTGGATGAATTCAAATATTTGGGGGATGGGGGGGGGGTAACTCTTATTTTTGTAGGATAAATTTTAAAAATATTAAAATAATTATATATATTTAAGAAAATTTCAAAATTCAAGGCCCCCCCAACCATGCACATGGCTCTGCCCTGATTGCTAGTTAGCATTTTTCATTGATATGTTGATGTTAGTAAGTTCATCAATTGCAAGGAATATGCCCTCTACTAATTCTACCGGTTAGATTAGTTACTATGCTTCATCCTGATATAAACCATCCAATCTCACTTGTGAAATTGATAAACTTTTTTTACTTCAATATTAATTTGCATATAATTTTTTTAATCAACTAGATACAATGGAAAAGATGTAGATTTGAATTCTAAATGTTTCTTTGAAAACACAAAGATGTGTTAATTAAGCTAAAACCTATGAGGCTGTAGTCACTTCTCATATATTTAACTTTATAAGTGATCACCCTTTATTCATATATTTTATTTTGATATTGAGCCCTTTTAATTTCATTATACATTATGGTAAAAAAAAAAAAAAAAAAAAAAACTTATTATACAATAGTCTTTCTATGAACACAATAAAAATTTTACAACATTCTAAAATTAACAAAGTTTTTCTATAACTTAATACATGTCTATTTATTTATTTATATGTAATACATGTCCATCTATAAAACTAGCTACATGTATTATTTAAACAAATTATATAACATGGTAGATAAGTCGTATAACTCCATTCACAGAAAAATTAGACAATTTAGATTTGACACACAATACAACCGAATTCAATCAAGATGTAAAATTTAGACACTCCCAAATTTTAAAGATTTATGAAATAAATCCTCATAGTAGCATCAACATTCTTCTTAAAATGTTATAAAAAAAAATAAATAAATATAAAGAAAACAAAATTCACTGTTATCAATATCAAGTAGCCAAAAAAAAAAAAAAAACCTCGTGCCCTACTACTACATTATAATTTTGATTAATTTCACGACTCACATGCATTATCACTCTCTCTCTCTCTCTTTATCTACATCTCTCTCTTCCTTTTAAGTTTCTGTCGTTTTGTATCTAATTCGATCCAAACCTTTTTCAGAATCAGGAGGGACTTCTTTGTTTCTCGTCCAATCCTCTGTTTGTCTGTCTGTCGAGTTTAGCTTAGTAAAACACTCTCTCAGATCTTCAAATTTTCCGATCCCATATTGCTAACAAACACGACACAACCATGCCGGCCGTGTGCGGAGCCCGATTGACAACGTTTGAAGATTCCGAGAAAGAGAGCGAGTACGGTTATGTCCGAAAGGTCCGTACACAGCAATTTTATTTTTTAGTTTGTTTGGGATTGGAACAAGTCTGATTTAGTTGTAGATCGGAAATGCTAAACGGTGCGTTTTTTTATTAGATCGTCTCGTTACATTTTTTTTTCCCCCGAGTTATTTTAGGTTTTTTTATTAATTCGAATTGGACTGAATTTGATCATGTGGCTGACAATCTTAGTTAGTGAGAGTGTGTGTGTAATGATTGAGAGAATTGGGAATGAAAAGGTGGCCGAATTTCGACATGTGGCTGTTTGATACTACCCGGCTCGGCTTTATTGGTTTGAATGGTAGGCCTTTTGGTAACTTGGAACACGCCATGATTATGTTGTTTTTTGATTCGCGGGTATGTTTATTTCCTTGTGTTGTTGATTTGTTGTTAAAGAAATTGCATATGTGATAGACGAAACGCTGATATGGGAGTATGGATAGAAGCACAAAGTTAACATCTTTTTTAATTTTTCAATGATAAAATTGCAGCTTTTTAAATTTGAGTGATGATAATCGAGCTTGGACAAAATTATAGGGGACGAGAGTTTCTATCAATTTAGTTCTCAAAGATGTTTATTTCCTTGGGTTGCTGCACTGCCACAACCATGGTTAATGCTATCATCATCCCTGCAAGTTTCTGCATCCCACTTTCTTCCATAACCTTGTATTTTGTTGAAAATTTTTGTCATTTTGAAGTTAGAACACAAATATAGAATTCATAGGTTACGAACTATTTATTAGAGATTAGTTGTTGGAGTATTTGAAAGTGTAAGATTTTTTTTTCTTTTTAAATAACTTATTTATCTTTCCAAATGACTTTATTTTTTAAAAAGTTTTGATTAGAAGAAATACTATTTAGTTTGAGAATGGTGACTCCATGCCAGGGACAGAGGGAGACTTTGACCTTGCCCCTAATTTTTTTTTTAATAATAGTATTTACCTAGGTGCCAATTTTAGCAATTTTTTGTTTTTAATAAAATTACAATTTGTCCCTCTTAACAATATCATTGATTATTTAAGAATAAGACTACTAAGGTATTAAATTCTTATTGGTTTGTATCTAGGCTTGCTACTTACATCACTTTTTACTTACTAGTAATCACTCACCAGATTAGCGATTTATAAAAAAGTTTTTATTTCTAGTATTTTCCTCATTTTAAAAGACATAAAATAGATCCAAACCCTAAAAAAATACGCAAGCCCAAAAATTTAGCCCAACAACAAAATTTACCAATAGTAAAGCTAAAAACAATTAAACTCAATTAACCAATTTTACCCAAAACAAACAACCAAATTTAAAAAAAATAAAAAATAAACAAAGTAATTTTGTCCTTCCCAACAACACATTAAAAACACAAATAAATAATAAATAAACAAATAAATTCTCTTAGCGGTTAAGCAGCATAGCTGGAGGTTAGAGCCACTGCGCGCAACTAGCACGGAAACCACCCCCTTAACTTCAAGTTTTGGCTCCATCCCTGCTCCTTGCAAAATTCAAGGGTTGATTTTTGTTTATGCCATGTCTTGTTGGACCACTGTTCATTCTTTAGTTTAAACTCTAGGGAAAAAGAGTTCAAGTTGCGTGCTTAGAAACATATTTTGGTAAACTACGTATTTAGTCCCTATCATTTTCACTATATTTCAATTTGGTCCATAATTTTTCAGTGTTGTATCAATTTAGTTCGTGTCGTTATCTTTTTTATGAAATTTGTTGACGTAGCTACCCCCTAACTTCAAGTTTTGGCTCCATCCCTGCTCCTTGCAAAATTCAAGGGTTGATTTTTGTTTATGCCATGTCTTGTTGAACCACTGTTCATTCTTTAGTTTAAACTTTAGGGAAAAAGAGCTCCAGTTGCAGGCGTAGAAACATATTTTGGTAAACTACGTATTTAGTCTCTATCATTTTCACTATATTCCAATTTGGTTTATAATTTTTCAATATTGTATTAATTTAGTCTCTGTCGTTATCTTTTTTATGAAATTTGTTGACGTAGTTAATAGCCAAAATGAAAAATTAATTTCCATTGATGTGATAATAAACTAATTTTTTATTTTGGTCGTTTGCCACATCAGCAATTTATATCCAAAACACAATGGCATAGACTAAGTTGGCAAGTCACTCAAACATTTAGGGAACAAATTAACACAACTGAAAGGGTATGGGCCAAATTGAAATATGGTGTAAAAAATAGGGACCAACTATGTAGTTTGCCCAACATATTCTAACTATCTCAAAACAAAAAAAAAAAAAAAAAAAAAAAAAAAAACTGTTTAAACTCATAAAATTTAGAAGGACAAAATACATTAGCTTTTTTAAATCAAATAAATGACACTTTAGTAAATATATTAAGGTTAATATGCGCTCTTATGGTGATTGTTAATGCACCATTTAAAAAAAGTTTTAATGCCACTTTTATGAGAAATATAAAAAAATTGTCAAAAAAATCAATTACTTTTTCTTTTCTTTTCTCATAAAAAAGTTTCTAAAAATATTTCATAACCTAATGTCTTTAGCATATTTCATCGCACTTCTCATAAAAATATTTCATAACAGTTTCTAAAAGTATTTCATAAACTAATGCTAAAGACACTTTAGCATTAGTTAACTTTTCCCAATTATTAAAATTTTATTTATTAATTTTTGGGTAATATGCAAAACTGACCTTTTAAGTTTCTTCAAATTTCATTTCAGTTCTCTAACTTTGCTTTTGTTCATTTCAGTCCTTCAACTTTCAAGTTTATTCAATTAAGGCTTTTCTGTCAATTTTTGTTATATGTTATGGTTAATTTTTTAGTTTTATAAATTTTTCTTCAAATTTTTTAAATTAAAAAAATTCAATTAATAATTGAAAAATATTTTTCAGATTTTTTTTTTCAAAAAATTTAACAAAAGTTAACAGAAGGGAATTAATTAAATAAATCTAAAACTTAGAAGACTGAAATGAACGAAAGTAAAGTTTGAGGACTGAAATAAAATTTAAAGAAAATTAGAGGATCAATTTTGCATTTTAACCATAATTTTTTAAAGCGTACAATATTTTATGACATCTTAAAAGAAAGCCTAGACAAAAAAGATAGAACAACGTGAGTATAAATTTATTACATTAATTTATTGGATTAAATAATTATTATGTAATTATATATGAAATCACTTAAAATTACTTTTTTTTTTTTTTTTTGAGATAATATAGATAGAAGAAACGGGGAATAGGGAAGGAGGAGTGGGAAGACTCGCTTAAAATCACTTAGAACGTTATTCATGGCTACATTGACAAATCTTAAGATAGTTATCATGTAATAATTCAGTCAGATTGGGCAAAGTTGTGACTAATTGGACCATAATGTATGGTATTATAAGTATAACTTGTTGGAATATTGGGCCAAAAATAGGGTATTCTGGCTCAGGAAAAGTCATGATATTAAAAAGCAAGTCAACAGGTAGCCCCTTTTCGCCGCATTGAAAGTTGTAAGCGTATCCAAGAAATTGATTGTAGCATCTATTAGACATTTATACAAAACTGATTAGTAAAAAAAAAAAACAATGAATTCAAAAAATACAGAAATTAAAAAAGAAAAAGACAACATTCAAACACCCGTTCCATCCTTATTTTATTTACACAAAACTTGCCTCTTCCTTTTTAATTTCCCTTTTTAAAAAAAAAAGTAATTCCATGTTGTGATTTGTGAATAAGAGGAAGAGGAATAAAATTTTGAACTCTATATGTTTCCAATGCTGAGACTTCTATAGTTTTTGTTGTAGATGATACTGAGGATGCATCCATATTGTAAATCTTGATAGAATTTGTGAAATATTTTAAGAGCGAAGCATGTATACTTGAGAAAGGTGGTAACACTCAGATTAGTTGTGATTGGTAAAAAAAAAAATGGTGAGTCCATGTGTAAGTGATAGTTAACCACTCACAATCTGCCACGTTAGAGTTGTGGCAAAAAAGTTGTAGAATAATTTGTAGTCCTAGAACTACTTCTTGGTATTGTGCTCCTTCTCCCAAGGAAGCTCTCTTTTCTATGAGAAGTGGGATTTTACTTGTTGGAAGTCAAGAACACAATTCAAAACATGGTCCTATGGTATTTATGGGATTGAGATCAAGTGCACCTGATGCAATAGCAATGAATGGTTGAGATTGAAAATTGAAAAAAGTAACTTTCAATCTCAACCATTGAAATAAAAAAAGTTTAAAATTTTTTGAAAAATGTTAAAAAGTTAAAATTAAAATATGAGAATGATAAAAATTGATGTGTGTGGAACTGGAGTAATTGCACCTGGTGCAATAACCCTAAGTATTGCATCAGATCCAAATCTGTATTTATGGAGGATGCATTTCTTTATTGAATGACTATCAGTTGTTAATTAGTTGTTACCGGTAGTTGTATCATATGTATGTATGCTAGTTGTACTCTCCATTGATTGAACAAATCCACTTATTCACCTATCAAATTATGTAATTGGAGATGTCAGATGATCTCTTGTCTTTAGTGAATGATAAAAATCTTATGACGTATAGACGTATAGTCATGTACTCATGTTGCGTAAATAAGAATGGAGGTGTACATGCAATTAAAATTGTGATTCTCTTATTTCATTCTCTTAATTTCATTTTCACTCTATGAAAAGGAAATCCAATGACTTGTACTTCTCTAATACATATATTTAACTTTTTGGTACCAAGAGAAATCCATTAATTTGAAGGATAAAAAAAAAAAAAAAAAACAATTGGCACACAATGAATTTCTGAGTGAATTTGAAACGATGAGATATGGCCAATTGAAGTTGATAAGGGAATACTGAGTCTGAGAAGTGCTGAATTTCAATTGCTTCCCAATTGATCAAGAACCAGGAAGACAGTACGTCAAAATTCCGATGAATTCGATGTTGTATATATAAATTCAAGTTTGGAATTTTCTAAGTGAAATTCGAAATTCAGTATGTTTGATGGGGCAAACCTACAGCTTGATCAATCGAAGTGGTGAGGGAAATTATCCTGGAGTCTCTACCTGTTTCAATTGGTACTCAATTCCTATTCGATCGATTGAAAAGAACTTTTGATCGATGCTTGATTTCTCTCGATCAATAGAGACTCATGAAAACTGAATTTTTATAAAATTTTCAGATAACTGTTCTGAACGTTTGAAAATGTTTCAAGCCTTGTGAACGATTTTATGAAATATTTTAATTCTACATACGTACCTTTTGAAAGATTATAACTCTATGGGTATAAAATAGTAAGTTTAAAGAAACACAAGAAATCTTGTAAATATTCTCCAAAATTGCTATTTATAGAACCCAATAAACTTGGTTGAATCTTGGGGATAAGTTTGTAGAAACCCTTTAGCAACTTGCTTATGGAAACAAATATTGTCTAATGATAACATTAATCAATTTTGCCTCCAAGTCAATCACTAATTTCTATTTACTTGATGCGTTCATTTTGTTATTTCAATATTACTTGATGTGTATCCATGAGTTTAAAAAATCCAAATTCTTATCAATTGGTCTGACCAAACCTTGAAACCAAGACCCACGTTCCCTGCATTATTAAATCTTCGATATCATGGAGTTGGTCAAAGGTTCTACTACCTCGTTAACATGGACAGGTCATTAATGAAGGGATGACGGGTCTATGTACGAGAAGTTCAAACATTTTCAAATTGCTAAGGGTTGCAATTATGAATTAATCTATTGGGATTAGGTAATAAAGATTTTTTCCTAGGTTATAAATTTCTTCTTTTATATATATATATATAAATAAATATATATATATATATATATATATATATATTGATTGCCTTATTTGTATGTGTTGCGATAGCTTTTCTTTTAAAGATGTCCTTAGTTTTTTTTCTTTTTTAAAGTTGGTTTGTCACTTTTGTCACCATATTGTCTTACACTTTTATTACATCTTTCATAATTATACTTAAAATTATATGCTCAAAAAAGCAAAATACATCCTATCAATATTTGGATAAAAAAACATATGTTAATGACAGATATGTCATGATTATATCCATGACAAACAATTTAAAATTAAGTAGTATGATTATGTTAATGACAAACAATTTAAAACTAAATAGTATAATTAAAGTTAGAAGAAGGTTGGTTCTCAAAAAAAAAAATAAAAAGTTAGAAGAAGGTCGTATAAGCAAAAGTAAGGTCTTTTTTTTTTCAGCAAACGCGTAAGACCCGACAAAAGTCATTCTATTTTTCCAAGAGAAGCAAATATATAACCTTACGTGAATTAGCTCGTTGGGCTTTGATTAATGTTGTGCCCTGCTTTTGCTCTGTGTTAAATAAAATTTTTCATTCCAGCCAAAAAAAAAAAAAAAAAAAAAAAAAAAGAACTTTTACCTGTACTATTGTACTAAAAAATTGAGTGGGGGAAGACTAGTTCATATATATAGCATGATGAAGCAAGAAGTTCGTCAGTCGAAAAAGTTGTGAGTCCAGATAGAACCAAACTTGTATCTCACCTTTCCAGCAGTCAAGAAGGTGGCAGTGAGACCTGTCAACGTGGTCACCGGTGTGGTGCCTGCCAAAACACCTCCGATGCTTAAGTTAGTTTTTGGGAATCTTGCTCAGAAAGACAATGACAAAGAATGGGTGTGTTGTAGTATGCTTTTTCTTACCTCTGGCTGGTGTTTTTAGAGGGTTTATATATGCTCCTTTTGCCTTCTAGCTGTTGTAGCAGTTATTGTGGTTTTAATGCTGCTTTAAGTAACGCCTTCCACTTAATGGCAGGGCTTCAATTCGTCTCCAATGGGATGTACAGCTGTTTTATCCAGCCTGGGGTATTATTCGCGATACTAAATGTTCCTGCCACTTTCGCCTGCTCTTGCACATTTTATCATCGTCTTCACAGGTTACCTCGTCTGTTGTGATTTCTCGTCAGTGATGCTTTTATCGTCAGTATTTATTTCGTCAGACCTGTCATAGCATAAAGGCTCCCTCGCTTAAAATCACTTAGAACATTATTCTTGGCTACATTGACAAATTTTAAGATAGTTATCATGTGATAATGCAGTCAGATTGGGCAAGGTTGCAACTAATTGGACCATAATGTATGGTATTATAGGTATAACACGTTGGAATATTGGGCATAGAATAAGGTATTCTGGCTCAAAAAAAGTCATGATAATAAAAGGCAAGTCAATAGGTAACCTCTTTTCATGCACCTAATTGGCCACATTGGAAGTTGTAAGTGTATCCAAGAAATTGATTGAAACATCTATAAATTAGACAATTAGGAAAACCTGATTAGAAAAAACAATGAATTAAAAAAAATTAGACACGAAGAGCTTTCCTTTTCTTTTTTAATTTCCTTTTTTTTTTTTTAATAATTCAATCGTTGTAATTTGTGAACGAGAAAAGGAAAAAAAAAAAAAAAAAAGATTTGAAAAGTGGACGTCTCTGTTGCTAAGATTTTTATAGTTTTCCCTACAGATGATGTTGAAGGAAGCATTGATATTGTAAATCTTGACTGAAACTTTGTGAAATATTTCAATGGTATAACACTCAGTTCACACTACATTAGATTACTTGGTATTGTTCCCAGGCATTATAGCAGACAATCCAAGTCCCAGTGCGTCAATCGTGGAAGAAATTGTGCTCTTTCTCCCAAGGAAGTTCTCTTTTCTATGAGAAGCGGGATTTTACTTGTTGGAAGTCAAGAAGAACACAATTCAAAACATGGTCCTATGGTGTTTATGGAACATGCAGGGGCGAACCTACACACATTGGTGGGCCGGGGGCCGGGCCACGGCCCCCCAAAATTTTGAAAAATTCCATATTATATGTATATAATTATTTTAACATTTTAAAATTTCAGTCTACAAAAATAAGAGTTGGCCCCCCAAATATTTGAGTTAATTTAATGATGCTCTTAAAAAATAATTTGTCTAATAGTTATAGAGACAATACTTTATTTTTCTCAATTTCATTTTTTATGGTAAAATGTACTCTTATATTTGTTATATTTTTTATAAAGTTTGGCACTAAACTTATTTAGATCTATCTTTTCCAACTAAATAATTCATTGGCTCATTAAAAAAATATTGTGACTAAAACTATACATGAAATATTTTTCTAGTTGTCACATAAGGAGTTAGAGCAAGATAACTTCAAACATGTTTGAAACCAAACTTGTTTTTTCATGTTTTGAATCATTCATATTTTTTTTAAATTTAATTATTTCAAATTAAATATTTTTTACTCACTTTGGTATAAAATGTGAAACAAACATGATTTTACTCCTTGTTTTTTTGCGGTGTGTGTGTATATGCGTGTGAAGGGTTGTCTTGACTAATATATCGATGTTACAAGTTGGTCCTCCAAACAGAAATTTTTGGCTCCGCCTTGTGAGCATGCATTCCTCCATTGAATTACTGTATTAGTCAATAAAAACCTGATAGAACCATTGAATTTGAATGAAAGAATGGCCCAAAAGTGGCAATCTTCACAAAAGACAGACCAAACTAGTCTTGCGGTTTCCACTGCGTGATTGGCTTACCTTTTTCCTTGTGTATGAGGAAAAATTGTAACATTCATATTAGTCGGTGTGATATGATCCGCTCACTTCACTATTCCCAATCTAGAATAGCGTTACCATTGCGTGATTGACTGATTGATTTACTTTTTCCCCGTGTGTGCAAGGAAAGAGTAACAAGTAACTTTCACATTAGTTGGTCCCACTCTATTCTACTTTCTCATCATTCAAGACCCAGTGCTGCAACATTTCTACTGCTTCGACCTTACTTATTCAAACACAACGCAAAACTTAAAGGTGACAGAGAAAGTGTAACAATAATTTAGGAATTAATAAGAAGTAAAATATATCTAACTTTATAAGTAAATTTACTGTTCAAAATTTTCATCTCTAAAGAAATAAGGAGATTATTATAATAATCAAAATTGATTACAAAATTATAACGTTATTTGAACTAAAATTAAAATGAAACCAAATGAATAAAAGAGGTTTTATAATAATTTATTACTCAAATAATTGGTAAGCATATTCAAATTCATAGCCATGTAGATTGTTTTTTATATAAATTCAAATACTTATTTCAAAAAAAAATAAGCATCAACCAAAACCAAATTCCAAGCTATTAAAGGGGGAGAAAAGACTTTGTAATGGAAAATTAAAAAAAAAAAAAAAAAAAACACACACACACACACACACAGAGTACCATAACACATATTTATAAAATAAAAAGAGTAATAAAAAAAAACCACTAATCTTAATTAAAGTTATAAGAAAAGAACAAAAATCCACCAAGAGAGAGAGAGAGAGAGAGAGTTTTTGTGTGGAAAAAATATGGATTGAATGAGAGAAATGATATCAAATTTATACAAAATAAAATGGGAAAAATAAGAAGAGTCAATATATAAAAAAGAAAAAATGATGAAGGAAGTGAAATGGTAAATTATTTGCTCAAAAATTCAAAATACATCCTATCAATATTTGGATAAAAAAACAAACGTGCGATCATGTTAATGACAAACATGTCAGGATTATATCCATGGCAAATAATTTAAAATTAAGTAGTATGATTATGCTAATGATAAGAGAAGTACTATATCGACAACCTATCATCTATAATTTGTTGTGAAAGTATTGTGAAAATGTTATAGGCATTGCAATTCTCTAATGACAAGCATGCTATGATTATTGTATAATCTATGACAAACAATTTAAAACTTGTTGGAGCATTTTAATATTAAATAATTAAAATGAATAAATGTTACAACATAAATTTAAAGATATGTGAGTGAATATGGAAGATGAGAAATTAGTGAAAATATTTAATCCTACATTAAAAAGAAGAGAGACTATTTTATTTTTTTGAATTGTAGCAATTAATGGGCTAACATGAATTGTCTTAGATATTGGGCTAGATACGTGTACAAGGGGGAGGTGAAGGGTGGAGGTATCAAAAATAGATGTTGTATCCTAGGGGGGACAAGTTTATAATTTCTCTCTTTAAATTAATAAAATTCAAAAGTATTATTTAATTTCTCTTTGTGTTATTTTCATTACCATTGTGTTTGCACCAACAAAACTAAATAGTATAATTAGAGTTAGAAGAACGGTGTACAATCAAAAGTGAGTTTTTAAACGGTAGGTGTTGGTGTCATTGTTAGAGATGAGCTGGGTAGGGTGGAGGCTGCGTTGTGCAGGAATTTGAACGCCCCTTTAGGTGCCATTGAGACTGAATCCATGTCTATTGAGGCTGGGTTGCTGTTCGCAAAAGATATCGGCATCCAGGACATTGTGGTGGAGAGTGACTCTTTAATCTTGGTCAATGCTCTGAATGGAACTTCTGTTCCACCATCTGGGGTCTCGGCAGTTGTTCAAGGTATTCTGGACCTTAGCTTGAGTTTCCGTAGGATGGAATTCTCAGACGTTAAAAGGTAAGGAAATAAGCCAGCTCATGTATTAGCAAAACATGCCCTTAGCATTGATGATTTTATTGCATGGATTGAAAAGACGCCTTGCTTTCTAGAGCAAGCTCTTATCCACGATGTAACATCTCAAGTTATTCATTAATATCATTCTCAGTATTCCTAAAAAAAAAAAAAAAAAGTGAGTTTTTTTTTAGCAAATGTGTAAGACCCGACATAAGTCATTCTATTTTTCTGAGAAAGGCAAATATAACCTCACATGAATTAGCTCGTTGGGCTTTTGATTAATGTTGGGGACATATTTTGTAATTGGCATATCCTTTGACAAAACGCACTTTACTTGTATTTGGGTAAATCTAACTAGGTTCAAGATGATCATTACAAGTGGTTAAATTGAAGATAAGAAGATTACTCAAGAACTGCTCAAGAAAAGTGTAAACTGCAGGTCTCGATACCTCCTCGACAGAAGCTCGATCTGTCGAGATTCATTAAAGCTCGATAGATGTCCCGATCGATCGAGCATACAGGTTTCAGATTATAGCCAGCAACGTTTTTATTCTAAAAGACTAATTGTTTATGGGTTTGTATAATTCTTATTGGACTAGGAAAACCCAAAGTTTGTGTAAACCTATTTGGAATGGGAGAGCCCATTAAGCTCCTATTTAAAGGAGGTGGAAAAAGAAAAACCTAACCCTAGAGAGCTTCATAAGGTTTTCTTTTTGAAACCCTAGCCTCCTCCTGCAGAAGAAAGAGTTCTTGTTGCGTTTGTTGTACGCCTTAGGGTTTTGTAACCAAGCAAAGTCTCTTGCACCAACATTGAAGATCTTATTGGTGTTTCTATGTGAAGCTGCTGCAAATCAACTACAACAATCAAAGGGTTGCTGTGGAGTTAGTCACGTATTGGGATTCGTGCAAAGGAGTAAGCCGCGTACTGGGATCCGCGCATCAAATTGGTTAGTCACGTACTTGGGAGCCGTGCATTGAAAGGAGAAACTGTCACTACAGAACAAGTCCAATTGGGTATTGGGGTAAGAGTTTAACTGTAGGTTGGTGAGGTACTGGGATTCCTTGCTTGTAACTGCTTGTTGTGATAATAGTGGAGTTTCGGGAGTGGTGACCTTAAATCACCCGGTGGGATTTTTGCCGTAAGGTTTTCCCCATTCGTAAACAAATCACCGTGTTATTTAATTTCTGCTGCTTAATTTAGTTTGGTGATTTGTTTGTGCTGTCACGTGATATTGCATGTTAATTTGATTAATTAATAAACTGGGCTAATTTAATTAATCTAAATTATCACAAGGGATCAACGCGTTTGTGGCCTGGCAAGTGGTATCAGAGTAGGCACACTCTGATTAGGTTTTGATATTTGATGTGTGATCCATTGACCCCTGTTGTCATGGAAACTCTTGATTGTTTTGATTTGCATGATCTTGTGTTGAATGATGATGATGATATTCATGATGCCTATTGCAAGCTTTATAATTTTTGTATGAAATCTCTTGAGTGTTCTATAAAATTAAAAGCTAAATTTAAAAAGGTCAAGCTTGAAAAAGATGATTTGATTGCAAAATTGGATGAAGCCACTAATTTGAATAAGAATTTTAAAAATCAAATTTCATCTCAGGTGGACAAAATTAAGAGTTTGGAAGAGCAACTAGTTGAATTTAAAACTGAAGTTGAAAATTTAACTAGTGCCAAACTTGTTGTTAAGCCTAACTCAAAAGAAAAAGATTTTTATATTCCCCCATTCAAAAGGAATAATGAAGAGTTGAAGGCTAATATTGCTAGAATAGACAAAGGTAAACAATCTGATGTTAACGCTGAAGTTTCTAAACCTATGTCTAAAACTCCTCTTAGGTTGAATAAAAATTCTGAATTTGTCCCCACTTGTTATCATTGTCACATTGTTGGTCATATTAGGCCAAATTGTCCTAAGCTAAGGACTCTGTCAACCTCTAAGGTTAGACCTCCTTCTAGGAAGCCGAGTAGCTCTAAAACTGCTCATGTTTGTCACCATTGTGGTGTTTCTGGACACACTCGTCCTAATTGCTTTAAGTTATATCCTCATAAGCAATTGTCCAAACGGTCACAGGTTTCCTCTCAAGGACCTACACCTTTGTTTGGAGAGTTATTAAAAGTCTTGAGCTTTTTAACTCAATTTCAGGAGAATTTTAATTCTTCTATGTCCTTTAGTAGTCATACTAGGACACGTGCCTTTTCATCTTCACGGCCAAAGACTCGTGCTGTGTGGGTGAGAAAGGAGCCTAAGACTTAATTGTCTTTTCTCTTTATCCTCTGCTTTAATTCTTTCTATCTAAAGCAGGACTCTCTTTGCTTGATTTCTTATCTTCTGTTGAAATCATGCCTTCATGCATATGCATCTTTCTTTCATGCATTCATGTTGTTTGTCTGTTTTTGTTTGGTTGTTTAGTTTTTATTTTATTTTGTTTTCAAAATAAAAATAAAAAAAAATTGAAAAATACAAAAACAGTGTGTGTTTATGTGCATTAGTTCCTGTGAACTTTTAAAATGGCCATTGAAACAGAGTTTTCTAAACTTTGTATCACCTATAGCTTAGATGAGCATTCTTCTGCACAACTAAGCAAGTGAGCTTTGTAGCTCTTTGTTTGTGATGAGTAAGGTTAAGTGATCTCTTCTTCTTAACACTCGTATCACTCTTTTTGACGGGTTGAACTAGAAAATCCTAAGAGAAAGGCATAAATAACCATCTCACCACTGTTACTCGCCAATCACAATATGACATCTGTATGCTTCGGCATAGCAAAAGTGCAATGTCAATGACACCTGTATGCTTCGGTATAGCAAAAGTGCAGTGTCAAAAGCTTAACATAATTGGGTATTTCTTTTCTTTCTCTTGTATGCCCATGCATAATATGCTTGTTAAAAGAAAATATGCAAAGATATAAAAAGCAAAAAGATAAAAAATGCTTTAAAATATGATTGCAAGCGTGTTTTTTAGGAGATGTGGGAGTTATAGGATGTACCTCGAAGGTGATAGTCCCCATCAAGCAGTTATGATTGTGTGTGAGTTAAAGTGATTTTCTCATATCTCAAATCGTCATAACATTGAGACACTTATGCAATCTTGCGATGTTTTCACACACAACACGTAATACTCTTTGCTATTCTTGATACATGTGCAGGTACAATGTGATTTGGCTATCACAAGGTTTACATGCGTTAATGTATGCTCACTAAACTGTCTTGACTTGTTTTTGAAATATAAAATTGGTTAGACTTGTTTAGTGTGTGTGTGCGTGTTTTGAGATACATGTGCTTATTTTTCTTGTTGAGAGATGTTTTTGAGAGCTTAATGTGTTGATTGTATCTTTGGTTGAGTTGCATGCATGATTGCATTCATGTCTGTGTTTTTCTTCTTCTTGAAAAACTGCTTTTAAGCCATCTCGACACCTCTCGATACCTGGCTTATCTGTCGAGATCTTCAGTTGCATCTTATCGCAATCTCGACACCTCTCGATAGCTAGGTGGATCGATCGAGAAACTTTCTGTCTGCTCGATAGATCCTCGACACCTTCTCGATCCATCGAGGTATGCTCGATAGCTTCTCGACACCTCTCGATCCATCGAGATACCCTTGCATGTATTTCATCTTTCTTTGTTTTGCATGCTTTTCCCTTTATGTCCATAGCATCTTGTTGTTCTTACTCTTGTAGGTCTATGGTTCCTTGTTCTCCTCGTTCCCTCTATATCTTTTTTTGTCTTTCTCCGGTCAAGTCTTTTGGCTTTTTTATACCCTTTGACAATCGTGTCAAAAAGGGGGAGAAATTTGAGAATTGAATGTCATTCCTCAGGGGGAGTAATAGACTTAGGGGGAGAACTTCATGTTAAAGGGAAGAAAGTTTTTGTTGTAACTAACTTAGGGGGAGAGTTAGTTTGATACACATTAATATTGATATATTTTTTTGTGTTGTGTATCTTTTGGTTTTGTAACCATTTTTACATACAGCATGGTATTTATCAATTTATACACATGTGTTGTTTCTTTTCTCTATTTATACACATGTTTCTTGTTTATTTAACTTGTTATTGTTTTCCACATGGTACCTTGATGTGTTTTGTTTAGTGCCTTTCAGGAAAGACAAGTTAAAGCCAAGTCAAGATTCCGAACCTTCTTCTTGCAGCAACTTCTAAGGTTCAAATCTTTTAGACTAGGCTTATTTGTACTTGAGTAGAATGTATTCTAGGACATTTAATGTACTCTTGTGGTTTTGTCACGAATTGCCAAAAGGGGAGATTGTTGGGGACATATTTTGTAATTGGCATATCCTTTGACAAAATGCACTTTACTTATATTTGGGTAAATCTAAGTAGGTTCAAGATGATCATTACAAGTGGTTAAATTGAAGATAAGAAGATTACTCAAGAACTGCTCAAGAAAAGTGTAAACTGCAGGTCTCGATACCTCCTCGACAGAAGCTTGATCTGTCGAGATTCATTAAAGCTCGATAGATGTCCCGATCAATCGAGCATACGGGTTTCAGATTATAGCCAGCAACGTTTTTATTCTAAAAGGCTAATTGTTTATGGGTTTGTATAATTCTTATTGGACTAGGAAAACCCAAGGTTTGTGTAAACCTATTTGGAATAGGAGAGCCCATTAAGCTCCTATTTAAAGGAGGTGGAAAAAGAAAAACCTAACCCTAGAGAGCTTCATAAGGTTTTCTTTTTGAAACCCTAGCCTCCTCCTGCAGAAGAAAGAGTTCTTGCTGCGTTTGTTGTACGCCTTAGGGTTTTGTAACCAAGCAAAGTCTCTTGCACCAACATTGAAGATCTTATTGGTATTTCTATGTGAAGCTGCTGCAAATCAACTACAACAATCAAAGGGTTGCTGTGGAGTTAGTCACGTATTGGGATTCGTGCAAAGGAGTAAGCCGCGTACTGGGATCCGCGCATCAAATTGGTTAGTCACATACTTGGGAGCCGTGCATTGAAAGGAGAAACTGTCACTATAGAACAAGTCCAATTGGGTATTGGGGTAAGAGTTCAACTGTAGGTTGGTGAGGTACTGGGATTCCTTGCTTGTAACTGCTTGTTGTGATAATAGTGGAGTTTCGGGAGTGGTGACCTTAAATCACCCGGTGGAGTTTTTGCCGTAAGGTTTTCCCCATTCATAAACAAATCACCGTGTTATTTAATTTTCACTGCTTAATTTAGTTTGGTGATTTGTTTGTGCTGCCACGTGATATTGCATGTTAATTTGATTAATTAATAAACTGGGCTAATTTAATTAATCTAAATTATCACAAGGGGTCAACGCGTTTGTGGCCTGACAATTAATGTTATGCTCTGCTTTTGCTTTGCGTTAAATAAAAATTTTTCATTCCAGCAAAAAAAAAAAAAAAAAAAAGAACTTGTACCTGTACTATTGTACTGAAAAATTGAGTGGGGAAGAGAAGACTAGTTCACATATATATATATATATATATGAAATTTTTTTTTTTTTTTTAGAAGGATATATATATGAAAAATTGAGTGGGGAAGAGAAGACTAGTTCACATATATATATATATATATATATGAATTTTTTTTTTTTTTTTTTGAGAAGGATATATATATAAAAAATTGAGTGGGGAAGAGAAGACTAGTTCACATATATATATATATATATATATGAAATTTTTTTTTTTTTTTTTTTTTGAGAAGGATATATATATGAAAAATTGAGTGGGGAAGAGAAGACTAGTTCACACACACACACACACACACACACATATATATATATATAGCATAAAGGCTCCCTCCGTATAGTATTTAGAATCATTTTGTAATATATTCTGTGATATATTCCTAGTTCCAATAATAACAATTTTAACTTCAAAAACTAAAAATAAATAAAATAAAATAATAAAAGTAAAAATAAATTATTTAATGCCCAATGAGAGTAAACCGTAAAAAACATATATATAAATAAAAACGGAATTCGGACCATCACTGTAGAAGCGTTCAATGAAGAAAATGACCCAAAGCGGTAATCTTTGCAAAAGACAAAGACTAGCTACAAATTTTTACAAACCAATTTACCGGATCTCTTCCAACCTCATTATCTAATGCTTCAGAGCTACAATGCTTCCAAGTTTCCGCAAACAACTTCTCTCGAAAACTGTCAATCAATTTTGGTGGCTTACATTGTTTGGAAGGGATACTTATTAATGAAAATAATTTAGGAAGCGGAGATGCTGATGAATTGGATTTCTTCAAATCCCTAGTCAATTGTAGCCGTTTGCAATTCTTGCCAAATGTTTTGGGAAATCTTTCAACCCAACTTGAATATTTTATAATTGACGACAATCTTATTTTTGGGGAAATCCCTTCAGGGATAGGTAATTTGATTAGCATGAAC
Organism: Castanopsis chinensis; assembly: GCA_032878915.1. Classification (NCBI taxonomy): domain Eukaryota; kingdom Viridiplantae; phylum Streptophyta; class Magnoliopsida; order Fagales; family Fagaceae; genus Castanopsis; species Castanopsis chinensis. The sequence goes on along the minus strand of JAVQMG010000080.1, from coordinate 392,074 downwards.
CACTTATGGATGAATGATAAAAAATTCAGAGGGACAATTCCAAGTGATATTGGTAATCTTCAAAAGTTACATCGATTATTTTTAAGTGACAACAAACTCTCTGGAAGATTACCAATCACCATTGGGAACCTATCTTCGGTAAGTGAAATGCATTTCGAAAATAACAGATTGCAAGGAACTATCCCATCAAGTATATGAAAGTGCAAAAGTTTGAATTTGTTAAATCTATCTCAAAACAATCTTAGTGGCACCTTTCCAAAACAACTCTTTGCAACTTCCTCCTTGTCAATTTCACTTAATTTAGCTCAAAACTTTTTAGTAGAATTGGACTTATCTGAGAATAAGTTATCTGGAATTCCAAGTAGCCTAAGTTCCTGCACTAGCCTTGAGTACCTTTATATGGAAGGTAATTTCTTTCAAGGAGTAATTCCAACATCTTTGAGTTCTTCAAGAGGTATTCAAGCTATGGATTTTTCTCAAAATAAGTTGTCAGGTCAAATTCCAAATTTCTGGGAAAAACTCTCCTTGAAGAATTTGAATTTATCTTTCAATGATTTAGAGGGAGAGGTTCCAACAAAAGGAGTTTTCGTAAATGCTAGTGCACTATCAATTGTAGGAAACAAAAGGCTTTGTGGGGGCATATCTAAACTAAAGTTGCCTAGGTGTGTAACAAAAGAAAATAAGAAAATGAAGTGGTATCTTGCAATCAAAATATTAATCTCAGTGGCTTGTGTGATTCTAGTAATGACCATAGTTTCATTTTTCTTATTTTACCGGCACAAATATAGAAGAAAAGAAAACACTTCAGGATCTTACTTGAGAAAATCACTTCTAAAAGTGTCTTACCAAATGCTCCTTAAAGCAACTGATGGGTTCTCTTTAGCAAATTTAATTGGTGTGGGTAGTTTTGGCTCAGTGTATAAAGGCAACCTTGGTGAAGATGGATCAATTGTTGCAATCAAGGTACTAAATCTTCAATGCAAAGGAGCTTCTAGGAGCTTCATCTCAGAGTGTGAAACCTTGAAGAATATTCGTCATCGAAATCATGTGAAGATCATAACTTCTCGCTCAAGTGTGGATTTTCATGGTAATGATTTTAAGCCTCTAGTCTATGAGTTCATGCCCAATGGAAATCTAGAAAATTGGTTACATGATCTGGAAACAAATTTTGGGCAAGTAGATATACAAAATTTGAACCTTCTTCAAAGAATAAACATTGCCAATGATGTTGCATGTGCACTTGATTATCTACATCACCATTGCCCAATGCCAGTTGTTCCCTGTGATTTAAAGCCAAGCAACATTCTTTTCGACTATGATATGATTGCTCATGTTGGAGATTTTGGACTTGCGAAATTTCTTTTAGAACAAACAAATTCTAAACAAAGCAGCTCAATTGGAATAAGAGGAACAATTGGGTACACTCCTTTAGGTAACAACAATTTACTGAAATTTTCATTTGTTAACATATATTTTCCCACATTTAACGTGATTACTTTTGAGTTCCTAAATTTTAATGTGACTGTATTACCTATATCAAACATTTTGAATGGTAGAGTACAGTGTAGGTAATGAAGTGTCAACCAAAAGGGATGTCTACAGTTATGGAATCTTATTGTTGGAGATGATAACAGGAAAGAGACCTACAGATAGTATGTTTGATGGAGGCTTGAATCTTTGCAACTATACTAGCATAGCCTGGCCTAACCATGTATTGGAGATTGCGACCCAAAACTTTTAAACAATAATGATGAAGTAATTGGCAATCACAATTGCACCCCAATAAATAGAACAAATGAGTGTTTGATATCCATGGTGAAGCTTGGCCTGGCATGCTTTATGGAGTTGCCGTAGGATCGATGGGACATTAACAAGGCCATCTCTGAGTTGGAATTGGTCAGGGACATTCTTCTTAGTGCTAGGATTTAAAGCAACATGCTTGGCCATACAGGAGGTCAAAGATCAAATTTTTCTCTCTTAATGTTGGTATTAAATTCTTTACTTACTTTGACATTTTCCTCTTTATGTTTTCTATTGCAGGCTTATAAAGTTTTACAATGGAAGAAAGAATTTTTTTTGGCCTGCCTAATAAACATGGTTTTGGTTTGTTGACAAGTATTTTGCATGGTTCTTATATTACTCATCTTACACACGCACACGCACACACACACACACACATACACACACACATATATATACACACACGTGTGTAATTTGTAAGCATTACTTTTGTTCAGAAGTTATTATTGTGTGATTATTATTATTATTATTGCTATTGTTGTTGTTGTTGTTGTTCTCACATAATCAATGTTATTATCATAGCTACAAGTCTGTATTCCGCTAAGCACACAACCCTGCCTTTTGTTTAAATCCTTTGTGTAAGGTTGAATTTATTCAATCATTTTATTGGCTTTATTCCATGCCAAATTTGCTTATAATTCAGCATTTAGAAACTCTGTATTTAGGTGAGAATCATGTAAAGGTAGTGTGTGAGAGAGTGTGAAGAAAAGCTCAAGAGTGTGCATTCAAGAAAAGCCTCGCGACTAGATCTCGTGATTGGCTTGCGACTGGCGAGTCACCAAAAGATGGCACATGTGTGAAGCGTGCAGGGAGAGCTAAAGGGTCATGCCAGTTGTCGCATTACAGGACAAAACCTCTAGCTGGCCAGGCAGTTAGCTCACGACTCAAACTCGCGACTCATTCCAATCGTGAGCTCGAGTCACCAGAATGCTTTGTTTGGCTGTAATTGACTTTTCGCATTCCATACACACTCTACTATAAATACCCTTATACCCATGAAATGTAAAGAGGTTCCAGAGAGAATTTTGAGAGAAAAACCCTAGAGAAAAACAAGATTGACTCATCCACGATCTTCATCCTTTGATTCTCCAAATTCCTCTACTCTCACTCTTTTCATTGTTACATCCTTGAGAGGTATGTTAGCCAAATCCTTATTTCACCATACTTATATTTGTGAGGAGGCATTTTGGTACTTGGGAAGCACTTAGGAAGGGACCAATTAATTTTGGTTGATGTAATAGGCAATTGTAGGATCCGATAAACTAGAGAAGGCAAGGTTCAGCGTAACTTTGTTAGAGCAAGAAGCTTGGAGGGCTTAGGTGCACTGGGTAGATTATGATTGGAGGGTCTTTTGCTATTCATGTATTCTAACTTTATTCTCTACTGGATTATTAACCGCTTGGAGGGCGGCGGAGAGGTTTTTCGCCAAGGACTTCGGTTTCCTCTTCGATAACACATCGTTGTGTTGTGTTGTCTTTGTGCTTGCATCTCTTTTCCCTTAATCTTTACTTTTTAATTACTGTTGTGGTTGTGATTAATTTCGGTTTAGATTGTTTTATCAACTCTGATTTAGCTTATTTTCATATTCCGCACATATATTGTTTGATAATAAGCTTGTGTTGGTAATTTGTTATTTGGAGGTCTAAATGTTCATAGGTGTTTTAAACACTAATTTAACATTCACTTTTGTTATTTTGAAGTTGAATGTAAATTTATAACCATTTACTAAACATGAGTTGTTGGAGGGCATATATAAAAATTGTATGAAATGGGAATCTTTAAAAAATGTGTTGATTTAAATGAATGGATTTTCATTAGTCCTTTTGAGAGGAGTAATAAAATTCAATTAAAATCTTGATTCTATTGGTTCAATTGAAAGATTACCATAGTCATACATATATGCATTGGAAAATCCTACAAGTTGATTGTGGAATTTCCAAATATTAAAAAATTTGCATTTCAAAAAATAAATAAGTACATTGATTTCTTACGGGATTGCCTCCCCCACCCCCCACCCCCCACCCCCCTCCCAAATATCAATCTAGAATAAATGCACCATTTTGTCACCTGAAAAATGAAGTTCCCTAAGTTTTTAGAATAATGTCTTATCCCGATTATGATTTTTATGCAAACGTAGGTCCAAAATCCTTCTAAAACACCTTCCATCACAAAATTTCAAAACTATTGAACTCAAAGCCACAAAATTCATCACCCTTATACCCTTAACCCTCATTTCATCATAAAAATTATATTTCTCACGAACACAAAAAGTATCTAAACTATCTCTAAACATCAAAAAGGAGATTAACCACCCTTTGAATGAGCTTAAAGTAATTTTAAATGGATTGGAGGTAGGTTTATTATATATAAAAGAATATTTGCTGTAGTTTAAGTGAGTTTTAAAATAGTGTTAACTTTTAAATAGGGTTGAAGTAGGTTTAAAACTTCAGAAAATTAGAAAATTAGACTGCACATGAAGGTAAATAGGATTTGAAAGTAATAAATATCCTATTTTCTGTGTGGATTTTCTCCAATATGAAAGTAATACATATTCTGTTTAAATTCTTAATTTAAAAATAACAAAATTTAGGGTGTAATTTGTAACATTTGAAATTTGAGAATAATTCAAATCTGTTACAGTTCCAACACTAAAAGTATAAGGAGTAAAATAAAAGTGAAAAATGACCATAATATTGCCTTTTTTTTAGGTGGTGGTGGTGAAGAAATAGGATTGCTTTCAATAACCACCAAATTTGGCCTTGACTTGTATGGAAAATAACAACAAAGATTGGACTTTCTTCAAAGCAGAAATGGTACAATGTTGTCCATTTGCAAGAGCACCTTCCTTTCTTTGAAGAGAGAGAAAATTTTCTCATCAATTACGTGCCCATTATAGCATTACCTCACCATAATCGCATATAAATAATGTCAAAGCATATCATGATGGTTGAGTAAAGCTTGTGGTGTGCCTTTGCGTTAGAACTTACACTACAAAAAACGCGTCTTCTAGCCGCGTTTTTGAGCTGCGTTTTCTGAAAACGCAGCTCCAGGGGGTGCTTGAAACTGCGTTTCTGGAAAACGCAGGTCCACCCCTGGTCTAAAGCCACGTTTGCTAGACGCGGCTTTAGGCCCACCTTGGAGCTGCGTTTTTCTGGGACTGAAGTTGCGTTTTCCTGGGTCGGATTGAAGCCGCGTTTCTAAAAACGCGGCTCTAGACCCAAGCTCTTCCATTTTTCTTTTTTCCCTGTTCCAGTATGTCGGGAGCTGCGTTTTATCAAACGCAGCTCAGTGTTAAGTATAAATAATAAAAAAATAAAATAAAACCCAAGAAACAGAAATTCCCTCAACCCATATAATTGAAAAATCCCTAATGCTGTCTCTCGGTCCGAAAATCCATAAATCCCCAAACCCCTAAATCCCTCAAAAATTCCCACAACAATCAAAAACCTCTCGATCCAACACCCTCCCCTCCATCCCTCACCTCCACCCTCTCCGAATCCCCTTCCTCCCTCTGCTCTTCCCTCCTCTCCATTCCCTTCTCATCGACCCATTCTCCTCTGATTTCCGCAGCGAACACGAACACGATAGGCCGCATCTACTCCTACAAACCCATATACACCAAAAAATCGAGAACTTAGGGTCTTGTTCTTACTCAAAGTCTGACCCTTTCGAGGTCGGAATCTGGAACTGGTAACACACACTCTCTCTCTCTCTCTCTCTCTCTCTCTCTCTCTCTCTCTCTCTCTCTCTCTCTCTCTCTCTCTCTCTCTCACACACACACACACACACACACACACACTTTGCACTGTCTCTGCATCTGTCGGTTACAATGGGTTTGATTCCTTATGAGAACCTTTAACTTGAAGGGGCATGAGAGATTTACCTAACCTTATTTGTTGTATTTTTATTTTTGTTGGAACTTTTGAATATTCTCATCTTTTTATATTTATATTCTATCTTGTATCCTTAACTATAATATTATACATACAACACTCAACAGATTTGTCTGAATGATCAATTCATCCAAACCACCGCGTGCTTCAATTAGTGACATCTGCTTTCTTTTTGTAGGGTTTAGTTTTCGGGCCAAATCCATTCATTTACTCTTAGCAAAAAAAAAACCAATCTAATAATCCTTTTCAATTAGTAGTATTTTATTTCATATATTGTCAATTTCTTCTTTCTTTGAGGTTACAATTCTGGTGAATATGCATGTAGGTCAGACCAATATTAAATAGTCAATTCTGATTTGTCCCTTTAAATTATATATAGTTTTTTTTTTCCTTTTTTATTTTACTATACTAATTAGACCAGATATAATGAAACAGCCTTCGGCTTACCAAATTTCCCTGATCCAGGGCACCCTTCCCTTAATGAAGGGTTTGATTCACTGATTTCGATATGGGTTTGCAGGCGTTTGTCCTCCATCACCGACAAAGCTCAGTCCTCCATCACCGACGAGGCGGATTGTATCTACTATTTGAGAACCGGGGTTTGTGGCTACGGCGCACGGTGTCGTTTCAATCATCCCTGTGTCCGTGCTGCGGTAATTTCATTAAATGAATGAATGAATTTTGTAAAATTTTAATGTATTTTTTATTTTTATGAATTCCTCATTTGTTTGTTTGTGTGGGAAGTTATGGCTCAATTTGGGAAGTGTTTTTTTGGTTGGTTTGGTTTGGTTTTTTTCTTAATGTGATCATTCTATCAGTTTATGTTTGGATTTGATCACTTGGGTTAGTGTAAATAGTGTGAAAGTGATTGAATTTTTTAGTGGTTGAAGTTGGTTATGTAAGATCTAATGTGGGTTTTGTTTGAATTTGATTGATGTGGGGTGTGTGTGTAATGGGGTCAGGTTATAGGAGCTGCCAGAGCCGGTGGAGGGGAGTACCCAGAGCGAGCGGGGCAGCCATTGTGCCAGGTACTTGTAATTTGGTTATTTGATTGATTTCGAGAATTGGGTGTGACATGAATGGTTGATATTAGACAATGTACATTCACTGAGTTGATGTGATGGACTGTTACAGTTTTGGTGTGCTGTGTTTGGTTTGATAGTCAGTGAGTACACATTGAATTGACTCTGCTGGTTTTACTTTATTTGCAGTATTATATGAGGACGGGGACATGTAAATTTGGTGCTTCCCGTAAATACCACCATCCTCGGTTACACTCTCTCTCTCTCTCTCTCTCTCTCTCTCTCTCTCTCTCTCTCTCTCTCTCTCAAGACACTCTCACATATTAACAGTAGTAGGTAGGAGAATTCAATGAAGTCATTTTTTTAGGGCTGAAAATGTAGTTGTAATATTAATACTCTATTCATTGCTCGCTAGACTAGTTTCCAAAAGATTATTAGAAAGACTCAGGAGTTTTGAGTTTTAAATATAAATATAACGTTCTAATTGGTGTAATTTTAAAATCGTTTTGGTTATATCACACTTTTGAATACATATATAAGAAACTGTATTCAGAATACAGTTTCTCTCTTGCAGGTCTCGCAATCTGATTGGATTGTGATCTTTGATTTGTGTGGTTTCTATGACTGATTTTGTTTTATCTATTCCTTATTTGTTTGCATTTTCTAAAATGTAATTATAGATCTTTGAAACCAATGCGACACCGTTTCACATAAGCCTAGTAAAGCTTGCTGGCCAGCATGACAACATTTTATGACTAATCTTATTAATGAATCATACTTAAAACGGTTTCACTTATTGTCATTGGACTGTAATAGAATCACTTTAGGCGGTCATAACCATTCTGTAGTCATCCAAGCCTCATATAAATCATCAATCACAGAGTAATTAATTCTGCTTCTAAAGCTCTTAGTTTCTCTCTTTCTCTCACTTTCTCACTCTTTGTTTTCATCTTCTTCGATTAATTTCTTTGCTCTACTTCAATTAATTCGGATCAATTAGGGATAATTCATAGGCCTCTTTTGGGGCATCTAATTTTTTTTCTTTAAATGTCAAGAACATTATAGTTCAACAAGCACTTTCTGATGGCACTTTTTTTGTGTTTTTAAAGAAGATGTTTAATTGTTCAAATGCTCCCTCCCCAATTATTTTTTTTTTAATAAAACAAAATTGTTTTAAATGGTTTTCTTTTTTTTTTTTTAACAAGAAGTGAGAGTTTGTCTATAAAAAAACTGAGTTGATTAGGAGAAAGAGTCCTTATTACTAATTTAGACAAAAATACAAAACCACCCCCTATGTTTTACCATAATTCATTTCAGTACTCCAACTTTGTTTTCATTCAACTCAGTTCTCCAAGTATTAAAATAATACAATTAAGACCTTAGTTAGTATTCCATTAAACTGTTTGTTAACTCACATTAAAATTGCATTTGTTTTGGTCATTCACAATATTTAATTAATAACATTATTATTTTATTATTTCTTTTGAAAAAGAAAATTGAATTTTATATATAAAAGTAAGAAAAGATTGAACAAAGAGGCCTGGACCTAGCAACTACAAATTGATAGATGATATCGTAGGGTCACACTATGAATTCTCAATCCATTCCCCTAGTGCCAATAAGAGTTTGTAGCTATTATTAGGAGATATTAATCAATAATCCAAGAACTTGAAAGTGATTTTGTTTGAAAATTGAATCGTAAAGAAATATACTTTCGAATTAGTGAATCTAATTTCTGCAATAACAAAGATTGAGTAGGCCTGCATCCTTGTTATTTCCTTCAAATTGCTAACACTACTTAAACAATTTGAGTTTGAGTCAGTTAGTGCCTTAATTTTCTGCATTGAGGTGATTGTTGAAGAAAACTAATCCACATTCATATTTTGATTAGACCTTTATTTTTTATTTTATTTTTTGCAATAGATGCAAAAACATTTTTTTGAAGGGATGACAATATTAATTCCTTTGAAGTAAAGATAGTTGCATACAAGAGAATGAATGCGCGTGAAAGACTTAGCAGGAAAACGAAAGACTGGACTTAGCATTTGACACATGAATTTTATGTTAGGACCCTATTTCGACATTGCATGATATGGATTGATTACAGCTATATCATTTGCATTGCCTTGCTGAAAGCAACCAATGCATTATTAAAGGTAAATATTAAGATATCTAAATTTCCACATTCACATGAATTGGTGTACTTTTTTAAACTTTGATGGAGACATGCCATTTAGCGCACTCAAATTGCATTTTCAAGTCTCAAGTAATAATTCATGAACAAGGATGATTGAATCTCAACAAAAATGTTTTAAAATTAGAAAACCCCCCTAAAAAGTTTGTTTCAGCCATTGATTTTGGTGTTAAAATTGAACTAACCCAATCTAGCAAGTGTATCAATAAACAAATAAATTTTAACTTGTAACTTTAAGCGAGATTAAAATGTGGGTAGACATATAGGTGTAAGCAATATTTTTTTTTTTTTAAAGGAAATACTGGTAGTTGTGTTTGTGAAGAGTTTAAGTTTTAAAATTTTAGGTAAGTTAAAAATTAAGACTTTTAAAGTTTAGTTAAGGAGTAATTGAGTAAGAGATAATTCTGAACAATTTTAAAAGTTCTCTTGTTTCAAAAAATAAAAGAAAAGATAAGGATTAGAAATTTAGAACGTGTATGTGGTGGTGGACGTTTGTACTTTGTATTTGTGTAGAAGTTGAGTATTTTAAATTTTAAATAGGTATGCTAAATTTTAGGAAAATGAGGTGAATTTTGTATTTTAATTTTACAAAGAATTTTTTAAATGACTTTTATACCCTTATTTATTTATTAGTTTAAAATAATGTTAGGTAAAGATTAAGCTTGATTTTGAGAATTCAAAGAACAGATAACTAGCTTTGTGAATCCACAGCTTCCTTATTTAAGGTTAATTTGCCAATCATGCATGCATAAGTCCTACAAAAGATATATTTTCTATTACTTTTTGCGGCAATTATCTAGAAGTCTACAGAAGACCCAAATCAACCATAATGTCTATTTTCGGCAGAAGTCCAAGCCTAGAAGTTGGGAAGTAGCAAATCACGTCCATAATTGATTAATTTCTTTTTTTAGTTATTTCCTTATTTGTATCTTAGAAAATCACCTCCTTAATTAATTTAGCTGCACCACGGGGCCCCAACCTTCCCATGCATCATAGGTAGTCCCAATGTCTCATCCCACTTTATTAACATTTATAACATTTATACTTTTGAAAGTTCCCTTTTCCTTTCCTTTTTTTCTTCTTTATCATTGACTTTCTTTGAGTTCTTACCTGCCATGATTGTCAAGTATTCAGTGTTTGAGACGTGCTTACCCGTGGGTGAATGTGATTTTTTTTATAGGAATTTAAGGTTGTTTTGATGCTTGCTTATTATCCATGGCTTATTATCCATAGCTGGCTTAAAAATTTCAATCAAGAGGGTTTGTGCTTCAGAAAGGATACTGGTAAGAATTATTTCTATTTGTAGTTTGCACTAACATGTTTCCAAACATTTGCTTTTTATTTTTTATTTTATAATGAATTCTTTCTTTATTTTTTAAATGATTAACATTCGATTTTTTTTTTTTTAAATATAAACCTTTCTCTTAACACAAACTATTTTTTAGTTTTTTTAATAGGAATTTACGTTACTTTGGTTTCCCAATTTAATTATGTTTTGATTTTTTTTTAAATAATGATAACCTAAAAAAATAAAAAATAAAAAGATCATCGTGCTTGTGAATCACTTTCCCATCATTGTTGATTAATTCAAAGTCATTCAACATGTTTGTGAACCGAAAATGTCATTCAAGGTCAATCAACGTGGTTATGAAAAAAAAAAAAAAAGTCACTCAACGTCATCCCATTTATGAAGATTGCTTTTAAAAAAAAAAAAAAAAATTTAAAGTACTTGATTTATTGAAAATTTATACTACTATTTGAGGGATTTTTCCTGTTTGGACCAGATTTTTTTTATACTAAAATACTCCTACAGACTACGTTTAAGTATGGACAAAACTCTTAGTAAAAATATATCTCTAACTCTCGCCTAAAACATTTCTTATAAAATATGATCACTCTTCCACTAACTCACTTCTTCAAAACAATTATACATTTGTTGTTATTTCTTTTTTCCCTTAAAAAAAAATATCCTCACATTATCTTCAAATTTTTTTTTTTTTTAATAAAACATCCTCAAGTTTATCCCAAAAAAAAAAAACTAAATAGATATATATTACAATTTATTTAAATTGGTTTAAACTTCTTTTTAAAAAATTAAAAACAAAAAACCTAATGAATCAAAAAAACCCACATTTCTATCAAAAAAGTTATCTATTCTTTCTCAAATTGATGACAATTTAGTTTAACTCTACATCCTCTTATTTCTTTTTCTTCTACTTTCAGATTTGGTTTCTAAACAATTTAAATAGACTTTGTCAGAGGCTCCTTCTTATACTTTTACATTTTGGTTTCTAACCAATCTAAACAGATTTGGTTAGAGGCTCCAACAACTTTGCAGATTCTATATTTTCTAGGTTCCCTTTTCTTTTCCTTTTTTTCTTCTTTATGATTGACTTTCTTTGAGTTCTTACCTGCCATAATTGTCAAGTATTCAGAGTTTGATACGTACTTACCCGTGGGTGAATGTGAAGATAAAAGGCACAAAGATTGGTATGTTGTTGTTAAAACTAAAGCTAGAGATGTGTTTGATGCAGGTATTGGCCCTCATTGTGACGAGGATGACACGTATGAGTTTTATGAGAACATTCCGTACAATATAACTAGTAATGATGTTGGTAGGGATAACCTTCGTTGGGGTCGAGATGATGTGGAGGGAATGACAATTGATGCCTCTCTCATTAGCGAAAGAGATCTTCATGAAATGGACAACTTAGATGATTGTGAATTCATTGATGACGAGTCCAACGATGAAGATGACAACGAAGTCGAGTACAGTGATGATGAGTAGTGCAATAGGGTACTATTGGTGTATGCATAATTATGTTATAGTTATTGAAAGTGTATCTAGAATTTGTAAAAGTCTAGTGTGTGCGTGGTTGGACAATCTTGCATATCTATGTGAAAACTGTGCTCCTTTTCATGTTGTTACGCAAAGACCAATTTTAAGATAAGTAATTATCATGTGTAAGTGTTATTTCTTCATGTTGTACCATATATTTGTGAAGATTGTTATTTCTTCATGTTGTTAAGAAATAATAGTTTAAGCATATATCAGTAACTTCGAAACTGTTATTTTTAAACCTTGGTAGTATAATATTAATGTTATCTTCATGTTGTTAAAATTGATATATCTTCATGTAGTTGGATAGTGACCCTTCTTGTAATTGGCAGTTGGGTATAATTATCTTTATGTTTGTGTTGTGTTTGTGAAGGTGTTGGACGCAGGTATGCCGAGGAGGAAACGGCCGATGCCGCTTGTTTACGTTGGCGAAGGGTCGCGATCCCGACAAAGGGTTGAGACAGAGGACGAGGGTGCCCATATTTCTCAGGAGGCAAGACCGGGTGCCACCGACGATGAGACACAGCCGCCAGGTATTGAACATGTCATCTTGAATAAAGTGGACGAGGTAGTTGACTATAAGACTCCCACCACCCTAGGGTCACTAATACATTATTAGATTAACTTGTCATCTTTGTTCTTGCTAGCTTCTCATTAAGACTAAAACTTTAAAAAATCAAAGTAGGCAACTAACTAATTTGTCTTACAAATACATACATATCTATTATATTACAAAACCTGCTTTAAGTACATACAGATAGATATATATAATAGAAAATATGAGTCACGCTAACAATTGCTTGGTTAATAAAGTATATAAGATATCAACATTCCCGTGTAAAGGTGTGCATTTGGTATTTATATTTGGTGAACAATAGTAATTTAAGATTTTAGGTGGTGGTGGTGGTGGTGGTGGGGATACTACTAGACCTATACAGATAGATGGAATTGCAGCATGTGTATTGCTATCTTCGAAAAAAACATGTGAATGTATTTACGTTTTTGTGAGCAGTTTAATTAAGTGCTCACTACTCGATTTGCAACACCTCTATATTGGACCAATTGCATGCGTATGGCTAGAGTGATAGGTCTGGATGATACATGTGATCAAGCACATGGCTATACCCTCTCTCTCTCTCTCTCTATCTGGTATATATTGCAGTAGTAGTTAATAAGATTCATGTTGCATGGTTTGTCTTGAGTTGCAAAAATAGGTATTGAGCATGCACTCATAGTGAGGATCAGCCTGCTTAGATATTGATCAGCGATCTATACTTCAATATTATTTTCAAACGTTCGATTCTCTTCATATTGATAGTTTATACAGATTTACATCATGTTGTTTGATTTGTTAAAAGTTTAGTTCCAAAACCAAGTGCTTCCTCATTCTATCTTAATCATTGTGTCAAATATATTCTATGGTGATTTGGAAGCCATAGAATATATTTGACATAATAATTAAGATATAAGTTACCATGAATGGCTACTAAAATGGAGAGAGAGAGAGAGAGAGAGAGAGAAGGTTTTGGGTACTAAAATTTAGTATATATACAACACGCGTGTTGTATAGATGCAGGGAGCATATTTGAACTTTGGCGTGTCATAATAGCAATTTTTTTTAAACTGTCAAATTACCATAATTATGGGATATGTAAGAAAGAAGAATGTTTGGTGTGTGAATTCGATTTACCACAACTATAGGATAAGGGGGTCATTTCCTATAAAAAAAAAAAAAACGTAGTAACACTAGTATATTGTGAGTGTATAGTCCTAAGTTTTAGGAGTTGTTACAAATATTCAAGTTGATGTAGACATCAACTTGAATACCAATTTGGTTCTTACTTCTTATACAAATGATTTGAATAATTAAACCGTATAGTTTAGTTTTGTAACAAAGTAAACATCTTGTTTTGAGGGGAGGGCTTTGCAGGCAACCTTATTGTGTTCATCCTTTACGTTATATGAATGTGTGGGAGAAAGGCGTAATGTTTTGTATAAATGAAACTATGAATGCTTAATATGACATTAATTAAGTGACCAGATGAATAATATATTCGTGGTGTGATATGTTTCATTACTTGTGAGATTTGATATTTAAGTCCTCATATTGGTTTTGGTTGTATATACAGATGATAATTTAGACACCCCAGCGGCGGAGGATAGGCCTAAACGACATGGTCCTTCAAAACTCGCTGAAATATGGGCATTGGATGGTTCCTACAAAATCCCATTGCCGTTAAATGACGAAGGCCAACCGATTGGTGAGGACGATGGCCTGTTCATTTGGTGGTTGGGAACTTTTTGCGAGAATGGGTTATTATGCCCACTTACGCCTGTTGCGTGGCCAAGTGTCTCTACAAAAGTTAAACAGGATTGTTGGCATGAGGTTGAGGTAATATGAAATTAAAGTATAAGTAACAGTCATTTACAACCACTGTCCTAATTAAATGTCATATTCAGTACGGTCCATGCTTGTGTTTTGCTAACTCCACTTTTTTTATTCAGATGCGGTATCTAATTGACCCTGATATTGTCGCACCGCCCGATCAAATGAAATGGGCAATGCAATAACTCGGGGTCCTGAGGAGAAATCGGAGGAGGAAGTTGAAGAAGGACCGCTGTAAAAGTGGGATGACAGAGGCACAAGTATTGTCCAACAAACCGCGGATGGTTTCAAGGGTACAGTGGACGGAGATGGTACACTATTGGTTTTTGGAAAAAATAGTGGTACTACTACATTATTCATCTATCTCATATTTAGTGGTAATTTAGTGAAGAGATGTTTTGTTTTCGTATACTTTGATGGTAATGTGGTTGCAGATAAGGTCCAACAAGAACAAGGCCAGTCGAGATAAACAGAAGGAGATACCAAGGTCTGGGGCCAAAAGTTTTGCAAGAATTTCTGATGACATGGTAAGAAATGTATTACAACTGCTATTGTATTCGTGTATCACATAAGCTGATTTTATTATTAGAATCATAGTCAATTTTGAAAATACTCTACTTTCTTGTTGGTGGTATATATAAACTTAGAATTCAATCAAGCCTTAGTCAATGCAAATGATAAACAATTTATTTTAAAATGAAATATTGTTCATCATGTAGGCGAAAGCTAACGGGGCTCCGGTCGAGCGTGCAGACGTGTATCTAAAAGTATACAAGAGGAGAGATGGGGTTGCTGTCACTCCACATGCGCAAGAGAACATCGTAAGCACAAGTTCACTGAGAATTTTAGTGTATTTCGTGTCTGTTTTGTTAATGGTGTGTAATATGTTATTTGGTTATTGTTCCCAAATGTACAGAATAGGTTGGAAGAACTTTTGAGTAAAGATGGTATGCGACTACAGGGAGAGCTTGGTAGTAGAGTCCTTTGGTCCAAAGATAATGCGTATGCTCAGGTGTTTGGTCAAGAGCGCCCTGGACGAGTACGTGGGGTGGGATTTGGAATCACCCCATCTGGACGAAGTGCCACAAACGCTTCACGATTTACCTTGACTCCATCATCCTCAGTAAGCAGAACGACCGAAAGGATTTCGGAGTTGGAGAACAACTCTTCTGACCTTAGGGGGCAACTAGCCCAAGTACAAGAACAACTCTCCCAATCAGAAGCAAGGTACCAAGAACAACTCGCCCAATCTGAAGCAAGGCACCGAGAACAACTCGCCCAATCTGAAGCAAGGCACAAACAGCAAATGGACACAGTGCTAATGCGCATGAATGCAATGTTCGCCCAGAGTAGTGGCGGTTTACGTGATTTGGATATATCTGAGGTATGCCACAAATTTTATTTAGGAAAACACAACTTTTTTGTATAAATTGTTATTAATACGGTGCCTTTAATATATTCAGGGTGACAGTGCTTGATGGGGACTCTCCATGGGAATGAAACTGTGAATCTTCAGGTAAAACAAATACAACTTGTAGTTATAACATATACAACGATATTGTGAAAAAAATAGGAAAAAAAATAAGATATAGAGGACTGCCTTGGAAGGTTCCAACTTGAAGGTTCCACATTAGTACATATGAAGCAAGAAGTAAGAAAGTAGATGTACTAAAGGACAAAATGAAATTAGAAAATTTCAATTATGAATGTAGAGAGGATTGTATTCCAATTCCAAAAACCTTGTCAAGTGAACATTGATATACATGCCATTTTTGCACTTGATAAATGTAGCTGATAGAAGAACAATGCATAGGTACCCATGCATCATTTTCAAGTGTTTCAAGCTTAGGGATTATTGCAAGCCTAATTACATATCAATTTTTGATGTTCTCATTTTCACAGGTAATTAGCTGTAGCTACGGGCATTGGACTGACTTGCTCCCAGTATCATGACGCTTGCATCCCTCAGAATTTTTTGTGATGTACAAAATCCTTGACGGATATGCATTTTGTTAAGCGAAGATGGATTGTTGGGAACTTGTTTTGTCTATGTAAATATATATTTATGTAAATTATTTGGGAACTTATATCTTTTGGCAATGAAGATGTGATGTTTGCTGGTACTTGTTCAGTGTTGGTAGGAACTAGTACTATTTCTATATTGGGCATGACGGATATGCATTTTGTGATGTGAAAATGCATTTTGTTGGGAATTTGTTTTGTCTATGTAAATATATGTGTTGGGCAGGAAATATGTGAGAAGATTGAGGAAATATGTGTGTATTGGGCAGGAAATATGTGTATTGGGCAGGAATTGCAGATTCAGCAGGTATTAAAAAAAAAAAAAAGAAAAACCTATAGCCGCGTTTGTAAACACGCGGCTATAGCTCCATCCTAAAGCGACGCTCCAAATGCAGCCCAACAGAGTCTATAACCGTGGTTTTCGAACAAACGCAGCTATAGCCCCCTTCGTCTATGGCGTAAAAAACGTGTCCATAGCCCCAGAAAACGCAGCCATAGGGAGGCCTATAGCCGCGTTTGTAAAAACGCGGCTATAGCTCCATCCTAAAGCCCCGTTCCGAACACAGCCCCAACAGGGTCTATAGCCGCGGTTTTTAGAAAAACGCAGCTATAGACCCCTTAGTCTAAGGTGTAATAAACGTGTCCATAGCCCCAAAAAACGCAGCCATAGGGAGGCCTATAGCCGCGTTTATAAAAACGCGGCTATAGCTCCATCCTAAAGCCGCATTCCAAACGTAGCCCCAACAGGGTCTATAGCCGCGGTTTTTAGAAAAACGCAGCTATAGACCCTTATTCTCAGGTGCAAAAAACGCGGCAATAGTCCCAGAAAACGCAGCCATAGGGAGGCCTATAGCCGCGTTTATTTAAACGCGGCTATAACTCCATCCTAAAGCCGCGTTTCAAACGCAGCCCCAACAGGGTCTATAGCCGCGGTTCTTAGAAAAACGCAGCTATAGACCTGTCTTCTAAGGTGCAAAAAACGCGGCCATAGTCCTAAAAAACGCAGCCATAGGGGGAGATATAGCCGCGTTTAAAAAACGCAGCTATAGCTCCAGCCTAAACCCCCCTTTTGAAACGCAGCCCCAAGAGGGTCTATGGCCGCGTTTTTTATTAAAACGCGGCTATAGACCCCTTCTTATATGGTGTGGAAAACGCGGCTATAGCTCCAAAAAAACGCAGCTATAGACCCCCGCAGGGGGCTATTGTCACGCCGATAAAGTCGCGTTTAAAAACGTGGCCAGAGAAACGCAGCTTTTGACCTATAGCTGCATTTTTGGGGTTTTTAGCTGCGTTTTTAAAACGCGGCCAAAAACCCCTTTTTTTGTAGTGTTAGAAGCCTATTGTACCATTGCGTACCAAATCCTTTGGTCCCATAACCATTCTATAACCAAAATTAATTATATATGGCGACACATTAGCTAGCTTTGATTTTAGATTTCTTTAAGGAAAGATCTAGAGTTTAAAGTGTTGAGTCGGGATTTTTCTATTAAATGGGCTGAGTTGGGATTTTAATTGCTAAGTTAGCATTTTTCATCGATATTGTGATGTTAGTAAGTTCATCAATAGTAAGGAATATGCTCTCTACTAAATTCTACCAATTAGATTAGTTACGATGCTTCATCCTGACGTAGACCATCCAATCTCACTTGTGAAATTTATAAACCTTTTTTTACTTCAATATTAATTTTCATATAATTTTTTTAATCAGATAGATATAAATGACTTGTCAACTTGAAAATACCAGGTATGCAAACTACCGTGTTGGCTGATAAATGATCAAAATAAAATGTGTTCAGTGGGCACGAAAATCAAGCTTCAATTATTACAAAACTAGATTGTGTGCAATCAGAGATATCAATGAGTAAGGTATTGAGAGGGACACATCATAGGAATCAAGAGGACAATTGAAGCATGTTTGAGACTCCCATAGCTATTGGAATATTATTGACTCATTGATATTTATTTCCAAGAGAAGGGGAGCATCATAGCCCGCCAAACTGAAGAGTGCCTAATAGAAATATAGAATTAATTTTCTCTATAATATAAGATTTATAATGTTGTATTTCTATAAGGAATTTGTAATCATTAATTTTGTTCATATTCTATTACTGGTATGTTCTGTGTATCGATGTTAGTTTAAATAAATTACAATAAAATTATTGTGATTATTATTATTAGTATTGTTCTCACATAATCAATGTTAATATCATCACTACAAGTCAGCATTCCACTAATGTACATGACCCTTCCTTCTATTTAAATCCTTTGGTATTTTGAAGTTGAATGCAAATCTAAAATTTTTAACCATTTACTAAACATGAGTTATCGGAGGACATCTAAATCTAAGATATTTTGTATTTTAAACATTCTTTATCTTTAGAAATATTGGTTATTAATCTTCCCGTAAAAAAATAAAAGAAATGGTTCTTCTCTAAAAAAATTTGTTGATTTAAAATGAATGGATTTCTATTAGTCCCTTTGAGACAAGTAATTGACGAAATTCAATTAAAATCTTTTTTTTTTTTTTTTTGAGAAACGGCACTGTAATTTTATTCAAAGGGAAGTTGAATGGGCTTGAATTACAGAATAAAGATGTGGATGAATATCTTCCATCCACACTGAATACTCGTTAACATGTCTTGCATATTTAGCAATGTTGTAGATTGCACTATTACTTTGTCTCAATACATGACCGAATTCGATGTCCATAAACTCCTTAGCTAGCTCCTTTGCCTCCTCAATCAAGTGTCCATAGTTTGCCACACAATAGAGCATCTATAGCATCTATAGAATCAATTAAAATCTTGATTCTATAGGTTCAATTGAAAGATATTATCATCGTCATACGCATTGGAAGATTTTATACAAGATTGTAAGGTCACAATTCGTACCTAAGCCCAATAATAGGAAGGGTATAGGCCCAAAGAGCCCAATACAATAAATTTTTAGAGAGTGGGTTCGAAATCTAGTTTTTTATGAGCTTAGTTAACAACGGTAGTGGCTCAGGATCACAAAACAATAATGATGGACTAGTTTGTATAATGAAAAATTGTCCTCGGATTCAAGCCGAGGAGCTGGTTCTTATATTTCTTTCTTCTTAAAGCCAGATTACAAAAATATTTAGTCTACAATGTTTTCTCTCTTTTTCTTCCAATCTCCCTATCTTAGGGCTTTCCTCTTCCTTTTATATTTTCCTTTCTCCTCTCTCTCCTCTCCACGTATGGATCAGATTGCCGGTTAGGATACTTGTCCCATTAGCACCTTCCTAAAGCTTTTGAAGATAGCTATAAGGCTAAACACTGCTACTCAAGCGTCACTTCCTCATTAATGCGGCTAGAGAGTTAGCTGCAGAGCATTCAATGCGGTGATAGTAACTTTTTCTTTAGATATTTCATGGTTTTCCTTTGTCCTATGCCCCTGTGTTGCACATCCTTATCAACAGAGTCTCGTGGGACATTGCCTCCAGATGACAGATAACTCATTCTGACCTCTGCCTAGCTTATCCGAGTAGATATTCCTCTTTGGACCAACTTCTCGAATGAGTACGATCAGACTTTGCTTCTCTATATATTTAACACAGATCCTTAGTAAGATATTTTACCCATCCCCAATCTGCTTAATGTCCTCGGCTTGGGCCTCCAGCCCAATATGTATATAAATATGCACTCCTAGATGCATCTCCCCCACAAAGATGATTATGGAATTTCCAGTTATTATAAATAATAATTTACTTTTCAAAAATAAATAAGAAAATTGATTATTGAAAATTGAAAAATAATGCAAAATTTATCAAGCACCAAAACATTTGCAATGACAAATCTCTCCATAACTTGTAGATAATAATAATAATAATAATAATAATAATAATAATAATAATAATAATAATAATAATAATAATAATAATAATAATAATAATAATAATAATAATAATTGTAGGGTCAGTGGGCCTAGGAATATGTGTTGGGATAAAGGCCTAATCCAAGGACAATGAATGGTCCGAGGATATGAGAATATCAACCCATGAGGCAATACTGATAGATAAAGAAGTGATATCTAATCAAGGTTATCTAAGAAGATGGTCTGAGCAAGAGTATGTCCTTGGCTATGTAAAGCCAAGGTAGGAAAGGGTTGTCTGACGTCCAAAAGCAATATTCTAGAAGACCCTATAAGTAAGGGTAGACATAGTGAATGTCCAAGATAAGAAGAAGGGCTATGAAATATCTAAAATAAATCTGTTACCACCGCATTGAATGCTTTGCAACTACCTCTCTAGCCACATTAATAGGAAAGTGATGCCTGAGCATCAGAGTTCAACCTTGCAGCTACCTCCAAAGACTTCAGGGACAGTGGGATGTGACAAGTATCTAAATCAGTAATCTGATCTATACGTGGAGAATGAGGAGAAGAAGGAGAATGATATAAAGGGTAAAGGAAGACGTTCAGGGGGGGATCAGAGAAAAAAGGGAGAAAACACTGTACACATTTGCACCCATAATTGTAATCTGTCTTTCAGAGAGTGAAAGAGAATATCCATCATCCTCGGCTTGAGTTGGAGAACAATTTCTGTTATATAAACAATCTAATGTGTGTGATGTTGCGATCTAGCCCATCATTTTTGTTGTTTAACATCACTAAAACCTAGATTTCAAGTTCACTCTCTACAAATTTCATTGTATAGCTTTTTGGGCCTATCCCCTTCTTATTGTTGAGTTTGGATGCAAATTGTGACCTTACAATAATAATAATAATAATAATAATAAGCAAAATTTATGCTTAATATTTTAAAATGCACTTTAATTAAAATTTAAAACAATAAATTTTAATTTTGAAATAATATAATTGAAGTTAGAAGAAGGTTGGTTCTCCCAAAAAAAAAAAAAAGTTAGAAGAAGGTATAAGCAAAAGTGACGTTTTTTTTTTTTTTTCACCAAACGTGTAAGACCTGACAAAAAATAAAATAAAATAAAATAATAAAAATTATATAGAATTATTTAATGCCCAATGAGAGTAAAACGTAAAAAGAAGGGAGTTTGGACCATCTCGATGTGGTAGAACCATTGAATTTGAATGAAAGAAATGAACCAAGAGTCCAAGACCAAGAGTGGGAGTCTTCACGAAAGACAAAACATAAAAGACAAAAGACTAGACGAAGTGTTGGCGTTACCATTTGCGTGATTAGTTGTGGCATTCGTATTAGTTCTAGACGAAGTGTCGTCGTTATTGGTTTACTTTTTCCCGTGTGCACGAGGAAATTGTGTAACATTCACTCGCTTCGCTATCCCTGTCTATTCTTTCATCACTCAAGACTCAGTTATTGCAACGACATTTCTGTTGCTTCGACCTCATTTACTCAAACACAGCGCAAAACTCGCTCATTAAGCATGCAAGAGAATCTTAATTATTCACCTGTAGGAATTTTTGTAAGCATTATTTTTGTTCAGAGTTTATTACTGGTGTGTTCTGTTTGTCCATGTTATTTTAAATAAATTACAATAAAATTATTATTCTTAATTATTATTATTGCAAAATCAATGTTATCATCATCACTACAAGTCTGCATTCCACTAAGGTACATAACTAATGCCTTTTGTTTAAATCCTTTGGTATTTTGAAGTTGAACGGAAATCTAAAATTTATAACCATTTATTAAACATGAGTTGTTGGAGGGCATAAAAAAATGTAAGATATATTGTATTTTAAAACATTCTTTATCTTTAGAAACATTGTTTTTTCTTCAAAAAAAAGAATTGGGTTATTTTCTTTTAAAAAAAAAGTGTTGGTTTAAAATGAATGGAAATTCATTTTAGTCCCTTTGAGTGGAGTAATGAAATTCAATTAAAATCTTTATGTCTGTTAGTTCAATTGAGAGATTATCAGTCATACATTTATGCATGGGAGGATCCTACAAGATGATTGTGGAATTTTCAATTATTAAATATAATAATTTGATTTTCAAAAATAAATAAGTAAATTAATTATTGAAAAACCCAGTCCCAATTGAAATTATCCTTCCTAATTAAGAAAAATTCTATTCAAATTATAAACTACTATAGATATAACTTTTGAAAATACCAAAAATCAGAATAAAAGTGGATTTTTTTTTTTTTTTTTGAAAATTGTAGTCAAAGTTGCCATATTTCACCATGCCTTATGAGTTTATTTTTACTATTAATGTAAATCTCATATTGAAGACTAAAAAAATGTGTACAATATTGTACACTTTTTACAAGTGTGTAAAACATTGTACACATTTGTTTAGTTTATAATGTAAGATTTACATTAGTTGTAGTGTAAAACAATAATTGTCCTATCTTGAATCCAAACTCAAGAATGGATTGACACCTGGCAACCTAACCCACTTTACCGTTCTATTATTGGAAACTCTTATTGAAATTGGAGTCTAGCTAAGGTGCTCACAATCTCCACAAAGTCACATTCTTCAAGGTCTTTGCGCAATCTTGTATCCAAACCAAGGAAGTCAATATTGGATTGGAGATTTTTCAGAGGTCTTGGTCTGTACAAGAAAAAAATTATTATAAAATTATAAAACGTGTTATTTATGTTAAAATTCTTTTCGTTATTGTACTTAGACTAATATTTAGGTTTATAAAATATGTGGATTTTAAGTTATATATTTATAAACATATAAATAAATACATACATGAATACATACAAACATTTATATATGTAAGTAAGTAAACATGTTAGTTTATGTCATGTCTTGTTGAACCACTGTTCATCCTTTAGTCTAAACTCTAGGGAAAACGAGATCAAGTTGCTTGCTTAGAAACATATTTGGATAAACTATGAATTTAGTCTCAATTTTTACATTATATTTCAATTTGATCTTGTGGACACGGCCACGTGACGCCTCTCGGGGAGGGTTTTTTTTAGGAAATTGAAAGGATTGATTTTGAGAGCATTTTTTACTAGGAAAATCACGAGTCTAAAAAAAAAGTAGAGGAGTCGTCACTTATTTATTTTTTTTTTAGGGAAAACAAGACAAGAAATAAAAACCCTTTCTTTTTTATTTAATTGACTCAATGGATAAGGAAAACGGTCTATGTCCACCAAGGACAAGTTCGGGGGTCAAATTACGCCGTGGGAAGGTGTGAGGCACCCACGCACGCCCGATATGTCTACCGGCCTCTACTAAGTAAGGACTATTTAGTGTTCAATTAATCGTTCAATGGGCACAATATTATTAATCAAATTCATTACACCAAATCAAGTAAGTAGTTGATTTATGGCATGGTGGCCTAAAGCTAGATCATAAGACAAGATAACGATAATAAAAAGAAACGGCAAGTTAATAACAAAACAAAAAGATGACTAAGAAATTAACAAGCATGTTAAAAAATGATATAACAACTACAAAAAAGAAGAGCATGTGTAAGCCTGAACTCTTCCAAGATATGATCTAACTAATATGTGAACATTTTTATTTTAAGGAACTAGAGGAGTTATAATTTTTTAAAGAAAAGAGTGGGGCTAAATCTGATGGGCTTGTGGTTTGATTTTGATTTGAAGTAAAAAAAATATAAGGTGTATTTTTATTCATGTTTGCAGAAACCGAAATCCAGGACCAGCTTTAGACTTGAAGTAAGAAACAAAGTGTATATTTTTTTATTTGACTTGTGGAAACCGAAATATGGGAGTGGTTGGGAACAATATGGGTTTAAGCAACTTGGTTAGCTACGGTTGTATTTTTATTCTTGTTTGTAGAAAATGGAATCATGAACTTGCTTTTGTCTTGAAGTAAGAAATAAGGTATACATTTTTTATTTTGTTTGTGGAGACCAAAAGCCAAGAAAGTTGCTGGGAGCAACATGACGGCTACGGTGTTTAAAGAAAAAAAAGAAAGAATAGATCCCCATCACAAGCATAGGTCCACCTTTTAAGAAAACATGACTTAACCCCACTCCTCCACTTTTAGCTTTCTTATATTACACTCCATTTTCATTCTTCGTCCAAGACAACCAAGAACCAAACTTTAAGCATTCAGACTGAAGAGGAAAAAAAAACCAGCGAAGCAAACAGGCTCCAAGCAACTAAAACACACAAGAATAAAGAGTGAGGAGGTTGAAAACATACCTAGCACTCTTGGATGAGTTTGATGGTGACTCCACTGAGATGAACGGCGATGACAGCTGCGTTCTCGGATAGACAGTCCTCCCACCACGCGATGTTCCACCGGTGATGGTCGACGGAGTGGTGCTGAAAAAGGCTGTGTATGATGTGGAATTTGTCCCCCCTCAGGACCGGATTTTCCTTCAAGAAATTTCAATCTCTCAAAGCTTTTCTTTTGTTTTTTTTTTTGTGAAAGTTTTTTTTTGAAGATTAGAATGCAAAGAGGTGTAATGAAAGTGATTTTTGGTGATGAGAAAAAGATGAATCCATCCTAGTTGTAGAATCCCATGGAAAACAAAAAAATGTCTCCTTGTTTTTGCTTTCTTTTCTTTTTTTCTCTGTTCTCTTTTTTTTTACTCTCCGTTCCTTTGTTTTTCTTTCTTTTCGGCCTTATATGGTCTCTCCCCCTCTGTTTTTTCAAAATTCAAAATCCCTCCCACCTCTAACCGTTTTTGTCTCCTTATACTCTACTGCCCCTGCTGATGTAGTGGAATGACAACCAAAACCAAATAAAAAAAAAAACTGTCCCAAGGAGGGCATGCCGGACTTGGTTCATGTGGGAGGTGTGTGTCCACTGCCCTGAAAATGCACCTCCCAGCATTCTGTTTTTGATTTTGTCTTTTGCTTCGGGACCACTAGAGCTTACCAATATATTTTAAACAAAGGGCAAAACTTAGGTACAGTTCCTTACGTTCAGTACCTCGGATACCCCTTTTAAAATTAAAACACCTGTACACTCACTTAACGATGATACTGCCGTTTCCTTCTCCGTTTATTTCCTTTTTTTTTTTTTTTTTTCTTCCCCTGTTTCAGACCCAAGCCTTCCCACGAGAAAACTGAAAACCCCAAAACCCCAAGCTCCTACCGCTCTCTCTCTCCCTCTCTGTTCTTCTCTTTCTCTCTTTCTTTCCTTCTCTCTCAGTCAGATGACAGATTAGATGAAATAGACGAATCCAGCTCTGATTTCTCTATCTCGCTCAGTTTTCGCAGATTGGTTGGCTGGCACTATGGTATTTATTGGCTAAATCTCATTATAGGTTTTCAATTCTAGTTGCTAGGTTTGTGTTATTTTGAGGTTTGGTAGAGTTTTTTTCTGTTGATTATGATCTGGGTATCAATTTTTGTTATTGGGTCTGTGTAATTGCTTTGGTTTGTTTTGATTTGGGTTTTCAATTATAGTTGCTAAGTTTGAGTTATTTTGAGGTTTGGAAGAGTTTTCCTTTGGCTATTTCTGATGAAGGTTTCAATTTTGGTTAATGGGGTTCTCTTAGTATTGCTTTGGTTAATTTTAATTTGGGGTTTCAATTATAGTTTCTGGGTAAGAGCAACCTTAAACAATTTTGTGAGGAACAAAATGAAATTGACCCTATAAAGTTGAGTAGTGAAAGGTACATTACGCCTTGATTTTATAGGTTATTCTTAGAATTTAAAAAACACCAGCTTTGGGAGAGAATCTAATATGGGTTTAAATTAAATTTAGTTGAGGTAAAATTTAGTAGTTAGGACCACGAGAAATGAAGGCTGTGTGTTCCCACGGTCATATAAATTGTTCACATGTCATTGTATAATCAGACTGTGTCAACCTCCAATGCTATCCAACACAAAACTGTCAGTTTGCTGAGGAGATCAATGTTTATGTGCTGATTTACACCATGCTTTCCATCTTCAACCATCATCACCAATATGTGTTCTTTTGATTTTTGAATCAAATGTCCCGGGACCACTGTGTTTTCCTTCCATTGACTTTAATTTGGTTGGTAGGGTGGTGCTTCTATCTGTATTTTTCAAACAAAATCACAGTAAACTAGTCTCAATTAGTCTGTGTCATATTTTCTAAATCACATTACTATCAGCATAACAAAAACTAACAAAAAAAAATGCATTTAAATGTTTGAATAGGACCCCAGTCAACTTGGGCTTTCAAATGGGGCAAGAAATGGGGCATCTTACATTTCTTGCCTGCGTTTAATAAATAGATTAAAACAACAATACAACAATGGGTGTATGTATCAATAGAACAGTGATCATGTTATTGAAAGAGATTTGGATACCATTAGAGGTTTTTCATATATATATAGTTTTAGACATGTAAAAAGAGAGAGTAATCAACTTGCTCATTCCATTGCTAGAAGAGTAATTTTATTTGCAAATCTTGATGTATAGGTAGAAGATCTACCCTCTGAGCTGGATGCTGTATGCTAAGCTGAAGAAAGTATTCTTTATAGCTGGAAGCATAGCTTTTGGTCTTTTCTTTATTGCTATTAGTAATATTATTTTCTATAAAGGGACAAATGAATGTCATTCCAACAAAATGGTACTAAGTAGGGATCTGAATAGATCCTTATAATAATTAAAATTGACTTGTTGGTTTTGTGTCTTCCAAAAGGGTCCCAGAAAGTGGAAACGTAAGGAAATTTTGGGAGCTTTGGTTTAATTAACGTGAGAAAGTGCCCAGAAAATGTAGTCCAGGCTGCTGCCTGGTCTTATTGACCATGTAGAATTTCAATTCTTCTATTTTTCCAAGAAAATGTGTGAAAGAGAGAAAGTACCAAGAAAATATGTGTATTCTATGGGTATTAATCCATAATTTAATCATCATTGATTTCCATAAGGTTATTGTATGATTGTATTGCCTAATCAAATCCACATGGTGTATCATAGTTGGCACATAAGTTTGTTTTTAGTTGCCTTGATGGAAGGAGTAGATATGACATATCAAGTGTGTCTTCTTTTGTTTTTATTCATGCATATGTAGCATAATCATCATTCAGCTACACATTGTGCTACCAGAATGGTTATTCACTTTGTTTGATTATTTAGAAATGAAATTTTACCATCTTCTGACTATTTTTGTTAATATTTCTCATTTTGCCTTGGTTCTGACTTGTGCATAGGCAGACAGATTGGCAAAGTTTGCCACTTCAGGAGTTATGAGGGATGCATCTCAAGGATTGACCATTCATTCCTGGTCTATTAAAGTCTGCCCAGAAAATCTATTCTCATTGGCCAAAATGAGTTGATCGAGTTCATTAATTGGACTGATCTTGTTATATCTCCTCATTGATTGGAAAGAATATCTTAGTATCAAGATGCATCAGTGTTTAGCCCAGTAGAAGAACTGAAAGAAACAATTATAATATCCAAAAATATATGCATTGTTTGGACGAAAGATTTATACAACATGGAGACATAAAGTGATTTGCAGCTCAACCATTTCAAGCATCTTGAGACATAAAGTGATTTGCAGTTCAACCATTTCAAACGGCAAAAAGACGTGTTAGATTGAATAGGCAGCAGAACTTAAGATGTTAAATACATTCAAATTATTTTGTACAATTGCAAGTTATTTAAAAATTGCACAATAAGCACTATATTTATTTAATGAATTCTGATTTTACTTTAGTGTACTCTCTTTTGCAATATGCCATGTGATATTTGTAATGTGAGTCCACAATAATAAAACACTATTTTCTTCATTTTATTATTATAACCTTTTTTTTTTTTTTTTTTAGAGTTATAAGTGGGGCATTTATGCCATTTCATTTGAATTTATTGTGAGTTTTGGCTCTATGTTCACCATAGGTTGCCTCATCCTTTATAAAAGGAGTCCACCGGCCTTCATTTGCCTGCACTTAAAGAAAATAGTGGGAACTATGAGCTGTGTATAGATGTGCAGTACATTTGTGTGGAAGTGCATATTTGTGTATATGAGAAAAAATTTATGTGATGTGAAATGATATTGTTAGTTTAGCATTGACTGGACATGTTGTTAAGCTGAGAAATATATCAGTGCAAATTTACTTGATGAATGAAAAAATCAATGCTCTCTCTCAAGTTTCGGACATCCATAATACCAAAGTAGGTACTATTTTCCCAAGCAGGTCTTGCATGAAGTGAAGATATGATCTTGAAGGCAAAGCATATAACTAGTAAAGCAATTGGCTACATTCAATTATGATCCAATAAGTACAGCCCTCATCCAAAACCAAGAAGACCCTAAGATTTTCAAGTACACTAATTAAATAATCCACACAAGAATTGGCAATATTCAGCTCAAAGGAAATGAATGATGCAAAATGTAATATTATGTACACATGTATTTATTACCACTTTCACCATCAGATACACAAGCAAGCCTATTCAATGAGTGCAATTGATGCAATTGCATTAAGAAAACAGCAGCCCACAAGCTGCAGCAGCAGCTATCTAGTGCAGAAATCCAGTAGTACCTAGTGTAGAGAAACCAGTGCAGAGTGCAGAAATCCAGTAGTACCTAGTGCAGAAAAACCAGTGCAGAGGGAAAAATAGCAGTACCCCACTGCATGCAGCAACAAGACCTGACATTGTGTAACAAGAAAAATATGGTAGTGCTTGAAGTATGGGCAAAAACAGTTCAAGTTTGAGATGGTTGTAAGAAATAAAGTAAGGCAAAAATAGTTCAAACAATCAAAAGGCCAGTGGTGAATTTAGACCAGGAAAAGTATCCAATATTAAAGAAGTTACACCTGATAAGTCATAACAATAAAAGTACCCAAAACACGCATCAGTAAATAAACTGATACACGACAACAAAACAAAGTAATGTCGCTTGTAGCAATTAGTAAACAAATTATTGATCACATGCTACAGAACATAGTGGTTTGCCACACTAAACTCCTTGCCCATGCCAAAAAATGATTGATTCATCCAAAGCCACACTAAACTTCTTGCACGCTAAACTCCTTGCCCATGCTACAGAACACAATGGTCTGCCAAAAAAAAAAAACTCATTATTTATTAATCACATCAATAGATAGTCTATAGCCTAATTCTTGAAATTTTCATATGTACTAAAAAATATAGATATGCATAAAATACCTTGTTAATGGTAAGCTGTATATACTACCACCACACTAAGTACACATCCACGGAATCTAATGACTGCCAGTACCGCCATCCCTTGCAGAATTATAAAACCCAATGCTTGACGCCTACCATTTCCAAGTAAAATTGAAATAGAATAAGAACTAAGCAGAAACAAAATAAGAGTAACTTCCAAAAGAAATAAGCACCACTTAGATTCTTTCCTTCAATAAAACAAAATATAAGACACATCCAAGAATGAAAATAACATTTAAAGGTCTAAAACAAAATATATATGCAAGAAAATTACCAATGTTACTTGTGTATGGTTAACAGATAAAGGAGCTGGGATGTTGACAGTAGTACTTGTCACAGGAGTTTCTCCACAAGGATGCCTCCTTTTCCTTGATCCTTTTTCAATAAAACTTTAAGGCCGACCTTTAACACGAGATGTGCCTATTTTTTCCTTAATCCCAGTTGCTTTATAAGCTGTTATGACAGATGCAACATCTACATGTTCATTATGAGAAAGATCCCTCCCATAAAGCTGTTATGACAGATGCAATTATGAGAAAGATCCATCCCATAAGCTGTTATGACAAATGCAACTGGGATGGATCTTTCTCATAATGAACATGTAGATCTTTCACATAATGTCCTAACTACTAAATTTTACCTCAACTAAATTTAATTTAAACCCATATTAGATTCTCTCTCAAAGCTGGTGTCTTTTTAAATTCTAAGAATAACCTATAAAATCAAGGCGTAATGTACCTTTCACTACTCAACTTTATAGGGTCAATTTCATTTTGTTCCTCACAAAATTTTTTAAGGTTGCTCTTACCCAGAAACTATAATTGAAACCCCAAATTAAAATTAAACAAAGCAATACTAAGAGAAACCCATTAACCAAAATTGAAACCTTCATCAGAAATAGCCAAAGGAAAACTCTTCCAAACCTCAAAATAACTCA
The DNA here is from genome assembly GCA_032878915.1 of Castanopsis chinensis. Taxonomy (NCBI): domain Eukaryota; kingdom Viridiplantae; phylum Streptophyta; class Magnoliopsida; order Fagales; family Fagaceae; genus Castanopsis; species Castanopsis chinensis. Next base: position 361,973 of record JAVQMG010000080.1, on the reverse strand, counting down.
AACTCAGCAACTATAATTGAAAACCCAAATCAAAACAAACCAAAGCAATTACACAGACCCAATAGCAAAAATTGATACCCAGATCATAATCAACAAAGAAAAACTCTACCAAACCTCAAAATAACACAAACCTAGCAACTAGAATTGAAAACCTATAATGAGATTTAGCCAATACATACCATAGTGCCAGCCAACCAATCTGCGAAAACTGAGTGAGATAGAGAAATCAGAGCTGGATTCGTCTATTTCATCTAATCTATCATCTGACTGAGAGAGAAGGAAAGAAAGAGAGAAAGAGAAGAACAGAGGGAGAGAGAGAGCGGTAGGAGCTTGGGGTTTTGGGGTTTTCAGTTTTCTCGTGGGAAGGCTTGGGTCTGAAACAGGGGAAGAAAAAAAAAAAAAAAAAGGAAATAAACGGAGAAGAAAACGGTAGTATCATCGTTAAGTGAGTGTACAGGTGTTTTAATTTTAAAAGGGGTACATGAGGTACTGTATGTAAGGAACTGTATCTAAGTTTTGCCCTTCAAATAAAATATAATTTTTTTAAGTTTAATTAACAGAAGGAGTTTGAGGGATAAAACTTGATTTTTTTTTTTATAACTTTCAAGAGTTGAGGATCTTGTGAAAAAGAAAAAGATGGCTGGTTCAAATGCACTTAAAATAAAAAATAACTATTAAAATTATGAATAAATAAATAAAAGATTTAAAATAAATAAATAAATAAAGATGCGTTGTATGAGATTGAGAGAGATTAGGGAGTTACATATCATTTAATCAGTTCATCATTGAGGGGACGCATGCGCAAAAGATATGCATTATAATTGAGGAACGAAATAGGGTGTCTACAGATCTATAATTTTTCAGTGTTGTGTCAATTTAATCTTTGTCGTTATCTATTTGATGAAATTTATTGACGTAGCTAATAGCCAAAAATGAAAAATTAATTTCCGTTGATGTGACAATAAACTAATTTTTTATTTTGTCTATTTGTCACATTAGCAATTTCCATCCAAAACATAACGACATGGACTAAATTGATAAGTCACTGAAAAGTTAGAGATCAAATACTAAAAAGTTATGGACCAAATTGAAGTATGGTGTAAAAGATAGGGATCAAATTCATAGTTTACCCATCTTGATAATAAAAAGCAAGTTGATAGGTAACCCCTTTTCATCCACCTAATTGGCCACATTGGAAGTTGTAAGCGTATGTATCCAAGAAATTGATTAAAGCATCTATATATTAGATATTTAGACAAACCTAATTACTAAAAAACAAAACATTAATTCAAACACCCATCCATCCTTATCTTGGTGTATCCATGAGTTTAAAAATCCAAATTCTTATCAATTGGTGGGAGTCTTCACAAAAGACAAAGCTAGACGCCTAGACTGGTGTTGGTTTAGTTTTTTCCTTTTGTGTATGAGAAAAAATTGTAGCAATATGATCCACTCACTTCACCATCCCAATCTAGACCAAGTGTCGTCGTTATTGATTTGCTTGTAGGAATTTGTAAGCATTATTTTTTTTCAGGAGTTTATTACTGGTGTGTTCTGTGTGTCCATGTTATTTAAAATAAATTACAATAAAATTATTTTACTCAAATACAACACAAACCTTGCTCATTAAATTGAATCAGAAAATTAAGAAGAAAGGATCTTCACTTGTAACAATGAGTACGAGACTATTGTGCTCAATTCACTTCCAAGCCATTCTTCTCTTGTTCATTGTAAACTCAACTCTTGCTTTTTTATCGAGCAATATTGGCAACTCTTGTTATTTTGGTGGGAATAATGAGACGGATTATCAGCCGTGTTGGCCTTCAAGACAGAGATAACACAAGACCCTGGAAAAGTTTTAAGCTCGTGGAATGATTCCCTCCATTTCTGCCAGTGGGAAGGTGTAAAATGCAGTCGCAAGCATAGAAGAGTCACTGTATTAAACCTTGCGTCCAGAGGATTGGTGGGTTCCTTGTCTTCATACATAGGCAACCTCAGCTTCATGAAGAAAATCAATCTCTCGAACAACATCATTGGAGGCAAGATTCATAATGAAGTTGGTCGTCTATTCAGGTTGAAATTTTTGGACCTACATAATAACACCTTCCATGGAGAAATTCCTGCAAACCTTTCCAATTGCGCCAACCTCGTGTACCTTAACCTTGGTCATAATAACCTTTCAGGGTCTATCCCAATGGAGTTTGCATCTTTGTCAAAGCTGGCTGTATTTTGGGCTCCCAAAAACTATCTCATGGGAGGAATCCCACCTTTCATTGGAAACCTTAGCTCTCTCCAAAGATTTTCTCTAACCTCGAATGTCTTGGGAGGACAAATTCCAAGTGCCATAGGTCAACTAAGAAGCTTAGAATTTCTTACACTAGGTGGGAATAAACTCTCGGGTTTGATTCCTTCATCTTTGTATAATCTTTCGTCTATAACCGTTTTGTCATTGGGCAAAAATGAGCTTAGTGGAAGTCTTCCCACAGACTTATTCCTAACCCTTCCCCATCTCCAAATGTTTCAAATTTCTGAAACCAATTTATCGGATCTCTTCCAGCCTTATTATCTAATGCTTCAGAGCTACAATGGTTCTTAGTTGGAGTGAACAATTTTACCGGAAAAGTTTCAACCAATTTTGGAGGCTTACAGCTTTTGGAACATTTCACTATTCATAGAAATAATTTAGGAAGTGGAGATGCTGATTAATTGGATTTCTTTAAATCTCTAGTCAATTATAGCCATTTGCGATACTTGATCCTCGGGGACAATCAATTCAAAGGTATGTTGCCAAATGTTTTGGGAAATCTTTCAACCCAACTTAAATTTTTATGGATCTACAATAATCTTCTATTTGGGGATATCCCTTCAGGGATGGGAAATTTGATTTGCATGATCCACTTATGGATGCATGGTAACAAATTCACAGGGACAATCCCAAGTGATATTGGTAACCTCCAAAAGCTACAAAAAGTTTCTTTATATGACAACAAACTCTCAGGAAGGTTACCAATTACCCTTGGAAACCTATCTTCCGTAAGTCAAATGAATTTCAAGAATAACAGATTGCAAGGAACTATCCCATCAAACATAGAAAAGTGCAAAAATCTGAATTTGTTAGATTTGTCTCAAAACAATCTCAGTGGCCCCATTCCAAAACAACTGTTTGCAATTTCCACCTTGTCAATTTCACTTAATTTAGCTCAAAACTTTTTCATTAGATCATTGCCATCAGAGGTTGGCAGTCTTGTCCATTTAACAGAATTGGACTTATCTGAGAATAAGTTGTCTGGTGAAATTCCAAGTAGCCTAAGTTCTTGCAATAGCCTTGAGAACCTTTACATGGAAGGTAATTTCTTTCAAGGAATAATTCCAACATCTTTGAGTTCTCCAAGCACACATTGTGTGCTGTCCAAGCATGAAATCTATGCTGGCACATCGCAGATGAGTCCAAAATTGGTTACTTGGGGAATACCCTAGGACCAAATACAAGCCATTTCTCATCAATCCACCATTCATCTTTGACACTCACCAATGATCAATGGACTTGAAACAAACTTAATAAAATGTTAGGATAGTTAGATAAATTCATCAAGTGACAAACATCATGGGACCAAATTAAGAATAATGTGAAACTATCAGACCCACTTAAAACTAATGATGAACATTTCCTTGATAAATACATGTCCAGATTAATTTCCATCTCAAGTGCAACACACCAGAGCAATCCTGCAAACTTCAGTAACATGTTAGATGTGATCTTTGAAGGAAATCAACTGTCGATTTGAATAACAAAGCTCATTTTAGAGGTGAACCCTTAACTATTAACTTTCACATTTTCACAACAATTCAATCAATTCAAGCATGATTTCGGTCTTTGGATATTAAAATAAGAGTATTCAAAAGTGTTTAATGTCATATCCAAATAACTAATGAAACCTTTGATTTGACATTTGGGATTCCCATAAATTTTGGGGCCAGACAAAATACGGTATCAGCACTATCAATGACCAATTTGCCAAAGAAGAGATTAGTCTTGAAACCATTAATTTTTTGACTGGAAGCTTTTTCATATTGAGATAAAGTGGATTGGATTGCTTGCTCATCGCCCATCTTTGCTCGGCAAAAAAATCAAACTATCATCGGCGAAAAAAAGATGGGAAATTTGTGGACCGCTCCTGCATAAAGAGAAACCCTTAAGATCACTCGCTGCCATAGCTTTTTTAATCAAACCAATTAAACCTTCCTAGCTCAGCAAAAATAGATAGGGAGATAGAGGATCCCCTTAGCAAATCCCCCTTGTTGGTTTGATACACCCTCGGGGTACCCCATTGATTAATATGGAGTATGAGATTGATTTTATCATTTCCATCACCAAACCTACCCATCTAACATGAAATCCCATCTTTCACATTAAATTCTCACGAAAAATCTATTCCACTCTGTCGTAAGCCTTATTCATATCCAATTTCACTACCATGTACCCTTCCTGCCCCTTTTTGTTGTCTTCATGTGATGCAATGTTTCGAAAGCAACCAAAATATTATCCGAGATAGCTTTGTCAAATTGAAAAGCACTCTGGGATTTTAATACAACATAAGGCAAGAGACTTTTCATGCAGTTAGCTAACACTTTAGATATTAACTTATAAAGAATGTTACATAGGCAATGGGTTAGAATTCAGAAACCCTTTTCAAGCTTTTTAATTTTTGGATGAGGGTGATAAAAGTATGGTTTAAACTAGCAGGGTTAGTACCTGAATTCAAACATGAGAGCACTGCACAAGACACATCATCACCAATGGAGTCCCAATAATGTTGATAGAAAATAAGGGGCATGCCATCTGGGCCCGAAGCTTTCAATGGAGCCATTTGTTTTAAAGTGACATCCACTTCCTGCTTCAAGAAAGGTCTCACCAAATCTCTCACCAAATCTGCATTCAAGGAATCAGACACTACCCGTGGAATTGTGGCAAGAACATCCTCCAATTGGGTCTGGTTGGAGGTTGAGAAGAGCTACCTATAATACTTAATGAACAAACTTTCTACCTGATCATCCCCTTCACACCACACACCGTTTTAGTTCCTTAGGCATTTAATATTATTTTGCCTAAACCTTTGGGATGCTTTACCATGGAAATAGCTAGTGTTTTGGTCCTCCTCTTTAAGCCAATGCAATTTGGAACGTTGCTGCCAAAGCTTTTCTTCACTAGTTAGGAGGTCCTTTAATTCAGCCTTAAGTTCATGCATTCGGTCTTCCACTCCTTACTACTTCTTCTTCTGCTGCCTTCACTTGTTGTCTCTTTTCAACTAAAGCCTGAGTTATATTTCCAAATGACTCCTTACTGTTGCAATTTAGTTTGACAGTTTTTCACATTTGCTTCAACCACGGACATAGGAGTGGATGAGAAGATGGGATTGACCCAGGCTGCTGCCACGGTGGTATGGCGTGTCTCTTCTTTTAACCACACTTGTTAGAACCTCCATGGCCTCTGATTTCAGATAGGTAAACCTTCCATGCGAATGATAATTGGTTTGTGATTCGAGAAAACCGTGTCAACCTCCCACACAGTAACTCCTCCTGTCAACCTCTTATACCAAGTAAATTTTTGTCCCACAAAACCTAAATCTGCAAAGCCACATTCATCCAAAACATCACGGAATTCTTTCATCTGCGATTCCGGTCTTGCTCTACCACCCTTCTTTTCATGAGATTAAACAATCTCATTGAAGCCCACACGCCCAACCACGACAAGGAAAAGCTAAGATTCAGATTTTTTAGGATACTCCAGGATTCATGGTGTTTTTGAGTTTTAGGATACCCATAGAAACCAGTAAATCTCCATGAGTTAACCTTACCTGCATTTATCACCGAATCAATATGGTTTAGCGACGAGGAGACAACCTAGATATCAATGTCTGATTTCCATAATAGAGCTAAGCCGCCCCCCTGATTGACTTTAGAGACGACAAATTTCTGGTCAAAAACAAAATTCTTCAAAAGAAACTTTAGCCTTGCTTCATCCAGCCATGTCTCGACTATAAACACAACTGCAGGGTCTTGTGCTCTAATCAAATTCCAGAGCTCATGAAGAAAGAGGGTTGCCCTTCTAGCTGCAATAGTTTCCAAGGCTACTATGGATGAGGGTAAAGGAATGATCTCAGATTGGGCCGCCAAAACTTTACCGGAACAACACTGATACCCGCTGCTCCCAAATCTTCAAAAATCGCACCATCAAAATTGGTTTTTAACAAGCTTACATCTGGTGGCTTCCAAATGACTTTCTTTGGCAGCTTCTTAGTGACAGGTTTGTTACGTATCTGATGGAACTCTGTAAGGTATTGTTGAGCTAGGTTTAAGGTATTCTCCAAAGGTGCCACTATCTCCTTTACTCTGATTCTATTGCGTCGATTCCGTATAAACCAACAAATTGTGATAAAACCCTCAACTTCTTGAGGTTTCTGCATCACTAACCTAAAAAGATCAACAAAAGAGAGAAAATGATTTGTTGCATTACGCAACTCATCAAAGTTAGTCCCCCAGGCCTCCTTCAAATTCTCACAAACCCATAAAGCATGAGCCACTATCTCAGGCTCCCTGTTACAGCTTGCGCAGTTGTTGGAAAGCACCAACTTTCGCTTAGCCAAATTTCCCAACGTAGGGAGTGAATCAGTACAAGCCCACCACGCAAAGGTCTTTATTTTATTTGGCACTTTCAATCTCCATAGACCTGCCCAGAATTTTTTGGTCACCTCATTATCTGACACCAAAGCTAAACCACTGTTTTCCATATCACACAAGAGCTGGTATCCTGTCTTAACGGAGTACTAACCATCCCTGGATTTTGGCCATATTAAGGTGTCTTCCTGGGTGTAAGACACTGGGATAGACTTTATATTTTGTGCTTCAAAAGGTAGAAAGTACCTTTCCAACAAATACACATTCCACCACCCCAAATTAGCATCTATGAGATCTGCCACCATCGCATCAGGAGGTAGCACAGAGATAGGTGAAATGACCTTGCCTGAACCTTCACCTGGCAACCAACGGTCATGGTAGATTTGGGTTGTAAGGCCATTGCCAATTCTGTACCTGGCACCTACCTCAATTAAATTCTGAGCATTAAGGATGCTCCGCCAAGCATAGGACCCCAATTTGACTTATGCTGAAAAGATATCACCTGATGGGAAGAACTTTTCCTTGAAAACCCGATAAAATAGAGATTCCTTGTCATGGATCAGCCTCCATACTTGTTTCACTAACATGGCATCTTTGAATTTTCTTAGCTCTTTAAAGCCCATCCCCCCTTTCATTCTTTGGTAAACACAAAGTCTCCCATTTTTTCCAATGAATCTTCCTCCTATAAGCTCAATCTCCTGGCATAGACTCATAGGAAGTTTAAAGCAACTCAAAACGAAAGTGGGAATGACTTGCACAATAGCTTTCAATAGAACCTCTCTTCCAGCTTGTGACAAGAGTTTCTCCTTCTAACCTTGGAGCTTACCCCTAGCCATGTACCTCATTAATCTAGAACCTTCTCTCTTTACAAGACACAACGTTAACACACCAAAGAGGTTCTTGGCAAGCAAGAGTGTTCTCTTTGTGTTATTTTCATTATTATTGTGTTTGCACCAACATATTCTATAATATATTCAGCAGCAAAAATAAAAATAAAACACAAAAATTTCATAAGGAATTTGTTAATGACCAATGAGAGTAAAGTAGTAAACCGTAAAAAGAACCCATTTTGGATCAAAGTCGCATTCTTCACAAAAGACAAAGACTAGAACGAGGAAACTGTAACATTCACATTAGTTGTCATTGCATGATTGGTTTACATGTTCTGTACGAGAAAACTATAACATTCACATTACTTGGTGCACTATGATCCAGTACTCACTTCACTGTATCCTTGTCTATTCTACTTTTTCATCGTTCAAGACCTTAGTGCTGCAACAGCTTAGTCTAGCCTAGTCCATTGGGCTTAGTCCGGTGTAGTGTACTTGTAATATACTCATATTACTTATACTTCATACATACTTAGCCTATCTCTTAATTGTACAGTGTTATACGTATAAAATATACATCAATATACAGACTATTTAGTCTTTCTCTCTTGCACTTTATAATCTTAACAATTTCTACAACTTTAACCACATTTAATCAAACACAACCCAAAACTTGCTCATTAAATTGAATACATCTATTGGGATTAGGTAATAAAGATTTTGTTCTAGATTGTAAATTTCTTCTCTTATATATATATATATATATATATATATTGGTTGCCTTAATTGGGATGTGTCCCCTCGTGATAGCATTTCTTTCAAAGATGTCCTTAGTTTTTTTTTAGTTGGTTTGTTACTTTGTCACCATATAGAGTATCTTAAACTTTTATTACGTCTTTCATAATTGTACTTAAAATTATTTGCTCAAAAAATCAAAATACATTCTATCAATATTTGGATTAAAAAAAAAAACATGTCATGATTATATCCGTGACAAACAATTTAAAATAAAATAGTATGATTATGTTAATGAAAAACATGTTATGGTTATTATATATCCATGACATACAATTTACAACTAAATAGTATAATTAAAGTTAGGTGAAGGTTGGTTCCCCAAAAATAAAAAGTTAGAAGAAGGTCGTATAAGCAAAAGTGAGGGTTTTTTTTTTTTTTTTTTTTTTTTTTTTTTTTTTTTTCAGTAAACGTATAAGACCTGACAAAAGTCAGGTCGTTGGGCTTTGATTAATGTTATGCTATGCTTTTGCTCTGTGTTAAATATTTTTTTTTCATTCCAGCCAAAAAAAAAAAAAAAAAACTTGTACCTGTACTGAAAAATTCAGTGGGGGAAGACTAGTTCATACATATAGCATAAAGGCTCCCCTCGTATCGTATTTAGAATCATTTTGTAATATATTCTGTGATATGTTCCTACTTCCAAACTTCCAATAATAACAATTTGAACTTCAGGAGCTAACAATAAAAAATTAAATTAAATTATTTAATGCCCAATGAGAGTAAACCGTAAAAAGAAGGGAATTTGGAGCATCTCTGGTAGAACCATTGATTTTTTTTTTTTTTTTTTTTTGAGAAATAATTACAACATGCTGCTAACCTCGTAGCTCGAACCCTTTTCCCCCTAAACCTCCAAGCACTTTGTACATGGGGAGGTGCCAATTCAGCTACAAGGCTTTTGGCTGGTAGAACCATTGAATTTGAATGAAAGAAATGAACCAAAAGTGGGAGTCTTCACAAAAGACAAATACTAGACTAGTGTTGGCGTCACCATTGCATGATCGGTTTACTTTTTTCCTTTGTGTATGAGACAAAATTGTAGCATTCATATTAGTTGTTGCGATATGACCCGATCCACTCACTTTGCTATCGCTGTCTATTCTCTCATCACTCAAGACCTTAGTGCAGCAACATTTCTATTGCTTCAACCTCATTTAGGCAAACACAGTGCAAAACTTGCTCATTAAATAGAATCAGGAAGGAAGAGGATCTTATTTACTTGTAGCAATGAGAATGAGTGACATAGGACAACCACACTATTTTCAAAGGAGCAAATAAACTACAAAATAAACCCTATGAGTCAGCACCAAGCAAACTAGAGTCGGCACCAGTGTGAAAGAAACACAATAATTTTATAATTCACAAAAACTGTCTTACAATAATCAGAAAAAGTGCTTAAATAGCTACAATAAAATGCATAAAGAAACCCTAATTATTAAGTGTCTGAGCTTGCTTAATCTCAAGCCCAATAACTAATAGGCTCCATCCATAAGGCCACAGGTTGGGCCATCTTCTCTTTTCTCTTCCTCCCATACATGCGTATAATTGGGGGATTGAACCTTGTGTCTGCACCAACTCCCCCCGAGTGAGAAGAACTTGACCCCATTGAGTGGAAATCTAAAAAGCTCTAATAGTACTCCAACAAGTCAGGTTCCAATCGTTGTAGCTCATCTCAAGTAATCCATGTGCAATCAGAATCTGGTCACCCTCACCACCAAACTAGGAAACGGAGAACTCCTCTATCCCTAGTAGAAACAATCTGCTCATCTAAAATAGCATCAATAGATTCTTTATGTGTATAGGATAGATTTAAGGGTAAAGGAGTAGGAATAGGGGCATCAATAGGATCAAGCAAAGGCTCATCAATAGGGGTATCAGGAATACCTATGGGGCTTTTATAAGCAACTAGATCCTCAATATTAGAGGAGCTAATACCATAATCATGAGGAAGGTCAATGACATATGTATTTGGGCCTATTCATTTCAATACCTTGAATGGACCGACACTACGGGCCTACAATTTCTTAACAGTCCCAGAGGGAAACCATTCAAGTCGAATCCGAATCATGACATAATCCCCTACCTAAAACTTTGCATAACGCCGATAAGTGTCAGCATGAATTTTGTATTGAGAATTACTTACTTGAATTTTTTTGCGAATCTCATTATGCAAACCATGAATATGTCATGCAAATGCCTTAGCAGACTCAAAAATCCTAACATGTGGGGACATGGGCAAAAGATCTAAGGGCTTCCTAGGTGTATATCCATGCACAACCTCAAAAGGACTAGCACCTGACCTATTGACAGAGCTATTATATGCAAGTTGAGCTATAGGAAGAATTAAGTCCCAATTCCGATTGGCTTCACCCATTAGACACTAAAGGAGGTTGCCTAGACTATGATTAACCACCTCAGTCTGACCATCAATTTGAGGATGAAAAGACGTGAAAAATTTCAAAGAAATTGGGTTGTCTTTTTTTTTTTTTTTTTTTTTTTTTGGAATTTTAGAATGGGTATTGAAACAAAGAACAAGTAATAAAATAGCTAACTTGAGCACAAAATGGGTAAGCTAGTGGGGTATGGTGGGATATGCACATAAATATATTTTTTAATGAGACAAAATTGAATCCACCAAAAAGAGAGTAAGAATTGAACCCTTGTCAGTGACCAACTTATTGCACTTGATAGTCATGAGCTTCGCTCCTCAATTGAGTGGGTCTAATTGGACAAAGTGAATCTGTGAAAAAAGCAACTTAAGGGCCCACACATGAAATGGGTTGGCAGCAACAACACTTTATTTCTTTCCTTTCCTTTTGATTTTTGATTTTTGATTTTGATTTTGATTTTGATTTTTTTTTTTTTTTTTTTTTTTTTTTTTTTTTTTTTTGTGGTTTGTGGGTTGTGGGTTGTGGGTTGTGGGTTCTATGATCAGAGGCAGGCACGGATGGTGGTCACCAACTTGGGAGGTGTCGTTGGCTTCTCTGTTGGCTTGGGGGTAAATAACTCATGTGGGGCTTAGGGGTATATACAGATTGCAAGGGCTGGTTTGGGCTTGTTCAAGATCTCATGGGGCAAAAACTTGAAAGGTACTGTCATATTTGGTTGGCTTGCTCTTTTGATGGTTTTTCTTTCAAGTGGTTATCTATGGTTGTGTTATTTTATAGTTTATTTGTTCCTTTGAAAACAGTGACAGTGTGGTTGTCCTATGTCAGTTTTGTTGTATGGACCGAAAATTTGCTCTGATACCAAAATTGACGTAGGACAACCACACTATTTTCAAAGGAACAAATAAACTACAAAATAAACCCTAGGAGTCAGCACCTAAGGGCTGCTTGGAGTCAGCACTAAGCAAACTGGAGTCGACACCAGTGTGAAAGAAATACAATAATTTTATAATTCTCAAAAACTGTCTTACAATAATCAGAAAATGTGCTTAAATAGCTACAATAAAATGCATAAAGAAACCCTGATTATTAAATGCCTAGGCTTGCCAAATCTCAAGCCCAATAATTAATAGGCTCCATCCATAAGGCCACAAGTTGGGCCGTCTTCTTTTTGCTCTTCCTCCCATACATGTGTACAATTGGGAGCTTGTACCTTGTGTCCGCACCAATGAGAATATTGTGCTCAATTCACTTCCAAGCCATCCTTCTCTTGTTCAATGTAAAATTAACTCTTGCTGTTTTATTTGGCAATACTAGCACCTCTAGTTATTTTGGTGGGAATGAGACGGATTATCAGGCTTTGTTGGCCTTCAAGATAAAGACAACAAAAGACCCTGGAAATGTTTTGAGCTCATAGAATGATTCCCTCCATTTTAGCCAGTGGGAAGGTGTAACATGCGGCCGCAAGCATAGAAGAGTCACTGTATTAAATCTTACGTCTAGAGGTTTGGTGGGTTCCTTGTCTCCATACATAAGCAACATCAGCTTCATATGGGAAATCGATTTCTCAAACAACACCATTGGAGGCAAGATTCATAATGAAGTTGGTCGTCTATTCAGGTTGCAAGTATTAAGCCTAATTAACAACTCCTTCCAAGGAGAAATTCTTGCAAAACTTTCCCATTGCTCCAACCTCAAGCACCTTGATGTCAGGAACAATAACCTTTCAAGGTCAATCCCAATGGAGTTTGCTTCTTTGTCAAAGCTAGTGGAATTTTATACTTACGAAAACTATCTCATGGGAGGAATCCCAACTTTCATTGGAAACCTTAGCTCTCTCCAAGTTTTGTCTCTATCCCATAATGTCTTGGGAGGGTAGATTCCAAATGCCTTAGGTCAATTAAGAAGCTTGGACTAGCTGATAATGTACTCTCTGGATTGATTCCTCCTTCTTTGTACAATCTTTTGTCTATAACTGTTTTATCATTGGCTATGAATGAGCTTAGTGGAAGTCTTCCTACAAACTTATTCCTCGCCCTTCCCCATCTCCAATGGCTTCATATTGCTGTAAACCAATTTATCGGATCTCTTCCAGCCTCATTATCTAATGCTTCAAAGCTACAACACTTCGGAGTAGCAGTGAACTATTTTACGAGAAAGTTTCAATCAGTTTTGGAGGCTTACAGCTTTTGGAAGAAATATTTATTAATGAAAATAATTTAAGAAGCAGAGATGCTAATGAATTGGATTTCTTTAAATCTCTAGCCAACTGTAGCTGTTTATGGAAGTTGGTCCTCTTGAACAACCAATTCAAAGGTATGTTGCCAAATGTTTTGGGATATCTTTCAACCCAACTTGAATATTTTATGATTAGCAACAATCTTATTTTTGGGGAAATCCCATCAAGGATAGGTAATTTGATTAGCATGATCCACTTATGGATGGATGGTAACAAATTCATGGGGACAATCCCAAGTGATATTGGTAATCTCCAAAAATTACAACGATTATTTTTAAGTAACAACAAACTCACAGGAAGGTTACCAATTACCCTAGGAAACCTATCTTCGATAAGTTACATGAATTTCAAAAATAACAGATTGCAAGGAACTATCCCATCAAGTAAAGGAAAGCGCCAAAATCTGAATTTGTTAAATCTATCTCAAAACAATCTCAGTGTCACCATTCCCAAACAACTCTTTGCAATTTTCTCCTTGTCAATTTCACTTTTTTTGGAAATTTAGACCCCGGTTGATAGAATTAATAAGTTTTAAACCCAAGTTGTTAATTAGATTTATTATGAATAAACCTTGTTAAAACAAACTAACATCAATATCATGTCAATATCATGCATAGCTGAAAAGTGAATAAGACAAGATATGATGACCCAAGATAACCAATGAAACAAACTAGTTTAATTGTAAAAAACCTGGGGGAAAACCTTCACGAAAAACAATTCACTATAGTAAAGAGAATTTTCAAATCTAGTACAAAACACTTGTCTGTAGACTCTACAATCCCTGTAGATGAACTTACAACAGAAATCTTCTGCTGCTTTAGAACCTCTGAACTCTTCAATATATGAATGCCACCCTTTTTGCATGGATCACAGTATGTGACTAACCAATGTAAACCAATGTGCATGGCTCCCAGTACGTGACTAACTTACTAACTTAAAGAAGATGTTGGCTGTAAAGTTCTTCATTTCATCAACAATGAAGATCAAGAAGCACTTGGTTACAAATCCCTAAAGTGTAAAGATGCAGTAGCTTCTTTCAGAGAGAATAAGGCATTGGTCACCTTTTGCATGTGTTCTCCTTGTATTCTCTTATGTGACAGCCTTTAAAATAAGCCTTATATATGTCTAGAGTTGTGAAAAAAGAAACCCTACACAAATACATAAGCATGGGCCGAAATCAGATCTAAAAAACTTATTTTCGTAGTTCTCGATAAATAGAATCTGTCGAGAGCTGTCGAGACCTCAATAGATGGAATCTATTGAGAGCTATCGAGACTCATTAAACCTCGATAGATAGCTATCTATCGAGAACTGTCAAGATTCTGTCCAGCTTTAATGAACAACCCTTCTTCACTTGTTTCTTGGTCGAATCTTCATGGCTTTAATACTTGGCTTGAACAACATGTTTCCTGAAGTATTAAACACATCCTAGATCTACTTAATTACAAGTAAAGTGCGTTTTGTCAAAGGATTAGCCAATTACATAAAGTATGTCATTAACACACTTAATTTAGCTTGAAACTTTTTAATTGAATCGTTACCGTTAGTGGTCAGCAATCTTGTCCATTTAGCAGAATGGGAATTATCGAAGAACAACTTGTCTGGTGAAATTCCAAGCAGCCTTAGCTCATGCACTAGCCTTGAGTACCTTCACATGGAAGGTAATTTCTTTCAAGGAGTAATTCCAACATCTTTGAGATCTTCAAGAGGCATTCAAGTTATGGATTTTTCTCGAAATAAGTTGATAGGTCAAATTCCAAAGTTCTTGGAAAACCTCTCCTTGAAGAATTTGAATTTATCCTTTAATGATTTTGAAGGAGAGGTTCCAACGAAAGGAGTTTTTGCAAATGCTAGAGTGCTATTAATTGTAGGAAATAAAAGACTTTGTAAGGGGATATGAAGCTAAAGTTGCCTAGGTGCTTAACAAAAGAAAAGAAGAAAATGAAGCGGCCTCTTGCAACCAAAATTTTAATCTCAATGGCTTGTGTGATTGTAGCAGTAACCATAGTGTCATTTTTTTTTTCTTGAAAAAAATATGAGAAAAGAAAGCACTTTAGGATCTTACTTGAGAAAATCACTTCCAAAAGTGTCTTACCAAATGCTCCTTAAAGCAACCAATGGATTTCGTTCGGCAAATTTAATTGGTGTGGGTAGTTTTGACTTAGTGTATAAAGGCATCCTTAGTGAAGGTGGATCAATTGTTGCAATCAAGGTACTAAATCTTCAATGTAGAGGTGCTTCTAGCAACTTCATCTCAGAGTGTGAAACCTTGAAAAATATTTGTCACCGAAATCTTGTGAAGATCATAACTTCTTGCTCAAGTGTTGATTTTCATGGTAATGATTTTAAGGCTCTAGTCTATGAGTTCATGCCCAATGGAAATCTAGGAAATTGGTTACATGATCTAGAAACAGATTTTGGGCAAGTAGAGATACAAAATTTAAACCTTCTTCAAAGAATAAACATTGTCATTGATGTTGCATGTGAACTCGATTATCTACATCACCGTTGTCCAATGCTAATTGTTCCCACATGAATTTAGACACATGCCATAAAATTGGATTATAATTTCAAATTCTAATTCAATTTTCTCTAATCTTTACCTATTTATATATATATATATATATATGACTTATAAATTTGAATTTATTTTAGTTATATGATTATGTTTTTTTATGGTTTATTATATTAGACTCATCATTTTCTACACTAAATTTAATTTGGCACAAAAATTTAAAAATTCATATTAGATGGGACACGTGGCACAAAATTAAACTCCAATTGAAATTTAATTTTTATACTAAACTAGCTTGTAACCCCATGCATATGCATGGATACACTTAAAGATATACAATAAGATGCTTAATAAAATTCCTATAAATATAATTTAGATAATATTGAAAGTCATTTTTATATTTTGTTAATTCTTTAAAAAACTCTGTAAGCATATTATTAGGTATAAAATATTAATTGTCCATGTTTTGATTTTTAAATTATTCTGAAGCACTTTTTTTTTTTTTTAATGATTCATTTATTCTAAACTTTTTGGTTTTTGTTCTTAATAACTCACTTAAATGAATATTTATGATGTGATCCCACATTTGATTCTAAAATTAAGAAATAAAACTCTTTAAGAATAAATCATTTAGGACACATGGTGCAAAATTAGAACTCTATTTTGGAATTCTAATTTGAGTTTCTCTCAACTTCACCTACTATTATCTATATACATATATAAAACCGGAAATTCTGAAACTCTCACAATTTTTCACATCAGTACAATATTTAAATAAAATTGTCATTTTATTTAAATAAAATTATTTTTGTTTAGTTCAAACTTAATAAGAAGTGAAACTCTATTTCTTTAACAAGTCCAACTTAAACTCAAACTCATTATTATCATTTTTTTCAAACAAAATTATTATTTTTTAGTCCAAATTTAACAAAAATGAAACTCTATCTCTCTGAAAAGTCCAACTTAAACTCAAACTCATCATTTTTTTTAACAAAATTATTATTATTTTAATCCAAACTTAACAATAAGTGAAAATCTATCTCTCTAGACCAAAACTTTTGAGGCTCTCACAATTTTCCACGTCAGCATAATATTTAAATAAAATTATCATTTTATTTACATAAAATTATTTTTGTTTAGTCCAAACTTAACAAGGAGTAAAATTATCAAATTATTTACAAAATTATTTTTGGTCTTTTAGAAGTTTTAATATTTGAATTGTTGAGTTTTTTTTTTTTTTTTTTTTTTTTTTTTGCATTATCTAAAATTGTCTGACAAATTTTTTATAAGCCATTGCACGTTCAAGCAATGGCTTCTTCATCAATTTGTAACACAAATTGAAATTATACAAAAGCAAATCATGCAATAGTGTAGTTTCTTAATCAATTTAAGATTTTATAAAATTATTTTAGTCTACCTCACAAATATGTAAGTTTCTGTGCATAGCACAAGTGGCGATTAGTTATATATATAAACTAGCTTGTAATCCCATGCATATGCGTAGATATACTTAAAAGATACATATTAAGATGTATAATACAATTCTTACATATATAATTTAAGTATTATTGATAGTTATTCTTATATTTTTTGAACTCTTTAAAAAGTCTTGTAAGAATGTTATTAGGTAGAAAATGTAAATTGTCAATTTTTTTAATATTTTTATGTTCATTAATTATAGACTATTTTATTTTTGTTCACAATAACTCACTTAAATGGATATTTATGATATGGTCCCACACTTGATTCCAAAATTAAGAAATAAAACTCTCTCTTAAAATAAATAATTTAGGACACATGGCGTAAAATTGGACTTCAATTGTAGAATCTAATTGGATTTTCTATAAGTTTTATCTATTAATATATATATATATATATATATATATATATAGTTGACTTATTAACTTGAAATGTTTTTAGTTCTACAAAAAAAAAAAAAAAAAAAAAAAAAAAAATCCTAAATATAGTCATTAAAAAATTATGTGTTTTTTTTTTTTTTTTACTTATATTGAACTTCTCTTTTTTTTTTACACTAAATTAATTCATTTGGTACAAAAATTAAAAAACTTAGATTAGATGGGACACATGTCGCAAAATTAAATTCTAATTGAAATCCAATTTTTACATTGAATTAACCCACTTGGCACAAAAATTTAAAAATTTAGAATAAATGAAACAAGTGGCGTAAAATTAGATTCTAATTGAATTCTAATTTGAAATATAATTGGATTTTCTCGCAGTTTTACCTATTATTATATATATAAATATAGATTATTTGCTCAAAACTTCAAAATACATTCTATCAATATTTGGATTAAAAAAGAAGTGTGATTATGTTAATGACAAACATGTCATGATTATATCCATGGCAAATAATTTAAAATTAAGTAGTATGATTATGCTAATGACAAGAGAAATGTTATGTTTACAACACTTTTACAACAAATTATAGGTAGCTAGTTTGTTATTGGTTCTAATTTGAACATATTACTTGAATTCTAATTTGAAATCTAATTGGATTTTCTCTCAGTTTTATCTATTATTATAGAAATAGATTATTTGCTCAAAAATTCAAAATACATCCTATCAATATTTGGATTAAAAAAAAAAAAAGTGATTAGGTTAATGACAAACATGTCATGATTATATCCATGACAAATAATTTAAAATTAAGTAGCATGATTATGCTAATGACAAGAGAAATGTTATATTCACAACAAATTATAGGTATTTAGTTTGTTATTGGTTCTAATTTGAACCTATTACTTAAATTAGTTTTTTGATTTAATCAAAAATATATATATAGTTTTTTGCTTACAAATAACAGTCTATAATAACCCACCACTTATAATTTGTTGTAAAAATGTTGTGAAAATATTGTGAAAATATTGTGGACATAATATTTATCTAATGGCAAACATGCTATGATTATTATATATCTATGACAAAAATTTAAAACTGAATAGTAAAATTAGAGTTAGAAGAAGGTTGTATAAGCAAAAGTGAGATTTTTTTTTTTTTTTTAGCAGACGTGTAAGACCCGACAAAAGTCATTCTATTTTTCCAAGAGAAATAAATAGAACCTCACTTGAATTAGCTCGTTCGGCTTTTGATTATATGTATGGTTATTTCAATCTTAGAACTTTGCCTCCTAATTTTGTGGACGAATTATATAGAGAGTCGATGCCTCTGTTGTATCCTCTGCAGCTCTGCTTTTGCTCTGTGTCGAATAAAAAATTTTCATTCCGGCAAAAAACAAAAAATAAAATAACTTGTAACTGTACCTAGTTCCAATAATAATAATTTGAACTGCAGCAGACAAAAAATAAAATAATGAAAAAAAAAAATTATTTAATGCCCAATGAGAGTAAACTGTAAAAATAACGGAATTTAATTGAACCATTGAATTTGAATGAAAGAAGTGAACAAAAAGTGGCAATCTTCGCAAAACTCAAAGACTAGACGACTAGTGTTGCGGTTACCATTGTGTGATTGCTGATTGATTTTTTACTTTTTTTCTGTGTGCGATCGAGTGGAAACTGTTACTAGTAACATTCACGTTAGTTGGTTCCCACTCTATTCTTCTTTCTCATCATTCAGGACAGTAGTGCCGCACCATTAATTCCACTGCTTCGACCCCATTTACTCAAACACAACGCAAAATTTGCACATTAAATTGAATCAGCAAATTAAGAAGAGAGGATCTTCACTCGTAACAATGAGTATGAGGCTATTGTGCTCAATTCACTTCCAAGCCATTCTTCTCTTGTTCATTGTAAACTCAGCTCTTGCTTTTTTATCTAGCAATACTGGCACCTCTCGTTATTTTGGTGGGAATAATGAGACGGATTATCAGGCATTGTTGGCCTTCAAGACAGAGATAACACAAGACCCTGGAAAAGTTTTGAGCTGGTGGAATGATTCCCGCCATTTCTGCCAGTGGGAAGGTGTAAAATGCGGTCGCAAGCATAGAAGAGTCACTGCATTAAACCTTGCGTTCAGAGGATTGGTGGGTTCCTTGTCTCCATACATAGGCAACCTCAGCTTCATGAGGGAAATCAATCTCTCGAACAACATCATTGGAGGCAAGATTCATAATGAAGTTGGTCGTCTATTCAGGTTGAAATTTTTGGACCTAAATAATAACACCTTCCATGGAGAAATTCCTGCAAACCTTTCCCATTGCACCAACCTCGTGTACCTTAACCTCGGTCAAAATAATCTTTCAGGGTCAATCCCAATGGAGTTTGCTTCTTTGTCAAAGCTGGCGGTATTTTGGGCTTCCAAAAACTATCTCATAGGAGGAATCCCACCTTTCATTGGAAACCTTAGCTCTCTCCAAAGATTTTCTCTAACCTGTAATGTCTTGGGAGGACAAATTCCAAGTGCCATAGGTCAACTAAGAAGCTTAGAATTTCTTACACTAGGTGGGAATAAACTCTCGGGTTTGATTCCTTCATCTTTGTATAATCTATCGTCTATAACTGTTTTATCATTGGGCTCAAATGAGCTTAGTGGAAGTCTTCCCACAGACTTATTCCTCACCCTTCCCCTTCTCCACATACTTCAAATTTCGACAAATGAGTTCACTGGATCTCTTCCAGCCTCATTATCTAATGCTTCAGAGTTACAATGGTTCTTAGTTGAAGAGAACGATTTTACAGGAAAAGTTTCAACCAATTTTGGAGGCTTACAGCTTTTGGAAATTTTCAGTATTTATGGAAATAATTTAGGAAGCGGAGATGCTGATGAATTGGATTTCTTGGAATCTCTAGTCAATTGTAGCCATTTGCGGTACTTGATCTTCGAGGACAATCAATTCAAAGGTATGTTGCCAAATGTTTTGGGGAATCTTTCAACCCAACTTGAATTTTTATGGATCAACAACAATCTTCTGTTTGGGGAAATCCCTTTAGGGATAGGTAATTTGATTAGCATGATCCATTTATGGATGGATGGTAACAAATTCACAGGGAAAATCCCAAGTGATATTGGTAATCTCCAAAAGTTACAACGATTATTTTTAAATAACAACAAACTCTCAGGAAGGCTACCAATTACCCTTGGAAACCTCTCTTCAGTAAGTATCATGCATTTTGAAAATAACAGATTGCAAGGAACTATCCCATCAAGTATAGGAAAGTGCAAAAGTTTGAATTTGTTAAATCTATCTCAAAACAATCTCAGTGGCACCATTCCAAAACAACTCTTTGCAATTTCCTCCTTGTCAATTTCACTTAATTTAGCTCGAAACTTTTTCATTGGATCATTGCCATTAGAGGTTGGCAGTCTTGTCCATTTAACAGAATTGGACTTATCTGAGAATAAGTTGTCTGGTGAAATTCCAAGTAGCCTAAGTTCTTGCACTAGCCTTGAGAACCTCTACATGGGAGGTAATTTCTTTCAAGGAATAATTCCAACATCTTTGAGTTCTTCAAGAGGTATTCAAGTTATGGATTTTTCTCGAAATAAGTTGTCGGGTCCAATTCCAAAGTTCTTAGAAAACCTCACCTTGAAGAATTTGAATTTATCCTTCAATTATTTTGAGGGAGAGGTTCCAACAGAAGGAGTTTTTGCAAATGATAGTGCGCTATCAATTGTAGGAAATAAAAGGCTTTGTGGGGGCATATCTAAACTAAAGTTGCCTAGGTGTGTAACAAAACAAAATAAGAAAATGAAGTGGCATCTTGCAATCAAAATGTTAATCTCAATGGCTTGTGTGATTCTGGCCATGACCACAGTGTCATTTTTCTTATTTTGCTGGCACAAAAATAGAAGAAAAGAAAACACTTCAGGATCTTACTTGAGAAAATCACCTCTCAGAGTGTCTTACCAAATGCTCCTTAAAGCAACTGATGGGTTCGCTTCAACAAATTTAATTGGTGTGGGTAGTTTTGGCTCAGTGTATAAAGGCATCCTTGGTGAGGAGGGTTCAACTGTTGCAGTCAAGGTATTAAATATTCAACGTAGAGGAGCTTCTAGGAGCTTCTTCTCAGAGTGTGAAACCTTGAAAAATATTCGTCACCGAAATCTTGTGAAGATCATAACGTCTTGTTCAAGTGTGGATTTTCATGGTAATGATTTCAAGGCTCTCGTTTTTGAGTTCATGCCCAATGGAAATCTAGAAAATTGGTTACATGATCTAGAAACAGATTTCAGGCAAGTAGAGATACAAAATTTGAACCTTATTCAAAGAATAAACATTGTCATTGATGTTGCATGTGCACTCGAGTATCTACATCACCATTGCCCAATGCCAATTGTTCATTGTGATTTAAAGCCAAGCAACATTCTTTTCAACTATGATATGATTGCTCATGTTGGAGATTTTGGACTTGCGAAATTTCTTTCAGAACAAACAAATCCGAAGCAAAGCAACTCAATTGGAATAAGAGGAACAATTGGATACACTCCTCCAGGTAACAACAATTTACCGAAATTTCATTTGTTAACATATATTTTCCCACATTTAACGTGATTACTTTTTGAGTTTTTAAATTTTAATGTGATTGTATTATCTATATCAAACATTTTGAATGGTAGAGTATGGTCTAGGAAGTGAAGTGTCAACCAAAGGGGATGTCTACAGTTATGGTATCTTATTGCTGGAGATGATAACAGGAAAGAGACCTACAGATAGTATGTTTGATGGAGGCTTGAATCTTCACAACTACGCTAGCATAGCTTGGCCTAATCGTGTATTGGAGATTGTAGATCCAAAACTTTTAAACCATAATGATGAAGTAGTTGGCAATCACAATTGCACCCCAACAAATAGAACGAATAAGTGTTTGATATCTACGGTGAAGCTTGGCCTAGCATGCTCTATGGAGTTGCCTCAAGAACGATGGGACATTAGCAAGGCCATCTCTGAGTTGCAATTGGTCAGGGACATTCTTCTTGGCACTAGGATATAATGCAACATGCTTGGCCATACGGAAGGTCAAAAATCAAACTTTTCTCCCTCTTAATGTTGGAATTAAATTCTTTACTTACTTTCACCTTTTATATTTTCTATTGCAGGCTCATGAAGTTTTACAATGGAAGAAAGAATTGTTTGGCCTGCTTAATAACCATGCTTATGGTTTGTTGAGAAGTATTCTGCGTGGTTCTTATATTACTCATCTTACATATGTATATTATATGTGTGTAACTCCAAATAATTTCCTTCAAAGTTGTATTTGTGATTAAATTGATTGATATTATGCTTGGAAAAGTAACTATATATCTAATTTCAATTGTAGTCGTAATATTTTAAGCCAACATAAGATGTTTTTTTGCACTTCCCGTTCCCATCACTAATTGTATGGAAAAAGTGGCACAGTGGGATTCCAATCTGGTTGTTATTCTAATTACCTTAGCTGTAGCAATGCACTTCACATGACATAGGTAATGATAATTTTATATATAAATATGATACAAATCATACCATGTTCACTGAAATTTATTATTGCAATATCAATGAACATAGCCCTCCAAACTAAAGAGTGCCTTATAGAAGGGATTTTCTTTATAATTATAAAGCAAATGTTGTATTTCTGTATGGAATTTTTAAGAATTGTTTTTGCTCAAAGTTTATTACTGGGAGTCCCTTTCTTCCATGGAAAGTTAGTGCTAACCTAACTGCACCAAAGTGGAGATGTGTGTACCCTTGTTTTTGCCATGGGATTACAAATTCTTTGGGAAGGGCGAGGGTGATAAAATTTTCATTTTCAATGGCTGGAATATTGTTCTGATCAAACTTAGAGGTCTAGACTTATTCTTTAACAGTAGAAGGATGAGAAGGACCTAAAAACTTTTTTATGGATTTTTTGAAGGAATTTTGAGGTTTATCAAACACAGTGTAAAAATTTACAATAGGAAAACTAGTAATAGGGATCTTACTATCTTTAGGTACATGAGAAATTTCATATACGTTGTCTAATCTATTTGCAGTGGACTTACGTAGAGGAGGGTCAATAGTAGGTATAGTGGTATCAACAACTGCTTCAGATGAACTAGCCATAATGGTTTCTTGAGAGAAGATTGTCTTTACCTTTGAGGCATTTATTTACCATAGTGGTACACATGTGTCCTTCAGCTCAGGCTTCTAAGGCACATGTGGGAGGCGTCTCTCCCTGATGTGGGATTGAGCAAAACCTTGCCGAAGAGGACAATACCTGCTAATTGGGGACCGAGACAAGAAACCCTCCCACAACCTCAATTAAGCAAAAGTAAAGTTAGATGACTGAAATAAATTTTCAACCAAACTTAGATGGTACAATTTGCATTTTAGCCAAAAACTAATATATGATTATGTTAATGACATACATGTCATGATTATATCCATGAAAAACAATTTAGAATTAAATAGTATGATTATGTTAATGACAAACATGTTATGATTTTTTTCATAACATGTTTTTCACACAGAATATCAAATTATTTCTTTTGTTACAATTGACAAATTGTAACTTTTATGTTGTAAAATGTGTAATATCCTTAACATCACTCAAACTTCTATCACCTTCTCAAATTGAATTTACTGATTAAATTAGCTCATCTATAGCCAAAAATGGGGAGTTTTCTATAGGCCAACAATGGAGTTCTACATCAACAATGCTGCAATAATTTTACTATTTTTAGGGAAATTATATAAAGTTCGGTATTACAGTTTTTTCTCTCTAAAACAACACCCAACCCTAATATGAAGCTATAGTATTTATATCTCACACAAAGAATTCACGATGGGATAAAAACGGACAAAAATATTTTCTCTAACCACTCTAGCCCGAGCCTCCTTTCAATGGACTACGCCTCAGAAAAATTTTCATTAAAAACCATAACATTTATATATCGGGTCAAGTCGTAATCTAGATCAAATACAAACTAGGCTCCATATAGCCCAACAAATCTTGGTTATTTCAATCATGGGAGGCCTTGTCTAATCCTCTACTATTGCTCTATGTTGAATAAAACATTTTCATTCCTGCAACCAAAAAAAGAAAAAAACTAGTGACTATACTACTATATTGAAAATTTGAGTGGGGAAGACTAGTTCGTATATAAAGGCTCCCTCTATATAGTATTTAGAATTATGGGGTAATTGCATTCCTCTCTCGAGGTTTGAAGGAATGACACACCACCTCAAACCTAAAGAGACAAAACACTCCTCCCCTTGAGTTTTGATGAAATTAACACCCTTCTATTTATATAAGTAAAGAAATATTCTAAATTTCTATATAAATATTTTTACAAAAGTTTAACCATGATCAGTAAAAAAATAACTTATAAATTTAGAATGAAAATGCAAAATTTATCAAGCACCAAAACACTTGCAATGGCAAATCTCTCCATAACTTGTTGAAAAAGGAAAAAAAATAATAAGCAAAATTTATGCTTAATATTTTAAAATGCATTTTAATTAAAAATTTAAAACAATGAATTTTAATTTTGAAATAGATGATAATTTCTGAAATTACTATCTCTGGTAGCAGCATTGAATGAAAGAAATGGACCCAAAGTCGCATTCTTCACAAAAGACAAAGACTAGAAAGTGGAAACTGTTAACTTTCACATAAGTTAGTGCGATATGAATACGATCCACTACACACTTCACCATCCCAATATATCCTACTTTCTCATCAAATTTATTCATTTTTTATAGGCAAATATCAAATCACAACAAATGTGATTGGTAGATGCCAGCAACATAAAAAAATGAATACAGCTTGTCTCTCTTAAACAACACACTCAACCCTAATATGAAGCGACGATATTTATATCCACACAGTGAATTCACAATAGGCTAAAAAGGGGCAAATTTTTTTTTTTCCTAAGCACTCAAGCTTCGCCCCACGGACTGAGTCTTAAAAAAATATCTCATTAAAGGTCAAACATAATCAAACATAAACTAAATTTCACATAGTCCAACAAATCTTATTTATGGATATTTTAATCTTAGTATGTATCATATTTGAAGGCCTCTATTGTATCCGCTGCTTTTGCTCTACGTTGAAAGGAAATTTTCATTCCTAACCAAAAGAAAAAAACTTTGTAACTGTACTATTGTACTGAAAAATTGAGTGGGGAAGACTAGTTTGTATATAAGGGCTCCCTCTATATAGTATTTAGAATTATTTTGTAATATATTATGTTGGGACATTTTAATATTAATTAATTAAAATGAATTAATATGATAATATAAATGTAAAGATGTGGGAGTTAATATGGAAAATAAGGAGTTAGTGAATATGTTTAATCCCACATTGAAAATGAGAGGGACTATTTTATTCTTTTTAAATGTGGTGATTAATAGGCTAATATATATTGTAGCGTTTTGTGGGCTAGATACATTTAGAATAATATTCATATTCATTGGTGAGTAAGTGACATTTTTATTATGAAAAATGAAAAGGCATTCACCCACTTAATAGATTAGTTGTTGGGCCTATTTATTCTTCAAAAGCTCCTTATCTCATCTAATTGTGTAACTCCAGCCTATTAGATTAATATCCAGCAATTAATCTTATAATACCAATTACATCAGAATTATGGACCTAATTAATTAGATTAATTTGGGTAATAATTTCCTGAGGCCCATTGAGCCTATAAATAGACTCATTCAGACCCAACACAAGACACAACGATAGCACACCAAAGAGGTTCTTGGCAAGCAAGGGAGTTCTTTCTAGTGGAGATTTGAGTTTTTCGCTTTATATTATTTCCATTATTACTGTGTTTGCGCCAACATATTCTATAGTATATTCAGCAGCAAAAATAAAAATAAAACACAAAAGCTTTCAAAAGGAATTTTTTAATGCCCAATGAGAGTAAAGTAGTAAACCGTAAAAAGAACCCATTTTGGACCAAAGTCACATTCTTCACAAAAGACAAAGACTAGAACGGGAAACTGTAACATTTACATTAGTTGTCATTGCCTGATTGGTTTACATGTTTTGTACGAGGAAACTATAACATTCACATTACTTGGTGCGCTATGAGCCTATGATCCAGTACTCACTTCGTTCATAAAAAAAAAGTACTCACTTCACTGTATCCCTGTCTATTCTACTTTTTCATCGTTCAAGACCTTAGTGCTGCAACAGCTTAGTCTGTCGTAGTCCATTGGGCTTAGCCCGGTGTAGTGTACTTGTAATATATTCATGCTACTTATACTTCACACATACAGAATATACATCAATATACAGACTATTTTATTTTTTTCTCTTACACTTTATATTTTTAACAATTTCTACTGCTTTGACCAAATTTAATCAAACACAACCCAAAACTTGCTCATTAAATTGAATTCATCTATTGGGATTAGGTAATAAAGCTTTTGTTCTAGATTAATATTGTAAATTTCTCCTTTTATAGATATATATATATACATTTTTTTTTTTGATTGCCTTATTTGGGATGTGTCCCCTCGTGATAGCTTTTCTTTCAAAGATGTCCTTAGTTTTTTTTATTTGGTTTGTTACTTAGTCACCATATAGCGTATCTTAAACTTTTATTATGTTTTTTATAATTGTACTTAAAATTATTTGCTCAAAAAATCAAAATACATTCTATCAATATTTGGATTAAAAAAAAACAAACATGTCATCATTATATCTGTGACAACCAATTTAAAATTAAATAGTATGATTATTTTAATGACAAACATGTTATGGTAATTATATATCCATGACAAACAATTCAAAACTAAATGGTATAATTAAAGTTAGATGAAGGTTGGTTCTCCAAAAAAAAAAAATTAGAAGAAGGTTGTATAAGAAAAAGTGAGGTTTATTTATTTATTTATTTTTTCAGCAAAAGTGTAAGACCTGACAAAAGTCAGGTCGTTGAGCTTTCATTAATGTTATGCTCTGCTTTTGCTCTGTGTTAAATAATTTTTTTTTTTCATTCTAGGCAAAAAAAAAAAGAAGGAGAACTTGTACCTGTACTATTGTACTGAAAAATTGAGTCGGGGAAGACTAGTTCATATATATAGCATAAAGGCTCCCCCCGTATAGTATCTAGAATCATTTTGTAATATGTTCTGTGATATATTCCTAGTTCCAAACTTCCAATAATAACAATTTGAACTTCAGGAGCTAACAATAAAAAATTAAATTAAATTATTTAAATGATTTAAGGCTCTAGTCTATGAGTTCATGCACAATGGAAATCTAGAAAATTTGTTACTTGATGTGGAAACAGATTTTGGGCAAGTAGAGATACAAAATTTGAACCTTCTTCAAAGAATTAACATTGCCATTGACGTTGCATGTGCACTCAATTATCTACATCACCATTGCCTAATGCCAGTTGTTCACTGTGATTTAAAGCCAAGTAACATTCTTTTCGACTATGATATGATTGCTCATGTTGGAGATTTTGGACGTGCAAAATTTCTTTTAGAACAAACAAATCCGAAGCAAAGCAGCTCAATTGGAATAAGAGGAACAATTGGGTACACTCCTCTAGGTAACAACGATTTATTGAAATTTTCATTTGTTAACATATATTTTCCCACATTCAACTTGATTACTTTTTGTGTTCCTAAATTTTAATGTGACTGTATTACCTATATCAAACATTTTGATTGGCAGAGTACGGTCTAGGAAGTGAAGTGTCAACCAAAGGGGATGTCTACAGTTATGGAATTTATTGTTGGAGATGATAATAGGAAAGAGACCTATAGATAGTATGTTTGATGGAGGCTTGAATCTTCACAACTACGCCAGCATAGCCTGGCCTAACCATGTATTGGAGATTACGAACCCAAAACTTTTAAACAATAATGATGAAGTAATTGGCAATCACAATTGCACCCCAGCAAATAGAACAAATGAGTGATTGATATCCATAGTGAAGCTTGGGTTGGCATGCTCTATGGAGTTGCTGCAAGAACGATGGGACATTAGCAAGGCCATCTTTGAGTTGCAATTGGTCAGGGACATTCTTCTTGGTGCTAGGATTTAATTCAACATGCTTGGCCATACGGAAGGTCAAAAATCAAACTTTTCTCCCTCTTAATGTTGGTATTAAATTCTTTACTTACTTTGACCTGTTCCTCTTTATGTTTTCTATTGCAGGCTCATAAAGTTTTACAGTGGAAGAAAGAATTTTTTTGGCCTGCTAAATAAACATGCTTATGGTTTATTGAGAAGTATTCTGCGTGGTTCTTATATTACTCATCTTACATATGTATATTATACGTAACTCCAAATAAATTGATATTATGCTCGGAAAAGTAATTATATATCTAATTTCATTTGCAGTTGTAAATATTTTAAGCCAACATAAGATGTCTTTCTCACTTCTCGTTCCCATCACTAATCGAATGGACAAAGTGGCAAGTGGAATTCCGATCTGGTTGCTATTTTGAATTTACCTTAGCTATACCAATACTACAATTCACACAACATAAGTAATGATTCTTTTATTTGATACAAATGATACCATATGTCGCATTGCAATTGAGACTTTTTTTTTTTTTTTTTGGAGAAGAAATTGAGAGACGTGATTGTTAACACAAATCTATCTATATGTATATAAAAGTAAGGATATTATGTGTTAGAGCATGTGATTCTTGTTGGGTTTCACATGTAAGTGAAGTCTCACATTAAATAATGATAAAAATAATGAGTAGTTCTTTTGGCTTAGTGTGTCTCTATATATTGTATTAATTATTCAAGGAGTCTCTCCAAAATGTTTATCTCCCAAAAATTTGATCCTGTGAGATACTCTTTTAGAATTCCTTTATTTAGACTTCCATCTTATCTTTTAATTAGTTGATTTATTAAACCTTTAACTAAGCAAAAGTTATAATGAATTATTTTATTTTATTTTATTTATTTATATTCAATAATAAATAGTTTTTTATAGGATTCAATAATAAATAGTTATATATATCATTCGTAGCAAAAAAAAAAAAAAAAAATCCCAAACTAAATAATGTATGTATTGTGCACCATAAATGACTTGTCAACATGAAAATACCAAGTACGCAAACTAACGTATTGGTTGATAAATGATCAAAATAAAATGTGTTCACGGATTATGATCCTCTAAAGTTCTTAGATTACTCTACCATATAGAATTCTTTAAATCCCCACTTTCCTTTTAAAATAAAAGGCAAGGATTCTGCCATATTATCAATCCCCTGTCATAACCATTATTTAAAGCTATCAAAAAAAAAAACACTCAAATTTATTCACCTTACCAAAATATGAGGAAAATATCATTAGAAGGAAATCACCACCGTCGACGGTAGTGGACTCGATGGTTTTGCAAAAGAAAGTAACAAAGTAAGAGACTTTGTGCAATTGGAATATTATTTATATTCATTTCCAAGAAAAGGGGAGCATCATTTCCAAGGAATATGTAAGCATTATTTTTGTTCCGAGTTTATTACTGGTTTGTTCTATTTATTCCTGTTACTTTAAATAAATTACAATAAAATTATTGTGGTTATTATTATTAGTATTGTTTTTCACATAATCAAATTTATTATCAGCACTACAAGTCTGCATTTCATTAATGTACACGACCCTGCCTTCTGTTTAAATGCTTCGGTATTTTGAAGTTGAATGCAAATATAAAACTTATAATCATTTTACTAAACAAGAGTTGTTGGAGAGCCTAAAAAAATTTTTAGATATTTTTATTTTAAAACATTCTTTATCTTTAGAATTTTTTTTTCTTCCCATAAAAAAAAAAAAAAAAAAAAAAAAAAAAAAAAAACAAAGAATTGGGTTTTTCTCTAAAAAAATTGTTGATTTAAAATGAAATTCAATTAAAATCTTGATTCTATTGGTTCAATTGAAAAATTATCAGTATTACATATATGCAAAGGAAGATCCTACAAGATGCTTGTGGAATTTTCAATTATTAAATATAATAATTTGCTTTTCAAAAATAAATAAGTAAATTGATTATTGAAAAACTCAGTCCCAATTGAAATTATCCTTGCTAATTAAGAAAAATTCCATTTAAATTATAAACCCAGTCCCAATTGATATAACTTTTGAAAATACCAAAAATCAGAATAAAAGTGGATTTTTTTTTTTTTTTTTTTTAAATTGGAGTCAAAGTGCCATAATTCACTGGGCCTTGAATTGATGTGATGATTTGAGCCCACTATAAGTACATTGGTACTCTGATAGTCTGATGGGTCAGATTGGCAATATGATTTCAGGCCTTAAAAAAAAATCTTTATTTGTCCAATTTTTCTCTTAGCTGAAAATGTTCCCTAAGTTTTTAGAAATCTTAAAAAAAAAAAAAAAAAAATCATAAATAAAGGCCTCACAAAGAAAAGGGAACCACTTTGGACAATTTTAGAATTCTCTCTCGTAAAAGTTTTGAAATTTATTTAAAAAGACTTCACTCTCACCTTTGTCAAACCCCTTCCAAGGCCATGAAATTGGCTTCAACATTTCCCAAGCATCACCTTTCCACCATTCAAAAGAAATGTCTTAATGTGGTGTATTAAATTTATTTTTTGAGGTTTATGGTGGCTGTGAGTTATAGTTTATTATATTTATTTTATTAGTTTGTTTATATTATTTTAATGTGATATATGTTAAAATAGAAGTTTTGATGTTGGGTGTATAATAAAGTATGTTGTTAAAATAGATAAAGTAAGTTTTTGAGTTATTAAAAGCTAAATTTTTTAACTCTCTTAGTGTGAATGCTCTAAGCCGTCAATGATTTTTATGCAAACATAAGTACAAAATCCTTCAAAAACACCTTCCAGCACATATTTTCTAAACTATTGAATTCAAAGCCACAAAATTCATCACCCTTAATACTCATTTCATCATAAAAACCATATTATTCACAAACACAATAAGTATCCAAAGTATCTCCAAACATCAAAAATGAGATTAACCACCCTTTGAGTGAGCTTAAAGGAATTGAAAGTAATAAAAATCCTATTTTTTGTGCAGATATTCTCCAATATGAAAGTAATACATATTCTGTTTAAATTAATTCTTATTTAAAAATAACAAAATTTAGAGTTTAATTTGTAACATTTGAAATTTCAAAAGATTCAAATCTGTTACAACTCCAAAACTAAAAGTATAAGAGCATCTCCAACAGATTTTGTAAAATTTTGTACTGTTTAGAGAATGAACAGTGACTTTTACATTTTAACTACTCACTTTTTCAAATACACTTTCCAGTAGATTCTCTATCTCATTCTTTATCTCATTTAAATATTATTTTTTCATTCATTCTTTATTCTTTTTTTATCATCATTTATTATTCATATATTCATTCCCAACAATTATATTTTTCAATGAAAAATATTATATTCACAACTTTTTTTGCAATACTTTCACAACAAAATTTATGTGAAAAGTTATTACTAGTTCTAATTTGAACCCACCATTGAAATTATTGTTTTACTCACCAATATTAACTAATTATAATCTGTTACCTAAAATTTATTATAAAAATATTGTAAAAATATTGTGCCAATCTTTCTCAATTAGGATTTTTTATTTTTTATATCATTTCTACTTTCCCTCATTTCATTCCACCCATACGTTTTTTTTTTCCTTTTTTTTCTTTTTTTTTTCCTTGTTTTTCTCCTCCACACACGTTTTCCTATAATCCCATCTCTATCCGGCTCTCCCTCTTTTAATTTCTTTTCTCCCTCATTCTTCATTCATCAAGAACATGCTTTCCAGCAGCTCCTCTCTTTTTCTTCTTCAGCTTTCTTGCTTTTTTATTTTTTAATTGATTCCGAAACACTCGTCCCCAACGCAATCCAGATGGGTCATCTTCATCCCAAAGCAGTTGGTCTAGCCTGGAGCCGTTGCTCATCTTCGTCCCCAACGCAGTACAGATGGGTCTGGCTTCTGTCTTTTTTTTTTTTTTCTTTTATTGTTATGATTTGATTAATTTTAAAATTGTGTTTTTGAGTTTGTATTCTGATCATCTAATTATGCTTGAGTTTATAAATTTTTGAGAGAAAGATTGTTGACTTTGTAGCCGTTGAGTTTGTAGCTGTGAGGGGGAGAGAGAATGAATTTTTTTTTTTTTTTTTTATTGAGATGTATGAATTTTTTAAGCATAAAAATTCATTTAGAGTTGCTACAGTGCTTCTCTGTATCTAGAGAAGTACTGTAGCAACTTCAAAAAAAAATTGGAAAAGTTTTGTGTTTGGAGAAGCTATTGGAGGGTGAACAGTAGCATTTTTTGGACTAAAAATAGAGATAGAGTATCTGCTGGAGATGCTCTAAGGAGTAAAATAAAAGTGAAAATAACAAATCTGTTACAACTCCATAAGATTGCCATTTTTTTTTTTTTTTTTTTTTTTTTGTGGTGGTGAGGAAATAGGATTGCTTTCAAAAACCACCAAATTTGGCCTTGATTTGTATGGAAAATAACAACAAAGATTGGACTTTCCCTAAAGCAGAAATGGTACATTGTTGTCCATTTGCAAGAACACCTTTTCCTTTCTTTGAAGAGAGAGAAATATTTCTCATCGAGTATGTGCCCATTAAATCATTACCTCATCGTTATCCCATATAAATAATGTCATAGCATGTCATGATGGTTGAGTAAAGTCTATTGTGCCACTATGTACCGAATCTTTTTGTCACATAACCATTCTAACCAGAATTAATTATACATGGTGGCATATTGGCTAGCTCTAATTTAGATATTTTTTAAAAGGAAAGATTTAGAGTTTACAGTGTTAAGTCGGGATTTTTTTTTTTAAATATAGGTTGAGTTGGGATTTTATTGCCAGTTAGCTTTTCTCATCGATATGTTGATGTTAGTAAGTTCATCAATTGTAGTAACTGTTGAGTTGATATAATTTTACAAATCATACAGCAAATAATATACGATTAACACAAAATTTGACATGTGTATTAAAAACGTAAAGAACAAGTAATCTAGTGGTTAGATTTTTGAAATATATAGTAATATTAATAATATTGAGTAAGGTTATAGTTTTAGGCTACAACTAATATTGTATCTAAATTCTATCCTTATTTTATATACATAATACATGTCCATCTATAAAACAAATTATATAACATGGTAAATAAGTCGTATAACTACATCATACACAGAAAAATCAAATAATCTAGATTTGAGCATATTAACATTCCTCTAAAAAAAACACACATAATACAAATGCACCCAATTCGGATGTAAAATTCAGTCACTCTCAAACTTTAAAGTATATGAAAAAAGTCCTCGTTGTAGCATCAATATACCTCTTAAAATGTTATAAAAATAAAAATAAATAAATAAATATAAAGAAAACAAAATTCACTGTTATCAACATCAAGTAGCAAAAAAAAAAAAAAAAAAAAGCCCTCTCCATAATAATTTTGATTAATTTCACGACTCGCATGCATCATCACTCTCTCTTTATCTACATCTCTCTTCCTTTTAAGTTTCTGTCGTTTTGTATATAATTTGATCAAAACCTTTTTAGAATTGGAAAGAGGGATTTCTCTGTTTCTCGTCCAATCCTCCGTCTCTCTATCAAGTTTAGTTTAGTTTAGTAAAACACTCTCTCAGATCTTCGAATTTTCCGATCCCATATTGTTAACAACACACAACACAACCATGCCGGCCGTGTACGGAGCTCGATTGACAACGTTTGAAGATTCCAAGAAAGAAAGTGAGTACGGCTATGTCCGAAAGGTCCGTACAACTCCTTTTATTTTTTGATTTTTTAATTGGGATTGGAACAAATCTGATTTAGTTGTAGATCGGAAATGCTAAACAGTGCGTTTTTTATTAGATCATCTCATTACATTTTTTTCCCCTGAGTTATTTTAGGTCTTGTTTGATTGATCTGAATTGTGATTTTTGGGTTTAAATTTTGTATGCTTTTATTAATTCGAATTGGATTGAATTTGAACTTGTTAAGCTTTTTTTTTTTTGAGATCTAATCGTAATCATGATCATGTGGCTGACGATCTTAGTTACTGAGAGTGTGTGTGTGTGTAATGATTGAGAGAATTGGGAATGAAAATGTGACTGAATTTCGATATGTTGCTGCTTGATTTTACCCGGGTCGGCTTTATTGGTTTGAATGGGTGGATTTTTAGGCCTTTTGGTAACTTGGAACATGCCGTGATTATGTTGTTTTTTTTTCGCGGGTATGTTTATTTCCTTGTGTTGTTGATTGTCGTTAAAGAAATTGCGTATGTGATAGACGAAATGCTGATATGGGAATATGGATGGAAGCACAAAGTTAACATCTTTTTAATTTTTCAGTGAAAAAAAAAAATTGCAACTTTTTAAATTTGGGGGATGATAATCGAGCTTGGACCAAATTATAGGGGTCGAGAGTTTCTATCAATCTAGTTCTCAAAGATGTTTATTTCCTTGGGTTGCAGTACTGCCATAATCATGGTTAATGCTATCATCATCCCTACAGGTTTCTGCAACCCACTTTCGTCCTTAACCTTGTGTTTTGTTGAAAATTTTTGTTATTTTGAAGTTAGAACACATATATAGAATTCACAGGTTACGAACCATTTATTATAGATTAGTTGTTAGAGTATTTGAAAGTGTAAGATCTGTTTTTTTTTTAAATAACTTATTTATCTTTCCAAAGGGTTTTATTTTTTAAAAAGTTTTGGTTAGAAGAAATACTATTTAGTTTGAGAATGGTGACTCCATGCTAGAGACAGAAGGAGACTTTGACCTTGCCCCTATTTTTTTTTTTTTTTTAATATTAGTATTTACCTAGGTACCAATTTTAGCAAATTTGTTCTATAAAATTACAATTTTCCTCTCTTCACAATATCATTGATTATTTAAGAATAAGGCTATAGCCATAAAATTTTCTAGAATATTTTTACAAACTGCTAAGGTAATAAATTCTTATTAGTTTGTATTTGAACCTAACACTTATATCACTTTTTTACTTACTAGTTATCACTCACAATTTATAAAAAAAGTTTGAGTCTCTAGTTTTTTCCTCATTTTAAAGGTCATAAAAAAAAGTTATAGATCTAAACTCTAAAAAAATATACAAGACCAAAAATGTAGCCCAACAACAAATTTTACCAGCTAAAAACAATTAAGCTTAATTAACCAATTTCACCCAAAACAAACAACCGGATTTTAAAAAAAAAATAAACAAAATAAATTTGTCTTTACCCAACAGCACCCATAAAAAACACGAATAAATAAATTCTCTTAGCGGTTAAGCAGCCGTGCGCAACTAGCAGCGAAGCCACCCTCCTAACTTCAAGTTTTAGCTCTGTCTTTGCCCCTTGCAACATTCAAGGGTTGATTTTAGTTTATGCAATGTCTTGTGTCTTGTTGAACCACTATTCATTCTTTAGTTTAAACTCTAGGGAAAAAGAGTTCAAGTTGCAGGCTTAGAAACATATTTGGGTAAATTATGTATTTAGTCCCTATCCTCTACAGTATATTTCATTTTGGTCCATAATTTTTCAGTGTTGTGTCAATTTAGTCTCTATCACTATCTCATTGATGAAATTTTTTGACGTAACTAATAGCCAAAATGAAAAATTAATTTTTGTTGACGTGACAATAAACTAATTTTTTATTTAGGTTGTTTGTCACGTTAGCATTTCCATCTAGAACATAACGCCAGGGACTAAATTGACAAGTCACTAAAAAGTTAGAGACCAAATTGACACAACTGAAATGTTATAGACCAAATTGAAATATGGTGTAAATGATAGAAACTAAATACGTAGTTTACCCAACATATTTTAACTATCTCAAAAAAAAAAAATAACTCATAAAATTTAAAATGACAAAATACATTAGCTTTTTTAAATCAAATAAATGCCACTTTAGTAAATTTATTAAGGTTAATAGGTGCTCTTATAGCAATTGTTAATGGACCATTTTTGAAAGTTTTAATACCATTTTTATGAAAGAAATATGAAAAGTTGTCAAAAAAAATCAATTATTTTTTTCTTTTCTCATAAAAAGTTTCTAAAAATATTTCATAAACCAATTTTTTTTGCATTTTATTTTTTGAGAAAGATGTTTTTAGCATATTTCATCTCACTTCTCATAAAAGTATTTTATAACAGTTTCTAAAAATAATTTATAAACTAATACTAAAGACTCTTTAGCATTAGCTAACTTTTTTCCCATTTATTAAAATTTTATTCATTAACTTTTTAAAGCGTATAATATTTTATGACGTCTTAAAAGAAAGCGTGGACAAATAAGATAGTACAGCGTGAGTATAAATTTATTACATTAATTTATTCAATTGAATAATTGTTATGTAATTATGGATGATATCACTTAAAATCACTTATAACATTATTCTTGGCTACATTGACAAATTTTAAGATAGTTATCATGTAATAATGCAATCAGATTGGACAAGGTTGCAACTAATTGGACCATAATGTATGGTATTATAGGTATAACACGTTGGAATATTGGGCATAGAATAAGGTATTCTGGCTCAAGAAAAGTCATGATAATAAAAAGCAAGTCGATAGATAATCCCTTTTCATCCACCTAATTGGTGTTAGGAATGTTATATGCATATAGATAATAATTGTTGTATTGAGATTTAATTAGTTAGTTAGTTAGAATTCTAAGCATGTTAATCACATTTAGGACATGTTGGAATTATTAATGCACATGGTTAATTACATTTAATACATGTTGGAATTATTAAGGCATATGGAGAATAATAGAACCAATAGGATAAAGCCATGTGAGCTAATAAGATTAGAACTAGTCTCCTATAAATACATAATTGTAATCCAATATGAGATATCAATTAAAGAATAAACCAACTTCTTAGTGCATTAGTGCATCTATCTCTCTCTCTTAATCTCTATTTCTTTATGGAGGATAACTACCTCGAATTAAGTCAATTTCCCTACAATTCCCATTAATACCCCTACAATTCATACCCATCCCCGTTAGGAACCTCTCTAGGTTCCTAACATTTGGTATCAGTTAGGAATGCTATAAGCATGTGGATAATAATTGTTGTATTGAGATTTAGTTAGTTAGTTAGTTAGTTACAATTTCATGCATGTTAATCACATTTAGCACATATTAGAATTATTAATGCACATGGAGAATAATAGAACCAATAAGATGAGGCCATGTGGGCCAATGAGATTAGAGTTAGTCTCCTATAAATACATGATTGTAATCCAATATGAGATATCAATTGAAGAATAAATCAATTTCTTAGTACATTAGTGCATCTCTCTCTCTCTTTTTTTATGGAGGATAACTACCTCGAATTAAGTCAATTTCCCTACAATTTCCATCAAACCCCATACAATTCATACTCATCCCCATTAGGAACTTCTAGGTTCCTAACATTTGGTATCAGAGCCGTTAATCCAAAGACGAGCAATTGTGATCAAAGGAAACTTTTGAAAGAAATACAACAATTGTTGAACAAAGCCTTAGAAGAAGACAAGGATATTTCAAAGAAGATGAAGGCATTGGATGAATCTAACATGGCCATGAAGGAAGAGCTCTCAAGATTACAAGAGGGTCTCAAAAACATGACGGAAGAGGAGTTACAATCTCTTGATTCAATGAAACTCGATAAACAAATCAAGTTCCAAGAATCTACTGCTGTTGTTGTAAGCTGGGATGTTGATTTTTGTGTCAAAGTAGATGATGATATACATGTACACGCTGCCCTTGAAGTTCAATCCAAAGAACCAACAAAAAAGGTGATGATGATCTTCCAAGAACCAATTCTTGATACACCATTGGAGGCTTCTATTCAAGAGTCTATGATTAAAGAATTGGCAATCCAAGTGTCGG
The DNA here is from genome assembly GCA_032878915.1 of Castanopsis chinensis. Taxonomy (NCBI): domain Eukaryota; kingdom Viridiplantae; phylum Streptophyta; class Magnoliopsida; order Fagales; family Fagaceae; genus Castanopsis; species Castanopsis chinensis. Next base: position 323,777 of record JAVQMG010000080.1, on the reverse strand, counting down.
TGATCCAAGAATTCAAGATACAAATGCCAACAATTTTAATGGTTCTAGAATCAAATGAAGGCTTAAGGATACAAGAACATTTCAAGGTTCAAAGAACCAATAAGACCTTGAAGATTGAAGAACTATTGAAGGCTCAAGAATTCAAGCAAAGTTTGAAGATCTACAAAGAAGAAACCTTCATGTGCACGGGATTGCTTGTCAAAGAGAAATGCATGAATATGGTGATCAAAATGTCATTACGGTATTGGTCCATTGGAAGATCTCCTTTGATGAAGATTCGATTTCACAACGACACCTTGTGGGCAATGTGTTTTCAAGGAGAGGGAAATGTTAGGAATGCTATAAGCATGTGGATAATAATTGTTGTATTGAGATTTAATTAGTTAGTTACAATTCCAAGCATGTTAATCACATTTAGCACATGTTGGAATTATTAATATATATGGGGAAAAATAGAACCAATAGGATGAGGCCATATGGGCCAATGAGATTAGAGTTAGTTTCCTATAAATACATGATTGTAATCTAATATGAGATATCAATTGAAGAATAAACCAACTTTTTAGTACATTAGTGCATCTCTCTCTCTCTCTTTCTCTTTCTCTTTCTCTTTCTCCATGAAGGGTGACTACCTCGAATTAAGTCAATTTCTTTACAATTTTCATCAAACCCCATACAATTCATACTCATTCCCATTAGGAACTTCTAGGTTCCTAACATTCACATGGAGAATAATAGAATCAATAGGATAAGGCCATATGGGCCAATGAGATTAAAGCTAGTCTTCTATAAATACATGATTGTAATCTAATATGAGATATCAATTGAAGAATAAACCAACTTCTTAATGCATTAGTGCATCTCTCTCTCTCTCTCTTTCTCTTAATCTCTATTTCTCTATGGAGGATGACTACCTTGAATTAAGTCAATTTCCCTACAATTCCCATCAATACCCTTACAATTCATACCCATCCCCATTAGGAACTTCTAGGTTCCTAACACTTGATATCAGAGTCGTCTATCTCGAGACAGGTGAATATGACCGACAAGAAATCTTGAAGGACTTACAAAAAATGGTGAATGAAGTTTCAGAGAATGTCAAGGCCATGGTTGAATCTAAAATGGCCATGAAAGAAGAACTCTTAAGATTGCAAAAGGATCTTGAGAACATAATGGAAGAGGAGTTACAATCTCTTGATTCAATGAAACTCGAAGAACAAATCAAGTTCCAAGAATCTACTACTATTGCTGTAAGCCGAGATGTTGATTTTTGGGTCAAAGTGGATGATAATATACATGTACATGCTGCCTTTGAAGTTCAGTCAAAAGAACCAACAAAGAAGGTGATGATGATCTTCCAAGAACCAATTCTTGATGCACCAATGGAGACTTCCTTTTAAGAGTCTATGATTCAAGAATTGGCAATTCAAGTGTCGGTGATCCAAGAATCCAAGAATCCAAGAATCCAAGATACAAGCACCAAGAATTTTAATGATTCTAAAATCAAATGAGGTCTTGAGGATACAAGAATGTTTCAAGGTTCAAATAACCAATGAAACCTTGAAGATTGAAGAACCATTGATGGCTCAAGAATTCGAGCAAAGTTTGAAGATATACAAAAAGAAACCTTCATGTGCACGGGACCGCATGTCAAAGAGATATGCATGAATATGGTGATCAAAATGTCACAACGGTATTAGTCTATTGGAAGATCTCCCTTGATGAAGACGCTATTTCACTACAACACCATGTAGGCAAGGTGTTTTCAAGGAGAGGGAAATGTTAAGAATGTTATATGCATATGGATAATAATTGTTGTATTGAGATTTAGTTGGTTAGTTAGAATTCCAAGCATGTTAATCACATTTAGCACATGTTGAAATTATTAATGCACATGGTTAATCACATTTAGCACATGTTGGAATTACTAAGGCACATGTTAGAATTATTAAGACACATGGAGAATAATAGAACCAATAGGATAAGGCCATGTGGACCAATGAGATTAGAGCTAGTCTCCTATAAATACATGATTGTAATCCAATATGAGATATCGATTGAAGAATAAACCAACTTCTTAGTGCATTAGTGCATCTCTCTCTCTCTCTCTTAATCTCTATTTCTCTATGGAGGGTGACTACCTTGAATTAAGTTAATTTCCCTACAATTCTCATCATTACTCCTATAATTCATACACATCCCCATTAGGAACCTCTCTAGGTTCCTAACAATTGGCCACATTGGAAGTTGTAAGCGTATCCAAGAAATTGATTAAAGCATCTATATATTAGTCATTTAGACAAACCTAATTAGTAAAAAACAATGAATTAAAAAAAAAACGACAAAGCATACAAACACCCATCCCCTCTTTTTTTTATTTACGCAAAGAGCTTTCCTCTTCCTTTTCAATTTCCTTTTTTTTTTTTTTTTTTTTTGTTTAATAATTTGATAATTGTGATTTGTGAATAAGAGGAAGGGGAAAAAAAAATTTGAACCCCATACGTTTCTGTTGCTGAGACTTCTATTATAGTTTTAGCTGCAAATGATTAGACATGGCAAAACGGGCGGGTCGGGTCGGGTCGGGTCAATCGGGTTACGGGTCACGGGTAAAAAACGGGTCATCTTAAGCTGGTTAAAAACGGGTTCGGGTCAATCGGGTTGCGGGTCGGGTTGACCCGTATTGACTCGTATTTTTCATATGAATTTTTTTTTTATATATAAAACATGTATTTGTCATTTGAAAAGTTCTGCAACAAATTATTTTATGTAAAATGCATTATTTTGACTTTACCACTAATATCAAGAATGAATTCAGTTAAACTTATTAATACTTATTCAATAATTTTAAAATTATACAAATCCTAACATTGCTATCTAAAACAAAATAACACAAATATAAGTAAAACAAATACACATGTTTTATTTCTACACAATATCAACATTCTAAAATATAAAACAAAATTACAAATGACTTATTGGATAACTTATTTGATAAAGAATAAAAACATATAAGAAATTTACAATCTTGAAAATTAATTTTATAATTTATTATCAATTGTGGTTGGCACTCTATTTCAATTTGAGATATACATTAAAATTGGATTGCTTACTTATTTATACATGGTCTCTTTTATGAATATCATATCATTGTTAAGCAACGCACACTCTAAGAAATATCATAATTTATTTTAAAAAGCCGTCTATTTTGGACATAAATTGTTAAAAAATGAGTCTAAACATTCATAATTTATGCTAATTTGATACTTTGGCTTCACTATTTTTACACTTGTAAATGTTTCTCACACATGTCTACAATTTTAAATCTATATTTTTAACTCTACTGTAACCATATTATCTTGGCATGTATTTTATTATTTAATATCTAAAAATCGTTACTCATTACAGAATGCTCAACCTTTTATCTTTTAATTAATTTGTATATGTAAATGTATCAATTGTTTCCTTAAAGCTCATAATAAACAATTAAACTACTATTGTCTTAATTTTACTTCTTTTTTTTACCCAAAAAAAAAAAAAAAAGTTTTAAAAACGTGATTCGGGTTCGGGTAGGGTTGCGGGTCGGGTCGGGTTGACCCGCAAAAACCCGAAAAACTCGGGTCGGGTCACGGGTCAACCCGTTTTTGTTTCGGGTCAAAAAAATCGGGTTCGAGTCAAGTATTTTTCTGGTCGGGTCGGATCAGAAAATTTTGACCCGTTTTGCCATGTCTACAAATGATATTGAGAAAGCATTAATTGATATTGTAAGTCTTGACTGAAATTTGTAAAATATTTTAATAGTGAAGCACATTTATTTTAAGAAGGTGGTAACACTCAGTTCACATGCCATTAGATTATTTGGTACTGTGCTCTTTCTCCCAAGGAAGTTCTCTTTTCTATGAGAAGTGGGATTTTACTTGTTGGAAGTCAAGAACATCATTCAAAACATGGTCCTATGGCTACTTATGTGGCTCAACAGGAGAATAATAACAATAAATATTACGCTTCAGCTTATATATATATATATATTACATATTATGGGTGTATCACTAATAGAGTGGAGATTGCTGTGCTAGAAGAAGAGAAAAAGACAGGTCACAATTCACAAAAGAGGTAGAAGATGAGGCTAATACAAGGCCAAGGGAGACCATGGTTTGAGTCATGATATATATGGAAAAGCCGAACCTCAATCAAGTTTTAAGGAAAGAAACTCATGTGAGACAATGAAACTGATCGTAATAGGGAACCAAAGAAAGATAGGGGTATAAAAATGAATAAATATTTATTCATAAAATCTAATGTTATTTCAACTAAACCATGTAATATTGATCTTGATTATTTACCGAACAACTTTTCCTCACTATGATAATTTCTCAGCATCTTCGGCTAAATTAAGGAGAGGCGACTCCACTGATGTCCCCTTCTTGTCCTTCAGCGAATTGACTTGAAAAGAGAGTCCACATGATTCCTTCCTCATCTTCTTGATGACTTATGCTACAAAGCGACTTTATTCACCTTCACCAAACAACTTTACCTAGCATCTTCCGCAGTGCAATGACATGAAAAGCAAGTCCACATAATTTCTTCCGCATCTATTTCCACTTATTTTTATGCTACATTTATACCTTCACTAGCTTTTACTTTTTGTACTTTCTTCCAAAAGATTAGCATTTAGCAAGAAGGGTTGCTTGGTGTTATTTTCCTACAAATTTTTTGGACAAAAACAATATGGAAATATATAAATATTATGTAATGAGGTGTCATATATAAAGGTATCAATTACTTCAAGTATTTTCTACTTTTTTAACAGGTTTTACAATTTTTTTTTTTTATCTTTTTATCTTTACACATATATCATTCTATTATTATTATTATTATTATTATTATTTTTTATTATTATTATTATTATTTGTGTTCGGTTAATATTTTTTAAGGTGAACCATATTCTTCGAACTTTTGTTATGGTGTTTTATATTTGCCTAAAATATAACTAAACTTTATAAGTTTTAAATTTACTATTCAAAATTTCCATCTCTTAAGGAATAGGGAGTTTATCGTAATAATCAAAACTAATCAAAAAATTACAATTTATTTGAACCAAAATTAAAATGAAACCAGATGAATAAAAGATAGACTTTATAATAATTTATTACTCAAATAATTGGTAGGGCTTATTCAAATTCATAGCCATGTAGAATGTGTTTTAATATAAACTCAAATACTTATTTCAAAAATAAATGAATAAAAAACTATCAGCCAAAACCAAATTCAAAGCTATTAAAGGGAGAGAGAAGACTTTGTAATGGGAAATTTAAAAAAACAAAACACACACACACCATACCAAAACACATATTTATAAAATGAAAAGAATAATAAAAAAACCATTAACCTTAATTAAAGTTATAAGAAAAGAACAAAATCCACTGTGAGAGAGAGAGAGAGAGAGAGAGAGAGAGAGAGAGAGAGAGAGAGAGAGAGAGAGAGAGAGAGAGAGAGAGAGAGAGAGAGAGAGAGAGAGAGAGAGAGAGTACTCACAGTTTTTGTATGGAAAAAATATGAATTGAATGAGAGAAATTATATCAAATTAATACAAAATAAAATAGGGAGAAAAGGAGTCAACATATAAAAAAAATTATGAAGGAGGTGAAATGGTAAATTATTTGCTCAAAAATTCAAAATACATTCTATCAATATTTTTATAAAAAGCAAACGTGCGATTATGTTAATGACAAACATGTCATGATTATATATTTATGACAAATAATTTAAAATTAAGTAGTATGATTATGCTAATGACAAGAGGAGTGTTATGATTATAGACATAACAATTCTCTAATGACAAGCATGCTATGATTATTATATATCTATGACAAACAATTTAAAACTAAATAGTATAATTAGAGTTTTTTTTTTTTTTTTTTTTTGAGAATCAAATAATATAATTAGAGTTAGAAGAAGGTTGTATAAGCAAAAGTTAGTTTCTTTTTGTGTAAGAACCACCCAATTATCGAGAGGGGCCTCCAATAGGCCCCATATGCGTGAGAGCGTCTCCACAGTGGGGGGTAGAACAAAGGCCCACGGTTCTCCGTTTTGAGCCGGGCGTCGACACGTTGATGTGACAATAAATTAATTTTTTTTTTGACCATTTGCCAAGTTAGCAATTTCCATTCAAAACATAACGACAAAGACTAAATTGACAAGTTACTAAAAGGTTAGGGACTAAATTGACATAATTAAAAAAAATGACCAAATTGAAATATGGTACAAAGGATAGAAACCAAATACGTAGTTTACCCAACATATTTTAACTATAAAAAAAAAAAAAGTTTAAACTCATAAAATTTAAAAGGACAAAATACATTAAGGATAGGGACCAAATTGAAATATGGTGTAAAGGATATGGAATAAATATGTAGTTTACCCAACATATTTTAAATATCTCAAAAAAGGGTTGGCTTACCTCAAATATTTTTTTAACTGACATTCTTTTTGTTTTAATAAGAAATTGCTACATCACCTACTAACCAAATAAAAGGTAGAGATTAAAGTCCGCTACTACTTGCCATTGTGTATTTAAAATAACAGGAGACGTCCAGTTGAAAAAATACTGGAGATAAGCCAAACCCCTCCAATAGGCCCCATATGCATGAGAGCGTTTCCACGACAGGTGGTAGAACAATGGCCCACGGTTCTCCGTTTTGAGCCAGGCGTCGACACGTTGATGTGACAATAAATTAAATTTTTTTTTACCGTTTGCCAAGTTAGCAATTTCCATTCAAAACATAACGACAAAGACTAAATTGACAAGTTACTGAAAGGTTAGGGACTAAATTGACATAATTAAAAAAAAATTGACCAAATTGAAATATGGTACAAAGGATAGGAACCAAATACGTAGTTTACCCAACATATTTTAACTATCTAAAAAAAAAGTTTAAACTCATAAAATTTAAAAGGACAAAATACATTAAGGATAGGGACCAAATTGAAATATGGTGTAAAGGATATGGAATACATATGTAGTTTACCCAACATATTTTAAATATCTCAAAAAAGAGTTGGCTTACCTCAAATATTTTTTAACTAGCATTCTTTTTGTTTTAATGAGAAATTGCTACATCACCTACTAACTAAATGAAAGGTAGAGATTAAAGTCCGCTACTACTTGCCATTGTGTATTTAAAATAATAGGAGATGTCCAGTTGAAAAAATACTGGAGATAAGCCAAACCCCTCAAAAAAAAAAAAAAAAAAGTTTAAACTCATAAAATTTGAAAGGACAAAATACATTAGCCTTTTAAAATCAAATAAATGCCACTTTAGAAAATTTATTAAGGTTAATACGGTGATCTTATGACAGTTGTTAATGGACCATTTTAGAAAAGTTTTAATGCCACTTTTATGAGAAATATAAAAAGTTGTCCAAAAAATCAATTATTTTTTTTCCCATAAAAAGTTTCTAAAAATATTTCATAAACCAATGTCTTCAACATATATATATTTCATGCCACTTCTCATAAAAAAATTTCGTAACAATTTCTAAAAATGTTTCATAAACTAACGCTAAAGCCTCTTAAGCATTAGTTAACTTTTCCCATTTATATATGCCTTCTCAAAATAAAAATTCCCATTTAATAAAATTTTATTCATTAACTTTTTAAAGCCTACAATAATTTATGACGTCTTAAAAGAAAGCGTGGACAAAAAAGATAGAACAACTTGAGTATAAATTTATTACATTAATTTATTCAATTAAATAATTATTATGTAATCATATACGATATCACTTAATATCAATTAGAACATTATTCTTGGCTACACTGACAAATTTTAAGATAGTTATCAGGTAATAAGGGAATCAGATTGGCAAGGTTGCAACTAATTGTACCATAATGCATGGTATTGTACTAGGTATAGCACGTTGGAATATTGGGCATAGAATAAAGAATTCTGCCTCAAGAAGAGTCATGATAATAAAAAGCATGTCAATATATAGGAAACCCCTAATTGGCCACACTGGAAGTTGTAAGCGTATCCAAGAAATTGATTAAAGCATCTATATTTAGACATACCTGATTGGTAAAAACAATGAATTAAAAAAGGACAAAACATTCAAACACCCACCCCATCTTTATTTTATTTACACAAAGAGCTTTCCACTTCCTTTTTATTATTTTTTTATTTTTATTTTTATTTTTTATAGTTCAATAGTTGTGATTTGTGAATAAGAGGAAGGGAAAAAAAATTTGAATCATATACGTTTCCGTTGCTAAGACTTCCACAGTTTTAGCTGCAGATGATAGTGAGGAAGCATTAATTGATATTGTAAATCTTGACTTTATTTTATGAAATATTTTAAGAGTGAAGCACATATACATACTTGAGAAAGGTGGTAACACCCAGTTCACACACGCCATTCGATTACTTGGTATTGTGCTCCTTCTCCCAAGGAAGTTCTCTTTTCTATGAGAAGTGGAATTTTACTTGTTGGAAGTCAAGAACACAATTCAAAACATGGCCCTATGGTATTTATGGAGGAGGATGTATTTCACCTATTCACCTATCAAATATGTAATTGAAGGTGTCAGATGATCTCTTTTGTCTTTAGTGAATGATAAAAATCTTATGATGTATAGTCATGTCGCATAAATAAAAATAGAGGTGTACATGGAATTAAAATTGTACTTCTCTCATATCATGGTACACAATGAATTTATGAGTGGATTTGAAATGAGTGAGATATGGCTAGTTGAAGTTGACACGGGAATACTATGTGTGAGAAGTGCGAAATTCAATTGCTTCTCAATCGATCAAGAATCAGTAACATAGTTACGCTCAAAATTCCGGGAAAGTCGGTGCTTTCTTTTTCAAACCTTACCCATGTTATTTCAATATTGTTAAAAAAAGAGGCAATATAACCTAATAGATTTAATAAGCAGTTTTTGGCTCATATCCCTCTCTCCCTCCCCTAACATCTAAATATCAAAATAATAATAATAATAATAATAATGTTGGTTTCAAGCAATAGACCCCAAACTTCACTGAGCAGATCAAGGATGGATAACGCTACATCGCATTAATTGTGTACTCAAATAAACTTCTAATACATCAAAAGAAGTAGAAAGCTTTTAAAGGAACATAAAGAGAATTTATATATATTTATTTATTTATATAAAGTAGAATTTAAAGTTTAAAAGTATGACATTATTTTCATATGATTATTCTTGGACAAAATTGGTTTTTGCCCTTTTCAAAAAAATAATCCAGCATTTTGCCCCATTTTCTAAACTAATTAGGGAAATGTTCCTCTTTTCAAACTCAATTTTTTCAAAATTGAATTAAGCCCTATAGCGACATTTTAAGAAGCCTATAGTGATGTTTTAAAGACCTATAGCGACGTTTTTAAACTCGATCTTCATGAAATCGAGTTACATGCAATTTTTTTTTCTTTTTTTTATCTATAACTTGATTTCATGAAAATCGAGTTTAAAAACGCCACTATAGGTCCTTAAAAATATCACTATAAGCTCCTTAAAACGTCGCTATAGGGCTTAACTCAATTTTGAGAAAATCAAGTTTCAAAAGAGGGGCATTTCCCTAATTAGTTTAGGAAATAAGGCAAAATGCTGGATTGTTTTTTTGAAAAGGACAAATGCCCATTTTGGCCGATTATTCTTATCATCGAGCAAAGACCCTAATTAATTCTTAATGTAAATATGAAATTCTCTTTTCTATTTTAATCCAAGTCCCGGAGCGACAATCGTGGAAGATATTGTGCTATTTCTCCCAAAGAAGTTCTCTTTTCTATGAGAAGCAGGATTTTACAATTTGTTGGAACTCAAGAAGAACACAATTCAAAACATCGTCCTATGGTGTTTATGGAGCATGCAGGGGTGGAGCTACACATATGGGTGGGCCAGCCACGGGGCACGGCCCCCCAAAATTTTGAAAAATCCCATCTTATATATATATATATATATATATATATATATATGTATGTATGTATATATAATTATTTTATATATTAAAATTTTAGTCTACAAAAATAAGAGTTAACCCCTCCAAATATTTGAGTTAGTTTAATGATGCTCTTAAGAAGATAATTGGTCTAATAATTATAGAGACAATACTTTATTTTTCTCAATTTCATATGCTTTTATATTTGTTAAATTTTTTATAAAGCTTGGTACTAAACATGTTTAGATCTCTCTTTTTCAACCCATTATGAGACGATTAAATAATTTGTTGACTCACTAGAAAAATATTGTGACTAAAACTATATATGAAATGTTTCTTTAATTGTCATATAAGAGTAATAGCAAGATAACTCCAAACATGATTGGAACCAAACTTGTTTATTCAAGTTTTGGATCATTCATGTTTTTTTAAAATTTAATTAGTTCAAATGAAATACTTTTTTCTCACTTTGGTTTAAAATTTGAAACAAACATAATTTTGATAGAAAATATTAAGCTCTTTGGTTTTTTTTTTTTTTTTTTTTGTGTGTAAATATATGCATGTGTGGGGGGGGGGGGGCGGCGGCGACTGTCTTGACTAATATATCAGTGTCAAAACTCGGTCCCCCAAACAAAAATTTTTAGCTCCACCCTTAGGAGCATGCATTTCTCTATTGAATGACTGTATCAATCAATAACAACCTGATACCTATAATCTATGAGAAAACATTAGGTCCGGAGCTGGCGTAAAACCAGTGTTTTACGCCAGCCAATGAGACCACGCCACATCAGAGTTCACTTAAGTAAACAATATAACCAAAAAAAAAAACATTTCACGCTCACAGCTTCCTCTGATTCCTTCACGCCATTCTTCTCATCTCTTCCTTCACGCCGAACCTCCACCACTGCCACAAATTGCCGGAGCAAAACGATTTCGAAGAAGAAAGAGTTCTTGCTTTGCCCTCTGCTTCCTCAAATCTCTGCTTCCTCCTCTGGGGTTGTGCCGTCCTTGCTTGCCCGAGCCTCCACCACACCACACAACGAATCACACTGCCACATAGGTCGCCAGAGCTGTGCGTGGAGCTTGTAAACATACTGGAGCAGCCGTGAGCTACGATCCAACGGTTTGTTTTTCATGATTTGCCCTTTTTCCCAATTTGGATTTCTAATTATTTTGATGGGTTTTTTTGGGTTTATGGGTTTTGATTAGATTCCTAAGTGTTAGGGTTAAATGAATCTGATTGTAGTTCTTGGAGGATTGTAGTTTTTATAACTTCTAATTTAGTTCCTAAGTGTTAGGGTTAAATGAATCTGATTGTTTTTTAAACTTACTTTTTTTTTTTTTATGCAAATCATTATGTCTTGATGGTTTATGATTAGATTCCTAAGTATTAAGATTGTTTTTTGCTTATTTTTTTGTTATTTTCGTTTGTGTTTTTTTTTTTTTTTTTTCCTGTATAGGTTACTTTTGTATGCTTTTGAAATTGTAAAAATTAGTGATTTTTCACAAAGCTCAATGATAAAAATTAAAGCTAGATATGAAAAACTAGAAGCCTAAAAGAGGTCTTTCTTCCTCTTTCAATGGTCAAAAAATGTATTGTTTAAATTTTCAAGTTCTCTATAGCATGTAAAGATTGTGTGCTCTTTATTATCTGTATACTTTTTTTTCTATGATAAAAGTATTCTATTTTGACATGTATTTGCAAAATTCTGTCCAGTATCAAACAAGAGCTTGTACAAATGATATTGAAATTCTTAAAACTTAAGAGATTATTGCCATCTCTAGAGATTATGATGAGTAACATGGTGTAATAGTCTTTGGTTGGCTAAGTCAGCTTATAATTCATAACATTGTCAGAGTCGTAAGGATTAAGATGTCATGAGGGATACATGCATTAGAAGTGAACAATGGTAAGATGATTATTACTCTTCTTAATTATGTGAATACTACATCAATCCATTGCTGTGCAGTAGCCTAAGGAGCAGGGACACTCCCTCCACCACTGAATACACTTCCTAGAGCAATGCCAAAATTTTCAATTTATTAAAATCTCAAAAACTCAATTCCTGAAATTATTGCTCAAACAATTCAGGCAATGCAATAATAGAAGTCATTTAATCACCAATAAAGAATCTATTCATGATTTCAGCAGAGGCATTGACACGTTCAATTTGGTACAAAAGTTATCTAACTTCCTAGGAGACCTCCATATGAACCTGTTAATTAAGCATATTGCAGGGGATGGAATGATTTTTAACATGAATAGATCAAGTGATTTAATGAAATGAGTTTTTTCTTTTTGGCATACCTTTAGGTGTTTACAGGAATAAGGAAACCATTTTTTTTGTACTGACGTGAAGGGTACTTTGATACTTAATACTATGCCTGAATGACAGTTATAAGTTGCATTCCAAATTTTTAAGCACTTACTGATTTTTTTTCCTGCTTATTATTCATATACTCACCTTATTGTTAGTTGGGTAAAAGAGATTCATGGATCACAATAAATTCATGGATCTCATGGATCACAATAAATTCATGGATCAAAGGCTTTGTCTCTAATCTTCACACTTCGACACTAATTGTCTTATTATACTACTTCCATCACTTTTAAATATGTATTGAAATAGTAGAATAACTTTTTAAGTATAATTCAGCCCTTTGCTATGCTTGTTTTTAATGGTAAATTCCTTGCTCTTGTTGTAGGGATGGACAACTTTGCATTCACAATCGCCTTTTACTATCGGGGGAAGATTAGGAATAATCCATACAAATATGAAGGAGGGGAAGGGAGGTAAAGATATATGAAGATAATAATTCTGATGAAATGTCACTTGTTGAGATATGGCTGCTGCAAGTGAGACATCCAGAAGAATTACAAAGTTCTATAAGAATGCACAAGTGCAGAAGTGAACGAAATGTTTTGTAGATAAATGTGCAGAAGTAACGGCACTTGTGGAGATAATTGTGTATTTGAAATGGATTGAATGCTTAGATATTTTTTGTTATTGTTTGAAACAGTTCAAGGAAATTTAAACACGTTGAAAGGTGAATATACTATGATGTTTATTGGAAACCTCTATGCAGTTGGCTAGTATCTTGTTCACCATGATTTCTGGTCTTGAAAACTTGTCTGTTAACCTTCAGCTAGATATTTACTACTCAATAATGCTTATATAATTTTATCAGTGGGACATTAACGTGAAATGTGAACTGGTGTCCATCAAATATGTAGTGGCTTCATCAAAACCTTCTAAAAGCTGGTGTTACAATATGTATACATGACTTTGAGAGTGACTATAAGTCCGCATACATGACTTCTAGTCAGATTTTTATTTGTTTCCATATTGTCTGTGTTGGTGACTAACTTTTAACAATCATGATGGCTTCTCTATTGAATCAAGCTTCAATAATTTTCTCATTCCGTGAACTGCTAATGCCAAATGCCATACATATAGATGGTACATGTATGCCTATGATAACAAATTGAAGTTGGAGTAAATTCAAGATGCTGAGAAATGTTTGATAAGCTTGAACTCTAGTGATAAGAATGCAGTCAAAACAACCATTGAAGTTACTCCTTATCAAGAACATTATATAATTTATGTGTTTCAGTTTGTCACCTCACACTTTTTTATCAACAATAAGAATCTTTTTACATAGTATAACAAAACTATTTTGCTATTCCTTTATTTATTGAACTCTGGAGTTAGAGAAGAACCAAAACGATCCTTGAAAAAAAAAATTCAAGTAAACAGTACATAATTGCTTTTGAGATGGACCAAATAAATGTGTGAAAATTTATTTAGAAGACATTATAATTACAACTTCTTGCTTGTAAAATTCCTTCAAGAAGAACAAATTTAAAAATCCATCTCTTCAAGCCTTGTAATCTGCTCCAGAATAATCATTTTTCACCTTATTCTTTTATAGACATCTTCCTCCATAGCCGACATCTCCAAACAATGCTTGGTTTATGTCTTCAGAACTTAACAATGCTTGGTTTATGCCTTCAAAACTTACAAATGTTTGTTGCTCTGCTCCCTAACACCATTATAAGGAAATACACATAAGAAATATTAAACTGTAAAGTCATGGAAGCATAATTGTAAAAACTTGAAGACTCTCTAAATAAAACTCAGATTTTATTGAATGAAAGAGAGATTACAAGTTGTGAGTATAGATTAAAAAGACTAACTACCTATATACAATCTAATTGAAGAGGATGAAGCAAAATAATTAGAATTCAATTTAAGAACTGAGTAATATATAGGTTTTAATGAATAATAAAGTGCAGGACAAGAGATGCAAGACATATTATCTTGTGGGAATTTCTCACCAAAGCAGATTACTGGCAGCTTTTTTCTGTATTGGTAAAAGAAAAAACATAATTATGCCATATATCCCTATTTTCCAATCTCATAAACTAGTTTTTACATTTGAGAACAAAACCTGCAAACAAAGATTGTAAAAGAGGATAAAGTTGAAAAGGAAAGAGAATATAGAGGAACTAGAAGTTCATGAGCTAGAGCTACTTGGTAATGCTAGGATAAATATCAAAATAAAACCAACCAGGATGTTCACAGCAGAAATCCATAACTCATAAATGGCAACCAACAAACAAATTTTCACTTCTTATATGATAGAATTGTGTACAAATGCAATACATATACAACCCCCACTTGTAACAAAATAGAAGATGATGACATTGCAGAAAGTATCATCCTACATAATGAAGATAATATATGATGGGGCAGGGAAAGGTATTCAAGATACTGCCCAATGTAAAAAAAAAAAGGTTAAAATGATGCAAGGTTGATCAATTTCAAGACAAGACCATCTGACTATTGCAATGTGATTTTGATGAATGTCCACCAACTTTTTACAAGCATTTCTTTTTCTCTTTTAAGCTACATCAATCACTGAAACATGCTGAATCTAAGGATTTGTGTGCAAATGTAGGATTACCACAATTTAAGACAAAGTCTATCTAATTGAAAATAAAATTGACAATGAATTGAAATCATCTTGATCATTGAAGATCTGTTCACACAAATGTAACATGACCATGGAAAGAGGAAGAAAGACCTCTTTTAGGCTTCTAGTTTTTCACATCTAGCTTTAATTTTTATTATTGAGCTTTGTGAAAAATCACTAATTTTTACAATTTCAAAAGCATACAAAAGTAACCTATATAGGAAAAAAAAAACACAAACGAAAATAACAAAAAAAAAAGCAAAAAACGATCTTAATACTTAGGAATCTAATAAAAAACCATCAAGACATAATGCTTTGCATAAAAAAAAAAAAAAAAAAAAAAGTAAGTTTCAAAAACAATCAGATTCATTCAACCCTAACACTTAGGAACTAAATTAGAAGTTATAAGAACTACAATCCTCCAAGAACTACAATCAGATTCATTCAACCCTAACACTTAGGAATCTAATCAAAACCCATAAACCCAGAAAAACCCATCAAAATAATTAGAAATCCAAATTGGGAAAAAGGGCAAATCATGAAAAACAAACCGTTGGATCGTAGCTCACGGCCGCTCCAGTATGTTTACAAGCTCCACGCACAGCTCCGGCGACCTATGTGGCGGTGTGATTTGTTGTGTGGTTTGGTGGAGGTTCGGGCAAGCAAGGGCGGCACAACCCCAGAGGAGGAAGCAAAGGTTTGAGGAAGCAGAGGGCACGGCGAGAACTCTTTCTTCTTCTAAATCGTTCTGCTCCGGCGATCTATGGCAGTGGTGGAGGTTTGGCGTGAAGGAAGAGATGAGAAGAATGGCGTAAAGGAATCAGAGGAAGCTGTGAGCGTGAAATTCTCTTTATTTTTTAGGTTATATGGTTTACTTTAGTGAACTCTGACGTGGCGTGGTCTCATTGGCTGGCGTAAAACACTGGTTTTACGCCAGCTCCGGACCTAATGTTTTCTCATAATTTATTGTGAAAGTGTTGTGAAAATTTTGTAAACTTATACCTATAAAAAGAAGTAGAACCAGTGAATTTGAATGAAAGAAATGACCCAAAAGTGGCAATCTTCACAAAAGACAAAGACCAGACTAATGTTGTGGTTTCCATTTCATGATTGGCTGACCTTTTTCCTTGTGCATGAGGAAAAATTGTAACATTCATATTAGTCGGTGTGATATGATTTGCTCACTTCACTATTCCCAATCTAGAACAACGTCGTAACATTCACATTAGTTGGTCCTACTCTATTCTACTTTCTCATTGTTCAAGACCCTAGTGCTGCAACATTTCTACTGCTTCGACCCCATTTACTCAAACACAACGCAAAACTTTTTTTTTACATACAAGATATAATTTTTACTATAACATAATCTAACTGTAAATGTGTGTGAAACTCCCCTCTTGGAGACTTGAACTCTGACCCTTACCCCCCATACCTCACAAGTATTTATACTTGTGGAGTGACCACCGCACTAAAGGTACGCAGTGGCAACACAACTCAAAACTTAAGGTGTTAGGAAAAGTGTAACAATAATTTAGGAATTAATAAGAAGTAAAAGAGTTAAAAATAAGAGAGAGAGAGAGAGAGAGAGAGAGAGTTGGAAATAGGTGCACAACAATAATAAATGCTACTCTTCAACTTTTATATATCTATATTATAGGTTTATCACTAACAGAGTGGAGACTGTTGTGCTAAAAGAAGAGAAAAAGACAGGGAACGAAAGAAAGATAGGAGTATAATAATAAATAAATAAAATATAATGTTATTTCAATTATACCATGTAATATTGTTTAGATAGTTGGATAAAGATTCCCTTGCCTGATTGATCTTGATTATTTACCAAACAACATGATAATTTCTCAGCATCTTCCGCTAAAGGAGAGGTGACTCCATTGATGTCCCCCTCTTGTCCTTCAGCGAATAGACCTAAAAAGAAAGTCCACATGATTCCTTTCTCATCTTCTTGACTTATGCTACAAAGCCATTTTATCCACCTTCACCAAACAGCTTTACCTAGCGGCTTTTGCAGTGCAATGACCTGAAAAGCAAGTCCACATGATTTCTTATTCATCTATTTCTTTTTATGCTACATTAATACCTTCACTCGCATTTACTTTTGTACTTTCTTCCTAAAGATTAGCATTTAGCAAGAAGGGTTGCATTGTGAATGAGGTGGAAATATATATAAATATTATGTAATGAGATGCAATATATAAAAGTTTCAATTACTTCAAGTATTTTCTATTTTTTTACAAGTATTTTTTTTAATCTTTTTATCTTTACACATATATCATTCTATTGTTATTATTATTTTTTTTTTGTATTTGGTTAATATATTTTAAGGTGTACCATATTCTTCTAACTTTTGTTGTGGTGTGTTATATTTGCCTAAAATATAATTAAACTTTATAAGTTTTAAATTTACTATTCAAAATTTCCATCTCTTAAGGAAAAAGGAGATTATCATAATAATCAAAACTAATCACAAAATTACAATATTATTTGAATCAAAATTAAAACGAAACTAAATGAATAAAAGATAGACTTTATAATGATTTATTACTCAAATAATTTGTAAGGAATATTTAAATTCAAAGCCATGTGGACTGTGTTTTGATATAAACGCAAATACTTATTTCAAAAATAAATAAATAAATAAATAAGCATCAACCAAAACTAAATTCAAAGCTATTAAAGGGAGAGAGAAGAGTTTGTAATGGGAAATTAAAAAAAAAACACACACACACACACACAATACCAAAACACATATTTATAAAATAAAAAAAATAACAAAAAATAGTATAGATACTTAAAATTATTTGCTCAAAAATCAAAATACATCCTATTAATATTTGGATAAAAAAAACATATGTTAATGACAAATATGTCATGATTATATACATGACAAACAATTTAAAATTAAATAGTATGATTATGTTAATGACAAACAATTTAAAGCTAAATAATATAATTAAAGTTAGAAGAAGGTTGGCTCTCAAAAAAACAAAAAAGAAGTTAGAAGAAGGTCGTATAAGCAAAAGTAAGTGTTTTTTTTTTCAGCAAACGCGTAAGACCCGACAAAAGTCATTCTATTTTTCCAAGAGAAGCAAATATATAACCTTACGTGAATTAGCTCGTTGGGTTTTGATAATTTGATTAATGTTGTGCCCTGCTTTTGCTCTGTGTTAAATAAAAATTTTCATTCCAGCCAAAAAAAATAAATAAATAGGGAGAACTTGTACCTGTACTATTGTACTGAAAAATTGAGTGGGGGAAGACTAGTTCATATATATAGCATAAAGGCTCCCTCACTTAAAATCACTTATAACATTGTTCTTGGGTACTTTGACAAATTTTAAGATAGTTATCATGTAATAATGCAGTCAGATTGGGCAAGGTTGCAACTAATTGGACCATAATGTATGGTATTATAGGTATAACACGTTGGAATATTGGGCATAGAATAAGGTATTCTGGCTCAAGAAAAGTCATGATAATAAAAGGCAAGTCAATAGGTAACCCCTCTTCATCCACCTAATTGGCCACATTGGAAGTTTGTAAGCGTATCCAAGAAATTGATTGAAGCATCTATATATTAGACATTTAGAAAAACCTGATTAGAAAAAACAATGAATTAAAAAAAAAAAAAAAAAAGACAAAACATACAAACACCCACCCCATCCTTATTTTATTTACACTAAGAGCTTTCCAATTCTTTTTTAATTTCCTTTTTTTTTTTTTAAATAATTCAATAGTTGTAATTAGTGAACAAGAAAAGGAAAAAAAAAAAAAATGAACAGTGTACGTCTCCGTTGCTAAGACTTTTATAGTTTTCCCTGCAGATGATGTTGAAGGAAGCATTGATATTGTAAATCTTGACTGAAACTTTGTGAAATATTTCAATGGTATAACACTCAGTTCACACTACATTAGATTGCTTGGTATTGTTCCCAGGCATTATAGCAGACAATCCAAGTCCCAGTGCGTCAATCGTGGAAGAAATTGTGCTCTTTCTCCCAAGGAAGTTCTCTTTTCTATGAGAAGCGGGATTTTACTTGTTGGAAGTCAAGAAGAACACAATTCAAAACATGCAGGGGCGAAGCTACACACATGGGTGGGCCGGGGGCCATGGCCCCCAAAATTTTGAAAAATTCCATATTATATGTATATAATTATTTTAACATTTTAAAATTTTAGTCTACAAAAATAAGAGTTCGCCCCCCAAATATTTGAGTTAATTTAATGATGCTCTTAAAAGAATAATTTGTCTAATAGTTATAGAGTCAATACTTTATTTTTCTCAATTTCATTTTTTATGGTAAAATGTGCTCTTAACTATTAGATATACATTTTTCAACCCATTATGTGGCGATTAAACTTATTCATTGACTCATTAAAAAAAATATTGTGACTAAAACTATACATGAAATTTTTTTTAGTTGTCACATAGGAGTTAGAGCAAGATAACTCCAAACATATTTGGAACCAAACTTGTTTTTTCAAGTTTTGAGTCATTTATGTTTTTTTAAAATTTAATTAGTTCAAATGAAATATTTTTTACTCACTTTGGTATAAAATTTGACACGAACATAATTTTGCTCTTTGTTTTTTAGGAGGGTGTGTGTGTATATATATATATAAATATGCATGTGAAAGGTTGTCTTGACTAATATATTGGTGTTTAACCTTGATCATCTAAACAAAAATTTCTAGCTCCCCCTTGGGAGCATGCATTCCTCTATTGAAATACTGTATCAGTCAATAACAACTTGATAGAACCATTGAATTTGAATGAAAGAATGGCCCAAAAGTGGCAATCTTCACAAAAGACAGAGACCAGACTAGTGTTGGGGTTTCCATTGCGTGATTGGCTTACCTTTTTCCTTGTGTATGAGGAAAAATTGTAACATTCATATTAGTCGGTGTGATATGATCCGCTCACTTCACTATTCCCAATCTAGAATAGCGTTACCATTGCGTGATTGACTGATTGATTTACTTTTTCCCGTGTGTGCGGGGAAAGAGTAACAAGTAAAATTCACGTTAGTTGGCCCCACTCTATTCTACTTTCTCATCATTCAAGACCTTAGTGCTGCAACATTTCTACTGCTTCGACCTTACTTATTCAAACACAACGCAAAACTTAAAGGTGGCAGAAAAAGTGTAACAATAATTTAGGAATTTAGGCATATTCAAATTCATAGCCATGTAGATTGTTTTTTATATAAATTCAAATACTTTTTTCAAAAAAAAAAAAAAAACTAAGCATCAACCGAAACCAAATTCAAAGCTATTAAACGGAGAGAAAAGATTTTGTAATGGGAAATTAAAAAAAAAACACACACACACACACACACACAATACCAAAACACAAATTTATAAAATAAAAAGAATAATAAAAAACTATTAACCTTAATTAAAGTTATAAGAAAAGAACAAAAATCCACCAAGAGAGAGAGAGAGAGTACTCACAGTTTTTGTGTGGGAAAAATATGGATTGAATGGGAGAAATGATATCAAATTTATACAAAATAAAATGAGAAGAAGAAGAAGAGTCAATATATAAAAAAGAAAAAATGATGAAGGAAGTGAAATGGTAAATTATTTGCTCAACAATTCAAAATACATCCTATCAAAATTTGGATTAAAAAAAAAAAAAACAAACGTGCGATTATGTTAATGACAAACATGTCGTGATTATATCCATGACAAATAATTTAAAATTAAGTAGTATGATTACGCTAATGATAAGAGAAGTGTTATATCGACAACCTATCATCTATAATTTGTTGTAAAAGTATTGTGAAAATGTTATAAATATTGCAATTCTCTAATGACAAACATGCTATGATTATTGTATAATCTATGACAAACAATTTAAAACTTGTTGGAGCATTTTAATATTAAATAATTAAAATGAATAAATGTTACAACATAAATGTAAAGATATGGAAGTGAATATGGAAGATAAGGAGTTAGTGAAAATGTTTAATCCCACGTCGAAAATAAGAGAGACTATTTTATTCTTTTTAATTGTGGTGATTAATGGACTAACATGAATTGTCTCAGATATTGAGCTAGATATGTGCGTAAGAGTGAGGTGAAGGTTAGAGGCATAAAAAATGGAAATGAATTGAGCTGTACAAGCAAAAGTGTGTTTTTTTTCAGCAAACGTATAAGACCCGACAAAGTTCATTCTATTGTTCCAAGAGAGACAAATATAACCTCACATGAATTAGCTCGTTGGGCTTTTGATTAATGTTATGCTCTGCTTTTGCTCTGCGTTAAATAAAAATTTTTCATTCCAGCAAAAGAAAAAAAAGGAACTTGTACCTGTACTATTGTACTGAAAAATTGAGTGGGGAAGAGAAGACTAGTTTATATATATATAAAGCATAAAGGCTCCCTCCGTATAGTATTTAGAATCATTTTGTAATATATTCTGTGATATATTCCTAGTTCCAATAATAACAATTTTAACTTCAAAAAATAAAAATAATAAAAATAAAAATAAAAATAAATTATTTAATGCCCAATGAGAGTAAACCGTAAAAAATAAATAAATAAATAAAAACGGAATTTGGACAATCTCTGCAGAAGCATTGAATGAAGAAAATGACCCAATAGCGGTAATCTTCACAGAAAACAAAGACTAGACTAGTGTTGACGTGATTGGTTTACTTTTTTTTCCTTTGTATACGATTGAGGAATTCACATTAGTTGGTGCGATATGATCCATTCACTGCACTATCCCAATCTAGACCGGTTTTGCCGTTACCAATGCGTGATTGGTTTACTATTTTCACTGTGTGCGAGGAAACTGTAACAAGTAGCATTCACGCTATATGATCCACTCACTTCACTATCCCCTATTTATTCTACTTTCTTATCACTCAAGACCATAGCTCTGCAACATTTCTACTGCTTCGACCTCATTTCCTCAAAAACAAAGCAAAACTTGCTCATTAAATTGGATCAGCAAGGCAGAGGAGATCTTCACTTGTAGCAATGAGTATGAGACTATTGTGCTCAGTTCTCTTCCAAGCCATTCTTCTCTTGTTCATTGTAAACTCAACTCTTGCTTTTTTATCTAGCAATACTGGCACCTCTAGTTATTTTGGTGGGAATGAGACGGATTATCGGGCTTTGTTGGCCTTCAAGACAGAGATAACACAAGACCCTGGAAATGTTTTGAGCTCGTGGAATGATTCCCTCCATTTCTGCCAGTGGGAAGGTGTAACATGCGGCCGCAAGCATAGAAGAGTCACTGTATTAAACCTTACGACCAGAGGATTGGTGGGTTCCTTGTCTCCATACATAGGAAACCTCAGCTTCACGAGGGTAATCGATCTCTCTAACAACACCATTGGAGGCAAGATTCATAATGAAGTTGGTCGTCTATTCAAGTTGCAAGTTTTGAGACTGAGTAAAAACTCCTTCCAAGGAGAAATTCCTGCAAACCTTTTCCATTGCGCCAACCTTGAGTACCTTATAGTCGGTCAAAATAACCTTTCAGGGTCAATCCCAACGAAGTTCGCTTCTTTGTCAAAGCTGGTGGCATTTTCTACTCGCAAAAACAATCTCATGGGAGGAATCCCGCCTTTCATTGGAAACCTTAGCTCTCTCAAGGTTTTATCTCTATCCTATAATGTCTTGGGAGGACAGATTCCAAATGCCTTAGGTCAATTAAGAAGCTTAGAAATTCTCTATCTGGGTGTAAATAAACTCTCGGGTTTGATTCCTTTGTCTTTGAATAATCTTTCATCTATAATTCATTTTTCATTGGCTATAAATGAGCTTAGTGGAAGTCTTCCCACAGACTTATTCCTCACCCTTCCCCATCTCGAACGCCTTCAAATTTTTGGAAACCAATTTACCGGATCTCTTCCAACCTCAATATCTAATGCTTCAGAGCTAAAATACTTCTTTGCTGAAGAGAACAATTTTACGGGAAAAGTTTCAATCAATTTTGGAGGCATGCAGCTTTTGGAATTAATAACTATTCATGTTAATAATTTAGGAAGCGGAGATGTTGATGAATTGGATTTCTTCAAATCTCTAGTCAATTGTAG
Organism: Castanopsis chinensis; assembly: GCA_032878915.1. Classification (NCBI taxonomy): domain Eukaryota; kingdom Viridiplantae; phylum Streptophyta; class Magnoliopsida; order Fagales; family Fagaceae; genus Castanopsis; species Castanopsis chinensis. Next base: position 300,778 of record JAVQMG010000080.1, on the reverse strand, counting down.
CCATTTGGAGTACTTGAACATCATGGACAATCAATTCAAAGGTACGCTGCCAAATGTTTTGGGAAATCTTTCAACCCAATTTATATATTTTATGATTAGCAACAATTTTATTTTTGGGGAAATTCCTTCAGGGATAGGAAATTTGATTAGCATGAACCACTTATGGATGGATGGTAACAAATTCACAGGGAAAATCCCAAGTGATATTGGTAATCTCCAAAAGTTACAACGATTATTTTTAAATAACAACAAACTCTCAGGATGGTTACCAGTTACCCTTGGAAACCTCTCTTCAGTAAGTGACATGCATTTTGAAAATAACAGATTGCAAGGAAATATCCCTTCAAGTATAGAAAAGTGTAAAAATTTGAATTTATTAAATCTGTCTCAAAACAATCTCAATGGCACCATTCCAAAACAACTCTTTGCAATTTCCTCCTTGTCGATTTCACTTAATTTAGCTCGAAACTTTTTCATTGGATCATTGCCATCAGAGGTTGGCAGTCTTGTCCATTTAACGGAATTGGACTTATCTGAGAACAAGTTGTCTGGTGAAATTCCAAGTAGCCTGAGCTCTTGCACTAGCCTTGAGAACCTTTACATGGAAGGTAATTTCTTTCAAGGAATAATTCCAACATCTTTAAGTTCTTCAAGAGGTATTCAGCTTATGGATTTTTCTCGAAATAAGTTGTCAGGTCCAATTCCAAAGTTCTTGGAAAACCACTCCTTGAAGAATTTGAATTTATCTTTCAATGATTTTGAGGGAGAGGTTCCAACAGAAGGAGTTTTTGCAAATGATAGTACGCTATCAATTGTAGGAAATAAAAGGCTTTGTGGGGGCATATCTAAACTAAAGTTGCCTAGGTGTGTAACAAAAGAAAATAAGGAAATGAAGCGGCATCTTGCAATCAAAAAGTTAATCTCAATGGCTTGTGTGATTCTAGCAATGACCACGGTGTCATTTTTCTTATTTTACTGGCACAAAAATAGAAGAAAAGAAAACACTTCAGGATCTTACTTGAGAAAATCACTTCTCAAAGTGTCTTACCAAATGCTCCTTAAAGCAACTGATGGGTTCTCTTCAGCAAATTTAATTGGTGTGGGTAGTTTTGGCTCAGTTTATAAAGGCATCCTTGGTGAGGAGGGTTCAATTGTTGCAGTCAAGGTATTAAATATTCAACGTAGAGGAGCTTCTAGGAGCTTCTTCTCAGAGTGTGAAACCTTGAAAAATATTCGTCACCGAAATCTTGTGAAGATCATAACGTCTTGCTCAAGTGTGGATTTTCATGGTAATGATTTCAAGGCTCTAGTTTTTGAGTTCATGCCCAATGGAATTCTAGAAAGTTGGTTACATGATCTAGAAACAGATTTCAGGCAAGTAGAGATACAAAATTTGAACCTTCTTCAAAGAATAAACATTGCCATTGATGTTGCATGTGCACTCGGTTATCTACATCTCCATTGCCCAATGCCAGTTGTTCACTGTGATTTAAAGCCAAGCAACATTTTTTTCGACTATGATATGATTGCTCATGTTGGAGATTTCGGACTTGCGAAATTTCTTTTAGAACAAACAAATCCGAAGCAAAGCAGCTCAATTGGAATAAGAGGAACAATTGGCTACACTCCTCTAGGTAACAACAATTTACTGAAATTTCATTTGTTAACATATATTTTCCAACATTTAACATTATTACTTTTTGAGTTCCTAAATTTTAATGCGACTATATTATCTATATCAAACATTTTGAATGGCAGAGTATGGTCTAGGAAGTGAAGTGTCAACCAAAGGGGATGTCTACAGTTATGGTATCTTATTGTTGGAGATGATAACTGGAAAGAGACCTACAGATAGTATGTTTGATGGAGGCTTGAATATTCACAACTACGCTAGCATAGCCTGGCCTAATCGTGTGTTGGAGATTGTAGATCCAAAACTTTTAAACCATAATGATGAAGTAATTGGCAATCACAATTGCACCCCAACAAATAGAATGAATGAGTGTTTGATATCTATGGTGAAGCTTGGCCTAGTGTGCTCTATGGAGTTGCCTCAAGAACGATGGGAAATTAGTAAGGCCATCTCTGAGTTGCAATTGATCAAGGACATTCTTCTTGGCACTAGGATATAATGCAACATGCTTGGCCATACGGAAGGCCAAAAATCAAACTTTTCTCCCTCTTAATGTTGGTATTAAATTCTTTACTTTGACCTTTTCCTCTTTTACATTTTCTATTACGGGCTCATATAGTTTTACAATGGAAGAAAGAATTGTTTGGCCTGCTTAATAAACATGCTTATGGTTTGTTGAGAAGTATTTTGCGTGGTTCTTATATTATTCATCTTACATATGTATATTATATGTGTGTAACTCCAAATAATTTCCTTCAAAGTTGTATTTGTGATTAAACAAATTGATATTATGCTTGGAAAAGCAATTATATATCTAATTTCATTTGCAATTGTAATATTTTAAGCCAACATATAAGATGTATTTTCACTTCCCTTTCCCATCACTATTGAATGGAAAAAGTGGCATAAATAATGATGCTTTTATATGATACAAATGATACCACGTTCACTGATATTTCTTATTGCAATATCAATGAACATAGCCCTCCAAACTAAAGAGTGCCTTATAGAAGGGATTTTCTCTATAATTATAAGGCAAATGTTGTATTTCTGTAAGGAATTTGTAAGCATTATTTTTGTTCAAAGTTTATTACTAGTGTGATCTGTGTATCCTTGCTGCTTTAAACAAATTACAATAAAATTATTCTGATTATTATTATTATTATTATTGTTGTTGTTGTTGTTGTTGTTGTTGTTCTCACATAATCAATGTTATTATCATAACTACAAGCCTTTTGTTCAAATGCTGTGGTATTTTGAAGTTGCACACGTAAATTCAACGCCATTTACTAAACATGAATTGTTGAAGGGCAAATATAAAAAATGTATGATATTTTGTATTTAAAAAAATTCTTTATCTTTAGAAATATTTTTTTTCTTCCCGACAAAAAAAGAAAAAAAGAAAAGAAATGGGAATCTTTAATAAATGTGTTGATTTAAATGAATGGATTTTCATTAGTCCTTTTGAGAGGAGTACTGAAATTCAATTAAGATCTTGATTCTATTGGTTCAATTGAAAGATTATCATTGTCATACATATATGCATTGGAAAATCCTACAGGATGATTGTGGAATTTCCAATTATTAAAAATAATAATTTACTGTTCAAAAATAAATAAGTAAATTGATTTCTTATGGGATTTGTCTATCTAGAATAAATGCACCATTTTATCACCTGAAAAATGTTCCCTAGTTTTTAGAAATCTTAAAAAAAAAAAAAAAAAACCATTAATAATGGAATCACAAATAAAGGGATCGCTAGTCAATTTTAGAATTCTCTCACGTAAAAGTTATTAAATTCATTTACAAAGACTTCACTCTCACCTTCGTCAAACCCCTTCCAAGGACATGAAATTGGCTTCAACATTTTCCAACCCTTCCACCATTCATTGGACATAGCTGTATCAATGTGACTCATTCTATCTAAATTGGGCATTAAATTGAGATGGAAATGGACATAAGAGCCACTGCATCACCCTACATTCTCATTCATGCGTAATGCCTAAACGACCCTCACTGGTTGCAATGTGAAACTACCATTTCAATCTCATTTAACACAGATTTACATGGTATAGGGCACGTTGATACAAATCTGTCAAATCGGGGTGTCAATTGAGCAAATTGATAGTTTGGGGGACATTGAAAATGAAGTAAAAGCTTAGGATGGAAAAGTGTAATCTTTTCCAGAAATAAATAAACAATTGAAAGATGAGTTCCAAAGATTAAGAAGAAAAACCTGGCTGGTTTGGGTAGCTGCAGTTGCTAAACATGGTGAAATTCTCCGAGAGTACAGATCCCTATGAAGGGCTGAGCTAAAAGTTTTAACCTCATAGATGGCTCTGTTTCCTTTTGGTGGATACAATGAAGGCACAAAAGCCAAATCCATATCTTAAAAAAATACAAATACATACACCAAACAAATCATATTATGAATAATAAGTTGATATTAAACTCAGAACAAACTCAATTGAATGAAAATAAGCTCATTGACATCCCAATTAGATTGGCTCTATGGCCAGTATGGGATTCAAATTATAAAACTCACAAAAATCATAATACTAACATTCAGATCGACAATGAGCCAATTGAATTGCATGCACTGAATCATGAAATCCCAGTGTGAATGGATCAAAACCCAGTTTAGCATTCAAACTAACTAGTCCAATTAGACTCACATCACATGTAACTTGCTAGAAGCTCACAAACAAATAAAAGGGTGTCAAAATTTCAACGAATAATTTGCTAATCTGCAAGCAAAAAAAAAAAAAAAATGTTTTGAAATTTGACTTAATAAATTAAAATTTTTTATTATTAAAAAGAACAAGAACATACCTAACAAGATTTTAGTCGAAAAGATTGGTGTCAGGTCAGCACTGTTATATACAGTTAAGGGTAGTTTAGTTCAGCTAAGTAAAGTCTTATCTCATCTGGATTTTACATGTACAATAGAACTGAGTGGTTGTTCTGAGGTTGGAGGGGGCGGGACCCACTATTATTATTATTTTTAAAGCGGGAATGTAAAGGCAAGTGAAGCAAGTCGGGTCGGGTAAATTATCCACCGTCAATAATAGTTATTTCTCTACTATATTGAACCTACTCCACAAAGCGTCTTAAATATTGGACCAAACACAAAGAACTGGAAAAAGATTGTGTGATTTCTGGGTTTTATGTTACTAATCAATTTGTGAACTTTCTTTAATAATTGGATAATTAAAAGAATAGGGATTTCAACCTTTAATGTTTCATTAGTAATACCAAAAAGTATTGGTTAAGGTTTTTTTTTTTTTTTTTTTTTTTAATGCGTGTCATCTTTGCGCAAGAGCAATGTTAATTTTCTTTGTATCCTTCTAATTTTTTCAAACACCAAAAGGATGAGTTATAAAGTTCTTAGCTTAATATTTGTTTTTAATTATTTTATAAGGGAGTCGGACACTAAGTTCCCTGTAATGTTTTAGGGAACTTTGGGCATTTTTCCCATGATTCTAAGGGAGAGGTACAATTGTGTTGCATTAAAATTTTAGACTTGCCAAAGTTTGCAATTTAGAGCCCTCCATATTGGATTGGGCCAACAAGAATAGGTTTTACTTGGATTGAAGCCTTTGGGCTTACTAGGTTTGGGCTATGCAATTTCACCTCAATTTTTTTTTTTTTTTTTTTTTTTAAGAGGAATGTTCACTACTATTTCAAGGAAGAAAAGTGTATTTCGACTTTTCGGTTACTTGTTTAGCATATATAGGAAACTAGTTAATGTAAGACTTCATTATTTTAAAGTTTAGCTCCAAATTATATTAGAGGAATTCTCTCCAATTCATTACATTGTTATTTATAAAACTATGAATGTGTATTATATATATGTAATTACAAATATTAGTAAATTTATTACAGTCAAAATAGAAAAAAGTGTAGAAAGTACCATACTTAATTTAATCATAATTTTTATAGAAAATATAAAATCTAATTTAATTAGAACTGCTTAGTATTAGGTTGTTTATCCAAAAAGACAACGTGTTTTATTTAACGCTAAAAATCAAAATACAAAATTTATATTAGAATGCTAACGTGAATAACTATAGGCTTTCAAACTCCTTCAATTTTGTATAGATATTATATCATACATTATAAATTATAGATTAGAATGATTCTGCGATAAAATGTAGGCTTTCACAAGTTATTCATAAGTGTTTGTTTGGAGGAGCTTATTTTCATTCATTTATTTGTTTATCGTGCAAAAATTTAAAATCTACAATTTTGTGGTAAGTATTGTCAAAGGAATGAGAAACTAGAATAAAATCTACAATTCTTCTCAAGACAGGAATAAAATCAACAATATTTAAAATTAAAAAAGAAGGAATACACTTTTGAATGTAATAAAAACGTGTTACATGCCTCATAGAATTGAAATCTTAAGCATTTACTAATTGAAAGGTACTTAGTACTTGATGCTTCTTGTTGCTTTTCTTTTTTAACTAAATTGGACAAAATGCCTGAATTGAATATATTTGAAACTTAGAGGATTCAATTGAGCAAAAATAAAGTTAAAAAATTAAAATGAATTTTCAGCCAAACTTAAATATTGCAATTTGCATTTTAGCAAAAAACTAACATATGACAAACATATCATAATTAAATACAAGAAAAACAATTTAGAATTAACTAATATGATTATGTAACACGTCATGATTATATCCATTACAAAAAAATTAGAATTAAATAGTATGATTATGTTAATGACAAAAATTTCATGATTATATCCATCACAAACAATTTAAAATTGAATAGTTTTTTTTTTTTTTTTGGTAATAAACAATAGTTTTATTGCAAAAAAATCAAATTGTACATCAACTAATACAAAAAACACTAATTCAAGGAAAGGACAACTAATCCAACTGAACATGGAACTATAAATTTGTTTCAAATTTATGCAACTAATTCATTTCATCCAATTCCGTTAAAATTTTGCTATTTAGTATGTAATTATCTACGGAATTTTTTTTTTAAATCTCAAATAAAATATCTATAAAAATAATTTTACAAATTGAATAAATTTATGGTGATGAGGTACAAGATGAAAATTAGAGGACTCAATTGAGCGAAAATAAATTTAGATGACTCAAATAAATTTTCAGTCAAACTTAAATGGTGCAATTTACATTTTAATCAAAAACTAACATATGATTATGTTAATGACAAACATGTTTTGAGTATATCCATGAAAAAAGATTTAGAATTAAATAGTATGATTATGTTAATGACAAACATATAATGAATATATCCAATACAAAAAATTTAGAAATAAATACTATGATTATGTTAATGATGAACATGTCATGATTATATCCATGATAAACAATTTAAAATTGAATAGTATAATTTGTGTGTGTGTGTGTGTGTGTGTGTAATAAATGACAGTTTTATTGCAAACAAATCAAATTGTACATCGATCAATACAAAAATCACTAATTCAAGGAGAGGGAACCGATCTAATTAAACATCAACAATAAAATATTTTCAAATTTATTCAATTTAGGCATTTCTTCAAATTCCATAAAAATTTTACTAGTACCCAATTATCTACTAAAAAAATATTTTTTGAAAAAACAATTCCAACATAAAAAATCTATAAAAATATTTTAATTTAATTTATTTTTTTCATGTGAGAAAAATATATTTTTTTTAATTGCAATTTTTTTAACGAAATCAAATAAAATACTTGAATTGAATAAATGTGAAACCTAGGACATGTTGGTATATTGAATGGAAATTACGAGAAGAATTGTAATATTTATTACTATGGATAAAATGTCTTAAAAATGAATAACTAAACATATTCATATGTTTTTCTTAAAAAAAAAAAAAAACATATTCATTTGTTTGGCTATAAATCATAACATTAGAATAAAATTTAAGATCTATATTTAGGAAATATTTTACTTGTTCAATTATATTTCCTAAAAAAATATTTTTTAAAAAATTTTTGAGAGAGAGGTTATTTTTATGATTTTTAATTTTTATAATTGTTATTTTCATATAAAATTTTTTTATATTTAAAAATCTATTAATTACTATAATTGATACACCTACTAAGGAATAGCTATTACAACTCTTTTGGAAAAGAATAATTATTCCTTATTTTAAAAAACAGTAATTCCTAAAGAATGACTATTCCTAAAAAATGACTATTCCTTGTAATAAAAACCTAACCAAACTATAACATAACTAAACCATATGAATAACTATTATATTTAGGACTGTGCACAGGTCAAGTTGGGCGGGTGAAGGGCAATATTTTTAACCAACCAGTCAATGGTGGGTTGGAAAAATTCCAATCCGTAATCGACCCACCAATTTATAAATCTGGCTGATTGGTTGAAAATCATAATGGTTTCAACTCGGCAAGTTGGCAAGTTCAATTGACTAAATAAAATTGTTTCAATTAAAATGGAAAATTGGTTGCTCCCTCAAATGAAAAAGGGAAAGAAACTTTGAAATTTTATTTAAAATAATTACAAATACTACAAAATTTTTTATTAGAATGACTGAAATTTTATCTCATTGGAAAGAAAAACATATCAAAATATGATATTAGATATGTACATAAAGTAAGAGTAGTAAACAAATCTTAGAAAGAGCGGTTGGAGTTTATTAGGGAAAAGAAATGTGAAATGAAAAAATAAAAAGAAAGAGAAAGAGATGAGAGAAATAAAGTGGGTGTGAATGTGAGGTAGAGTTCTACAATAAGAGGATATATGTGTGTGTGTGTGTGTGTGTGTGTGTGTGTGTGTAGGCAGGTGGCCCGGTTGTGGTGGGTTATAAATATCTCAACCTATTATTCAATTTGACCCGCCAAATTATCTATCTAACTCGTCCAACCCAACCCACCTCACTTATTGGACCTGCAAGGGTTAGGTTAAGTCAGTATAGATCAGGTGGGTTAGATATTTTTTTGCACAGTCCTAATTACATTACAATGTCTGTTATAGTCTACCAAACATACTCTTAGATGACTTAATTAAGAAAAAGTAATGTTAGAGGATTGAAATGAATATATAGTCAAACTTACATGGTTATATTTCAATTTTAGCCAAAAACTAACATACAATTATGTTAATAACAAACATGTTACGGTTAGATCAATGAAAATCAATTTAGAATTAAATAGTATGATTAAGTTTTTTTTTTTTTTCTTTTGAGAAATGTATAATTAACCTCTCTCTCTCTTTTCATCTGCATAATACAGCAAGTGTAGGGGGAAGTGCCCATCTGGAAAAGAAATGGAGGGGATAGTCCTCCTTGTCTCTCTGTTGTTAAGAAAAGGGGGATTTTCCTCCTTGTCTTCGGTAGTAGAAGTTGTTTGTCCCTTCTACACGAAGGAGTGTTTTGTTTTGGGATTGTCCTGTTGTCTCTCTAGGGATATCAAGAGTATCCGTGGAGCTTGTGGGGTTTTTTTGTTGTGGGGTTGGGGAAACACTCTTCCTTTTGTGAGGAGCCTACTACTCATTCTACACCGACTAATATGGAGGAAATCACTGCTACTTGGCGAAACGCACCAGAGCAACAATTTGGAATATGGGTCTGTGCTTGGGTATTATGAGCGACATCAGTCTTGCCCAATAGGGACGGATCCGGTGGAGACTAGGAACGGAGGGAGGAACACAGCAAGCTCGATGCAGGAGGGTTATGCTGACGTGGTGCACATGAACGTTACTTCAGTTACAACTCTTGAAGTAATGTCCTCACTAATGCTGCCCTCAGCCATGCAGCTGGATACGAATTCAAGGCCTATAGTTACTGAGGAATTAGTGCTGCCAAAGTCCACGCCAATTAACAATGAGTCCAACGCAATTAATGCACCTTATATTCCGGTGGAGGTATTAAAGGAGGAGACAGTTATGGCACCAATTATTGCTCCTACTAACTCTAATTCCCAGCAATCCCAACGGCAAGTGTTTAATATGGACAAAATACCAGACAAGGAAAAAAGCTCAACAACAGCAATGAAGGGTAATGAGCCGGATCAGTCCAATCAGCCTCCACACCATGCCATTTGGAAACCACCTCCATGCCCTATCCTGAAGGTGAGCTCTAATGATGCTATTTTCCGAGAACAAAATTCTGTGTGTGTTGTTTTGGATATGGGAGGTGAATTAGTGCTGTTTTGGAGATCGACTATTGATGTAATTGTGGAGGGTTCGGGCACAAATTATATCGATACAATGTTTTAAGAAGAAGATAGGGTAGGAATTGGAGTGATCATCCGAGATTGCCAAGGGAAAGGCTTGGCACACATCGTCGGAATCATCCCTCTCCCCCTAACTATCATAGAGCTTGAAACTTTGGCTATATCGACGGCTTTACAGTTTGATGCTGATCTGAGTTCGCAAGATGTCATCCCAGAGGGAGATTCGGAGATTGCTATGAATGCAGCTTCGCATTCCTTGGATTCCTTTGGTTTACTTAGTCGAGATGTTAAATGTTTTGCAAGTTTATTTCATTGTATTAGGTTTTCACATGTTCGTAGAGAAGGAAATAGTGTAGCTCACAACCTAGCACGACATGTCACTGGTTTTCAAGTGTGGATGGAAGATGTCCCATCGTACACCATTGCTACTTATCAGGCAAATTTGCCTACTATTTAATAAAGTTTGAAGTCTTGATTCTCAAAAAAAAAAAAAAAAAAAAAAAAAAGTTAGTGACAAACATTTTTCATGATTATATCTATGACAAAAAATTTAGAATTAAATAGTATGATTATATTAATGACAAACAAGTCATGATTACATCCATGAAATAAAAATTTAATTGAAAAGTATAATTCTTTTTTGAGTAATAAACGACAGTTTATTTGCAAACAAATCAAATTGTACATCAACTAATATAGAAAAAAAAAAAAAAAAAAAAAAAAAAAAAAAAAAAAAACTAATTCAAGGAAAGTGCAACTAATCCAACTAAACATCAAATTGTAAAATATTTTCAAATTTATTCAATTAAAGTATTTTGCCTAATTTTGTTAAAAATTGCTATTAAGTATGTAGTTATCTACTGAAAAAAAAAATTGAAAAAAATTCTCACATATAATATATAAAAATATTTTTATTAGTTTCATATATTTTTTTCCATGTGAAAAAAAAATATTTTTTTAATTGCAATTTTTTTTAATGCAATCAGATAAAATGCTAAATTGATTAAATTTGAACTTGGAAGACTGAATTGAGCGAAAGAAAGTTAGAGGACTAAAATTAATTTCAATTAAACTTAAGTAGTGCAATTTGCATTTTAGCCAAAAACTAACATATATACAATTATGTTAATGATAAACATGTCATGATTATATCCATTAAAAAAAATTTAGAATTTCTTTTTTTGATACAAGATAGAATTTCTACTCTAACCTAATTTAAGTGTATATGTGTGTGAAGCTCCTTCCTGGAGACTTGAACTCCGGACCTTGCCCCCCACATCCCACAAGCACTTATACTTGTAGAGTGACCACCGCACTAAGGGAGAAAGGTGGTACAATTTAGAATTAAATATTACAATTATGTTAATGACAAACATGTCATGGTCATATCCATGAAAAGCAATTTAGAATTAAATATTATGATTATGTTAATGAAAAACATTTCATGATTATATCCATGACAAAAACTTTAGAGTTAAATAGTATGATTATGTTAATGACTAATATATCATGATTATATCCATGACAAACAATTTAAAATTGAATAGTATAATTTTATTTTTAGTAATAAACAACAGTTTTATTGCAAGCAAATCAAATTGTACATCAACTAATATAGAAAAAAAAAAAAATTCAAGGAAAGGCCAACTAATCCAATTGAACATCAAACTGTAAAACATTTTCAAATTCATTCAACTTAGGCTTTTTGCCCAATTCTGTTATAAAATTGCTATTATGTATGCAATTATCTATTGAAAAAATATTTTTTGAAAAAATATTCTTACATAAAATTTCTAGAAAAACATTTTTATTAATTTTATAATTTTTTTTTCAGGTGAGAATTTTTTTTAATGGAATCAGGACAAAATGCCTGAATTAAATAAATTTAAAACTTAAAAGTCTTAATTGAGTGAAAGTAAAGTTAGAAGATTGAAATGAATTTTATTCAAACTTAGATGATGCAATTTGCATTATAGCCAAAAACTAACATATGATTATGTTAATGACAAACTTGTCATGATTATATCCATGACAAACAATTTAGAATTAAATAGTATGATTATGCTAATGACAAACATGTCATGATTATAAAACAGGATCACACTTTTTCAAACTCTACTTCAAATATATTTTGTTTGTATAGGTATACATTTGTTTTTATTTGATTACAATATTATGGTAGAATTTTATTTTTGACTTCCTTACTTTCTTATCATTATTCTTTCCATATCATTATCTTATCTTATCTTTTCCTTTCTTTTTTAATCTTTTCTTTTCTTCATTTGTTCAGTTTGATGAGTATTTAATATTTTCTCTAATTAATGAGTGTTTTTTAAAGAGTGGGAATGATATATATTTTTGTCTTTTTTTTTTTTGGTCTATTTTTCTACTAACCACACGTTTTTTACATTGTATAAAAAAAAAACACTCACATTTTCTTACATTCATGTTATTTTGTTCAAAATTCAAATATGAGTTTTATTTGAACTCAAATTACCTTTTTAAAACTCAAATTGATATATATATATATATATATATATTTTTTTTTAAAAAAAATTAGTTGAACTCAGACTAGAGTTTAGGAAAAAAAAAACCTTATTTTTTTAACGTGATTTAGAGTCTAAAAGTAAAACAAAAAACAAAAATTCTTTTAACTCCCACGTAAATTAGTGCCTACAAAAATGGTGCAAAACTATTGACCCAATTGGTGGGGGGCCGGGGGAGGTGCTGTATTCATTTATTTATTGAAAGTCTCAAAAATGGATCAGTTTTGTTTAGTTATATGTTCTAAAAACTATTCCTTAATTCTGATTTTAACATGTAAGTTGATTGTAGGACGTGTTATGTTAGAGCTGGTGCTACTATTAATCATATTCACACCACTGTTTGAGTGGAAGCAACGATATTCTAATCAACTTGAAGCAAATCTAACCATATTCCAGAAACATAACTATATAAGATGCTCAATATTACCATGCAAATAATTTGAGATACTATATTTCCCAATCACAAAAAGTTCTTAGGGGTGTGATGAGTAATATGTGTTTGTGGGTAAAATAATTTTTTCTTTACATCCTTAGGAATTTTTTTGTGATTGGAAAATGTAGTAACTCAAATTATAATGAATGCAAATTATTAACTTTTACAAAAAAAAAAAAAAAAAAAAAAAAAAAAAAAGCCTTTGAACATGCATGTGAGACAACTAAAGGACAATCTGGTAAAAATACAACATTAACTTCCACTAAAATATTGCCTAAAAAATAGAGACACTCTCTTGTTGATTTTCAAATTTATTTATACACTTATAAACTAGATTCTCAAAAAAAAAAAAAAAATTATATATATAAAATAAAAAAACCTAGATTATTTTTTTTGCTACGACCACTAAAAAAAAAAAAAAAAGCCTCGTCACACGCACAAAACACTTGTGATAAGGCCAGTACTTCTCTAATACATATATTTATCTTCTAGGTACCAAGAGTAATCCATTAATTAAAAGGAAAAAAAAAAAAAAACAATTGTTACACAATGAATTTCTGAGATATTGCCAGTTGAAGTTGACAAGGGAATTCTGAGTCTGAGAAGTGTGGAATTTCAATTGCTTCTCAATTGATAAAGAACCAGTAAGACAGTTACGTCAAAATTCCGGTGCTTTTGTTTTGAAACCCACTGAAGTCTACTATAAAATTGCTTATTTTGCATGACTTCTTGATGGCTGGAGAGGCAGAAACTTAGAGAAAATACAGAGCAAAATATAGCCTCCATCTTGGTGTATCCATGAGTTAAAAAAATTCAAATTCTTATCAATTGGTGTGACCAAACCTTGAAACCAAGACCCACGTTCACTGCATTATTAAATCTTCGATACCATGGAGTTGGTCAAAGGTTCTAGTCGTTAAAATAGACAGATCATTCATGAAGGGGTGACGGGTCTATGCAAGAGAAATTCAAACATTTTGAAATTGCTAAGGGTTGCAATAATGAATTCATCTATTGGGATTAGGTAATAAAGATTTCGTTCTAGATTGTAAGTTTCTTCTTTTATATATATATATATATATATATATATATATATATATATATTGATTGCCTTATTTGTGATGGGCCGTGACAGCTTTTCTTTTAAAGATGTCCTTAGGTTTTTCTATTTTATTTTTTTATTTTTAAGTTTGTTTGTCACTTTGTCACCATATTCGTGTATCTTACACTTTTATTACATCTTTCATAATTATACTCAAAATTATTTAATAGACAGGTCATTCATGAAGGGGTGACGGGTCTATGTACGAGAATTTCAAACATTTTGAAATTGCTAAGCAAATAGTTAAGTACATAAAAATATATATGAACCCAAAACAAGAGGAATATGGTCTTAAACTAGACCTTATGTGAAACTCAGGCACAAAGTAAATCATCAATCTTACAATGGTATGTGGTCCGAGAGCTAAGACAGCCAAAGCTTCTATTCGATACTTAGAAAAATGAACTAAAGTGTTAATTTTCCCAAAGTATATGATCCGAGGACTAGATGTAACTAAGGTTCTGTTTAACATTTTAAGAAATATCAATTTCTACAAGGTATGCAGTCCGAGGAGCCAAGCATGACCAAGTTTCTGTTTGATACTTAGAAAAATGAGATGAAGTGTTAATTTTCCCAAAGTAGATGATCCGAGAATCAGACGTAACTAAGGTTCTATTTAACACTTAGAAAAATATCAATTTCTAACAAGTATGTGGTCCGAGGAGCCAGACATAACCAAGTTTCTGTTTGATATTTAGAAAAATGAACTGAAGTGTTAATTTTTCCCAAGTAGATGATCCGAGGACCGGACGTAACTAAGGTTCTGTTTAACACTTAATATAGATATCAATTTCTACAAGATATGTAGTCCGAGGAGCCAATCATAACTAATTTTATGTTTGATACTTATAAAACTAATAATCAATGCAACACAATGATAACAGAACTAAGATGGCAAAAGTGCATTTCATTAGTAATAGTACCTTCTTAGGTTATTTACATTTCAAAGACGTTGTACAACCTTTTCATCTAAATCTGCAAGATAATACGCCCCTATGCCAGCTACTGAAGTGATACGGTAAGGTCATTCTCAATTAGGTCCTAATTTTCCCCATGCTAGGTTCTTGGCAGTACCCAAGACCTTCCTTAATACCAAATCTCTAGGGGTCAGTGGCCTTAACTTCACATGAAAATCATATCCCTGTTTGAGTTTTTACTGATAATAAGCTAACTGAACCATGACATTTTCTCACCATTCCTCAACAAGGTCTAGGCTTTTTTCCAGTAAATTGTCATTGCTGCTTGGGATGAAAGAGCTCGTTCTTAGTGTCGAAAACCTAGTTTTTAGAGGGATTACAGCCTCTGCCCCATAAGTCATAGAAAATGGTGTGGTGTCTCTCCAGTGGATCTTCGAAGTATAGTTCGATATGCCCACAAAATGTGTGGCAATTCTTCCACCCACCTCCCCTTAGCATCATCTAACATTTTCTTGAGCCCACTGACTATAACTTTATTGACTGCCTTGGGCTGCCCATCCCTTTGTGGATAAGCTGGAGTGGAATATCTATTCGTGATGCCTAGATCACAATAATACCTTCTGAAGGCCTTACTATTGAATTGCAGGGCGTTATCTGAAATAAGCGCATAAGGGATTCCAAACTTGGTGACAATGTTTTTCCAGAAAAATTTCTTCACATCCACATCCCTAATATTTGACAATAGCTCAGCTTCAACCCATTTAGTGAAATAATCTGTTCCAACAAGCAACCATCTTCTATTCCCTGCTGCCTTTGGGAAAGGTCCTACAATGTCCAAGCCTCATTGAGCAAATGGCCAAGGACTAAACAGAGGGTTAAGGACACCCCCTGGTTAATGAATATTGGGAGAATATCTCTGACATTGGTTACACTTTTTTGCATAATCCTGTACTTCTCTTTGCATATTGGGCCACCAATACCCTTGTGTAAGAGCCGTATGAGATAAAGATCTTCCTCCTGTGTGACTTCCACAAATCCCTTCATGTAACTCTTCCAAAAGTAATTATATTGCTTCAGGGTGTACACATAGCAAATATGGTCCTGAAAAAGAACGCTTGTACAATTTCTAGACCTCGGATAGCCAAAACCGAGGTGCTTTTCTGCGTACTTTATCAGCTTCAGACTTCTCCTCGGGCAAGATATCATTTTTAAGGAATGACACTATAGGATCTAGCCAACTAGGTCCCACCCTAACTTGATGAATTCAAATGGTGTCATTATTCATTCCAATAGGTTTACACAGATCTTCAATAAGGATGACCCATGGTAGACCTTGCGCTGAGGATGTCGTAAGGGTGGCTAGGGAGTCAGCATGAGTATTCATACTCCTGGTGATATGCAATAAGGTAAAAGATTCAAATTTCGATTGAAGATACCTGGCCCAGGTTAGATACTCTTCCATTCTCGGGTCTCTAGCTTCTAACTTTCCTTCTACCTAGCCCACAACTAAATATGAATCTGAGAACATTTGCACTGTTTTTTCACTCATCTTTTGAACCATATCCACTTCCACCAGTAGAGCTTCATATTCTGTCTCATTGTTACTGGCCGAGAATCCCAATCTTAAGGATTTCTCAAAAGTAAGTCCCTTAGGGGACACTAGGACTAGTCCTACCCTAGAGCCTTTCTAATTCGCTGCTTCATCAATATACACCATTACCAAAGGTTCCTTGCACGAGATTATGCTAACTAATTTTTCATCCATGTGCCAGCTCGTAACATTTTCTTCTAATGAAGGCTCAACAAACTCCACGACCAAATTAGCAAAGACTTGTCCCCTCATGGAGGTGCGAGCATATACTTGATATCAAAAACCCCCAAGATGGTACCCCACTCAGCAATCCTTCCCGTGTAGTCAGTACTTCGAAGTATAGACTTAAGAGGAAGTTGAGTTAAAACAACAACCCTATGAAATTGGAAGCAATGGAGAAGCTTACACGTAGCATGCACCACTGCTAGAATTTCTTTTTCCAACGGTAAATAATGCACCTCATTCTCAAGTAAAGACTTGCTCACATAGTAAACTGGTCTCTGTATATTATTATCAACCCGTATCGGAACCAAGCTAACAGCATGGTTAGCCACAGCAATATATGCAAACAAAACTTTATCAATTTTTGGCGGAGACATAATGGGAGGGCGTGAAAAATATTCCTTAAGCTGTTGAAAAGCTAAAGCACATTCTTTAGTCCATTCAAATCCTTTCCACATACTCAGCAGCTGGAAGAAAGGTCTGCACCTATTTGCGGACCGTGAAATAAATTGGTTAAGGGCAGTAATCATCCTTGTCAACCTCTAAACTTCTTTTGGATTCTGAGGTGGTTATAAGCTATAAATTGTCTTGACCTGCACAGGATTGACTTCAATTCCCCGATAAGTTACAATATAACCTAGAAACTTATAAGATCCCACACCAAAAGAGCACTTGGAAGCATTAAGGCGCAATTTATACCTCCATAGCATTTGAAAAGTATCATTTAAGTCTTCTATGTGCATAGAAACCGTTTTACTTTTCACCACCATATCATCCACATACACTTCAATAGTCTTTTCCAATTATGGCTCAAACATCTTGGTCATCATCCTTTGATATGTAGTCCCTGCATTCTTCAAACCAAAAGACATCACTTTGTAATGATAATTCCCTGTAGGAGTGACAAAGGTTGTTTTCTCTTGATCATCCAAAGCTAAGGGTATTTGGTGATAACTTTGATAAGCATCCAAAAAACTCATCCAAGGATGCTCAACAGTAGCATCCACCAATTGATCTATGCAAGGTATTGGGAATGAATCTTTAAGACTAGCCTTATTCAAATCTGTGAAGTCTCCACTTCCCATTTTTCTTCTTCACTACCACTGTATGAGCCAGCCATTTTGGATAAAACACCTCTTTGATAGCACTAGCCTCTTTGAGCTTGAGTACCTCTTCCTTAACAGCCTTGGCATGTTCTTTAGATGAGTGCCGATGTGATTGCCTCCTCGGCACCGCAGCCGGATTGACATTCAAATGATGACAAATGAAATTCGGATCAAACCCAGGGCCTTATAAGCATTCCATGCAATTACATCCATATTTTTTTTTTCAAAAATATAACCAACTCCGCCTTTTCCTAAGGTGGCAACTGAATTCCCACCTAAAAGAATTTTTCAGGATCATCATCGATAAGAACCTTCTTTAACTCCTCAATCGCAGGTTCTTCTACCTCTGCCATCTTGGGCGTGGCCGAAGACATTGATTGCTATGAGCCCCCCTCAGCCGAGGCAAATGACTATTTCCTAGGCTGATGTAGAATTGCAACCGCCATACATTATCTAGCCATAGGCTGACTCCCAATCAATTCCTCAATATGATCACCAAATGGGAACTTCACTTTAACATGCAGAGTTGATGATACGGCACCTAGAGCATGTAACCATGGTCTCGCCACAATGGCCGTATAGGGAGAATAAGTATCTACCACAATGAAATCCACGTCTACCACTTCTGAACCTGATTGTACAAGCAACCTAATTTGCCCTTTGGTATGACAGTTTTCCCCTCAAAGCTTATCAATGGAGAATCATAAGCTGTAAGATCCTCAAGTTTTAAATTTAGCCCCTTGAACAAGTCAGGGTACATAATATCTGCACTACTACCCTAATTAACCATCACCCTCCTCATGTCGTAGCCTTCTATCCTCAGCATAACAACCAACGTATCGTCATGTGGCTGGATAGTCCCAATCTTGTCCTCTTCCGAGAACCCTAAAATTAGGGGTACATTCCCCTTGGCTCTCTTCGGCTTAGAACCAGAATCCTTGATAAAGGTCCTTGCCACAGACATCACCTTAGAAGGCCGAGAACCAATTCTACTCGGAGTTGCAAAGATAACATTGATTGTGCCCAAAGGAGGCCTTGAAGCATGGTTAGCCTAATTTACCGAACCTAAATGATCTCCCTGCCCATTGGGCCAATACAAGAATTGTTTTAACCTTCCCTCTTTAACCAACTACTCCAAATGATTCCACAGAGTCCTACAATCCTCCGTGGTATGACCACTCTCTCGATGATAATGGCCATGGAGGTTCTGATTACGCTTCATGGGATCCCTTGCCATTTTGTTGGGCCATTTGACGTATGGTTCATGTCGGATTTTTTCCAATATCTGTTGCACAGGTTCACGGAATACAATATTAACTACCTGAGGAGGGGTTGGACCAGATTGCCCAGCAAAAACTCTTCGGGGCTTGTTATTATTGTATCTGTCCGACCTGAAATCCCTCCTTTCCCGAGGGATAACCTTTGCCTTTCCCTTACGTTGCTATTGATCTTCCTCAACCCGTTTATACTTATCAATGCTATCCATAAGCCGACGGACATTCCTTATAGGCTTTTTGGGCAGATATTTTCTTAAGTTATGCTCAGTTGGAAAGCCAACCATGAAAGTGTTGATCGCCACTTCTTCAAAATCACCATCAATTTTATTAAACATCTCTCAGTATCCGTTAGAATATGTTTTTAGGGTTTCCCCTTCCCTCACGGCCATGGACAATAATGAATTTAAAGGCTAAGGAACTCTACTACAAGTGATGAAACGAGACCTAAATGCCCTAGTGAGCTCCATGAAGGAATTGATAGAACCACCTCATCGCAATAGGTCCCAAGTTAGAGGGGAAGACTTTGCACATTAAAGTTTCATTTTTAGAGTGTACTACCATTCTCTGATTAAAATGACTCACATGCTCCATAGGGTCTGTTCGGCCGTTATAGATAGTGAAATTTGGTTGGGTGAAGCGCCGAGGAAGCTTTCCTTTCTCCACCCTGCGTGTGAAAGGTGACTTGGAAATTTGGTACAATACCCTACTTATGGCATCGTTTCCCAAGCCCCTGGAGGAAAACTTCTTACCCTTATGACCATGAAGATCATCCTTCTCATACTAGAAAGATTCACTAGGAGGAGTTATTGACCTAGGCCTATAACTACTACCTTGGGAGTCTTTGAAAGAAGGGTCAGAAAAAAAGGGTGTTCGTCTCCTTCTCGCACGGTGCAGCTTCTTCTTCAGATGATCAATCTCCTTCTGCATGGCCTTAGCATCATCCACATGAGGAATTCTGCTTCCACCCCTTAAATGACTCCTGGAGGTATACCCTGTATGCACACTACCTTCCCGATCTTTTTCCCATTCAAGATGTTGGAAGTGGTCTTCATGTTGGGACCCCAAACACTCTGCATGGTGTGGACCTGAGCTTGCCATCACATTACCCTTCCTAAAACACAAGATTTCCCATAGATGGCACCAATTATAAGGTCACAATTTGTATAAAAACCCAATAGTGTGAAGGGAACCGGCCCAAAAAGCCCAATACAATGAAATTTATAGAGAGTAGGCTTGAAACCTAAGTGCTATGGATTTTGGATAACAAAAATGATGGGCTAAATCCCTAATTCACATGCAACAAACTGTTTATGTAACATAAATTCTCCTCGGACGTATGCCCATGACGATTTGTATTGCGTTTCCTTCTCCTAGAGATAGATTACAATTGAGGGTGGTATGTACAATGTTTTTCTCTATCTTCTCTGATCCCCCCCTTCTTGAATGCCTTTCTTTTCTTTTTATATCATCCTCCTTCTTCTAGGCATCTTCCACATATGGACCAGATCACCAATCAAGATACTTGTCCCATCCACCACCCTCTTGAAGTCTTCCAACAATAGCTATAGGGTTGACCACTACTGTTCAGAGGTCATTTCTCCATTAATGCGGCCAGAGAAGTAGGTGTAGAATCTTTAATGCGGTGGTAGCAGTTTTCTCTAAGATATCTCTCATTCACTCCTTCTCTCTGTGTCCTTGTGTAACACATTTTTATCCACCAGACCTCCTACTATTTCCTTATAAACATCATGGCTTATAGTGTAGTCTTCACTTCATATAGCCGAGGAGATGCCTCTCCTCGGATTGTTTTCACCAACCGCTTTCGCAATAGTTTGCTTATGGGCCTTTAAGTACAGTATCGTTATTACTCTTAAACCTTCCTCGGACAAATTAATACCCTTGGATCAGGCCTATGGCCCAAGAACATATCCTAACCCTTTCACCTCACAATATCCATTACAAACAATTTAAAATTAAATAATATGATTATGTTAATGACAAACAATTTAAAACTAAATAGTATAATTAAAGTTAGAAGAAGGAATGCCTTAAAAAAAAGTTAGAAGAAGAAAAAAAATTTAGAAGAAGGTCGTATAAGCAAAAGTAAGGTTTTTTTTTTTTTTTAGCAAACGCATAAGACCCGACAAAAGTCATTCTATTTTTCCAAGAGAAGCAAATATAACCTCATGTGAATTAGCTCGTTGGGCTTTGATAAATGTTATGCCCTGCTTTTGCTCTGTGTTAAAATTTAAATAAATTTTTTCATTCCAGCCAAAAAACAAAAAGAAAAAAAAAGGAGAACTAGTACCTGTTCTATTGTACTGAAAAATTGAGTGGGGGAAGACTAGTTCATATATATAGGTATAGCATAAAGGCTCCCTCAGAATGGTATTTAGAATCATTTTGTTATATATTATGTGATATATTCCTAGTTCCAAACTTCCAATTATAACAATTTGAACTTCAGCAGCTAAAAATAAAAAAATAAAAAATAAAATAAAATAATTATTTGCTAGGAAAAAATTCTATATAATTATGAATAAATTTTAGCAAGTACAAGAGAAGCACAACCACACAAGAATACAAAAATTTATGTGTAAAACCCTTTCTCTTTAAAGGGAAAAATTACGTGATAAATTTCGAATAATTTTACTATATTAAATAGAGATTACAATATTTAAAAATACAACTTAAACAAAGAAAAAAACTCTTTTTTTTTTCCACTCACTGCTCTCTTTCTCCCATGTATTTCTCACAATTTTCTCTCTTTTCTATATTTTTCTCTTTTCTTTTGCCTGCTCACACAGTTGTCTAAGACTGCTCTCTATTTTTATTTCTTTACCTTTTTCTTCTTTTCTTCCTTCCACACTCTTTAAATCAAGTCACATTAAATGCAAGAACACAAGACTTGACTTTTGTACAAGATATTAGACAAAAAAGATGAATTCAATTCTTCCCTTCACTTGGCCGAATCTTGTGATTTCTTCAGCCAATTTTTCTTCTTCCTTCAGCGTGTGAGTGAAAAAGTATATGAAAATACGTGTAATGTTATTTAAAAACTGAAAATTATTATTTGAAAACACAAAATTTGAATGAAAGAAATGAACCAAAAGTGGGAGTCTTCACAAAAGGCAAAAGACTAGACTAGTGTTGGCATTACCATTGCGTGACTGGTTTACTTTTTTCCTTGTGTAGGAGAAAAAATTGTAGCATTCATATTAGTTGTTGCAATATGATCCGATCCACTCACTTCACTATCCTAATCGTTAGGTTCTAAGGATTTAGGATATAAATGTTTTAGAGCTTCAATATGAAATGTTGGCAATGTTAGGATGTGTGCCCTTAAATCCTATTGTATGATACTATGTATGACATTATGTATGACTTAATGTTGTGTTTAACAAAGTTATTTTATTATTATCTAAAATAATGGTAACATGAATATTGAGACATTATCATATAGTCCATGAGATGCATAGTATGTGATTTATGTGAAAAGTTATAAAAGATATAAATCACAAGTTCTTTGTATACTCAGAATTTATAGTTCGTAGTCAGTGATGAAATTGGGTATTTCATCTGCTAAGACTATAAAGTATCAACTAAGATGATTTGTCTTGATCATGGAAGTGGAGACTTCTAGTTAATATGTTTTAAGAGTTAAGACATATTGTACTGGACCGCTGTGAGATTTATTATTCTCCTAACGACTGTCAAATGAATAATAAATCTCACGACTTCTATTTGCATGAACTCTTAATTCTGAGAGAATAATAGATATGATCATGACGTGTAGGTTGCTTTGATATATCAGGAGTGGAATCTAAAGTAACGGTCAAAACCTCAATATGTTGGGCAGCCACATTTAGTGTTGATGAAACATATATTTTCAAGATGGAATTCATAATCTCTTAACAGAAAAATAAAATATTCCCTTGAAATAAATTTAATGGGTTTGGTTATTCAGAGTGTTAGGTCTAACCACTTTGGTAAGAAGTTACTAAAATATATATTTATGAAATTGGATTTCATAAATATATGATGAATAACTTTAAAAGATTAAACCGGTTATTCAAGGATAAGATTTAATATTTTATAAAGTGGCAGTCTACATTCATGACTTTGTGTTACTATGAATATTTTATGAAGGGGTTGCGTGTATAATAAAGTCTTGGGATATAATTTATTAATAAAGCATAGAGTGCAATTATATTTATATAGTGGTATTAAATATAATTAATGGTAACTTTGTATTTGTCAAGAGTTGACGGAAAAGTCCAATGCCCATTAGAGCTAGTGTCTTATTGGTCCATTTGCTCCTACTCCAAGGCACACACTAAAACTCAATTGGAAAGGCCTAATAGACCAATCCAATTAGATAATTAGTTAGTTATAAAGGGAGAAACATATAGAAGTTTTTTTTATAAGCGTAGAGAAAAAGAAAAAGAGAGAGAAAGTGAAGCACACTTTCATTCTTCCTTGGAAACTGATTGAGAGACCACAATTCTTAAGCGTAAAGTGGAATTGGAGTAAAGATTAAAAGTTCCCAAGTGCTTCTAATATTTTTTTTTGAATTTCTAAACACCAAGGTACGCTATCTTGTTCTTAAATTCTAAAATTTGCATAGTGCATGTTATCAATCATGAATGGAATAGATCTATATTTGTTGTTTCCACTGTGTATTTTGTATGAAATACAAAACCAGTTTTTCTAACAGGCAAACTATGATCAAAACTTAAAGTCTAGATTTATGCTGCTCAAAGTGATGTACATATAAAGTTGAAATCGAGTAATTGCAGAAAATTATTGTTCAATTTCTACTAGGCTCGATCGATCGAAAGCTTAGACTCGATCAATCGAAACTCGTGCAGATTGTTTTTCTGCAAAATTTTCCAACTCAGCTCAAGCCCATTTAATGTGTAGGGTTTTATGTTTTATGTTTCATATAAATAGAAAAACTCTATTCACATTTTTAGGGTATTGTTTATGCTGTGTGTGTGAATCTTTTGTGAGATCTAGAGGTGTTTGCCTTCGTACTGAAATAGGAATCGACAAGCTGATCAGGATTTTATACCACTATACCAAAGCTCTAGCGTCTTTGTTGGCTCCACTGACGACTCAATAGCCAACAACTCTAGAGGAAAGAAGTCCAAGCAAGGCACACCAGTTTTTTGAAAATCTGATAGCGAGACTGAAACGGCACTGTCACAGTATAGAGCCTCTCAACGATCCCATCTCTTCGTCGCTACCATAATCCATAGACGCTACCAAAATTGCTGTCTTTATAAACGTCCACACATCCACACCTAAAATCTCTAGAACCGTCTCTGAAATCATCTATATCCATTGTTTTGTCCTCTCCTTTTTTAAAAAAAAAAAATTATATATAACTGTGTACCATTATATATTTAGTAGCTTTTCTCCTTAAATGTTTGGTTGAGGTTGTTCTTACTATTTAAATACTTTTTTACTTTTGTTTTTTTTCATATTATAAATTATTACTTTTGTTAATACTTATTTCCTTTGATTTAAGTTGTTCTTTATGTGTGTACTTTGAACTTATGTTTGGTTAAAGTTGTTTTTTAGGCATGTTCATGGTGTTGTATGGTAATTGATGAAATCTTGGGACAATGTTGTTATTTTAAAAGATTTTGCATTTGTCTCTGATATAGCACCTTGTACCACAAAAGATGCTCAATATTACCATGCAAATAATGCACAC
The DNA here is from genome assembly GCA_032878915.1 of Castanopsis chinensis. Classification (NCBI taxonomy): domain Eukaryota; kingdom Viridiplantae; phylum Streptophyta; class Magnoliopsida; order Fagales; family Fagaceae; genus Castanopsis; species Castanopsis chinensis. The sequence goes on along the minus strand of JAVQMG010000080.1, from coordinate 276,050 downwards.
ATAAATCTTTGGCATTGGCATTATAAAATACTAGCCTATTTTTTTTTTCTTTTTTTTGTAAAATTTCATAATTTACATTCATTATAATTTGAGATACTATATTTTCCAATCACAAAAAGTTCCTAAGGGTATGATGAGTAATATGTGTTTGTGGGTAAAATAATTTTTTCTTCGTGTCCTTAGGAATTTTTTGTGATTGGAAAATGTAGTAACTCAAATTATAATGAATGCAAATTTTTAACTTTTACAAAAAAAGAAAAAGAAAAAGAAAAAAAGCCTTTGAACACGTGTGTGAAACAAAACTAAACACAATCTGGTAAAAATACAACATTAACTTCCACTAAAATATTGCCTAAAAAATAGGGCCACTCTCTTATTGATTTTCAAATTTATTTATCCACTTATAAATTAGATTCTAAAAAAAAAAAAATTATATATATAAAATAAAAAAACATAGATTTTTTTTTTGCTACGATCACTAAAAAAAAGAAAGCCTCATCGCGCGTGCAAAGTACTTGTGATGAGGCTAGTACTTCTCTAATACATACATTTATCTTCTAGGTACCAAGAGTAATCCATTAATTAGAAGGAAAAAAAAAAAAAAAATTGGTACACAATGAATTTCTGAGATATTGCCAGTCGAGGTTGAAAAGGGAATACTGGGTCTGAGAAGTGTGGAGTTTCAATAGCTTCTCAATTGATCAAGAACCAGTAAGACAGTTATGTCAAAATTCCGGTGCTTTTGTTTTGAAACCCACTGAAGTCTACTATAAAAATGCTTATTTCGCATAACTTCTCGATGGCTGGAGAGGCAGAAACTTAGAGAAAATACAGAGCAAAATATAGCCTCCATCTTGGTGTATCCATGAGTTAAAAAAAATTCAAATTCTAATCAATTGGTGTGACCAAACCTTGAAACCAAGATCCACGTTCACTACATTATTAAATCTTCGATACCATGGGGTTGGTCAAAGGTTCAAGTCGTTAAAATAGACAGGCCATTCATGAAGGGGTGACGGGTCTATGTACGAGAAATTCAAACATTTTGAAATTGCTAAGGGTTGCAATAATGAATTCATCTATTGGGATTAGGTAGTAAAGATTTTGTTCTAGATTGTAAGTTTCTTCTGTTTTATATATATATATATATATATATATATATATATATATATATATATATACTAGTCGCTAACTTGTGCGATGCACGTGATAGTTAAATAAAAATTTAAAGTATTTATTTTGCTTAAAGGTTTATGACTTAACTTTAAAAAATGTATAACTTGAAAATAAGTAATTTTTTGTTTAATATAATGGTTTAGAAAATTTCTTTTTCTTTCATATTTTGGTTCTACATAACCAAAATTGAATTTGTAAAATAAAATCACGTAGCTTTTTTTTTTTTTTTTGAGAAGGGAAATCACGTAGCTTAAACATTTGGTAACAGCTATACGTTTCAGACATTTATTAAACTATATTATTATTATTATTATTATTATTATTATTATTATTATTATTATTATTATTATTATTATTATTATTATTATTATTATTATTAAGTACCCTCTAATATAATTATTTACATAAAAAGAATTGGGTCAAAAAAAAATCAGCACAATCTATTAAACAATAAAATTTCAATATAATTTTTGGAAAGTATCTCTCCCATTGTCATCTTCATTGTTGTACATTGTCATAATACCTATACCATAAATAATATTGACAGGGTAAGATTTGTGATCCAATAAAGCAGAAGAAAAGTTGAAACTTTTTTCTATAACCGTACGCTTTGTTATAAATGAAAGAAAATTCACATTATTGACAATTGAATTAATAGCACGCTTTGCTATAAATGAAAGTTTGTCAAACTTAATTAATTAACCACCTAAACGCAAAGATTGTTGTGGTCTTTTGAACTATAACATACATATTATTAATAATGGAAAAGGAATAAAGAAACTGCACAAACCATCAGGTGCCTACAAACTAACACAAGAGTAAGCAAGGCATTTTTTCAAACATGACTGGGTATATGACCGCCCTATGTCTTGCATGGAGCTTGTTTTTCGCAGGTAAGGCTGTCTCAGACTCAAAGTAGTCTTTTTCTTTAAATTTTATATTGTTTGTCATGTATATATTGCCATCAATAAAATCAAAATTATGCAATGACAACGGTTGAGATCATGGTTGTAATAAGGCATGTTCACCCAAATCCATTCATGTTAGTTTGATCTACTCAGGAACAGCCATTTGCTTTCAATATGATTATAAGATAACTTTGCATGCTTGAAAATAAAAAATATATTATTGAAGTGGATCCTAAATTATAGTTAATTTCTCACTTTGATCCTGAGTTTAAAAAAAAATGTTTAAGAAATGATAGTTTGAAAGAAATATTACCATAATGTCAAACTTTTTGTAATCATGATATTCATTGTGATATTGATTTTTAGATTTGCTTTTAGAATGAATGGTTTTGAAAAAGTTTTACAAATAGATGAAAAATAAAATAATTGTATTAATAATACAAGTTACAATTGCTCCCGGAAAAAAAAAATTATGTGAATTGGCTATAAAGTATGTAGTCAACAAAATTAATTAACATTAATAGGTCAAATTTGGTGGCCAAGCTAAGTACGTTTTTCTGCAGTTGGAATTTAGATGATTCGACTTGATAAAGGACAAAGAGAGGAAGAAAATGAGAAATATTAGGTGCAAATGATAATTGGAAATGTCTCCAAAAAATAATATTGACCGGGTAAGATTTGTGATCCAATAAAGCAAAAGAAAAGTTGAAACTTTCTTCTATAATAGTACGCTCTGCTATAAATGAAAGAAAATTCAAACTATTGACAATTGAATTAAGAGTACACTTTGCTATAAATGAAAGTTTGTCAAACTTAATTGATTAACCACCTAAAGACAAAGATGGTTGTGGTCTTTTGAACCGTAACGTACGCACTATTAATAATGGAAAAGGACTAAAGAAACTGCACAAACCATCAGGTGGCTACAAACTAATGCAAGAGTAAGCAAGGCATTTTTTCAAACACATGGTGTGCACAAAATATTTCAATGGCTTAGTTATAAATGTTTGTTATTATAAAAATTAAAAATTGAAAACAAAGAACAATAGAATGATTGTAAAGAAAAAAATTACCAATAGCAGTAGCGTCAAGGGTGCTCTGTTTTTTGTCCACAATCTTCGCTGGGTTTGTTCTGGCAAAGGGGAAAAAATAGAAAACAGAAAAACGAAAATAAGAAAACAAAAAAGTCACTACAAACTAATGAAAGAAAAGAAAACAGAAAATAGCAAACGAAAAGAAGAAAACAAAAACTCAACAGTGTGGGTTTGAAAGTTTTAGACCAAGTAATGCTAGAGTAAGCAAGACCAACTAAAGTTTGTGAAGAAAACAATTACCAATAGCAGTAGCGTCAAGGGCACTGTGTTTTTTTGTTCACAACCTTCGTTATAAGTAGTTACCTACTGAAACGGTGTGGGTATGAAAGAGTTAGACCAACTAATGCAAGAGTAAGCAAAACCAAGTAATGTTTATGAAGAAAAGAATTACCAATAGCAGTAGCGTGAAGGGCACTCTGTTTTTGTCCACAACCCCTGCCGGGTCTGTCCTCGCAGCGGGGAAAAAAAATAGAAAACGGAAAAACAGAAAGAAGGAAAAAAAGAAAAGAAAAGTAAACAGCATATATAAACAATAATAAGTAGTTACCCACTGAAACTAAATAAGCACCACCGAAAAGATACATTGTTTGTGTTTTCAATTGTATACGTGTCAGTTATATATATAACCACGTGACGCAATGAGGTAAGATCAACAAAAAGTCAAACGTTTCGATTATTTGTTATTATATAGATATATATATATATATATATATATATATATATATATTGATTGCCTTATTTGTGATGTGCGGTGACAGCTTTTCTTTATAAGATGTCCTTAGGTTTTTTTACTTTATTTTTTATTTTTAAGTTTGTTGTCACTTTGTCACCATATTAGTGTATCTTACACTTTTATTACATCTTTCATAATTATACTTAAAATTATTTTTTCAAAAAATAAAAATACATCTTATTAATATTTGGATTAAAAAAAAATATGTTAATGACATATATGTCTTGATTATATCCATTACAAACAATTTAAAATTAAATAATATGATTATGTTAATGTCAAAAAATTTAAAACTAAATAGTATAATTAAAGTTAGAAGAAGGAATGCCTCAAAAAAAAAAAAAAAAAAGCTAGAAGAAGGTCGTATAAGCAAAAGTAAGGTTTTTTTTTTAAAGCAAACGCATAAGACCCAACAAAAGTCATTCACTCATTCTATTTTTCCAAGAGAAGCAAATATAACCTCACGTGAATTAGCTCGTTGGGCTTTGATTAACGTTATGCCCTGCTTTTGCTCTGTGTTAAAATTTAAATAAATTTTTTCATTCCAGCCAAAAAAAGAAAAAAGAAAAAAAAAAAAAAAAAAGAGAACTTGTACATGTTCTATTGTACTGAAAAATTGAGTGTGGGAAGACTAGTTCATATATATAACATAAAGGCTCCCTCAGTATAGTATTTAGAATCATTTTGTAATATATTCTGTGATACATTCCCAGTCCCAAACTTCCAATTATAACAATTTGAACTGCAGCAGCTAAAAATAAAAAATAAAATAAAATAATTATTTGTCGGAAAAAAATTCTATATAACTATGAATAAATTCAGCAAGCACAAATGAAGCACAACCACACAAGAATACAAAGATTTATGTGAAAAATCCTTTCTCCTTAAAGAGAAAATTGGAGATAAATTTTAAATAATTTTACTATATTAAATAAATATTACAAATTTGAGCCAAAAAAATAATCTTTTTTTTACTTCCGGTTTACTTTCTCCCCGTATATCTTTCACAATTTTCTCTTACCTTCTATATTTTTTTCTTTTCTTATGTCTGCTCACGTAGTTCTCCAAGACTGCTCTCTATTTTTATTTCCTCACCTTTTTCTTATTTTCTTCCTTTCACACTCTTTAAATCAAGTCACAATAAGTGCAAGCACACAAGGCTTGACTTTTGTACATGATATTAAACAAATATATATATATATATATATATATTTATTTATTTATTTATTTATATGAATTCAATTCTTCTCTTCACTTGGCCGAATCTTGTGATTTCTTCAGCCAAGTTTTCTTCTCCTTCAGCGTGTCCCACACGCTTAATGTCAAGTCTCATTAAGTGAAGACTTTGGAGATAAGCTCATTAAATGAGCTATTCCATGGGCTGGAACCCACGTGTCTCACACACTCAACATTATTTAGTGCCTAATGAGAGTAAACAATATAAAGAAGAGAATTTGGATCGTCTCGATGTGGTAGAACCCTTGAGGGTTTGTATATGTGTTTAAAAATTAAAAATTATTATTTGAAAAATATTTATAGAAATATGTGTGGATGAAAAAGTTCGTAGAAATACATATATTATTGTTTAAAAATTAAAAATTGTTATATGAAAATTCAAACCAAACATCCCTTGAATTTGAATGAAAGAAATGAACCAAAAGTGGGAGTCTTCACAAAAGGCAAAAGGCAAAAGACTAGACTAGTGTTGGCATTACCATTGCATGATTGGTTTACTTTTTTCCTTGTGTATGAGAAAAAATTGTAGCATTCATATTAGTTGTTGCAATATGATTTGATCTACTCACTTCACTATCCCAATTGTTAGGTTCTAAGGATTTAGGATTTAGGATTTAAATGTTTTAGAACTTCAATATGTAATGTTGGCAAACTATGATCAAAACGTAAAGTCTAGATTTAGGCTGCTCAAAGTAATGTACGTGTAAAGTTGAAATCAAGTAATTACAGAAAATTACTGTTCAATTTTTGCAAGGCTTGATCGATTGAAAGTTAGACTCAATCGATCGAAACTCGTGCAAATTGTTTTTCTGCAAAATTTTCTAACTTAGCAAAAGCCCGTTTGACATGTAGGGTTTTATGTTTTATGTTTCATATAAATAGAAAAACCCTAGCCATTTTTTTAGGTTGTTGTTTATGCTGTGTGTGTGAATCTCTTGTGAAATCTAGAGTTGTTTGCCTTTATACATACTTAGGGTTATCAAGATCGAGATTGATGTCGAGAGCTTGGAGATCGTTTCAGTTGCTACATAAAGAGCTTAAAGATATACAAGTGGTATAATTATGGATGTTGTGGATTTGAGAAAGAAGTAGTCCATAGACTTGGAGTTGTCACATGGTCGTGGTAGTAAGTTTTCTACTTGAGGTAGCAATAGGATGTTAGTGGTCTAAGTCACTATTGTAAAACTTCAATTCTTTCATAGTGGATCTGTTTTACCTTGAGGATAGCTAGGTTAAATTCTCCTAAGGTTTTTTATCAGTTTGGTTTTCCTGGGTTATCATATCGTGTATTCTTTATTATTCCTCACTGCTTTACATGATATAATTGTTATTGTTTTAACCTACATTTGAATAATTTATCTAAGTTTATCACTTGACTAAATAACTAGGTTGAACAACTTATGTTTTAAGGGGTCTAAAACTGTAAAAATGGTATCTGAGCGGGTTAGCTCTTGTGTTTGGATCCTTTGATCTAAGAGTTGATCCTTGACTCCTGTTGTCATGGAACACGGTCACTCTCTTGTGATCTCACTTCATTTTGATGGGAACAACTATGCCTACTGGAAAGTAAGGATGAAAGCATTCCTAAATTCTATTGATGAAAAAGTCTGGAATTTCATTGAATACAGATGGGAGAAGCCCACTACTCTTGTTAGTGAGTGGCAAACTTCTCAGAAAGAAGATGCCGCTTTTAATAGTAAAGCCATGAATACTATTTTTAATGCTGTTTCTATGGAGAAATTCAAGAGAATCTCAAATGTTAAGGTTGCTCGTACTGCATGGAATATTCTCCAAACTGTACATGAAGGCAAAAAAGCAGTTAAAATTAACAAACTACAGCAGTTAACTACTAGATTTGAAAGTATTAGAATGTCTGATGATAAATCTTTTGATGAATTCTATGCTAAATTGAATGATATAGTTAATCTGTATATAATTTGGGTGAAATCTATGATCAACTTAAGATTGTTAGGACGATACTTAGATCCTTAACTGAGAACTTTAGGCCCAAAACGACTACCATTACTGAAAGCAAGGATGTTGACTCCATCCCTATTGATAAACTTTTAGGATCTCTTCAGTCCTATGAGTTAGACTTATTTAAGACAAACAAATCCAAATCAATTTCTTGTAAGTCAGTTAATGATGTTGATGGGAATGGATTTGATAATGAACTCTCTGCTGCAGAGATTGCATATCTTACCAAGAACTTTAGAAATTTTCTTAGGAACAATAACGTAAAGGCAAAAGGTAAAAATAATACTGAACCTAAAAATTTTAGGAGGAATGATCCCACTAAGGTGAATAATACTGAAAAACCTAAAGAGAAAGTAGGTCAAACCTCTAGCAATTCTATGGGTCAAAAATGTTTTAGGTGTCAAGGGTATAGTCATGTGAAATCAGAATGTCCTACGTTCTTGAGGTCTAAAGGTAAGGTTATGGCTGTAACCCTTAGTGATCATCAAGTTTCTAATAATGAGTCTGGTAGTGATGAGATGGAAATTTTATTACTTTCACAGCTACTGCTGTAGTTGATGAAAGTATTGTTGTTGAAAAGAACCCTTCTGATGGGAAACTTTCTGAGGATGCAAATTTGCTAGAAGCTTATAATAAGCTTTGCAAGGTTTCCGCAAAGGATGCTTTGAATATTGATTTAGACTTAAAGAAAATTGCAGCTTTTGAACTTGATAAGAAAAATTTTCTGTTGAAACCGTTTGATGCTAATAAATTGTTAAATAATGTGAAGACTAAGAATATGCTATTGCTTGATAAAGTTAAGAACTTGAAACTTGAATTATTTGTTGTTAGAGAACAAACAAATAGGTCTACTAGTTCCAAACTTGATTACATGCTGAGTGTTTAGAAGTCTCCCTCAGACAAAACTAGTTTAGGTTTTGTAGAAAGCATCTTTGTGCCTAAAACTCATTCCACAAACTTTGTGCCTTCCTCTAAGCCCCTCGTAAGTGAGGTTGTCAAACCTGTAGAAGTTACACCTCCTAGGAAGATTAAGTTTGATTTTAAAGAGTCTAAGTGTAAGACACCTAACCTTCCTAAGGATAAGTTGCATGATAGACCTGCACGGGTTTGTCATTTTTGTGGAAAGTCTAGACACATTCGTCCAAACTATTTCAAGTTAAAGCTGCTAAGCGAGCAAATAAGCCAAAAGTATTTGTGCTTCAAGCACAAGATCCTATGATACTTATTGGTGAGTTGGTAAAGGCTTTAAACCTTTATTTCAATCTTAGAGTTGCTCAGCATTCTAATCAAAATAATAACTTTAATGCTAAAGTTGCATTTAAAAAGTTTTGGATGCAAAAGGCTCAATTTAATTGAGTCTTTTTGACATTTTCCTTGTGCTTCATCTCTCTATCATTTGTGACCATTCTTCTTTTGTTGTTTTTCTTGGATTTGCATTGTATAACATTCATGCATTTCATGCTAGGTTATTTTTGTTATTTTTTTTAAAAAATAAAAAATAAAAAGAGAAGAAAATGTGTTTTGCATTATTTTTCTTGGACTTGAAATCAAGGCTGGTCATATTATCTTTACATAACATGCCTGTGTACCTTGTTTAGCTTGGATGGGCTTATTTTATTGCACTTTATTAGTTTGAGCTTTGTAGTGCATATTGTGTGGGAGATGTTTATAATTTTTGATCATTTGATCTTAATCTTGAAGTCACATTCCTTTGATTGTTGGACTTAAACTTAATGAGAAAGGCATAAATAATCATCTCACCACTGTTTACTAGCCAATCATGAACACCTTAGTGCATATCATAAGATTTTGTGATCGATAAAGTGTAGCATATGCACAAAAAGAACATAAGGTGTAGTCTCGGTTTAAATAATAAAATTGTTGTGTACATTATTGGGCTATAATAACTTCACAATCAAATAAAATTGGTGTGTACATTATCTTGGCTATTTTAATAAGTTTCAAAACAAATAAAATTGGTGTGTGATGTTAAATTGATCAAATTTTTGGGATTTTTGAAAGTGGGTTTTCAAAATTTGGGGTTTTTTGAAATAAACTCTATGTTCAAGCCAAATTTTGTGTTCTTAAAGTAATATTGAACTATTCTCAATGCATTAGAGCATGCATCATGTGGTTATTTTGGTCATGCATCATATAGATTGTTATTTTTTATATTTTGTGCTCTAACCTTGTCTGATGTAGTCTGCCCTTGGTTTTTCTTTTTGTCTTTTTTTTTTTTTTCTGTCTGTCCTTTTCCAATCCTTAGCATCATGGTTAGGAAGACTAGAGCTCATAGGACCACCTCCACTTCTTCTTCTCCATCCTTTGAGAGTCATAGGTTTCTCACTAAGAAAAACCAAGAAACCTTCGAGAAGTTGAACATCAATAAGAGGTGTGGGTCAAGAGGAAAGTGATTTTAGATGAGTTGGACTTTGAGATTCGTAGGAATTTTGATCGTAGGGGTTGGTTGCCTCTCTTAGATATAGGTCCTCCTCCTCCGGCTGTTCTAATTAAAGATTTATATTCGAACCTCTCTGTTCACTCCACTTCATCTAACATTCAGTTTGTGAAGAGATTGATAAGAGGAGAAGAGTATATCATTACTCCTCAGATAGTGGCCTCTGCTCTTGGTGTACCTTTGGTACAACAACCAGTTTATCCCTATACTGAGTCTCCTCCCCTGGACGACATTTTGTCCATCATCACTGGTACTATCATTCAATGGGGTATCGATCCTTGCATTACCTCTCATGAGCTTACTGAGCTTAATTATTTGTTTTTTAGGATTTCTTGTCACTCCATCTAGCCCATTTATGACTTGCACACCATTCCTATTGAGCACTGTGCATTTTTGTATGTTCTTGTGACTGATGCTCCCATGAGTTTTCCTACTTTTTTCATTCGATCCATGGTTGAGGTTCATAGGAGTAATTCTAGGTCACACGGTCTTTTCTTCCCGATCTTCATTCATCGGATTTTGTTACATCTAGGATTAGAGGATTTTCCAACTTCTGAGCCCGTTCACATTATAGCTCCCATAAGTGCCACCTTCCTTCTGCAAAGAGCTGCTCAGATGCGAGATAGCTATAAACTCCCCAGAGTTGAGTCTTCTTCGGGTGTTGCACCTCCTTCTCTTTCTTCTTCAGGTGATCCTACTGCTGAGGAGTTTATTGATCCGACTGCTGCTACTGATCCTCCACCTTCTACTTTAGATGATTCTAGCATTCGTCGTATTTTGGACACTGTTGTGACCGTTCAGGTGGCTTATGGTTAGCTATTGGTGGATGTCCTCAAAGAGCTTCAGGCTTTGCGTGCGAAGTTGGCTAGTATTTGACAGTCGCTTCTATCACCTCCTTTTGATGATGAGTCTTGATTGCCCTTATGGCAATTTGTCACAAAAAGAGGGAGTACATATGGATGAAGATAGGGGGAAATTTTTTGGAGCTTTGGAGCTTTAGATTGTATCTAGGTGCTTCGTCTTGTATGTTTTTTTGGCTCATGCTATTTTAGTTCCTGATGTATTTATTTCTTGGCTAATGTATATGTTAGGGGGAGACATTTTATTTTCTATTTCTTTTCTTGCTTCACATTGTGATAAATTGACTATTGATTTATATTTATGAGGTTATTCACGATATATGTCTTTTATTTTATGTTATGTGAAATCAACAATTTATTTTGTTTAACTTGTATTTTTGCACATGCGTTTTTGTGTTTGTTAAGTGTTTCAGGAATATACAGGTTGGTTCAGTCTTGCTGCTGTCTATACTTGCAACTAATAGATAGTAGTTAGGATGAATTGTTTTCGGTTGGGCTTTTTGTAATATATTGGGCTGTTCTTTTGTAACTTTGAGCGTTTTATTTATTATGTGTTTCATCACGGAATGCCAAAGGGAGAGTTTGTAAGGTTCTAAGAATTTAGGATCTAAATGTTTTAGAACTTCAATATGTAATGTTGGCAAACCAAGATCAAAACGTAAAGTCTAGATTTAGGTTGCTCAAAGTGATGTATGTGTAAAGTTAGAATTGAGTAATTGCAGAAAATTACTGTTCAATTTTCCCAAGGCTCAATCAATTGAAACTTGTGCAGATTGTTTCTTCGCAAAATTTTCTAACTCAGTCCAAGTCCGTTTGACGTATAGGGTTTTATGTTTTATGTTTCATATAAATAGAAAAACCCTAGCCACATTTTTAGAGATGTATGCTTTCATACATACTTACGGTTATCAAGATCGAGATTGATGTCAAGAGTTTAGTGATCGTTGTAATTGCTGCATGAAGAGCTTAAAGATATACAAGTGGTATACTTGTCGATGCTGTGAATCTGAGAAAGAAGTAGTTTGTGGATTCAGAGCTGTCACGTGGTCATGGTAGTAAGTTTTCTACTCAAGGTAGTAATAGGATTTTAGTGGTATAAGTCGCTATTATAAAACTTCAATTCTTTCATAGTAGATCTATTTTACCTTGAGGATAACTAGGTTAAATCTTTCCTAGGTTTTTTATCACTTTGATTTTTCTGAGTTATCATATCGTGTGTTCTTAATTAGTCATCCATAGTCAAAGTGTCTATCTTGGCCATTATGGTACGCAGGTTGTGTGCTTCAATTGGCCCATCACAAGCTAGAAAACTGTGTATACCCTGGGTCCACAAGCCAGTAGGACCATAGCTTATTCTTCAGCTTGACAAAATCTTTTCCAAATAATGTGTTATTCTTCAGCTTGACTAAATCATTTTGTAATATGTTCTGTGATATATTCCTAGTTCCAATAATAACAATTTTAACTTCAAAATCTAAAAATAAATAATATAAAATAATAAAAACAAAAATAAAATATTTAATGCCCAATGAGAGTAAACCGTAAAATAAAAGAAAATAAAAAACTGAATTTGGACCATCTTTGTAGAAGCATTGAATGAAAAAAATGACCCAAAAGTGTTCACAGAAGACAAAAACTAGACTAATTCAGCAAAAAAAAAAAAAAAGAAGAAGACAAAAACTAGACTAGTGTTGCTGTGATTGATTTACTTTTTTTTCCTTGTATATGATTGAGGAATTCATATTAGTTGGTGCGATATGATCCATTCACTTCACGATCCCCAATCTAGATCCGTTTTGCCATTACCATTGCGTGATTGGTTTACTTTTTTCACTGTGTGCGAGGAAACTGAACAGGTAACATTCACGTTATACGATCCACTCACTTCACTATCCCCTATCTATTCTACTTTCTTATCACTCAAGACCATAGCTCTGCAACATTTCTATTGCTTCGACCTCATTTACTCAGAAACAACGCAAAACTTGCTCATTAAATTGGATCAGAAAGGCAGAGGAGATCTTCACTTGTAGCAATGAGTATGAGACTATTGTTTTCAATTCACTTCCAAGCCATTCTTCTCTTGGTCATTGTAAACTCAACTCTTGCTTTTTTATCTAGCAATACTGGCACCTCTAGTTATTTTGGTGGGAATGAGACGGATTATCAGGCTTTGTTGGCCTTCAAGACAAAGATAACACAAGACCCTGAAAATGTTTTGAGCTCGTGGAATGATTCCCTCCATTTTTGCCAGTGGGAAGGTGTAACATGCGGCCGCAAGCATAAAAGAGTCACTGTATTAAACCTTACGACCAGAGGACTGGTGGGTTCCTTGTCTCCATACATAGGAAACCTCAGCTTCATGAGGGTAATCGATCTCTCGAACAACACCATTGGAGGCAAGATTCATAATGAAGTTGGTCGTCTATTCAAGTTGCAAGTATTGAGCCTGAGTAACAACTCCTTCCAAGGAGAAATTCCTGCAAACCTTTCCCATTGCTCCAACCTCAAGCACCTTAGGGTCGGTTTTAATAATCTTTCAGGGTCAATCCCAATGGAGTTCGCTTCTTTGTCAAGGCTGGTAGTATTTTCTGCTCACAAAAACAATCTCATGGGAGGAATCCCGCCTTTCATTGGAAACCTTAGCTCTCTTCAAATTTTATCTGTAGCCTATAATGTTTTGGGAGGACAGATTCCAAGTGCCTTAGGTCAACTAAGAAGCTTAGAATATCTTTTACTGGGTGGAACTAAACTCTCAGGTTTGGTTCCTTCATCTTTGTATAATCTTTCGTCTATAATTTCTTTTTCATTGGCTGGAAATGAGCTTAGTGGAAGTCTTCCCACAGACTTATTCCTCACCCTTCCCCATCTCCAATGGTTTCAAATTTATTCAAACCAATTTACCGGATCTCTTCCAACCTCATTATCTAATGCTTCAGAGCTACAATTGTTAGAAGTTAATAAGAACAATTTTACTGGAAAAGTTTCAGTCCATTTTGGAGGCTTACAGCGTTTTGAATGGATAGTTATTGAAGTAAATAATTTAGGAAGCGAAGATGCAGATGAATTGGATTTCTTTAAATCTCTAGTCAATTGTAGCCGATTGCGGGTTTTGATCATCGGGGACAATCAATTCAAAGGTATGTTGCCAAATGTTTTGGGAAATCTTTCAACCCATCTCGAATATTTTACTATTAGCAACACTCTTATTTTTGGGGAAATCCCTTCAGGGATAGGTAACTTGGTTAGCTTGAACCACTTATGGATGGATGGTAACAAATTCACAGGGACAATTCCAAGTGATATTGGTAATCTCCAAAAGTTACAGCGATTACTTTTAAGTAACAACAAACTCTCAGGAAGATTACCAACCACCCTTGGGAACCTATCTTCGGTAAGTGTCATGCATTTTGAAAATAACAGATTGCAAGGAACTATCCCATTAAGTATAGGAAAGTGCAAAAGTTTGAATTTGTTAAATCTATCTCAAAACAATCTCAGTGGCACCATTCCAAAACAACTCCTTGCAATTTCCTCCCTGTCAATTTCACTTAATTTAGCTCGAAATTTTTTCACTGGATCATTGCCGTCAGTGGTTGGCAGTCTTGTCCAATTAACAGAATTGGACATATCTGAGAATAAGTTGTCTGGTGAAATTCCAAGTAGCCTTAGCTCCTGCACCAGCCTTGAGAACCTTTACATGGAAGGTAATTTCTTTCAGGGAGGAATTCCAACATCTTTGAGTACTTTAAGAGGTATTCAAGTTATGGATCTTTCTCGAAACAAGTTGTCAGGCCAAATTCCAAATTTCTTGGACAAACTTTCCTTGAAGAATTTGAATTTATCCTTCAATGATTTTGAGGGAGAGATTCCAACAAAAGGAGTTTTTGCAAATGCTAGTGCGCTATCAATTGTGGGAAATAAAAGGCTTTGTGGGGGCATTTCTAAACTAAAGTTGCCTAGGTGTGTAACCAAAGAAAATAAGAAAATGAAGTGGCATCTTGCAATCAAAATATTAATCTCAATGGCTTGTGTGATTCTAGCTGTGACCACAGTGTCATTTTTCTTATTTTACTGGCACAAAAATAGAAGAAAAGAAAACACTTCAGGATCTTACTTGAGAAAATCACTTCTAAAAGTGTCTTACCAAATGCTCCAAAAAGCAACTGATGGGTTCTCTTCAGCAAATTTAATTGGTGTGGGTAGTTTTGGCTCAGTGTATAAAGGCATCCTTGGTGAGGAGGGTTCAATTGTTGCAGTCAAGGTACTAAATCTTCAACGTAGAGGAGCTTCTAGGAGCTTCTTCTCAGAGTGCGAAACCTTGAAATACATTCGTCATCGAAATCTTGTGAAGATCATAACTTCTTGCTCAAGTGTGGATTTTCTTGGTAATGATTTCATGGCTCTAGTTTATGAGTTTATGCCCAATGGAAATCTAGAAAATTGGTTACATGATCTAGAAACAGATTTCAGGCAAGTAGAGATACAAAATTTGAACCTTCTTCAAAGAATAAACATTGCCATTGATGTTGTATGTGCACTCAATTATCTACATCACCGTTGCCCAATGCCAGTTGTTCACTGTGACCTAAAGCCAAGCAACATTCTTTTTGACTATGATATGACTGCTCATGTTGGAGATTTTGGACTTGCGAAATTTTGTTTAGAACTAGCAAATCTGAAACAAAGTAGCTCAATTGGAATAAGAGGAACAATTGGGTACACTCCTCCAGGTAACAACAATTTACTAAAATTTTCAATTTTCTTTACATATATTTTCCTACATTTAACATGATTACTTTCGAGTTCCTAATTTTAATATGATTATATTATTTATGTCAAATATTTTGAATGGCAGAGTATGGTCTTGGAAGTGAAGTGTCAACCAAAGGGGATGTCTACAGTTATGGAATCTTATTATTGGAGATGATAACAGGTAAGAGACCTACAGATAGTATGTTTGATGGAAGCTTGAATCTTCACAACTACGCTAGCATAGCCTAGCCTAACCGTATATTGGAGATTGTGGACCCAAAACTTTTAAACAATAATGATGAAGTAATTGGCAATCAGAATTGCACCCTAACAAATAGAATGAATAAGTGTTTGATATCCATGGTGAAGCTTGGCCTGGCATGCTCTACGGAGTTGCCGCAGGAACGATGGGACATTAGCAAGGCCATCTCTGAGTTGCAATTGGTCAGGGACATTCTTCTTGGTGCTAGAATTTAATGCAACATGCTTGGTCATACGGAAGGTCAAAAATCAAACTTTTCTCCCTCTTAATGTTGGTATTAAATTCTTTACTTACTTTGACCTTTTCCTCTTTTATGTTTTCTATTGCAGGCTCATAAAGTTTTACATTGGAAGAAAGAATTTTTTGGCCTGCTTAATAGACATGTTTCTGGTTTATTGAGAAGTATTCTGCGTGGTTCTTATATTACTCATCTTACATATGTATATTATATGTGTGTTAACTCCAAATAATTTCCTTCAAAGTTGTATTTGTGATTTAACAAATTGATATTATGCTTGTAATATTTTAAGCCAACATATCTAATTTCATTTGCAGTTGTAATATTTTAAGCCAACAGAAGATGTATTTTCACTTCCCGTTCCCATCACCAATTGAATGGGAAAAAGTGGCAAAGAGGGATTCCAATCTGATTGTTATTCCGATTACCTTAGCTATACCGATGCAATTCACATGACATAAGTAATGATGCTGTTATATGATACAAATGATACCAGCGAACATAGCCCTCCAAACTGAAGAGTTCCTTGTAGGAGGGATTTTCTCTATAATTATAAGGCAAATGTTGTATTTTTGTAAGGAATTTGTAACCATTACTCTTGTTCAAAAGTTATTACTGGTGTGGCCTGTGTATCCATGTTGCTTTACAGAAATTAAAATAAAATTATTATTATTATTATTATTATTATTATTATTGTTGTTGTTGTTGTTGTTGTTGTTGTTGTTGTTGTTCTCACATAATCAATGTTATTATCATAACTACAAGACTTTTGTTTAAATCCTTTGGTATTTTGAAGTTGAATGTAAGTTTATAACCATTTACTAAACATGAGTTGTTGGAGGGCATATTACCCCTTTTTGGAGCATATTAACCAACCTACGGCGGATGTTGTAGGTTGAAAGTCTCTCTCTCTCAACAAAAAAAAAAAAAAGAGTTGTTGGAGGGTGTATATAAAAAATGTATGATGTTTCGTATTTTAAAAAAATCTTTATCTTTAGAAATATTTGTTTTTTTTCCCAAAAAAAAAAAAAAAAAGAAAGAAAAAGAAATGGGAATCTTTAATAAATGTGTTGATTTAAATGAATGGATTTTCATTAGCCCTTTTGAGAGGATAAATGAAATTCATTTAAAATCTTGATTCTATTGGTTCAATTGAAAGATTATCATAGTCATACATATATGCATAGGAAAATCCTACAAGATGATTGTGGAATTTCCAATTATTGAAAATAATAATTTGCTTTTCAAAAATAAATGAGTAAATTGATTTCTTATGGGATTCTCCCCCCCCCCCCCCCCACCACAAAAAAATCTCTCTAGAATAAATGCACCATTTAATCACCTAAAAAATGAAGTTCCCTAAAGTTTTTAGAAATCTTAAGAAAAAAAATCATAAATAATGGAATCACAAAGAAAAGGGAACGCCTTGGTCAATTCAGTCTCACCTTCATCAAACCCCTTCCAAGGCCATGAAATTGGCTTCAACAAGTTATGAAATTCATTTAATTATAAAATTCATTTAAAAGTTATGAAAATTAGTTAATTCCCAAGTGCCACCTTCCGCCATTCAGAAGAAATGTCTCATCCCGTCAATGATTTTTATGCAAACATGAGGCCAAAATCCTTCAAAAACACTTTCCAACAAAAATTTTCTAAACTACTGAACTCAAAGCCACAAAATTCATCATCCTTACTCCCCTAACCCTCATTTCATCATAAAAACTATATTTCTCACGAACACAAAAAGTATTAAAACTATCTCCAAACACCAAAAAGGAGATTAACCACTCATGAAAAAAAGTATTTTATATTAAATAATACTACGTCATTCGTATCAAAATCTAATAAAGAAGAGACATGTGTACAAAAATAACTACCTACTAATATATGTCTTTCATTTTGAAAGGCAAAGTATGGTCTAATAAGTGAAGTGTCAGCCAAAGGGGATGTCTACAGTTATGGAATCTTATTGTTGGAGATGATAATAGGAAAGAGGCCTACAGATAATATGTTTGATGGAGGATTTCTTTTTTTTTTTTTTTTTTTAGAGACTTTGAACCTATGGCGTCCTCTTTCGATAATAGCTCTTTATTATCAAACCAATACACCAATCAATTTTTGGTGTAGGCGGGAATTGAACCCCAAATCTTTTATACAACCATTATAGACTTTACTAGTTGAGCTAACTGGAACCCATAATGGAGGCTTGAATCTTCAAAACTACGCTAGCATAGCTTGGCCTAACCGTGTATTGGAGGTTGACTCATTGACCCAAAACTTTTAAATAATGATGAAGTAATTGGCGATCACAATTGCACCCCAACAAATATAACGTACGAGTGTTTGATACCTATGGTGAAGCTTGGCTTGGCATGCTTTATGGAGTTGCATTGGAATGATGGGACCTTAGCAAGGCCATCTTTGAGTTGCAATTGGTCAGGGACGTTCTTCTTGGCGCTAGGATTTAATGCAACATGCTTGGTCATACGGAAGGTCAAAAATCAAACTTTTCTCCTCTTAATGTTGGTATTAAATTCTTTACTCATAAAGTTTTACAATTGAAGAAAGACTTTTTTTGCCTGCATAATAAACATGCTTATGGTTTATTGAGAAGTATTCTGTGTGGTTCTTATATTACTCATCCTAGATATGTATATTATATGTGTGTAACTCCAAATAATTTTCTTCAAAGTTGTATTTTTTATTAAATAAATTGATACTATGCTTGGAAAAGTAATTATATATCTAATTTCATTTGTTGTAATATTTTAAGCCAACATAAGATGTCTTTTTCACTTCTAGTTCCCATCACTAATCGAATGGACAAAGTGGCTAGTGGGATTCCGATTTGGTTGCTATTTTGAATTTTTGATAACCTTAGCTATATTGATACTGCAATTCACATAACATATATAAGTAATGATGATTTTATTTGATACAAATGATAACATATGTCGCATTGCAATTGAAAGCCATTTTTTTTTTTTTTTGAGAAGAAATTAAGAGACATGATTGTTAACACAAATCTATCTATCTGTATGTAAAAGTAAGAATCTCATGTGTTAGAGCATTTGATTTTTATTGGGTTACATGTGTGGGTAAAATCTCACATTGAATAATGTTGAAAAGAATGAGTAGTTAATATAACATAACTAAGTACATACCCAATAGGCTTAGTCCTTTCAACTTAAAGTGTCTCTATACATGATACTCCATATTAATTATCTCCCAAAACGTCGATTTTGTGAAATATTTTTTTATAATTCTTTTATTTAGCCTTCCATCGTATCTTTTAACGGTTGATTTATTAAACCTTTCACTAAGCAAAAGTTATAACTCGTGTCCTGCTCCTACATTATAATTTTGATTAATTTCATGACTCACATGCATCATCATCTCTCTCTCTCTCTCTCTAGTCCTTTTAAGTTTCTGTCGTTTTGTATATAATTTGATCCAAAACCTTTTTCAGAATCGGAAAAGAGGGACTTCTCTGTTGCTCGTCCAATCCTCTGTCTGTCTGTCAAGTTTAGTTTAGTAAAACACTCTCTCAGATCTTCAAATTTTCCGATCCCATATTGTTAACAAACAAAACCATGCCGGCCGTGTACGGAGCTCGACTGACAACGTTCGAAGATTCCGAGAAAGAGAGCGAGTACGGGTATGTCCGAAAGGTCCGTACAACTCTTTTTATTTTTTAATTTTTTAATTTGTTTGGAATTAGAACAAATCTGATTTAGTTGTAGATCGAAAATGCTAAACGGTGCGTTTTTTGATTAGATCGTCTCGTTACATTTTTTTTTTCTGTGTTATATTAGGTTTTTTTTTTTATTGATCTGAATTGTCATTTTTGGGTTTTAATTTTGCATGCTTTTATTAATTCGAATTGGATTGAATTTGAACTTGTTAAGCATTTATTTTTGAGATCTAATCATAATCACGATCATGTGGCTGACAATCTTAGTTAGTGAGAGTGTGTATGTGTAATGATTGAGAGAATTGGGAATGAAAATGTGACTGAGTTTTGATATGTTGCTGTTTGATACTACCCGGCTCGGCTTTTTTGGTTTGAATGGGTGGATTTTTAGGCCTTTTGGTAACTTGGAACATGCCATGATTATGTTGTTTTTTGATTCGCGGGTATGTTTATTTCCTTGTGTTGTTGATTTGTCGTTAAAGAAATTGCATACGTGATAGACGAAATGCTGATATGGGAATATGGATGGAAGCACAAAGTTGACATCTTTTTAATTTCTCAGTGAAAAAAAATTGCAACTTTTTTAAATTTGACTGATGATAATCGGGCTTGGACCAAATTATAGGGGTCGAGAGTTTCTATCAATCTAGTTCTCAAAGATGTTTATTTCCCTGGGTTGCAATACTGCCACAACCATGGTTAATGCTATCATCATCCCTATAAGTTTCAGCATCCCACTTTTGTCCATAACCTTGTGTTTTGTTGAAAATTTTTGTTATTTTGAAGTTGGATGTTAGCACACAAATATAGAATTCACAGGTTATGAACCATTTATTATAGATTAGTTGTTGGAGTATCTGAAAGTGTAAGATCTGTTTTTTTTTTTTTTTTTTTAAATAACTTATTTATCTTTCCAAAGGGCTTTATTTCTTAAAAAGTTTTGATTAGAAGAAATACTATTTAGTTTGAGAATGGTGACTCCAGGCTAGAGACAGAGGGAGACTTTGACATAGCCCCCTTTTTTTTTTTTTTTAATATTAGTATTTACCTAGGTACCAATTTTAGCAAATTTGTTCTATAAAATTACAATTTGTCTCCCTTCACAATATCCTTGATTATTTAAGAACAAGGCTATAGCCATAAAATTTTCTAGAATATTTTTACAAACTGCTGAGGGAGTAAATTCTTATTGGTTTGTATCTGAACCTAACTCTTACGTCACTTTTTTACTTACTAGTTATCACTCACAATTTATAAAAAAGTTTGTATCTCTAGTATTTTCCTCATTTTAAAGGTCATAAAAAAAAAAAATTATAGATCTAAACTCTAAAAAAATATGCAAGACCAAAAATGTAGCCCAACAACAAATTTTACCAGCTAAAAACAATTAAGCTTAATTAACCAATTTCACCCAAAACAAACAACCGGATTTAAAAAAAAAATTTAAACAAAATAAATTTGTCTTTACCCAACAGCACACATAAAAAACACGAATAAATAAATTCTCTTAGCAGTTAAGCAGCCGTGCACAACTAGCAACAAAACCACTTCTAACTTCAAGTTTTGGCTCTGTCTCTGCCCCTTCCAAAATTCAAGGGTTGATTTTAGTTTATGCAATGTCTTGTTGAACCACTATTCATTCTTTAGTTTAAAGTCTAGGGAAAAAGAGTTTTAAGTTGCGGGCTTAGAAACATATTTGGGTAAACTATGTATTTAGTCCCTATCCTCTACACTATATTTCATTTTGTTCCATAATTTTTCAGTGTTGTGTCAATTTAGTCTCTGTCACTTTCTCATTGATGAAATTTTTTGATGTAACTAATAGCCAAAATGAAAATTTAATTTTCATTGATGTGACAATAAACTAATTTTTTATTTAGGTTGTTTGTCACGTTAGCATTTCTATCCAAAACATAACATTAGAGACTAAATTGACAAGTCACTAAAAAGTTAGAGACTAAATTGACACAATTGAAATGTTATAGATCAAATTGAAATATAGTGTAAATGATAGAAACTAAATACGTAGTTTACCCAACATATTTTAACTATCTCAAAAAAAAATTAACTCATAAAATTTAAAATGACAAAATGCATTAGCTATTTTAAATCAAATAAATGCCACTTTAGTAAATTTATTAAGGTTAATAGGTGCTCTTATGGCAATTGTTAATGGGCAATTTTTAGAAAGTTTTAATACCATTTTTATGAAAGAAATATGAAAAGTTGTCAAAAAAATCAATTATTTTTTTCTTTTCTCATAAAAAGTTTCTAAAAATATTTCATAAACCATTTTTTTTTTTTTTGAGAAAGATGTTTTTGACATATTTCATCTCACTTCTCATTAAAATATTTTATAACAGTTTCTAAAAATATTTATAAACTAATACTAAAGACTCTTTAGCATTAGTTAACTTTTCCCATTTATTAAAATTTTATTCATTAACTTTTTAAAGCGTATAATATTTGATGGGATTCAAATCTTCTAGAGTTCCTAGGGTACTCTACCAAATAGATTTCTTTTAATTTTGACTCTTCATTTTGTAATGAATGTCTCAGATGATGCCACATCATTAATTTAATAACAAAAGCTTAAAATAATAGTGCCATGTCACCTAATTTAAAAAAATAAAAAACATGTCAGATATTTTTATATTTTTTTAATTTTCATAAACTTTAAAAAACACAGATCTAAAACCCAATCTCACAATCATGACTCTTGCCGGAGGTAGATTGTGCCATCAGTGTCCACCAATTTCATGATCATAGCAGTTCCTTAATTTCATGGTTACATTTGAACTTTTGGTGCCATCATTGGCTTTCTTCTTTTCTCTTTCTTTGTTCTTTTATTAATTACCTTTCTCTTTTTCTTTACGGCTTGAAATTGATTTTGCATAAATCTATGATATAGATGCGGCCTCATTCACAGACAAATCACAATGCATTATACCAATGAAGGTTTGCATTGTATTAACTAAAAAAAAAAAGCACATAATAAGGATATAATTTCATTGGAACGAGTTGAACTATATAAATTGCACTCTTTGAGATATATTCAGAGAGAGAGGGAGTGTTGTGTGTGTTTAGATGTTAAGAGCTCAAAGATTGGGTTGCGTGGGACTTCATCTTGATCAAATTGTCTATCATTCGTTGGTGTCAAGATCTCGCTGGAGACAAGCTGTGCTGTCAGTGTTGGCAAAACCAGCGGTGAACAGAGGTGAAACGAAAGAGACGGTAATAGAGTTTCTGACTTAAAATCTGATGTGTCAATTTTTTTTTAATAGCTGATGTGTCACTCGTATTTTAAGAATATTTTTAATTAAATTAATGATGTGGCATCATCTGAAACATTCATTATAAAATGAAGAGTTAAGATTAAAAGAAATCTATTTGGTAGAGTACCCTAGGAACTCTAGAAGATCTGAATCC
This sequence comes from Castanopsis chinensis, assembly GCA_032878915.1. Taxonomy (NCBI): domain Eukaryota; kingdom Viridiplantae; phylum Streptophyta; class Magnoliopsida; order Fagales; family Fagaceae; genus Castanopsis; species Castanopsis chinensis. The sequence goes on along the minus strand of JAVQMG010000080.1, from coordinate 253,230 downwards.
TATTTTATGACGTCTTAAAAGAAAGCGTGGACAAATAAGATAGTACAGCGTGAGTATAAATTTATTACATTAATTTATTCAATTGAATAATTGTTTTGTAATTATGGATGATATCACTTAAAATCACTTATAACATTATTCTTGGCTACATTGACAAATTTTAAGATAGTTATCATGTAATAATCCAGTCAGATTGGGCAAGGTTGCAACTAATTGGACCATAATGTATGGTATTATGGGTATAACACGTTGGAATATTGGGCATAGAATAAGGTATTTGGCTCAAGAAAAGTCATGATAATAAAAAGCAGGTCGATAGATTACCCCTTTTCATCCACCTAATTGGCCACATTGGAAGTTGTAAGCGTATCCAAGAAATTGATTAAAGCATCTATATATTAGTCATTTAGACAAACCTGATTAGTAAAAAACAATGAATTAAAAAAAAAAAAAAAAAAAAAAAAAAGACAAAGCATACAAACACCCATCCACTCTTTATTTTATTTACGCAAAGAGCTTTCCTCTTCCTTTTCAATTTCCTTTTTTATTTTTTTAAATAATTTGATAATTGTGATTTGTGAATAAGAGGAAGGGGAAAAATAAAAATTTGAATCCTGTACGTTTCCGTTGCTGGGACTTCTATTATAGTTTTAGCTGCAAATGATATTGAGAAAGCATTAATTGCTATTGTAAGTCTTGACTGAAATTTGTGAAATATTTTAATAGTGAAGCACATTTATTTTAAGAAGGTGGTAACACTCAGTTCACACGCCATTAGATTACTTGGTATTGAGCTCTTTCTCCCAAGGAAGTTCTCTTTTCTATGAGAAGTGGGATTTTACTTGTTGGAAGTCAAGAACATCATTCAAAACTTGGTCCTATGGCTACTTATGTGGCTCAACAGGAAAATAATAACGATAAATGTTACACTTCAGCGTATGTATATAAATTACATATTATGGGTGTATCACTAATAGAATGGAGATTGCTGTGCTAGAAGAAGAGAAAAAGACAGGTCACAATTCACAAAAGAGGTAGAAGATGAGGCTAATACAAGGCCAAGGGAGACCATGGTTTGAGTCATGATATATATGGAAAAGCCGAACCTCAATCAAGTTTTCAGGAAAGAAACTCATGTGAGACAATGAAACTGATCGTAATAGGGAACCAAAGAAAGATAGGAGTATAAAAATGAATGAATAAAATCTAATGTTACTTCAACTAGACCATGTAATATTGATCTTGATTATTTACCAAACAACTTTCCTCATTGTGATAATTTCTCAGCATCTTCCGCTAAATTAAGGAGAGGTGACTACATTGATGTCCCCTTCTTGTCCTTCAGCGAATTGACTTGAAACGAGAGTCCACACCATCCCTTCCTCATCTTCTTGATGACTTATGCTACAAAGCCACTTTATTCACCTTCACCAAACAACTTTACCTAGCATCTTCCGCAGTGCAATGACACGAAAAGCAAGTCCACATAATTTCTTCCTCATCTATTTCCACTTATTTTTATGCTACATTGATACCTTCACTAGCTTTTACTTTTTGTACTTTCTTCCAAAAGATTAGCATTTAGCAAGAAGGGTTGCTTTGTGTTATTTTCCTACAAATTTTATGGACAAAAGCAATATGGAAATATATAAATATTATGTAATGAGGTGTCATATATAAAGGTATCAATTACTTCAAGTATTTTCTACTTTTTTAACAAATTTTACAATTATTTTTTTTTATCTTTTTATCTTTACACATATATCATTCTATTATTATTATTATTATTATTATTATTATTATTATTATTATTATTATTATTATTATTATTATTATTATTTGTGTTTGGTTAATATTTTTTAAGGTGAACCATATTCTTCGAACTTTTGTTATGGTGTGTTATATTTGCCTAAAATATAACTAAACTTTATAAGTTTTAAATTTAATATTCAAAATTTCCATCTCTTAAGGAATAGGGAGTTTATCATAATAATCAAAACTAATAAAAAATTACAATTTATTTGAACCAAAATTAAAATGAAACCAGATGAATAAAAGATAGACTTTATAATAATTTATTACTCAAATAATTGGTAGGCTTATTCAAATTCATAGCCATGTAGAATGTGTTAATATAAACTCAAATACTTATTTCAAAAATAAATGAATAAAAAACTATCAGCCAAAACAAATTCAAAGCTATTAAAGGGAGGGAGAAGACTTTGTAATGGGAAATTTAAAAAACAAAACACACACACATCATACCAAAACACATATTTATAAAATGAATAGAATAATAAAAAAAAACCATTAACCTTAATTAAAGTTATAAGAAAAGAACAAAATCCACCGAGAGAGAGAGTACTTACAGTTTTTGTATGGAAAAAATATGAATTGAATGAGAGAAATGATATCAAATTTATACAAAATAAAATGGGGAGAAGATGAGTCAACATATTAAAAAAATGATGAAGGAAGTGAAATGGTAAATTATTTGCTCAAAAATTCAAAATACATTCTATCAATATTTTGATAAAAAGCAAACTTACGATTATGATAATGACAAACATGTCATGATTATATATTTATGACAAATAATTTAAAATTAAGTAGTATGATTATGCTAATGACAAGAGGAGTGTTATGATTATAGGCATAACAATTCTCTAATGACAAACATGCTATGATTATTATATATCTATGACAAACAATTTAAAACTAAATAGTATAATTAGAGTTTTTTTTTTTTTTTTTTTTGAGAATCAAATAATATAATTAGAGTTAGAAGAAGGTTGTATAAGCAAAAGTTAGTTTCTTTTTCAGCAAACGTGTAAGAACCACACAATTATTGAGAGGGGCCTCCAATAGGCCTCGTACATGTGAGAGCGTCTCCACGATGGGTGGTAGAACAAAGGCCCACGGATCTCCATTTTGGACCGGGCGTCGACATGTTGATGTGACAATAATTTAAATTTTTTTTGACCATTTGCCAAGTTAGCAATTTCCATTCAAAACATAATGACAAAGACTAAATTGACAAGTTATTGAAAGGTTAGGGACTAAATTGACATAATTAAAAAAAAAAAAATTTGACCAAATTAAAATATAGTATAAATGATAGGGACCAAATACGTAGTTTGGACATTCAAAACGTTATTTAACATTCGAAAGTTCTCTCAAAACATTGTTTAAAAGCCAATTAAAATTTCTCTTTCAATAGTGTAAAAATGCTTTTTGATAAACTTTTAAAACATGAGCTAAAAAAAATATAACTTTTAAAAACCTTTAACTTCTAAGAACCTAAAGAACAAAAGTTGTGCATATTATGCATAATTACTTACAGCACTTGAATCACTTTGAAAGTCTAGCCGAAACAACCTCCAAAAAGCCTCAAAATACTCTTAAATAGGACCTATAATCAATCATGGAAATTACTTAATATCCGCTACAAAATATAAATTTTACTAAACTATACAAACTGACTCACTAATAAAATACTTTGCTGAACTAAATGATAGCACTAATGCAAAGTATCTCTACCCAAAAATGTGTTTTCCTTGAATTTATCAAAACTTAGAGGCAGCAGCTAATACTTTAGGGTTTAAGTTGATATACATAACCCCAAACACGTTAAAGCCACCTAATATATATATATATATATATATATATATATCCACCACAGAAAACCTTATAGCTATCCTAATATATATATATAACCACAATGGCATGTCCTAATCTAAAGAAAAGGGTCCCAGAGGCAATGAAAATATGGCTGCATTCTTTGACTTGTTATATATCTATAATATATATATATATATATATATATATATATATATACAACCTGGAAGACTTAAGCTAACAGTATTGATTCTTGAAATTCCATAGTTCAATTTTGGATTATATATATATATAGTTTTAATTAACACAGGTTCTTCCTGACATAAAATGTCAGAATAATATTCCAGCTTCTTATCACTATGTTCTGGGATCCAATGGAACAGAGGGGGAAAGTAAGATCTAGCAATTTGGAGAGGGTTCCTAATTGTGGATCTGTTTGGTTCAATAAAAAACAGGTTTTAGAAATATTGTTTTTTAACATACTGGGCAATGTTGGCTTTTTTGGGGTAAATAGTTTTGACTGGTTGGTGAACAGTGTTTAAAGCATATGGATCATAAGCAGAGGCCAAAACAAACGAGTAATTTGGCTTAGGGATAGTTCCTAAAGGGGTAAAACAGTTAACAATTTCAGTAGGAGAGACTGGCTCTTTCTTGACTAATTGTTTTTGGGGTTCAACAGGGTTTTTGTCTTTAGATCTTCTAGTTGCCATTGGAATTCTGCAAAAATTCATGAGTAAGGAAATCAGGGATACTGTTTTGAGATCCTTTGATATATTCAATAGTAAAATCAAAAACACTTAAAATAGCTTGCCATCTAGCAAAGATATGTTTTGAAGCTATATTTTCAACATCTTTTTCAATGACATATTTAGCACTTTTGCAATCTATCCGTAGTAAAAATCTCTGGTTTAATAAATCACTTTGAAATTTTGAAATACAAAGTACAATAGCTAAAATTTCCTTTTTTATAGTACTATAATTTAATTATGCAGCATTCCAGACTCCTGAGTAGAAATGAACAATTTGTTCTGGAGAATCTGGGGTAACTCTTTGTTTTAGAATGCCTCCATAACCAACATCAGAGGCATCAGTTTCCACAATTTTGAAAGCATTAACAATAGGAATACCAAGACAGGGTAAAGTCTTGACATGAGATTTGATTTGTTTAACAAGAGAAGTATGGATATTAGTCCAAGAAGGAGGATTATTTTGTAATCTATCAAAGAGAGGTTTGCACTATTTTCGTAGATCTTTGTAGAAATCAACAACATAGTTTAGAGAACCAAGAAATCTTTGAAGTTGGGTTTTGTCAATAATTTCATCTGGGAATTTGTCAGCAAATTAGATAGCTCTATCAATAGGACAGATTTGACCTTCAAAGATGTCATATCCAAGAAATCTAACTTTGGTTTGAAACAGCTTTATTTTCTTGGCGGAGACAACAAGACCATTTCTTTTTATAGTATCTAGAAACGAATACAAATGTTTCCAGTGTTCATCAATAGAGTTGGAAAATATCAAAACGTCATCAATGTAAACAATGGTGAAATGACTGAAGGAATTGAATATATCATTCATGATGTTTTGGAACTCACTGGAGGCATTTTTCAAACCAAAAGGCATAACATTCCACTCATAATGCCCAAAAGGAGTGGTGAAAGCAGTTTTGTACCTTTCTGCTTCACTAATTTGGGCTTGCCAGAATCCAGATTTCATATCAAATTTTGAAAATACGACAGCCTCACTTAACCGATGAACTAAATCATTCTTGTTGGGAATAGGATACCTAATCCATTCTAAGACTTTGTTCAGAGGTTTGTAATTAATCACTACGCGAGGAGTTCCTCTCTCAAGTTCTGCATTTTTCTGGACATAAAAAGCAGCACAAGACCAGGGGGACTTGCTATTCCTAATCAGTTTTTTCTTAAGCAAATCATTTATTTCATTTTTACAAAATTCAACAGTTTCAGCATTCATTTGGATAGGCCTAGCCTTAGTGGGAATATTCTTTTCACTGAAGTCTTTGATATAAGGCAAATTAACAATATGTTTCTTCTTATACCAAAAAGCATTAGGAATATCAGAGCAAACATCATTCACCAAGGTTTTCTGAAAATTATCAATTCTAGATTACAATAATTTATCAGAAAGATGTTCAACAATTTTCTTGTACCTTATTTCTTGTTTAAGAAAATTAAGATGTTTGACCTTAGCATGAATTAGATTAAACATATCAGTATCAACAATTTTTGAACAAAATTTGAACTTTACTTTTTCTCCAAAAGGATCAGTAGTAATTCCATCATGTTCAACAAGAAAGGGATACAAAGAAGCAATAAAAGGTAATCCAAGTATCACTTTATCAGTCATGTTTTTAATAAGCACAGAAGGTATCTTGAAGCAAACATCATTATGGCAAACATGAGCATTGTTCAATTCATATTTGATCTTCATTTGTGTGCCATTAGCAGATACCAATCTTTCAGTAGATTTTTCAAAATATTTAGAAGGAATTAAACCTTATTGAATGCAGTTAACATCAGCACCAGAATCAATCATGGCAATAGTATCAAAAGCATAATCATGTGAAATAACAATTCATACTTTAGTAAACCATTTTGGAGGCATTATATGTTTAATAAGAGCAAGTTGGTTATCATTCCAAGTAATCAAATTATTAGAAACATTACCAGAAAGAGGAGTATGTTGAGTAGATCCTTCTCCATCTTAATGCTCATCATTGTCAGACAAGTTTTTATCCAGATTTTTGTCTATTTGAAGAATTAATAATTCTTGTTTGAGATCAATATTATCTTTTTTTATATTTTTAACATCATTTTTCAGCTGAATTATCTCTTGTTTAACATTGTTAATTTCTTTCTGAAGGTCATGAACAGCTATTTCTTTGGATCTATTTTTATTAAATTTTTCTAAAGTTTCTTCAAAGTTAATAGGTGCTCTGGGTTTTTTAACAGTTTTGTCTCTTGTTAAGTTTTGCTTAAACTTATCAAGAAGTTCTTTTTGTAAAACAGGGTTTTCAATTTTACTTATTGTGGTTAATAAAAGATTATCTTGTTCTTCTTCTTTAGTTAAAACATTAATAAATTTCATAACATTACAACAAGATCCTTTACATCCAAGTTTAATATTAGGAGTATCAGAAGAATCACAAGACTGGTAAGATGAATCTGATGAGGAGGAGAAATCCTCTTCATAGGACTCACTTGAAACAGCGGATTCAAGAATCTGAAAAAGTTCATTTTAATCATTATCATTAATGTTTAACATTTTTAACTTATTTTTTAGTTTACCAGGCTTCTGGGTACAGTCTTTACGGAAATGGCCAAATTTGCCACAGTTAAAGCACTTACCTTTACCTGATCTTTGTTTATCATGTTTTCTAAAAGTAGATTTCTTTTGAAAATAGTAATCATTGGGTTTAACAAAATGGGTTCTGTATTTTTTATGTTTTTTATGGGAATAACTTTTGTAAACCTTATCATGTTTACTTTTTTCTTTTTGCCTGGAAGGGGCAATAGGAGACAAACCATATTGTTCACAGAAATTACCTATCTCATATTTAGCTTTCTTTTTATTTTTTAATTGTTGTTGTAAATATTTTTCATCATTACACATGTTAATACCAAGTTTTTTAATTGTACTAAAAATATCACCATAAGTTAAATTATCATAGTCAATAGAATCACTTTTACCCATTAGTTCTTGTTTTACCTTATGAGCAAAGTTAGGAGGAAGGCCATCAATAAACTTCTCTTTCCAGTAAGCTTTTTGGGAATCATTCCTAAGCATGACCCTGGAGAGAAAGACATCTTGGTACCATCTGTAATCAGACATAGTAGGGCATTTCAAATTATTCAAATAATTAGAGATGCGAGATGAAATATTAGATGGAGTACCAACAAAATGTTTGAGTATAGTATAAATCAAGGTATTGACACCATCAGGAATACCTCGACCAATATCTTCATCAAAAATAGGCATGCCATCATCATCTTTTTTAACAGAATGTTTAATAAGTTCTCTGGATTCTTCAGTGAGATGTTTATCCCACCAACCACGAAGAGTGCCAGAAGAGCCAGTAACAAGCAGGTTAACAACATCAGGATGATCAAGTTCATTATGATTGTTCATGTAAGCAAAACCAACCATGGACATGTGAGCAAGTTTGTTAATAATTTCCTGTTCAGACAAACCATCAATATTCCATTCATACATTATATCAGCAGAAACAAAAAATTGGGTTTGAAAAGCTCTTTCTTTAAACTGCATATCAGGAGGAGTAGGTTTTGGATACCAGTTTTTTGTAAAAGACATGAAATTGGGTTTTCCAATAAATCTTTTAATTTCTGGTTGCAAATCATCAAAAACATTTTCATATGAAACATGAGAAGATGATTCAGAATCTGTTGTTTCTTCAAAAACAGGTTCTTTTTCATTTCTTGAAATAGCACAAGCAGCACTTTTGGAGGCAGAGGTCTGCTCGGTTTTAACTTTTAAATCAGAAAGTATTTTTTTCAACTTTGTCGAGAGTCGTATTCTGAGAAGCAATTTCTTCAAGATTTTTACTCTGAGAAGTTTTGAAATTAATTTTTTCACTTTGACTGTTTAAATTAATCAAAGGAATCTCAGGTTTTGAAACTACAGGTTTTTGAACAATCTTTTCTTCAATACGATCAAGCTGTTGACCAATAATATGCAAAGATTCGTTTGTAAAATTGTTTTGTTCAATAATGGAAATAACAGGAGTTTTTTCATCAGCAATTTTGAAAGGAAAGGCTTTCACTTCAACTTTCTCATCAGCATTTTGGCAAGTGATCAAAACAGTTTCAAGAGAAGGATGATTAGACCGTACTACGGTTTTGTCAGGTTTAACAAAATTGGATTTACGAATAACATTTAAATAATTAGTATGAACATCATTTTTTGAAACATAATAGTTTTCAAGATAATCAAAAAACAAAATATGTTTTCTTTCTTCAACCATTTTTTCTTTCCATTTTCTTTTGACTCTGTCTTTTTCTGACTGAGCAAAAGTATCTTGGTAATATTTCCTTTTGGGACGATTTTTTAATAACATAAATTCATTATATAGAAAAACCATATCATACTCAAAAGGTTCGAGTCTGGTTAGAACTCGTAGTTGATTATAAAAAATAGGAGTTTCAATAGGTGGAAAATCAGATCCAGAAGGAGCATCAGATTTTGCATCTTCTTCTTCTTCATTAGTATTTTTGTCAACATCAGAAGGAAATTCAGTTTTGGTTGAATAAAAAGCATTGCTAACTTGAGCAAGACTTTCAAAGGCATTGGTTGAATAAAATTCAAATCTTGTTTTCGAAAATTCTTTTTCAGAAACTCATCAATTTCATGATCTTTTTTAGCAAGACTTTTAGATCCAGCAAAGGAATGTCTTCCTTCGTTGATTCTCAAAGGCTTGTTTTGAAATAAAGGATTATCATCATCAAAACGTATCTTAACAGTTCCATCATCAAATTGTTGAATATGGGTAAGATCAAGACCATCAAAAACAGGTTTTAAAAGTTCAACAGGAGGTGCTTCTTTTTCCAAAGTCCATTCTTTAGGAAGATTAACATCTTCCCATCGAATCATCTTGGGAACTCGAATCCTCGCATCAGGAGTAAAACATTGAATTAACATGGTATTACCAGCAGGATCATTATCTTTTGAACAAGGAGTTAATTGGGAACCAAGCAAACGATAATAAATGCGATAAATGAGAGCAAAAGGTCTACTACCATCATCCATATCATAACTAGATGTTAATATGTTCAAAGTTAAAGCTTTAACAATATTAGGATCATCTAAAGCAATAGCAAGATCAGGATAACAATCAAAGTAAACAGGACCATCATACAAAGAAGCAGTAATCATGCCAAGAATACTATCATTAAATTGTTTGAATCTAGCATCACGTAAACACATAAGCACAGAAGCATTAATTCCTTTTCTTGTTAAGGGTTTAACAGCAACTTGGACAAGTCCAATATGTAAATATTTTACTTTTTTAGTGATAAAACTGTTAATATCTTTTCTTGAAAATAAACAGCATTTTTCATGAAACTTTGATATAGAAATAGTTTGTTCAACAGTTCTGACTCTGTATTCAGAAAAAACAGTGTTTTCAGACCAACTAAGTTCGTAAACAGATTTGGTAGAAACTCTAGGGATGTTCCATTTTCTAAAATCAGGGTACTCAGTCTTCTCTACAGTGTGATCTTCTTCATTCACAATATCAGGAGGACAACCAGTCCTAGAGCTAATAGAGGAGTTGGATCTCTACATACTTTCTATAAATATCCTAGTTATAACACTCAATTTAATGTTTTTCTCGCAACTGTTGTATTTCGTAACACATACCGCAATCAACCCTTTTTCCTCTCACGCCTCACGCTCTACCTGGCTTTACATGCCTTACTGTTCGGACTCGGGAATTCACTTTACGACTACGGTGGCGCCAACGACTGTAAGATAGACACAACAACGAAGGGTCACAAGGTCAAATAGAAATAGAAAGAACAAGGAAACACAACAACTCTACCAGCGGCCAAGGAAAGAATGGCTTTGATACCACAAAGGGAGGAGGACCAAGGTGCAGATGGCGGAAGCACAACTGAGATGGTAAAATAAGGCGGTAGAACTAGCCAAGCAGTTATAACAAAATAATGTAATTGAAAGTAAGGCGGTAGAACCAGCCAAGCAGTTATAACAAAATAATTCAAAGTATTGAAAACAAAGGTGTTTATTGAAAGTAATTCAAAACACACTTACAGCAGTAGTAATTACAAGATTACAGTGATCAACAGGGATAGTAGTACAAGGCTTGAAGGCTAGTCATTAATCTAGTTACAAGCTTTGTGGGAAGTAGTGAGAAACTCTATGTGTTTAGGAGATTCTAAGGAAGTCCTAAAGAAAACTCTCAAAGAATTCTGAAATAAGCTCACAAAGAGAAATTTTGAGTTTAACAATAAGGGACAACCCCCCTTAAATAGGCAAATAAAGCAGTGAATAGTAAAAATGAATAGTGACTTTTTTACTATTCATATCAGGACCCGTGAGGGGCATCAAATGCAGTAAAAAGCATCAGGAGCGCCTTTTCAGGAGCCGAAAGTAGATTGTCGTGAAGTGCCAAAAGCAATGCAGTCAACAAGAGAATCACTAAGTAAATCAATAGTGAAGTATCATGATTGGCCTTTTGTACTGGCTAGGCAAATCAGTTTGCTCCTAAGTCAGGAGTATCTTCTTCGTCGTAGTCCTCATCATGACTGAACCATTATTTGGGAAATAGCTGAGGATTATGGAAATAAGGACTTGCTGAAATAGAGCCTTTTTCTTCTGAGCTTCTATTAGCAGCGTCTTTCTCTTCTTTAATTTTTCTTTCAAGGAGTAAATATAGAGCTTCCTTACTTAGATCATCAAAAGGAGAGCTCTTTTTAATGGCCTTGGTGGAAGAAGTAGAAGGTGAATTAGTTCCTTTATCCTGGAGAGTAGGGGAAAGCTTCCTAGGCAAAGGTCTGGAAACATTATCAATAATATGCTGAACATAACCAAATTTGTCCCACCATTTAACATACCAGCAACGGATGAGAACATCATCACTTTTCTCATATTGCCATTTTAGAATCCAAGGAACTCTATAACGTTTAACAAAGTGAAGGAGAGTAGGAAATTTGGCATTATGAGAATTAGACCTGAAAGTGCTTTCAGAGGTCTTAAAAGCATTCAACAATGGTTCAGGGAAAATATCAGTAACAGGGCCAAACTGAGTCCACCATCGATTGAACCAGAGACGCAAAGCAGTGCTAGCATCAAATTCCTTGTCAAAATTAACAAACCATGAATGGGTCATAGCTTCATTCTGGTGGAGCATGAATCTAGACCAAGCAGAGATGTAATCATAGTAGGAGTATGGGATAGAGTAACCTGGGAGTCTTCTTAAAGAGGCAGGGGTTGGTCCCCATTCTTCTTCTAAAATAAAGTTCTTAATGTAAACACTGTGGTAAATAGTTTTGGTTTTATCAGTGAGATCGTAAATAGTTTTAATTAACACAGCTTCTTCCTGACGTAAAATGTTAGAATAGTATATATATATATATATATATATCTAACCATAAAATATGTACAATCCGAAAGCCAAATCAAGGATTTTTTTTGAAATTTCATAACTCATTATAGAATTATTATATAAAAATATATATATATATATATATCCTAATGAAAAACAAAATTGTGATGCTTTTGTTCATAGATACACAGTAGCAATATCTATCCGTAAAAGAATATAAAAAGAGTTTTAGAACCAAAATCCAACTTCTGAACAATCTAACATCACAACTAATTTCCAAGATAATCTTATAAACTTTTAGTTCTCTGTTTCCAATGGTGAGAAATCATACCTAGAACAATCTGATTGCCTCTTCAATTTTATGTGCTCTAACTTCAAGGAAAACACCTCTTAGCCTATTTGATAAAACCCTGACTATCTCTTCCTCTACCCTTTAGTTGTTTTATAAGATGTGAGCTTAGTGATAGTGGGCTGCAATTATAAATAAAAGAAAACCTATGGCCCATCAATTTTATTTTAAAGAAAACTCTTAAATAAAATTATGTGGGGTATTACACTCTTCCCCTCTTAAAAAAAAGTTTAGTCCTCTAAACTTAACGTACCTTAATCAGAGAATAGATAGGGGTATTTTTCTTTCATGTCTTCCTCTTTTTCCCATGTTGCTTCTTGAACTGTATGATTCCTCCACAACACCTTCACTAAGGATATATTCCTTGAACGTAGCACTTGCTCCTTCCTATCAAGAATCTGCACTGGTTGCTCTTCATAAGACAAGTCCTCTCTAACATTGACCGGTTCATATTCCAAAACATGTGATGGATCAGGCATGTATTTTCATAACACTGATACATGAAATACGTTATGAATATGTGACAAAGCTGGTGGCAATGCCAACCTGTAGGATACATTGCCCACTTTATCCAAGATCTCAAAAGGACCAATATACCTCTAACTTAACTTGCCTTTCTTCCCAAACCTCATCACACCCTTCGATGGAGACACCTTTAATAATACATGATCCCCAACTTGAAACTCTAAGTCTCGCCTTCTATTATCTGCATAACTCTTTTGCCTACTTTGAGCAGCTAGGAGTCTTTCACGAATCAACTGAATCTTCTCCGTAGTCAATTGAACTAGTTCTGGACCAAGCAACTTCCTTTCACCCACTTCATTCCAACAAATAGGTGACCTACACTTCCGGCCATACAATGCCTCAAAAGGAGCCATCTCTATGGTGGAATGGTAACTGTTATTATAAGCAAACTCAATTAAAGGCAAGTGAGTCTCCCAACTACCTTTCAAGTCTAACACACAAGCTTTCAGCATGTCTTCAAGTGTCTGTATAGTTCTTTATGATTGCCCATCAGTTTGAGAATGAAAAGTTGTACTAAAATCTAACTTGGTTCCCATAGCCTTGTGTAAACTAGTCCAGAACTTAGAGGTGAAACGAGGGTCTCTATCAGAAACTATAGAGACATGAACTCCATGCAATCTCACTATTTCCATAACATATAATTGAGCCAATCTATCCAATGAAAATGTAGTTTTGATTGGTAGAAAATGGGAAGACTTGGTCAATCTATCCACTATTACCCATATAGCATCATGACCCTTAACTGACTTAGGCAATCCAGTCACAAAGTCCATGGAGATATGTTCCCACTTCCACTCCGGAATACTAAGAGGTTGAAGTAACCCAGCAGGCCTTTGATGCTCAACTTTAATTTGCTGACAAATTAAACACAGAGATACAAAATCTGCAATCTCTCTTTTCATATTATTCCACCAATACACTTCTCTAAGATCTCGATACATTTTGGTGCTACCTGGGTGAACAGTGTATGCAGATTTATGAGCCTCCTCCATAATTTCCCTTTTTAATTCAACATTATTGGGAACACATAATCGATTTCTAAATCGTAAAACACCATCACCATGAATTTCAAACTCAGCTCGATTATCTTCCTTCACCTCTTCCATAATCTTCACCAAACTAGGATCAGATCCTTGAGTAATCTTCACCTTTTCAACTAAGGTAGGCTGCACTCGAAAATGAGCAAGAAGTACCCTTGACTCATTAAATTGGAGCTCCACATTAATCTCCCTCAACTCTTCAAAAAAAAGGTCTTTTCCTCGAAATTATACTTGCCACCCTACCAGAGGATTTTCTACTCAAGGCATCAACCACCACGTTTGCTTTACCAGGGTGATAATGTATTTTTCAATCATAGTCTTTCAACAACTCAATCCATCTCCTTTGCCGCATATTCAATTCTTTTTTAGAGAACAAATATTTCAAACTTTTATGGTCAGTGTAAATCTCACACGTCTCCCTATATAAGTAGTGCCTCCATATTTTTAATGCAAAAACCACTGCTGCTAACTCCAAGTCATGAGTAGGGTAATTTTGTTCATGCCTTTTTAGCTGCGCTGAAGCATATGCTATCACCTTTCCATGCTGCATAAGCACACAACCAAGACCTTTCTGTGAAGCATCACTATAAATTACAAACCCTCCTAAACTCGTTGGCAATGTCAAAACTGGAGTAGAAACCCACCGATCTTTCAATTCTTGGAAGCTCTTTTCACATTCATCTTTCCACAAGAATTTAGCATTCTTTTGGGTCAACTTAGTCAAAGGGCTTGTTATACGTGAAAAACCTTCAACAAACCTCCTATAGTAACCTGCAAGACCCAAGAAACTACGAACTTCAGATACATTTATTGGTCTAGGCCAATTTACCACAGGTTCCACCTTTTTAGGATCCACAAAAATGCCATCCTTAGATATTACATGCCCCAAAAACCTTACCTCATCTAACCAAAACTCACACTTCTTAAACTTGGCATATAATTTTTGCTCCCTCAAGACTTGCAACACCATCCTCAAATGTTCTACATGCTCCTCCTAAGTTTTAGAATATGCTAAAATATCATCAATAAAAACAATAACAAACTGGTCCAAATAAGGCTTGAACACACGGTTCATTAAATCCATGAAGGTAGTAGGGGCATTAGTCAATCCAATGGCATCACCAAAAACTCATAGTGTCCATAATGGGTACGAAAGGCAGTCTTAGGTATATCTTCTTGCTTAACCTTGAGTTGATGATAACCTGATCTAAGGTCAATCTTCGAAAAGACTTTAGCACCTTGCAATTGATCAAACAAATCATCAATCCTTGGTAAAGGATATTTATTCCTTACAGTGACCTTGTTCAACTGTCTATAGTCAATGCTGAGGGTGTGCTCGGTTCGGTTTCGGTCGGTTTGTATGGGTATGGCCAACCGAAACTGAAAATTTTGGTTTGTGAAATTCTCAACAGAGACCGACCGAAATGGCCGGAAACCGATCGGTGTCGGTGTATTTCGGTTTCGGTGTGTTTCGATCGGTTTTCGGTTTTCCAAAGAGAGGGTTTGAGATTTTCAAAATCACACTCTTTCAAACGATAAAGCAAAAATCAAAGCATATAAAATCACATTCAGAATTGATAAAAACCACAAGCTCAAAAATTTTCACACAGATCACTCTAAAGCAAAATCACCGTTCACTTGGGGAAAAAAAAAAATCATAGCATAAACGAAACAAAACAAACACAGCCTAAAGTGTAAAAAAAAACCCACCAATTATATTATGAGAATCTCAGATATACGAAAGAAAAGGAAAGTAGAGATCTCTTATAGTGGTCTTCATTGATCTGAAGCAATGAGATGAAACGCGGAGAGAGACAGAGAGAGAGAGCCTGGGAGAGAGTCAGAAAGACTGAAGACTTTGAGCGAAGAAAGCTTGAGAAAGCTTCTTCTTCCATTTTGCTCTGTGTGTGTGTGCGCGTGTGTCAATTGAAGCGAGAACGAGTAGGATAGAAGGACTGAAGGAGACAGAAAAAATTGAGAGAAAAATTTGTAGAAGAAGGGGGCGGCTGAAGAAAAGAAAAGGGAAGAATAGAGGAGGGGCATTTTCGTCTTTATATGCTCTAGGGTTTTAAAAACTTAAATAGCTAAAAAATAAAACCTGTCCGCGCGAAAGCTTGAACGCGAGATCAGCTAAACAAACTACAGAGGGCATACCACTTAGCCACTGATCAGATATGTTTTAAAATTACATAAATATATATATATATATATATATATATATTTCGGTCGGTTCGGTTGGTTTCGGGTTGAAAAAATCCAACACCGAAACCGAAACCGAAAATTTCAGTTTTCAAAAAATGAAACCGAAACCGAACCACACCAAAACCAAACCAAAATTTTGGCATCGGTTCGGTCGGTTTCAGTTGGTTTTTTCGGTTCGTCAGTTTTTTGCACACCCCTAGTCAATGCATAATCTCATAGACCCATCATTTTTCTTTACAAAAAGAACAGAAGCACCCCAAGGAGATACACTAGGTCAAATAAATCCCTTTTCTAAAAGCTCTTGCAATTGCAATTTCAGCTCCTTCAACTCTGCTGGTGCCATGCGATATGGTGCCATAGAAATAGGTGCAGTTCTTGGCACTAAGTCAATGGCAAATTCTATCTCCCTATCAAATGGTAACCCAGGGAGATCCTCAAGAAATACATCAACAAAGTCCCTCACAATAGGAATGTCATCAATCTTAATCCCTTCCTTCTGGTTATCCACCACATATGCAAGATACCCTTTACAACCTTTTCTAAGTAACTTATTAGCATGAATGGCCGAAATAACATTAGACACGAGGCTCTCTCTAGACCCATGAAATACAAATTCAGGTCGACCCGGAATACAAAACACCACTTCCTTCTTGTAACAGTCAACTTTAGCATGATAAGCTGCTAACCAATCCATGCCTAATATTACATCAAATTCTTGAATTTCTAAGAGAATCAAATCAGCCAACAACTCATTTTCTCCAATCTTAATCACACAAGACTTACATATAAACTCAGCAACCATAGTTTCACCCAAAGGAGTAGAAACAGAAAGTTCAAAGTCCAACAATTCAGGCACACAATCAGCTTATTTCATATAAGCACAAGATATAAAGGAATGAGTGGAACCAGGATCAATAAGAACTCGTGCAGTATGAGAAAATATGGGAATGGTACCTGTTACCACTGACTTGGATGCCTTAGCATCTTGCTCAGTAATAGCAAACACTCGTCCTTGGATTTTTGGCCTTTGTTTCACATCAATAGGCTTAGCCACCAACTCACTCTTCATGGCTGGGCAATCTTTGATACGATGACCCATTTGACCACACTTAAAACAAGCCCCGCTTTCACGATAGCAAACACCCTTATGCTTCTTACCACACCTCTGACAAACCTCTATTACCTGTTGCACCATTTTAGTCTCTGGTTCTGCTGTAGTCTTCTTCTTAAATGGCTTATTGTGTTCATTCCCTCTATGAAACCCTTCAGTCTTAGGCCTTTTGTTATTCTGACTCCTAATCCTCTGATAGTCTTCACACTCCTTTTCAACAACCTTTGCAGTCTCCACAACCTCAGAATATGACTTCAATTGTAAGGCTGCCATCCTAGTTCTGATACTTGGTTGTAGTCCCCTCTGAAATTTCTTAGCTTTTCTAACATCATCAGCCACAATGTGAGGGGCAAATCGAGGCAATTCAGTAAATTTAGCCTCATATTGTAACACCATTTTATTCCCTTGAATGAGCTCCATAAGCTCCACTTCTTTCTCATCTCGTACACTTTCTGGAAAATACTTCTCATAAAAGGCCTCAAGGAAAATACTCCAAGTCAATATCTCATCTTCCTCAAGTGGCAAAGTCTTTTTGGTAGATCTCCACCAATGCTCTGCTTCCCCTTTCGGCATAAAGGAAGCAAAGGAGACTTTTTGCACTTCAGTACAACCAATCACATCAAAAATTTTCTCCATTTGCATTATCCAGGTTTCCGCTTCTGTAGGATCAGGGTTGCCCAAAAATGAAGGAGGACCCAACTTCCTAAATTGCTCGATAGTACATCCCTCAATCTCAGTATCTTTGGGCTTAACTGTTCCACTAGTACTAACATGCTTCTCCACCACCTCAGCAAGACTTCTGATAGCACTTAAAACGCCCTCAAGGCTCTCAGATTTTGGTTCAAGACCAAAAGGGTTAGAATTGCGGGGTGGCATTTTCCTGTAACCAAACAAACAACACCTTATAGTCAAATAAATCACAAGCAAAGTCATGATATACAAGATATACTAAACCCTTTACTATTATAATATTCTAAGCATATAAGCATATAGCTTCTAACAATTATCAAACACCCAAAGCTTTTTTTTTTTTTTTTTTTTTTTTGTCTATGCACAATAATTCAAGCCTATTCCCCCACATCTTATAAAATATCGAAAGTCTTAATTGTCTACAGAATCATAACCTGGCTCTGATACCAACACTGTCACGACCCAAATCCATGGAACATGAATTTAGATACATGACTAACTTGCTAACTTTACCTAGCTCAATAAACATAATTCATTAAAAACATAGTTCAATAAAACTCCAAATACACAATGCTACTGATAAATCTCTTACAATAACTAAAATCCACAATTTATAATAATCTACAAAATACTGAGAAGTCTAAAGCGGAAATATAAAAATAACTAATAATCTTTTAAATAAAAAAAACTCCACAAATTGGAAACAATCTCCACTATGTAAAATGTGAATTACCAAAACAAAGGTAACTAAAATTCTATGAGTCTTTAAGTAATACTGTAGTCGCCTACAACTTCCACGTTCTACCTTGCATACAAGCGATCCAAGGGTTCTAATTCCCAACTACACTTTAATCTGAAAATATTAA
Source organism: Castanopsis chinensis (assembly GCA_032878915.1). NCBI lineage: Eukaryota > Viridiplantae > Streptophyta > Magnoliopsida > Fagales > Fagaceae > Castanopsis > Castanopsis chinensis. The sequence continues at coordinate 234,725 of JAVQMG010000080.1, read as the reverse complement.
TTGATGGGGTGAGCCACACATCTAGTAAGTAATTATACAGAATATACAACGGAATAGAGTCAAGCAAAGCACGAGTTTGATTTCACAATTTCACTCAAAATATTCAATACAGTTTTCCAAACATGTAAGAAATCACTTAATACACACAAAATCAATTCTTTAAGTCTTTCAAAAACACATTCAAATAATTGATCAGAGCACGGTGTCACATATAAACATCACATATTCTCACATACAATCCTGTGAGCGGATACCAACATCTAACCCCTGCTGGTGAGGGATCAACACATATTCTCACATACAATCCTATGAGCGGATTTACACATATATATGATCAATTCTAAAAACACCCATTTTGAGTCACATATCACAAAAAAAATTTTATACAACTTAAAATAAGTTTCTCAATATTAACAATTATTCCAACAATAAAAGCATATTGAATATCATAATAACAGATTGAAACATAAATCAAAAGATGCTTGACTCTCCTAGGGAACGAATAGAAACTGATGAGTTTATATATATTTTTAAAATTTTTGAGTAAGTTTGAAAATCCAATTGCTAAAAGACACGTCTTAAAATGCCATTTGAAAAAAAAATAAGAATATGACTTCGAAATCACTTGGTTTGAAGCAAATTTAAAGAACAAGAATCTTTTTAGAAAACTTACTTTGAAACTCAATTATTTTCGAAAAATAGTTTAGTTTAAAAATCATCTTTTAAATGGGATTTGGACATTCAAAACGTTATTTAAAATTCGAAAGTTCTCTCAAAACATTGTTTAAAAGCCAATTAAAATTTCTCTTTCAATAGTGTAAAAATGCTTTTTGATAAACTTTTAAAGCGTGAGCTAAAAAATATATAACTTTTAAAAACCTTTAACTTCTAAGAACCTAAAGAACAAAAGTTGTGCATATTATGCATAATTACTTACAGCACTTGAATCACTCTGAAAGTCCAGCAGAAACAACCTCCAAAAAGCCTCAAAATACTATTAAATAGGACCTATAATCAATCATGGAAATTACTTAATATCCTCTACAAAATATAAATTTTACTAAACTATACAAACTGACTCACTAGTAAAATACTTTGCTAAACTAAATGATAGCACTAATGCAAAGTATCTCTACCCAAAAATGTGTTTTCCTTGAATTTATCAAAATTTAGAGACAGCAGCTAATACTTTAGGGTTTAAGTTGATATACATAACTCCAAACACGTTAAAGCCACCTAATATATATATCCACCATAGAAAACCTTACAGCGATCCTAATATATATATATATATATATATAACCACAATGGCATATCCTAATCTAAAGGAAAGGGTCCCAGAGGCAATGAAAATATGGCCGCATTCTTTGACTTGTTATATATATATATATATATATTAGCCGCATTCTTTGACTTTCATACACGTTAAAGCCACCTAATATATATATCCACCATAGAAAACCTTACTGCTATCCTAATATATATATATATATATATATATATATAACCACAATGGCATATCCTAATCTAAAGGAAAGGGTCCCAGAGGCAATGAAAATATGGCCGCATTCTTTGACTTGTTATATATCTATAATATATATATATATATATATATATATATATATATACCGCATTCTTTGAGTTCTTATATATCTATAATATATATATATATATATATACACACAACCCGGAAGACTTAAGCCGACAGTATTGATTCTTGAAATTCCATAGTTTAATTTTGGATTATATATATACATATATATAAATCTAACCGTAAAATATGTACAATCCGAAAGCCAAATCACGGATTTTTTTTTAAATTTCATAACTCATTATAGAATTATTATTATATATATATATCCTAATGAAAAACGAAATTATGATGCTTTTGTTCATAGATACACAGTAGCAATATCTATCCGTAAAAGAATATAAAAAGAGTTTTAAGACCAAAATCCAACTTCTGAACAATCTAACATCACAACTAATTTCCAAGATAATCTTATAAACTTTTAGTTCTCTGTTTTCAATGGTGAGAAATCATAACTTGAACAATCTGATTGCCTCTTCAATTGTATGTGCTCTAATTTCAAGGAAAACACATCTTAGCCTCTTTGATAAAACCCTGACTATCTCTTCCTCTACCCTTTAGTTGTTTTATAAGATGTGAGCTTAGTGATAGTGGGCTGTAGTTATAAATAAAAGAAAACCTATGGCCCATCAATTTTATTTTAAAGAAAACTCTTAAATAAAATTATTTTTCGAATGTTTTGATTGGTACAAGAAAAAAAATTATTATATAGCATATAGGCTCCCTCCGAATAGTATTTAGAATCATTTTGTAATATATTCTGTGATATATTCCTAGTTCCAATAATAACAATTTTAACTTCAAAAGCCAAAAATAAATAAAATAATATAATCAAAATAAAAATAAAAATAAATTATTTAATGCCCAATGAGAGTAAATCATAATAATAATAATAATAATAATAATAATAATAATAAACGGAATTTGGACCATCTCTGTAGAAGCATTGAATGAAAAAAATGACCCAAAAGGGGCAATCTTCACAGAAGACGAAGACTAGACTAGTGTTGTCGTGATTGGTTTACTTATCTTTCCTTGTATACGACATGAGGAATTCATATTATTAGTTGGTGATCCATTCACTTCACCATCCCCAATCTAGACCATTTTTGTCGTTACCATTGCGTGATTAATTTACTTTTTTCACTGTGTGCGAGGAAACTGTAACAAGTAACAAGTTGCATTCTTCACAAAAGACAAAGACAAGAACGAGGAAACTGTAACATTCACTTTACTTGGTGCGCTATGATCCACTACGCACTCAAGCTATTCTACTTTTTCATCATTCAAGACCCTAGTGCTGCAACATTTCGACTGCTTTGACCATATTTAATCAAACACAACCCAGAGCTCGCTCATTAAATTGAATTCATCTATTGGGATTACGTAATAAAGATTTTGTTCTAGATTGTGTCGCCTCTCGCACAATAGCTTTTCTTTTAGAGCGTGCTGAACTCAATTATGAGACCTTGTATACTTTTATATTTGTTTTCCTTTTGGCTGTTTTGTTCAATAGGTGTGGTCAAGTGGGAGCCACTCCGGGTTGTACTCTTTCATTTTATTAATATACTACTGCATGTTCTGTCAAAAAAAGATGTCCTTAGTGTTTTTTTTTTTTTGGGGGGTTTTTTTTAATTAGTTTGTCACTTTTATTACATCTTTCATAATTATACTAAAAATTATTTGCTCAAAAAATCAAAATACATCCCATCAATATTTGGATAAAAATACTTACGTTAATGACAAACATGTCATGATTATATCCATGACAAACAATTTAAAATTAAATAATATGATTATGTTAATGACAAACATATTATGGTCATTATATATTCATGACAAACAATTTAAAACTAAATAGTATAACTAAAGTTAGAAGACGATTGGTTCTTAAAAAAAAAAAATTAGAAGAAGGTCGTATAAGCAAAAGCGATGCTTTTTTTTCAGCAAACGTGTGAGACCAGACAAAACTCATTCTAGTTCATATATACATAGCATAAAGGCTCCCTCCGTATAATATTTAGAATCATTTTGTAATATATTCTGTGATATATTCCTAGTTCCAAACTTCCAATAATAACAATTTGAACATCAGCAGCAAGAAATAAAAATTAAAATAAAGTAATATAAATAAATTATTTGATGCCCAATGAGAGTAAACCATTGAATTTGAATGAAATAAATGAACCAAAAGTAGGAATCTTCACAGAAGGGGAAGACTAGACCAGTGTTGGCGTTACCATCACGTGAGTGATTTACTTTTTTCCGTGATTGGCGTTGGTTGTTCCCTATCTATTCTACTTTCTCATCCCTCAACTCCCTAGTGCTGCAACATTTCTGTTCCTTCGACCTCATTTAGTCAAACACAACGCAGAACTTGCACATTAAATTGAATCAGCAAGGAAGAGGATCTTCACTTGTAACAATGAGTATGAGACTATTGTACTCAATTCTCTTCCAAGCCATTCTTCTCTTGTTCATTGTAAACTCAACTCTTGCTTTTCTATCTAGCAATACTGGCACCTCTAGTTATTTTGGTGGGAATGAGACGGATTATCGGGCTTTGTTGGCCTTCAAGAAAAAGATAACACAAGACCCTGGAAATGTTTTGAGCTCGTGGAATGATTCCCTCCATTTCTGCCAGTGGCAAGGTGTAACATGCGGTCGCAAGCATAGAAGAGTCACTGTATTAGACCTTATGTCCAGAGGATTGGTGGGTTCCTTGTCACCACACATAGGCAACCTCAGCTTCATGAGGGTAATTGATCTCTCAAACAACACCATTGGAGGGAAGATTCATAATGAAGTTGGTCGTCTATTCAAGTTGCAAGTATTGAGCCTGAATAACAACTCCTTCCATGGAGAAATTCCTGCAAACCTTTCTCATTGCTCCAACCTCTGGTTCCTTGACGTTGGTGGTAATAATCTTTCAGGGTCAATCCCAATGGAGTTTGCTTCTTTGTCAAGGCTGGAATATTTTGCTGCTCACATGAACCATCTCAGCGGAGGAATCCCACCTTTCATTGGAAACCTTAGCTCTCTCCAAACTTTTTCTCTAGCCTATAATGATGTCTTGGGAGGACAGATTCCAAGTGCCTTAGGTCAACTAAGAAGCTTAGAAAATCTTGCACTAGGTGGAACTAAACTCTCGGGTTTGATTCCTTCGTCTTTGTATAATCTTTCGTCTATAATTATTTTTTCATTGCCTGGAAATGAGCTTAGTGGAAGTCTTCCCACAGACTTATTCCTCACCTTTCCCCATCTACAATGGCTTCAACTTACTGCAAACCAATTTACTGGATCTCTTCCAACCTCATTATCTAATGCTTCAGAGCTACAATTCTTACAAGTTGAAGTAAACAATTTTACCGGAAAATTTTCAGTCAACTTCGGAGGCTTACAGCGTTTGGAAAGGATAGTTATTAATGATAATAATTTAGGAAGCGGAGAGGCTGATGAATTGGACTTCTTTAAATCTCTAGGCAACTGTAGCCGTTTGCAGGTCTTGGCCCTCATGGACAATCAATTCAAAGGTATGTTGCCAAATGTTTTGGGAAATCTTTCAACCCAACTTCAATTTTTTTGGATCAGCAACAATCTTATTTTTGGGGAAATCCCTTCAGGGATAGGTAATTTGATTAGCATGATCCACTTATGGATGGATGGTAACAAATTCATAGGGACAATTCCAAGTGATATTGGTAATCTCCAAAAGTTACAACGATTATATTTAAATAACAACAAACTTTCGGGAAGGTTACCGATTACCCTTGGAAACCTGTCTTCAGTGACTCACATGTATTTCGAAAATAACAGATTGCATGGAACTATCCCGTCAAGTATAGGAAAGTGCAAAAATCTGAATTTGTTAAATCTATCTCAAAACAATCTTAGTGGCCCCATTCCGAAACAACTCTTTGCAATTTCCACATTGTCAATTTCACTTAATCTAGCTCGAAACTTTTTAATTGGATCATTACCATCAGAGGTTGGCAATCTTGTCCATTTAGCAGAATTGGACTTATCTGAGAATAAGTTGTCTGGTGAAATTCCAAGTAGCCTAAGCTCCTGCACCAGCCTTGAGTGCCTTTACATGGAAGGTAATTTCTTTCATGGAGGAATTCCAACATCTTTGAGTTCTTCAAGAGGTATTCAAGTTATGGATTTTTCTCGAAACAATTTGTCAGGTCAAATTCCAAATTTCTTGGGTAAACTCTCCTTGAATATTTTAAATTTATCCTTCAATGATTTTGAGGGAGAGGTTCCAACAAAAGGAGTTTTTGCAAATGCTAGCGCACTATCAATTGTAGGAAACAATAGGCTTTGTGGGGGCATATTGAAACTAAAGTTGCCTAGGTGCTTAACAAAAGAAAAGAAGAAAGCGAAGTGGCCTCTTGCAATCAAAATTTTAGTTTCAATGGCTTGTGTGATTCTAGCAGTAACCACAATGTCATTTTTCTTATTTTACTGGCACAAAAATAGAAGAAAAGAAACTATTTCAGGATCTTACTTGAGAAAATCACTTCTGAAAGTGTCTTACCAAATGCTCCTTAAAGCAACTGATGGGTTCTCTACAGCAAATTTAATTGGTGTTGGTAGTTTTGGCTCAGTATATAAAGGCATCCTTGGTGAAGATGAATCAATTGTTGCAGTCAAGGTACTAAATCTTCAACGTAGAGGAGCTTCTAGGAGCTTCATCTCTGAGTGTGAAACCTTGAAAAATATTCGTCACCGAAATCTTGTGAAGATCATAACTTCTTGCTCAAGTGTGGATTTTCATGGTAATGATTTTAAGGCTCTAGTCTATGAGTTCATGCCCAATGGAAATCTAGAAAATTGGTTACATGATCTAGAAACAGATTTTGGGCAAATAGAGATACAAAATTTGAACCTTCTTCAAAGAATAAACATTGCCATTGACGTTGCATGTGCACTTGATTATCTACATCACCATTGCCCAATGCCAATTGTGCATTGTGATTTAAAGCCAAGCAACATTCTTTTCGACTATGATATGATTGCTCATGTTGGAGATTTTGGACTAGCGAAATTTCTTTTAGAACAAACAAATCCGAAGCAAAGCAGCTCAATTGGAATAAGAGGAACAATTGGGTACACTCCTCCAGGTAACAAAAATTTACTAAAATTTTCATTTGTTAACATATATTTTCCCACATTTAACATGATTACTTTTTGAATTTCTAAATTTTAATGTGATTGTATTACCTATATCAAATATTTTGAATGGCAGAGTATGGTGTAGGAAGTGAAGTGTCAACCAAAGGGGACGTCTACAGTTATGGAATCTTATTGTTGGGGATGATAACAGGAAAGAGACCTACAGATAGTATGTTTGATGGAGGCTTGAATCTTCACAACTACGCTAGCATAGCCTGGCCTAATCGTGTATTGGAGATTACAGACCCAAAACTATTAAACAATAATGATGAAGTAATTGGCAATCACAATTGCACCCCAACAAACAGAACGAATGAGTGTTTGATATCCATGGTGAAGCTTGGCCTCGCATGCTCTATGGAGTTGCCGCAAGAACGATGGGACATTAGCAAGGCCATCTCTGAGTTGCAATTGGTCAAGGACATTCTTCTTGGCACTAGGATTTAATTCAACATGCTTGGCCATATGGAAGGTCAAAAATCAAAATTTTCTCCCTCTTAAAGTTGGTATTAAATTCTTTACTTACTTTGACCTTTTCCTCTTTATGTTTTCTATTGCAGGCTCATAAAGTTTTACAATGGAAGGAAGAATTTTTTGGCCTGCTTAATAAACATGCTTATGGTTTACTAAGAAGTATTTTGCGTGGTTCTTATATTACTCATCTTACATATGTATATTAAATGTAACTCCAAATAAATTGATATTATGCTAGGAAAAGTAATTATATATCTAATTTCATTTGCAGTTGTAATATTTTAAGCCAACATAAGATGTCTGTTTCACTTCTCGTTCCCATCACTAATCGAATGGACAAAGTGGCAAGTGGGATTCTGATCTAGTTGCTATTTTGAATTTTTGATAACCTTAGCTATACCGATACTACAATTCACATAACATAAGTAGTTATGATTTTATTTGATACAGATGATACCATATGTCACATTGCAATTGAGAAACTTTTTTTTTTTTTAAGAAGAAATTGAAAGACGTGATTGTTAACACAAATCTACCTATATGTATATAAAAGTAAGGATCTTATGTGTGATTCTTGTTGGGTTTCACATGTATGTGAAGTCTCACTTTAAATAATGAGTAGTTCTTTTGGCTTAGTGTGTCTCTATATATTGTATTAATTACTCAATGTGTCTCTCCAAAATGTTTATCTCCCAAAAATTCGATCTTGTGAGGTATTCTTTTAGATTTCTTTTATTTAGACTTCCATCTTATCTTTTAATTGGTTGATTTATTAAACCTTTCACTAAGCAAAAGTTATAATTAATTATCTTATTTTATTTTATTTATTTATATTCAATAATAAATATTTTTTTTATAGAATTCAATAATAAATACTTATATATATATATATATATCATTCGTAGCCAAAAAAAAAAAAAAATCCCAAAATAAATAACGTATATATTGTGCACCATAAATGACTTGTCAACATGAAAATACCAAGTATGCAAACTAACGTATTAGCTGATAAATGATCAAAATAAAATGTGTTCACAGATTATGATCCTCTAAAGTTCTTAGATTACTCTATCATATAGAATTCTTTAAATCCCCACTTTCTTTTTAAAATAAAAGGCTAGGATTCTGCCATATTATCAATCCCCTGTCATAACCATTATTTAAAGCTATCAAAAAAAGAAAATGCTCAAATTTATTCACCTTACCAAAATATGAGGTAAATATTTTCAAAAGGAAATCACCACCGTCGACGGCAATGGACTTGATGGTTTTGCAAAAGAAAGTAAACAAAGTAAGAGACTTTGTGCAAATGGAATATTATTTATATTCATTTCCAAGAGAAGGGGAGCATCATTTCCAAGGAATTTGTAAGCATTATTTTTGTTCCAAGTTTATTACTGGTTTGTTTTGTTTATCCATGTTACTTTAAATAAATGACTATAAAATTATTGTGATTATTATTAGTAGTATTGTTTTTTCACATAATCAATGTTATTATCAGCACTACAAGTCTACATTTCACTAATGTACACCACCTTGCCTTCTGTTTAAATCCTTTGGTATTTTGAAGTTGAATGCAAATATAAAATTGTGGGTTCTTTCTTTTTTGATAGTACCCAGGCCCAAGTAGTAACAAAGATCCTGGGCCTGATACTTGTGGTTTGGTGGACTGAGTTTGGTTCATCCCAGCAATGTTGGACTGATTACGAACTAATTTGTGCACAAAACATGGATCCCACAATACATACATGCAAAATATATACATATTATACAGTTAGAAACAATAAAGGAATAATATATAATAAAAAAAATGGTAAATAAAACGTTAGGGATCCTCAGAATGATAAATAATGTTTCATTATTTCTTGAGTTTTTTCTTTTTTAATACATTGGATCCTTTCTCCAATTGTATATGTTACAAGGTCCAAATAAGTTCAAAAGCCATAGACTTAGATGACTCTTTTAGGCTTCTAAGACTTGTGAGGTTTGAATCCCTTTGAATCCAAGTGTTTCTTCTAGTATCTATCTCAGGATCCCTCACAGTGTTTTCCCTTTTTTCTCATTTTTTGAATTCTAAAGAAATTTTTCAAAGGATCCTTTTGCTCTGATTTTCTATTGCTGAATGGTTTTTTTGTGGACTTCATCCCCTTTTATAGTAACTTCTTAAGGTTTTTAATGTACCACTGATTCCGTCCATTTGCTGCCTTGAATACCAGAACTAATGTTGTGTCAGCAAAACTGGTGGCTGATCCCTTCCTTATTTCCTCATTATTTTCCCCTTTTGAGATTCCCCCCCCCCCCCCCCAAAAGTCTCAAGCTAACCTTCCTCTTTTGGAAGGTCCAAAGAACTGACTTTCAATCCTCTTTTTCCAAAGCTTCTAGATGCTACTTTTCAGACCCACTTTTTGGCTGCTTCTCTTTTTGTCATTTTCTCTAAATGGACAGATTCCTCTTTGTCAGGATGAAAGATCTCCAGCCACCTTCCTTCATGGTCAATCTTCCTGCTTTCCCCGAGGTATCAAACGTCTTTTCATGAAGTGTTGATTCCTAAGTCGTCAGCCTTTTTCCTAAACCATAAGCAGCTGATGGGACATATCCACCCTCGTTCTTTGTGTTCATGGGCATGCTCCCTTGAGCTGTCCCAATCCTAACTGATCTCCTTCTGCATATCCTGAGGATCCCAAGTTTCTAGGAACCCCAGATATCTTGGTTCAGCTCCTTTTCTAAGCTCCCTAGCAAATTTCTCTCACAAGGGCTGGACTAAGCTACCTCTTTCCTTTTCCCTTATTTCCTAAGGCCTAAAGCTCAACCATTCAAGGGTTGGACCCCTTCTTACTTATTTTAAGTAATCATTAACTAGCGGATTTGGGCCTTGTCCCTTCTTTGAAAGCCCAAATGGCTTTTAAATTTCAACTTTATAATGTCTTGGGCCTTGCTACGTACAATACTTGTGATATTTTGGACTTCAACAAAAATTTATAGTTGTAGGGACACAAATCAGGCCTGGACTCAAATGCGTGTCGGGGATAGGTCTAAGAGGCCTAACAATAAAATTTGTAGAGGGTGAGCTTAAAACCTAGGTTGCTTTGGACAATGGAAAGTAGAGACGTTGGGTTAGGACCATGATTGGCAAGCAACGAAAATTCAATGTAGCACAAGCTCTCCTCGGACATAAGCAAATGACCTTCTGTATTGGATGCTTTTGTTCTTTTCAAAAAAGTTACAATTCCTCCCCTCCTAATGTTCTCTCCCTCTTTACTTATATCCTTCTTCCTTTTGCTTCCATTCATGGAGTCTTCAATGCAGATGCCTTTCCTATCAACCGCCCCCTTGTAAACTTCCCCCAAGAGCTGTAAGGCTAATCACCATTATCTCAGATATCACTTCTTCATTAATGCAGCTAGAGGGGTAGGTGTGAAGCCTTTAATGCGGTGGCAGCAGCTTTCTGCGAGACATTTCCCACTTGTTTCCCCTTTTTGCGTTTCCATGGAGTACATCTTCGCTTGTTGAGCTTTTTGGCTTCCCCTCTAAGCACCACGGCGTATCTTATGACCTTCACCTCGATTAGCCGAGGATGCATCTCTCCTCAGACCGTTCCAACTAGCCTTTACTTCCATAGTGGGCTTGTGGGCTTTTAGGTTCGGTGCCCTTGTTGTCGCATGGCCATCCTCGGATAAGTTGATCCCCTTGGATCAGGCCCAAGGCCCAAAGGCATGTATTTACATTTTTGACCCTACAACAGCCTCTCAAAAATTTGCTTTACTCCTATTCGAGGAGAAAAATAAATTTTTGACTCAAATCCACTGCTTCCACATACCTCCCAACTCGCCACACGCAAGAAGTCCACCTGTATCTCCTAAAACGGTTCCTGGCACCTCGAATCCTGCGACGCCCTCATTAATTGCTCCAAGTAACTCCTTGTCACCCACATTCAACAGTGAGATGTAAATCCAATGGCCCGGGTTTTTTCCCGAAAATTTAAGCGGGATAACTCCCATGAATCGCCTCCTCCTAAGCATTCAAAACATTTTGGAAATCGCAAAATCAGCCATTATTCCAAAAAGCAATCAACAAGTCCTGGAAGTATCTATCTTCATTTTCTTCCAAGAAGCTCTCCAAAAGTCGGATACCTATCTCCAATAAGTTTCCATTCTACTAGACCCTTTCTCCTCGGCTGTTAACTTCTACCCCCTTTCTTTCTAAATCTTTGTTCTTATTTCAACCTGATGGGTAGGTTCAAGTGTTTGGTAGATATTAACTCCGGCATGGAAGGATTCTGAGCTAAATACCACATTCCTCCGGAAGTGAGTTTGAAGTATCGCCCCTTAGAGGCCGTAGTTGACTCTAGGAAAGAAGGGCAAGTTGTCATTCTTATAATTGCCTTCTTAGAGGGTGGGAAGACACTTCCCATGAAAAACGTCACCAGTGAATACCTCTGCAACCATAGGTTGTGCCCCGACCAATGAACACCCAACCTGTTCAGGGTCTTAGGTTGTGTAGACGCTTTAAACGAGCAAATGGGTCTAAACCTCACATGGCGCAATGTCGCCTTCTTGTATGAGTGCCACCAGTTAAAAAACGTAGGGTATTATCTCAAGTCCCGGTCTAGCGTTGTTAAGCTTATATCATGTCTCCCCAAATCTAACAAACGTATCAAGAACAACTACTTAATCGCCTCCGGGAGATGGTACGACGGTCCTCATTGCCTTATCAAAGAGGAGAAACCAGGTGTGGTTGCCTAGGATTTAGGATTTCTGGTCTAAGCTTCAGTTCCTTTAGCTTCGCCCTTTGAATTCACCGCAATTTAATACCTTCGTTGCTTAAATTTTGTTTGAACCTAACCATATTTGGCCTTTTGGATGTCTCTTTTGCAGACAAGCAGCACGTATCTCCTCGTCTAAGGGAAGTTAACATCTCGGACCTTAATAGAGTTTTGAGATCCGGAGTGTTCGTCAACGAAGATCTACAAGTGAGGGCTGCCCATCTTATACTAGAGTACGACCCTCTATCAAACGCCTACCAAGAGGTTGATAACGTTGTCATCACGGGTGACAGGAGGCGTAGACGAATAGACGTTTCCAAGTGCGACTTCCTCGCCTCACGCGACTTGCCAGACGATCTCTCCGTTATTCTATACGTACCTCCTCTTAGAGCAGTCCCTCTTTCGGTACGGCCCAGAGCAGCTGTTGCCGGAGAAGAGCCCGCATCTCCTCGTCTATCACTTGAGGAGGAAATAGACCAATTTAGGCTCGAAGAAGCTAAGAAGCCTGAGGGGGGTCATATTGTCAACATCTCGGACGACGAAGACGAACCTACCAAGTGTTCTGGGATAAGGGGTTTAATAATTTCAAAGGTAGACAGCAGCACTGAGGAGGAAGACATGTCTAGCTTAAGATCACTCATGAATGTGCGAGGTGCAAGAGTGGCCAAAAAGGGTGCCACTGGATCACAACCTCCTCCTCAACTACCCCTCCCCCTCCTCCTCCTCCTCCTCCTGCCAACCCCAAGGTTCCTACCTTTGACCTTAAGAAGAAAAGGAAGAAAGAGAGCGAGGAAGCTGAGGTGGCACAGCAAAAGAAGCTGAAGCAATAACAACAACAGCAATAGCAGCAAAAAGTTGTCAAAGGCAGGACACGCGTGCCCTCGGTGGAGAGCGGAGAGAGCCATGGGCTGGCCGAGGTGTTTCGAGCACAGTCCTATTGGTCTCTTGCACTGGAGTTGGACGGAACTCCCATTCTCGTCCAATCCAACATAAGAGAGTTCCAGAAAAGTCACTCCCTTTATTTGACCGAGGCCCTAGAACAGCCCCTCCTCCTCCCTAAAGACGTGGAAGTCCTTGAACAAATGAAGCAGCAACAACTCTTCCTTTCCCTTAAGAAGGACCTAGGCTTGGTACGTGTTATCCAACTTATGTTGTTTACATAAGCCTGTGAGTATGCTCTTTCTTTTTTGTGATTCTCGTCACATTGCACATGCTTTCTACATGCGTGCAGGCCATCCAAGAGGTCTTCGTGGCTAAAAAATGGGTAGAAGACGCTGGAAGAAAGCCAACATCGAGCTCAATATTAGGGTTGAGATGGAAAAAGCTCTTGGCCTGTTTGTGATGGAGAAGGAAAAGCTTGCCAAAACGCTGACAGCCGAGGAGCAGCTGAGGAAGAGCGCTGAGGCTGGACTTAAAATAGCTGAGGCTCAAGCTGAGGTGCAGCGCAAGGAGGCAGAAGACAGGGCTTGTAACATTAAGGAGGCCGCTGATGCTGCATCACTTGCTTCTTTCAACAGGGGGGGCGAAGAGACAAATACTCGTCTGGTTGAAGAGTTAGCTGATTTATGCAGGGAGTACTGCAAGCAGGTGTGGTCGGAAGCTCTCAATATGGCAGGTGCTCCTGCCACATCTGAATGGAGAAAGGCTGAGAACGTATGGTATCCCCCCGATATCCACGAATTTGATGCTCCATCTCCCGCAGCACCTTCCACCTCCCTCATGGCTCCTGCTCTTCCTCAAGCCTCTTTGGGTCCAGGCCTGATTTGTGTGCAACACCTAAACATGAAAATAGATTTAGTTCCACTCAAAACTTATAGGAATAAGCTGAAATGTTAATTTTTCCAAAAGTGGATGGTCTGAGAACCAGGCATAATTAGGGCTCCGTTTAAGGTTCTCCTCAACACTCAGTAAAAGTATGTTGAGTGTTAATTTTTCCAAAGTAAATGGTCCGAGAACCCAGCGTAGCTAAGGTTTTGTTTAACACTTAGTAAAAAACATGAACTGCATGTTAATTTTCCCAAAGCAGATGGTCCAAGGACCCAGTGTAGCTAAGGTTCTATTTAACACTTAGTAAAAAACATGAACTGCATGCTAATTTTCCCAAAGTAGAAGGTCCGAGGACCCGGCGTAGCTAAGGTTCTGTTTAACACTTAGTAAAAAATATGTACCGCATGTTAATTTCCCCAAAGCAGATGATCCGAGAACCCGGCGTAGCTAAGGTTCTGTTTAACATTTAATAAAAAATATGAATTGCATGTTAATTTCCCCAAAACAGATGGTTCGAGGACCCGTCGTAGCTAAGGATCTGTTTAACACTTAGTAAAAAATATGAACTGCATGTTAATTTTTCCAAAGCAGATGGTTCGAGGACCCGTCGTAGCTAAGGATCTGTTTAACACTTAGTAAAAAATATGAGGCTTCTGTTTAATATTAAAGACTATAGAACTGACAATCAACACAACATATCGATAACTGTACAAATGGCATAAATGCCTTTTATTAATAGTAATACATTCGCAGGTTATTTACGTTCTAGGGATGTTATACGGCCTTTTTATCTAAGTCGGTAAGATAATACGCCCTTATACCAGCTATTGAAGTTATACGATAGGGCCCTTCCCAATTAGGTCCTAACTTGCTCCACGCTGGGTTCTTGGCAGTACCCACAACCTTTCTTAAGACTAAGTCGCCAGGAGCAAGTGGCCTTGATTTCATGTGAGAGTCATAGCCTTGCTTAAGTTTCTGCTGATGGTGAGCTAGGTGAACTATAACATTTTCTCGCCTTTCTTCAACTAGGTCCAGCTCCTTGTGCAGTAAGTCGTCATTATTACCTGGGTTAAAGGAATGCGTTCTCATCGTCGGAAACCGCATTTCCAGAGGGATCACAGCATCAGCTCCATAAGCCATCGAAAAGGGGGTTTCTCCGTGGATCTTCGTGGTGTGGTTCGATATGTCCACAAAACATGCGGTACTTCTTCCACTCACCTGCCTTTAGCGTCATCTAGTATTTTCTTGAGCCCATTGACTATTGCTTAATTGACCACCTAGGCCTGACCATTCCCTTATGGATAAACTGGTGTAGAATGTCTGTTTGTGATGCTGAAATCTCCACAATACTTTCTGAAGGCCTTACTATCAAACTGCAGGCCGTTATCCGAGATAAGGGCATGTGGGATTCTAGACCTGGTATCTCGGCTTCCTGCAGAGGCTTGCTCACATAGTAGACTAGTCTCTGTATACCATTGTCATCCCGTATCAGAACCAGACTGACGGCATGAACAGCCACGGCTATATACGCAAACAAAACTTCATCTACGTCTGGGCGAGACATAATGGGTGGCCGTGAGAGATATTCCTTTAGCTGCCGAAAAGCAAAGAAACATTCTTTAGTCCATTTAAATCCCTTCCACTTATTTATCAGCTGGAAAAAGGGTTGGCATCTGTCTGCAGACTGAGAAATGAACCTATTGAGAGTGGCCATCATCCCCGTCAACCTTTAGATCTCTTTTGGATTCCAAGAAGGTTGCAAACTACAGATTGCTGTGATTTGGGCGAGGTTGGCCTCAATCCCTCTTTGAGTGAGCATGTAACCTAGAAACTTACTAGACCCCACACCAAAAGAACACTTAGAGGCATTCAGACGCAACTTGTGCCTCCTTAACGTCTGGAAAGTATCGCTCAAGTCAGCCATATGCATAGATATAGCCTTACTCTTTACAACCATGTCATCCACATACACTTCGACAGTTTTCCCTAACTGAGTTTCGAACATTTTGATCATCATCCTCTAATAGGTAGCCCCAGCATTCTTCAAGCCAAAAGGCATTACTTTGTAATGATAGTTGCCGGTGAGAGTGACAAAAGCTGTCTTCTCTTGATTCTCCGAAGCTAGAGGTATTTGATAGTACCCTTGAAAGGCATCTAGAAAACTCATTTGAGGATGGCCGACAGTAGCGTCCACCAGCTGATCTATGCGAGGTATTAGGAAGGAGTCTTTGGGGTAGGCCCTGTTTAGGTCTGTGAAATTCACACATACCCTCCATTTTCCACTTTTTTTCTTCACCACTACAATGTGTGCCAACCATTCAGGATATAATACTTCCTTAATGGCCCCAGCTCTTTTGAGTCTGATAACCTCCACTTTTATAGCATCAGAATGCTCCTTGGAGGAGTGCCGAGGTGGTTGCCTCTTCGGTACTACAGTTGGACTGATATTCAGGTGGTGACAGATGAAGTTAGGGTCAACCCTAGGAACCTCATAAGCATCCCATGCGAACACGTCAAGGTTTCCTTTCAAGAACGCGACTAACTCCTCCCTTTCCTCGGCTGGCAATTGAGCCCCTACTTGGGAGAACCTTTCAGGGTCACTATCCACAAGAACCCTATCTAACTCTTCACACGTGGGCTCTTCTACCACTATCTCCCTAGTTGTGGCAAAAGATGTTGATTGCTATAGGATAAATGCAGCAGAGGCCGAGGGCTCCGGCTCTAGCCTGCGCAAAACTGCGGCTGTTAGGCACTGTTTTGCCGTGGACTGACTCTCGATAATTTCTTCAACCTGACCACCAAATGGGAACTTCACCTTGGCGTGGAGAGTCAAAGAGACAGCACCCAGAGCATACAGCCACGGTCTCCTGACAATGGTCGTATAGGGAGAGTAGGCGTCAACCACGATGAAATCAACTTCGACCACTGCTGGGGCCTGACTGCACAAATAGCCTAATCTGCCCCTTCGAGATGACGACCTTCCCTTCAAAGCTTATTAGAGGCGAATCATAGGCCGAAAGATCTTCCAGCTTCAAGTTCAACCCCTTAAACAGATTAGGATACATAATGTCTGCACCATTTCCCTGATCAACCATTACCCTCTTCACATTGTAGCCTCTTATTCTCAACATGATGACCAAGGCATCATCGTGTGGTTAGATGGTCCCCACTTTTTCCTCGTCCAAGAAGCCTAGAATTTGAGGTACGTTACCCTTAATCCTCTTCGACTTAGAGCTGGAGTTCTCGGCAACAACTCGCGCCACAGACATCACCCTGGAAAGGCAAGAACCAGTCCTCCCAAGAGAAGCGAGAATGACATTAATGGTTACCAAAGGAGATCTCGAAGCGTTGTTGCCTTGATTTGCCAGACCAGGATGCTCTCCCTGCCCGACAGGCCGGTATAAGAATTGCTTCAACTTTCCCTCCTTCACCAACTGCTCCAGATAGTTCCATAAATTTCTGCAATTGTCGGTTGTATGACCTCTTTCTTGATGATATTGGCAATGAAGGTTTTGATTACATTTCGTGGGATCCACTACCATCTTGCTGTGCCACCTAAAATATGGTTCATGACAAATTTTCTCAAACACTTGTTGCATGGGTTCACAAAACACAGTGCTAACCACCTGAGAAGAGGCCGGACCAGACTACCCAATGAAATCTCTCCGCGGCCTACTGTTGTTGTATTTGTCCGACCTGAAATCCCTTATCTCTTGAGGGATAACCTTTACCTTCCTTTTTCCTTGTAGCTGATCTTCCTCAACTTGCTTGTACTCGTCAATGCGATCCATAAGCTAACATACGCTTTTAACAAGCCTTTTGGTCAGAGACTTCCTCAGATCGTGCTCGTTTGGAAGGCCGTCCTTGAAGGTGCTTATGGCAACATCATCGAAGTCCCCCTCAATCTCATTGAACATCTCCCAATACCTATTGGAGTACGTCTTGAGAGTCTTCCCCTCTCTCATGGCCATGGATAATAATGAATCCAAAGGCCAAGGCACCCTATTGTAGGTAATGAAACGTGAGCTAAATGCCCTGGTGAGCTCCATGAAGGAATCAACAAAGCCTACCTTCAGGCCATTGAACCATCTCCTCACGACAGGTCCCAAGCTGAAGGGGAAGACTTTGCACATCAAGGTCTCGTTCTTAGAGTGCACCGCCATTCTCTGATTGAAATGACTCACTTGTTCCACCGAGTTTGTCTGTCCATTGTAAATGGTGAAGGTTGGTTAGGTGAATCGCCTTGGAAGCTTTCCCTTCTCAATCCTACGGGTGAAAGGTGATTTGGAGATTTGGTCGAGCACCTTGCTCAAAGCATCGTTGGCCAAGCCCCTAGAAGAAGTCTTTTTACCCTTAGGGTCGCGAAGGTAGTCGTCCTCGTAGGAGGAGGATTCATTAGGAGGAGTTCTTGACCTGGGGTTGCCGCTGCTGCTGTGAGAACCCATTGAAGAAGGATTTGAAAGAGAGGGAGTATGCCTTCGTTTCTACTGACGCAGCTTCTAGCTCGTGCATGACTTTAACACTTTTTTCGTGGGAGGTTCTGCTTCTAGCCCGTGCATGGCTCCCCCCGCGCGTATGCTCTGTACACACAATAGCTTCTCGATCCCTTTCCCCTTCTAGCTGCGAGAGGTGATTCTCATGCTGGGATCCCATGGATTCTGCATGGTGTGAACCTGAGTCTTCCATGATGCCTCACGTCCTTTAACTCAAGGTTTCCCACAGACGGTGCCAATTGTCGGGACACAGATCAAGCCTAGACCCAAATGCGTGTCGAGGACAGGCCTAAAAGACCTAAAAAATAAAATTTGTAGAGGGAGGGATTGAAACCTAAGCTGCTTTGAACGATGGAAAGCAAAGACGTTGGGCTAGGACCATGATTGGCAAGCAAGGAAAATTCAATGTAGCATAAGCTCTCCTTGGACATGAGCCGAGGACCTTCTGTATTGGATGCTCTTGTTCTTTTCAGAAAAGTTACAATTCCTCCCCTCCCAATGTTCTCTCCCTCTCTTCTTATATCCTTCTTCCTTTTGCTTCCCTTCATAGAGTCTTCAATGCAGATGCCTTTTCCATCAACCGCCCCTTGTAAACTTCCCCTAAGAGCTGTAAGGTTGATCACCATCATCTCAGATGTTACTACTTCATTAATGTGGCCAGAGGGGTAGGTGTGAAGCCTTTAATGTAGTGGCAGCAGCTTTCTACTAGACATTTCCCACTTGTTTCCCCTTTTTGTGTTTCCTTGGAGTACATCTTTGCTTGTTGAGCTTTCTGGCTTCCCCTCTAAGCACCACGGCGTATCTTATGACCTTCACCTCGGTTAGCCAAGGATGCATCTCTCCTCAGACTGTTCCAACTAGCCTTTACTTCCACAGTGGGCTTGTGGGCCTTTAAGTTCGGTGCCTTTGTTGTAGCATGGCCATCCTCAGACAAGTTGATCCCCTCGGATCAGGCCCAAGGCCCAAAGGCATGTATTTACATTTCTGACCCCACAATAGTCATTTACTAAACATGAGTTGTTAGGGAGCATAAAAAAAAAATGTAAGATATTTTGTATTTTAAAACTTTCTTTATCTTTAGAATTTTTTTTTCTTCCCATAAAAAAAAATCAAAGAATTGGGTTTTTTCTCTAAAAAAATTTGTTGACTTAAAATGAAATTGAATTAAAATCTTGATTCTATTGGTTCAATTGAAAGATTATCAATAATACATATATGCATAGGAAGATCCTACAAGATCATTGTGGAATTTTCAATTATTAAATATAATCATTTGCTTTTCAAAAATAAATAAGTAAATTGATTATTGAAAAACCCAGTCCCAATTGAAATTATCCTTACTAATTTAGAAAGATTCCATTTGAATCCCAATTGATATAACTTTTGAAAATACCAAAAATCAGAATAAAAGTGGGTTTTTTTTTTTTTTTTGAAAATTGGAGTCAAAGTGCCACACTTCACCGGGCCTTGAATTGATGTGATGATTTGAGCCCACTATAGAAGTAGATTGGTACTCTAATAGTCTGATGGGTCAGATTGGCAATCTGATTTCAGGCCTTAAAAAAATATATATATTTATTTGTCCAATTGTTCTCTTAGCTGAAAATGTTCCCTAAGTTTTTAGAAATCTTTTTTAAAAAAATTCATAAATAAAGGAATCACAAAGAAAAGGGAACCACTTTGGACAAGTTTAGAATTTTCTGACGTAAAAGTTTTGAAATTAATTTATAAAGACTTCACTCTCACCTTCGTCAAACCCCTTCCAAGGCCATGAAATTGGCTTCAACATTTCCCAAGCATCGCCTTTCCACCATTCAAAAGAAATGTCTTAATGTGGTGTATTAAATTTATTTCTTGAGGATGATGGTGGCTGGGAGTTATTGTTTATTATATTTATTTTATTAGTTTGTTTATATTATTCTAATGTGGTGTATGTTAAACTAGAATATTTGATATTGGGTGTATTGTAAAGTATGTTGTTAAAATAGATAAAATAAGTTCTTGAGTTGCTAAAAATTTTTAGCTCTCTTACTATGAATGTTCTAATCCATCAATGATTTTATGCAAACATAAGTACAAAATCCTTCAAAAACACCTTCCAGCACAAATTTTCTAAACTATTGAATTCAAAGCCACAAAATTCATCACCCTTAATACTCATTTCATCATAAAAACCATATTTTTCACAAACACAAAAAGTATCCAAACTATCTCCAAACATCAAAAACGAGATTAACCACCCTTTGAATGACTTAAAGGAATTGAAAGTGATAAATATCCTATTTTTTGTGCGGATTTTCTCCAATATGAAAGTAATACATATTCTGTTTAAATTAATTCTTATTTAAAAATAACAAAATTTAGAGTTTAATTTGTAACATTTGAAATTTCATAAGATTCAAATTTGTTACAACTCCAACACTACAAGTATAAGGAGTAAAATAAAAGTGAAAAATTTTCCATAAGATTGCCATTTTTTTTTTTTTTTTTTTTTGGTGGTGGTGAAGAAATAGGATAACCACCAAATTTGGCCTTGATTTGTATGGAAAATAACAACAAAATTGGACTTTCTCTAAAGCAGAAATGGTACTTTGTTGTTCATTTGAAAGAGCACCTTCCTTTTTTTGAAGAGAGAAAAATATTTCTCATCAATTACGTGCCCATTAAAGCATTACCTCATCATTATCCCATATAAATAATGTCATAGCATAAGCATATCATGATGGTTGAGTAAAGTTTATAGTAGCTTTTGTGTTAGAACTTAGAAATCTATTGTACTATTGCGTATCGAATCCTTTTGTCACATAACCATTCTAACCAGAATTAATTATACATGGTGGCATATTGACAAGCTGTAATTTAAATATTATTTTAAAGGAAAGATTTAGAGTTTAAAGTGTTGACTCAGGATATTTTTTTTTAAAATAGGTTGAGTCGGGATTTTATTGCCAATAGGGTAGAGTCAAAAAAATTTGTTTGGAGGGGTCAAGTTGCAGCATTAACATATTTATCAAGACAACCCCCTAGACACACACACACACACACACACACACACACACACACACACACACACACACACACACACACACACTTTTTTATTATATACACACTCATTTTTATTTGATAAGTTCTATATATATATATATATATCGACACACACAAACACTCCAAAAACAAAAAAGCTTAGTATTTTCAATCAAAATTACGTTTGGTGACAATCTTTCAAAAAATAAAACTCACTTTTACCATTTTCATAGTGAAATTCTTAAAAAGTTTCATTTTCAATACAAATTAATTATCAAATTTTATATTAAAGTAAGTAAAAAATATTTTAATTGAACTAATGAAATTTTTTAAAACATGAATGCTCCAAAACTTAAATGAATAAGTTATGCTCCAAATATATTTGAAACTATCTTGTTCTAACCCATTATGTGGCAACTAAAGAAAAATTCCATATATAGTTTTAGTGACAATATTTTTTTAATGAGTCAATGACTTATTAATTTTCACATAATGAGTTGAAAAAAAATAGATCCAAACATGTTTGAAGCAAAATTTTATCAAATATTTAACAGATATAAGAGCATATTTTACAATAAAAAAATAAAATTGCGAAAAATAAAGTTTTGTCTCTGTAACTATTAGACAAATTATTTTAAGAGTATCATTGGATGAATTCAAATATTTGGGTGGGGGGAGTAACTCTTATTTTTGTAGGATAAATTTTAAAAACATTAAAATAATTATATATATTTAAGAAATTTTCAAAATTCAAGGCCCCCCACCCATGCCAATGGCTCTGCCCTGATTGCTAGTTAGCATTTTTCATCAATATGTTGATGTTAGTAAGTTCATCAATTGCAAGGAATATGCCCTCTACTAATTCTACCGATTAGATTAGTTACTATACTTCATCCTGATATAAACCATCCAATCTCACTTGTGAAATTGATAAACTTTTTTTACTTCAATATTAATTTGCATATAATTTTTTTAATCAAATAGATACAATGGGAAAGACGGAGATTTGAATTCTAGATGTTTCGCTGAAAACACAAAGATGTGTTAATTAAGCTAGAACCTACAAGGTTGTAGTAACTTCTCATATATTTAACTTTATAAGTGATCACCCTTTATTCATATATTTTATTTTGATATTGAACTTTTTTAATTTTATTATACATTATGGTAAAAAAAAACTTATTATACAATAGTCTTTCTCTGAACACAATAAAAATTTTACAACATTTTAAAATTAACAAAGTTTTTCTTTAACTCAATACATGTCCATATTTATTTATATGTAATACATGTCCATCTATAAAACTATCTACATGTATTATTTAAACAAATTATATAACATGGTAAATAAGTCGTATAACTCCATCATTCATAGAAAAATTAGACAATTTAGATTTGACATACAATACAACCGAATTTAATCAAGATGTAAAATTCAAACACTCCCAAATTTTAAAGATTTATGAAAAAAATCTTCATAGTAGCATCAACATTCTTCTTAAAACTTGGTTAGCTGAAATTCAACATGGTCTGGTCAGCCAAAGCTTCATACCGAGTATTTCTCTTCCAGCGGGATGTAGGTGGACGCCTCCCCCATTGGATTATTTTAAAATAAATTTTGATGGGGCAACTTTCGCAAAGGAGAAGAAATCTGGGTTGGGTGTTGTCATTAGAGATAGTAGAGGTCAAGTTATTGCCTCGGGTTCGAAGGTGGTGCACCAGTTGCTTGGCTGTTCCGATATCGAAGCCATGGTTGTGGCATGGGCTTTAAATTTTGCATCTAATGTGGGTGTGAAGAGGGCTGTGCTAGAGGGGGATTCCATGGAAGTTATCTCAAGTTTAAAGGAGGGGGAGAAGGTGTGGTCGCCATATGGACTGCTATTGGAGGATGCAAGGTTTTATTCTCAACATTTTGATGAGCTGCGTTACTCTCATACAAAGAGGGAAGGCAACAATTTAGCGCATAGTCTGGCTAGATATGCAATAGGCATACCGAATTTTCTAGTCTGGATGGAGGATGTTCCATCACAGTTTTTTTCTGTATTTCAAGACGATTTGTTGGGTTTTTCTTAATTTATTAAGCGATGCGGTTTCTCAAAAAAAAAAAAACATTCTTCTTAAAATGTTATAAAAATAAAATAAATAAATATAAAGAAAACAAAATTCACTGTTATCAATATCAAGTAGCCAAAAAAAAAAAAACTCGTGTCCTACTACTACATTATAATTTTGATTAATTTCACGACTCACATGCATCATCACTCTCTCTCTCTCTCTCTCTCTCTCTCTCTCTCTCTTTATCTGCATCTCTCTCTTCCTTCTAAGTTTCTGTCGTTTTGTATATAATTCGATCCAAACCTTTTTCAGAATCGGAAGGAGGGACTTCTCTGTTTCTCGTCCAATCCTCTGTTTGTCTGTCTGTCGAGTTTAGCTTAGTAAAACACTCTCTCAGATCTTCAAATTTTCCGATCCCGTATTGCTAACAAACACGACACAACCATGCCGGCCGTGTGCGGAGCCCGATTGACAACGTTTGAAGATTCCGAGAAAGAGAGCGAGTACGGTTATGTCCGAAAGGTCCGTACACAGCAATTTTATTTTTTAGTTTGTTTGGGATTGGAACAAGTCTGATTTAGTTGTAGATCGGAAATGCTAAACGGTGCGTTTTTTGATTAGATCGTCTCGTTACATTTTTTTTTTCCCGAGTTATTTTAGGTTTTTTTTTATTAATTCGAATTGGACTGAATTTGATCATGTGGCTGACAATCTTAGTTAGTGAGAGTGTGTGTGTAATGATTGAGAGAATTGGGAATGAAAATGTGACCGAATTTCGACATGTGGCTGTTTGATACTACCCGGCTCGGCTTTATTGGTTTGAATGGTAGGCCTTTTGGTAACTTGGAACACGCCATGATTTTGTTGTTTTTTGATTCGCGGGTATGCTTATTTCCTTGTGTTGTTGATTTCTTGTTAAAGAAATTGCATATGTGATAGACGAAATGCTGATATGGGAGTATGGATAGAAGCACAAAGTTAACATCTTTTTTAATTTTTCAGTGATAAAATTGCAGCTTTTTAAATTTGAGTGATGATAATCGAGCTTGGACAAAATTATAGGGGACGAGAGTTTCTATCAATTTAGTTCTCAAAGATGTTTATTTCCTTGGGTTGCTGTACTGCCACAACCATGGTTAATGCTATCATCATCCCTACAAGTTTCTGCATCCCACTTTCTTCCATAACCTTGTATTTTGTTGAAAATTTTTGTCATTTTGAAGTTGGAACACAAATATAGAATTCATAGGTTACGAACTATTTATTAGAGATTAGTTGTTGGAGTATTTGAAAGTGTAAGATTTTTTTTTTCTTTTTAAATAACTTATTTATCTTTCCAAAGGACTTTATTTTTTAAAAAGTTTTGATTAGAAGAAATACTATTTAGTTTGAGAATGGTGACTCCATGCCAGGGACAGAGGGAGACTTTGACCTTGCCCCTAATTTTTTTTTTAATAATAGTATTTACCTAGGTGCCAATTTTAGCAATTTTTTGTTTTTAATATAATTACAATTTGTCCCTCTTAACAATATCATTGATTATTTAAGAATAAGACTACTAAGGTATTAAATTCTTATTGGTTTGTATCTAGGCTTGCTACTTACATCACTTTTTACTTACTAGTAATCACTCACCAGATTAGCGATTTATAAAAAAGTTTTTATTTCTAGTATTTTCCTCATTTTAAAGGACATAAAATAGATCCAAACCCTAAAAAAATATGCAAGCCCAAAAATTTAGCCCAACAACAAAATTTACCAATAGTAAAGCTAAAAACAATTAAACTCAATTAACCAATTTTACCCAAAACAAACAACCAAATTTTAAAAAAATAAAAAATAAACAAAGTAATTTTGTCCTTCCCAACAACACATTAAAAACACAAATAAATAATAAATAAACAAATAAATTCTCTTAGCGGTTAAGCAGCATAGCTGGAGGTTAGAGCCACTGCGCGCAACTAGCACGGAAACCACCCCCTTAACTTCAAGTTTTGGCTCCATCCCTGCTCCTTGCAAAATTCAAGGGTTGATTTTTGTTTATGCCATGTCTTGTTGGACCACTGTTCATTCTTTAGTTTAAACTCTAGGGAAAAAGAGTTCAAGTTGCACGCTTAGAAACATATTTTGGTAAACTACGTATTTAGTCCCTATCATTTTCACTATATTTCAATTTGGTCCACAATTTTTCAGTGTTGTATCAATTTAGTCTCTGTCGTTATCTTTTTTATGAAATTTGTTGACGTAGCTACCCCCTAACTTCAAGTTTTGGCTCCATCCCTACTCCTTGCAAAATTCAAGGGTTGATTTTTGTTTATGCCATGTCTTGTTGAACCACTGTTCATTCTTTAGTTTAAACTTTAGGGAAAAAGAGCTCCAGTTGCAGGCGTAGAAACATATTTTGGTAAACTACGTATTTAGTCTCTATCATTTTCACTATATTCCAATTTGGTTTATAATTTTTCAATATTGTATTAATTTAGTCTCTGTCGTTATCTTTTTTATGAAATTTGTTGACGTAGTTAATAGCCAAAATGAAAAATTAATTTCCATTGATGTGATAATAAACTAATTTTTTATTTTGGTCGTTTGCCACATCAGCAATTTATATCCAAAACACAATGGCATAGACTAAGTTGGCAAGTCACTCAAACGTTTAGGGAACAAATTAACACAACTGAAAGGATATGGGCCAAATTGAAATATGGTGTAAAAAATAGGGACCAACTATGTAGTTTGCCCAACATATTCTAACTATCTCAAAAAAAAAACAAAAAAAAAAAAAAAAAACTGTTTAAACTCATAAAATTTAAAAGGACAAAATACATTAGCTTTTTTAAATCAAATAAATGACACTTTAGTAAATATATTAAGGTTAATATGCGCTCTTATGATGATTGTTAATGCACCATTTAAAAAAAGTTTTAATGCCACTTTTATGAGAAATATAAAAAAATTGTCAAAAAAATCAATTACTTTTTCTTTTCTTTTCTCATAAAAAAGTTTCTAAAAATATTTCATAACCTAATGTCTTTAGCATATTTCATCGCACTTCTCATAAAAATATTTCATAACAGTTTCTAAAAGTATTTCATAAACTAATGCTAAAGACACTTTAGCATTAGTTAACTTTTCCCAATTATTAAAATTTTATTTATTAATTTTTGGGTAATATGCAAAACTGACCTTTTAAGTTTCTTCAGATTTCATTTCAGTTCTCTAACTTTGCTTTTATTCATTTCAGTCCTTCAACTTTCAAGTTTATTCAATTAAGGCTTTTCTGTCAATTTTTGTTATATGTTATGGTTAATTTTTTTGTTTTATAAATTTTTCTTCAAATTTTTTAAATTAAAAAAATTCAATTAATAATTAAAAAATATTTTTCAGATTTTTTTTTTCAAAAAAATTTAACAAAAGTTAACAGAAGGGAATTAATTGAATAAATCTAAAACTTAGAAGACTGAAATGAACGAAAGTAAAGTTTGAGGACTGAAATAAAATTTAAAGAAAATTAGAGGATCAATTTTGCATTTTAACCATAATTTTTTAAAGCGTACAATATTTTATGACATCTTAAAAGAAAGCCTAGACAAAAAAGATAGAACAACGTGAGTATAAATTTATTACATTAATTTATTGGATTAAATAATTATTATGTAATTATATATGAAATCACTTAAAATTACTTCTTTTTTTTTTTTTTTTTGAGATAATATAGATAGAAGAAACGGGGAATAGGGAAGGAGGAGTGGGAAGACTCGCTTAAAATCACTTAGAACGTTATTCATGGCTACATTGACAAATCTTAAGATAGTTATCATGTAATAATTCAGTCAGATTGGGCAAAGTTGTGACTAATTGGACCATAATGTATGGTATTATAAGTATAACTTGTTGGAATATTGGGCCAAAAATAGGGTATTCTGGCTCAGGAAAAGTCATGATATTAAAAAGCAAGTCAACAGGTAACCCCTTTTCGCCGCATTGAAAGTTGTAAGCGTATCCAAGAAATTGATTGTAGCATCTATTAGACATTTATACAAAACTGATTAGTAAAAAAAAAAAACAATGAATTCAAAAAATACAAAAATTAAAAAAGAAAAAGACAACATTCAAACACCCGTTCCGTCCTTATTTTATTTACACAGAACTTGCCTCTTCCTTTTTAATTTCCCTTTTTTTTTAAAAAAAGTAATTCCATGTTGTGATTTGTGAATAAGAGGAAGAGGAATAAAATTTTGAACTCTATATGTTTCCAATGCTGAGACTTCTATAGTTTTTGTTGTAGATGATACTGAGGATGCATCCATATTGTAAATCTTGATAGAATTTGTGAAATATTTTAAGAGCAAAGCATGTATACTTGAGAAACACTCTGATTAGTTGTGATTGGTAAAAAAAAAAATGGTGAGTCCATGTGTAAGTGATAGTTAACCACTCACAATCTGCCACGTTAGAGTTGTGGCAAAAAAGTTGTAGAATAATTTGTAGTCCTAGAACTACTTCTTGGTATTGTGCTCCTTCTCCCAAGGAAGCTCTCTTTTCTATGAGAAGTGGGATTTTACTTGTTGGAAGTCAAGAACACAATTCAAAACATGGTCCTATGGTATTTATGGGATTGAGATCAAGTGCACCTGATGCAATAGCAATGAATGGTTGAGAATGAAAATTGAAAAAAGTAACTTTCAATCTCAACCATTGAAATAAAAAAAGTTTAAAATTTTTTGAAAAATGTTAAAAAGTTAAAATTAAAATATGAGAATGATAAAAAATGATGTGTGTGGAAATGGAGTAATTGCACCTGGTGCAATAACCCTAGGTATTACATCAGATCCAAATCTGTATTTATGGAGGATGCATTTCTTTATTGAATGACTATCAGTTGTTAATTAGTTGTTACCAGTAGTTGTATCATATGTATGTATGCTAGTTGTACTCTCCATTGATTGAACAAATCCACTTATTCACCTATCAAATTATGTAATTGGAGATGTCAGATGATCTCTTGTCTTTAGTGAACGATAAAAATCTTATGGCGTATAGACGTATAGTCATGTACACATGTTGCGTAAATAAGAATGGAGGTGTACATGCAATTAAAATTGTGATTCTCTTATTTCATTCTCTTAATTTCATTTTCACTCTATGAAAAGGAAATCCAATGACTTGTACTTCTCTAATACATATATTTAACTTTTTGGTACCAAGACAAATCCATTAATTTGAAGGATAAAACCAAAAAAAAAAAAAAACACAATTGGCACATAATGAATTTCTGAGTGAATTTGAAACGATGAGATATGGCCAATTGAAGTTGACAAGGGAATACTGAGTCTGAGAAGTGCTGAATTTCAATTGCTTCCCAATTGATCAAGAACCAAGAAGACAGTACGTCAAAATTCCGATGAATTCGGTGTTGTATATATAAATTCAAGTTTGGAATTTTCTAAGTGAAATTCGAAATTCAGTATGTTTGATGGGGCAAACCTACAGCTTGATCAATCGAAGTGGTGAGGGAAATTATCCTGGAGTCTCTACCTGTTTCAATTGGTACTCAATTCCTATTCGATCGATTGAAAAGAACTTTTGATCGATGCTTGATTTCTCTCAATCAATAGAGACTCATGAAAACTGAATTTTTATAAAATTTTCAGATAGCTATTCTGAACGTTTGAAAATGTTTCAAGCCTTGTGAACGATTTTATGAAATATTTTAATTCTACATACGTACCTTTTGAAAGATTATAACTCTATGGGTATAAAATAGTAAGTTTAAAGAAACACAATAAATCTTGTAAATATTCTCCAAAATTGCTATTTATAGAACTCAATAAACTTGGTTGAATCTTGGGGATAAGTTTGTAGAAACCCTTTAGCAACTTACTTATGAAAACAAATATTATCTAATGATAACATTAATCAATTTTGCCTCCATGTCAATCACTAATTTCTATTTACTTGATGCGTTCATTTTGTTATTTCAATATTACTTGAGGTGTATCCATGAGTTTAAAAAATCCAAATTCTTATCAATTGGTCTGACCAAACCTTGAAACCAAGACCCACGTTCCCTGCATTATTAAATCTTCGATATCATGGAGTTGGTCAAAGGTTCTACTACCTCGTTAACATGGACAGGTCATTAATGAAGGGATGACGGGTCTATGTACGAGAAGTTCAAACATTTTCAAATTTCTATAGGTTGCAATTATGAATTAATCTATTGGGATTAGGTAATAAAGATTTTTTCCTAGGTTATAAATTTCTTCTTATATATATATATATATATATATATATATACATATTGATTGCCTTATTTGTATGTGTTGCGATAGCTTTTCTTTTAAAGATGTCCTTAGTTTTTTTTCTTTTTTAAAGTTGGTTTGTCACTTTGTCACCATATTGTCTTACACTTTTATTACATCTTTCATAATTATACTTAAAATTAAATGCTCAAAAAAGCAAAATACATCCTATCAATATTTGGATAAAAAAACATATGTTAATGACAGATATGTCATGATTATATCCATGACAAACAATTTAAAATTAAGTAGTATGATTATGTTAATGACAAACAATTTAAAACTAAATAGTATAATTAAAGTTAGAAGAAGGTTGGTTCTCAAAAAAAAATAAAAAGTTAGAAGAAGGTCGTACATCATGGAGTTGGTCAAAGGTTCTACTACCTCGTTAACATGGACAGGTCATTAATGAAGGGATGATGGGTCTATGTACGAGAAGTTCAAACATTTTGAAATTGCTATGGGTTGCAATTATGAATTAATCTATTGGGATTAGGTAATAAAGATTTTTTCCTAGGTTATAAATTTCTTCTTTTATATATATATATATATATATATATATATTGATTGCCTTATTTGAATGTGCTGCGATAGCTTTTCTTTTAAAGATGTCCTTAGTTTTTTTTCTTTTTTAAAGTTGGTTTGTCACTTTGTCACCATATTGTCTTACACTTTTATTACATCTTTCATAATTATACTTAAAATTATATGCTCAAAAAAGCAAAATACATCCTATCAATATTTGGATAAAAAAACATATGTTAATGACAGATATGTCATGATTATATCCATGACAAACAATTTAAAATTAAGTAGTATGATTATGTTAATGAAAAATAATTTAAAACTAAATAGTATAATTAAAGTTAGAAGAAGGTTGGTTCTCAAAAAAATAAATAAAAAGTTAGAAGAAGGTCGTATAAGCAAAAGTAAGGTCTTTTTTTTTTTCAGCAAACGCGTAAAACCCAACAAAAGTCATTCTATTTTTTTCTTTTGCTTTGTGTTAAATAAAATTTTTCATTCCAGCCAAAAAAAAAAAAAAAAACTTGTACCTGTACTATTGTATTGAAAAATTGAGTGGGGGAAGACTAGTTCATATATATAGCATGATGAAGCAAGAAGTTCGTCAGTCGAAAAAGTAGTGAGTTCAGATGGAACCAAACTTGTATTTCGCCTTTCCAGTAGTCAAGAAGGTGGCAGTGAGACCTGTCAACATGGTCACCGGTGTGGTGCCTGCCAAAACACCTCCGATGCTTAAGTTAGTTTTTGGGAATTTTGCTCAGAAAGACAATGACAAAGAATGGGTGTGTTGTAGTATGCTTTTTCTTACCTCTAGCTGGCGTTTTTGGAAAGTTTATATATGCTTCTTTTGCCTTCTAGCCGTTGTAGCAGTTATTGTGGTTTTAATGCTGCTTTAAGTAACGTCTTCCACTTAATGGCAGGGCTTCAATTCGTCTCCAACGGGATGCACATCTGTTTTATCCAGCCTGGGGTATTATTGGCGATACTAAATGTTCCTGCCGCTTTCGCCTGCTCTTGCACATTTTATCATCGTCTTCATAGGTTACCTCGTCTGTTGTGATTTCTCGTCAATGATGCTTTTATCGTCAGTATTTATTTTGTCAAACCCGTCAGTTGCCCTCGGATTCCTTGGTCGTCATGACATGTCACGACGATCATGGAATGTGAAAAGTTGGCAAGCGACTCTTGGAGTTTCGTGCCGCATTAAATGAGTGGTGGTGGCGCCGTACTGATCGTGGCCATATGGCGTGTTTCAGTTGGTGAAATTAATGCTCCCATCATTTGGCTCTTCGTTTTTCCCGCTGTTTCTCTTCAGTTTCTGTGTTATTTGGGCTTTTAACTTCTCTCTTTTTGTTCTCTGCCTTTTTTTTTTTTCAAAAGTACTTTTATTGCTTTGGGTCTCTCTTCTTTTTTCTTTGCCAACACTCCTTCCCGACGACTTTTCCTTTTCGAACCGGCGCATTGCGTGGTGGTACCTCTGTGCGGTGGTGCTTCTGCTTCTAAGGTATGTACTTTCTCAACTTTTTGGCTTTGTTTCTCTTTTTCTTCTTTTTGCGATTTCTCTGATTTTTCGTTTCCTTCTTCTTCTTTTTTTTTCTTTTTTATGGAGGTTTTAGCTTGTGTTGTTCTGCTCACATTGTTTTTAAATTTTGATGGTTAGTGGCTCTGAGGTTAGGATAGTTTGCCCTTCAATTTCTTTCTTGTTTGCGCGTTTGGGGGGATTTTTAGGTAGCTCTCCGCGCCTAGGGGGTTTTGTTTGTAAGGGTAGCTGTCTGGGGGTGGTGTTGGCTGACTTGCTACCTTTGCTTCGTTAGTCTATAGACTGGTTTAGGAGTAGGGAAGAGGGCAAGGAATCATGTCCGATGTCAGATCTAGTGAGTTGGAGACTGGACTCTCGTCTAGTGACGATCCAGTGGGGGGCGATACTGCTGTTTCGTCCATTCAAGAGCTTAGAGCTTTTCACGCCCTCGGGGAAGGGTATAGCTTAGATGCCGAGACATTGGGGTGTTTCAGGGATAGGTTTCAATTTCCCGAGCGAGTGAGGCTTCGTCTGCCCGGTAAGGACAATCGGGCATGTAGCTTCTTCCCATGAGAGGTCTGCTTCTACGAGGCGGCCTTCATCTGTGGTTTGACGTTTCCGGTCCATCCTTTCCTGATGGAGCTGTTGGATCATTTTGGGATTGCTCCAGGGCAACTTATACCCAATTCCTGGAGGATCGTGATTACCTGTATGGGGATTTGGCTAGCAGCTGTAGACGGGGATATGCTCAAAATTGATGAGCTTGTTTATTTATACCGATTAAAAGTGTCCAAGGAACACGGATATTATGAACTGGTATCCTGGGAAAGGAAAAATAGGGTCGTCAAGGGTTTGCCGTCCTCCTTCAGGTACTGAAAATCCAGGTTTTTCCTTGTGTCCGAAGATGAGTTTGAGACAGCCTCGGGCGAGACTTAGGGTGATCTCCCGCGATTACATCGTCGGTGGGGAACCCCGACATTAGGTGCGTCAATATCTTTTCCTCATCGCTTCAGTTTTTAGGTGTATTGGTACTACAGCTAATCCCTTTTTTTTTTTTTTTTTTTTTGTGCAGTTCAGAAGCGACCAAAACTTAAGAGCAGGTATAGGGATAGGGTGAAAAAAGCTGTAGAGTACGCACAGACGGTGGAAAATTAGGACGACTTCGTAGATCCCAGGACTTTATCTTTTTACTGTTTTGGACCAGAGCCTTCGTCTTTTGTTCTTCGGACCTTAGAGATTGAAGAAAAGAAAAGTAAGTGTTATATTTGTCAGTGATGGTTTTCCTTTTTCTTTCCTGACGAACACTCCTTTTTTTGTGAAGGGATGACGACGAAATTCAATAAAGATATGTACGCAAAAATGAGATCGAAAAAAGGGGAGCCGCTATCAAACTTGGGGAGAAAGTCGGTGCGGGTCACTGACAGGGGTGCTTCTGGTTCTCCGGTCATCCAATCCATTCCTGTCACTTCTGGTGCTGAAGTGACGAGGACAACTTCCCCGTCGACCTCGATCGAGGAGCTTTCCACGCCAGTTGCCAAAAGACAACACCTCTCTGGGAAGGAGAAAGAGGTGGAGAGGGTCAGTTCCCATTCGTCAACTATTTGGGATGACGAAGGCTTGGCCGTGGAAAGAGTTCACGGGGCTGTGGCCGCCGAGGACTTGAAGGCACTCTCTGGAGTGTCTTTTAATCAGGTCGCAAGCCGTCATGTTTAAAGGCTTGTCCAGGTGAGATTTTAGTTATGAACCTTCTTCTTCCTCTTGTCTTTTATTTTTGTCTTTTTATATTCTCATTTTCCCCCCTTTTTTTTTTTTTATTTTTTAGGTTTTAGGGGAGAGCCTTCATATCATGTCTGAATATCTGACCAAAGAGGCCAAGGTGGCTTCCCTTTCCTCGAGGGTGGAGGCTTTGGAGGCAGAGAGTTCCACTTTGAAGAAAGACTTGATTGAATCCATGAGCGAAGCCACTGATTTGAAGGAAAAGGTGAAGAGGTTGGACGAAGATCTGAGGGCTGAGCGTCAGCTAACCTTCGAAAAGGATGAACAACTCCTGGCATCCTGGGAGTCATTGAAGACCATTGTTGCTCGATCCGTGGAGGCCTTTCAAACTACGGACGAATTCAACACGGTCTTGTTCAGCTGGTACTTCAAGAGCTTCGAGTTGCTCAGGAGGTACCTCGTTAAACATCCTTCCGGAGTGGATTTGGATAGCTTGGACCAAGAGGAGGTTGATCAAGAGATGGCGGCTAACGCCTCAGAAAATGTTGATGACGCCCCTGATGATTCCGCCCCCACTGTTTGATCCCGAGAAAGAAATTAATTTTCGTTTTTCTTTTTTTTTTTTTTTTTTTTTTGTTAGTCCGAATTTCGAAAGAACTTTTTGTTTCGAGAATATCGGTTTGGCCCAGTGTTTATGGGTCTTTGGTTGTAAAAACAATGGAATTTGCCCTTTGTTTTTGGGCTTTTAATTAGATGCATTTGCTTGCTTGCTGTGGCTTTTACTTCAAAGTTTTTGTGATTCAATGTGTCTTTTTACTCTTCAGTAATTTACATCCGTCAAAGCGGAGTTCTGTTACTTAGTAATCTTTGAGATTCGCTGTCTCTTTTCACTCGTCAGTAACTTACATCCGTCAAAACGGAATTTTGTTACATAGTGATTTTTGAGATTCAATGTCTCTTTTCACGCGTCAGTAACTTACATCCGTCAAAGCGAAATCTTGTTACTTAATAATCTTTGAGATTCAATGTCTCAGTTACTTGTCAGTAACTTACATCCGTCAAAACGGAATCTTGTTACTTAATAATCTTTGAGATTCAATGTCTCTTTTACTCGTCAGTAACTTACATCTGTCAAAGCGGATTTTTGTTACATAATAATCTTTGAGATTCAATGTCTCTTTTACTCGTCAGTAACTTACATCCGTCAAAGCGGAATCTTTTTACTTAATAATCTTTGAGATTGTTTGAAATTTTTAACTGAGAAAACCTGCGGACGTAGAAGCATTAGTAGAAAAATCTCTTTATTAATTTTGAATATGAATGCATTTACTGGTTTACATCTATTGGTGGTACTTCTTCAAATGTTCAATGTTCCATGGTCGTGGGAGCTTCTGCCCGTCTAAGGTTGCCAAGTGATAACTTCCCTGTCTAGAGTAGTGAGTGACCTGGTAGGGTCCTTCCTAAGTAGCACCCAGCTTTCCTTGAACAGAATCTTTTGTGGCTATGCTGACCTTGGGTAGAACGAGGTCACCTATCTCAAGTCGTCGAAGCCTTACTCTCTTGTTGTAATATTCCCTCATCTTTTGCTAATACTTCGACATCTTGTTGGAAGCTTTGTCTCTAATTTTGTCAAGGCAGTCCAGGTTGATTCGTAACTGATCGGCATTACCTTCTTGTGGTACAGTTCTTGCTTGGTGCTTGTGGCGCTCACCTCCACTGGGATTACAGCTTCAGTTCTGTAAGTGAGCATAAAAGGGGTTTCCCCTGTTGGAGTCCTTGCGGTGGTCTTGTAGGCCCACAACACATTAGGAAGTTCTTCCGGCCAGGCACCCTTTGCGTTGTCCAGTTTGGCTTTTATGATCTTCAGCAACGTCCGGTTCGTCAGTTCCGTCTGACCGTTGGCCTGCGGATGTCCTGGGGACGAGAATTTGTTTCTGATACCCAAACTTGAGCAGGAATCCTTGAAGCCTTGGTTGTCGAACTGTCGACTATTATCTGATATGATCGTCATTGGTATCCCGAACCTGCAAATTATATTCTTCCAGACGAAACTCCGAATTCGTGCTTCGGTGATGGTCGCTATTGCCTCTGCTTCCACCCATTTTGTAAAGTAATCAATCGCGACCAACAAGAATTTTACCTGTCCTTTGCCTAGGGGTAGCGGGCCGACAATGTTAATTCCCCATTGAGCGAATGGCTAAGGGGAGGATATAGTCGTCAGTTGCTCTACTGGAAGTCGTTGGACATTCCCAAACCTCTGACATTTATCGCACTTCTTAACGAGCTCCACTGCGTCCACCTGCATAGTTGGCCAGAAATAACCTGTTCGAATGATTTTGCTCACCAGGGATCTGGGACCGGCATGGTCCCTACAAACTCCTTCATGGACCTCCCTCAGGATATACTTGGCTTCTTCTTCGTCAACACACTTTAAGTAAGGCATAGAGAAGCCCCTCTTGTATAAGGTGTCGTTTAGGATCGTGAACCTGGCTGCTCTTTTCCTAACCTTCTTAGCCTCGTCAGCATCTTGGGGGAGGTGTCCGTCTTGCAAAAAAGACATAATAGGAGTGATCCAGTTGTTTGTACCTTGGATCTGGAATGTTGATACTTCTTTAATGCTGGGATGCTTCTGGACTTCAATTGCTAGCCCGCTTCCTGATGGCCTCTCTTCTGACGATGACATTTTTGATATTTCGTCTGCTATAGTGTTCTGGCCTCGAGGGATCTGTTCGAATCTGACTGTATCGAACTCCTGGATAAGATGCCTCGTCAGCCTGAGGTATTTTTGCATTCTATCTTCTTTCGCCTCGTACTCTCCCTTTATCTGCTCGGTCACTAGTTTTGAATCACTTTGGACCAGCAGGATCTTGGCTCCAAGGGCCTTGCCAAGTCTTAGTCCTATCAGTATTCCTTCGTATTCGGCCTCATTGTTGGTAGCTGGGAACTGCAACTGGACCCCATATTTGAGCATTTCTCCGTCAGGGGTGGTTATTACGACTCCTACTCCGCCCCTCTTCTGGGCTGACGAACTGTCAGTCTGTATCGTCCACATATCATCGTCTCTGGTTTGGCTATCTTCACTTGCATAGGTGAATTCGGCCACGAAGTCTGCCAGGACTTGTGCCTTGATGGCTGTCCTAGGATGGTACTCGATATCAAATTGGCTAAGCTCGATTGCCCACTGGACCATTCTTCCAGCTGCTTCAGGTTTGTTCATGGACTTTTTGATAGGTTGGTCAATCATGACCAGGATTGGATTCGCCTAGAAGTACTGTCTCAGTTTGCGTGAGGCCATTATTAGTGCGAACACAATTTTTTCAATCATCGGGTACTTAAACTCAGCTCCTTGGAAAGCCTGGTTGACGTAATAAACTAGAAGCTGCTTTTTGCCTTCTTCGTGAATTAGGGCCGCGCTTACGGCTGTGACTGATACCTCCAAGTATAACTATAAAGCTTCCTCTTCTTTGGCCGGGCTTAAAAGGGGTGGATTACTTAAATAGTGTTTAAGCTCCTGGAAAGCCTCCTCACACTCGTCAGTCCAGACGAAGGCCTTTTTCAAGGTTTGGAAGAAGGGGTGGCACTTATTAGTTGCCCTGGAGACGAACCTATTTAGCGCCGCGATTCTTCCTGTCAGCTTTTGGACTTCTTTAACCGTCCTTGGCGACTCCATATTGATTATGGCTCACACCTTCTCCGAGTTAGCTTCTATCCCTCTGTGGGACACCATGAATCCTAAGAATTTCCCCTAAGCTACGCCAAACACGCATTTACTTGGGTTCAGCTTCATCTTGTACTGTCTAAAGGTGGCGAATGTCTCCTTTAAATCTTCAAGATGGGAAAGTTCTTCCTTACTCTTGACGAGCATGTCATCCACGTATATCTCCATATTCCTGCCGATCTGGCTTCTGAACATCTTGTTTACCAACCTTTGATAAGTGGCTCCAACATTCTTCAGCCCAAAAGGCATCACCTTGTAGTAGTAAAGTCCTTTGCTTGTGATGAATGCAGTTTTTTCTTGATCTTCTTCAGCCATCTTGATCTGGTTGTAACCAGAGAAGGCGTCCATGAACGTCAGTAACTTGTTTCCAGCCGTCGAGTCCACCAGCTGATCTATCCTTGGTAGAGGAAAGCTATCCTTCGGGCATGCCTTGTTTAGATCCGTGAAATCCACGCACATTCTCCATGTTCCATTAGCCTTCTTCACTAGGACGACGTTGGCGAGCCACTCCGGATAGTGTACTTCTCAAATGAAACCTGCTGCCAGGAGCTTAACGACCTCGTCCGTCACTGCCTGGTCCTGTTCTGGGGCGAAGGTTCTGCGTCTCTGGTGG
Source organism: Castanopsis chinensis (assembly GCA_032878915.1). Taxonomy (NCBI): domain Eukaryota; kingdom Viridiplantae; phylum Streptophyta; class Magnoliopsida; order Fagales; family Fagaceae; genus Castanopsis; species Castanopsis chinensis. The sequence goes on along the minus strand of JAVQMG010000080.1, from coordinate 196,988 downwards.
ACGGGCTTCCTCTCTGGGTTCACCCTTAACTCATGCTGGATGACCTCTGGGGGTATGCCAGGCATGTCCTCGTGACTCCATGCGAAGACGTCTAAGTTTTCTCTGAGTAACTCGATGAGTTTGGCCTTCATCTCAGGGATTAGCATTTTTCCCACCTTCATCGTTTTGGTTATTTCTTCGACAACTAACTCCACCGTCTCCAGTACTTCTTCCTTCTCTTCTTCTTTCTCTTCTATCGTCCATGTATGGTTTTTCCGTGCAGCTAATACGGCCTGGTAGCATTCTCAAGCTAAAACTTGATCTCCTTTCACTTCGCCGACCCCCTCGTTCGTTGGGAACTTCACTTTTAAACAATAAGTAGACGTCGCCGCCCTCCATTTATTGAGTGTTGGTCTTCCAATAATGGCGTTATAGGATAAAGGACAATCTACCACTAAGAAATCTAGTTGACGGGTTAACTGCCTCAGGTAGGTACCGATTGTAACCGTCAGTGTCACTATACCCTTAGGATATACCCGATCTCCACTGAAACTGACAAGTGGGGAGTCAAAAGGGCGCAGCCTTTTTGGGTCAAGTTTCAATTGCTGGAACGCGGGGGGTAGATAATGTCTGTTGAGCTGCCGTTGTCCACGAGGATCCTCCTGGTGTTGAATCCTTCTAGAGTTAACATTATAACTAAGGAACTCGCCAAATGCTAAGTATCAATATTAAAAGAATTTGAGCAAACAGTAGACTAATCCTGACTATAACCACGATTATCATCCATAGATTCTTTGTTGACGTCCAAATTCATAACATCTTCCATAAGCTCATCCAATTTTATTTGTGCAACTTCTATGTTGAAAAAAAAAATGTATTAGTAGTTCTAGGGTCTGGAAGTTTCAATTTCCAATTATATTCCTTGTAAATTTTTGTAATTACTCACTTTTCTTTTTAAATTTAAAATATATGTTGAATATAAAAGGTATTTGACAAATCTAAAATAAAATAAATATTTATTTGTTATATGAGTTAAACGGGTTGTGTTAAGTGGGTCATTTCGGATTGATACAAATAAATTGATGTGTCAAACGTGTCTATTGCGGGTTACGTGAGTTGATCCGCTTATGACACGTTTCTTATCGTGTTGCTTTCAGGTCGACTCATTTATGACCCAAACCCATTAAGGCCCAACTCTAACCTGAAAAAACCCATGATGGGTTTGTGTCGTGTTTGTAGGTTGGGTCGAACATTGACACCGCTACTTTTAAAGGAACATAAAGAGAATTTATATATATATATATATATATATATATAAAGTAGACCTCTAGCATGCCTTCCTAAGGGACTTAAAAGATCCCCCGGCAAAGGGTCCTCCTGTGATGGTTGCTATCTCCCCGATCACATTCTGCGCTGGTTGGGCTTGACGATCGTTGTTTCTTGACGATGATTCATGCTGGTTCTTATTTCCATCCCTTGGTCTGCTATATTCCCCCTTCTTCACATACTTCTGCAGCTTCCCTTTCCATATCAGCTCCTCAATTTGCTCCTTGAGATCCTAGCAATCCTCCGTGTAGTGACCGTGATCCTTATGGAATCAGCAGTACTTGCTTTTGTCACGAACGTTGGGCGACGAATGCAATGGCCACGACCATTTCAAGTGGTGCTCGTCCTTAATCTGCGACAGAATCTTGTCAACGGGCATAATTAAGGGGGTAAACCTTACCGTTTGGGGACCTTTATCATCTTTTCTTCTGCTACCGTCACTGGTTTGACGATCATGTCGTTCTCTCTTCTGTCCTCTTTGTTCGTTGTCGCTTATTCCAATGCCTCCCGGCCTTACTGCGTCCTCTATGGCTGCGAGTGCATCTTCGGCATTCATGTATTTTTGCGCTTTTAAGAGCATTTCTGCCATCATCTTTGGGAGATTCTTGGCAAGTGATGCTACGAGGTCTCGAGATCTTAACCCCATCTTGAAAGCCGTCAACTGCACTTTATCGTTAGCTTCGTCCACTTCCAAAGTTTCTCGTGTGAAACACTTTACATACGACCTCAATGTCTCCTTCTCCCCCTGTCTGACAGTGAGTAAATAGTCCGCTGGCCTCTTCGGACGTTGTCCCCCAATAAAGTGCCTCAAGAAGGCGCCGCTTAGCTGTTCGAAGTTATCTATTGACGATGTTAGCAGCTTGGCAAACCATTCCCTAGCCGCTCTCTTGAGAGTGTGGGGAAGGAGCGACATAGTATTTCGTCAGGAGGCTGTTGGAGACCTAGTGTTGTTTTGAATGTGTTGAGGTGATCTTGAGGGTCCTTCGACCCGTCGAATTGTTCGAGCTGGGGCAGACGAAATTTGGGCGGTACTGGGTGCTCGAGGACTGCTGTAGTGAAGGGCGAATCTGTAGCCCTAATCATTCTATCCACGCTCCACTCCGTTTTTTCTTTGATGGCATTTCGTAGCTCGTCCATCTCCTTCCTCATTTCTTTTATAATGTCCGAATTTTGTTCGTCAGGAGTGAGTGGTCTGAGAGTGCTGACCCTTCTGTGACTATCCCCTTCATCTTTTAGGCCGCCCCTAGATTGACTCTCTTCCTATTGCATCTGCTGAAGTTGTATCTTCATTTCCTGATTTTGCCTGGTGAGTTCTTCGACAGTGGCCGCCAGGGCCTGGATTTGCTGGGTCAAGGAGGCGGGGTCTTGATTGGATTCCATCTGACTGCAGAAATTGGTGGGAACCACCTTTCCAGGTATAAGTATGGAAATGCGATCTTCCCACAGACGGCGCCAAACTGATGAAGCAAGAAGTTCGTCAGTCAAAAAAGTTATGAGTCCAGATGGAACCAAACCTGTATCTCGCCTTTCCAGCAGTCAAGAAGGTGGCAGTGAGACCTGTCAACATGGTCACCGGTGTAGTGCCTGCCAAAACACCTCCGATGCTTAAGTTAGTTTGTGGGAATTTTGCTCAGAAAGACAATGACAAAGAATGGGTGTGTTGTAGTATGCTTTTTCTTACCTCTGGCTGGCGTTTTTGGAGGGTTTATATATGCTTCTTTTGCCTTCTAGCCGTTGTAGCAGTTATTGTGGTTTTAATGCTGCTTTCAGTAACACCTTCCACTTAATGGCAGGGCTTCAATTCGTCTCCAACGGGATGCACAGCTGTTTTATCCAGCCTAGGGTATTATTGGCGATACTAAATGTTCCTGCCACTTTTGCCTGCTCTTGCACATTTTATCATCGTCTTCACAGGTTACCTCGTCTGTTGTGATTTCTCGTCAATGATGCTTTTATTGTCAGTATTTATTTCGTCAGACCCGTCATAGCATAAAGGCTCCCTCACTTAAAAACACTTAGAACATTATTCTTGGCTACATTGACAAATGTTAAGATAGTTATCATGTGATAATGCAGTCAGATTGGGCAAGGTTGCAACTAATTGGACCATAATGTATGGTATTATAGGTATAACACGTTGGAATATTGGGCATAGAATAAGGTATTCTGGCTCAAAAAAAGTCATGATAATAAAAGGCAAGTCAATAGGTAACCTCTTTTCATGCACCTAATTGGCCACATTGGAAGTTGTAAGTGTATCCAAGAAATTGATTGAAGCATCTATAAATTAGACAATTAGGAAAACCTGATTAGAAAAAACAATGAATTAAAAAAAATTAGACACGAAGAGCTTTCCTTTTCTTTTTTAATTTCCTTTTTTTTTTTTAATAATTCAATCGTTGTAATTTGTGAACGAGAAAAGGAAAAAAAAAAAAAAAAGATTTGAACAGTGGACGTCTCTGTTGCTAAGATTTTTATAGTTTTCCCTGCAGATGATGTTGAAGGAAGCATTGATATTGTAAATCTTGACTGAAACTTTGTGAAATATTTCAATGGTATAACACTCAGTTCACACTACATTAGATTGCTTGGTATTGTTCCCAGGCATTATAGCAAACAATCCAAGTCCCAGTGCGTCAATCGTGGAAGAAATTGTGCTCTTTCTCCCAAGGAAGTTCTCTTTTCTATGAGAAGCGGGATTTTACTTGTTGGAAGTCAAGAAGAACACAATTCAAAACATGGTCCTGTGGTGTTTATGGAACATGCAGGGGCGAAGCTACACTCATGGGTGGGCCGGGGGCCATGGCCCCCAAAATTTTGAAAAATTCCATATTATATGTATATAATTATTTGAACATTTTAAAATTTTAGTCTACAAAAATAAGAGTTCGCCCCCCAAATATTTGAGTTAATTTAATGATGTTCTTAAAAGAATAATTTGTCTAATAGTTATAGAGTCAATACTTTATTTTTCTCAATTTCATTTTTTTTGGTAAAATGTGCTCTTAACTATTAGATATACATTTTTCAACCCATTATGTGGTGATTAAACTTATTCATTGACTCATTAAAAAAAATATTGTGACTAAAACTATACATGAAATTTTTTTTAGTTGTCACATAGGAGTTAGAGCAAGATAACTCCAAACATATTTGGAACCAAACTTGTTTTTTCAAGTTTTGAGTCATTTATGTTTTTTTAAAATTTAATTAGTTCAAATGAAATATTTTTTACTCACTTTGGTATAAAATTTGACACGAACATAATTTTGCTCTTTGTTTTTTAGGAGGGTGTGTGTGTATATATATATAAATATGCATGTGAAGGGTTGTCTTGACTAATATATTGGTGTTACACCTTGATCATCTAAATAAAAATTTCTGGCTCCCCCTTGGGTGCATGCATTCCTCTATTGAAATATTGTATCAGTCAATAACAACTTGATAGAACCATTAAATTTGAATGAAAGAATGGCCCAAAAGTGGCAATCTTCACAAAAGATAGAGACCAGACTAGTGTTGGGGTTTCCATTGCGTGATTGGCTTACCTTTTTCCTTGTGTATGAGAAAAAATTGTAACATTCATATTAGTCGGTGTGATATGATCCGCTCACTTCACTATTCCCAATCTAGAATAGCGTTACCATTGCGTGATTGACTGATTGATTTACTTTTTCCCGTGTGTGCGGGGAAAGAGTAACAAGTAAAATTCACGTTAGTTGGCCCCACTCTATTCTACTTTCTCATCATTCAAGACCTTAGTGCTGCAACATTTCTACTGCTTCGACCTTACTTATTCAAACACAACGCAAAACTTAAAGGTGGCAGAAAAAGTGTAACAATAATTTAGGAATTAATAAGAAGTAAAATATATCTAACTTTATAAGTTTTAAATTTACTATTCAAAATTTTTATCTCTTAAGGAATAAGGAGATTATTATTATAATAATCAAAACTGATCACAAAATTACAATGTTATTTGAACCAAAATTAAAATGCAACCAAATGAATAAAATATAAACTTTAGAATAATTTATTACTCAAATAATTGGTAGGCATATTCAAATTCATAGCCATGTAGATTGTTTTTTATATAAATTCAAATACTTTTTTCAAAAAAAAAAACTAAGCATCAACCAAAACCAAATTCAAAGCTATTAAAGGGAGAGAAAAGATTTTGTAATGGGAAATTAAAAAAAAAAAAAAAAACACACACACACACACACACACAATACCAAAACACATATTTATAAAATAAAAAGAATAAAAAAAAACTATTAACCTTAATTAAAGTTATAAGAAAAGAACAAAAATCCACCAAGAGAGAGAGAGAGAGTACTCACAGTTTTTGTGTGGGAAAAATATAGATTGAATGGGAGAAATGATATCAAATTTATACAAAATAAAATGGGAAGAAGAAGAAGAGTCAATATATAAAAAAGAAAAAATGATGAAGGAAGTGAAATGGTAAATTATTTGCTCAACAATTCAAAATACATCCTATCAATAATTGGATTAAAAAAAAAAAAACAAACGTGTGATTATGTTAATGACAAACATGTCATGATTATATCCATGACAAATAATTTAAAATTAAGTAGTATGATTATGCTAATGATAAGAGAAGTGTTATATCGACAACCTATCATCTATAATTTGTTGTAAAAGTATTGTGAAAATGTTATAAATATTGCAATTCTCTAATGACAAACATGCTATGATTATTGTATAATCTATGACAAACAATTTAAAACTTGTTGGAGCATTTTAATATTAAATAATTAAAATGAATAAATATTACAACATAAATGTAAAGATATGGAAGTGAATATGAAAGATAAGGAGTTAGTGAAAATGTTTAATCCCACATTAAAAATGAGAGAGACTATTTTATTCTTTTTAATTGTGGTGATTAATGGACTAACATGAATTGTCTCAGATATTAGACTAGATATGTGCGCAAGAGTGAGGTGAAAGGTAGAGGCCTCAAAAATGGAAATGAATTGGGCTGTACAAGCAAAAGTGTGTTTTTTTTCAGCAAACGTGCAAGACCCGACAAAGTTCATTCTATTGTTCCCAGAGAGACAAATATAACCTCACATGAATTAGCTCGTTGGGCTTTTGATTAATGTTATGCTCTGCTTTTGCTCTGCGTTAAATAAAAATTTTTCATTCCAGCAAAAAAGAAAAAAAAGAACTTGTACCTGTACTATTGTACTGAAAAATTGAGTGGGGAAGAGAAGACTAGTTTATATATATATAAAGCATAAAGGCTCCCTCCGTATAGTATTTACTATCATTTTGTAATGTATTCTGTGATATATTCCTAGTTCCAATAATAACAATTTTAACTTCAAAAAATAAAAATAATAAAAATAAAAATATATTATTTAATGCCCAATGAGAGTAAACCGTAAAAAAATAAAAAAATAAAAACGGAATTTGGACCATCTCTGTAGAAGCATTGAATGAAGAAAATGACCCAATAGCGGTAATCTTCACAGAAAACAAAGACTAGACTAGTGTTGACGTGATTGGTTTACTTTTTTTTCCTTTGTATATGATTGAGGAATTCACATTAGTTGGTGCGATATGATCCATTCACTTCACTATCCCAATCTAGACCGGTTTCGTCGTTACCAATGCGTGATTGGTTTACTATTTTCACTGTGTGCGAGGAAACTGTAACAGGTAACATTCACGTTATATGATCCACTCACTCCACTATCCCCTATTTATTCTACTTTCTTATCACTCAGGACCATAGCTCTGCAACATTTCTATTCCTTCGACCTCATTTCCTCAAAAACAAAGCAAAACTTGCTCATTAAATTGGATCAGCAAGGCAGAGGAGATCTTCAATTGTAGCAATGAGTATGAGACTATTGTGCTCAATTCACTTCCAAGCCATTCTTCTCTTGTTCATTGCAAACTCAACTCTTGCTTTTTTATCCAGCAATACTCACACCTCTAGTTATTTTGGTGGGAATGAGACGGATTATCAGGCTTTGTTGGCCTTCAAGACAAAGATAACACAAGACCCTGGAAACGTTTTGAGCTCGTGGAATGATTCTCTTCATTTCTGCCTGTGGGAAGGTGTAACGTGCGGCCACAAGCATAGAAGAGTCATTGTATTAAACCTTACGACCAAAGGATTGGTGGGTTCCTTGTCTCCATACATAGGAAACCTCAGCTTCATGAGGGTAATCGATCTCTCGAACAACACCATTGGAGGCAAGATTCATAATGAAGTTGGTCGTCTATTCAAGTTGCAAGTATTGAGACTGAGTAACAACTCCTTCCAAGGAGAAATTCCTGCAAACCTTTCCCATTGTGCCAACCTCGAGCACCTTAACGTTGGTCAAAATAACCTTTCAGGGTCAATCCCAATGGAGTTTTCTTCTTTGTCAAAGCTGGTGGAATTTCGTGCTTACAAAAACTATCTCAGGGGAGGAATCCCACCTTTCATTGGAAACCTTAGCTCTCTCCAAACTTTATCTCTAGCCTTTAATGTCTTGGGAGGACAGATTCCAAGTGTCTTAGGTCAATTAAGAAGCTTAGTATTTCTTGGACTGTGTGAAAATAAAATCTCTGGTTTGATTCCTCCGTCTTTGTATAATCTTTCATCTATAATTATTTTTTCAATGGCTGCAAATGAGCTTAGTGGAAGTCTTCCCACAGACTTATTCCTCACTCTTCCCCATCTCCAATGGATTCAAATACATTTTAACCAATTTACTGGATCTCTTCCAACCTCATTATTTAATGCTTCAGAGCTACAAATCTTAGAAGTTGGTCAAAACAACTTCACTGGAAAAGTTTCAGCCAATTTTGGAGGCTTACAACATTTGGAAATGATACTTATTGAACTTAATAATTTGGGAAGCGGAGATCCTGATGAATTGGACTTCATGAAATCTCTAGTCAATTGTAGCCGATTGAAGATCTTGATGCTCGCAAGCAATCAATTCGAAGGTATGTTGCCAAATGTTTTGGGAAATCTTTCAACCCAACTTAAAGATTTTATAATCAGCGAAAATCTTATTTTTGGGGAAATCCCTTCAGGGATAGGTAATTTGATTAGCATGATCCACTTATGGATGCATGGTAACAATTTCACAGGGACAATCCCAAGTGATATTGGTAATCTCCAAAAGTTACAAAGCTTATATTTAGATAACAACAAACTCTCAGGACTGTTACCAATTACCCTTGGAAACCTGTCTTCAGTGAGTAACATGCACTTTGAAATTAACAGATTGCATGGAACTATCCCGTCAAGTATAGGAAAGTGCAAAAATCTGAATTTTTTAGATCTATCTCAAAACAATCTCAGTGGCCCCATTCCAAAACAACTCTTTGCAATTTCCTCCTTGTCAATTTCACTTAATTTAGCTCAAAACTTTTTAATTGGACCATTACCATCAGAGGTTGGCAGTCTTGTCCATTTATCAGAATTGGACATATCTGAGAATAAGTTGTCTGGTAAAATTCCAAGTAGCCTTAGCTCCTGCACCAGCCTTGAGTACCTTTACATGGAAGGTAATTTCTTTCAAGGAGTAATTCCAACATCTTTGAGTACTTCAAGAGGTATTCAAGTTATGGATCTTTCTCGAAACAAGTTGTCGGGTCAAATTCCAAATTTCTTGGATAAACTTTCCTTGAAGAATTTGAATTTATCCTTCAATGATTTTAAGGGAGAGGTTCCAACAAAAGGAGTTTTTGCAAATGCTAATGCGCTATCAATTGCAGGAAATAATAGGCTTTGTGGGGGCATATCTAAACTAAAGTTGCCTAGGTGTGTAACAAAAAAAAATAAGAAAATGAAGTGGAATCTTGCAATCAAAATATTAATCTCAATGGTTTGTGTGATTCTAGTTGTGACCACAGTGTCATTTTTCTTATTTTATTGGCACAAAAATAGAAGAAAAGAAAACACTTCAGGATCTTACTTGAGAAAATCACTTCTAAAAGTGTCTTACCAAATGCTCCTTAAAGCAACTGATGGGTTCTCTGCAGCAAATTTAATTGGTGTGGGTAGTTTTGGCTCAGTGTATAAAGGCATCCTTGGTGAGGATGGATCAATTGTTGCAGTCAAGGTACTAAATCTTCAACGTAGAGGAGCATCTAGGAGCTTCATCTTTGAGTGTGAAATCTTGAAAAATATTCGTCACCGAAATCTTGTGAAGATCATAACTTCTTGCTCAAGTGTGGATTTTCATGGTAATAATTTTAAGGCTCTAGTCTATGAGTTCATGCCCAATGGAAATCTAGAAAATTGGTTACATGATCTGGAAACAGATTTTAGGCAACTAGAGATACAAAATTTGAACCTTCTTCAAAGAATAAACATTGCCATTGACGTTGCATGTGCACTCGATTATCTACATCACCATTGCCGAATGCCAGTTGTTCACTGTGATTTAAAGCCAAGTAACATTCTTTTCGATTATGATATGACTGCTCATGTTGGAGATTTTGGACTTGCAAAATTTCTTTTAGAACAGACAAATCCGAAGCAAAGCAGCTCAATTGGAATAAGAGGAACAGTTGGGTACACTCCTCCAGGTAACAACAATTTATTGAAATTTTCATTTGTTAACATATATTTTCCCACATTTAACTTGATTACTTTTTGAGTTCCTAAATATTAATGTGACTGTATTGCCTATATCAAATATTTTGAATGGCAGAGTACGGTCTAGGAAGTGAAGTGTCAACCAAAGGGGATGTCTATAGTTATGGAATCTTATTGTTGGAGATGATAACAGGAAAGAGACCTACAGATAGTATGTTTGATGGAGGCCTGAACCTTCACAACTACGCTAGCAATGCCTGGCCTAACCGTGTATTGGAGATTGTGGACCCAAAACTTTTAAACAATAATGATGAAGTAATTGGCAATCACAATTGCACCCCAACAAATAGAACGAATGAGTGTTTGATATCCATGGTGAAGTTTGGCCTGGCATGCTCTACGGAGTTGCAGCAAGAACGATGGGACATTAGCAAGGCCATCTCTGAGTTGCAATTGGTCAGAGACATTCTTCTTGGCACCAGGATTTAATGCAATATGCTTGGCCATACGGAAGGTCAAAAATCAAACTTTTCTCCCTCTTAATGTTGGTATTAAATTCTTTACTTACTTTGACCTTTTCCTCTATGTTTTCTATTGCAGGCTCATGAAGTTTTACAATGGAAGGAAGAATTTTTTGGCCTACTTAATAAACATGCTTATGGTTTACTGAGAAGTATTTTTGCGTAGTTCTTATATTACTCATCTTACATATGTATATTATATGTAACTCCAAATAAATTGATATTATGCTTGGAAAAGTAATTATATATCTAATTTCATTTGCAATTGTAATATTTTAAACCAACATAAGATGTCTTTTTCGCTTCTCGTTCCCATCGCTAATCGAATGGACAAAGTGGCAAGTGGGATTCCAATTTGGTTGCTATTTTGAATTTTTCATAACTTTAGCTATACTAATACTGCAATTCACATAACATAAGTAATGATGCTTTTATTTGATGCAAATGGTACCATATGTCGCATTGCAATTGAAAGGCTGTTTTTTTTTTTTTTTTTGAAAAGAAATTGAGAGACGTGATTGTTAGCACAAATCTATCTATTTGTATATAAAAGTAAGGATCTCATGTGTTAGAGCATGTGATTCTTGTTGGGTTATATGTGTGAGTAAAATCTCACATTGGATAATGATGAAAAGAACTAGTAGTTAATATAATATAACTAAATACATGCCCAATGAGCTTAGTCCTTTTGGTTTAAAGTGTATCTCTATATATTATATTAATTACACAAGGAGTCTCTCTAAGATGTTTATCTCCCAAAAATTCGATCTTGTGAGATAATCTTTTAGAATTTGTTTATTTAGCCTTCCATCTTATCTTTTAATTAGTTGATTTATTAAACCTTTCACTAAGCAAAAGTTATAATGAAATATTTATTTTATTTATTTATTTATATTCAATAATAAATATGTTTTTATAGGATTCAATAATAAATAGTTTTATATATATATATATATATATATATATCATTCATAGCAAAGAATTAAAAAAAAAATCCCAAAATAAATAATGTATATATTGTGCACCATAAATGACTTGTCAACATGAAAATACCAAGTATGCTAACTAACCAATTGGCTGATAAATGATGAAAATGAAATGTGTCCATAGATTATGATCCTGTGCTACCATATAGAATTCTTCAAATCCCAACCTTTCTTTTAAAATAAAAGGCTAGGATTCTGCCATATTATCAATCCCCTGTCATAACCATTATTTAAAGTCATCAACAAAAAAAAAACACTCAAATATATTCACCTTACCAAAATAATGAGGAAAATATTATCAGAAGGAAATCACCACCATTGACGGCAGTGGACCTGATGGTTTTGCCAAAAAACAGTAAGCAAAGTCGATATTCTCCAAGTAATGAAAAAAAAAAAAATCAACTAAACCCATATTATTTTTTTTTATTTAATTAATTTCATATCCAATCAATAAGAAAACAAACAAAACCGAAAGAGTTTTATTAATGATCAAAGCTAGAAGAAACCAAAAAGCACAAAAGGACGGAATGAGTTTTAATCCAAATAATCTCATGTGCTCATCTAATGGAAATTTTGAGGTGGGTTTTGGTTCAAAGAGAACCAAATGTTCTGGGTATTGATTTAATGCATTAATTTAACCGTTAGGCTTCTCTTTTTCTAGTGGGAATTTCTTTCAAATACTCAAAATTTGTTCCTTCAACCCAAAGTGGAATATGACTTCGTAGTTGGGCGTGGGATGGGGGAGAAATTAACAGCTTCGTCATTTTTTTTTGGTTAAACGGCTAACGTGATTAAGGTTGAGTTTTTTTTTTTTTTAAGTGGATGGATGATGTGGGAGAATCTTAGCCTTTTATTTATAAAAGGGAAGTGAGGATTTAAAAAATTCTATATGGTAGAGTACCCTAGGAATTTTAGAGGATTTTGATCCGTCCTGTAAGCACAAAAATCAAGTGTCAATTATTACAAGACTAGATGCAATCTGAGATACAAGTAACAGATTGAGGGGGGCACCTCCACTAGGAATCAAGAGGACCATTGAAGCATGTTGGAGACTTCCATAGCTATTGGAATATTATTTATATTCATTTCCAAGAGAAGGGAAGCATCATATATAGGCTCATAGCCCTCCAAACCGAAAAGTGCTTAATAGAACTATAGAAGGGATTTTGTCTGTAATTATAAGGCTAATGTTGTATTTCTCTGTAAGGAATTTGTAAGACTAGTTTGTTCTGTGTATCCATGTTACTTCAAATAAATTACAATAAAATTATTGTGATTATTATTATTATTATTATTATTCAATGTTATTATCAACACTACAAGTCTGCATTTCACTAATGTACACGACCCTGTCTTATGTTTAAATCCTTAGGTATTTTGAAGTTGAATGCAAATATAAAATTTATAATCATTCACTAAACATGAGTTGTTGGGGAGCATAAAAAAAAATGAAAGATATTTTGTATTTTAAAACAATCTTTATCTTTAGAAATTTTTTTTTTTTCTTCCCATAAAAAAAAAAATCAAAGAATTGGGTTTTTTCTCTAAAAAAATTTGTTGATTTAAAATGAAGTTCAATTAGAATCTAGATTCAATTGGTTCAATTGAAAGATTATCAGTAATACATATATGCATGGGAAGATCCTACAAGATGATTGTGGAATTTTCAATTATTAAATATAATAATTTGCTTTTCAAAAATAAATAAGTAGATTGATTATTGAAAAACCCAATCCCAATTGAAATTATCCTTGCTAATTAAGAAAAATTCCATTTAATAATAAACCCAGTCCCAATTGATAAAACTTTTGAAAATACCAAAAAACAGAATAAAAGTGGATTTTTTTTTTTTTTGAAAATTGGAGTCAAAGTGCCATATTTCACCGGGCTTTGAATTGATGTGGCGATTTGAGCCCACTATAAGTAGATTGGCACTCTGATAGTCTGATGGGTCAGATTGGCAATCTGATTTCGGGCCTTAAAATAAGAAAAAGTCTTTTTTTTTTTTTTTGACTAAAAGAAAAAGTCCTTATTCGTCCTCTGTTTGTTCTCTGGTAGTTTTTCACAATTTTTTAGTGTTCAGTAGCATAAAAAAAAATTAGTCAATAAAAAATTATTTTTAATCAATGAAAAACCCTAATAAAAATAAGGCTTATTTCCTATGGAATGTTTTACAATTTTTTTTTTTTTTTGGAAAACAATCTCTCTCTCTCACACATCAAATCTCCTATTAATATATATATATATTTTTTTACCCTCCATAGCAGCGGGAAACAACTTATTTTGGCACCTATTCTCTCTCTCACAGTCTCACGTTAAGATCTCTCAGTTTTCTCCCTTCTCTTTGCTTTTTCTCTCCTCTCATATTCTCACTATCTCTCCCCCTCTGGTCTCTCCTCTTTTCACAGATCTCTCTCTATATGTCTTACAAGGTCAACAACTCTTCCTTGCACTGGTAATATTTCATTCTTCTCAACAAAAACCCCAATATCATAGTTTGCTTTCTGTGTTGCTATCGATATATATAGTAATTTCATATTTTTATAAGATAAGTTTCTTGATTTCAATTATTGTATTCCCAAGTTCGACATTAATTAATATTAAATTTTATAACCTTTGGCATTTGTTGCGGGGCGGGGGGTAGTTTGAGTTGAAAATTGTATGAGAACAAATAGATTATAGTTTAGGTGTTTTATATGGTTTTTGATGTTTGTGTTTGATGATTTCGACAGTCAAGCATGTGGGCATGCTCAGACATCCATAATTCTAATTAATAAACTCAATCGAAATTTTTTTTAACATTATGAAGAAAATTTGCTAATTGAAGATTGTGCTAGATTTTGAGTTTGAATTTATGTACAATCTCACATACTTATGGGCAAACTTTTGCTTTGATCTAGTGATTATCGATATTTACTTGGCACAGTTTGAAGTAGATACGTTTTTTCTGCACACCAAATTCATGATTGGTTTACGGCTTATTATTTGTAATAAAAATTTATAGAGAATATCTATTGTGCATTCGGTTTTCCATGATACAATTTGTTGTTCTGCCTACTCTATTCACAATCTAGTCTCCTAAGATTTGCATGGCTAGTTCTTGTTCTTGTGTGTTTCAGTATACTTGATTTTATTTCTTCTCGGTTTGATGGAATCCTGTTTGGACTATTGCAGAATTTTGAGCTTGCTTTTTATATTTTATCACTGCAAATTATGCACATTATGTAGTGCTCTATTAGTAATATTAGAATCCTCTCTCAATGTCTAGGGAATTAAAATTATTAAAGAGTTATTTTTTTTGGTTGTTGTTGTCCTTGTATTGAGAAAGTTCCTCATTTGACAATTGGAAATTGAGGAGTGAATTGACTCGAGCATGTCAAAGTAAGGTAATACTTGTTGACGGTAGGAGGCTCTACTAATTAATCTATGTAAGGATATTTGGGCTTGGGCAGGTTTTTCCATAGGAGTTGGTGATATAGATGTAGAAGCATTGGATGACTCAACTCTGCTTGTTGACGCTAATGTTGATGACGTATCCAAAAAGAAGCAAGTTGATCCCTCACATGTGGCCTCAAATGAAACAAGGTCTCACAGGAAACAAAGTCATGCTACTATGATTGAAGATGTTGTTTACCAAGATTTGTCTATACAACTTGGTAAGGTTGCTTCCGCAATAGAAAAGATTTCTAAAAATCAGCTAAATTTTGGTAGTCTTTATAAAGAAGTTATGAAGACGGATGGGTTTGAAGAAAATATGATTGCATCTGCATTTGACCATTTGAATGGGGATGAAAAACAAGCAAGGTCATTCATGTTGAAAAATAACAAGCTCCGTAGACAATGACTACAGAACTTCTTTGACAACTATTTAAGCTAATTTTGATTTTGTAGGTGCATTTTTGTTAGAATTTAGGCTTTTCTATTTGGACAATTTGGCGTTTTGGTATTTATCAAACTATTTGGACAATTTGGCTGAGAAAAATTAGTGTTTAGAGTTCCAAAGTCACAAAAATTGCAATGGTATAACTCTAATGAGATAATTTTCTAAAAAATGAGATAGTTTTCCAAAAACATTTTGTACATACCAAACACTAGAAAACATTCTTAAGCCTATTTTCAAAGTCATTACTAAACATTGGAAAATGAGATAGTTCCAAAAAATGTTCTCTCGAAAATGACCAATTTTCCAAAAAACATTAACGCAGAAACAAACAAAGCGAGCTGAAAATGTTTCCTAAGTTTTTATAAATCTTAAAAGAAAAAAAGTATAAATAAAGGAATCACAAAGAAAAGAGAACCACTTTGGACAATCTTAGAATTCTCTCACGTAAAAGTTTTGAAATTAATTTACAAAGACTTTACTCTCACCTTCGTCAAACTCCTTCCAAGGCCATGAAATTGGCTTCAACATTTCCCAAGCACCACCTTTCCACTATTCAAATGAAATGTCTTAGTGTGGTTTATTTTTTGAGGTTGATGGTGGCTGTGAGTTATGGTTTATTATATATATTTTATTAGTTTGTTTATGTTATTTTAATGTGATGTGTGTTAAAATAAAAGTTTTGATGTTGGATGTATTGCAAAGTGTGTTGTTAAAATAGATAAAGTAAGTTTTTGAGTTACTAAAAATTAAAATTTTTAATTCTCTTACTGTGAATGCTCTAACCCGTCAATGATTTTTATGTAAACATAAGTACAAAATCCTTCAAAAACACCTTCCAGCACAAATTTTCTAAACTATTGAATTCAAAGCCACAAAATTCATCACCCTTAATACTCCTTTCATCATAAAAACCATATTTTTCACAAACGCAAAAAGTATCCAAACTATCTCCAAACATCAAAAATGAGATTAACCACCCTTTGAATGAGCTTAAAGGAATTGAAAGTAATAAATATCCTCTTTTTTGTGCAGATTTTCTCCAATATGAAAGTAATACTTATTATGTTTAAATTAATTCTTATTTAAAAATAACAAAATTTAGAGTTTAATTTGTAACATTTGAAATTTCAAAAGATTCAAATCTGTTACAACTCCAACACTAAAAGTGTAAGGAGTAAAATAAAAGTGAAAATTTTTGCATAAGATTGCCATTTTTTTTTTGGTGGTGGTGAAGAAATAGGATTGCTTTCAATAACCACCAAATTTGGCCTTGATTTGTACGGAAAATAACAACAAAGATTGGACTTTCTCTAAAGCAGAAATGGTACATTGTTGTCCATTTGCAAGAGCACCTTCCTTTCTTTGAAGAGAGAGAAATATTTCTCATCAAGTACATGCCCATTAAAGCATTACCTCATCATTATGCCATATAAATAATGTCATAGCATCATCATATCATGATGGTTGAGTAAAGTTTATAGTGTGCTTTTGTATTAGAACTTAGAAGTCTATTGTACCATTGCATACCGAATCCTTTTTTCACATAACCATTCTAACCAGAATTAATTATACATGGTGGCATATTGGCTAGCTCTAATTTAGATATTATTTTAAAGGAAAGATTTAGAGTTTAAAGTGTCGGGTCTTTTTTTTTTTTTTTTTTTAAATAGGTTGAGTTGGGATTTTATTGCTAGTTAGCATTTTCCATCAATATTTTGATGTTAGTAAGTTCATCAATTGCAAGGAATATGCTCTCTACTAATTCTACCGATTAGATTAGTTACTATGCTTCATTTTGACATAAACCATCCAATCTCACTTGTGAAATTAATAAAGTTTTTTTACTTCAATATTAATTTGCATATCCAATCTCACTTGTGAAATTAATAAAGTTTTTTTACTTCAATATTAATTTGCATATAATTTTTTTAATCAGCTAGATATATAATGGGAAATATGGAGATTTGAATTCTATATATCTCCGCTTAAAACACAAAGAAGTGCTAATTAAGCTAAAACCTACAAGGCTCTAGTCACTTCTCATATATTTAACTTTTTAAGTGATCACCCTTACTCATATGTTTTATTTTGATATTGAGCTCTTTTAATTTCATTATACATTATGGTTTTTTTTTTTTTTTTAAACCTTATTATACAATAGTCTTTCTAAGAACACAATAAAAATTAATAAAAATTTTACAACAGTTGAAAATTAACAAAGTTTTCTATAACTCAATACGTGTCCATTTATTTTTTTAAAATCTTAATATCTTTTCCTTGGAGTTGCGATTTTACAAATTTGTCATTGGATTACATTTTCTTTTTCATCCTTCATGGTTGCAGAATTTATAGAAAATTAAATATCAATAGCTATGTCGTCAATAACTTGTTTAAATTGCAATTTTTTGTTGTTTAATATTATACATAAAATATAATCTTGTAGATCATATAGTAAATAATATTTGATTAACACAAAATTTGACACGCGTATTAAAAGCGTAAAGAACAAGAAATCTAGCGGTTAGATTTTTGAAATATGTAATAATATTAATAATATTGAGTAAGAATATAGTTTTAAGCTACAACTAATATTGTAATTAAATTTTATCCTTATTTTATATAAGTAATACATGTCCATCTATAAAACAAATTATATAACATAGTAGATAAGTCGTATAACTCCATCATACATAGAAAAATCAAATAATTTAGATTTGAGCATATCAACATCCCTCTAAAAAAACACAAATAATACAACTACACTCAATTCGGTGTAAAATTCAGTCACTTCTAAACTTTTAAGGCATGCCCCCAAAAAAAAAAAAAAAAAAATCCTCTTGTCCTACTACTACGTTATAATTTTGATTAATTTCACGACTCACATGCATCATCACTCTCTCTTTATCTACATCTCTCTTCCTTTTAAGTTTCTGTCGTTTTGTATATAATTCGAGCCAAACCCATTTTCAGAATCGGAAAGAGGGACCTCTCTGTTTCTCGTCCAATCCTCTCTCTGTCTGTCTGTCGAGTCTAGTTTAGTAAAACACTCTCTCAGATCTTCAAATTTTCCGATCCCATATTGTTAACACAACAACACAACACAACCATGCCGGCCGTGTACGGAGCTCGATTGACAACGTTCGAAGATTCGGAGAAAGAGAGCGAGTACGGTTATGTCCGAAAGGTCCGTACAACTCTTTTTTATTTTTTTGAATTATTAAATTTTTTTTTTTTATAATTTGTTTGGGATTGGAACAAATCTGATTTGGTTGTAGATCGGAAATGCTAAACGGTGCGTTTTTTGATTACATCGTCTCGTTACATTTTTTTTTTTGTCCCTGAGTTATTTTAGGTTTTTTTGGTTGATCTGAATTGTCATTTTTGGGTGTAAATTTTGTATGCTTTTAGTCATTCGAATTGGATTGAATTTGAACTTGTTAAGCTTTCTTTATTGAGATCTAATCATAATCATGATCATGTGGCTGACAATCTTAGTTAGTGAGAGTGTGTGTGTAATGATTGAGAGAATTGGGAATGAAAATGTGACCGAATTTTGATATGTTGCTGCTTGATACTACCCGGCTTGGCTTTATTGGTTTGAATGGGTGGATTTTTAGGCCTTTTGGTAACTTGGAACATGCCATGATTATGTTGTTTTTTGATTCGCGGGTATGTTTATTTCCTTGCGTTGTTGATTTGTTGTTAAAGAAATTGTATTCGTGATTAGACGAAATGCTGATATGGGGAGCATGGATGGAAGCACAAAGTTAGCATCCTTTTAATTTTTCAGTGGAAAAATATTGCAACTTTATTAAATTTGAGCGATGATAATTGAGCTTGGACCAAATTATAGGGGACGAGAGCTTCTATCGATCTAGTTCTCAAAAATGTTTGTTTCCTTGTGTTATTGATTGTCATTAAAGAAGTTGCGTATGTGATAGAAGAAATGCTAATATGGCGCGTTTAGAAGCTAGTATTGAGTGGAATGAATTTAAGGGAAAATGGATGGAGTGATAAAGTTTAACATCTTTTTAATTTTTCAGTGAAAAAATTGCAACTTTTTAAACGTGAGTGATGACAATTGAGCTTGGACCAAATTGTAGGGATGAGAGCTTCTATCAATCTAGTTCTCAAGGATGTTTATTTCCTTGTGTTATTGATTGTTGTTAAAGAAATTGCGTATGTGATAGACAAAATGCTAACATGGTGCGTTTAAAAGCTGGTATGGGGTGGAATGAATTTAAGGGAAAATAGATCAAGTGATAAAGTTAACATCTTTTTAATTTTTCAGTGAAAAAATTAAAACTTTTTAAATTTGAGTGATGATAATCGAGCTTGGACCAAATTCTAGGGATGAGAGCTTCTATCAATCTAGTTCTAAAGGATGTTTATTTCATCGTGTTATTAATTGTTGTTAAAGAAATTGCATATGTGATAGAAGAAATGCTAATATGGCTTGTTTAAAAGCTGGTATGGGGTGGAATGAGTTTAAGGGAAAATGGATGGAGTGATACAGTTAACATCTTTTTTATTTTTCCGTGAAAAAAATTGCAACTTTCTATATTATAGGGACGAGAGCTTCTATCAAGCTAGTTTTCAAAGTGTTATGAATCTTTTAGACTAATGAAGTTTTAGGTTGTTATGTATCTCTTCTTTCACTGTATTACTTTGAGGTGCTTTTTGATAGTTATGCAGTAATTTGAATGAAAGAAGATGAGAGCTATGGTGATCAGTAACTGACTCACTTTGTACATTGAAGTCATTATGAAATCAATTTGTTAACCCATATTATGGTTAATGGGGTTCTGCTTTTATACCTGTGTTTTCCATTCATGAATTAGTTGACCTACAATGGTTAGTGTTGTTGAATTGATGTTGCTGTTACTGCTAGTGTTTCTGTGGGACCTTTTTCTTACTTCTATTTTTTTTTTTTTATCAAAGATCGATTGCATCATTTTAATCTGTTCTCTATTGGGTTATGTTTCTTTTGATAATATATTTCTGTTTCAAGTTGCTGGTTTACTAGTTTGGAAATTGGTTAAATTTGCGTGTATTGGATTGACTTATTGGTTGCATTGAATTTTTCTCTAATCATTTTTAAATGTAAAGAACTGACAGTGATATCTCAAAAAAGAAAAAGAAAAAAATTGTGTGTTTTGCACTTACAAATTATAATTTGACAGGTATCTGGACCTGTCGTCATCGCAGATGGCATGGCTGGGGCTGCAATGTATGAGCTTGTCCGTGTTGGGCACGATAATCTTATTGGTGAGATCATTCGGTTGGAAGGAGATTCTGCTACCATCCAGGGTATTTGCTTTTGTCCCAACTCTTTATTTTTTTTTTTGGTAATGTTCTTGGCTATCTGATAAGGTAAACTTTGTCTGCCACGTAGCATTATTTTTCCATATCTCACCTCTTAATAATCTTTCTGTTGTAATTCATTCTTCCTTGCATTATCCTTTGCTTTTATGCTCTCTTTTGGTGATTCATGTTGATCTGCCCTGTTGACCAAATAAATAATAATAGCATCATTATCAGCATGATTATTAATATTACTAGCAATGTCAAGACCTCCCATTGTTTCCAATAGAGACATCTTGGGTTCAAATCTCCCACCCCAACTATCGATGCATAAGAAAATGAAAAAAATAGTGATGACATGGTAAAATCTAAACATCCTTCTTTTTTTACTTATCAAAAATTATATATATCAGAAAATTTTCACTGCTGTAATATGGTCAATAGAGATGCCAAGAGCTTTTGCACCTCCCTGATGTTTCCAGTGGAGACATTCATAATTCTAATCCCCCACCCCCAACTATTCAATTATCCTAAAAAATATTGTTGATAGAAGATATGAGAAACATTAGAATTGATGCAAAACCCTTGTGCCTATGGTTATTTCAGTTTATGAGGAAACAGCTGGGTTGACGGTGAATGACCCTGTTCTACGGACACACAAGGTGAGTCTACCTTGTCTTTTTCCCACCTTTTCTAATGCTGTTGAAAACATCAGCTAACAAATGCTATTTTGATTACAGCCTTTATCAGTGGAGTTGGGACCTGGAATATTGGGAAATATTTTTGATGGAATTCAGGTTTGTCTGAATTATACTTGCAACTGTAATCTGATGACTTCTTTGGTTTTTAAATCTACTTTAGGTTTAAGCACCGCTTTTCCTAGCAAGCCTTAAGAATGTTGCCATTGCTGGCAACAAATCAGTTTTTGATTTTGCATTATTTTAATTTTTATATCTAATTGAAACAGAGGCCTTTGAAAACTATTGCAAAAATATCCGGTGATGTCTATATCCCGCGTGGAGTGTCTGTTCCCGCTCTTGACAAAGATATACTTTGGGAATTCCAGCCTAAAAAGATAGGTAATATATGAAAATTTAATCATAGCTGTTAAAAATGATTTTTATTTTGATTTTGTTTGATTGTGGTAGCATCTAATGTCATCCACTGATGGCAGGTGAGGGAGATGCTATAACGGGTGGAGACTTGTATGCTGTAAGTTTTTTAAGATTTGATCCATGTTTTGTTTTAAAAAATAAACCCTTATTAGAGTAGTACTCGACTGTTTATTTTCTAGCATTAAGTTTCTCCTAAGGCCTAACATTAAATTTTTCCAATGCAGAGCGTCATTGAAAACAGTCTAATGCAACATCATGTTGCACTTCCTCCTGATGCAATGGGAAAAATTACTTATATTGCACCACCTGGTCAATATTCGCTGAAGGTTTGTCCATCTAATTTCTTTGGCATGCTATCTTGTGTGCCTTTCTAGTCCATCGGCATTGTTAAGTTAAAATTTTCTTTCTGCATTATTTGCAATTATTTTGTGACGGTTATAGCTGCATATTTTGTGATATTGGAATGACATTTATGATTTTTTTTTTTTTTGGTCAATGTTTATACATTTTTTTGCATCTTTAGGGCTTTTCCCTAGTGTTTCTTGAACTTGAACATGAACTTAAATAAGAGAATAAACTCTGTTAGTCTCTTAAATAGAATCTGAAACTTATAATTTTAACAAATAAGAAAATAAACTCAAAGCCATGTTTTTGACTTCACACTTTAGCATGCAATTTATTAACTTTTCCTAAATTTATATGCAGGATACTGTCTTAGAGCTTGAGTTCCAGGGTGTCAAAAAGCAATTTACCATGCTTCAGGTTTCTAACTTTGTTCCTTTGTTTTCACTTTTATGGCCATAGCTTCGTTCTACCGTTGATAAACTTATATGTGTTTTGTTGTACTTTACCCATATGCAGACTTGGCCTGTACGTACACCACGGCCTGTTGCATCAAAACTTTCTGCTGATACCCCTCTGCTGACTGGTCAGGTATAAAAATGTCTTGTTGGTTGCTTTATCTATTAATTTTTATTTTGAGAATTGTGCATGTCTGATGGTTTTGTTTCATTTCAGCGTGTTCTTGATGCCCTTTTCCCCTCAGTTCTTGGTGGGACTTGTGCCATACCTGGGGCTTTTGGTTGTGGCAAAACAGTCATTAGTCAAGCTCTTTCTAAGGTGAACTTGTTGACCTATGGAGGCTTATTGTGTATATTTTGGATTATATATTTTAATTTTTTGAGTTTCTAACGTACCTTTATATGTGCAGTACTCTAACTCTGATACTGTAGTTTATGTTGGTTGTGGAGAACGAGGAAATGAAATGGCAGAGGTCTGTTTTTTCTTATGTTGATTATTTTATTTATTTATATTTTGCAGTTGATTAATCAGGTGTTACTAATTTTTCAGGTTCTTATGGACTTCCCTCAATTGACAATGACATTGCCTGATGGCCGTGAAGAATCTGTCATGAAGCGTACAACACTTGTGGCCAACACTTCAAATATGCCAGTGGCTGCGCGTGAGGCTTCAATTTATACAGGTATTTGTATTAGGTCCTGTGCAACCCTAATTAGTTCAGCTTGTTAAGGTTTGAACACTGAATAATTTCATGAAATGACCACTATCATGAATTTTAAATGCATATTCTGCTAATGCGTTGCAGTTGAGTTGTAGTTATTTTCATTTAGTTTAGTCATCTGGTGTTACAACTGTAGAAATTTTTGAACATGATATTTATCTCAATGTTATATTTGTCCTTTAATTCACTTCATTCTCCCATAAGAATGGGTGGAGGTGGAGGGTGAGACTGTGAATTCAAAACCCACTGGATACCTGTGTAACCTACCAATTAAGAAAATATGTTCTTCATGCAGTGTATTTCTTAATCCTCTCCTCATCTGTTAACTTCTAGTGCAATATGTTTCAAAATTGATGCGAAGATGGGTTTCTAGCATTATATTTATTATAGGAAAAATTACAACTTACTCATCTGTGATTTGACTATAATTTAAGTTGCATATCTGTGGTTTAAAATTTTACATTTTACCCACTTGAAGTTTGACCAAAATTTAAGTTGCCAGCCCGTGGTTTGAAATTCCATGATGTAAGTATTCCGATCAGTGTTGTTAAAAGCGCGCTTAAGCGCAAAGCGCAGAGCGCAAAGCCCTTGGGGCTTTTTTCCTCTAAAGCGAAGCTCCCTCACAAAAGCGCGCTTTAAGCGCGCTTTTTTGAGCTTTTTTATTAAGCGCAAAGCGCGCTTTTTTGAGCTTTTTGTAAATTTTTTTTTTAAAATTCCTGATTTGATTTTTAGCCATTAGATATAAATATGTTTGATATAAGCTATTGATTTAATATATAAAAACTAATAGAGTGGTGTGCTATCGTACGTCTAAGCCTATCTCTTTAAATATTTTTAAACTGTTAACTACAACCACACAAACAAACGCTAAACCAGACACTCACAAATATTAACATTACTTAACATTCTAGTATTTTTTAGCCTTTGTCTTCTTGGTTCTATACTTCTATTTTGATTCAACCATGTTTTGTAATCATGACCATCAAATATCATGGTTGTATATATTTTGTAAAGCACAAAAGAATTATATAAATATTAAATGAATTATAGAAAATGTTTTATTGTAATTTATATGATTAATTGATCACTTGATTGTTGTATTGATCAATAATAAATTTTTTTTTATTTATTATTATTTTTTTTTTAAATGTGCGCTTCACATCGATCAGGCGCGCGCTTGCGCTTTGCGCCTAGGCTCCAAGAGGCCTTTGCGCTTAAGTGCGCTCAGCGCTTTTAACAACACTGATTCCGATGGATAGTTTTTAATCTTATTTGATTTTGTATATTTATATTTTTTGTGTTTCTAGAGGAGAGAGACATAAAAGTAGAGTAAAATTACATATTTAGCTCTGTTTTTAACAGAGTTGAGTTATAGAAATCTTACTGAGTTAACCTCAGGTAGGTAAAGTGTCAACTTTCAAACCATAGGTAGGCAATATAAATTTTGGCCAAACCACAATTGGGTAAATTGTAATTTGCCCTTTATTATATTATTTGAAACAATGAACTTAGTGCATAATTAATTATACGATTTCGATTTTCTTTCTCTGATCTACTTTGTTTTTGAATTGCTGTTGTAGATGGAAGGTACTTTTTGAACATCGTTGTAATTGTTCTTTAATTACTATGTCTTCCTGTATATTATATTTTTTTAATGAGTTAATTAGATTTATTCGTTACAAGTTCATTTTACAGTCTGGGTATGTTATGATTCATATTTATACTGCACTTATATGAACATTATTGTGCTACGGAGGAATAAAGGTAGTCCACTATTTACTGAAGGCTGTGTCATGATAGTTTACAACTCAATCTTGAATTGTCAGGAATCACAATAGCTGAATATTTCAGAGATATGGGATACAATGTCAGCATGATGGCAGATTCAACATCTCGATGGGCAGAAGCATTGCGTGAAATTTCTGGACGGCTGGTTAGTTTTCTCAATTAATTTTAACTCAGTAACAGGAGTTTGTACTCTTGACTTTTTGAAGGAATCAGTTCAATGATTTATGTGCTGCATTGATAATGGTTCATTAATCCCGTATTGTATGGGTTTTGCTTTTACTATATCTCCCTCTGTGGCCTTTGCTCTTACAAAGTGGTGAGGAGTGTTCTCTTTCTCAATTTCTGGAGACTAATGTCAAACATCTTCTTGTTGGAGTGAAATCAAGTTTATATTCAGTATTTGTTACTCTGTGATTCGGTTGAGATGTACCTTGCTAGGTGAGGAGTGTTCTCTTTCTCAATTTCTGGAGACTAAAGTACATCTTCTTGTTAGAGTGAAATCAAGTTCATATTCAGTATTTGTTACTCTCTGATTGGGTTGAGATGTACCTCGCTACTTCTAATGGCGTTCTGTAGATACTTAGTACCTTTTCTTTTCTAGGTCTTGGTTCGGTGATTGACTCACATTTACTGTTGGATGCATCCCCAAGTCTTGCCTTTTGGAGGCAGTATCCACATTCAATTTTGTTAGTCTAATAGGTAGTATATCTTTCAACCGCAAGAGAAGCTGGTATATCTTTCACCAATCTCATGATTAAGTGACTATTGCAATCTTGTCACTGGTATAATTTTTTAGACTAACTCTCCTTTCTGTTTTTCTTGGAGGTCATAAATATGAGCTTGTAGGCCTTTATTTTCCATATGTTTAATATTTGAAAGTGATTAAAGAAACATGATCGATTGTATTTTATGCACATCTCAGTCATCCCCTCTACTTCCTCAGCCTACTTTAATGGTGTTTTGTCTTGATTTCTTACACAGGCAGAAATGCCCGCAGATAGTGGATATCCTGCCTACCTGGCAGCACGTTTAGCCTCATTTTATGAACGTGCTGGTAAAGTAAAATGTCTTGGTAGTCCAGAACGTACTGGTAGTGTCACAATTGTTGGTGCTGTTTCTCCCCCTGGAGGTGATTTCTCAGATCCTGTGACATCTGCAACGCTTGGCATTGTTCAGGTAAAAGATTATGATATGCTTTCTGCATATCACATATTAATTTCTATGCACACTAATTCTGGTGGGTGGGGTCAGTTGCTTTTAGCTTTTATTGGCTAAAAGCAAGTCCAAAGGGTTCTTCTTTAGAAAGGTTCTTGATGTTATAAAAAAATATAAAACATTCTATGGGCACATTTCTGAAGTTGGGAACTGAGTGTGGTAAATCCACAATTTTGAGTCCAATATTGCCCTTCATAGGTTGCATTGATTGGATTGTTTCTCCATTAATATTTTTCTATATTATAACATGTCAATTTGAGAAATATGTGTACTTTTCTTCCTCAAAAAAAAAAAAAAAAGAGTACTTTCTTTTTCTTTTCCTTTTTGGCATTTAAGTTTTTAGTTTAAGTGGCTTGAATAACATTGGAATAGTAAAATAATTTTCTTTGATGATGAAATTCATGGATTGAAGTAACCGTTACTAATCTTTGTATTGGAAATAATTAGGCTTAATATGTTTTTTAAAATATATGACACTAGTCGAATGCTTGTGGCTGACCTAATCTTAGTTGTCAAGGATCTATAGCCGACCCCAAATTTTGGGACTGAGGCTTTTGTTGTTGTTGTTGTATAACACTAGTGTTTTTATTGGAGCAAATCCATCACGTGGGATTAAAAATTATATTAAGCAATTTAAACTAGCAATTATTATTCCAATACTAGCAGCCATTATTTAATCTATCTGCTACTTTATTTGATTGTTCCATTTATTTTTTGCAGGTTTTCTGGGGTTTGGACAAAAAACTTGCCCAGAGGAAACATTTCCCTTCTGTAAACTGGCTTATTTCATATTCTAAGTACTCAGGGGTGTGTTCTTAAACTGTTTCCACATCTTGCTTATGAAATTCTTTGCGTAACCTTTTGTGTACAATGATACTAGTCCTATCCATTGATTAGTATGTTTCTCATGTTTCCAGGCATTGGAGTCTTTCTACGATCAATTTGATCCAGACTTTATTAACATCAGGACAAAGGCCCGTGAGGTGCTGCAGAGAGAGGATGACCTGAATGAAATTGTCCAGGTATGTCTTCATTTGTCCTGATCTTTCTTTTAGTTGGAGCTAGAAGAATTCTCTTCTTTTAACTGTTTATAGACGTGATATAACTAATAAGTGGGGGAATTCTGCTAGCTAAAAGTAATGGGTGTCTCAGAGGTCCTTAATCATTAACATAAAGTTGGACTAATAACCTGACATACACAGTTGTGTAAGTGACATATGGACTTCACCTTCGGATTGATTTTTGGATACAAAGGTATCCTATTGACTGCTATCCGAGTGGTACCACCACCCTACCTAAGTACCTAACTGCCTATATTCAGCTATCTGTACTACACAAAGCACAGATCCCAAGCCGGGGTGAAATTAAGTAGAATGTCCATTATTGCTTTCATTTGGAGCAAAGCATTTATGGCTAATTTAAATGGTTTCTTCTATTAATTACTTAACACCTATGACTATCTTGATTTTTGCAGCTTGTCGGAAAGGATGCTTTAGCTGAAGGAGACAAGATTACCCTAGAGACTGCTAAGCTTTTGAGGGAAGACTATCTTGCTCAGAATGCTTTTACTCCGTAAGTCTCTGCTTATTAGTCAATCTGTCTAAAATCCATCCTGTAAAAATTAGTTTAAAATGACAGAGTAGCCTCTACCTAATCTGATACATGAATTTTGTATGGCTATGACAGATACGACAAATTCTGCCCTTTCTACAAGTCTGTTTGGATGATGCGCAACATTATCCATTTTTTTAATTTGGCCAATCAGGTAGATTTTTGTTTGTTTCATTTCTTTTCAATTCCCTTTTACTACTGATCTACCACTTCCATCATGTCTTCATCATTGACTGAAGTTTTTTCTCGCCTGTTTTACCTAAGGGACTCTTTTGTTTCTAGAGAGAGAGAGAGAGAGAGAGAGAGAGAGAGGAATTTTAAATTGGCTCCCTTAATCGCTTAATTAATTTCAAGTTTCGTTCTTGGAAAATTAAGGGCAGGGCAATGAGTTCATTATGTACTCCCCCCTTTTTCATATTTGATATCCTGATTTGAGATCCAAAAGTATCATAGTTCATAAGAGCTAAAGGTTCTCTTACTCCTTAGTGCTTCATTGGGCTCTTGGGAGGATGTAGGAAACAAATTGAAAGTGAATGGATTTAACATTTCTTTTTCCTCTGTTTTGTTTAATCATTATGCTCTCTCTCTCTCTCTCCCTTATTATTTTTATTTTTTTATTTTCTTGTAACAACTAATTGGAGCACGAGTGCAGAATGAGCTCTAATGTAATGCTGCTTGAAATTTTTTAGGCGGTGGAGAGAGGAGCTGGTATGGATGGTCAAAAGATTTCTTATACCCTTATCAAACATCGATTGGGAGATCTCTTTTACCGTTTAGTGTAAGTAATACTGGTGCTAGAATAAGTGAACATGGTTTATTCATAATGTATGTGAAGCAGGTTGTAATCTGCTGATTTATTGGCATCACAGGTCTCAGAAATTTGAGGATCCGGCTGAAGGAGAAGCAGCTCTTGTGGCCAAATTCAATAAGTTATATGATGACCTGACCAATGGTTTCCGCAACCTCGAGGATGAAACTCGGTGATTAAATGTCTTAAATGTGTGATTTATTATCGATTGTCAAAATGGCAGTTATATCCTTGGATTGAATTTCTGTTTTTCACTTTTGTATGGAGAACTGCTGTGTTGTTAGGTATATCTCTAGCAAATTTTCTGCTTGTATGGGATTTGTTTTAGGTGGGGTTATAGCTATAATTTTTGTTATGTATTCCAATAATTAACTTGTGTTATTTATTGATAAATAAGAAAAGATACACCGTTTTGTTGTTATTGTGTTGAGCAATAAGAGCTGTAGTTTCAGTATTAAAGTGCTTGTGAAGTTGCTCATTTACTTTTCTTTACCATTCATTTTGTTCCTCTGCGCTACTCAATATTGTTTGTAAAATCTGACAATTTTTTAATTCTGTTAGACTTGGCCTTGAAAGTAGTTATGATTCCTTATGAACTTCTCTTTACTTAACCAGCAGTAACTAGGAGAGGATTTCTATACCTTTCCATAGTTATGAAGCCTGAAGTTATGGTACCATAATACCAATGTTTCTTAAGGAGCCATCGGATGCCAATTTCCAACTTAGATGAGTCTGGAGGAAGTCATATGACGAAATAAAGATGATATTTGTGTGAGAGTCTGAATGGACATGGATAGGGGTTTAAGTGTCCTCTGAAAGACAGTTTCCTTGAATTTGTTCAGAGCATGGTTGGATGGTAGCACTATGCCATGTAGTATTTTCAATGAAGAACCCCAGGAACCAAAACTCAGGTCAAATGAAAAACTACCAAAAATTTTGTTTCTTGCCCTTTTAGGACTCAGTTTCTGTTTCCCTTATCTTCATCTCGTTAACTATCTTGTCTTGAAGAGAGTTCAAAAAGGCCTTGAAGGGAGCCTTCAGGGTCGTTTATTTGCATCAGCTTCTCTGCCACTTCTGCAGGAGTAACCCCCACCTTCTCTATAAGCCTTTCAATCTGTTCAAAGAGACGATGGCGAAGCTCCAGATAGTTAAATGCAAGTTGCTTGAACGCAGAAATGGTGCAATAGTAAAAGCAAATATGCATGTCCATACGTCCAGGTCTTAACAAAGCAGGTTCAAGTCTTTCTCTATGATTAGTTGTGAAGATAATGATGCGCTCATTACCGCAACGTGACCAAAGACCATCGATAAAATTGGGCAGTCCTGAGAGTGTTGTCTGTTGAAAAGAACACTTGTTAGAAAGCATATTTCTTCAGACTATGATATAAGTCATAGGAACAAATATGCCTAAATTTTACTCGGTTTAGCCATGATGTTCCCCTATAGGTTAAACCACAAAGATATATCACTTCAGACTCTGATACAAGAAGCATTAGCAAGTAGCGACAAATGCCCCAAATTATAACTCGTTTTAGCCATGATGTTCTCCTAAAGCTTAAACCACCAAGGACTATCTCTTACCTTTTTCTCTCTTAATCTCAATGAGTTTTGTTAACTAGAGGGCATTGTTACATACTAACCTTATGTTAAGAAATGGCAGATGTTATAATCGCACTAACCTTATTGTTGCCATGATTCCATGGTTGAGACTTTGAATCCTGATTTTCCAGCTCGATAAAGCAATCATTATCTTCTATGACTAGTATTGATCTGCCAGACATGCTGAGTAACAAAGACTTGAGCTGAGAGTTGGAGTGAATGTCAGTTAGATCCCAGTCATAGATGTCCAAGGTTAGGTGATTAGCCATGGCTGCAATCAAGCTTGACTTGCCCGTGCCAGGACGGCCATATACCCTCCCTCGTTTCCAAGCTTTCCCAATTCTTTTGTATTACTCCTTCCCACTCGAAAATTTGTTCAAATCCTCAATCAATGTCTTCTTAAGCTTTGAGTCCATAGCAAGGGTTTCAAAGGTGATTGGGTGATTGAGATTGATCGCGTTCATTGGTGAGTTAGGTTGGACCATGGAATTCTCTTTTACAATGGATCGGATTAGGTTAGGTTATGAGATTCACAAATCCGCCTAACCCAACCTAACTCACCTATAGTTAATATATATTTAAAATTTGAAATATATATTATATAATTTTAGTATCTAGTTTTTTCCCTTCTTCCTAAATAAAACCAAAACTCTGAGTTCTCCTTAGATAATTTGTGTTTATTTAGTGATATGCTCATAATTATTTAGTTATAAATTTGCTCTTATTTGTGATGGTGTTATTTTAATGCTCAATTTAATAATAATAATAATAATAATAATAATTAAAAAAAAAAACTGTCCAACCCATGGATCCAACTTGACCCAACCCAATTCACATGGGTTGAATTAGACCTTTGTGATGAGTTAGATCTTTTTTTACCCAACATGGTGGGTTTGGTTAAAAATCTACTCAACTCAACCAAACCGATGTCAGTTTTTCATCCTACTCCATGTGGTGATAGAAATTTGAGCCCAACTCTTGAAAACATAAAGAATTTTGGACTTCCCTTTGGGTTTAAAGTTTTTGGGCCCAGAACCCAGTTTTTTTATGGAAGGAAAAAGTATTTAAAATCCGCTAGAAGGAGGGCTTGAACCTCCGACCTTGTGGTTAACAGCCACACGCTCTAACCAACTGAGCTATTCCAGCTTTTGTGATTTATGCATACTCTTTTTTATACTTTACTTTACCTTATCGCATAGAGTAGAAAGCGAAAAGGGCAGAATCATGAACCACAACTAGAGTTTAGAAAATACAAGAAAGCTTAAAGCAAGAAACACCCAAAAAAGAAAATTTGGGGGGGGGGGGGGGGCGCGGGGGGGTAATTAATGGTTATTGGTTGAAATATTATGGGTGAAAACATGTTAAAAAAAATTACAAAAGGAGATCATCAAAATATATTTATAAATCACAGAATGGACATTTTCTGAATTTTTTGTATTCGCACGTTTTCTTATATGCTCCCATGAAATAGTGGCAGAGCCAAGATTTCAAATTAGCACGAGAGAAGAGGTAATAAAGGGTAACCCAAGTATGACTTTATCAGTCATGTTTTTAACAAGCACAAAAGGTATCTTAAAACAAACATCATTATGGCAAACATGAGCATTGTTCAATTCATATTTGATTTTCATTTGTGTGCCATTAGCAGATATCAATCTCTCAGTGGATTTTTCAAAATATTTAGAAGGGATCAGACCTTCTTGAATACAATTAACATCAGCACCAGAATCAATCATGACAACAGTATCAAAAGAATAATCATGTGAAACAACAATCCTAACTTTAGTAAACCATTTTGGAGGCATCACATGTTTAACAAGAGCAAGTCGATTATCATTCCAAGTAATCAGATTATCAGAAATATTACCAGAAGGAGGAGTTTGCTGAGTGGATCCTTCTCCATCCTCTTACCCATCAAGATCATTATCGGACAAGTTTTTATCTAGATTTTTATCAATTTTGAGAATTAACAATTCTTGTTTAAGATTATCATTATCAATTTTGACATTTTCAACATCAATTTTTAATTGGATTATCTCTTGTTTAACAGTATTAATTTCTTTTTGAAGATCGTTAACAGTTATTTCTTTGGATTTATTTTTATTAAATCTTTCCAAAGTTTCTTCAAAGCTTATTGTTACTTATAGTAGTTAATAACAAATTATCTTGCTCTTCTTCTTTAGTTAAGACATTAACAGATTTTAAAATATTACAACAAGAACCATGACAACCAAGTTTAATATTAGGAGTATTAGAAGCATCACTAAAAGAGTGATAAGCAGAATCAGATGAGGAGGAGAAATCCTCTTCAAAAGAATTAGTTGAAGCAGCAGATTCAAGAATCTGAAACAGTTCATTTTGATCATTATCATTAATGTTTAACATATTTAATTTATGTTTTAATTTACCAGGCTTTTGGGTACAGTCTTTACTGAAATGGACAAATTTGCCACAGTTAAAGCACTTACCTTTACTTGATCTTTGTTTTTCATGTTTTCTAAAAGCAGGTTTCTTTTTAGAATAGTAATCATTGGGTTTAGCAAAATTAGATTTATATTTTTTATGTTTTTTATGGGAATAACTTTTGTAAACCTTATCATGTTTACTTTTTCTTTTTTTCCTGAAAGGGGCAATAGGAGGTAAACCATACTGTTCACAGAAATTACCCATTTCATATTTAGCTTTCTTTTTATTTTTTTAATTATTGTTTTAACAATTTTCATCATTACACATATTGATTCCAAGTTTTTTAATAGTACTGAAAATATCACCATAAGTTAAATTATCATAATCAATAGAATCATTTTTACCAATCAATTCTTGTTTTACCTTATGAGCAAAGATAGGAGGCAGATCATCAATAAACCTCTTTTTCCAATAAGGCTTTGTGGAATCATTCCTGAGCATGACTCTGTACATAAACACATCTTGGTACCATCTGTAATCAGACATAGCAGGGCATCTCAAATTATTCAAATAATCAGAAATGCGAGATGAAATGTTAGATGGGGTACCAACAAAATGTTTAAGAATAGTATAGACAAAGGTATTGATACCATCGGGAATACCTCAACCAATATCTTCATAAAAAATAGGCATACCTTCATTATCTTTTTTTACAGAATGTTTAATAGACTGTCTGGATTCTTCTGTAAGATGTTTATCCCACCATCCTCGAAGAGTACCAGAAAAACCAGTAACAAGCAGGTTAACAACCTCAGGATGATCAAGATCACTATGATTGTTCATGTATGCAATACCAACCATAGAAACGTGAGCAAGTTTGTTAATAATTTCTTGTTCAAATTAGCCATCACTATTCCATTCATAAAGTTTATCAGTAGAAACAGAAAATTGAGTTTGAAAGGGTCTTTCTTCAAACTGCATATCAGGAGGAGTAGGTTTTGTATACCAATTTTTTGTAAAAGAGATGGGATTGGGTTTTCCAATAAATCTTTTAATTTCTAGAATTAAATCATCAAAAGCATTTTCATAAGAAATAGGAGATGATGAGTTAGAATCTGTGTTTTCTTCTGAAACAGGTTCTTTGTAATTTCTTTAAATAGCACAAGCAGTACTTCTAGAAGTAGAAGTTTGCTCAGTTTTAACTTTTAAATTAGCAAGCATTTTTTCAACTTTGTCAAGAGTTGTACTCTGAGAGGCAACCTTTTCAAGAGTTTTACTCTGAGAAGTTTTGAAGTTAATTTTTTCACTTTGACTGGGCAAATCAATCAAAGGTTTCTCAGGTTTTGAAATAATAGTTTTTTCAACAATTTTTTCTTCAATACGATCAAGCTGTTGACTAATAATATGTAAAGATTCATTAGCAAAATTGTTTTTGTGGGGGCAGAAACGTCGAAGTAGCTGTATGGGCCTTGGGCCCAGTCCGAGAACATCGTCCCGACCGAGAGGACACGAGGAGAGAGGAGATTACCATAACCTGCAAGCCCAGAAGCCCATTGATCAAGTCGCTGCCCGCTCGAAAGTGTCCGAGGATACCATGGCCTCGGACAAACGAGGCTCGGGCCGAGAGGCGTGGCATAACGCCCATGGAGGGGCTGCCGAAGCTCAGTAAGTCGCTCGAAATTCCCACGAGATGCCGAGGATGAGGACGAGCGGGGCGCGTGCGGTATAAAGCTGCTGCCACCACATTAAAGGCCTCCCACCTACTCGCCTGGCCGCATTAATGGAGAAATGACTTTTGAGGGGACGGTGGTCAGCCTTATGAGCATGGGGGAGCGTTTTCAGGGAAAAGACAGGTGAGAACCAGAGATTGGGAGTATAAATAGAGAAGGAGGAACCATTGTAAGAGGGATCCCGATTTTTCGACGGGAAAGAGGAAGGCTCTCTCTCTCTCTTGAAGAACAGAACGCCAGTCAGCACAGAAGCTCCTCGGCTCACATCCGATAAGGGAAATAGGCCACTCCATCAGCCAGCCGTGCCCCAGAAGTGGACTTGGACCTTACACCACAGCCTTCTAAAGCACCAAGAGGTCTAGGTTTTAAGCCCATTCTCTACAAATTCTATTGTAAAGGCCACTTGGGCTGGCCCAGTCACTCATTTGGGCCAAAGGCCAACTTTGTGTCCCTACAGTTTTGTTCAATAATAGCAGAAACAAGGGTTTTATCATCAGCAATTTTGAAAGGGGAGGCTTTGACCTCAACATTTTCAGAAGCATTTTGACAAGTGATCAAAATAGTTTCAAGGGGCAGATGACTAGACCGGACAACGGATTTGTCATTCTTAACGAAATTAGATTTTCTGATAACATTTAAATAATTAGTATGAACATCATTTTTTGAAACATAATAGTTTTCAAGATGATCAAAAAACAAAATATGTTTTCTTTCTTCAACCATTTTTTCTTTCCATTTTCTTTTGACTTTGTCTTTTTCTAACTGAGCAAAAGTATTTTGATAATATTTCCGTTTAGGATGGTTTTTTAACAACATAAATTCATCATATAGAAAAACCATATCATATTCAAAAAGTTCGAGTTTGGTTAGAACTCTCAGTTGATTGTGAAAAATAGGAGTCTCAATAGGTGGAAAAATAGATCCAGAAGGAGCATCAAATTTCGCATCATATTCCTCTTCATTAGCATTTTTGCTAATATCAGAAGGCAAATCAGTTTTGGTTGAATAAAAAGCATTGCTAACTTGAGAGTTGTTACTCGCAACTCCCTTTAGCTTTAGATCTTGTTTTTGAAAATTCTTTTTCAAAAATTCATCAATCTCATGATCTCTTTTAGTAAGACTTTCAGATTCAGCAAAGGAATGTCTTCCTTCATTGATTCTTAAAGGCTTGTTTGGAAATAAACATTTATCATCATCAAAACGTATTTTTACAGTACCATCATCAAATTGTTGAATATGAGTAAAATCAAGTTCATCGAAGACAGGTTTAATAATTTTAACAGGAGGTGTTTCGCGTTTCAAAGTCCATTCCTTAGGGAGATTAATATCTTCCCAGTGAATCATCTTGGGGATACGGATCTTAGCATCAGGAGTAGAACACTGAATTAACATAGTATTACCAGCACGATCTCTTTCTCTAGAACAAGGAGTCAGTTGAGAACCAAGCAGGCGATAATATATACGGTAAATAAGAGTAAAAGGCCTACTGCCATCATCCATATCATAACCAGATGTTAAAACATTTAGAGTCAAAGCTTTAACAATATTAGGATCATCAAAAGCGAGAGCAAGATCAGGATAACAATCAAAGTAAACAGGACCATCATATAAAGAAGCAGCAATCATACTAAGAATGCTATCATTATATTGTCTAAATCTAGCATCATGTAAACATATGAGAACAGAAGCATTAATACCTTTTGTTGTTAAAGGTTTAACAGCAACTTGTACAAGTCCAATATGTAAATACTTGACTTTTTTAGTCATGAAATTGGTAATATCTTTCTTAGAAAATAAACAGCATTTTTCATGAAATCTAGAGATAGAAAAGATTTGTTCAACAGTTCGAACTCTATATTCAGAGAAAACAGAATTTTCGGACCAACCAAGTTCATAAACTGATTTAGTTGAAACCTTAGGGATATTCCATTTACGGAAATCAGGGTACTCACTCTTCTCTACAGTGTGGTCTTCTTCATTCACAATATTAGGAGGACAACCAGTCCTAGAACTAACAGAGGAGTTGGATCTCCACATCCTGTCTATAACTATCCTAATTATAACACTCAATTATCAAGTTTTTCTCACAACTGTTGCATTTCGTAACACATACCGCAACCAACCCTATTCCTCTCATACCCTCATGCTCTCCTGGCTTCACGGGCTTTACTGTTTGGATCTGGGAATTCACTGTACGACTACGGTGGTGCCAACAGTGGCAAGATAGACACAACAACGAAGTATTACAAGGTCAAATAGACACAAAAAGGGTGTAAAGACACAACAACACTACTAGCGGCCAAGGAAAGAATGGCTCTAATACCATAAAGGGGGGAAGATGACAGCACAGATGGCAGAAGCACAACTGATAATAGTAATTGAAAGTAAGGCGGTAGAACTAGCCAAGCAGTTTATATTAAAATAATTCAAAGTATTGAAAACAGAAGTGTTTATTGAAAGTAATTCAAAACACTTACAGCAGTAGCAGTAATTACAGGATTATAGTGATCAACAGGGATAACAGTACAAGGCTTGAAGGCTAGTCATTAATCTAGTTACAAGTTTTGTGGAAGTAGTGAGAGTTTTCTGAGTATTTAGGAGGTTCTAAAGAAAGTCCTAAAGAAAGCTCTTAGAAAAAACTTCTCAAAAAACTTCTGAGTTTAGCAATAAGGGACAACTCCCATTAAATAGGCAAATAAAATAGTGAATAGTAAAAAGTGAATAATGACTTTTTTACTATTCATATCAGGACCTGTGAAGGGCATCAAAAGTAGCAAAAGCATTAGGAGTGACTTTTCAGGAGCCGAAAGTAGTTTGGTGTGAAGTGCCAAAAGCAGTGCAGTCAATAAGGGAATTATCATCAGGTAAATCAATAGTGAAGGCAGAATAATTGGCCTTTTGTGATGGTCATGCAAATAGTGGGACTTGATCAATGGGATCCAGTAGAAGTAGCATCTTCATAGGGGTCCCATGCAAGGCAAGGATCCCATGGGAGATCTTCATTGCATTCATGTCCGTGATAAGTGCAATATTGATTGCAGAGCATTCACCAAAATGTTGTGTTGAAAGGAGCAAATTTTCTCTTTCACCAAAGAGGAAGTCTTCTTTTTACGTTTTGAAGGTGCAGCAACAGGTTTCCTTTAAGATGTAAGACAGACTACATTGGTCTCTCAATAAGAGTTTGGCTTGGGCTTGGGAAGAACAGAATCACGTGAGTCGTGAGGGCTGTACTGATTGGACAAGGAATGAAGTTTGAACAAGTTGCTTGATGCTTTTCCCTTGGTTTTTGGTGTTTCCATTTGTAGGCCCAGCTTTGGCTTTTGGCTTCCTCTTGTTTTCCTCCAATCCATGGACTTCACTTGATTATCCTCTGGACTAGGACTGTTGTCCCATATTCCACCAGCAGGTTGCACTAATGAGATGGCAAAAAATCTATTAGAAAAAAATATAATTTTAAGAAGATGCGAAAATTAGATAATTGGATCCGGTTCACGTGTGCCATCTATTTTTGAAAATATTTTATAAGAAATTAAAAAAACTTTATGAGAATTGAAAAAGCTATAAAAAAAGTTGATTATCCTCTGGACTAGGACTGTTGTCCCATATTCCACCAGCAGGTTGCACTAATGAGATGGCAAAAAAATCTAGCAGAGAAAAATATAATTTTAAGAAGATGCAAAACTTAGATAATTGAATCCGGTTAATGTGTACCATCTATTTTTAAAAATATTTTATGGGAAATTGAAAAAACTTTATGAGAATTAAAAAAGCTATAAAAAAAAGTTGGTGGTTTTTTCGTTTTTTCATAAAAAATTTCATAAAATGATTTACTAATACATGCCCTAAGAGTACATATTAGTATAACCTTTTATTTATAATTTTATTGATGTGTATATACACCTTAATTTTAAGTTAAAATCTAGTTTTGTCTCTAGTAGCAGCTTAATCTTGTCATCGATGAGCATGAATTGGTTCAGGTGTCTTGGATAATAAAAAGGAAGGTTTTACAATAGGTCAAAACTTGAGGAACGTCTTGAGGGTTGTGCTGCATATCTTCAGAGGAGCATGTCGTATCTCTTTCGCTAAAGGGGAAGGTTTATTTTTTATTTTTTAGTTTTGAAGGTGCAGTAATATCTTTCCTTAGAGATGTAAGTAAGATTACATTGATCTCCTCAATCAGAGTCTCTGGCTTGGGCTTGGGAAGACCAGCATCACGTGAGTGCAAGTTGCTTGATACATGCTTTTCCCTTAATTTTGGTGTTTCCATTTCCAAGTACAGCTAGTTTTAATGTACAGAAAGTTAAAACCCAAAAAGAAACGTACATGTATAGTTATCAAAACAAAAAGAAACATACATTGTATAGTAAACTAGCTTCCAAACTTTTGTACGTACCTAGTTAATGTACTGAAAAGAAAGAAACGTACTTTTATACATTGTATAGTAAACTAGCTTCCAAACTAGAGCTGCTCTCTCTAAACCATTTTCTCTAAACCACCGCTGGCCCCTTCCTTTGGATTTGCTCCAAACCATGGGCCTCATCTTATTCCCCCCCCCCTCTCTCTCTCTCTCTCTCCCCCCCCACCTCTCTCTCTCTCTCTCTCTCTCTCTCTCTAAACTCAAATCATGGTTTAAAATGGTCTAATGATAATAAAAAACATGGTTTGATGATTTTTAAAGTATATAAACTTTTGACTAACACACTTAAAAAAGTAAATACACTTAAAACTAAAATGGTCTAATGGTAATTTTTTTTTGAATTTTCTAATTAATTTAATTAGATTAATAAAAAAAATAGTTTACAACTAAAAAAATAAAATTTTTGTTTTTTTTTTATTTTTTAAAATTAAAATTGAGGAATTAATTTTTTTTTTTGTTTTAATTTTTTATCAATTGAAATACTAACGTGACATTTAAAAAAATGCTAAATAATTTTTTTAATAATATTTTAATGACCACATCAATGCCATGTCAACAAGCATAACACTCCGTCTGCCACGAAGGAGGTTTTCATTAGTCGGTTGACGGTAGGAACCAAAATAGAATCGATTTTCTTTTTTAAGAAACTATATTAGTAGTAAAATCAATTTAAGGACTAAAATAAAAATTGACCTAAAATATAAGAACAAAAAATGTATTTTCGCCAAAGTTTTACAAAGAATTATAAAAGTTAAGCCAATAGAGAAGTCAACGGCAAAACAGTTTTGCATTTGTAGATAAAGGGATATATATATATATATATATCACATATCTATTGGCAATGACTATCAAACTCTCATTAATTTGCGAGAGGTGCTACATCCACAACATTTTTACAACATTTTCACAACAAATCATAGGTGGTTAGTTGTTATTGGTTCAAATTTACATGTAACACTAAGATTACTTTTTTGCCTCAACAATAATAACCAGTAACAACCTGCCACTTAGGATTTGTTGTAAAAATGTTGTAAAAATGTTGTGGACATATCATTTCTCTTAATTTGCAGCCAAAATTGAAAAGGGATTTCTTTGCACCCTCAACATGTTTGGAAAATTATTGTGTACTCTCAGAATATCATAAATGCGTACTCTCTCCTCTCACATGAATGGTGGATCCCACTAATTAAATTCATGGTGGGACCCAGCATTCATGTGAGAAGAGGGAGTACGCATTTATGGTATTCCGAGAATACCTAATAATTTTCCAACATGTTTGTGTCATCATTCCATTTCCCCCAATGTTCATGGATCATGACTCAAACGAATTAAGGCACTTCTTAGAGTGAATTCCATGGCCCAAATAGTGGCGGTTTCAGGAATATTTTTCAGGGTGGTCATTAAGAAACTTAAATTATACAAAATTTAATAAAAAAAAAAGAACTTCTTATATTAACCATTGAAAAAAAAAAAAACACATACACTCACAAAGACATAAGTCTTACCATTTCCTTTTTGAATTTTCTTATTTCAAAATCTTTGCATGAGTCACATTATCGATACTACAAATTATATCTTTTTCAAAATTTTAGTTTTATAAAAATTTTCTTGGGCTTTTGTTACAAGTCTCACTAAAAAATTTAACATGTTTATATATTTTGAAAATTTAAATGTTAAATTGTATATTCTTTAGGTTCTTAAAACACACGCCAAATTTCAAGTCAATCAGAAGTTATTTACTATTTAGTCTTATTTTTATATGTATAATTTTAGACAATAAAAATTTGAAATTTAAAAATTTGAGTAATGATATAGATATTGATATTTGATCTTTTTGAAATTTTGCAAGTATGGAGAATCTAAGAAAAAAATTTAATCCAACAGTAGATTTACCAAAATTCATATTCAATAAAAAAAGATTGAGTAGAATTGTAGTCTTAATCTGTAATCACGTTTGTTATTAATTTTGTCCAAAGTATAATTATGTTGAATCTAACAAAATTTAGGGTTTTTAAAGATAAAAAAATTATAAATTTTTTAAAATTTATCTATAATAATTAATTTTTTTTCAAATCAAGAGCTGTCACCACCTTTCACTATTCGTGGAGCCGCCAGTGGGCCCAAAGACTATATAAAAAAACGGTGCCATCCTGTAGACACCTTTTTTGGTTTTACGAGGACAAAACTTGGGCCTTATCTGGAAGAGCTTTCACCAAAATGTTGTATTGAGAGGAGCAAATCTTATCTCTTTCACCAAAGAGGAAGTCTTCTTTTTAAGTTTTGAAGGTACAGCAACAGGTTTCTTTTAAGGTGTAAGACAGACTACTTTGTCTCTCAATAAGAGTTTGGCTTGGGCTTGGGAAGAGCAGAATCACGTGAGTCGTGACGGCTATACTTATTGGGCAAGGAATGAAGTTTGAACAAGTTGCTTGATGCTTTTCCCTCGGTTTTTGGTGTTTCCATTTGCAGGTCCGACTTTGGCTTTTGGCTTCATCTTGTTTTCCTCCAATCCATGGACTTCACTTGATTATCCTCTGGACTAAGACTGTTGTCCCATATTCCACCTGCATGTTGCACTAATGAGATGGCCAAAAAATCTATTAGACAAAAATATAATTTTAAGAAGATGCGAAAATTATATAATTTGGTACAAAAATAGAAAATTTAATTCCATACACACATATATAGTCAACCTATCTTTTATAAAATAATAATAATAATAATAATAATTTAATTACACAAAACAACTTTTTCACTATTTTATAATTTTGTTGGTATATATATATATATATATATTTTTGGAAACAGAAATTGAAAAAGCTGAGAGCTTAGAGAGGAGAGAGAGAGAGAGAGAGAGAGAGAATACTACAGATTTATTATAAAATTCTTTTGTATAATATGTAATAATAAATATCCAATTAGTGTTATTCATTTCTTATTATTCAGTCTATGAGGTTTAAGATTCATTTTGTTAAATATATTAACGTGTTATCCCATGTTATGTATATTAGAGTGGATGCAGGAGAAAAACCAGAGAATAGGAACAAGGGATCACATATATGTTAGAGTAGATGCAGAAGAAGAAGCATAAAATAGAAACAAGAGAACACAAGAATTACATGATTTACCCTTGTTGGCCTATGTTCATGGATGAAACCCTTAAAGATTATATCTTTATTATATATAAGCGTAGTACAAAACCTATATTATAATAAACCATAACATGAGTATATATAAACAACTAAGCCCTATACTACTAGTACAAGTAAGAGTGGGCTTGAGCTTATTAAATTGGGCTAATATATCTAATATATCTCTAATGCATTCAATCACGATATTTGATTTTGGAAAATATATTTACTTATATAAAAGCCCTATACTAGTACAACTAAGAGTGGGCTTGAGCTTATTAAATTGGGCTTCTTTAATAACAATGCATTCGTATTTGATTTTGGAAAATATATTTACCTATATAATTTTCTTTAACAAGTTACGTCTCATTAAGCACATGATATGTGATTTTCAAAATTATGTTTACTTATATAATTTAATTTTACAATTAAAAAGATCTCAAAATAAGAACATAAAATATATGGTAAATATTATTTTGGCCCTTAAATATTAAAAAAAAAAAATTCATCTTAAACTTTAAAACTTTATATTTTGAATCATTTCCCTCTAGACTGCCAACTAAGTTACAAGACTCTTAATAATCATGTGACTTATTTAAATAGTACATAAATAATTTTATAAGTGGTCATGTTATATGTCAGAGGAAAACTTTGTCAATATACATATGTACATTGGTATATTTATGGCATATTTTTACAAGATTTTTTAAAGTCTTACATGATATGAAAACACACACACACACATATATATATATATATATATATATGTATATTTCATTTTAAGAATGCACCAGATATAAGAATGTAAGACTACTATAGTTGAAGGTTTCTACCGGTCAGAAAAACTTTATACAATCTAGAGGTGTATACAACTGTACATTTAGCTTCACACAGCATGATCCTTATTGGTGTGTATAGTGGCAGTTTTATGAATTCTTTTTGGGAATATTATACAAAATCGAATAGATTTTTTTTTTTTTTGAATATATAAATTAACATCACAGGAAAAAAAAAAGTAAATACATGAACTTGAAAGTTCAAATGTAGTTTCTCAACAAAAAAAAAAAAAAAAAATTTAAATAAGTATTGCTGGTTCATGTTTTGGCACCTTCATTTTAAATTAAAATCTAGTTTTGTCTCTACTCTCTAGTTGCAGCTTAATCTTGGTATCGATGAGCATGAAATGGTTCAGGTGTCTTGGATAATAGAAAGGTAGAAAGGAAGGTTTTACAAGGTCAAAACTTGAGGAACGTCTTGAAGTTGAAGAGCTTTCACCAAAGTGTTATGCCATATCTCTTTCACTAAAGGGGAAGGTTTATTTTTTGTAAGTTTTAAAGGAGCAGTAATATTTTTCCTTAAAGATGTAAGTAAGATTACATTGATCTCCACAATCAGAGTCTCTGGCTTGGGCTTGGGAAGACCAGCATCACGTGAATGATACATGCTTTTCCCTTAATTTTGGTGTTTCCATATTCAGGTCCAGCAAGTTTTAATGTACAGCAAGTAGTGAAAACCCAAAAAGAAACGTACATGTATAGTTATCAAAACAAAGAGAAACATACATTGTATAGTAAACTAGCTTCCAAACTTTTTTACAGACCTTGTTAATGTACTGAAAAGAAAGAAACATACTTTTATACATTGTATAGCTTCCAAACTTTTGTACTGTTGAGTGGGGTGGTCGAGAGGTTCAGCACTCGGTTTCAAAGTAGTTATCCTGAATTTGACTAATAGCTTCTTAGTATAAATTCGGACACCAGACCATCACCATTTTGAAAAAATTCTTCATAACGCCCCCTCTATGACTCATTGTAAAATAGTAATTAATTTTTGGTTAAAAGTTTTGAAGGAATACGGTATATAAAAAAAAAAAAAAAAAACTTTTATACTGTTACTTTAAATAGAGTGTTTACTATTTAGAAAAAAACAGATCTTTGGCTTTTGTATTTTCTATTTGCCACGCGAGGATTGCAAAAAATTTATCTATTTTACTTCCTTAAAACCTGTTTTATCTTTTTATTTTACAACGCACTTACCTCACATCTCAACCTTCTAATTTCTATTTTTACATGCTAATTATAAAAGGCAAATGTTAACGAGCATCATGAATGTGATGCTGGTTAAAGATGAACTTTTTATTCAAAAAATTGTAAAAAATGATAAAAATGTGTAAAATTGAGTAAAAAGCTGCAAAAAGTTAAAAAAAGGACAAAAAAAATTTAACCAGCATCATGAATGTGATGCTCATTAAAGATGTACTTTTCATTTAAAAAATTGTAAAAAATGATAAAAATATGTAAAATTGAATATAAAGCTGCAAAAAGTTAAAAAAGGACAAAAAAAAATTAAAACTGTTGTTAGCGGGGCCAACACAACCCATCATAAAAATAATATAAACTACGACATTAAATAGTATAAAAATTTTTTTCCCGTTTCTCTC
This sequence comes from Castanopsis chinensis, assembly GCA_032878915.1. NCBI lineage: Eukaryota > Viridiplantae > Streptophyta > Magnoliopsida > Fagales > Fagaceae > Castanopsis > Castanopsis chinensis. The sequence goes on along the minus strand of JAVQMG010000080.1, from coordinate 152,629 downwards.
ACTTATTTCCATCTCTCTTTCCTCTCTACTATTTTACAGATCTAGTTAATGTACTGAAAAGAAGGAAACGTACTTTTATACATTGTATAGCAACTAGCTTCCAATCTTTTGACTTTCTCAAAAAACAAAGCTTCGAAACTTTTGTATAGTTGGCGGTCTTAAATTTGATTTAGAGCTCTTTACTTCAAGTCTAAGTACTAGTATTTTGAAAACAACTTCTTAAACCAGCAATTTATTTTACTATGAGTACATTGTCGTAAACAGTGATTATAGTGATTAATTTTTAATTAAAAGTTTTGAAGAAGCACAGTAAAAAAAATAAATAAAACTTTTGTACTGTTACTTTAAAGAGAGTGTTTACTATTTAGAAAAAAAAAAAAAACCAATCTTTGGCTTTTGTATTTACTCTTGGGTCTAGTTAATATATGCCCTAAGAGCACACATCAAGCCATCTAATTTTAGAAACATTTTCTCAAAAATTAAAAAAGTTATCAATACTTTTTCAATTTTCAAAATTTTTTTTTTCTAAAAATAAAAATTATTGTGTGCCCTTAAGGCACACATTAGCAAAATCCTTTACTATTTGCCACACTAGAATTGCAAAAAAAAAAAATTTGTTTTCCGACCTCAAAACTTATTTTATCATTTTTTTTAGAAAGTTTTATTCAATAGCATTCGCTTTTGATAATTGCTCTTTATTATCAGACCAAGACACCAATCAGTTTTTCGTGTAGGCGGCGATTGAATCCCAAATCTCTCATACAAGAAATCAAAAATTTTATCATCTAAACTAACTGGAACGCACATGTTATCATTTTATTCTACAACCAACTTACCTCACATCTCAAATTCTCAATTTCTATTTTTACATACTACTCATAAAAATAATATAAACTATAACATCAAATAATATAAAAAACCTCTCCTTTTCTATCTCTCATTTTCCATCTCTCTTTCCTCCCTACTTATTGTCTCTCTCTGGCAAACCCACACAACCAAAACTTAGCCACTCAGCCACAAACGCTAATTTGGCTACCACCAAATTTTCTGCCATATCAGCTCCAGAGCTTAGAAGAAAATGGGGCAATAGAACATCACAACAAACACAGCCAAAAGATATCATTTTACTTCTAGCAAAGAGATGAAACCAAAACAAGCATCACCCAAACCCACCCAAACAACCACCATCCCACCACCACACACACCCCAGCAACCACCCAAAAACAAAAAAAAAATACCAGCAACCTCACGGTCTCCAGTCCTCACCACTGCTGCACCGTACACACACCACCACCACCACCTCCAAGGCTCCAACACACAAACCCAAAAAACCCATTAAACCCACACCACCGTCAACACAACCAAAACCACCATCATCAACCCACTACCTCCAATCATCAAACTCATCTCAAAAATTGAAAAAACAAAAAAACAAAAAACCACCAATCAGTAAACCCACCACCACCACCGATCTACAAGGACCCAACCACGCTCAGCCCACGGACCCACCACAATGCTCAGCCACCGCCGATCTACACGCTCAGCCCACATACACATACATGCATGCATGCATGCATGCTCCCATTTTTGCTCACCTGAACACGGAGCACACACACGAACGCAGTAGCTTATACACTCTGTCTGACGCTGATCACGCGCTTCACACAGAACTCACGCGCCGTCGCGGCTGTGGACGGGGCCGACCCGGGAAGCTTTTAGCCTTCACAATACCTTATTTGTGGTTCACGCGCCGCTTAGCGCCTCCTATGAGCCACAAAAGGGGTCCAAAATAGAGAAGATGGGCTGGATCCGACCCATTTGACGAGGCTCAACCCGGATTAGAGTTTAAGCCCATACTTGTTCACAATACTGAGCCCAATCCGTGAGTGGGTTAGGGCCATTTCACAATCCAACCACACTTTGGAGTAAAGGTCCACCTGCATGTTTTTCCATAAATTAATAAAATGCCATCATATTTCCTATATTTTGCATATTCACATGTTATTCATATTTTTAACTCTCGCATTTTGATCCATAAATGCTATGTGATTTTGTCATATTTGCATTTTGGTCCATAAACCTTGCATATTTACATTTTAATTCCCATAAATCATAATGTTTCCCAAAGTCATGTTTTAATCTCAAAAATCCCCAAAACTGTGTTTTAATCGCATATTTTTCTCCAAAATCATGTTTTCATTCCCATTATCCCTAAATAATGTTTTAATCCTAAAATTCCCCCAAAAAAATTGCATTTTGACCCAAATTTTTTTAAAATTGCATTTTGACCCAAAACTTTTCAAAAATTATATTCTGACCCCAACAGTTTTCAAAACTTCACTTTCCAAAATTGTGTTTTTAACCCGAAACTTTCCCAAAATTACATTTTGGCCCCTATATTCACCAAATTCCCCATTTAATTTCTTTAAATGAAAAAAGTGTCTTTTTGGTCAACAAATTCACATGTTGATAGATTAAAATTGTGTGATATTCTCTTTGGAATTCATATGTTTCATTCGGGTCCCAATCAAGCTAACATGCTTGCCTCTCCCCATTTTGCATGATGTTTTGGTCCGTTGTGTTTATGCATGAGAAATGAGAAAGATATGGTGGATAACAACAAGGTACTATTTGTCTTACCCTCTTTTTCTTTACATAATATATATTCACATGCTAGTTATGTAGTAAATATTATACTCACATGCTAGTTATACATGCTAGTTATACGTATTTAAATTTAGCCTCCACATTCTATGTATATATATATATATATATATTTCACATGCTTTGATTGGAAATATTCTCCGACTTATATATTCACATGGTATATTATAAGTATATAAGTACTCACATGTATATGTATGTCACATGTATATGTATGTGTGTGTGTGTGTGTGTGTGTGTGTGTATATATATATATATATTTGCAAAACCTTTTTCCAAAAAGAATCAAAATGCCAAGTGCCTTATTTCTTTACCAAACGATAATGTTTGAATTAAATTACAATGAGGTACTATCCTTTGGATAGGCATTGTGGGGTGCCTAACACCTTTTCCATATGTAACTAAACTTTTGAGTCCAAGATCTTTGGTTCGAGACTTTTTGTTTACCTTAATTAGCAAACCCTTTAAAATTGGTTTAATTAATTAGGTAACTTAAAATGAATTAGACTCATAGATGACCAATCACACCTAATACAAAACCAATGGTTGTTGGCGATTCCTAAAATAAAACTAAGAAAAAGGGACTCACAAACACACACCTCACCCTAGACACACATGCACACAAAGAGCCACATCACTACGGATCTAATGTGTGATAAACCAAAAGAAATAAAGGGAAAGCCCTAAACTAGCTTTTTTTCTCCTTTTTTGGGTCTTCCACCAGCTTCACTTGACTATCGTCTAGACAGAGAAGTTAAGTATTGTAGGTAACAATTTACTTTCTTTTGCCTCCACATTTAGATGCTCAAGTTTATGGCTAGCTTGAGATCAAAAACCAAATACAATAATAACACTCTCTAGGAATTTATGTGAACTTACCTGAGATTTTCACTTACTTTGAATGCAACAACTTTACGTGATTCTAGTAATCAAAAATAAAGAAAATTGCAAATTTTTCATCGTTTGTGTATGTCCCTCAACTATAAATATATATATATATATATATATATATTTGTTTGATCTAAAACACATTCATTATTTTTTTTTTTCATTTCACAACTTTAATTCAAGCATCATAAATGTTTCTTGATTTTGTGCACTCCACAAAAAATTTTGTTGAGAAAATGCAAACTTTGTTGTTTCTCTCCTTGCATTACCTTCCGATAAAACACTTGGTTCCTCGCTTAAGTCTATAGTTTTTCTCCTCTCCCCATTGGGGAAGACCCCTAGACCTTAACTATTAAATTATTTGCAACACTATTTATTTATAAGGCTTCAATTCCTATTCTTTTGTGGACAATGAATATATTATATCTTTGACAAAGAATAAACTTTTCATGTTGAGGGTTTTTGGGTTAAAATGTGCAAAATTGAGCACTTTTTGTGTTTTACACATTTTTGCAATCACTGATGTGGTTTGCACTTAGTTTTATAATAATCAAGTCATATCATCTGACTTTGGGTTTTGTGGTTTTGTTTTTGTTCAATCAATCATATTTTATTCATTTTTCTTATAGGGGTTGAAAATTGATGGAATAGTAGGATAGGCCCCATACTCTAAATCCTATAAAATAAGTTAATAAAAGGTGAAGTTATGGAATGTGGAAATTATAGGATATAGGTCAGTCAGTTTTGTGGATCTTTTTTGTTTTATTGAGTTTCTATTCTTCTTCAATTTTACTACTAATAATAGTTCAATTATTGCTTAAATTTTATGAAAATTTTCAAGCTTTAAATAGTGCAATTCATCTTGATTATTGATATTGTGGTTTTAATTTGGTGTTCTTGAATTGTGTTAAGAACCTTGTAGTTCAATTGGTTGATATGTTTAGGTGTTTCCAAGTGATTTAGGGTTTAAATCTCTCCTCCCCATTTCAACTATAAAAAACTTGGTGTTCTTGAATTGTATATCAAGACCGGTGTTGATTAATTCCTCAATTATGACAACAATTAAAATGATAATGATGATTCTCAAAAAAAAAAAAAAAAAAAAAAAAATTAAAAAGATTATCAATGAATGATATTTTACTTGGTTTCTTTTACATTTATATTGCAATAAAATTTTATAATTTCTCTTTTCATCCATTGATTTATTTATCTTTAAATCTTTGAAATATGGTGGTGACTGGTCGGTCTATATACTAACAGAAAATAGTATTATCTTAAAAATAGGATTCTATCATGGTAATTAACCCCAAAAATCAATAAAAATCAAAGAATTATTGGATTTTACATGTTTTGCTAACATGATATTTAAAATTGAATAATAAATAAAGTGGAGCATGTATTGTGCATTTTTTTTGCAATTCTTGTCTCAATTAAATTAAATTATATTGTGTATATTGATCGGAATGACATCTAGAAAGCACAACAAAACATCAATCTAAACACAATTGTACTTAAACTACACCTAGATACCCATTACAGGGCCTATACAATCAATGTATTTACAATTCCGAGATACACTTAGTTAGAACCCACTATTACTAGGAGATTAGGATGCTTTCCTGTTGAATATTCTACAAGGGTGTTCCCAACTTCTACATAAACCTCCATTTCTCCGCTAATTTTATATCTCTGAGAGATCAATCTTTTTTTTTTTTTTTTTTTTTTTTGATAAGTAAGAATGATATATATACGAAAGGCTACTCTATGCATGAAGAACACACAGCATACCTAGAAAAAACAAGAGGAGAAAAACAACAGAAAAATTACAAAAGAAAAAGGGAGCTAAGAAAAGAAGGGTGAGAGTTACTAGTCGTGAGTCCCCAAGCCCTAGACCAATAAAAAAGAGTCCCACTAAAAGAAGCAAGCAACTGATTACCGGTGCTATCCAAATCCTCAAAAGTCTGCCGATTCTGCTCCTTCCAAACACACCATAGGATTCTTAATGGAACTAAATTCCAAATTTGAGATGAGTGCTTCCCCAACCAATTCCACCAACCAAAAAGCATATCTAGTATCGATCTAGGTATAACCCAAGACAAGCCAAAAGTGCTAAAGACAAAACTCCATAACTGATAAGCCATCTCACAATGAAGAAGTAAGTGGTCTACCATCTCTCCACAGTGACGGCACATAATGCACCAATCCACAAAATTCAATCTCCTCAATCTCAAGTTATCACCTGTTAGGATTTTGTTCCAAGCTACACACCAAACAAAGTCTTTATGTGTCGTCTCAATCTCAATCTCCTCAATTTGAACCATTGACATGTGAAAATTTTGGGCACTCGGAAGTCTTTATTTTGACATGTGGCCGCATCTTAGGGAGATTCTTTAGCTTTTTGCAGCCACTCAGATAAATTTTTTTTAGCACTGGGAAGTCACTGGATTTGCATTGAGCCCAAGTTTCGAAATCATTCATATGCCAAATTTCCAGTGTAAGTAAAGATGGGAAAGCAATTTTGACAATTCTCCATCCATAGAACTTGGAGCCAATATGTTTAACCCCGTTAACATTCACAATTTGAAGAGATTCCAAGAGAGGTAATGGACCAAGTGGTGGGAGTTCTTAACTTAAGTAGTTGGTATAAGATGTGTGAATGAAGGATTTGACACCCAAGATGGAAACTTTGAATTATAGTTGAAAATTTTCAAAACCTTGAGGTTGCAATGAGGTTGAAGACCTTGGGCAATATCAAAATTTGCATTAGGTTCGTTTTCGGACCAAACCAAGGATAATTTGTGAATACCAGTCTTGAGATGCAACCTTGCTCCCTTGGCCTCATCCAAAGTTGCCACATTCTTGAGATTTTCAATGCTAAGCTCCCCACAAAGGTTATTTAGGTTTCTTAGCTCTTCAATTTGACGTCCGTCTTTCCTTAGGATGGTGAATTGAAGTCGTGTTTGAAGAGAGGTCAACCTCCCAATAAATGTAGGCATCAAATTCTATTTAACCAGACTAATAACAAGATGGCGTAGGTTAGACAACAAGTACAGGTTGTTAGGAATGCTGGTCAATTTATGACAATGAAAAAGATTCAAGGATTGAAGATGGAAGATGGAAGAGATTGATGATTAATCTACTCAACATCTCAATTGGATTATAAGAGAGATTTAGAGACCTAAGATGCAGCAAGTCACAAACATAATCTGGAAGACTTTTGAACTCCGCATGTGACAGATCAAGTATACGTAGGTATCTTATCTTTATAAACAAATACCCAGCATCATTTAATGGAGAGTTGGAGTAACATTGGGTGCCTCTCCTCCTAAGTAAGATTGTGTGTAAACCCCTTGAAGGATGTAGCTATCCTTCAAATATGGAATAGCGACCCACAGATGTATGGCATGCCTTCTCTAAGACAAGACCATCAAACAGACAGTTCCGCGCAAATTCATGGTCCATGGTAAAGCGATCAATGTCTATCTAGTCAAATCTTAGTTTGTACAAAGAAGGGTCTAGGTCTAGGTCCAGAGATGTAAGACCTGGTTCAAGTTGATCTGGATATGCGAGCAAAAAGTAGTTCCAAGACACCATTAGATCAAAGTAATGGCCTGCTTCCTCCTCCAAGCTACGTCCACCAACAGGGTGAACAAGTCCCCCAGCTACCATAATAAGACCAAATCCTTCTTGTAAAAGGTGAAATCAGGGGTGAATATGAAGCAGAATTCCAGGCATTTTCTCAAATACCAAGGAAGTAAATTATATCTTGGGTCTTCTTTGTTACTACACGAGGAGGAGGAGATCAGGGTGAGGGTAAAAAGAGCATTTCTGCTACAAGATTTTCTAGATGTGCCATAATGAGGGACATTCTTTTTACCGTACAAAGCATATGGGCAAGAATATAATTTTTGAGAAAGAGATATTCATTTGCCGTCCACTGCCTTTGAAGCAATAAACACCACAATGTTAATGTTTGTGTTTGTGAAAGAGGAGAAGTAAGCGCAGAATGTGAATGTTTTTTGAGAGACCAAAGGTACTTAATCTTAAGTTCCAAATCTGTGCCGTCTTCATCTTCAAGTAACTCTTCAAAGAGCTCACACAATAATGGAGGAGACTCGTAAGACTCTGCTCTAATCTCCAACTCAATGTCTTCAAATAAATCTTCTACTTCATATACCAAATCCTTCACTTTGCAGTACCACTCATGGAAATTGGCAACTCAAGCAAAAACAAACGTCCATTCCGTGAGTGGTACTGCAAAGTGAAGGATTTGGTATATGAAGTAAAAGATTTATTTGAAGACATTGATCTGGAGATTAGAGCCGAGTCTTATGAGTCTCCTCCATTATTGTGTGAGCTCTTTGAAGAGTTACTTGAAGATGAAGACGTCATGGATTTGGAACTTAAGGTACCTTTGGTCTCTCAAAAAACATTCACATTCTGCACTTCCTCCTCGTTCACAAACACAAACATTAACATTGTGGCCTTTATTGCTTCAAAGGCAGCAGAGGGCAAATGAGTATCTCTTTCTCAAAAATTATATTCCTGCCTATATGCTTTGTACGGTAAAAAGAATGCCCCTCATTATGGCACATCTAGAAAATCTTGTAGCAGAAATGCTCTCTTTACCCTCACCCTCACTGCCCCCGTTCTCCTCCTCCTCATGTAGTAACAAAGAAGACCCAAGATATAATATACTTCCTTGGTATTTGAGAAGATGCCTAGAATTCTGCTTCATATGCACCCCTGGTTTCACCTTTTACAAGAAAGATTTGGTCTTATTATGGTAGCTAGGGGACTTGTTCACCCTATTGCTAGACGTAGCTTGAGGAGGAAGCAGGTCATTACTTTGATATAATGGTGTCTTGGAACTACTTTCTACTCGCATATCCAGATCACCCTGAACCAGGTCTTACATCTCTGGACCTAACCCTAGACCCTCCTCTGTACAAACTAAGATTTGTCTGGATAAACATTGATCGCTTTACCATGGACCATGAATTTGTGCGGCACTGTCTGTTTAATGGTCTTGTCTTAGAGAAGGCACGCCATGCATCTGTGGGTCGCTATTCCATATCTGAAAGATGGCTACAACCTTCAAGGGGTTTACGCACAATCTTCATTAGGAGGAGAGGCACCCAATGTTACTCCAACTCTCCATTGAATGATGCTGGGTATTTGTTCCTAAAGGTGAGATACCTATGTATACTTGATCTGTCACATGCCGGGTAGATCAATCCAATTGAGACGTTGAGTAGATCAATCTCTTCCATCTTCAAACCTTGAATCTTTTTCATTGTCATGAATTGACCAACATTCCAGACAACCTGTACATGTTGTCTAATCTGCGCTATCTTGTTATTAGTCCGGTTAAATTGAATTTGATGCCTACATTTATTGGGAGATTGACCTATCTTCAAACACTACTTCAATTCACCATCCTAAGGAAAGATGGATGTCAAATTGGAGAGCTAAGAAACCTAAATAACCTTTGTGGGGAGTTTAGCATTTAAAATCTCAAGAATGTGGCAACTCTGGATGAGGCTAAGGGAGCAAGGTTGCATCTCAAGACTGGTATTCACAAATTATCTTGGTTTGGTCCGAAAACGAACCTAATGCAAATTTTGACATTGCCCAAGGTCTTCGACCTCATTGCAACCTCAAGGTTTTGAAAATTTTCAACTATAATTCAAAGTTTCCATCTTGGGTGTTAAATCCTTCATTCACACACCTTATACCAACTGTTTAAGTCAAGAACTCCCACCACTTGGTCCATTACCTCTCTTGGAATCTCATCAAATTGTGAATGCTAACGGGGTTAAACATATAGGCTCCAAGTTCTACGGATGGAGAATTGTCAAAATTGCTTTCCCATCTATACTTATGCTGGAAATTTGGCATATGAATGATATGGAAACTTGGCCTCGATGCAAATCCAGTGACTTCCCAGTGCTAAAGAAAATTTATCTGAGTGGCTGCAAAAAGCTGAAGAATCTCCCTAAGATGCGGCCACATGTCAAAATAAAGACTTTCAAGTGCCCAAAATTTATACATGTCAGTGGTTCAGATTGATCTTTCAGAGATATAGTAATCCTGTATCAGGTACAATAGTCATATGTTGTTTTCTTTTTCTCAAGTAATATGATTACTTTGTGTAAACTAGTTTCTTTGACCTGGTTTAGAATATATTTTATTAACTTCCTTTCTTTTTTTTTTTTTTTTGTGCAGAATTTCACAATGTTATGGCTGTTATAGGTGGACATTGTATAATTTGAAGTTACATTTACAAATGAAGGGGAACAGTGTAAGTTGTTCTTTTGTATGTTGTCTTTGTGCTTTTTATTCTGATTACTAAAATTCTTACTTACCTATTAATAAAAATATTCATTGATTATATTGCGTAAATGAAGACGTGGATATTGCTTTAGGTGATTTGGGTAATATATACTTGTCTCATCATGCTCTCTTCTATGTTCTTGGTGAAGAGTGTGGTTGTGTGTGTAACCTATCAAAAACTAAAAATATTGACTTCTTGTTATCAGTTTAGATTGTACCTGCAAAACTCAAATGTGATTTCCTTCCTTGATAATAATTGGGTTGAATCTTAGATTATGAGCCCAAAACTGAAAAAAAAAAAAAACTTGATTTGTAATCTAAAGGCTGAAGTTCAACTAGTATGCAGTGTCCTATTGTCAATGCTAGCTTCTTTTCTTCTTTTTTCCCCTGAAGTTTCTTAGCTTCTTGTGTCAGCTTTGCGATTTATAGGAAATAAATTATATATGAATGATAAAGGGTGCACCCTATCCCACAAGATAAATATTAATTTTCATATTGAAATATTTGGAAATCTCAGGATGCCTTGCATTTCCGTGGGTGTATACTCTTGCATACTTCTTCGGTTGTGCCCATTTGGCATGATTGGTAATATTTTAAAACTAAAAACCAAATGAGGTCCTAAATACTAAGCTGGTGAGAACTTCCAAAACAAGAAAGATTCTGGTTGCATGTAACTAGCTAATTTTCCAAGATTAGGAATGATCTTCAAAACATGTTAAGGTTTTCATACTAAGAAATGAATGTAAATGAGTTATTAAAGCTACTTTGTGTTTCCTGTTTTAGCTTGCTTTTTCACGTGGATTACAATTCAGGTGATATATATATATATATATATATATATATATATATATCAATCCCTACTAGTTCTCTTGGATGATATGATATATGGTTTTGAGCGGTAGGGTCATGTATCTGTAGTTTACTCCCTTGGATAGGTCCAAAGGCCCTACCTTGCTGCAATTCCACTCTATAAATAAATTTAAAAAAAAAAAAAATTGCATTCATAAGTGCTCGCTTCAGACCATGGTTCTTGTCTTCTTGAAGATATATGAGCAAAAGTGGACTGAAATATTTCAATCGTTTGTGACTGTTAAATATTAGCATTGATACACCATATTGAATATGCTAATATGGATGCGGAAGCGAAAGTATAGAGTATAGAACACAATAACAAGAGGGTTACGAGTCAGCTAACGCCTACATCACGGCACGAAAGTATAGAGTTCTAGTACAAGTTGAAGACTTGGCTTGCACACAAAGTAGAATTAGGCTTGAGCTTATGCTAATGGACTAATATATCTCTAACAGTGACAAGCACCTGTTAAAGCATTACTGCAAAAGACAAATTAATTTAGCTCTAAAAAGAGAAAAAGGACTGGAGGGGAATCAAAGATAATCAGTTAGGTAGACTATGATCATAGATGCAACCTAAAGCTTATATTTAGGAATAATTTACTGGTGGAACCATTAGATGGGATTTAATCTTTTTAGACTAGATGCATCCAACTTGATCATGCATGTCATATTATGCATTTAGTTTAATTCAAGTGCATTACTAGCTAAGAAGTTCTCCCTTTATTTTTTTTTTATCGCTGCATTTCTTTTCAATGTCTTTTTCCCCCCAGTTTTACTTCTTTGTCTTATCTTTGGATATAACTATTGAGACTCAATATATTTTTTTCTTCTAAAGTAAGTAGTTATTCTTCCTTCTCTGCAGGGCAGTAAGAGATCAAACTGTTAATAAAGAATTTAAAGAGCTGTGGAATGGGTAAAAATGCAGATGGCCTGAATGTTGGCAAGTACTACTAAGGATAGTGGTTAAATTTGCTAGTTGGAGGTGTTAAATAGTAATATTTCTTATTGATTTTCTGCAGCTTGGAATGACTCAGTTATTGATGTTTTTTTTTGCTCCATAGATATTCGTTCTTTCTCCTAATTTAGTAGAACTGTAGAAGGTACAATGGTAGGCTTGTTTTCTGCGAAGTGACTAATCAAGTTTGGCAGAGTAATACAAGAAGATATTTGAGCTGAGTTGAATTTCACTGCTGCGAGAAGATGAGAGCTAGGAAAGAAATTAATGAGTCACTTAAATAAAATCAAAATCTTCACCAACGGTGGAAGAGAGAAACGAGCATTTGTGTGTAGCATTTATCTGTACACATTTTGGGGGCAATGTTACTATTTGTGTCTCACTTAATTCAAGAAAACCATAACAACAATCATTCCTTGAACTTTTACATCATTTTTAGTTACTTCAGCATATACCTAACGCCAACCTAAAAATTTCATTCTTGCTGATGATGGATACTCGTGGTTTTATCTTTTACCTAAAAATAATTGCAGACCCAAACAATGCATGGAAATAGATAATCATTTTATAATTGTAATATAATGTATAATTTGTTATCTAAAATTTGTTGAAGATAATTTTGCTCTTCTTAAAAATTAAACAATTTTTAAAATTGTTTTTCATCTTTCTATCTCTATCAATATATCATTCTATTATTTTAGGTGTGCGTTTGATACAAATGAAAAAACTAAATTATTTTACTATTCAGCTTATTTTTGCTACTATTTATGGGTCTCACAGCGCTTTTTGGTATTATTCATGGGTCTTATTGTACTATTTCAGCTAACTTTTATCTTTATTTACAATACTTTCTGTAAAAAGTTTTCAGTTTTAGCAAAATAAGTGGTTCTCAAACATTCAATAGGTGTGTTTAATTGATATTATTCTTGTATAAGGTGGTCCATATTCTTCAAAATTATGTTATAGTATGCTATATTTTTTTTTTTCCTGTAACTAAACTTTTTAAGTTTCAAATAAATTATTCAAATTCTACATTCTCTTAAAGGAGATTATCATGAAAATCAAAATTCATAAGAAACTTATATCGAATATGTATAATTTATTATCTAAATTTTATTGTACATAATTTGTTCTTCCTAAAAATTAAACAATTTTAAAAGTAATTTCTATCACTCTATTTTTACCAATACATAATTTTATATGTTTTTTTATTGATATTATTATTCTTTTTTGAAATGGTCCATACTCTTCTAACTATTTTTATAGTGCATTATATTTTCCTAATATTTTGATACAACTAAAATTTTTAAGGAGGTTATTATGATAACCAAATTGGGCAAATAGACCAAAATGAACTGAAATTGACTGAATATAATAAATTGGACAAATGTGGACCAAATAGATCAAACTAGATTGAATTGGACAGAAAATTATTGAAGTGAACGAAGCATATTAAATGGATTGAATTGAACTGAGTTGGACCAAAATGGACCAAAGGAGACTGGATATATTGAAGTGGACCAAACAGGACCGATTTGATATGTTTCCTTTTGTTTTTTTGTTTTTTTTTTTCTTTACAACTAAAGTTTTAAGTTTAAATTTCTTATTCAAATGCAACTATCACTTCCAAAATAACTAAGTATTAACTCAAACAAAAATCAAACAAAAGCTATAAAGGGTAAGAGACTACTTGTGATGAGGAGCTCAAAAATACAACACCAATACATATTTATCCAAAATAGAGTTTTAAAAAACACATTAATTCATCAAACTTAAGTAAAGTTGCAAGGAAGAATATAAAATCAAGAGAGAGAGAGAATAATCATTTTTTCAAGAGAGAATGAGAAGAAAAAAAAAAGTAAAAATAAAAGATATAATAATAAATACCAAATTATCCAAGTCATGCTAGGTGATATAATAAATTATATTTCTTATATACTATCTTTATAATTCAATAAGATAACATCTATGAAATCAAAGAAAAAGAAAAAAAAAATTATAAAAACTTAAAAATACAAAACTAAATCAAATTAACCTAAAGTAGAGTTATAAAAAAAAACACAAAAATTCATCAACCTAAAATAGAGATGCAAAAAATAATAAAATCCACCAAAAAATGAGAGAGAGGAAGAGAGAAATAATTTTTTTTTTTTTTTTGTGTGTGTGGGAAAACTGTGCATGGAATGAGAGAGTGAATTGCAAATTTATAGTAAAAGGATTGGAATGAGAAGAGCCAAAAATAAAAGTAAGATAAAGGGATAGAGGAAGAGTGACATTAAGGTAGATAGTAGTGGGGATATGATAAGGTAAGAGGGAGGGAAAAGGTTGGAGAATGTGTAAAAATAAGTTGGGAAATTAAAGATGAGAAGTTCATGAGTTGAGAAAGAGAAAAGATGATTAATTATAGAGAATGTGTGAAGTGGAAACCTAAAAACAATTTTTGTAACAGGGCTATGATGTGGTTTAACTAGAGTGTAGCAATAATAAATGTTATACTTCAACATATATATATATATATACATATAAACTATCTTTCTTCATACTTCTTTCATTAGGAAAAAATAACAAATGCCCTAAGAACATTTGTTAGTGAACCATAACATTCATTCTTCTATTGTATTTGTGTCCTACTCAACATAACATTCATTCCTCTACGTTGTTTTCAGTTAATTCAAGCAAATAATAATGTCAAACTAAATATAATTCTTTGCTATTGGTTACTTGTGGCTTCACCTAAAATTATCATTCTTCACACTTTAAGCATACTCTAAACTTGTTGTTTAATTTGTTAAAAAAAATTACATTATAAAGTGTTTGTGATCTGCAAGTAGGTTTAGGGAGATATACATGTCAATGAAATGCAGGAGTTTTTGAAGGCTAAATCCTAAGAGAGCCTAATAAACAATGTTTGTTGAGAGATAAAGGCAAAAAAATTAGCAAAAAGGAGGATTCAAAGATAAACCACAGAATAGACAGATTTGCTTCAATTAGGAAATTCCTTTACTAGCAACAAAAGCCAAAGTGCCTCTTATATGTTCTTGTATTATTGTCTTCATTAAAGTGTCAAGTCACCAATTTGTTAGTAGTTTTGGTGGGTGTGTTATGTTGGTATCTTTTTCTCATTTTGAGATGTATTTGGTTTTTCTTTTCAATTGCAGATTTGTTTCTCCCCTAGGTTGTTTTGGTTCTTTCTATGAACTACATTTTTGATATGTTGTATATTCTTCTCTTGTGTTTAATGAAGGTAATCTTCTTCATCAAAAATAAATAAATAAACATATTGCAAACACATGCACATTCCAATATTGATTTTGAGCTATATATTTTACATAAACCAATATTTCCCTTCAAAATCATATATATATATATATATATAATAGCAATATTCATGAATTTATGGAAGCCAATATCCAATATTGATTTCTTTTGTTGATTTGGGTTGTGATTTAGTTTTTCTTCTCTATTAAGGATTTGTTTATTCTTTGGGCTATATTGGTTTTTTCTTATGAGTTGCATTTCTAATATGTTGTGTGTTCTTCAGTTGTGTTTGATATACAAAATATATAATAGCAATATTCATGAATTTATGGAAGCCAATTTCCAATATTGATTTCTTTTGTTGATTTGGGTTGTGATTTTAGTTTTTCTTTTCTATTACAGATTTGTTTATTCTTTAGGCTATTTTGGTTCTTTCTATGAGTTGCATTTCTAATATGTTGTGTGTTCTTAGTTGTGTTTGATGAAAATAATCTTCTTCATAAAAAAAAAATAAATAAATAAATAAAACACATTGCAAACACATGCACATTCCAATATTTTTTTTTGAGCTATATATTTTATATAAACCAACATTCCCTTCAAAATCATAAATATAATATAATTGTATTACACAAGAAATTATGGAAGCCAAATTCTCAGTGAACAGAAGGTTATTCAAAATATTAAATAAATAGTGAAAACTTGAATATGGAAAGAGGCTACTACAAAGCAAATTGTTACCTATAATACTTAACTTCTCTATCAATATGTAAGAGATTAATGACCATGTAGATAGTTCTATCGCCTAACTATGACTTTCATCTCTATGTATGTAGTCACCCGAAATATCTCACCCATTCTCTTCCTTTAAGGGATTCTTAAGTTATCATCACATTCTTCTAAGTGTTAAATCAATTCTTCAAAACATTGTAGAATTATATATACATGTTTAGCAATCAATGCAACAAAACTTCACACTGCTGGAGGATATTGTAGTAGTCGAAACTCAAAACAAAAAAACTCAATTATTGCAATATATTATTAGAAGACAAAATACTCCAATATATCAAAAAAATAATAAACATCTTATTATTTCAATAACCCATGAGTAATTTCTAAGTTAGAATATTCACTTACAAAAGATATTGGAGTTGAGTTGATCAATGGAGAGAAGTTAGGGAAGAAAAATATTCATGTAAATTACTCATTCAATCACATAGAAACAAAGTCTTCAAGATATGCAGAAGAGAGACTCACTAGCTCAGTCACATAGAAATGCGGAAGAGAAGACGATCGAGGATTGTCTCAGTTGAAAATTTTTTTGCTCATGCTTCTGGATTTGGTTTCATACTTCCTTTATGCATTTTGTTTTTTATTCTTTTAATGAACTTTATTGCCACTATTTTACTAGCTTACAACTTTTGTCTCTACTTAATCTTTTGCTAATGTGAAACATTGTAGAATTATATGCACATGTTTAGCAATGTAACAAAACATTGTAGAATTATACGCATATGTTTAGCAATGTACAAAAGCACCCAAACCTATTTACGTTTTCCTAACCCGTCACTTTTAAGTTTAGTCTTTACCTTTTCTTTTTTAGCTTTCCCTCGCAGATTCTTCCTCTCTCTCTCTCTCTCCCTCATCCTCAGTTACTCTCTCTTCCACAGTTAACAGTTTTAAACAAACAATGTAAAAGGAGTTGTGTCGTGTGCAGAACAATCCCTCTCAATCTCTCTCCCACTGACACCATGAATGCATGTTTAGCAATCAATTCAACAAAACTTCACACTACTCAACCATATTCTAGTAGTCAAAACTCAGAAGAAGAAGGAAAAAAAAAAAAAACCAATTATTTCTATATGTTCTAAGAAGAAGAAGAAAAACTCTAATCAATCAAAACAATAATAAACTTCCCATTATTTCAATAAGCCATGAGTGATTACTAAGTTGAAATATTCACTTACAAAGATATTGAAGTTAAGTTGATCAATGGAGAGAAGTTGGGAAAGAAATGCAAAATATAAAGAGACTCACTAGCTCATGCAGAAGAAAATACGTAATAAGACGAGTGATCTTTTGCTAAAAAGTTAAAAGTTAAAACTAATCCACTGTACGCACTCCTACGATCCTAACCCATCCCCAACGTCTACACCATTTTTTTTAGTGATGAAAATTTGTCAAGTAAAATGAGTAGTAATGAATGTTATTGATAAATGTTAGAAAGCATAACAAATAAATATCAAAATCACTTTTAAAAAATTGGTGACACATCTACTTGTAAGAAATTTAGTTAGATCCATAAACTCTTGTTGGTTTGTAGCTAAAAGCTTCTTGCTTAAAGAGTGTACAAAAGTCCCATCAAACAAAAAGCTTCTCCTTTTGGTCAGCACAAAAAGTATATGACTGGCAAAATTCCAAATTAGAGTGAATTGTCATCTTCTTCCCTAATTTACGTTTTTGTTTTATCCTTGAAACTTTGATATTCTTGTCAAGTTGGTCATTCCATCCATTGCCATTTTACTCCTTAAATTACATATATGATGCAACTCTGTTTTACTACAACAATTTTATAAATATTAATGGATGGACGGACTAATTTGATAGAAATGTTACATTTAAGGACTAAAATGACAAAATAAATTTAATGACCAAAATAATAATTCACCCAAATAAACTTAACAGACTATTTAAAACAAAGATTGTAGATTATGCAACCACAGAGTCTTTGGTAGGGAAGATGATGACAAAATTTCTAAATTGTGTTAAACTTGAACATGCCTTATGATGTTTGCTAAGTGAGTGATAGAGGCGATGTAATTTCAGGTACCACCTTTTTAGAAAGAGATTTTTTATCTCAGTTTTTCTGTTCCTTTCTCCTCTCTTTCTCCCTCAGATGAGATGATAGAGAGGAGAGAGTAGCTGTAGCACTATGTCACAAAAATTCATTTCACAAAAACTGGCCTTCAAGAACTCTACATCAGTATCTCAGGATTTCCCTGAGAGTATCTCTTAAAATTTATCCATTTCAATTCAAGTAATTTTGTAAATTATTATTATTATTACTAGCCGCGAATCCACGCGTTGCGCATGATAATTATTTTATGGTGGTTTTATTATTTATTTTTACAATTTAAACTAATTTAATAAAGAGTAATGTATTTTGTAATCATATTTTTATTTATTATATGAAAAATCATAAATATAATATAGGAACAATCATAAATCATAAACATAAATTTTATCGTACCAAAATGAAAACAATACATTTTTCAAAAATTCAAAAAGTAAGTTAACGAAAATATTCCTTTTTTAATAAATATAAAATTTGAAAATTATTCTTTTAGTTTTAAACAAGCTTGCTCAAACTTTTTTTTTCCTACAATCCAAAACACCGAAAAATGTAACTATGAAAATTAATAAAATTCAACAATAATTAATTGGATCAATTAGGAAAACAATTTGTTGTAACCCAAAACATTATTAATTGGATCAAATAAAAAATTATTAACAAAATCTAAGAATTAAATTTTTATATATAATAATAATAATAATAATAATAATAATAATAATAATAATAATAATAATAATAATAATAATAATAATAATAATAATAATTAAAATAAAATTGTAAAAGCTAACATTTCTCACCTACCCGATTATTTCGTTTGGTTAACCTTTGCTTTTATCTACATATATGACATTATAGTGTACTTCTTTTTTTTCTTTTTTTAGAAACATTATAGTGTACTTCTAATACAACTATTAAGAGTACTTTATCTATCACAAAGGATTAAAGAATATAAAAAAATTAGTAAAGCCTCATAGCTTAACATCTAAATTGAGCACTATAAAAAATCATGCTATGTAATAGAAGAAATATCAATTTACAATAAATACCAAATTATCCAAATCATGCTATGTAATAAAATAATATTATATTTTTATATGCAATATTTAATTCTTTATAATGCAATAAGATAAAATTTAACAATCAAAGAAAACAAAAAAAAAAAAATTAAAAAACAAAACTAAATTGCATTACCCCAAAGTAGAATTTTAAAGAGTATAAAAAATTATTAACCTAAAGCAGATACGTAAGAAAAATAAAAAATCCACCAAAAATTTGAGAGAGAGAGAGAGAGAGAGAGAACCTCTTTGTTGTGAGAGAAAACTATGCATAGAATGGAAGAGATATCGATAAATTTATAGTAAGAAAATGTGAATAAGAAAAGACAAAAATAGAGGAAGATGAAAAGAAAGAAGAAGAATGATATAAATTTAGATGTTAGTGGAGAGATGAAAATGTAAGGAATGAAAAAGGCTTGGAGAAGTAGTGGGAAGATGAAAAAGTAAGAGAGGGAGAAAGAATATAAAAAACTATCAACCTAAAGCAGATACGCAAGAAAAATAAAAAAATAAAAATCCACCAAAAATTTGAGAGAGAGAGAGAGGAAGAAGTAGTGATGAGATAAAAAGGTAAGGAAGGGAGAAAGATTAGAGAAGTGTAAATATTAAAAAAAAAATGTTAAAAACAATTATATAAAAAAAAAAAAAAAACGATGTGAACGTTGATACAGGTCAACTGGAGCGTAGCAACAATAAATACTACGTTTCAGCTTTTAGAAATATATAGATTTTGTTTAGTTCATATCCTGACACTTGATGAATAATGGAGATGACGACAATACAATTTTTCTTTCTCTTAAATATTTTTCAAATTTCCTAAGTGAGTTAAACATGCTTTCTTATGTTTGCTTATCCATTACTAGAGTATGAAATTTCAAGTATTTGAAATGATGAAATGAAATTTAAAGAACTCTACATCATAACTTAGAATTATACATACCTATTATTATAAAAACTCTCCAGAATATCAATAATTTAGAATTATACATTCCAATTAAAATAATATTAACTTTTTTTTCCTTTTTGGTTTAGTGGTCAAGTTACTTAAAATTTAAAGGGTATTTGTTTATTAGCTATTGTTACTTCCCAACACAAGTGGGACCTGTTTTTATCCTCCTCAACGAGTGCACAGGGAAACCATTAACATATCCTGTTCCATTGACATACTACTTTATTTATAGATAAAATAGAGTTTGAACATAAGACATCAGCTCCTCACATCTCCATTATCATCTTCTTGTACATTGTATATCTCATAATGCACGCTTCTCACATACATTTTAGCCACTTCTCACTTTTTCCATTACTTCTGCTCCAGCTTTGATCATAATTGTTCATGAATATTATGACAATGATAATTAAGAGGGTCTTCTTATCATATATACGAGACCAACTTTCAATACAATACCAAAAGAACACACAAAGAAAGAGAGTTTTCAAGCGGGCAAAATTCTAACAAACCAATGCTTTTACATGCATAAGAGCTGATAAATGTTATCTACTTCCAAGTGTGTCAATTCACCAATACCATCTAAGAAGTGGAAGGGACTTGTGGGAAACCTAGAGCAGGAACAGATGACAGTCAAGCACTAATTAGCATATTAAGATGGCTATATATACAAGTTTTCTTGCAAATGCAAATATCATAGAGAGCAACTTGTAATCAAGTTCCATATCAGAAAGGGACCACCAAACAGAAAATCATCTGCCATATAGCACAATATGACCAAATAAAAAATACTGTTGACAAGAACCACATTGTATACATAGCACTGACATGAAAGGTTGATCCTTCTTCATACTCATAAACTTGCCTGAATCATCCTGGACCAACTTTAGGAATGTCATAATGCTCACTCATGTTAGCCAGATACTGGTTGAAATCCTGAATCCTGTCACGGTGAGATTTATTAGCTACCATAGCCAATCTATGAACATCAATTTGCTCCCTCTGTTCAATATATCGCCTTTCTGCAGGAGTGAGATGATCGTCAGAATGAACAGTCTTCCCATTGCCACTCATTTTTTTGGCATCATCTACATCTTCCTCGTTAGGATCAGTGGATAGCTCTGCACTTCCACCTGCACCAAGTAATAAGAAAAATGAGTGACAAATATACAGGTCATGATATTCAACAATTAGAATGGAAAGTGGAAAAGATCTGGACCAAACAAAATGGTTACAGTGTTCAAACAATCTCTGGATTTTACAGCAGTCTCTGCTCCATTCTTTTCGCTCTGTGTTCTTTAGATAACATATATAGTCCAATTCTTAGCAAATTTTAATATTTTCATTCAAATCAAGTTAATAGTGAGAATTTCCAGATCTCAGAACAAGACAAGAACGACCATTCTTGGAAATATATAGAAATCAAATTTGCAGCAAATTTCATGTCTGCCATTTCAAGACTTCAGTGCAGGAATACAAAGTAGTAGACCACTACCATTACCATGTACACAGTATGAAGAAAGCTGCTTTCAGCACAAGAATCAGAGGTAGTAACTGCGCACATGGTCATGACTAAGATTTGCTGTAACTGGCTTTATCCAGCCCGTTAAAAATGAACACTGCATTGGTCTAATTCTTTGCAACTCTGAACTTTCACTGGCAATCTCCAAACAGAATACGGATGAACCAAAAAAAAATTTCTAATAAATTGGAACGAAACGAAATTGGCTCTCCTATGAGGCTACTGAGAAATCACTGGTTCAATTAACAGATTTATGCTAGCAAACTCTTTTCAATTGATCTCAGTGTTGGGGTTCCTCAAATTGCTCTCCTACCCTAGAGTTTCTTTTTTCTCTTAGACTAGTCCCTTGAGTCCTTTAGTTCTTTGTTGTTGTTAACATCCTGCACTTCTGTTTCTTTTTTTGTTATGAATAATATTACTTTTATTACCTATCAAAAAAATAAATTAATTAATTAAGAGCAGCTTAGCATTGGAACCTTGGAAGCACAGACACAAACACGATACGGATACAGACACGGGTACAATACAATGACACGGGTGATTTATTAAAAATTATAACATAAAATGACTGATACGACACCAGTATAACATGGGTATGAAACATATAGGACACTGATATGACACCCTAAATGAAGTGTCCGTGCTACATTCACTCGAACTATATGCCCATGCTACAATACAATACCGCACAGTATTACTGAA
Source organism: Castanopsis chinensis (assembly GCA_032878915.1). Lineage (NCBI taxonomy): Eukaryota > Viridiplantae > Streptophyta > Magnoliopsida > Fagales > Fagaceae > Castanopsis > Castanopsis chinensis. The sequence continues at coordinate 130,591 of JAVQMG010000080.1, read as the reverse complement.
TTTGCGAAACTATATCTTTGCTAGAAAGACACATTCAACAATTAGCATAAAATCCAATTACAAGGAACTTCAGGTCACCAAACTCATTCTTCTAATCATGCCAACAAGTAACAAAGTGCTGCCCTTTAATATAATCTGAATTTTATTTTTATGCATTACTATATTATCTTTAAGCACAAAAACACATTTTCATTCAGAGTGAATTAAAAACAGAAAAAGCAACCCAACGTGGTGGAAGCTGAGTTGTTTCTGTAAGGTCTGAAATTAGATCCTGACGTTTCTTGTTTTTCTTTTTCTTCTTATTCACTCCAGCAGCCTTGACATCCAGGGCTTTTCCCTTCAGCTTCAGCTTACCCCCAACCACATTCTCATAACCTGACATCTTCTCTGTCAATAAAATACCCACTAGTTCCCGAAAATTGCTCTCTCTCTCTCTCTCTCTCTCTCACTCACTCTCTCTCTCTGTCTCTCTCAGTTTTCCGGTTAGGGTAGGGATTTTGGAGGTGGGTTCCTTTTTTTTATTTTACGGGGGAAGGGACGACACCGTTTGGGGATTTTTTTTTTTTGTTAATATAAAAATTAAGAAATAAATAATAAAATTAAATATTAAATATTAATTTAAGGGGGAAAATAGGGTAGAAATTATTACGTCCAACCATTGAGACAATGCCATCTATGCAAATATGTGATTGAGCTTCTTAATCACTGTAAGGTATAAAAAATAAAAATTACTAAATGATGTCATATTTGCAAAAACGACAGCATTTTATTGGTTGAGAGGTAAGGAAAGACCACGTCAGCAGTCCTCCCAGTAGACTTCACTTAATAATTTCTCCATTTTGGACGGATGTAATGGCATTAGTGGATGGTATGTTAACAGGGAATTGAATTGAGGAGTTTTGAAACTTAGGAGACTGAAATGAAAAATAGCGAAACTTAAAATGTGAGTTTTGGATTTGGCAAAAAACAAACAAAACAAACAAAAAAATTAGTGTCATTATGTAGATCTCAAAACTTTAGTTATGATTGATAATTAGAGCATTTTCAATAACTTCTCCAAATTTTTGTACTATTTGAAGAATAAACAATTACGTTTATCTTTTACCTACCTACTTTGCCCTCCATTGTCTGCTCCACCTCCACCACTGCTTGTTCTTGTCCACGCCAACATGCAGCCCAAATGGTCAAATCTGTTATTTATTTATTTATTTAAATTTTATAATTTGTTCTTATTTTGATAGTTTTATCATTTATGAGAAAGACTATGCTTTCTGATTCAATTGTGAGAAAAATCGAGAGGAGAGAGTGAAAGCAAAAAGAAATTGAAGAAGAAAGAGAAAAAAAATAATATAAGATTTAGCTCTAAAATTTTTTAATGAAGAAAAATTCTAATCAATGAGGGCTAGAGAGTTAATTCTAGATGAGCAAAAAAAATTTGAGATTTAGATAGACTATTGGATGAATGTTTTGTGGTTTCACTCTCTAAAATAGAGAGTATTTGGTGTTTAATTGGACTGTTGGAGACACTCTTAGACCCAACAATGATCTATATTTTTTTCACATGCCAAAAAAAAGTACATTTAAAAGAAAAAAAAAATTGATCATATTTAGTCTTTATCTTCCTATCAATACAAATAAGAGAGCAAATAAACAAATTCATGCATAATTTATTATTTTATTTTTTTCAAGAAACATAAATTCTTAAGTTAGTAAATAACTAGTCTTCTTATCATGACCCAACTAAAGTGATTTTTCTCCTTTTCTTCAAAGTAACTCAATTGAGATGACTCTTCATAATAATAGCATCATCATCACTTATCTCTATAAAAAAAAATTAAATAACAAAACAAAAATAGAATATAATTATAATCAAGGACAGAACTACCCTTGGACCCGGGGGCAATGGCCCCCCCTAAATTTTTTTAAAAAAAATATTATTATTATATATATGTATATTAATTTTAGCAATTTTATTCTATAAAATTACATTTGATTTCCCTTTAACAATATCATTGGTTCTTTTAAGAGTAATGTTATACTCACAAACTTTTTTATAACATTTTTACAAACCTTTTTAGTAGCAAATTTTTATTGGTTCGCATATAGGCACATCATTTAAATCATTTTTTTACTTACTAGTAACCACTTATCACATAAGTAATTTATAACAAAAATTGCAACTCTAGTATTTTCCTCATTTTAGTGACCATAAAAAAAAATTATAGATGTAAAATCTAAAACAAAATATACAAGCAAAAAAAAAAAAAAAAATTAGCTCAACAACAAAAATTACCAGTAAAACTAAAAACAAAATTAAGCTTAATTAACTAATTTTATCCAAAATAAATAACCCTGCCCTTTAAAAAAATTCTAAACAAAAATAATTTTTTTTTTAACTACAAAAAATAAAAAAATAAAAAAAAAATCTCATCAGCTAAGTAGCAGAATTAAATGTTAAAATTACTGCACACAGCCAACAGTAAAACCGCCCCTCCTAACTCAAAGTTCTAGCTTCGTCCCTTATTATAATCCTATCAAATTCAAAGCATCTAAATAACAGATGCACGTACACCCATAATATATAACAAAGATAACCAGATGACTAAGCTACATTTTTCTCCGTTTTCTCATTGACCAAACACATTCTAACATGGTGAAAAACATGTGACTAAGTTACATTTTCCATTATACAATGCAACAGTAAAAAATGTCCCAAATAAGTTAGAATTTAGAAAGTTCCATTCTCATTTCTGTTACTTGTGCTATACCAGCCTAAAAGCCTCAATTCCCTTACCTTGTCTTTCGCCGCAAATGCTCCCCTAACTCGCATCTTTGGTGCCAAAAACCGCCAATGGCTTTTTATACCTGGATAGAATAGATTTAGCATCATTAAAACATCAATGGTTTTTACTTGACTACCCTTAAATAATATTTTGTTCCTGTCAATTCATGTTGTCAACAATGTGACTAACACACAATAGTCATCAGATCATCCAACTCTTTAAATTCATGTTTCCACGTTTTAAATTAGAGATCTTAAAACATGTTTTGAGTTTTAAAACCTAGCTATAAACTTATAAACAATCTGAGAAAATATTTTCCCCCCTAAACTAATGCAGGTTTGAACTTGAGAGTAACATAGTTCTCGTTTGATGGAGTTTATTTTTTCAGCCTTTTGAAAACTCATTGTTTAAAAAAAAAAAAAAAAGTTTACAAAACCTATACTTAGAAATAATTTAGTTTCAAACCAAAAAGCGGCTTGTCTCGCCGTGACCTTCTCTTGAATTCTCAAAACTTCTGTCACTCCACCCCCACAAGGGCATAGAACCCATCACTGTCTCAACTGTCCTACCGGAGTCTCTAGGGAAGTCGGAATAGGAGAGCACGGGAACATAATAACAAATTAAAACAAGGTACTATTACCCTCACTCTTACTTGCCGTTAGAGTAAATAATGCGGAAGATAGGTTTTCTATTCCTTAATAGAATAGGACTCCATTAACACTTAACTTCCATGGAAAGTTCAGAAGGTCTAAAATGAGAGATTGTTTTCTTCCTTTAAAACTCCAATCTCTAGTGCCTCAAATTCTTCAACAGCACCAAAAGACATTTCCATTTTAAGTGGCTGATATCCACATGTTTGGCTCCAAATATCAAAATCTGGTCATTGAACACCTTACCACTAAGCAATCAATTTCTAAGAGAATAAAGAGCTACAGGTGCTCCCTCAGATGGGTTAGCCATGAGTACTCCCTAGGGGTTGAAATGCTATAAATCCCAAAGACATATCACTTGTTATATTTTTAGTGTTAGTGTTTTACTTTATGTTTCATCAATCGTAACTTATCATATATTTTTGTTTTTCTAATAAAGTAACATTTTTTTTATAAAATACATAACATACTAGTACAATTGATAAAGTATAAAGTGGAATAATAAAAATGGGATAAAATATTTTTATACATAAATTTCTCTTTGTTGAAGGAACACAGAATATTTGTCATATCTTGTGCTTTTAGAGCATTAGAAACCCATTGGATGATGCTTTTCCTCCTATGTTAATCAGAGATGGTACATATCGTCAAACACAATGTGAAATTTTCCTTGCAAAAAAAATAGACAATGAGGAATTTTTTAAAATGTTGTTCAATAAGGAAAACATGTTAGGTGACTCTGAGCTATAGTAGTAGCTTATTGCCCATATTTTTACCCACATCAAATTCTCTATTCTAAAACTTATTTCATTCAAATAAGTAACTACATTAGAGTCCCCAAATATAGGTAACCACGGTAGCTTAAATGGGTATGAGTAAGCTAATGGGGAAGGTTTTTGGGTGTTTGGTTACCTATATTCACCCGTTTTGCCATTTATGATAATCTACTACAAATGCTTCATAGACATAGAATTCAAAGCATTCACAGGTATTTGATGCCTCTTGTTGTTTTTCTACTTCTCTTATTAGCATGTACTCGCTTCTTTCTTTTGAATAGTTGGAGTGAATGGCAATGGGAAATAAAATTTTAACTTCGCTTGCATTTCTTTTTGAAGGTTTTCAAAGAGCCTTTGATTTTATTTCGACCTGCCAAATGAAAGAATCTATAAGAATCTTATAATAAAAAAAGAGTTTATAAATAATCTTTTTTTTTTTTTGAATAAGTAAGAAATTATTATTTAGATACAATGGGAGAACCAGCTCATCAACTTCTTTACAAAAGATCCAATGAGGAATGGAAGAGATGGGTTGGGGTTCCCAATTTGAAGAAAGGAACTAACAAGCTAACGTATGCGTGAATGCATTACAAGAACTATAACAAAAAAAATATTCACATTGTCAACAATGTAACTAACACACAATAGTCATCAGATCATCCAACTCTTTAAATTCTTTTTCCAAGTTCTAAATTATAAGTCTTAAAACATGATTGAGTTTCAAAACCTAGCTGTAAACTTATAAATAATCTAAGAAAAAAATTTCCCCCTTAACTAATGCAGGTTTGAACTTGACAGTAACGTAGTTCTCGCTTGGTATAGTTTATTTTTTCAGCTTTTTGAAAATGGGTTGTTTTAAATATAACTGTATATTAAAAAAAAATAGTTCACAAAACCTGCACTTTGAAATAATTTAATTTCAAATTGGGAAGTCAAACGGGAATGTAATGACAAAAACAAGGTAATGTTACCCTCACTCTTACTTGCCATCAAAGTAAACAATGCGAAAGATAGGTTTTTTAATTTTAAAAGAGGTCTAAATAATGCGCTTAAAATATAGACAAAGTAAAAAACATATAAGACCATTACAAAATATTGGATATTAGAAAGTATTAGGGAAAACATAAAATAAGATACTTTAATTTTTTTCTTTTTTTAAATTTTAAGAAGAATTTTTTTTTTTTTTTTTTTTTTGAGAAACTATTTTTTTAAGAAGAAATGAAAATGGGAAAGAGAGTGCAAATTGACAAAAATGTATGTCCCCTAACATTACTCTCATATATCATATAGATTATTAATGTCACATATACTATGTTTAAAGTAGATGTGTAAAAATTTGGAAACCCCATGATGAAATTAACCTAAGAACTCGAAATTAACTTAAGAACTTTCATCAACCTAAGAACCTAAAATTACTTTAATAACTCTAGGAGATCTTAATACCAGAAACCATGTAATTATATTTACTCCCCACCTTCCTAGATTACGCTTTGGATACATTTATTTCAGCTCCTGTGTCCTGTTTGCACTAATGATCTACTGCCAGTAAAAACCACTTCTTTTTTTCTTGTTCTCATAATAATAAATAAAATAAAATATTTCCTGCCAAACCAATAAAACTGAGGAAGATTTTATTGCTAAAATTTGATCACTACACATTAGAAAAGTGATCCAAATAAGTTATCTAGACAAAATTCCACATAAGTGTCTCTTTAATACCGAGTAAAAGCTAATCCTCCCTAGATCATAGAAAAGACTTGGAGAAACTAATACACATCATACATTGTACTAGAAGACTATCACCGGTACACACCAAAAGCAACTTTCGCAAAGTATGCCTAGCATGAGTTAAGCAATATACAATATCATCATAAGGTACTGGATGCCAAAGCAAATAGACGGTTTGGTATGATCAATAGCGACAATGTTATTCCGCAGATTCCAAGAATGGTTTAGTATGTTCAGTAGATCCCGGGGATGATCCTGTATGGAACCTTCTCACAATATAATTTCCAATACTTTCCGTACCTGCAAGCAGGAACTTGTCAGAATTTGCCCGCGCATGCAAACACACTATCTTTATCTAAGTAAAACAATTGGTTGATAAAATTTCAAAACTGTCTTTGTTTGAAGCATTTGCAAATCATGGGGTGGCGACATCCAAGAATATAAATGGTTTGCTATCCCTACAGTTCATCACATTACTATTCCTTTCTAATCCGTAGAGCATTAGCATGCAGTAAGGGGCACACCAATCAAATCACCAAAAATATATATTACTCAAGAGTCATTTTTCTTTTGGGTAAATAAGAATGTAGCCTTCCTAATCCCAACTTTTACAGCGCGGCATGAAGTTTTCTTAGCACTGCTTACCTGTGGTACTAGAAGAACAAGGCACTGGAATGAGGACATTTTAACAGGGTTAATTGGTACTATATTACATATATATATATATACACGTATACATGCCTCTCTCATGGTATTAGAAAGTTCTAGCAAGATGATTTTTAGTGCACAATTGCATGTTCAAGACAGAGAACAGTAAAGATAGCACAGAAATTTGTATTTGCTTACTTGGACCGACATCGATCATCATCCCTTTTTGCTCGGTCAAAAAGAAGGATAGTAAGAAATATCACATAGAAGAAAGGTAGGAACTGCAAAAAAACAATAAAAGAATTGAGTTACACACAAAAAGAGTGAGAAAAAAAACACACACACACGCAGCTTACATGATTAAAGAGAGCTGGGACGGTCCAGAAGAAAGCAGATAATATTTCTGGTACATAATGGAAATGACGAGATAATCCCCACCTGCAGGAGCCACAGAAAAGCATCCCAAAATGAGTTTTAGTCAAAAGCCAAATTTCAGTATTCAATTCCATTATATAAACAGTATGAATGCAAGATTGTGCAATGCAGTGAGATGAGTTCCCTATCAGCTATTAAAAAAATTAATAGAGTTGACTCTATCAAGCTTATGCATATGCCCTCATTAGCATCCTCAATGTATGCACAAATTAATTCATCAATAAAGAATTAAAGATACTAACTTCCATGAAACATTTGATATTTGTCAATTTTGGCATTATCTGTCTCATCCTATTATATAAAATAAAAAAATAAAAACCAACAAAAGGGTGACTTCAACCCCTTGGGCTTGTGGGACAGGGTAAAGGAGCTTGTTAGTCCATTGTGCATAAAATTTCAAATTGGTAAAATGGTAAACTCACCATCCTGAGGTTAAAAGAAGGCTGTTTTTTGTTTCCCCCGATGTGGTAGTATACGAGGCAACTATCTGTGTAAACAATTGAACTAAATCATTTCTCTTTCTCAGCAGATAATTATAGAAAATTTGCCAATCCAGCAATTAGATATCTTCTAAAATGTACATAATAACAAAAATCAAATAATGAGTGCCAAGAAAGAGCACCTTTGAAGGAGCTTTTCCCCAAACTAAGCATTTTCCATTTGTTCTGCGAAATTCTTGCCTTTGCCTGTCACAATCATAGTTGATATATATGCAAAGAATGCCTGCCACTAGAATATAAAGTGCTAGCTGAAACAAGAGATGGATATTATCAGAAAGAGGGAAAGAAAAAAGGAACAAGAAAAAGAAATTTCAGAAATTTGTCAAGACATGGACAATTAAATGCTTGAGCTCATCCAATTGGGTAACTTTAGCCTGGGCATGGTTTTTACTTGCAACCATTAGGTACTTTTATGCTTAAGAATTATCCACCAGACCAAACCAATTTAGCTGGGATTATACATTATTTGAGCTCAGTCGAAGTTCCTTCTGTAGATTATGGCCAGAATCCAATTATTCTTGGGGAGAGAATAAATAAAACCTGACTTTTAACAACTAAAATTTACCACAGAAAAAACATTTATTCTGATGGATCTCAAAATCATCTGAAATAAACCAGTGGTTATTTTTTTTCTTTTTTCTTTTCTCATCTCAACCATAGTGCTTATACTTCATAAATTGATGTAACTTTGTTTATTCAAGACATAGTTTTTACCATCCAACCTTCACCCCAATTTGCTTCCAGGGCCTGAGTAGTGAATTGTTAATCAAATTGATAACCATAACTACATCGCAAATGCTCAAAATGTGGAGTGCAAGAAAAAAGAGTGCTTTTTACTTTGGCAAATAGAACATGTTTCGTGTTGGAGATTGCGAACATCTTGTCAAAACTACAACATAGCTTAAATCCAAATGCCAAAAGAAGATAACCAACAAATGTATGCTTCAAAGTTCCAAGATATTGGCCAAACCTGAGTTCCAAGGTTAACAGGATGGTTGACTAAGTACATGCCTGGAGAAGTATAGATAGATGGAACCCATACCAAGCATCCCCAGCAAATATAAAAGCCAGCTGCCAGAGCCATATGTACAATGAACAATATTGAGATTGAGCATGGATAACACTAGAAGCAGGGTGAAGAAACCATGATAAATGAGAAACTACTGTCAAAACATGGCGTTACTGACATTTTCATGTTTCAGGACTAAGCATACTAGGATGTGTGAAAAACAACTGTAACTTATCTCTAAGCAAGTACGCAGCAAGTTTGGTACATATCCGACATTATTTGCAGAGAAAAAAATATTAACCTTGATTTTAGAAAAACTTCAATTGGTGCATGGTTTGAGACATGATTCACGCTGATAACGCAGTGCATGTCATGCATGATTTTATAGCACATAATATAGTAAAAGGGGGGGAGGCAATAGGTAATCAACTCATACACATAAATTAGAATGCCAATTAAGGCTGAATAGAGTAAAGCTTATATATAGTACATTCTTCTCTTCTTTTGTAATCAATTTCAACCACCAAACACCTTTATATTGTATCCAACAAAAACTAGTATTAAGCGATCCATCAGAATTCTAAAGACAACCACTGAAATCAAGTCCTTTCTACTCAATGGAAGAGAAAAAAATGAAAGCAAAACTTTAGCTTAAGATTTTTTTAATGTGATGCTAGTTTGCATGTTTTTTTTATAGGTAATCAAAGATTTATTTCATAAAAAGGACATCATGTTCACGATGGTGAACACTCAGAACTTGAAACAAATACAAGTACCTTAAGATACAAGGTTCTTTAATAAATTTAAGCTGTGGGAGAAACTAAATTATTGAGAATAAAGTAAAAGAAAAGTGTCCCACAATTAAAGAAAGGTGGATTAAGAGGAGATATCTGACAAGGTCTCATTAGATTATGAACAATGGAAGCAAAAGCTATGTAAATTTGAATGAAGAAAATAAGAAAGATGTGTTCAAGGCATATGAAGGCTAATCTAAAACCAAAAATAGAAAATCGTCAGCACTTTTTTTGATAGGTCAACAAGAAAAAGGAAAAGATAAATGCTACTATTCAATTGGTCTCTCACTCAAGACAGTTGGCCTACCTTGATGAACTCAAAATATATATATACACACGCACTCACTTATAATGTTTATAAGTAACCAAATATGTTTCTCAAAAAAAAAAAAAAAAAAAAAACAGTAACTAAATGAGAACTTGAGACAGAGCTCATTGGCATGTCTATATCCGTTCTGGTATTCTCATCTCCATGGAAGTCTATTCCACTCACAAGTTTCTGTCTCACATGTAACTAACTCATTGTATTAGAACAAGAAAGACTGCCCATCTACCAACCTCCTATATACTTCTTTTGATAATTCAATGATTGGGGGACGAGGGATTTGAACCCTTACGAATTGAGCTACAAGAGACAACACTCCTCCCCTCCCTTTATCAGCCCTCTGTGGTTTGGACTCCATTAAATTTGTAAAGATATACTACCTCCCCCCCCCCCCCCCCTCTCTCTCCCTGCATTCTCTCTGCATTTATAATATACACTTATTGTTTCACACACTTGTTGCATCTTCTCACTTCTAGTATGTATAAAAGTAAGCACAAACAACCAATGAGCTCTGACACAAATGGCACTTCCTCCTTCCAAAAATTGGAGGCAGGAGGGGGTAAGGTCATGGTTTGAACCCACTGGATGCACATCTATCTAAAAAGTATGAGGAACGACAGAATGGAAGTTCAGGAATGAGTGGGGTGGTTTAGGTGATGAGTTTAAACATCATATGGTGGATTGGGATAAGATTTGCACTCTTATTGCAAATGGGGGGTTGGGGGTTAGGAAGCTTACAACTTTTAATCAGGCCTTGTTGGAAAGTGGCTATGGCAGTTTTGGGGAGAGGAATCACAATTATGGAGGTGTGTTTAACTAAGAAGTTTTGAGAGGATTGGGGTGGTTGGACCACGAAACCTGCACAAGGTACTCATGGGTGTAGTTTGTGGAAGAGTATTAGGATGGTATGGGAAAAATTCCTGCAGAACAATCTGTTTGATGAAAAGAATGGTGCTGGGTTCATTTTTGGCACAATTGTTGGTCTGGTGAACAACCCTTAAGGTGGTTTACCCTGTATCATATGAAAATTCCACTAATGGAAAGGCTTTAGTGAGTCTTTGTTGGTGATGCATACCATGGGGGAGATGAAGAGTTGGGATGTTAGATATGTTCAGGACTTTAATGATTGGTAGTCAAATTTGGTGGCCTCATTCCTCCAACTCTTAAATTCCCATATCCCTAGAGGATGGTGATCGGATAAGGTAGAAACTTAAGAAGAGCAATGATTTTGATATTCATTCATTCTATAGTGACCTAAGGGAGAAAAGCCCTTTGATATTCATTCATTCCTTGGAAAGGCATTTTGGGTGCGAAAGCCCCACAGAGGATCTTTTTTTTTTGTGTGTGGACAGCAGCATAGGGGAAGATTCTTCCATGTGATAATCTCATAAAGACAGGTTATACTTTAGTAGGATGGTGTTTTATGTGTCAGTGTAGTTGGGAGACGGACCACCTTTTGATTCATTGTGTGGTTGCCCGTAATCCATGGAGTTTTTTTTTTTTTTTTTATGTACTTTGGAATCCATTGGGTTCCACAGGGGAAGGTGATGGATGTCATGTTTGGTAGGAGGAATTGGGTGGGTAAGCATTCCTTGGCTATTTGGAATATGGTTCCTTTGTGTTTGATGTGGACTATTTGGGGGGAGCGTAACCACCATACATTCGAAGATGTAGAGTGTAAGAGAAGTCAGTTGCTAGCAACTTTCTCTAGCTCTTAATTTGATTGGTCTGGTGCATGGGGTTCTACGCATTGTGATTCTATTGTGACATTTGTAGGATCATTATCTTTGTACATACTACTATCTTGTAATTGTTTAGCCTTCTTCATGAAGTAGTCTTTTCTTAATAAAATTATTTTTATCTATCAAATAAAATAAAATGAGTAGAAAGCTACAAAATGAGAGTAGAAAGCTACAAAATGAGAGTAAGATTAAAGAGCAGCTAAGAATACAGATAGCTAGAAGTAATAATTAAGTTGGTTTAGACATGCACCAACACATAACAAATGGTAGCATCAATAAGATGGGCTACCAACATGTTCAAGCAACCAATTATTTTCATAGGTGGAAGCTTATATATTGTGAAGGCATGTACAGAGTCCAGTGCCTCTGAACTGCAATAACAGAAGCATGGGTAATGCACATAAGGTTTAAGATCTCAAGCATTAACTGAATATTAAAACTAATAGTTGAAATCATACTAGCTGTTAAAATATCTATATTTTGCCAATATAGATAGATGGAAGAATTCATTTTACCAAAATAACAAAATGAGCTCAACTACTAGTACAGAGCTGCCTGTAAGTACTTTTCAAATTTGACGTATTCATATTACCCCTGGTATTTTATTTAAATTCATGCTTAACCTAATCAAAATATCATGCTACTGACCATTATTTTGTGAGCTCAGTTTGGAGCTAGAATGTCTCGCTCATGTCCAAACCGGTATGTGGATGATCAATTTTCTGCTATATGTGCGCTATTCCCAAATTTCATGATTTATATTGTGGAGTCCACATGCAATTTCAAATTGAAGCAATATGTTTCATAAGTAGTTTAAGTCAAGTGTCATAAAAAAATTTAATTTTAACTGATGATTAGGAGTTATTTCTTTAATTTAGTGGCAGAAACATTCTTTATGCAAATGCTGCAAAAAATTTATATGCAGTCCTTTTAGGGTGCTGTCTTAATGTTCTTCTATCTTAGTAGGTTAAGGAAGAGTTAGGAATCTTTATAGATATAGCTTACTTACACACAGAAAGTAGAGTTGTGCTCAAATCTTGAGCCAAGATTTCCTAGAATGTGTTCTCTCTCTCCCTTCTTCTTCCTCTCATAAATCATACCCTTCTTCACTTATCAAATATATACGTGTTTCTACACACACACAAACCCCTCTTCAGACCAAGTCAGAAACCAAAATATAACAATTAGGTAATAGCAGCTCATGGTTATAGAATGACATTACAATCAACCAAGGAAGAATAATTAAAAAATTTACATAACATTTCATATTAGATGCACTGGTGATTCTTTGTTATTAGCATGATCTATAGTTTATCAACAAAAAATAAATAAAAATAAAGAAAGCATGCTTTATAACTATGTATTAACAAAACACAATGACAAAAAAGTAGCTTGTGAAACAATCAAACAATAGAGCACTTTCATACCTCGATCATGTGCAATATCCATGGTACTCCAGTATCCAGCTTCCCACCAAAAAAACTTCGAAACATAGACTAGCATCAATACAGTGTTCACAAGCATAGAATCGGCCACTCTCCCATTAACTTCATACTGGAAAAGGAGATCAATGTTAGAGAGACAAGCAAAAGATCATTTCCTATGAGTGCATGTTTGTGTGTCTCAAAAGAGAATGGGATGGACCAATGACATCCACTTTATGGTAGCTGCAAATCACCACAATGTCAAGACACCTGGTAAAATAGAAAGATCAATTACACAAAACTATAAGAACAGTAGTGAAACAGTTGGTCACTTCCTATTGCATTTCACTTGTGGCTTGGGAATTGTGGTCATTGGTGTAACCTTTATTTGGGTTGCTTTTGGGTGATGCTGGGAAAAGTTAGATTTTAGCATGGTATAACGGGAGAAAGGGAGGATTGGTCAATATGACAGTAGTAAGATTTTGTATGTTGTAACACTTCACCTAAGATAATTGCAGTTTTTTTGAGGCTAAATGCCTAATGTAATTGCTATGAAGACAGAAGTAACCCATTAAATTGTGTCAAGCTGAATTCAAATATGCTTAAGTTGCTTTATTATACTATGATTGGATAATTGCATTACTCAGATCATGGATTATTATCAGACCATGATCTGATAAAATCCCTAATTAAATAAGGCCCCCTAATCCTATACTTTATCCAACAAAACAAGGACATTCATCAAAGTTCAACGAGGCATTCCAAAGAGAGATTCCCTCACCAATAGCAATTCCTAGATTATGCAACGGCATCAAAGCCAAAAGCAAAGAAGGCCCAATAGTTTATTTTGTCTAGCCCCTAGTTATTATAAGACTATCTTTATTTTTCTCTATGTTATATTTTATTTATCATTATGTCTGGAGTATTTGAGTGTTTTAAAAGGTCAAGTTACTAGCATATGACTTTTAATGCAGTTGGATGGTTAGGATTTAATTGTTATAAGTAAAATGAAGCTATAGGATTCTAAAATTACTAAATGCTATTATAAATAGCCTCTTTGAGTCCTTGTAGGAAGCCTTTTCTTATCTAATCTATTTTTTTATAAGTAAATTAGTACTTTATTATAAATGACCATTTCAAGTACATGGGTTTTCTTTTTTTAATCTATGAAATTTCATATAAAAATATTTAGTGTTCCAACATGAAATCCTAATATCGTATTCTTTGCTTTAATCAAGTTTATTGCTGTAATCTCTCCTTAAGCCCTCTTCTACACTAGATCTAAAACCTCACCACATCACTAGATTATTTTAGAATGCAATAAATTATATTAGGATTTCATTAAGAATGGCAAGATCTACCCATTCCTATTTCCCTGCTCATACGCACCCTAAGAAATTAGACAAGGGTAAACTCATTTATTTCACTAAGAATGGCAGGATCAACCCATTCCCCTATTTTTTTTAGTTCAGGCCCCAAGAGAATGGAGAGTAGAAGACTCAAACTAGTGACCTCTGCTTCAAGAGGATCAATTAACTGCCGATTGTGTTACCCCTTGGGATTAAGAACTTACCTATCAGGTTTAGCTAATGGAAACCTGGATGATCATTATGTACCCATGTAGACCAAACAAAATTGCAGGTATCTGCTACCCACAAAACATATTTGCTTCACCACCACCACCTTAACCTCCTACTTTTCAATATTTTGTCTCTCATTGACTGTTCAAACTTAAAAGTCTTTTCTATATCCTCAAGGACCACAACCAGAAATTCCTTCACCATGTGGTTCAGCCTCTCCAATGCCTCCAACTGCTTCACTTCAAAATTAGTTTTTGGCCATGACCAGCCCACACCTCAATTTTATCACATTTTTTAATGCCTTTTTCTTTTTTTTTGTTCCTTTACTTCTAAATCTTTGAAGCTGATATGATGCTTTCGATTTTTGCAGTGGCAACGCCAGTCATGTTGTCAATGATTTGGCAATGGAATGAAAAACTAGAAAACACAGTCCTCAGATAGAAAATGACCACAGTGGTCGCAGGATGATCATGGAATAGAGTCCATTGTTTCAATGACAATTTTCCTCCCATCGTTTTATTTTGATTGCTTGGATCTTTTTGTGTTTAGTAGCCAATAGAAAAGACTATAGAGAGACAGCAGATTTGTATTTTAATAGAAACCCTTTTTTACATTACATCGCACATAGAGAAAGGAATCAAGCAGAATGATGATTTAATTTTTTCGAAATATTCAGCCAAAAAATTATCAAAAGAGAAAATCGATGAGGTTAACCGGCAAGTTAGCCCATGCAAATTATTAGAACAGGTGGACAGTAGGAATTTGACATATCCCATATGGGTTAAAATGGGAATCTGGGAAATAAATGACTGAATCAATTTATGATCTTCCCTAACCTGCCCATTCGTCACACTTAGATTGCACAATTAATTAATGTACCCAACAGAATGCCATGCTTTAAACCTCACACACCAAGCAAGTAACATACTAACTGACACAATATATGTAACTTTGATATTTGTATATAAAGATATCCTTGGAGTACCTACCTGCTTTATGCAATATGTCACAGCAAGAACTGCCCATGACATCATCCCAAATCTGCAGTTTGTGAAAACTTTTATATCAAAATGTTTCCCAATTCGAGGATACAGCTCCATACCCTGCAAGAATGAACAAAAATAACTAAAAAGGAACTTTTACATAAGAGCATTCCCTAGACTAGAAGATCCATTGTTTTCTCAAATAAATATTGTACTGATGAGTAATTATTATAGCATGGACAGATGTAAAAGGGGTAATTATCAAAAGAATACTTCACACCATAATACAACATGATCACGTGTAAAGGAGGACAATTTTTTTTTATCTTGCATAATCATCAGATAAATGTAAGGATAAGCACACAAAAAAAGTACAAGAGAAGGAGCACCAAAGAATTTCTAGGTTACAAGTTAAGCATAGCATTTGGCAGCCTGAATTCATCTCTTTAAGTACACCTATGTTGCAAATGTAGATTATTAATAGCCTGGTACTGATAGATAAACTGAAAGGCCCATATTAAGATGGAGCCTTTAATTTTTTATCATTTTCAAATGGTAGCACACGTGGATTCTTGAATCTTGATGGCATGGTCCTGATATGTGACACGAAAGGGTACGGAAAGCAACATCAAACTTTAAGAGTGACACTTAATCAAACAACAATATATAACAAGTCAGACAGCTGCAGAATATATGTAACGTTCTTTATTCTCACATTCTTAGAACCAAAAAGGATCTGAAAGATGCAGAAATACTTTTAAAAGTATAATAAAATAGTCACATCGAGTCAGAATATATAAGATGTTGGACAACTTTACTAAGGAAAATTAGGAAAGCAAACTATTGCAACATCTTATAAGATGTTGATTAGAAAAGTATACCACATAATTAATCAATTGCAAATTATAATAATTAGATACGTAAAATCAGAAAATCATATATAGCTGAAGACACTTACCCAGTAGAAATCGATTATTACGTTTCCACATGAACCAGAATCAGTGGAAGATGGTGCGACATGACCCTAATATATATAAACCTTTAGTAATAGAAATATAAACTGAAGTTCTGTGTTGCAACTTGCAAAAGAAGTTTTACATCAAAGTTCAATCCTCACTTTTATGTACAAGAAAATACAAAAGACAAAGCTTCCAAAAATAAGCGCCGAAAATATTTCTCCCAAATGATCATACACAACTGTGGGGTTGAATATCCCAAACCTGATGAACATAGAAAGGAAAAATATCAAACAACCTTGAAATTTAAGTGGTATTGACATATGAAAAACCAAAGCCAGTGATATATGTATCTTGAAAAAGACAACTACAAGGCATCCAAAAAGAGAAATTTGAAAATCAACTGGCTAGAGAATCAGTAAAGTAAAATACCACAAAACCTTTAATATAGTCTTCTAGATAAGGATATTAGGTGTAATATAAAGTTGCTGAAAGTGAGAAAGATGTAAACAGTAACTTCTTAATTTGATAGTAAGGCTAGTAATATGAAGTATTCAAAGATCAATAATCAGGTACTAACCATAGCAGAGTGAGAAAAGGTCATACCATGATTTCTTCATGCCAATATACTATTTCATAACTTTTCATTAAGAAAAAAACACAGCTCAAAATCCCAGAATGACAATAATACTACTTTTTCTTGCTTGGTAATTAACTCGCACACCACAAATTCGCAGTTCTAACATTTTAGTGCATCAATCATTAGAGACATGACAAATAAACAAATTTTCTATGCAATCCACAATGATCACAGAGATCAATAACTCTCCACTTCCCTTACAAAGAAACTACAAAACAAAGACTGCTAATAGCAGCAGCTGAGAGAAGATACAACTCTTCAAAGGACACAACATATCACTCTCAAAAACCAGATGGACACACTTAAACACTGGATTGAATGGGGAGAGTCCTTACCACCAAAGTCCAAGGTAGGTAACCAAAGTCACTACATATGCCGCCACACCATTTGCCTGCAACATGCATTAGCATTAGAATAACATAAAGTAAAACATTAGTTTTAACATATAACAACTAAGTAATACATATAAGTAAAAAAAAAATTAGTTTTTTTTTATTTTTAAAAAAAAAAGCTATTGGATTGGATGCCCATCGTAGGAAGGAAGTCATTCTATTTCTTCAGTTTATGATTTGATGGAAGCATGCAATTTGTTTATTTGATCGTTTTGGTCCCCATTTGTATACTTCCTTTATACTCTGGAGACTCCTTTTATGATTCAAATAAAACTTTCATTACTTATCAAATAATATAAATATATAAGTAGCGAATTTTCCTCCCTTTGCAGAACACAAGAAAATTCAAATTAAAATATTCAAATTGATAATCTATCAAGTATACAAGTGTAGATGTGATGAAACTGACAAATCACTCAGAAAAATTCAACAACCAGTATCAAGTACCTTATAAACAGGTCGATTTCCCATTGGAGATATTGGGCCCTCAACCCTTTTCCCAGGTAGAAGAAGTTCAAGTGCAGCCTCAAAGGCAGCATAACAAGCAATAATTTTCCAAGCAGTGGCAGTGGGTCTTGGCCATATATCTATGAGTCCCTGAAGCCCATGCTGCTTCAAGTAATCAAAAGTTTGGGACACAGACCCATCAGCATGTACCATTGTATACCATCTGAAAGAAATGCCAAATTCTGATATCAATACCCAATATGAATGCAATCAGCTACTAAAATACATCTCAACCAAAGCTAATCCCTTTACAAAATTTAACATTTTGCTTTAATCTTAATTTATGTATTTGATCAAAACCCATTTCTTTTTTAACTCAGAAAATTCATTCCCATAGAAACAAACGCCAAAAAAGAACACCCTTTACACATCTAAGTCAAGTAAAAGTTTTTGCTAGAAAAAAGTCTTCATGGAAACAAACAAAAAATCAAAAGATCAATGAGATTCAGGTTTCTCTAATGTCCCTTCACACCCCATTACAAATCAAAACCCATTTCTCATTTTTCTGTGGAAAATCATTTCCAGAGAAACAAACAAACAAAAAAGAATTGGAGAGGGCTTACAGTAAGATAACAAAGGGTGGACACAGTGTGAGTAGTGATAGCATGGAAAAATATGTCACCAACGGTGAGTGTACGGTCTTGGACTCTGCCATTCTCTCTCTCTCTCTCTCTCTCTCTCTCTCTCTAACTTCTCTCTGAATCTCAAACTCTTTTGGCTGATGAGAGTGAGAGACACACAAACAGAAATACAACCTTTGTTGTAGACTTGGGTTTTAGTCAAGCCAAATGGTCACTAGCCAGCCTATGCAACACAGGTCATTCTGATTTCCACATTTGCCCCTCATGTTGAGGTTAGGTTAGTGTCCAAATCTAAAACCATAATTAGCAATTAGCATTTGGTTGGGCTCCCTATTTCAGGATGAGGCTCTAATTTATTTACTTATTTAGAGAGAAGAGTCCAAAAATACTCTCATATAAATTTGACTGACTCTCTTAGGTTTTTATTTTTAGACCTAGCAAATGGGTTGGGTCGGGTTGAGTTCAGATCGGTTCAATCAAGTTAGGTCATATTATGTTTCTCAAAAAAAAAAAAAAAAAGTTAGGCCATATTATAAGTAGAAATAAATAAATAGATAAGGATAAATTGAATGTCAAAAATAACAAAACACTTTAAAATAATATATAAATTCTTAAGGTTTCACAATTTCAAAATTCATTACCATAAAATTTAGGTGATTTACTGTAAAATACCAAAAATGAAGTAATTTTGATTATTCAAAAATTCCTTTCTTTGAAAAAATCAATAAAATTAAAAATAGATATTTTTAGAAAAAAAAAAACATACTAAAAATAAAAAAAATATTAAACAGTAAGTACTCATAATTTTGGTGTCATTCTCAAGCAACAAAAGGGTATTCCTTTGACTCCTGTCCTCTCAAATACCAATTTTGTTCTACTTGGAGAAAATCAAAGAGATGTATGTTCAATTGTAGCAAATGGGACTAATAATGGCATTTTATTGCAAAATTTTAGACCAATGCTCTGAGCTTTTTATCACATCAAAAGATGTAGAGATGTTGTTTTATTTTTTTTATTTTTTATTTTTAGAAGAAGATAAATTTAAGCTACTTTGATGCTCTAAAAATACTAAGTTTACTTATTTAATACCAAATTTTGCTTTCCAAATGTAATGTGAAAACTCTTATTGAAAGGTTGTGCCCACCTAATTCCTCTCTCTACTTTGTTAGATTAGTTGATAATTGTTAGAGAAAATACTTTAGCTAAATTGATCGATCTGTTATGAATTTTGGGATTATAAATTTGATAATATTGAAATTATTTTAGGGTGCATCTGGGAGTCTAATTTTCCCTATTAAAGTTCATGTTTGGAAAATTCAAAAAAAAAAAAAAGTTCATGTTTGGTTAGAGCTTTTTGGGTTAAAACCACATTGTCAGTTTGAAAATATGACAGTAGGGCCTTTGATTGACTTTTGAAATTGTGTTTTTAAGTCTTATAAACATTTTAAAAAGTGCATTTTTGTGGTGCATCATCTAAGTAGGAATTGTAAATCGTCATTTTTTTAAAAAGCCCAAAATTAAAAAACTGAAGCAAACGGCCTCTAAGTGTGATGAATTGTCAATACTGAAATATTGTAATAACATTCTGGTTTACACTATGTTAAATTCTTGAAAGATAGTATACCAAAATCATAGGCTTCAATTTGCTGTCATATAGGCATTAATTTAAGCTTAAAGTTATATGAAAAGTAATGTATCTAAACCTTTGAATTGAGTTTGAGTCATTGCATGCTACACTCCTTTTTGGGATATTTGTATTAATGCATGGTATTTAGTTTTTGTTAAGTTTACCATATAACATTTTGTTGGCATAAACGTAACAAGCACATTGTATCCCTTGTGTTGGTGTAGCAATTAGAGTTAGTTGACACAAATTTATCTAGCCTTAGATGAGATAATATGTGTTATGTATTTTGGTAAGACTGTGCATAGATATTAGAGAGGCCACAATTCATGTAGCTTATGATTACCAAACGTGAAACCTTAAAGCCTAATTTGGATACAGCTTTTACGTTCACGTTCACGTTTTGTCAATTTTTTTTTTTTTTTTTTTTTTTTTCAGTTCTGCTGGGGGACAAGAGACAATGCGCGCACTGTTCACGTACTTTTTTAGCATTTTTTTTTTATTAAAAATGGGTCTTGCAGTACTATTCACACATTAAAAAATTATTTTGCTACAGTGTTTTCAGTTTCAGTTTTCAGTTCAGCAACAATAAACTCTATCCAAACGGACCCTAATTTTGCATTGATCATGACAATTGGCAGCTTTGATTTAGCACTCATGGACAACAACTAGACTGTACCAAGAGTTGAGTGAGTGAATAGGCAACTTATTAAGACCATGGATTATTATTAGCAGCCCAATTTATGCCTTTTTGGTGACTTTTGAGTATGGCAGCCCAATTATGCCTCCAGGCTACGACACTTTATTTTGGTAGCCAGGTCAAGCAAGCTTTTGAGTTGTTATACTTGAAAGGGGGACTAGAGATGATTGATTCATTATGATAGAATTAGTTTAGTGTATAACGAGACATTTCAAGAATGTTGTTTTGACTTATGATGTTCTTATGGAAAGATTTTGGTTTATTAATCCCAATTTTCCTTCATTTTTGCTAGGTGGTCGCACAAATTATTTACTAGTATGAACATTATAATAGGATGGTTTGAGAGATGTATTTCTAGATCATGACTACTCCATGTTCATCGAATTGTTCCACAGGATCAAAACGGCCAATTATTAATGGAATTTCTTGTCGATTTTGTAAAATACTCGTTTGGATGAGAGCTTCCACATATTCTTGTACAATCAAAAGGGGATCGATTCCGTCAATTTACTTTATAAAAGGAAGATATTGATGAGCTTTTATGAAATGATTTTGTGGGATTTGACCAATTGTCTTCATTGTGGGATATTATTGAAAAATAGAAATTTGTGTTATCAAAAGACTTCCTACGATTATTTCTAGTATTAGTGGCTCTCTCTCTCTCTCTCTCTCCTTCTCTCTCAATGAAGATTAAAGAAATTTAAACCAAGTACTCAAGTGACAGTACTGGACTCACATTGCACATGAATACTAAGATTTGATATTTATACCACAACGAGCATTGTCACCACAAAGGAAAATCTGATATGGGGACCGTCGGTTTAACTGGCTGGACATGGTGGGTTGGGCTACCAATTATCTTAAAGGAAATGGTGATTTGCAAGCTAGCTTGGTGGGCTGTTGTGTATCTTGATGAATTGTCAATTCTAGCTGTACACTACAAAAATGCATGCTCTTCAGAGACTAAACAAAATATTTTGAGATGATTAATATCCTAAATGTGGTTTTGTAGGCATTCTAGTGTATCCCAAATGAAAAAGTAAGAACAGAAATCAATACGCAGAGTACTGCCAAAAATCAAATGACGCAACTAAAACAACATTAACTGGAAAAGATGACCAGAAAAGGGATCCCTGGGTTGAAAGATGACTATAAAAATAGCCACACAAAATCTTAGCTTGATCTTCAACCAAGGAAATGAATTTATCCCATGTCCTTCTAAGATTGAAGACCCACAGGCAGTAAGATGGAGGCAAAAAAAAATTTTTTGGGGGGGGGGGACACATCAAAAGGACTAATCATTTTAATTCACCCTTTGCCCTTTCTTGATGCAGTTTTCAAAAGTTTCACTCCTTGATATTCCTTTAAGCTGAACTATTCCCAAAATAATGTCATTTCCTTGCTCTATATCAAGCTCAATTATGTCTAAAATACAGTCAGGTTCAACAATCTAAACTCAGCCAAAATATTAAAATCCATTGCTTGTTAACAGAATGCAAATTGATGCTCAAGTTTCCATGCTAATAGGCTAGCAGCTAATCTTGCAATAACATTAGTATGAAAGAAGAAAATAGTGAAGAGAAAAGAAAAACTATCTATGTTTTCAACAGTAACAAAACTGATGTGATATGATAAAACGCAACTCCAATTGTCCATGGAGATCGTCCAGAACAAGCGGCATGCTCAAGACGAGGTAAGCTGTCTCGGCATGCTCAAGATGAGGTAAGCTGTCTCGGCATGCTCAAGACGAGGTAAGCTGTCTCGGCATGCTCAAGACGAGGTAAGCTGTCTAGGCGTCCTCAAGACGAGGTAAGCTGCCTTGAAGTCCTTAGGACGAGAAGTTATGGACGACGCGTGAACACTTAGACATTTATGAAAGTCTGAAGCATCTTCTCATTATACGAGTAACCTCCAGTGACCGTTGCGCACTAAAAAGGGTAACTCCTAAACGGTTGAGGAAGTTATATTGAAATACAAACCTCCTAAAATCAAGGGGAGGTTACAAATCCAATAACCGCTCTTAAGACACTATATAAACGTTAGTCCAGACCAAGAAAAGGTACGTGAAAAATCATTCCCAAAAATTTGGAACTTGAAAATACTTGAGAGGAAAACTGACTTTGTCATCGGAGGGTTATTGGCCGGCAACCCCGGTCCCCTTTGATTGCTTCTTTCTTTTTCAGGCTACCAAGATCAACCGTGAGCCCTATCAAACCCGAAGCATCCAGCTTACTGATTTTCTTTGCATCATCAGTTGGCGCCGTCTGTGGGAACTTCGTGATTTTCGTTTTTTGTTTCATTCTTTCGATCGTTCTTTGTTCCTGGACAAAAGGCTGAATGGTTCGGACAAGATCAAGGGCTACCAGCCCAGGCCACTAGGGAAGTAGGGATGCTTCCAGTAATCCCTATCGCGATCGCCAGTCAGCACCTGCCGCGCAGCCGTCGTCCCTTCAACAAATGCAGTCTATGGCCGCTGCTATGGCGGAACTGACCCGCCAAAATCAAGAGTTGAACCGGGAGATCAACATGAGGAGGCAGCACCATGAAGGACATGTAGAAGGACGACCACAGGGTCAGGAAGGTAGAGGAGAAAATGCTGAGTCCGAGCACCAGACTAGGGGTACTACTTCAAGAAGGGTGCCACATTTGGAGAAAGAAATGGACCAGATGAGAAAAGTCATGGAAGAGATGAAGGAGAATATGAGGCGGGCGAACCCCGTGGAAGACTTAGTTCACCGAACGGATTCCCCTTTCACGGCATCCATCAACAGTCATCCTCTACCCCCTAAATTCAAGATGCCTTCCTTGGATTCATATGATGGAAATCGCGATCCGTGTGACCATATTGCTACCTTTAAGACAACCATGCACCTCTAGGGAGTTCCAGATGAGATTATGTGCAGAGCGTTCCCTACCACTCTGAAGGGGCCAGCGAGGGTGTGGTTTAGCAAAATACCCCCGAACTCTGTTGGATCATTCGAAGAATTGAGTAAAATGTTCGTTAATAACTTCATTGGAGGACAACGCCACAAGCGTTCCTCTTCCAGTTTGTTAACCATCGAACAAGGAGAACATGAGAGTCTACGGTCCTTCATCACCCGATTCAATAGGGAGGCCTTGACGGTGGACGAGATGGACGATAAGTTGCTGTTGGCTGCTTTCCATAATGGGGTTAATTCTGACTTGTTCATTCACAAATTGTACGAGCAGGAACCTCAGACCATGGCAGAACTCGTCCACTCGGCCCAGAATTTCATGAACGCTGAGGACGCAATAATAGCCAAGAAGAGGAAAAGGTCAGAACGTTCGGAGGCTGTTCACCAACGACATTCAGATCAAGCTCCTCGTCCTAAGAAGGCTCAGATAGGCGATAAAAGGGATAGGGAAGGTAAAAAGGCAAGTACATCCTCAAGGAGTCAACAGTACACCCCCTTGAATATCCCGCTAGAGCAAGTCCTTATGCAAATCAAGGACGAACCATCCTTAAAGTGGCCAGAAAAAATGAAGGGAGATCCTAACAAGCGCAATAGGAACAAGTATTGTCGCTTCCATAGGGACCATGGGCATGACACGGACGAGTGCTTTGATTTGAAGCAGCAGGTAGAGAACCTCATCAGGCAGGGAAAGTTGAAGAATTTCTTCGGACGAGACCACAAGGACGAGAAGCTGAAGGCCAAGGTGGAAGAGTCCTCGCGACCTCCGCTAGGAGAAATAAGGGTAATTATAGGAGGAACCTCGGCAGCGCAGTCATCCAAATCCAGAAAGTCGTACCTGAAGGTGGTTCAGAACGTCCAGCTGTCAGGACGATCTCCAGGGACGAGGGAAGCTGACGAGCAAGCCATCACGTTCACGGACGAGGATGCTGGAAGAGTTCATCACCCCCATGATGATGCGATTGTCATTACTTTACTTATTGCCGACTACACGACCAGAAGGGTGTTGGTAGACAATGGTAGCTCGGCGGACATTCTGTATTACCCTGCTTTCCAACAAATGAGGCTAGGACGAGACCAACTTCGTCCAGTGAGTTCGCCCTTGGTAGGATTTGGAGGAATGAAAGTACAACCAGTGGGTACCGTCACACTGCCCGTAGTGATTGGAGCATACCCGCAACAGATAACCAGAGAGGTAAACTTTCTCGTAGTTGATTGTTCATCATCATACAACGCTATTGTTGGAAGACCTACTTTAAATAGCTGGAAAGCGGTAACCTCTACCTACCATTTATCGGTCAAGTTTCCAACTAAACATGGCGTGGGTCAAGTGCAAGGAGATCAGTTAGCCGCTAGAGAATGCTACCTAGCTATGTTAGCTATGGACGAGCATTTACAGACGATGAGCATAGACGAGGGTGCTGGAAGAATCACAGCGGAGCCTGTTGAGGTGTTAGAAGATGTCCCTTTAGACGATAGTAGAGCTGATAAGTTTACAAGAATAGGGGCAAGCATGGAAGAGGAGGCGAAAAATGCGCTTGTCCAGTTTTTGAAGAAAAGCCTTGATGTTTTCGCATGGAGTCATGAGGACATGCCTGGGATTGATCCAAGTGTTATTACTCATCGTCTGAATGTAAGTCCCTCGTCCAAACCCGTACGTCAGAAGAAAAGGGTATTTGCTCCTGAGCGAGACAACGCCATCAAAGAAGAAGTACAGAAGTTGATTGCGGCGGAGTTCATTAGGGAAGTTTACTACCCTGACAGGTTGGCGAATGTAGTCATGGTAAAGAAGGCCAATGGAAAGTGGCGAATGTGTGTAGATTTTACTGACTTAAACAAAGCTTGCCCGAAGGACAGTTATCCGCTCCCGCGCATTGATCAGCTGGTAGATTCGACGGCTGGTCACAGGTCGCTAAGCTTCATGGACGCCTTTTCAGGCTACAATCAAATCAAGATGGACGAGGCAGACCAGGAGAAGACTTCATTTGTCACCAGCCAAGGCTTGTTTTGCTACAAGGTAATGCCCTTCGGTCTGAAGAACGCAGGGGCAACTTACCAGAGGCTGGTGAACCAGATGTTTCGTCCTCAAATTGGTAGGAATGTAGAGGTCTACGTTGATGATATGCTGGTGAAAAGCTTGGACGAGGGAAAACACTTGGAAGACCTTCAAGAGACTTTCAACACACTACGACGGTACAACATGAAACTTAATCCAAGTAAGTGTGCCTTTGGGGTTTCATCAGGGAAGTTCTTGGGTTTTATGGTTTCACATAGAGGCATTGAAGCAAATCCAGATAAGATCCAAGCGATACTCAACATGGAACCACCGAAAAACATCAAAGAAGTACAGTCCCTCATAGGACGAGTTGCCGCCCTCAACAGATTTGTGTCGAAAGCTACTGACAAGTGTTTACCGTTCTTTAAAGTCCTGAGGAAGGCGTTTGAATGGACAGACGACTGTCAAACGGCTTTCCAAGACTTGAAGACTTACCTCACAAAAGCACCGTTGCTGAGTCCGTCCGTACCTGGCGAAGAGCTATATCTGTATTTGGCGGTATCCCCGCATGCCATAAGTTCCGCGCTGGTCAGAGAAGAAGAACGAGTGCAGAAGCCGGTGTACTATACCAGTCGGGCACTTAGAGGAGCGGAGGGAAGATATCCCATGATGGAGAAGTTAGCTTTTTCCTTGATTACGGCTTCAAGGAAGCTGAGACACTACTTTCAAGCTCGCATCATTATCGTCTTGACGGATCATCCCCTGAAGAAAGCAATGAGCAAATTGGAAGCTGCAGGAAGGCTAGTCCAATGGGCGGTGGAACTTAGTGAATTTGATGTCAGGTATCAACCAAGAAATGCAGTCAAGGCGCAGGCGCTGGCGGACTTCATCGCGGAGTTCACTCCAACCCAGGACGAGCTTGTCAAGGACGAGCAAACAAGAAGGTGGGTTGTTAACGTGGATGGATCATCTACGATGTATGCAGGAGGGATTGGAGTCATACTTCAGTCCTCAGAGGGTGATAAGTTAGAGTATGCAGCCCGCCTACAGTACCAAACAACCAACAATGAAGCAGAATATGAAGCACTTCTCAAAGGGCTGGAATTGGCCAAGTCCTTGGGAGCGGAGTCAGTAATAATCAGAGGAGATTCTCAGCTAGTAATCAACCAGGTGAACGGAATGTGTGATGCCAAGGAAGAACGAATGAAGAAATACCTCAGCAAAGTGAGAAGGCTTGTGCAAAAGTTTTCAGAAGTGAGTTTTATTCAACTCCCGAGGGAAGAAAACATGGAAGCAGATGCGCTGGCGCGAGCAGCGTCGGCAGGTGGAGTCATGGACGAGTATGGCAAAGTCCAATACATGCCGAGCATAGACCTCCCGGAAATACATCAAATTGGAGGAGAAGAAAATTGGATGAGTTCAATTATACTCTATCTACAAGATGGGAAGCTTCCAGAAGACAAGAACGAAGCTAGGAAACTTAGGGTTAGGGCTGCAAAGTACATCCTTATAAATGAAGTACTTTACAAACGAGGCTTATCTCAACCCTACCTGAGGTGCCTAGCTCCAGACGAAGCAAATTATGTCTTGAGGGAGGTTCATGAGGGAGCATGTGGAAATCACTCGGGGGCAAGGTCCCTCGTCCATAAGGTCATTCGTGCCGGCTACTATTGGCCCACGGTTCAGGCAGATGCCAAGGCTTATGTCAAGGTGTGCGACCAATGCCAGCGCTACAGCAATGTCCCTAGGCAACCGTCGGAGTATCAGACCCCGATGATGGCCCCGTGGCCCTTTGCACAATGGGGACTGGATATCCTAGGTCCTTTCCCCCCGGGAACCAGACAAATGAAGTTTCTGGTGGTAGGGATTGACTATTTTACTAAATGGGTGGAGGCTGAACCTCTTGCAAAGATTACGCAGCAAAACGTGAAAAATTTTGTTTGGAAGAATATTCTGTGTAGGTTCGGAGTACTGAGGGTGCTAGTATCGGACAATGGACGACAATTTGACAACGCACCGTTCAGAGACTTCTGTGAGCATTTTGGAATCAGAAATCATTACTCCTCACCCTCCCACCCACAGGCAAATGGACAAGCAGAAGTAGCTAACCGATCCTTGCTGAAAATCATCAAGACTCGGCTAGAGGGGGCAAAGGGGATATGGCCAGACGAGTTACCAGGCGTTCTTTGGGCTTACAGAACCACAGTGAGAACCCCAACAGGAGAAACTCCCTTCAAGTTAGCTTATGGAAGTGAAGCGGTCATACCAGCGGAAGTTCATATGGCTAATCATCGAGTGATGAAGTATCAAGAGAAGGAAAATGAAGAACTGCTTCGTCTTGACCTTGACCTTATTGATGAAGTGAGGATGGATGCGGAGCAGAGGACAGCAAGGTACAAGAACCTTATGGCCAGACAGCATGATGCTATGGTGAAACCCAGGCGCTTCAGCATAGGGGACCTCGTTCTCAAGAGAGTATCCTTGGCAACTAGGAACCCAGCTCATGGAAAATTGGGACCCAATTGGGAAGGACCATACAGGGTAGTAAACTGCAAAAGGCAAGGGTCGTATTACTTAGAAGCTTTGGACGGACGAAAGCTGGAGCACACCTTGGAACGTGGAGCACCTGAGAAGGTACTATCAATGAACTTGGACGAGGTTAAGCAAAGACGAGGTTTCTGTCATGGACGACCCAACTACTGTTTAATATCTACTAGTGTTTTTACTACTGCTACGGTGTGTACTAATAATAAAGGTGCATTGGTTCTTAAACACTTGCACCGTCTACAGACAAGTTTGTTAAAGACAAAGATATATATTTTAAGTATTTTCATAATGCACTAGCTTCCCAAGCAGGTGCTATGTTTGTGAACAATGCTTATATAAATATGGTTTGGATTTTAAGTGTATTTTATGCGCAAAACCTAACTCCCATGGTAAAACCAATGAGGAGGGCAAAATCTTAAAACGAATGAAAAATCCTTGGACGCAGGGATGTAACGTTCGCAGAGCTTTTCTCAAAACGAGGATAAAGTATAAATTAAGCTAAGGCACAAAAAGTTAAGTCCATGGACGAGTATCTGTCAAAGATACAGGTGCTCTAAGGACGAGTCAAGGGCTAGAAAACGTCCTTGGCGAAAGGCCAAAGCCAAGCTCATGGACGAGACGAAAGTCAAGCCTTTAGACGAGGAAAGTGGGCCATGCCTATGGACAAAGGAAACATCTGACAAGGCTATAATAACTTCGTCTATAGAAAGACATGGACGAGATAATAACATTGCCCATAGGGAAGGTACAAGGACGACCCTTTAATACTTAGGAAATTTACAAATTTCAATCACAATAAAAACAAAGGGAAGCACGTCCATACATTAACAAAATATGAATAAAAATAGACATTCATTGAATTAAAAATAAAAGGGTAGACGTCCATCGTCCAAAAACCCTTACAAGTAAAGCCCTTGAGGCAATTGTTGATAAACCCGTCTATAAACCTCTAGACGAGGTAATTGTATTCCAATACATTGCAATAAAAAAAAAAAAAGATAATTCTAAACAGACGGTGTGTTGGCATTGGGCTCGTTTTGAGGTGGCAAAGTGCTGGCATCGTCCTCCACATTGATATCTTCAGAGCTGGTTTGGACGAGAGAGCTTGTGGACGCACCGCCAAGGTTGAGCTTTATGGAGCTGAAGTCCACTCCTGGAAATTTCTCAATGGCGTCCATCCTAAAGTCTTCGAAGCCAGCTGCATAGTTGGCGTCCATTGAATCTGTAAATTCTTTGGACGCCTTAAACTCTGCAACGGCATCTCCTTTAGCTTTCTCCAGGAGAACCTCGAACTCTTCATTCCTCTTTAAAAGGAATTCCAGACGAGCGTCCTTCTCATGGGCCTCAGTCTCCAGCTCAATGACGCGCTTCTTCGAGTTCTCCGCCTCGTCCTTGGCCTTAGCTGCCGTCTCAGCCCACCTCTTGGTCTCGTCCCTCCCTTTCTGGACAGTTTTCTCCAGAAGCACCCTCGTCTTGTCCAGTTCAGTCGCTTGCCTGGACGCTGCAATGAACTTAGACATTGCCTGCATAAATTAAAGCTTCATTAGAATTCATGCATAAGTTCATTACTAGACGAGACAAAGATGTAAAATCTACATACCTTAAAAAGGTCATGAACGCCGGAGTGTTCAAAATCCTTCAGCGACATGTTGTAGCATGCCGTAATGTCTTCGTCCGTTACAACCTTCTCAAATCTCTCCCAAGCCAAGCCCTCGTCCTCAAGAAGATTGTGAGGAACTTGGATGGAAGGTTGAGACGAGGTTCGAACTGCAGACGGAATGGGCGAGGAAGGAAGCTCTGGATCAACGTCTAAAATTTGAACATGGTGGCTGGGAGGGACGAGAATAGAACCAGGCTGGTCGGCTGGGACGTCTTTAGATTTGGACGACTTGTGCCTCGCCTTCTTTTCCTTGCGCCTACTTGGGAGGTTTCCCAAGTCCACGCCTAGGGAGAGGCTCTTCCTCTTGTCACCAGAAGCTGGACGAGTATGGGACTTAGCTCCAGAACCAGCTCCCTCGTCCATTGCGTTCTTGCCTTTGTTCTGCTTCATTGTTGCCATCCCTGCAGGTAAAGGCGTCAGTCAAAAAAAAAAAAAAAAAAAAAAAAAAAAAAAAAAAGATTGAAAAGACGAGGAAAAGGACGACTTACGTCTTCTCACAGTAACTTCGTGGGCGATTGCCTCGTCTGAAGGGTCAGGACCTAGACCCCAAGTGGCAAGACGCCTAAGCGTAACCAAAAAATGAAAAGTCCTGTCGCTGTAGAGACGAGCTTTTTGAACTCGTTCCAATTGGAGTGTATCCAAGTGGGGTCGTCTGACACCTTCAAAACAAAACACACAAAAAATGTAAGACGACCATTAGAAAGGACGAGTGCAATAACCAACGAAAAATGCATACCTTCAGGACGAAGGTTCCCTATCTCTCCTGTATAGGGGGAAACGGATCTTGGGCAATCTCACTAGGACGACCAGCCCAGCAACCAGAGACGAAGAAAAACTCCGTCTTCCAGTTCCTGTCTGACGTCACTAGTGACTTAATCAATCTACAATCTGTCCCTCTAGCTGTAAATTGATAAAAGCCAAGGGACTGGTTAATTTCGGAGGGTTTATAGCAGTAGAGGAACTCGTCCACGGAAAGAGGACGGTTCCCCTCAAACACCTCCCTCCACAAAACTTGCATGGCAATTATTAGACGCCATGCATTGGGGTTAAGTTGGCATATGGCTATACCTAACCTAGAAAGCAACTCCCTAGCGAAGGCATTTAGAGGCAACCTCAAACCTCCTAAGAGGTAAGCCTCATAAATACCAACGCCGAAGCGAGGTTGACAACACCACTCGCCACGGACGGGTAGCCTAGGGTTCAAGCTATCAGGGATTTGGTACCTAACCTTGAGAAGATCTAATTTCCACTCCTCTGTTTTAGAACCAACCCCTATAGCACAAGTATAAACGACCTCCTCCTCCTCCTCGTCTTGAGCAGAAGACGAGGGAGCACTTGTGCCAGCCAGGGAGCCAGACTTAACCCTCGTCCTATGTTGTTCCCTAAACACCTCGGGAGGAACCCCTGGGACACCAGACGTGTACTCGTCTGTAGTGTTCCCATTGCTACTACTATTGCTACTCCTAGAACTATCGCTAGAGCCACTAAAGCTACTAGGGTCCTGGTACTCGTCTATAGCTTTGGCAATGCTATCACTAGACGAGGAAAGGACTACTTCAGACATTTTAAGAAGGAAGCTTAAAATCTAAGGACGAGTATTGAAGAGAATACCTGGAACTAGACGAGGGGAGACTAAATGACGCAGGAAACTTCTAGACGAGCGCTAAGACGAGGAAGGTTGAAGAAGAAAATTTGATGAAATGAGGAGGGCATCGGAGGAAATCAACTATTTATAGGCATTGACCCCAATACACGAAGCGACGCGACCATCCAGAAAGCGACAAATGGCACGTCCCTCGAGAAACGAGCTGACATGATTGGTCTCCAATTAAAACATGACACGTGGCACCTACGACAACTGGCATTGAGACACCTGTCCAAACAACGTCGCTAGTAAAAATAAGGTCTAGACGACCCATGGACAAGGGGGCAACTGATGTGATATGATAAAACGCAACTCCAATTGTCCATGGAGATCGTCCAGAACAAGCGGCATGCTCAAGACGAGGTAAGCTGTCTCGGCATGCTCAAGACGAGGTAAGCTGTCTAGGCGTCCTCAAGACGAGGTAAGCTGCCTTGAAGTCCTTAGGACGAGAAGTTATGGACGACGCGTGAACACTTAGACATTTATGAAAGTCTGAAGCATCTTCTCATTATACGAGTAACCTCCAGTGACCGTTGCGCACTAAAAAGGGTAACTCCTAAACGGTTGAGGAAGTTATATTGAAATACAAACCTCCTAAAATCAAGGGGAGGTTACAAATCCAATAACCGCTCTTAAGACACTATATAAACGTTAGTCCAGACCAAGAAAAGGTACGTGAAAAATCATTCCCAAAAATTTGGAACTTGAAAATACTTGAGAGGAAAACTGACTTTGTCATCGGAGGGTTATTGGCCGGCAACCCCGGTCCCCTTTGATTGCTTCTTTCTTTTTCAGGCTACCAAGATCAACCGTGAGCCCTATCAAACCCGAAGCATCCAGCTTACTGATTTTCTTTGCATCATCAAAAACAAAGCACCATTTACAGCTATAAAGCAATACATGGAAGACTATATTAAAATAATTTTGCCAGAAATTTTAAGCTCAAGAAAAGAAATTAAATTTAATTAAGAGCCCACTTAAGAACTAGATAAAATAAATAAAGTTTCATAATAGAGACACCTAACATATAATTAGTTGAAGATGACAAAAAAATCACTATCTCACCTTATGTTCTGAAATTTTATCTGCAAATCATAACACATTACACCAACATTGTCGATTCCAAAGTCTTAACTTAAGCATGTCCGTAATCAAATTTGTATCTAAGAATGAAAACCCTGTAGCCACACCATAATTTATAGTCATACCAAGACTCAATACAAGAAACTATTTCAATCTATCTAAAGAAAGAACTCAAAGTTTAGGAAGTTTCTGAAGGTCTGAAGGCTCTGACAATGGGTTAACCTAGAGATTAATACTTACTTACGAGGTTGCAGAATAATTGACTTCAACGTAATCTAATGTTTGCAGATCCTTGGGAGTAACATGTGGTCTAAGAGTTGTGCAGGTTGTGCTAATTCTGATGTTGCACTCCAACGTAAGTGCAATTGCGTGACAACGCTCTTCTTGTGCAACAAAACCCTCCTAACTTCTTCTAGACTAGAAACATTATGTAGCATTGAAATTCCAAGTTTCCCTTAAAATTTTCTCAGTGTTTCAAGCATGACTAATATATCGTTATCACTTCTATACACAATAAAGTTCCAAAAGTTAAATAATTTGAAAACCGAGTGAGGTCTGAAATTGATTCAAGTTTATAATGCACATCACGGTCAAGACAACTCAACTAAGTAAGATGTGGCTCATAGTGAGCAGCTTAACAATGAAGGTAGAGGATACTATTGCAAATCAATCAAGTTACTACTTATCAATAATTATGTATATGTTGACAACTTATGTTTCGTCTGATTATTGCTTGGTTTGATGGATTTGCAGATGATACATAAACTAAGATTGATTGTGCATGAAAATTTAAGAAGTTAAGGAGTTTTCTTTTGCTTGAAAACCTTAAAAACAATGAAGAAATTAATAACAGTTTCTGTAAAATCTAGAGACTTTGAGACTCAAAGAAATATTATCAATCTATTCAGTATTTTGAAGTTTCCCAAGTAAAAGAATAGTCTTTTTAAGTTCTGAAATTTTTGTACACAGCCAATCATAACTTGAGGATTAAGAACCCCTACTCAACTGTAGTTTCTAGAGACGTGTCTCAAATGTAACATTTGCGAATCCATTAAGCCCAAATTAACAATGATCAGAATAAACGTAAGTTGCCAACATATATATAATTAGTTACAAGAAGTAGCTTGATTGGTGTACAATAGCCTATTTTACTTTCATTGCTAAGTTGTTCACTGTAAGCGGAACTTGTTCAATTGAAAATTATCTTTACCTAGACGCGCATTTTAAACTTAAATCAATGTCATATTTGACTTAGTTTTCAAATCATTTAACTTTGAAAATTGTTATTATGTATAGAAGCTAAGGTGACATATTAGACATATTTGGGATACTGAAAAAACTTACAAGAAAACTTGGAAGAAACTAGGAGGGCTTTGTTGCACGAAAGAGAAATGTCATGCAGTTACAGTTGCATTGGAACACAACATCAGAATCAACAACTTGCACACAACTTTCTGTCCTTAATGATAAGGAGTAACTTGATTGTAATAGCAACTAGTCATTAAGAAACTTAAGTAGTGGCCAAGCTTGGAATTTGTCTTTGGCAGGCCAAATGAAAAACAAGATTTATATATATTATATTCTTTTTTTATAAGTATTATATTCATATTTTAAATTACTAAATAACTCAACATTAAAATCCAAAAGTATAGTGTTATTTTCTAAAATATCATTAGTTTTTAACTTGCCTATGGAATTATATTTGAAAGTTAAACTATAATACATTAAGTAAAATTAATGGCTAAAAATAGATCGAATCAAATACGATTTACACACTTTAGTGTTTTACTATTTTATATTATATATTTTTATCAATTTTAAAAGAACTTTACTGTTATTATTATTATTATTTTGCTAATTTTTTTATACATACAGTTTATATGTTATATACTAACTACAAGTGGTGAAATAGTATAAAATAGAAACCAAAGAAGAAATAGGAGGGCACACTAAGAACTTATTTCGTACCTCAATTTAAAATCTGAAAATTGCTGTTTAAAAATATTTGTAAAAATACTTGAAGGTGAAAAAGTGTATAAAAATACATGTTGTGTTATTTGTTTAAAAACTAAAAATTATTGTTTGAAAACTCAAACCAAACGGCCCTAAACCGTTCATGTGGACATAAAGAGAAGAAATAAGAGAGACAGAGAGAGATTAGAGATATACTCAGCAAAACATTGCGGCGGTCAACGAGGTGACGTATGGCTGCAGCAGCAGATGTTTTCCCGGCGGAGGTCCTCCTCTCTGTAGTGACGACTGATGGAGAAAAGTTGACCCAGCCGCAGCTGTTATGCAAGGTTCAGCCCTTGTGTTTTGTAAGGTAATTGATGTTTGGGCTGTGTGACAATCCTAGATTTTGTGGGTTTTGGGTCTCTTGTGAACAGAGCTGAAGTTGGGATTTTTTTGGATTGATTTTATGAAACCATGGTTTGAAGCTTGAAGTTTGATCTCTCTCCCCTTAGGACTGTGTTTTCTCTCAAAAATGTTTTCAATCTCGCTCAAAAAAAATTTTTTTTTTTTCTGTAATGAAAAGAAATAAAAGAAAATCAAAAGTAGTTGAACTGGAACAGATTTTTGAAAAAGCTATTTTCCTATAGATTTTGTTTTGTAAATTCCCATTCTTTGAGAACCTCTCAAAAGATTTTCAATGAACTCCAGAGAGCTCTGAAACACTCTCAAAGGTTTTTCAATTTACACACACAGGAAAGCCTCCCTTAACCTGCTGCTTTTATTTTTAAATTTCTAGCCGTTAGCTTTGTTTTCTTCTCTCAACAGTGCATGCAAAACTATTTTGCAGTTTAGTCTAGATGGAATGAATCAGAATTTACTTTTGAATATATGCCCCTTTGAAGTGGAAAAAACTTTATTGTTTGATATGTTAAAAACTAAAAAATAAATACCTTGCAGACACATGCACTGATGCACAGTTCACCAAAAGCAAGTTTAAAAAAAATGTAAAAATAGAATTGGGTTTTAAGAAATGTACAAATTATGCTGGTGCAGAGAGGAAGATCTCCATGTCCATTTCTATTCAATCTGGGTGCTAAAGAAAATGGTATTTGAGTTTGATAAATAAATGGTATACAAGGCTCACAGTCACACTGACTAATATGACTTTTTTGGCTTTGTTGTCACCTAGAGTTTTCTGTGTTGTTTTTTTTTTTTTTTTTGGCAGAATAAGGCAAGAGTTTTCTGTGCTGTTCAACTAATCAACTCTTCCTCTATTTATAGCAGCTGAGAGAGTACGTAAACAGTGCAGCTCAGTCTTCAATTACTACCAACTACACCCGTGACTCATAATGCATTGTTAATTGGTCTATAGTTGTAAATTCATGAAGTGTGCATTAATTTATGCGCATTTATAATTGTGCAGAACCCTGAACCCAGTACCTGTTTCCCCATTAGACACACAAACACACTGACTTTAATCACTGAGAAAGTAACAATCACAAGAACAGGAGGGTGGTGAGTGAAACTGATGGGTCAATATCAGAAAGATATGAATTAAAAGCGGTGGAGAGGGTTGGTGAGAACATTTTACTTTCAGCTCAATTAATTCACTTGCAATCCTACTGAAGGTACACGTGAAAGAAGCCAAACTGCCAGGATCAGTTTGTTTGGTTGTGTTCCTTCATTCATTATAAATTACTATGCTGCAGTGTTCCCACTTCCCAAGTACTAGGATTTCATTCTATTGTTGCAAAGAGATTCCTAGAGAGGATGGATGGCCCCCCAAAATTTTTAATTTTTTCTATAGCATGCAGAGCTGAAGGTGTCCTCAAATAAAATAATAGGTGAACCCACCAATTATCCATTTTGACCTGTAATTAATCCAACGGACAATACTCATTTCTCTCCAAAATGGTATAGATGTCAGTCTATTTTAAAACAAAACTTTTACGTTATACTCTTCATACTCATTCACAATTCTCAAGCTGCTGCCATGCCAGTCCTCATTGTTTAGCTGTTATCAAATATCAACACATCAAAGCTCATCTCAACACTAACAAACAAAACCCTCGAAATCAGTGAAAAAAGAGCTGTCTTTTTTTTTTTTTTTTTTTTTCATCTGACCATCTTCTTGAACCTTATACCTGTGTGTGGATGTGGGGCTGTGCAGTGTTGGGTGAATAAGTAGTTAAAAATAAAGGATATGGCTTGTGTTAAATGGAAATTTTCTCTGGACACGTTTAGATTTGGACATATATTCACCATCTAACATGTTCAATGAAAACTTTTACTGGACACAAGTCAAACCCAAAAATAAATTGGTATAAGAAAATATTAATAATATGAATGGGAAGGTGGATGGCGCTTAAAATAATATTGGAATTTTTTTTTTTTAAACGCGGAATAACATTAAAATAAATGAGGAAACAAATTATTTTTAAGTTCGTTTTAGGTTAATTCTGAGTCATATTAAAGCTAAAACAAATATGAGCAATTCATAAACAATTAGTGTATGCTTTAAGAATAAAGATGCTACTATTGTCATACATCTCTTATTTGACGATAAGAGAATTTACTAATTGTATTAATTGGAAACGCCCCCCTCCCCCAACACACACACACACACTCACACATTAAAATTGAACTAGCTTAATTGGTTATATTAAAATTGATAATTTTGTATTCAACATATTTATGAATTATGGTTATTTTATTAATACTATAACTTGGCCCCAAGTGAAAATTCTTGGCTTCACCTATACATAGTAGTGAACAAGTTGAGGTTTTCAATCTTATATTGAGATTAAGTTTTTATATTGGAAAATACTAGAGTTACAAACTATTTTATAACATTTTTTACAAAATGTTAATATAATGAGTAGTTATTGGTAAGTGAAAAAATGATATTAGTAGTGGGAGAATCAGTAAGAATTTGACCACATCTATATGTTACAAACTTACAGTCACAAACTATTATACAACATTTTTACACATTATTGCTACTACGGCCAATTCTTACTGGTTCTTATATGTCCTCACCACTAAAATTACTTTTTTACTTACCAATAACTACTCACAACATCAACAATTTGTAAAAAATATTGTAAAATTGTTTGTAACTCTAACATTTTCTTTATATTTAATTTAGTTCATTAATTTTTGGAATGAGGTTCTTGAACCTTTTTGTTAAGTTGATAGATAAGAATAGCTAAAGTTTTTACTTAAGAAATCTACTTTGGGAATGCGTATTAGGCATCAGACTATATATATTTAACAATTTACTAATGAATACATTTACACTTTGGTAGTAATAAATTTTGTAAAACTTGAGATGAAATAATTTTTTAATAAATTCTTCATTAACGTTTCCACTTTTAAAAAAGGACAAAAATTGGGTGTGAATTTAAAAATTTTTACTAATGAATTATATTTTTTTCTTATATCCTTCATGCTTGCAAAATTTCTAAAGGATTAAACATCAATAGTTATGTTGTAAATCAATAATTTAACTTGCAAGTTTTTGAAGTAAAAAATTATGCATAAAAAATTAATTTATGGATCATATAGTAAAAAATATCTGATATACAGTACAAAATTTGACATATGTTAAGAGCATAATATACAATCCAGTGGTTAAATTTTCAAAAGTATATAGTCATATTAAACTTTTTAATGGAAGTTGCAACCAAAATGTCTTTAAAAAAAGCTTAGATGAAAACCTTTACATATTAAATTTGATCTGTTCACAACTTGTCCTGTTTTAAATCCTTTTTTTTTTTTAATTAAATTAGGGTGGAACCATTATTTGATGAAATTACATCCATATGTGAGTTTGAAACCATTATTTGAAAAAATAAAAATAAAAAACCGTAAACGTAAGAATTTTGGTGACATATACTGTACCTAAAAAAAAAAATTCCACTGCACTTTATTTATTTTTTTTGTTTTTTTTTATAGTGATGATATTATTAGTAAAACTTTGAATTATATAAACGTATCATTTATATGTTATATATTACTTATTTTTTATTCAACCAAAAAAAAAATTACTTATTTTTGAGTATTTTGTTATTTTTTTTCTCCTATTTATATTGAAAAGAAGACAAACACAATATATTATTATTATTATTATTATTATTTCTACATGTGAAAATACAGGTTGACCCATAATCTAATCGACTCAGGGACAGAACTACAGGGGGCCCAAGGGGCCCCCGCCCCCCGGGCCCAAAGAATAAAAAGGGAAAAAATAATTGGCCCCTCAAGCCCAAAGAAAGAAAAAAAGAATTTTTTTTTTTTTTCCCTAGCCCCGCTCTTCTAAAAACTTAGACCCCTTCCTTTTAATTAGCATAGCCCACTTAGTAACTGTCCAACTAGCAACTACCCAACTCAAAACTTAACAAAAATAAGACTAAAAATAAAAAATGAATAATCAACCCATTAGTAGAGTACTAGCATTAAAGTAGCAAAAGTAAGTTTTGGTTTGTGAATTTTTTTTTTTTTTGCAACAGTTGATGCTCTTAAGAAACAATATTACTTTGTGTGTTTTTGTCTTTATTGGTAGATGACTGCATCTTAATGTATTAAGAAACAATGATTTTGTGTATTAATCTTGGTTGATAGTTTGTTAGTACTATATAGACACTTATTTGGATATTTTTTTTCTTCTTATATTTCGCCCCCCCTAGCTTGAAATTCTAGGTCTGCCCCTAAATCGATTCGACCCTTGCAAGCCATTTAGGACAATTTATTTTTAACCAAATCCAATCTAATCCGTCAAGACCCATTTTCCAAATGAGTGGAAGTTCTTTGGGGGGGGGGGGGTGTTGGGGGGTTGAAGAAAGTAATATATGGTCAAAAAACAATTGTATATACTGCTCAGAGAAAAACCCAAACCCGGCTGTAATGGATCAGAAAACATCAAAGGGTTTCGTTTGAACCAACCCAACTAGACGATCATTTATAATTCCTCAAGCTCAGCTAATATATAATAATCAATACCCCCACTACCTACAACGAGCTTATCTCCAC
Organism: Castanopsis chinensis; assembly: GCA_032878915.1. Lineage (NCBI taxonomy): Eukaryota > Viridiplantae > Streptophyta > Magnoliopsida > Fagales > Fagaceae > Castanopsis > Castanopsis chinensis. The sequence goes on along the minus strand of JAVQMG010000080.1, from coordinate 90,966 downwards.
ACCCTGAAGGTCTGAACTCTCTCAAGCTTTTTTATTTTTTTCAATATATAAAAATTTTGAACGAATTTTATATAAAAATTTAGAAGTAGCATTATAAAGATTTGGGTCCGTTTGGCTTGAGTTTATTAGTTATTATCTTATTTTTTAGTTTTTATTTACAGTTTTTTAAAACCTTAATAAACATGTTACATATATATGCACAAAAATATAAAGCTAGAGAAGTAAACTAACCATATCCTCAACATATGCACATGAAGGGAAGGTATACTGTGGTCAGTAAATTACAGATTGGTCTGTTTTAAACTAACTTATAAGGTAGATTTTTACTTTTTAGCTTTTATATATAACTTTTTAAAATCTCTTTTTTTCCTACTTTTTCACTTTTTTCAAGTATAAATATATTTTAGCACATTTTCAGTAAAAAAAATTGAATAAAGAGCTAAAATAAATTGTGGGTACTTGACTCGCACACAAAGGCGTTTGTTCGCTTTGGGGAGCCAGGCCCTCACGAATTTGTCCTCCCACCCGAGTGCAGGTCCCAGAGCCTCTTTGGAAATGGCCAGTTAGCCTATCCTCAAGGATTAGAATCCCACATCGGAAGGAGAACCCTCCTACTAGCGCTTTATATGCTTCTGGAGCTTGCACTAGTGTACCACTCCCACACATATGTCAATAAATTACACTCGTACGGCAAGTTTAGAACCATTAATTACTTAAAAAAAGAAAAACATAAACATAAGACTTTATGGTGATGATATATTGTACCTTAAAATTTATGATCCACGGCACTTAATGGTCCGAATAGAATCAAAGTGGATAAATGGACCGATTAGGACCAAAGTCGACTAAATGGCTCGAATAGGATTGAAGTGAATCAAAATGGATAGAATGGACGAAATAGGACCAAAGTAAACAGTATAAGACCAATGTGGATCGAATAGGGCCAATGTGGACTGAATGGACCGAATAGGACTAAATAAATCCAAATGAACCAAATTGGACTGAATAGAACTTTAGTGGACAAAATGGACTAGATAGGACCAAATGGACCAAATAAGACAAATTGGACCGAATAGAATCAATGTGGACCAAATAGGAATTTTGAGTTTTTGATACGGTATAAGAAGACAACTATCCAAAGGGATACTAATGGTTTACTTTAAAACATGATCATCTCACAAGTCATAACTAGTTCAATTTATATGGGCTCACATATATGAGACATTGAGTAGTTGTAAAAAGTTGTGATAATGTGACTGAGAAAAAGGAAGTGAGAAGATTCTAGAGCTTATGCAGTTCTACCTTATATAAGTTATAACCTATATTCATATGGCGATACACAAAAAAAAACTATATATTCTTATTTTTTGAACATTTTTTTTAATTTGATAATTACAACAATGGAGAAGAAGACCTTATAAAAGAGATGATATCATGTCATTGACCTATAAGACTCTTGACCTCAAATTTTCTATGTGATAATACATTAAAATGGAGTATATGTTTATAATGTGGATTACTAACAAAAGACAATGATATTTTGATTTTTAAATTATAGTTTAATTAGTTACTTCAATCTCACAACTCTTTTTCCAGCAACTATTCATGTTATTTTATCTTATTTGGCAATCATTAACTTGATTTTTGGTCTTCAATGATATAAGAAGTAAATTATACTTTCCTACATTCCCCTCAATTTGTACATAGAATTTTGGGTGAAATGTGTGACATGCAAAAATTTAATACAATTTTTTTAAAGTATTTCTTTAATCTCCCATCGGGATGTTGTTTGTACTTCTAAACATCACAACAATTCAGTAATATTTTTTATTTCCAGCTATGGTAGGTCCCAGTTTGTTATTTTATTATTTAATTTGTATGTTCACAGCATTTTTACAACAAATTTTTGGTAAAAAAATTATTATCAGTTTTAAAATTATGCATTAAAAAAAAACAAAAATAAAGGCAATACAAGAAAATTGTGCGTGAAACATACAGTCAATTTTGGCTCACTCAATTTGACTATATATACTAAAAAAGAAGTTTAAGAATACAACAAAATATTAAAACATTTTCACAATACTTTTATTTTTAGGATCTGAATAGATTTATTTTTATTTTATTTGAGAGAAATACTACATTCATAACATTTTTAGAACAAATAATAAATGACAAGTTGTTATTGGTTTTAAATTGAGCCTACTACTGATATCACCTTTTTATCCTTCAAAAATACCTTGCCACATAAAATTTGTTACAAAATTATTGTGAAAATGTTGTGGGCATGACATGTCTTTTTTATTTTGATCTATAAAGAACTGAGATTTCGTGATTGTGAAAATATTGTGACAAGAAGAAGATGTTATAACATTTTCATAATACATTTAATTTTAGTTGTGATTGGTCTCAGCCTCTTATTTTATTATTTTATTCTGACCTTTAAAAAATTAGCACCTCAATAATTATGAAAACATTGTAAAAATTTGTTGCACCAGTGTAATTGTGCATGCACATATAATATTTAAAAGCACAAGCAAAACCAGTATTGTGAAGAAAAATGGCCAATAAACAGTGTAAATTGTCAATAATAATGAAAATATTGTAAGAATTTGTTAAGTTAGTGTAACTGTACATACACGTATAAATATTTAAAAGAAAAGACAAAACCAGCACAACCAAAATCGGCGTACTGTGGTTTGTAACACGCCTAATGAACAATGTTGTAAAAGTGTTGCAAAAAATGTTGTGAATATAACACTTCTTTTTTCATAATACCTTTAGTTTTAGTTGTGGATAATTCTAGTATAATATTTTATTTTAACCTATAAGGAATTAACATATCAAAAATTGTAAAAATATTATGATAATTTGTTGTGTTAACTAACAGCTTTATATATAAAAAAATAAAAAATAAAATAAAATAGTGGACAGGCCGATATTACCCCAAAAAAAAGTGAGGAAAAAAAAAGAAAAGAAAAGAAAAAGAAAGCAGCAAAAAAAGAAGAAGGAAAAGAATGGGATTTGGATTTGGTGGTATTGCACTGGGTGCAATTGCTATCAATAGTTGAGATTGATAGTTGCAAAAAGTAATTTTTAAACTTAACCATTAATTAAAAAAAAAGTTAACAGAAGTAAAAAATAAAAGTTTAAAAGGTAAAATGTAAAAAAAAAAAATTGTGAGAGAGGGGAAGGTGAATTGCACCCGGGATCCTAATCTAAAAGAAAGTAGCAACAGTGCGGAGGTAGATGAAAGCAGCAATAGTGCAGAAGTTGATGAAACCAAAGCCCTGTAGTTACAGTGCCAGTTGAACAAAAATTGGCACGATAGCCACGGTTCAAAAAAAAAAAAAAAAAAAGATAAAGGATAAAGGCTACTCAATAAACCAAAATACTGTTCATTGAGCCTATTGATATATTACCCTAATTTCCTTGACCCAATATCCTAACCCTCAATTCACTCAGCCGCCCCCACATATTCCCGAATTGGGATACAGTGCAATTGTGAAATGCAATTGCACCGTACAATTCACCAAATCCCCTCACAGATTATTTTGACTTGTTTTACTTTTTTGCATTTACTTATTTTTTATATTAAATATTTGAAATTTAAAGTTTTTTTTTTTAATCTTTAAATCTCAACCATTCATAAAAATTGCATCAGTTGCAATAAGCAGGTATTATCGCACCTGATTTCAATCCCATCTTCCCTTACCCTCCAGCCCTCACTCTCCTCACCCACTCTCATTTCGCACACCAGCCCCTCATCTCCCCTCACTCTCACTCACCCTCACTCACTCTCACCGCCGGCTGAGGCTGCCACCGGAAACCGCCACCCAAAACCCGCCGTTTCTCAGTCGAGCGGCGGTTCCACCTTTCCAAAACCCAATCCAAACCGATCCGATCGCCTCCCCTTTCACCTCCGTCCGGATCTGCGTTCGCGTGCTCAGATCTGCCTTCGCCGTTCCCCGATTTGTCTTCTCCGAGCACCGATCTGTCTTCCTATCGGTAAGTTAACTTCTACTTTAATATTATAGGTTGTTGTACTCATAAGCATATACATTACTGTATGTTAATAGATACACACTAATACAATTCCATTCTTCCTATCGGTAATTACATATACACCTGGCATATCTTGAATCCACAACCTCACAGGCACACACTCCACCTTGTTCTTACAAGTGGAGAAGGTGCCATTTTATGTGTACCTCGTTGGCAATTCATTTAATATGTATTATTCTCTAGTACTTTGATAGATGATGATATTTTGATTTTGTCACGCTCATTGGCACAACTTATTTGCAGTAATTTGAGACAAACTATGCATATTTATGCTTTTAACACTACAAAATTTTTACTCGAAAGTTTCCTTGTTTTGTTATGAAGTTACTTTGTATTTCCTTAGTCTGTATTAATAATAATAATATCTCCAACGAGGTCTAGACCAAATTCTCTTGGGTAACATATATTTCCATTTTCGGGTATAATACATTGAAATTCTAAAATTGAACAGAGCAAAAGAATACAAATTCCTTATATATACATACAGGTGAAAAAGGCATTGCCATATATAACTATGCTGTAATTCAGAATTTGGATATGTGTATCTGTACTGTTCTGGTTTGGCCGCGTGCCTTTTATTTGTAAATATATCGAAGATGTTTTGACAAGGTGATACTTGTGTGGCTTAATGAGGAAAAAATGTCAACAATTTCACAAAAAGAGAAAGTTGTACAATTTTTTATTGCAGTTCAAAGTGTTTTCTCTATTGCTTTTCTTTTTTGCTCATGACACATGAACTAAAGTAAGACTTTGCGTGTACTGCTCACTTAATCACGTCACATATGATGATCCACACACTAGACATGAATATTGTTGGTGATTTTCATAGGAATGAATGTATAAGTTATAAAATCTCATATATATATATATATATTAATTACTTGATAGCTGGGGGGGGGGGGGATTCGAACTTGATTCTCTTGAAGGAGAGCAGGCAATGTCATTCAGCTACAAGACTCTTGGCTATAAGAGCTTGAGTATGTTTATTGATACATATGGATTTTTTGTAGAAGGTGCCAGTATTTATACACTCTTAGGGCTGTAACAAAGACCTTAGATAATCTTCCTTCCTTAATTTAATGTGTGGAGAGAGGGGATCTAACTGATGCATAGCATGTCCATTGAAAACACCCCACCCACCACACGCACACACACGCACACACACAAAAGGATACATGAGTTCAATTTCTAAAAGTTTAAAATGTAAAGGTCTTTCGTTACCAAAAATTGATAGTCTGGTGCATTGCGTTTAAGGAGGTACATGGGTTCTTGATACACTTTGTGAAGCTGCAATGTTCTGGATGTTATGGGTTAGGGGGGTTCTGTGTGTAGGCAGGGTTCATTTTTTTTTTTTTTTGGAGAAAAAGGCAGGGTTCAATTTGGTTGTCAAAGAATTGGCCAATGATGCTTTCTTTAAGAAAACTTGCTGCAAGTGAGATGTAAAGACATTTTCTTTTGCACATAATCGTTGGCTTTGATATAGCTTTTGGAATTCAGGGAAGACACTCGAAATGAAATTGCTTCTCCTTTGTATGATATTTCTACTATGGCGACTGTACTCCTAAAGTTTTGTTAAATGTTGCACAGTCAACATGTTTTGATAAATGACTTGGTAATGACATACAACGAAAATTCATAAACAACATTTATCTAGTTTTTGTATTATGTGTCTGATATTCACTTAAATATAAGAAGGTTATTTTCAACCAAAAAAAAAAAAATACAGAAGGGTTAAACTTTAAAAACCTTATTTACTCTTTAAGTTATGTTAACATTCAAGTATGCCCTCCCCTGTGATCACGAATTAATCCTCCTCCCCCAACTTTCCCTGGGTTCCCTAGAGAAGCACCATCCCTGCCCGGGCTTACTCCACTTAACCTGCATTTGTCCTAAATCTTCTGGTTCCCGGAGATTTTTCAGTATAGAGGAAATAGTGAATTGCTTGCCTTGTGCTTATACTATGAAGGTTGGCATTAAGAGTAGTGTTTTGAAAGACTACCCTGTTTCTGTGTTTCCATAGAGCCCAGATGGTGAAAGCGAACACAGTTTTCCATGGAATTCCATTAGAAATCAAATCAGGTTTGCTCAAGCAGTTTACTTTAAGCCATTGCAATAAATCTAGCCTGAATGATGCTTCAAGAGGCACTGGGATTCCAATCTTTCTCCAGGTTTTGTACTACAAGTGGGAATTCTCTGAGAATGTGTGAGATTGACTCTTCATGGCTCCTGCAGAGAGGGCAAACCGTATCACAAACAATTCCTTTGCCAGTTATGACTTCTCTCACTGGAACACTGTTATGGAGACAAAATGGACCGAATAGGACCCAAGTCGATTGAATGGCCCGAATAGGACTAAAGTGGATCATAGTGGACAAAATAGACTAATAGGGCCAATGTCAACTGAAATAGGACCTAATAGAACCAAAGTAGACAGAATGGACCAAATACAATCAAAGTGGATAGAATGGACCGAATAGAACCAAAGTGAATAGAGTAGGACTAATGTGGACCAAATAGAGCCAATGTGGGCTTAATGGACCGAATAGGACTAAATAAGATCAAATGAACCTAATTGGACTGAATACAACTTTAGTGGACAGAATGAACTAAATAGGACTGAATAGACCGAATAAGACAAATTGGACCAATAAGACAAATTGGACCGAATAGAACCAATGTAGACCAAATAAGAATTATGAATATTTATCATTTTTATTGCATTTTTAGAATTCATATTTCTAATTTCTAATATCTATTTTAATTTGTTTTTTTGTATTTTTTTAACTCAAAACTAAAGATTTTAGTCTAAATATAATAAAATTTCATACTTTTCAACTCCAAAATTAAGAAAAAAATGAATTTTTGAAAATTTAAGGCCCAATTAGCCTAAAATGGAATATATTGAAAATTTAAATAAAAAAATGAGAAAAAAAGCATCATCTCAAATTAATTATTCTTTGTAACTATTATGGAAACTATGATAATAACCAAGAAACTTAATTAAAAGTAAGTATTTTATCCCGTAAGAGCCACCATTATTTACGAAATCATTTTCAAATAACTCTTCAAAGAAAAAAAGTTAATCCGATCGAGTAAAATTTCTTTGTAAGAATAAATCATTTTTCACAATTGAAGTATTTCATGCGTCATAAATTTCTTTAAAACATTAATTTAGATGTTCTATTGAATTGAAGTTACTAAAATGCGTGTTTCATTATCCCACACCATTCACAACATGAGTGCTTTTTTTTGAGGAACCACAACATGAGTGCTTTAGAGTAGGTTTCAAATATAATTTATTTCAATTCCACTTTTTTAAATTAAAACTAAGATCACGTTTTTACCTTGCTAGTATTTAAAAATGCATTTAAGTAGCCAAAACTTTTTGTCAAATGTAAAATAGTAATTGTGACAGTATGCCTTACAAAAACTCATTATACCTAAGTATGTGTTTGGTTCATTGGTTGGAGGTGAAAAGAGAGTGAAATTAAAAAGGAGATGAGAAAATTAGAGAGAAAACACAAATTGTAATTATTTGGTACTGGGAAAAGGGAGGGGAATTTTGGTGGTCCGGACTATTTTTCACCCGGGCCCACCAAAAATAAACCGCTCCAATTTGGAAAGAAAATATATGTGTAAATTGATCATCATTTTAGCGATTTCAAAATGTCATTTTTGCCCATTATTTCTCTATCATACTTTCACGTAAGCATCACATCTTTCTTTCAAATTGTTTTTGCTTAAATGGTCAGTACCAACTCAAACACCGTCATACTTCATCATACTCACCATTTCAAGCAATTTTTTTTTTTTTCTTTTTTTTGAAATTGTGCAAATAAAAACTCTTTATAAGAATAAATTGCTTTCAAAATTAAAATATTCTATATCATTATAAGAATAAATGGCTTTTCCAAATTAAATTATACATTTAAATAACCATATATTTCATGCACCATAAATGATTAAGACCATAGAAATTACAGCCTTAGCTCATATTGAAAACCAAAAAAGAAAATTTCTGTACAGAAAAAAAAAAAAAAAAAAAGAAAAAGAAAAGAAGAAGAAGTCATGGATGGAAATTATATGAAGAGAGTTACGAAGATAACAATGTCCATTCTGATTGTCTTAGTTGTAATGCAATCTGATGATTATCCCCATGTCCAAGTTCAAACCTCTGCTGATGAAATTTTAAATATTGCGAAGGCAGAAATTTGCTCTTTTCAAAGCAATCTTTTAAATGGATGTGTCATGTGTCGTGTCTCAGCTCTTGTTTTCAATAAAGGCTTCTTTCTTGCAAATGTTATTGAGAAGCCCTAGAATTTCCTTTTGTTTTATATTTGTGTTTTAATAAAGTCTTTTCTCAGTTAATTATCAAAAAATGAAAAAAATTAAAGGCTTCTTGAGTTTTTTATTTTTTGTGTTTTTTGCTAAGACATACTAAACAACAATTTGTAATTGTATGAATGTTACCTTCTAATGATCAGTAGTGTAGTTGTTGCTACCTTTGTAATAGTCAGTAATCAGTATATCATTATAGATGTAATATGAGTCATGTTAGGGCAATTATTAATAAACTATTTTTAAAAAATTTTGGTATCATTTTAATAAAAAAATAGAAAAAATTATCAAAATATTAATTACTTTTTCTCTTTCCCCATAAAAAATGCCTTTAGCTCATCCATTAACTTTTTTCAAATAATATATAAAGTCAAATAATGCTCTCTTTAAAGCATTTTTAGTTTCATGGAACACTTGATACCATACTGAATATAAATTTTACTATTTTTATAAAATAATTGATGCATTAATTTTTAAAATAGAAAACAAAAAAAATTCATAAATCTATTTATCATGTTGTAAATGTGATAACACCATATTTAATGACAATATGTCATATCAAACTGTAGATTTTGATTAAATTACATCTTCCCAAAACTAAAATACATGAGATGCAAATTCCAAAAACCATGTAGCTTAATTGATACATACTAATGTTTTTAATAGAGAGATATAGATATTGAGTTTAAATCCCCTCACCTCAAATTATTAAATTAAAAAAAAAAAAAGAGAAATAAAAAACCTATATGATGCAAAAGTTCCAGCATCTCTCATTCTAGGCCAAAGTTCAAATTGCACACAATCTAAATTTGGGGTAATTATGGTATTTTTTTTTTCTTCCAATGCCATGCACTGCAAACTAACAGCGTTGCTTACTCTTTTCTAATCTAAAAATATATATATACCCACCAAATTCTCCAAAGAGCACCACAAAAAAACCGCTCCCACGAATCTAGCGACCCATCATCAAATAGAAATCCTTTTTATTCCTCAGTAACTCTAATAGTAAAATGCTGAAAATACAATTTTTTTTAGAAAAAATTTCTGCTAATACAGTAAGTGATTATTAATAAGTGAAAAAGTGATGTTTAACAATTTTATTTTAATGATATTTGTGAAGATAGGCCCAAATGCCTCCAAAAAATCTCATTAAGATGGGCTAAAGGATTTGAATTCATCTTTGATCCAAGAAGAAATCAGAGAACTCCCCAAATGGGCTCTGGATCCGGATGAGGTTCCACATATTTCCAATTGTGTAATTTACATAAATTTTCCTTTAAAAAATTGGTATTTCAATTATGTAAATTTTAAGGGTACATTTGGTATGGTATAATAACTCCTGTAATAAAATAGTTATTCATGTGTAATAGTAATTTAGTTATTTGGTTGCATCTTTATTACATAAATTAGTTATTACATTGGAATAACTATTCTTTAAATTGAAGAATAGATATTCCCCTTTAAAACGGATGTAATAGTTATCCCTTAGTGCATATAATAGGTTTTAAAATTAATATATTTCCAAAAATATAAAGTTTCCTTTATATATCATCTTTTACAAACTTTCTATATGTAACACTCAAACTTATGTCTTCTATTTTCAATAATAAAGATTATTATTCTTAATGTAATATACATTCACTGTACTAAATGTACCCTAAATGCTAAAAGTATTTGGCATCCGATTGGTTACTTTAAATTATTGATCAATGCATGAATTAAATTATTCTGTGTGAGTGTGTATTTGTATGAAATAAATTGTATTACCAAAACAACTCAGTCTCACTCCTTAATTAATAAATTTAGGAGTGAGACCAAAATACCCCTAGGACAAAAAAAATGACCACAACCTTGAAATTGACCAAAATGAACTTGAAACCAAAAAAATGACTAAAATGACCTCGTAACCTAAAAAGTGAATGAAGTACTCTTAGAACCTAAAAAATGACTTAAATATTTATAATCCACTTAATGATATAAAATTTACAAAAAAAAAATGAAAAAAAATATTTACCTAGTACGTGATTTCTTGAAAATAAAGTACTATACAAAAAGGAAAAAAAAAAAAAAAGATAAATCACTCCACTGTCCACACTCTAAATACTAATTACTATCTTAAATATTTATAATTCTTTTAATAATATCAAATTTACAAATAAACAAAAATTACCTAGTACTTGATTTCTTGAATGTAAAGTACCATACAAAAAGAAAGAAAGAAAAAAAAAAGATAAATCACTTCACAGTTCACACTCTGAATACTAAATACTATCTTAAATATTTATAATCCACTTAATAATATAAAATTTACAAAAGAAAATAATGAAAAAGTTTACTCAGTACTTGATTTCTTCAAAATAAAGTACAATACAAAAAGGGAAAAAAAAAAGATTAATCATTTCACAGTCCACACTCTAAATACTAATTACTATCTTAAATATTTATAATCTACTTAATAATATAAAATTTACTATAGAAAAAAAAAGTGATAAAAAAAATTTACCCAGCACTTGATTTCTTGAAACTAAAGTACCATACAAAAAAAAAAAATCGCTTCATAGTCCACAATCTAAATACTAATTACTATCTTAAATATTTGTAATCCACTTAATAATATAAAATTTACAAAAGAAAATAATGAAAAAAAAAATTTACTTAGTACTTGATTTCTTGAAAATAAAGTATCATACAAAAAAAAGGAAACGAAAATCTCTCCATAGTTCATAATCTAAATACTAATTACTATCTTAGATATTTATAATCCACTTAATCATAAAAAATTTACAAAATAAAAAAATGAAAAAAAAAATTTACCCAATACTTGATTTCTAAAAAGTAAAGTACCATACAAAAGGAAAAAAATAATAATAAATCACTCCACAGTTCATAGTCTAAATACTAATTACTATCTTAAATATTTATAATCTACTTAATAATATAAAATTTACAAAAAAAAAAAGTGAAAAAAAAAATTTAACCAGTACTTGATTTCTTGAAAGTGAAATACCATACCAACAGAAAAAGAAAGAAAGAAAGAAAGATAAAGATAAATCAATACACAGTCCACACTCTAAATGCTAATTATTATCTCAAATATTTATAATCTAAATAATAATATAAAATTTACAAAAGAGAAAAAAAGTGAAATTTTTTATACCTAGTATTAGTACTTGATTTTTTGAAATTAAAGTACTGTACAAAAAGAAAAAGAAAAAAAAATGATAAAGATAAATCACTCCACATTTCATACTCTAAATACTAATTATTATCTTAAATATTTATAATTCACTTAATAATATAAAATTTACAAAAGAAATAAAAAAAAGAAAATCAAAATTTATCTAGTACTTAATTTCTTAAAAATAAAGTATTATACCAAAAAAAAAAAGATAAATTACCCTACAGTCCATAATATAAATACTAATTACTATTTTAATCACCACACCCAGATGAGAAACTTCTTTTTTTTCTTCTCAAAAAAAAAAAAAAAAAAGATGAGAAACTTTTTTAGTTTTTTATAAAATGGCTCAAACTTCAATCCGTGTGCACTGACCCAGTTTTCTAATGACATTATCACACAGAATACAATTTACTTCTAGGTAAGTACGTGGAAAATGCTCCAATAAAACAAAGCCAAGTGTTTTCCTTATTTCCATATTTAATGCATATTATTTGGACACATAATTAGGATAATCAGTACTGTTAAATCCATGGCCCTTGGTTGGCTAAACACAAAGCCAAGTGTACTCCATATATAAATGCATATTATTTGGATACCTAGCTAATTAGGATAAGTAGTGTTAGGACAATGATCAATCAAGAGCCAACCAGATTACAAAGATAATGCCAAAAGCCTTGTAGTTGAATTGGCACCTCTCTATGTACAAAGTACTTGAGAGTCTAGAGGAGAAAGAATTCGAACTGCGGGGTTAACAGCATGTTATAATTATTTTTCAAAAAAAGATTACAAAGACAATAATTTCCCATGATTTATATAATTGGTAGTCATAATTTTAGATGTTTTATCAATGTTTATCCCCACATTAGTTGTGTGTGTCTAGTGTCCACTGTTTATATGTTTAATTTACAACTATAAAGATTAGACCATTTTGTAATTATACTCTAGTTAAATAATGTATTATAAACTCGGTTTAAAACACTAATATTATTATTTTCGTGTGTATTCTAATAAACATTATTGTTTACTCAAAAAAAAAAATCAAATACACCAAAAACCATGTATGCATTTGGATACACCAAAAACCAGTTACTATGTTCATTACTATTCACTACTGTTTAGCACTGTTCATTGGCCTATTTGCACTGTTCATGGAAATGAACAGTGCAAGAGACGCTGAGCTAAAAAAAAAAAAAAGAGGAAGGCAAAAACGCAAACACAGCAGACACAGCCTAGATCCAAACGGAGCTTAGAGCTCCTTGGTTGGCTAAACACAAAGCCAAGTGTACTTCATATATAAATGCATATTATTTGGAAACCTAGTGACTGTTTGGATCCAGCTTTTTTTTTCCCTCTGTTTACGTTTCACGTTTTCACCTTCTTTTTTTTTTTTTTTTTTTTTTTGGGTTCTGCCGCGGGGACAGGTGCTGCGCGCACTGTGCGTGTACTGTGCGCGCACTGTTCACGTACTTTTTCAGCAATTTTTTTATTAAAAATGGGTCCCGCAGTACTATTCACACATTTAAAAATTATTTTGCTACAGTGTTTTCAGTTTTCAGTTTTCAGTAATAAGCTCTATCCAAACGGACCCCTAATTAGGATAAGTAGTGTTAGGACCATGATCAATCAAGAGCCAACCAGATTACAAAGACAATAATTTCCCATGATTTATATTATTGGCAGTCATATATAGGCATATGAAATGAAGGTCAACGTATTAATTTGGATCAATTATATATCTTAGCAAATTCTACATGTTTTACCTACTGTATACGTAAACAAATAAACAAATACACCAATAACCTAGTATTGGGCTGCGTTTGCTTTTTCTGTTTCTGATTCTTATGCCTCAATGAAAATTCTTTGTTCTTTACATTGTGACCATGGAGGTGTGGATTAACGAAACTTCTCAAACACTAAAAAGAAAAAGACTGCACAAATAAGAAAAGACTGCATTAATAAGAAAAGACTGCCTACAAGTGTCTCTCAGCTCTTGTTTTCAATAAAGGCTTCTTGCAAATGTTATTGAGAAGGAGAAGCCCTAGAATTTCCTTTAGTTTCATATTTGTGTTTTTATAAAGTCTCTTCTCAGTTAATTATCAAAAAAAAATTGAAGGCTTCTTGAGCTTTTTGTTTTTTGCGTTTTTTGCTAAGACATACCAAACAACAATTTGTAATCGCATGAATATTACCTTCTATTTCTAATGATCAGTAGTGCAGTTGTTGCTACCTTTGTAATACTCAAGTAATCAGTATATCATTATAGATGTAATATGAGTCAAGTTAGGGCAATTGTTAATAAATTATTTTAAGGGTGCATTTGAATATCGCTTATTTTGCTAAAAACTGAAAACACTGTAGCAAAATAATTTTTAAATATGTGAATAGTACTGTAGGACCTATTTTTAATAAAAGTTTTGTTGAAAAAAAGAGGTTTGTGGGTCCTGTAAACAGTGCACGGGACCCACTAAATAGTACAATTTCAGTGGAAATTTTGCTGTCAAAGAGGTAATGGGCCTTGTGCACAGTGCACAGGCCCCACTGACAGACAACATCCCACGTGATGAAGTGCTTCTCAATAAATAAAAAAAAAAAAAAAGAGGAAAACGCATACACACAACCGCCAGCCGCAATCCAAACGCATACTAAGAAAGTTTTGGTATCATTTTAATGAGAAATAGAAAAAAGTTATCAAAATATTAATTACTTTTTCTCTTTTTCCATAAAAAATACCTTTAGCTCATCCATTAACTTTTCTCAAATAATAAAAGGAGTCAAATAATGCACTTTCTAAAGCATTTTTAGTTTCATGGAACACTTGAAACCATACCGACTATAAATTTTACTATTTTTAGAAAATAATTGATGAGTTAATTTTTAAAATAGAAAATGAAAATAATTCATAAATTTATTTATCATGTTGTAAATGTGAAATATCATATCAAATTGTAGATGTTGATTAAATTACATCTCCCCAAAACTGAAATACACACTACAAAACACGCGGGTCTTAGGCCGCGTTTTTTCCAACTGCATTTGCAAAAATGCGGCCTAAGACCCTGTTTGAGCCGTGTTTCAGTGAAACGCAGCTACAATGCCATTAGGAAGGCCGCGTCCGTCAAACGCAGCCCAAGTCACCCCCTGAACTGCGTTTATTTCAGTTCGAGCTGCATTTTCCTGGAATGGACTGAAGCCATGTAGCAAATTCACTGAATATTTATAATCCACTGAATACTAATTACTATCTTAAATATTTATAATCCACTGAATAATATAAAATTTACAAAAGAAAAAAAAAAGTTAAAAAACAAATTTACCTAGCACTTGATTTCATGAAAATAACGTCCTATATAAAAAGAAAAAGATAAAAAAAATAAATCACTCCACAGTCCACAGTTCACAATCTAAATACTAATTACTATTTTAAATATTTATAATCCACTTAATAATATAAAAATTAAAAAAAAAAGTGAAAAAAAATTACCCAGTACTTGATTTTTTAAAATTAAAGTACAATACAAAACGGGAAAAAAAAAAAAAAAGATAAATCGCTTTACAATTCACACTCTAAATACTAATTACTATCTTAAATATTTATAATCCACTTAATAATAAAAAAGTTACAAAAGTAAAAAAAAAAAAAAAAAAAAAAATTACTCAATACTTGATTTCTTGAAAATAAAGTACCATACAAAAAGAAAAAATAAAGATAAATCACTCCACATTCTACACTCTAGATACTATTTACTATTTTAAATATTTATAATCCACTTAATAATATAAAATTTACAAAAGAAAAAAATGAAAAAAAGAATTTACCCAATATTTGATTTATTAAAAGTAAAGTATCATACAAAAAAAAAAAGATAAATCATTCCACAGTCCACAAACTAAATACTAATTATTATCTTAAATATTTATAATCCACTTAATAATATAAAATTTACAAAAAAAAAAGTGAAAAAAAAATTATCTAGTACTTGATTTCTTGAAAGTAAAGTCCTATACAAAAAGAAAAAGATAAAAAAAAAAAAGATAAATCACTCCAAAGTCCACAATCTAAATACTAATTATTATCTTAAATATTTATAATCCACTTAATAATATAAATTTAAAAAAAATGTGAAAAAACAATTACTCAATATTTGATTTCTTAAAAATAAAGTACCATACAAAACGAAAAAAAAAAAAAAAAAGATAAATCATTTTGTAATCTACACTGTAAATATTAATTACTATCTTAATTATTTATAATCCACTTAATAATATAAAATTTACAAAAGAAAAAATGTGATAAATAAAAACTTTCCTAGTACTTATTTTTTAAAAGTAAAGTACCCTACCAAAAAAAAAAAAAAACTAAAAAAAAGATAAATTACTCCATAATCCACAAACTAAGTAGTAATTACTATCACCATTTACGTAAATTGCAGTAGGAAAAGGTGATCTTAAATTAAGCACCCCAAAGATTTTTATTTTCGTTCAAATATAGCTATGTATCCATGCTCCTTTCTTTGCATTGAACATATCAGAAAAGAAAAGAAAAAAAAAACTGAAATGAAGTTTGTGTAATTTGCGGCTCTTCTGTGTGAGAAAAGAAGGTTTGTTTTTGTACGTGGCCCTGTTTTTGTACGTGGCCCTGATAGTGCCCAAGGGTTAGTAAATAATTAAAATTTGTAACGAAACCATTTTTTTAATTGGTGACTACATATGCATTCAATGGATTTTGTGTCTATGGCCTCACCATTCACCTTACTCTTTGAAAGGAAAAAATCCAAGTGTTATTTGAGCTAAAGTTCATTGGCAAAATATGTAGCGAAACCATGATTGGCATTCATGATTGGAATGTAGTTTGAAGACAAAATTTTTCATGATGCTAATAATGAGATGATACATGCATTATATCTACTTAATGGTCATTTCGGAGAACCTTTTTGTTTTCTTTCTTAATTATTTTTTAATATGCACCAAATTTTGAGAATAATCCATGGAAGCTGTTTAGTTATGGTTGCTTGATCAAATTGTTGTGCACAAGGCACCTGCTTCTGTGGTGGATTAGGAGAGAGAGTTGTGTGGCAGCCTTATATTTTGATTTTGGAGAGGCTTCACATTTGACTTATGAAAAAGCAACAGAATGAATAGACCAGATCTTAAATATTTTTAATCAACTTAATAATATAAAATTTACAAAATAAAAAAAAAAAGGAAAAAAAAAATTATCTAGTACTTAATTTCTTGAAAGTAAAGTCCTTTACAAAAAGAAAAAGATAAATAAAAAAAAGATAAATCACTCCGAAATCCACAATCTAAATACTAATTACTATCTTAAATATTTATAATCCACTTAATAATATAATTTTTTTAAAAAAGTGAAAAAAAAAATTACCCAATACTTGATTTCTTAAAAATAAAGTACCATACAAAATGAAAAAAAAATCACTTTTTAATCCACATTCTAAATACTAATTACTATTTTAAATATTTATAATCCACTTAATAATATAAAATTTACAAAAAAAAGTGATAAATAACAATTTACTAAGTACTTGATTTATGGAAGATAAAGTACCATACAAAAAAAAAAAAAAAAAACTAAGAAAAAGATAAACCACTCCACTATTCACAATTAAATACTAATTATTATCTTAAATATTTATAATCCACTTAATAATATTAAATTTACAAAAGAAAAAAAAAAGTGAAAAAAAAATACCTAGTACTTGATTTTTTGAAAGTAAAGTCCTATATAAAAAGAAAAAGATAAAAAAAAAGATAAATCACTTCACAATTCACAATCTAAATACTAATTACTATCTTAAATATTTATAATCCACTTAATAATATAATTTTTTTTAAAAAAAGTGAAAAAATACCTAGCACGTGATTTCTTAAAAATAAAGTACCATACAAAAAAAAAAAGATAAATCACTTTGCAATACACTCTCTAAATACTAATTACTATTTTAAATATTTATAATCCACTTAATAATATAAAATTTACAAAAAAAAAAAAAAAGTGAAAAAAAAAAATTTACCTAGTACTTGATTTCTTGAAAATAAAGTCCTATATAAAAAGAAAAAGATTAAAAAAAAAAAAAGATAAATCACTTCACAATTCACAATCTTAATACTAATTACTATCTTAAATATTTATAATCCACTTAATAATAAAAAAATTTTTAAAAGTGAAAAAATACCTAATACTTGATTTCTTAAAAATAAAGTACTATACAAAAAGAAAAAAATAAAAAAAAACCACTTCACATTCTACACTCTAAATACAAATTCCTATCTTAAAATTGTAAAGGTTACTCATGCAAATTCTAAATGGTCAAGCTCACTTTGCTTGACATGAAAAAAATTTGAAGTAATTTGTATTTCATGTTTAATGCAATCTAACCGTGCTATTTGAACTCGACTGCTTTTAGTAAAATTCCCTTTATTATTAGTAGTAATTTTTGTTCCAAACTTCACTGTTGACCTTGGGAGGTAGGTCTCTGACAGGTGACATGGTAAAAAATGTTGTTTTTAGGTTAAATTGGACATGTCTTATAGCTATATATAACTGAATAAAATGGGCTAAAATAGAATCTGTGTATATATAATTAAATTCATTAGAAAACAAAATTCAACCATGATCTAACATGATCTCCAAATGTTCACTTAATTATCTAAAGTTTTGTTTCATCGATCGACTAAGATATTTCTACCTAGGTTTTGATTGAGAGACCAAGGTATAGACAGCGCCATTTGAAGTTCTAACATATCTACCTTGAACTTGTTGTCAGGTATATAAATGAATTTGGACTTTGTATCTATTTTACATTATGATGTAATGCTTTCCAAAGACCTCAGGTATATTTGAACCATGTATTATGTCTCCTATTATAATCTTCATGGTTGTTTTGTATACGGTAAAAGTAATTATAAGTAATATTACATTCATAATATTTTCATAATAATTTCATAACAAAACCTAAGTAGTAATTTGCATGTTAGCATTCTATTAACACTACCCTTAATTGTTTTATTTACAACATAATTTTATTAGTTTAAGAGTATTGTCAGTGGAATGTTGACATAGCAAAATCTAAACCCTTAAATCATAAAAGAGTGGTTAATATTTTAAAAAATTTACTAATAGAGTACTCTAAAAAATCTAAAAGATCTAAATCCAGTAATTTGTTATTAGTTTTAATGTCAACCCACTGGTGATATTGTTTTTTTATCCACTAATAATAATTTGCTACCTAAGATCATAATACTCTAAAATTAATCTCTCATTTAATTAATGGTAAAAAAAGCAAACACCTTAAAAAATCAAATGATTTATAGATTTGGTTTGTAATACTTTAATTAGTTATTATTACTTAAAATGCATGCATGTACAGCCATGCACATGTAGCCCAACTTCGAGCATTCACAATAAGAAATCTAAAAAATTTACCTTTTAGCAATTCAAAAACCTACTTTATTTATTTTAATAACTCATTTTACAATACATCTAACATTAAAGCTTCTAATTTAACATTCAACACATTAAAATATTATAAACAATACAATAAAATAATATATCTTATATATAACCATTGCCTATATTCTGCAAATCAAAACCCCAAGAACCACCATCACCAACCTATAAACCACCATCACCGATCCACAATCCACCATCAACGACCCACGATCTACCATCACTGACCACAAACCACCATCATTGACCTACGAACCCCACGCACCCACGATCTACAACAACTACAAAAAAAAACCCAAACAATCCACCAAGAAATCCCCATTACAATCATTGCCAATTTTTGTGCTCGAGGCCTACCAAAAAAAACCCAAACCTCCGAGACAAAACCAGCACAAAGGAGAGGGGGCTAGGCGAAGAAAGGGCTAGGTGAAGGGGAGAGAGGGTTAGGCTGGGTGGAGGAAAGGCTGGCCGAAGAAAATCTTAGATAGAGAGAGTGCTTTGTGGAGAGAGGCAGAGCTGTAAGCTTGAGTTTGTCTACATCTATGTGAGAGCAGTAGCGAGAAAGGGTGGAATGAAATCACACATGTGGGAGAGAGCTTAAGCGTGTGTGAATAAAATATTAATTTTACCAAATAACTCTCAACTACAGTGGGCTGTTATCTCTAGCAACCCATTGTAGCAATGAGTCAAAATATTATACCAATGAGTTATATTAACAACCTTGCTAGTTTTTAGTTTTTGGGTTGCTAAAACGACTATTGAGTTATTTTAGCAACCTCATTGTGAGTGCTCTTAGTAATTATAAATAAATATATAAAGTCAAATACAGCACTCTATAAAGCATTTTTAGTTTTAATGGGACACTTGATAGTTGATAGACTATAAATTTTACCATTTTTAGAAAGAATTAATGTGTTAACTTTTAAATATAATATATATATATATATATATATATATATAATAGGTGAAGTTGAGAGAAACTCAATTCAGAATTTAGAGTTTCAATTTTGCATCATATGTCCTGAATTATTTACTCTTAAAGAGTTTTATTGTGTAATTTTAGAATCAAATGTAGGACTACATCATAAATATTCATCCAAGTGAGTTATTAAATACAAAAATCAAAGAGTCTAAAATAAATAAATCGTAAAAAAAAATACTTCACAATAATTAAAAAACAAACATGGAATATACATTTTATACCTAATAATGTCCTTACAAATTTTTTTACAAAATTAATAAAATATAAAAATGACTATCAATAGTATTTAAATTATACCTTTAAGTGTTTTCATGCATATATATTGGGTTACAAGCTAGTATGAAAATAATTTATAAAAGTATTATTTCATATATATATACTCTTAGATTAGGCTAGAGTAAAATTTTTATCTTGTATAAAAAAATAAAAAATAAAATTTATCCCCCAAAAAAAGAAATACCTATGATAAAAAAGTTCCAATGTCTTTCTTTGTAAATCAAAGTTCAAATTGTACAATACAAATTTGGGGTAATTATCTTTTTTTTTTTTTTTTAATTGTTATCAATATGATCCTTCACTCTATTATGATTAATTGAAAATTATAAAATTTTGGCCAAAATACATTATTGATCCTTAAAGTTTGCCTACTGTGCGATTGAATGCTATTAGTTCATCAAGTTTCAGGTGAGTATTATTGGTTCCTCAAGTTTAAAAAATAAGCATAATTAGTCATTTTGTTAACCATCATTTGTCCTAATACCTATGTGGCTAACAAAATAATGATGTGACATCAATTTAATTTTTTAAAAAAATTTAATCTGAACCCTCAAGTTCAAAATTTTTTAAATCCTATATGTAAAAAAATAAAAATAAAAAAATCCAAGGCAGAGGGGTCATTTGAACCCCTTGGATACAATGTGGTGCTGCCACTGTATATGTAATAAGAGATACTTGAGTGTTCCCTTTGTAATATCCCCTAGTGGTATTGTTATTCCTGGGTTTTATGTATGGCTTTTTCGAAATAATATAAATACATTGTATTGAGTTAATTTTTACCTATTACAATATGTATCTATTTTTATATCAAATGAAGGATTAAATAATTTTCTAAGCCTCTGAAACCTTATATGATTAGGTATGATTTATGAAATTTTAAAATAAAAGGTATGATTTAGATAGTAATTTTTTTATCATATATTTTCCTTTGATAATGATATCAGACGGGTTGCTAGACAAAAATGGATTAAACGAGATGTACTTTAGTAATAATTTAGTCCAAAACCCTATTAAAATTTTCTAATAACTTGCCCCATCGTGTAGCTGCCAACCACATGTCACTTGTCAGTTGTCACTAACCTTCTTCAAGAAATTTGATGGAAAAATCCCTCTCACTTACTTGGCTGGTTTTTCATTAATGTCACTCTTTTCCATTTCTTATGGGACTGACATTATGGGGTGTATATGGGTAAGATTGGATCAGCCGTGTTTACATGTTTATATCTTGTAAAAAAAACTAAAATTCCCTTAAGTATTTAATTAATTTTTTAATAAATTACCAGTTCACATAATATGTCTAAATTATATGGTAAATTTCCAAAATCATTAAGAACTAATTTTTAAATACCAAATCAAATCAAAATTAAAATAAGGGTAATAAAATAAACTTATATATTGTAGGTTAAGTTGGGTTACAAGAGTTGAAACAACTATCAACGTAAACCTAACCTAACTTGAGACATGAATTAAATTTCCAACACACCAATCCATGAAAAGCAATTCGAGACATTAGATCAGATTGAGTTGAATTAGTTTCGTTGAGTTCGTGAGTTGGATGCACGCCTTTAGGATTGTATTACTTAAGGCAAAAATTTATGCTTTTGGAGTTAGAAAACTTACATGTGACCATTTATTCTAATATCGTTCATATGGAAATTTGTGATCGTTCTAGCCTTTTCATTAAATTTTGAAATGGGGTAATGCCCCTTTGTGCTCTTTAAACTATGAGCAAACTGAAAACCTTTAGGGTAGGGCAACAATTGCCCCTAACTCCTTCCTTTTGACCTTTATGTGCAATATATTATTTAAAATTTTAAATAAAACACTAATAAAAAAACATCATGTAAAATTGATTATTCTTGTAACTATTACGGAACTTCATATTTATCTATGCACAGTGATTACATATTATGTTTGAACTTTAATATTTAATAATGGAGCATAAACTTGGGTTTGATTATTTACATATAATATCTAAGTCTTTTCAAATAGATTCTCATGGACATTCTCAATGTGGCAGATATGAATCAAATGTACGACAATGCTACAAGATTCTAGCCTTTTGCCCCTATTTTGTAAAAAATTTGACAATATGCCCATATTTCCAAACTATTCAGGTTCATGCTCCTGTTTTGGTCACGTGGCTAAAGTTATCAAGATGTTTTTGAAATAAATATTAGGCTTTAAATAGTGACCATACAATGTCTAATAGGGCTTTATTATGCCTTTCAGCTATTTTGTTCTAGTATTGTGTACAGTAATATAATATATTATCCCATTGCCTTTTAATAAATCTTCTAATCTCCCTACAATTTGATCATAATATCTTAATATTTCTTCCTAGCTCATTTTCAACTCCCTCTTTGCATTCTTGAAAATTTTCAAAGCTTCAGATTTGTACACATTAAATATATTTGTCTATAACAAGAAAAATCATCTATGAATGCAACAAAATATTCCATTCACATCTACTAGATCTAATATTTTGTGGACCACATACAATAGCTAATAATTCATTATCAAATATGCAAGGGTTCTTAAGTATGCAAGGGTTCATTATCAAATATGCAAGGGTGCTAATCATCCTTTTTTATTTTATTGCAAGGATCATCCACACGTAAACAAACATCATTATAAGTAGAAGAGGAATCACCAACTCACATTAAAATAAGTGACATCACCAACTGGCATCCATTACTATTAGCAAACAAAGCAATATTAAGATGATAAAATCGATTAGTTTTAGATTTCATGTTAAGATTCTACCATGCTTCTCAATTGACACTTTTTCAGAAAGAAAATGAACCTCAAATCCCTTTTTATCCAATCAATAAATATAAATGAGATTATGTCTCATGGTGGGTGCAAAAAGTACATTAGACATAAAGAAATTTCCTCTCTAGGTATCATGATTTTACATTTTCAATGCCTAATACATTGCATGTAGGGGTGTCCACACAACCCAGTGACCCGCTCAACTCGCCGGACCAACTCAAAACCGACCAGCCACCACCCGAACCGATCAACCCAACAGTTGTTGGCAGGTCGCCACCCACAGAACCCAATCCCTTCGGGTCGAGTGGCGGTTTTCCTCCCCCAAAAACCCGAGCCACCCGACTAGATTGATGTAATATACAAATTTGGCAACTCCAGCAAGATCAAGCTCAGATTCCAGGAGATCTAGCGAGATCTCAGCTTCAACTTTGGTCCAGCGAGATTCGAGGAGATCCAAGCTGATTTTGGCGAGATCTCGACCATACTTGGTGAAATCCGGCGACATTCGAGGAGTCCAAGCTTATTTCCGACGAGATTCAAGGAGATTCAAGGAGATTCAAGCTTATTTCCGGCAAGATTCAAGGAGATCCAAGCCTATTTCAGCGATTTTCGGTGCAAATGTACTGAGTTTTTGTAGATTCTAGCGACTCTTTTAAAGATTCTGGCGACGTTTGTAGAATCCGGCGACTCTTTGAACCGACCAAACATTACCCGAAACAACTTGACCGATTGACGTCATCAGTTTCAGGTCCCTCCACCTTCCATTCGACACCAACGGGTTGGGTCCGGGCTAGGTCAAAAACCGACCCAGCCTGACTCGTGGACAGCCCTAATTGCATGTTAGGCTTAAAATGCAACTTGTTCGTAAAATGAATGTAACTAAATGAAAATGTTAATATAGGTAAGTGGAAATACAATGAATGATGAGATACAAAATGAAGAAATTTGTTTAAATATAGGGTGGCTCTTATATTTGAAGATATATGAGTAAGAGAAGCCTAAGATTGTTTAATGATATACAAATGAAAGCAATCAATGCACCAATGGGGAATAGTTATGTGATTCTTCCTAAGAAAATCAAAAAAGGTAAGAGTGTGATTTTAGGTAGAGTGTGATTTTGGATAAGATAGAATGTCAAAGAAGAATACATGTGGTCGCTCGATTAATCTCTTAAGAATCCATGGCTTACCTCAAAAGTTTTGTGACTAATGGTGTGTTTAGGTACGGCTTATTTTGCTGAAACTGAAAGATTATTGCTAAAAGTATTGTAGATGAAGGTAAAAATTAGTTTAAAAAGTACAGTGAGACACATGAATAGTGCAAAAAAGTGTAATAGGGCCCATAAATAGTAGCAAAAATAAGTTGAATAGTGAAATAATTTTAATTTTTAACCCTAACCCAAACGCACACTAAGACTTTATTTTTGTGTATCTCTCTTCCTCTCTCATTGTCATTCCTTCCTATTCTTTCTTATTTACTCCCATAAGCACTAGTGTCATTTATTTATTTATTTTTGTGGGTTTATGCACATCTTATTATTATCTCCAAAATACTTCTTAATCCCTCCTCACAATTATGGATTGTTTCCCTTTGTCTAGTTGTCATCCTTATTTCCATGGGTAGGTTTTCCTTACCTTAGTGTGAGGTGGATAGCCAACATGAATCCTTGTACAGCACTCATTGTGGGTGATAAGTTTAAAACCCTACCATTACCCTGCTCTTCCCTTCCTCATGGATATTTTTTCTATCCCATTTGAGATAGGATACATAAATACCTAAAGGATAAAAGCAACAAATTTTCAACCCTAATCCAACTAAAACATTCAAATCCAAATTTTATCTTACCTAAATCAAATCAAACCAACCTAAAACTAATGAAATTGGTTTAGAGTCTCCAAATCCCAAAAATCAAGTTGCACTTATATTCATAAAGAATTTTACAGTTCAATTGGTGGTATATTTTGGTATTTACAATCAAGAAACATTTTAAGTTTCAAATCTCTTAGAGGCCATTTGGTAATGTTGTTCTGATAATGTTGTTCTAGTAACGTTGTTTATATTTTTTGAAAATACGTGTGGATGAAAAAACGTGTGAAAATACATGTAATATTGTTTAAAAACTGAAAAAAAGTGTTTAAAAATATGTACCAAATAGTCCATTACTTTCTATGTAAATATTGAAATATTTATTTATTTATTTTAGAAAGTTGCATTTACATCTAGGAAAAAGTATATCCATGGCAAAAATTAAAATTGAAAAAGAAAAATGTCAATTCAAACCGGCCCATGTTACCCAAACCAAACTAGAAAATCCATATTCTTTTTCTTTTATCATTATTTTTAAATTTTCCCCAATTTCTTCTTCGTTCTTTGCTTACACTAAACCCTAAAAAAAACAGATAGAATTTCGAAATCCAAAACGAAGAATCCAAAGGAAACCGAAGCAGATTCAGAGAAGAACAAACAAATTAACCCCCCCCCCCCCCAAGAAAAAATCCCCAATTTTTTTGTGAGTATTTACATACATATACATATACCTATACATATTTGTTTCTCTCTTTGTATCAATTTTCTAACACAGACATGGCTGTTTGTGTTTGTGTGTGCAAGTGTTTATAGGTCTTAGAAGGAGAATTGGATTGAAGAAAGTGCAGTAGTAGCTGTAGTAATGGTGGCAACGACGAAAACGACATGAGTAGGTTGTCGTTCAGGCCTCGTCCGCTCGACATTCACAAGAAGCTTCCTATCGTCAAGAGTGTCAAGGACTTCGAGGATGACGATGTCCCCATTACGGCCAACGCCGCCACCACTGCTTCTTCCACTCGCAATTCCCACTTGCTTCGTCTCTCTACCGATTCAGCTGAACCCGAGGTATTTTTTTTGTGGTTTCTTCGCTGGGGCATTTTGTCGAACAGTTGGTGTGCGTTGTGAATTTTTTTGGAGACCCAGGTGAGTTTTGAGGTTTTTTTGTGATGGGGTTTTGGTTTTATGACTAGAGAAGGAATGGGGTCAAGTGGGTTTTGAGTAAAGAGTGTGAATTGTGGTTGTGGAGTGTGAGTACTTTGTTTATATGGCGGGTTTGGTGAAGTTTTTGACGTAACATTGTTGTGTTTTTGTGTATGCATATGTAGTGTAACTCGCCCTCATACTGAATTTTGAACTATAGACGAGTTTCTTAAACTTTCAATACTATATGATCTAAAGGTTAGTGGCATGACATTACATGTATTCTGCTATTACACTAGTTCTTCTTTGTCTTGTTCCATCAATGCATGATCATTTTTTTTTTCAGTGGGGAATAGGGGAGGGATGTTGGTTAGGAGAGGATTCAGGTGGAGGGAAATGACAGAGGAGCAACTGACAGGAATAGTCTACAGTGATGTTTTATTGATAATTTTTGCAAATATGGGGTGATGGCCTTCTCTGTTTAGGCCTGGAAACAGATTTTCAGCTCAGCTCCAGCTTAGCGGTGGAGCCACCTTCTCACTCCTTACTCAGAATAGGGCAATGATAAATGTGGAGTGGTTACTAGAAATTGGTGTATGGGAGATGCACCGATGAACTAGTTATGAAGTGGATTTGTGGAAATGTATCAGAAGAGTTGGAAGTCTCTATCTAGGCTTTTGTTTATCCAATATTGGGGATTATCTCGTTGTCGTTTTTGGCATGTTGTGTGGTGTGAGGAGGCCCATTTATAACATGCTTTCCAATTTTGTACGCTATTGCAACAAATAAGGAGGCTTTGACACCTATATGCTTGCTGGGTCGTGTATTTGCAATGGGAACCCAAATTTTTTTAGGGATTTATATCATAGGAGTTTGACATGGTTGATTAGTTCTTGGTGGTTTCTTTGTGGCATTCTATAAGAGAGGAAGGGAAGGATGGGTTAGGGTAATGATAATCTGGAAGGATGAAGTTTTGAGTAATTTTTCTATATGGATTTAGGTGACTGTGGAGATGTGAATTTCCATGGAAGGAATTCAACACAGTCAAATTGTCAGAATTTAAGTGGAGGCAACATTTCAAAGGAGCAACAGAGATGGATAGTCTATGGGGATATGTGATGCTGCAAATATGGAGTGGTGGATAGGGATTTGTGTAAGAGGGGTGTGTGGACAAACTTTCCATTAGGTTTTCTAAAGGTATATGGAGAGTATGAGTTTCCTTATCTTTCTCATGAAATGAATTAGAAAAATAAAAGGAAATATGGTGGAGAATAAGGCATAATTTCTTATTAGGCCTTTGTCAGGTGCATCTTAAATAAGTTGGGTGGGAAGACGATTAGCAGGGTGGAAAAAGCTGGCTTTGTCCAAAGACAGGAGGTTGATCGTGATTAAGAGTACACTCTTCTATTCCTACCTATTTTTTGTTATTGTTTATGATGCCTACTCATGTGGCTAATAAGTTGGAGAAACTTAAAAGGGACATTCTATGGGGAAGATTGGGGATGCCAAAAAGTTCCATTTGGTGGATTGGAGAGTAGTGTATTCCCTATAAAAGAGGGAGGATTGAGTATCAAAAAGCTTAGCTCTTGTAACCAAGCTTTTTTAGGGTAATGGCTATGGAGATTTGTAGTGGAAAATGATCATCTTTGGAGAAGAGTAATTTATGTAAAGTATGGTGAAAGTTGGGGAGATGGACTACAAAACCTTTCAGGGTCCACATAAGCTTAGTTTGTGGAAGAGTATAAGCAGGGGATGAGAGTCCTCCAAATTCTTATGCTTCAAGGTACAAGAAGATTCCAGAGTGAGATTTTGGTGAAACATTTGGTGTGATGACTGCTCTATTAAAGGACTTGTTCCCAGACCTATATGCCTTAGCGGTGGACAAGGAGGCTTCAGTAGCTGGAATCTCACTTTATTCTGTCTTTCAAGGATTGGGGGCTGGAATCAGTTGCTTCTTTTTTTGAGCTACTGTATGATAATTTTCCTTCTTTGTTAGGTATTTATGTTCCTCATGGATGCCATTAAGAAAAGAGGTGTTTTAGGTTTATTCATGCCATAATGCCCTTAGGGTTCCACAAGTTCTCCCTTCCCATGGAAGAGAATTTGGATTGCCAAGGTCTCTTGTAAGCAGGCGTTCTTTGTATGGCTAGAGCTCCTGGGAAATTCTTGACAGTCGATAATCTTCACAACTCGCCAGAGGCATTTGTTGATAGTTAATTGGTGATATATGTGTAAAAGCAGAGGGGAATCTATTGATTACCCGTTTCTTCACTGTTCTTAGGCAACAGATATCTAGTCTTTCAATTTTCCATTATTTGGGCTGATGTGGGTGATGCTCAGATTTGCGTATGAGCTATTGGAGTGTTGGAAAACATGTTTTCATTGCCATGAACATCCAATGTGTGGCCAGCTGTGCCTTTATGTGTCATTTGGAATCTGTGGTACAAAAGAGGTCTTGAATGACCTACTTTTGTAATCAAGGAGCATACCTTACTGTCTTTGTATGATTGGATGAGAGCACTGGTTGACATCTCTTCTTTCGTTTTTTTGGTTGAGTTTATTGATTCTCATTCTCTTTGATTTGTATTTTTTGAAAAGTGCTCGCACACATCTTAATGTGTGTGTGTGTGTGTGTACTGCTCCCAAAAAATATATTGTAACATCATGACATTTACGTTTTACAACAATTAGAATTTTGTCAATTTAAACATATGATTGTGTTTATGAATGGAGAGGTGTTCTGATACTATTGTTTAAATTAATTTTAAAGATTTATGTTCATTAGGTACATCAAGCCCCTACCAAGAAAGTGGCTGCGGAGATACCTACTCCTCAGTATGTAGTTGTGGATACATATGAAAGAGACTATTCCCGCACTTTCAGTCAACCAACATCTTACTTACGTGGAAGGGGAGGTTTGTGAACTAGATAGATCCTTTTTGATGTTATAATTAGTATGGAAGTTCTTTTGAGTTGTATCTGATTGTTGTAGCATGCTTAAACTCTGTTAAATTTATTTTTAGCTCGGGCTGAGCTTGGAGAATTTGTTGAGTATGACTTGGACAATGAGGATGATGATTGGCTTCAAGACTTCAACAATGAAAGAAAGGGTCTTGCGCCTGAAAGGTAATCACATAAAAATTTACGTTATTAGTTTGCCTGGTTCTATCCTTTTATTTGACAATAGTTGGTTTTGTTTAATGTTCTCCTTTAATCAATATCTTTTTAGTGGCTCAATAGTTTCATGGTGGTATACCATAATAACTAGAAGTTATAACCCTTTTTTTTTTACTTTGTCTATGGACATTGGTCCGAAACAGCTATAAGCTATAGGAATTGCTTAAAAATGGAAATGAATTTGTGAATAGAAATGCTGAATCATTCTAGAAGGACTATATTCACAAGTTATTTTTCAAATTTCTGTGCACAAAATTTAGTCATAATGTAATCATTGAGCTGCATTTGTAATTGCAGGTTAGAGTTTCTTATTTTTAAGTTGGAGGTATTGGACCATAAGGCTCGAGAAAGAGCAGGAGTTATTACACCTACTCTCGGTTCACCAATTCCTGTACTTCTGCAACTGGATGCCGCTATTGAGGTGAATTTTTTTTTTTTTTTTTTTGATTGTGCATATCATCACCAATATGAATGATAGTTGATGCTCTGCATTACATTGTGCATTAAGCGGCTATGATTGGTACCATTTTTTTCGGTCTTGCTAAAAGAGGTATTAGTTGCTTAGGTATGTGTGTAGGTATATATAGAAAAAATTCCTATTGCTCTGTTCCTGATGAGGTTGAAATTCAGCATGAAATGAAACTTTGTAAAGTGTTCTTTAAAGTCCCAAGCTTACAAGAACACTTAACTTGGCTGCATAGATGCATCGATTAGAAATCAACCACTTTTTGGAGATCAAATGGCATATTCTTCTATCTTTTTCATCCAAAAAAAAAAAAAGGCATATTCTTGAAATAATATTAGTTACTGTATTTTCTCACCTGAAGGGTGGCCCCCAGAAGTGGGGTGGGGTTGGGGAATCAGCATATTTCTTATTGCTCCCTTAATCTATGAGTTGCTTACCTTTTGGTCATTAAGTACCTTTGATGCAAGAAATAGAAATCATTTGTTGTTACTTATCCAAAAAAGAATAAAAAGTAGAAATCATTTGCTGGATTACTTTAAATGTTATTCAGGTGGAAAAGGTTGCATTTAAATTTTTTGCTTTCTTAAATATCATTGATTGCTTTCTTAAGTTATTTGTTGTTGGTATGAAAAGTTGCATCTTAATTTTCTTTGTTTCCTTTTCTTTGAATGCTAGGCTTTACAAGTTCAGTCCTTCAGACCTGCTGTTATCCAGTCTGTTTATAACTATTGGAAAGAGAAGGTATGTTTTAAAAACTACACTTAATGATATTGAGAGATTTTACGTCATTGGGATAGCATGAATCTGCTAGAAACTGCTGGTTCTCTACAGTGTTTTGTATTATTTGTGGGTTTAGGCATTAATTGTTTTTTTTTTTTAATCTTTTTTTTGATTATTAATATAAAAGAAGCTGTGAGTACACAGGATGTATACACAGCTCTCCAAAAGAATACAAAGAGATAATGATTACAATTAGAAAGACAATATATATGAACGTTGAATTCATATTACTACATCCAAGAGTGTGAGACCACTCAAATAAAGTTCTCGGTAATTGAATATTTGTGAAGCAGTGGCAAAATATTTTAGTGTATGAGAAAATGCTAATAAAAACCTGACAGTGACTCGGTTTGTAGTAACATAAGAAAAAATCATGCATGGCAAGCAATATAAGTTTAAGGTGGCTACATTATATTTTGATGGACTTAGACAATATGGCAACAGCAAGCATAATTTGACGGATTTTTGAGTTAGAAATGACACTGATATTGATGTTCATCATATTACGATCAGGGAACACATGTCTAATTTTGGAATGCTTACACTGGACGTTCACACCCAGGGTTATAAATGGCAATTTTGAAGCTCACCTCATGGCAAGGCACTGATTCTGGCCATTAGATTACTAAAATAAGATAATGGTCATGTTCGGAAAGGTTTAGGCTGGATGTTTTACCTTTTTAGCCTTTTATGCTTCACTTGTGAAATGTATGACTCGCATGTCTGAGCATTTAGCTTTCTGAATGACTTTCCATATTACATCTTCCATTTGATCATGGTGAGCAGTGACATGTGGGTTCAATGAGCTTTCAGCAATTGGAGATGGTGGTATAACTATGGCAATATGCACTGTTGTGGTTTTTATGCAACTAGAATGTAGTTTAGTCAACCGAGTAAGAGAAGACACGAAAAAATAGTAGGAACTCTTCACATAGGTTGGGGGGATTAATTTATTGTCAATTCATATTACATAATTATAAAATTTCATTTGCTGTTCAAGATAAGTGGTTTTGTTCTGTCATGAATATTTATGCTCCTTTTCTTTTCTTTGGCCAGCGTCGAAGATGGCAAAAGCCTATTTTACGGCGTTTGCAGGTTTGTATTGTCGCTTTGTGGTTAGATTGTGTGCCAAGATTTGCATGTAGTCATATTATGACATTTAATACACAACTATACAAGTGTAGGGAATAAGTAAACTCATAATCCTTGATTTTTTTAAAAATTTTTTTTAGAATGTAAGTTCATAATTGTGGTTCTATTTTTCTCATTGAAAATATATTTTAATGGTAAAAATGTTTTTCTGATTTTCAATATGCATGGAATGGATTTGAATCTTTTCTACAATAATTAATAAAAGGAAAGAGTATTAGATAATGAAGGCGAAAATGCTTTTCTTTTATTGAAGTTATACTTGAAGGCCTATCAATGAGCTGAATGTTTACAAGTTTAATTATAGGGAAATGTATTTTAGAATAATTTTGGTGTGGCATTTTCCAGCATTTAACTACCATACTGGAATTCTTTTGTTGTTAGCAAGCAAATTAGAAAATGCCGAATCTTGGAACATTTTCCTCCATAAGTTCCATAAAACGAGTGTAAACTAGAGTTTGTACTAATTATATTTTTCTATTTTAAAACTTCCCTTTTTAAAAATTGTACTATGCTTAAAAAAGAAACGTGTAGTTACATTTAAAAAAAAAAACATTTATTGGACTGGTCCTTCAACAAAATCAAGACTTGCTGCAAAACTACTTGAGTAATCTATGCAGCAAGTCTAGCTCCATAATCATAGATTTTTCCTCGTACTACATTTGCATGAAATAATTTGATTCAATTGCCCATTAATTTTAAGCTATTCACAGCCTCTACTACTTGTTTTTTACAGCCTCCTCCACCTGTTAATGACACCAATCCCTACAATGTCTTTAGGCCAAGGGAGAAAGCCCACAGACTTCACACAAGAAGGGTAGGTGTTGAGCTTGGCTCACTTTTGCATTTTAACTTAGTTTTTGAGTGAAAAGTTCTCTTTCTAGATGATGAAATTTGTAAATATCAACGTCTAAACATCCTCATGGTGATATTTTGTTTAGATGCAAAGGAGGGAAAACAATGTACAATCATTTGAAAAGCTTCGTCAGGTTAGCACTACTCTCACTTAATCCATTACTGATTTTTTTGCTTACTTTGGTCTTTGAGTTTGACTCAAGTTTGAATCTTGCTTTGCTTAGGTGCTAATGAGCTCTAGCTCAAATGGCACTTTCTAAAGATGGAATATAAGATTGTAGGTTCAGGACCAATTGGGTGCTTGTGTTATTATGAATATAAAAAATTAAGCTCATTATGAGGAAATTTACAAGCTTAAGGTCGCTTAGTTTGTTTAGTTTGATGAGCCTACGCCTGGCCCAATCAAATATATAATCTTTAGTGTACTTTTATTTGTATATTTGTCCAAGCATGTGTGTGCTGATATATGTGGGCTTGTGAGTTTACAAGCCAAGTCAGTACAATAACATGCATATATAGACTACTAGGACTAGATTGTAATTTTAGATGACTTATGAAAGCCTAAATAACTGAATTACAGATCTAACCTTTACTCTATGACATTAAAATACTAATAACATAAGTGACTAGTGAGACTAAAAATAAAATCCAAATGACCAATAAAAGTATAATGGACTTGTAAAAATAAATAAACAATGTTAGGATAAAATTATCTTTGGGCTTCCTGCATTTGGTGCTTAAAACCAAGGGGCTTGGTTTGCCAATGGCCTCTAGTTCAATTGTTACCTCCTCCCGTTATAAATTCTAGGTGAAAGGTGAGGTTTTGGGTTCAAGACCCATTGGGTAGGTGTGTAACTTGCCAATTATATATAAATAAATAACTAAAAATCTGAGGGGCATGTTTTGGTGGGAAATTCTCCCCTTTCCTTGGCTGAACTGAACTAAGCTCACCCCTATTTGTGTCTTTGTTTAAAATGCATAGCTCAGTTACGAACAAGTTGGAGAAGTTACAAAGGGCTTCCCATGGGGAAGTGTTGGGGATGAGTACAAACAACTTGGTATATTAGAACACAGTGTACTCTCCTATTAAAGCAGGCAGATTGGGATTTGAAAATTAAAACCTTTTAATCATGCATTATTAGGTAAATGGTACTGGTGGTTTGGAGTGGAATAAGATCAGCTATGGAGGTCACTTAGTTCTGCGAATATGGGGAAGCTTGAGTGCCTGAATGTCTAAAGAGGTTAGAGAATCCAATAGTGTGAGTTCGTGGAAGAGTATAAAAGGAGTAAGGGGATATCCCTCTCTTGTTTTATATTTTTTAAAATAAGAAAGAGTAGTAAGGTGCAATTCTGGTATGACCTTTGGTGTGGTGGGGATACATTGAAGAAAGGTTTCTGGGTTTATTCTGTATAGCAATTAACAAGGCATGCTTGGTTTACTACTTTACCTATAGCTCTTTCATGAAGTGAGCTGGCATTGAAATGTTAACTTTTGAGACCTTGGCGGGACTGGGAACTTCAAATGTATACATTTCTCTAGTCTTTGAATTTTATTTGTTATTTTTTTCAGTCATATAATTAAAATCGTACATTTGTTTTAATTTTTTTCAGGTGAGGCGGAACCTTGACCAAGCCAAGACCATTCTAGAGGCTCTAATTAAGGTTTGTTCTTCCTAATTGAAGTTTTGAAATAAATATTAGGTAGTTTTTCATTTATGTGGGGATGGAGATCTTCTGTATGGACTAGTAAGACTCAATGTTTAGTATTTGATCTTGTGTAGAGAGAGGAGAAAAAGAGAGAAATAATGGAGACTGAAGTTAACCTTCAAAGGATCCAAATGAAGTATAAGGTATGCATATGATGTGTATTATCCTCTTTGATTTTATTTATTTTTTATTTATAAGTGTATGTTATCCTCTTTGATTGCATTTATATTTGGGAATGCACTATAACTTTGTGTCTTCTATCTTTGTATAGTGAATTTACTTTCTTAGTAGCTGTATGGTATTTTTGAAACATCATAAAAAAGATTCTTGGTCAAAATAAGAGAATCCCCCCCCCCCCCTCCTTTTTTTCCTGTATAGCTATCTGCTTGTTTCATAATTTAAATTTAAGACGTTCAGCTTTTTACTTTGTGGTTTGATTTAGTGTACTTCCACATGGAAAGCATCTGTTGTACTAGAAACCTCACTATTGATTTATTTTGTGTAAACCACGGCTTAGGTTACATTTTGACAGCCAATTTTTGGAAGTGCAATAATAGGAATCTTATCCTTAGTTTGTTCTAAGTAAGGAGTATAATTGAACCACTGTTTACTTCTTGTTCCTTTGCTCATGATCTTTATTGCACTTCATTGTGTTTTATGAGAATTCTATGGTTCAATTGTTGACTCCTTGGGGCAAGGAAGCTTGGTGGTGGGAAGAGCCTGGTTGAATGGAGCTTGACTCCATCTTATGTGGTGTATATGAATGGAGAGTAATGACAAGAATTTGAAGAGTGAGTCACTAGGAGAGATCAAATAGAGTTTTCCCAAGGCTCTGTGTGAATGGGCTTCAGCTCATACTTCTTTTGGTTCTTTAGTCTTCCTCAGATGCATCAATGTTGTTAAGCTTAGCGTCTGATTTGTGATTTTTTCCTGTTTACCCCCTGGGTTGCTGTTTTCTATGCTTCTTGTGTACATGGGTTGCATTCCTTGTGCCAAGGGCCTCATAGTTGAATTGTTACCTCCCCATGCACGAGAGGGGGGGGGGGGAGGGGGGGAAGGGTTCGAGTTGTGGAATTAGCAACATATTATAATTATCTCTCCAAAAAAAAAAAATTCTTAATGAGGGGATGGTACCATAATTTAGTAGAGACCAGAATTTAGGTATGACCTTTGGGTAGAGTACGATTTTCTGTAATGGATTAGGATGCTATGATTGTATGCAGTTTCATGCTGGAAAAGGTTATTTGGTAGGGGATATTTCAAGTAAAGATTTTTTTTTTTTTTTAAAAGGTGGTAGCCTCTAAATATGTATCCTGTTAGGTATGGTAAGAGTCGGAGAGATTCCTCCACAATGTGGTTTTAAAATTTATGTTCTGCATGTGTGGAGAGTCCTCATGATAATCTTTTAATCTTTTGCGTCTGACCTATGTTTTGGTTAACATGATATTTTCTTGTATTGAATATGTTGCATATTTACCTATAAAAAAAAGGATATGTTGCAATTATTCATTTTGCAATTTTAAGTGATTCTTGGGATGGGTTACTTGTATCTTCGAGGGTGAGGTATATGCCAATTCCGTTTATTGGATACCTGGTGTTAATTGTTGATCGAATTCTTCTTGGTTTTCAGCATGAAACAGAGCTCCTGGAAGATAGCTTGGCACTTCCTGGATTTCCACCCTTCTCTTGCAAGTTTGGTTCTAGCGAAGAAGAATATGTGGATTCAGATGACCTTGCAAACAGCCGTCCCCGCACACGGCCTCCTGCAATACAGAATCCTCCTTTCACAGACTCCAACTTAGTTACAGTTCCCTCAGGAAGCATGAAACAAGAGTTTAGGCGGCGACATGTACCACAAGGATGGCTTCATAAAATGGTACTCTAATAGCTCTTCTGCCCAATCATACTCTCTTTCTTCTTTTCTATGAATTCCCCCCCACCCCCCATCTCTCTCTCCTCTCTTCTCAGGAGGAGGAAAGAATCCAAAAATAATAGCTGAAATTTTGAGTCGAGTAAAATATTAACTACCCAACATAAAATGGGTCAGGAAAGATCAAGTCTTTATAAGTTGTGGTAGTATCTGCTTTTGCTTGAAGAATATCAAATTCATCACTAGTTATGAATTTTAACATGGGATTGGATGATGCAGGATCCTCTTGAACCAATTTTATTGTTCACCAAACCTCTAGTTCCAGAGAAGCTGGCAGCTGCAGGCATTGTACCGCCATCTGATTCATCAACAAGAAATAATGTATCTGCACCACCCTGTAAATTTCGTGGACGAATTGGCCGAGGAGGCCGAATCATATTTGATAGATGGAATCCATTGTTGCAAACTCCAATTGACTGTGGTAACTCTTTTTACATACCACCAAAACCCCGGTCTTCAACGTATAATTGATGTATTCACTTTGCATTGCCCCTCATTCTCTAACTGGGACATCTGCCCACTGAAAACAGACCCAATTCATTTTTGTTTGATTATACGGTGGGATCTGGGATCTCAGGGAATTGTAGGCTGAGTAACATTATGTTAGGCATAGAAGTTGTTTGATGCTGGGGCAGGGAGCCGGGTGTATTGTATATTTTCATTTTCATCTGTTGATGTTTGTTTAAAATGTATTTTTCTGCCTTGGCCTTGCCCATGTTAATTATTATATTGCTTAAAGAAGCATGTACACACTCTCTCTCTCTCTCTCTCTCTCTCTCTCTCTCTCTGGGATCTAGGGAGATAATCCCTACCATCTCTAAGGACTAGAACCCACAACTGTTGTACTATTTGTTCTGTTCATTCTGGTGGTGGTCCAGATATCATATCAGGAAGAAGCAAGGAAAGATAATTCCCCCATAAAACCTCTCAGGTGGAAGAATTTCATGTTTTTAAATGGTAATGGTAATAATATATATGGCAACGTTTGGTAATGTATTAATTTTTTTTTCTCTAGACAAATTAATGCACTCCTTCTTTTGGTTATTTGGTAACTCTAATTAGTATTATATTCTGAGATTCAATTCGTTTCTTATAAGCATTTGGTTGTTTGGTAACTCAACTAAGTGGATTCTAAAAATCAATTCGTTGCTTATAAGCTAAAATGGGTTCCTTCTCAAAAAAAAAAAAAAAAGCTAAAATGGGTTGGGTTGCTTATAACCCAACCCATATTACCTGCCACCCTAAAGCCCATTTCCAACTCTACAATTCCTTACTGTTTACCGCAAGCCTGCACTGTAAAGTGTAAACCCATCAATTTGACGACTTTCAAGTTTCAACTACACCTGATGACTACAACCTCACAATTGGTGATGATAATTATAATTAACTTATAACCATTGGAAGGGGAGATTTGAACTTAGTTCTCTTAATAAAGGAGGATAGGTTATGCCAATGTGCTACAAAGTTTTTGGCAAAGTGCATCCAACTTTGTTATATAATATATAAGTATATCATGAACTTATATAATACTAATTTTATTGGGAATGTTTTGATAAAAATAATTAAATGATTGATAATTATATAATGGGCAAAATTTAAGTATAATACTTAGGTGTTGTTCTTTAAGTTCACTTTTTAAAATTCAGTCACGCGGCTATTTAACCAAAAATCCCCAAATGACGTTAACTTAAAACACTTTTAATCCTATGAGAAAAAAGTCACATGGTGTGGTAATAGGAGTTGGAAAATTTAATTCCACTAGGCTCCTAATGATTGGGAGTAGAGGGAGTGGATGCTTTTTATGAGTATATTTATTCCAAAATGCCAAGGGGTGAGGAGGTTGATAGTTTGTTTTGGAAGTAAACTTTGAACCGTGTTTTTGATGTGCGCTCCTATAATTCCTTATATGCTCCTCCTACCATTCCTTACCCTTGGAAGTGTATTTGAAGTGGTAAGGTACCTAGAAGAGTTTCTTTCTTTTTATGGACAACAACTTGAGATAGTATTCTTACTATTGATAACCTTGTAAAAAGGAACTTGTCTTTGGTTAATTGGTGCTATTTGTGATGTTGTGGTGGAGAAATAGTGGATCATCTTTTACTTCATTGTAAGTTTGCACATGCCGTGTGGAGTGAAGTTTTTTTTTTTTATTTTTTATTTTTTTTAAATGTTTGGTGTATAGTGGGTGATGCCAGGGATGGTTGTTTCTTTTCTTTGTGCATGAGAGAATTATTTGGGGATATACTCTTCTTCGGTCTAAAATATGGTGTCAACCTGTTTGATATGGCTAATTTGGAGGGAACAAAATACTCGCACTTTGAGGATGTTGAGAAATCTATTGATCTTTTGAAGTTTTTGTTAGTTGGGACATTATTTGGGTGGTCTCATATTCGGGGTTTTACATAATGTATTTTCGTATTCGATTTCCTACAATTTGCTTTTGTTTCTCTTTGATTTGTTTGTATTTGTTTCAAGTACAGTTTGTTCATCATCATGAGCATGATGTACTTTTTTATTAATGAAAATATCTATTTACCTATAAAAAAAAAAAGTCATATGACTAAATTTTAAGAGGAGAACTAAGGAACAATATATAAGTACTATACTTAAGTTTTGCTCTTATATAATTTCACAATACCTACCAAATGTCTTGAAATTATACACGGAATGATTTATTGTGTTTGATGAACTAGTGACTTACTTTTAGTTAGTAGTGATTCTTTGGTTAATAGCATTAATAGCAAAGATTCTTAAAATTTTAATATATATATATATATATAAAGGATAAAATTTTAAATTAATGTACCATCGCTTAGATGTTGTACCATAAAAATTCCTCATTTATATTTATTCATGCAATTGCATTGATCAATGCAACACAAGATATGTTATGTTCTCCAAATTTAACTGTGCGGCTTATTTCCCAATATTGTAACATACTTTAAATTAATTATGAAACCTAATATAAAACACCTCTGTTCTAAAGCTGTACTTAAGTTTTATCAATTAAAAAATATAACATAAACTTCTAATAAAATGGTATAATAGAGTGCATGAAAGCTTATTCAGTAAAAAGCCATGTTTCACATGTATCTTGTAATAAAAGCTTCCACTTGTTTGCGTGGAACTGTTATAAGTAATCAATGCAAAAAGCATTTTGTTTGAGTTCAATAGAAGGATGCCAAGCTTGTTTTGACATAAATAGTCTATTATATAAGTTTTCACACTCGAAGGCAAGCATATACGTGTGGACACACCTTAAGCATTAATAATAAGTGATCTAAAAATCAACACTTTTTCTACCTTTTCAGTCAAAAACATCAACACTTTTTAGTTTTTCTCAAAAATAAAAAAAGATCATCACATTTTAGAGATTGTAGCCTTGCACGAAACTAGGAATTGAAATCATCCCAAAGTCCTAAAAAGTAGGTTAATACTTTTTTTTTTTTTTTTTTTTTGAGAGAGAGTTTTAACCTATGACGTTCGCTTTTAATAATTGCTCTTTATTTTCAGACTAAGACACTAATCAGTTTTTGGTGTAGACGAGGATTGAACCCCAGATCTCTTATACAACC
The DNA here is from genome assembly GCA_032878915.1 of Castanopsis chinensis. Taxonomy (NCBI): domain Eukaryota; kingdom Viridiplantae; phylum Streptophyta; class Magnoliopsida; order Fagales; family Fagaceae; genus Castanopsis; species Castanopsis chinensis. The sequence continues at coordinate 51,299 of JAVQMG010000080.1, read as the reverse complement.
ATCAGAGACTTTACCAGTTGAGCTAACTGGATAATGAAAGATAATGAATATGTAGTGTGCAAGGTTGAAACTTTTGAGGCCCAATCTAAGGTGTCCATTGGACATGGCCCAGCCCACCAATTGCCATTCTGTTTTTTATTAGGATATATTTTTCTTAGGATATACTTATATCCTAATCCAACCACATCCAGATTAGGATGCAAAAAGATTTAAAAAAAAGGGGGAAAAATAGAGAAACAAAAGAATAACCCAATATTAAAAAAAAATAAAATTGACATTTAAGCTCCATTTGGATCACGTTTTGGCATCGCGTTTCTGCGTTTTGCCTTTTTTTTTTTTGACCAGTGTCTCTTGTACTGTTCATGGGACATGAACAGTGCATTAAGGTAAAGCTACAGTACTGAATAGTGTTTTCAGCAGTGAACAATAATTGAGAAATTATTTTTTTATTGTTTTCAATAATAAGTTTTCAGTTTTCAGCAAAATAAGCAGTATCCAAACACATACTTATGGTCTGTTTATTTTGAGGGGGAAGGAAGTTCCTTCCCCTCAATCCAAATGGATCATAGTATCTCTTCTTGTCTAAAAAACTTTATATATTACTTTCTTGTTCATGCGTTCTAATAAGTATTACTGTTTCTTAAAAAAAAAAAAAACTAATTAGTCAACAGAATATTGACAGTGAAAAACATATGAAGTGGAGAGAGAGAGAGAGAGGAATTTAAAAGCACACACAGAAGATTTATACACACACACATGTATGTATGTATGTTTGTTTGTGTGTGTGTGTTTGCGCAGGTGACATCTATCTTTAAAAAAATTATTATTTTTTGGTTAAACTGTATAATCTATTAGGGTTTTAAAGTCATAATTGAAAAAGTCATAGCCTTGAATAAATTCTGCCTCCTAGTTTGAGATGACAATCTTTCTTTCAACCCTTTACTTTCTTCCGCATCATATTTTTCAACTCATCAAATGCTTGTTTCCTAGACTGATGAAATTAGTCAAACCAAGTTATTGCTTGAGATATCCTAATATCTTGAGTCCTTAATTGAATAATGATGGATTCTTTTGTTGCTTAAGGGGTATTCAAACTTGGGAAATAAAAAAAGGGAGGTCTTAGCTCTACTCACCCTTCGTCCTAAAGTGGCCTCAAACAAATCAATAGCGTGTATATTGTACATGCTTATTTTGCAGCTTTACTAAAGATAAGGTTGTCATCAACGAAAAAGCAAATAAATAGTATGATGACCCTTCTATTAGTTGTAACACATTTGAAAGAGCCTTTAACCTTAGCTTTGTTTGATTAAAGATGTAAGCCCCTCAACACAAGTAAAAAATAGATAGCAGGATAAAAGATCCTCCTACTTCAAACCCTTAGGCCCTAGTAGGGATAAGGATATTATCCTTTAGGTGAACCATTGAGATGAACTAAATAGGAAATATAAGATAGACATGTTAAAATTATGGTTAAATAATTAGATTATAATTTTATAATAGTTTAAGCTTTTAGGAGAATATGTAATATATCAAGACAACCTATAATTAACTTTATCCATTTGTTATCAAACCCAGCTTTTCCATTATTTCTACCAAAAAAACTTTTCCATTATTTCCTCTACGAAGGGCCACTTAATCTTACCATTTGCTCATACCCAACTTCACATTCATCACTCCCTTCGAACCACTTTATGCATAAGAAGGGGCGGAGCTAGGATTTTATGAATGAGGGGGCCAAAATTATAACAAATAAAAAATTGAACTAATTTAATTGAGTCATACAAGAAATATGAAGAGTTTGGGGGGCTAAACATATATTTTTTTTTGTAAAGTTTAGGTAAATTTAAGGGTAAAAATATAATATTTGAGAAGTTTGGAGGGGCCAACTATATATATTTTGAACTCTTTTCAAAAAATTAGGGGTAATTTTATAATATTTGAGAAGGCACTTTAACTATCATAAAATATCCTTGGAAACACTTGTTTTATTCTATTTGCTGAAAATTTTGTGATCAACTTATAAATAACATTACGTAAATAATAGGATTGGTAATTAGTGATTGAAGAAGGACAATAGACTCCAAGGAATAAGAACAATATAAGTATAATTAGAGGAGTGCATAAAATGACCACAATTGAAAAAGGACAACACAACTACAGTCACAAAGATTCGTAACAAGTATGATAAAAGAAAAATTGACATATAATATAGACTAGATGTTTTTGATGGATGCATTTGAAGAGGCATTGTTATCACCTCATCAACTGTAAAACATTTTACTCAAAAAAAAAAAAAAAACTGTAAAACAAACGTTTCTACAAAACATCATGCATATCAGGTTTCACCTGCCATCCACACAATCCAACACCCTTTATGTATTAAGAGAACCTTTTAGATGTGAAAATTCCTTTTTAGTAGTTGAGCATTTCCTTAGTCACCTAATAAATTTTGAACTACTTAGAATTCATTGTCTTTTTTGATAAAGTATCCTAAAATTAAACAATTTCTTATTTAATTAAATTATATTTACTAAATAATTTATGATTAAATTATATATGTTTTTTTACAATTTGTTTTTATTTTAAATATGTTTATTAGTATTCAATAAAGTTTTTTTTTTTGACAAGAAGGTTAGATCTTATTATTAAGGAAGCTTTTTAAATCAATTAGAAGTATAGATTCAATGTCTGTGGGAACATCTTCCATCCAAATTAACAACTAATGGCCTATAATTGCTCATCTTGCAAGTGAATAAGCAACATAGTTACAATAACAAAGTACATGAGAAAAGCTAAAAGCTGGAAAAAAAGAGGCAAGGTATTGCCGTATTGTATGTTCTTTGCAATGTGAGCCACATGTGCCTGAGAGTAATACTTATAAGAGATTTCTACCATATATTTTATAACCCAAAAAAAAAAAAAATCCATATATACAAAATTTTAATTCTTAATATTCACTTTACAAGTATAAGTATTTGTGAGGTGTAAAACGTAAGGGCTGGAGTTCTAGTTTTCAAGAGGGAGTTTCAGATACATATACAAGCTAACGTAGAAATTCTATATTGTATCAAAATATATATATATATTAAAAAAATATATTAATGTTTTTGTTTTCCATTGAGAATATATAAATGAATGGTTAAGATCATGCAAGTATGGTACTTGAAAAAAAAGATAGGTACAATAAATCGATCTCTATTTACAAAATTTTTAAATCCTACATATGTTTAGGATTGATGTAATTGTAACACCAAAATTCAATTTGAAAACCAAGATAAAGTTTTTTTGATTTTGTACATATTTATCCCAAAACACACTGATTATTTTCTTAGTTTTAATTATTTATTATTATTATCTTTTTAGTTTTTATTTAAAATAATTATCCTATAAATCATACATATAGCTAAAAGTTAGGGAAAGATTAATGGCTAAATTCATGGGTAATATGGTAAAAATCCCACATACCCAAAGTCCAACTCCTCTCTACTTCCGTTTACTTTTACTCTTTGAAAAAAAAAACACACACACAAAATAAAACAAAAACAAAAACTATAATTTTTTTAATATATAATAATTTTTTTGATAAAATTAATATATAAAATATATATTTTTTTAAATTTTATAACTATTTATATTTATTACACAATAATTTTATTCTCTCTATCTCTTCTCTCACTCTACCCAAAAAAAAAAAAAAAAAAAAATCCCCAAATTGAAACCCTTATCAAAATTCCCAATTATAATTACCCATACGAAATAAAAAAAAAAATTAATAAATCAAATTAATTCCCCCAAACTCTCTCTCTTACACACTGACTTTTTTTTCGTTCCCTTATACGATTCCCATCTCTCTTTCTCTGCCTTCATCTTCGTTGCCCTTCGTTCTCTGTTCTTCTTCTTCGTTCATCTCTTCGCAACCCCCAAAAAAAAAAAAAAAAATCTTCGCTCGTGTGAACCTCCCCGCACGTGCGACCTCGTTCCCCAATTCGTACAAACCCTTAAAAAGCTTTCAATTTTGCTTTTTTTCGTTACCTTTCAATCTTTTCCCCCAAATCTTTGTTTCACTGCAAAAAAATCGCCGATCGTGAGTGGTTTTTGTGTGTTGTACCTCCGATCGCGGCTGCTCTCGGTTGTACTTACTAAGGTTCGATTCCCTAGGGTTTTTTTTTTTGGTTTCTTCAATTTCGATTCACTCACCTAGGGTTTAAAAATCACGAAAATTTTCCCCCAAATTCCGATTTTTGAGTTAATTACACAATTGCCCTTGCTGTCACTACTTTGTTACAATCGCCGATTTTTTTTTGTTGGTGGTGTTGAATTTGATTCGAGAAATTTTCGATTTTTGTGTGCTGATTTTTTGGGGATTTTTGATTTTTTGGGTGTAGTGTTGGATGATTATGAGTGAGGAATGCGGTGTAGCTTGGTGAGAAGAAGGAAAAAGAAGAGGCGATGAATGTGCAGGCGCATATGTCGGGTCCGGCTGCTGCTGCTGTTGCTGCGCAGAACCAGGCGGCGGCGGCCTCCGCCACGTCGCAGAACGGGAGCACGCTTGCTCAACAGATGAATAATTTGGGCGCTGGAGGAGGTAGTGGAGGAGGTGGCGGTGGAGGTGGTGGAGTGCGTGTCTTGTTTGCAGCTGAAACTGAGATGGTTAGAGCTCGGAGTTTAATGCAAGAGAAAATGTAAGCTTGATCGTTTGATTGATTGATTGATTGTTGTTATGCTTGAATTGAATCAATGTGCTTATTTTGTTACTATTGGAAGTTTAAAGTTATGATGGGATTTGTAAGTGTTTGTTTTGTTGTTTTTTACATTTTTTGAATTGAATGTGGGGTTATGTTACTAGTGGAAGTTAAGTTTCAAAGAGATATTGACCCAATTGAGTATGTTTAGTGTTGCACGACCGAAGCTTGAATCGGCTTTTAATTCCAAATTTTTCTGGTGGGATCTTTTTTGGAACTTAACACTTAAACTAGATTGATCTTGAAGGGTTTTTTTTTTTTTTTTGATAGGTCTTGATCTCGAAGGGTTTCTTGAGTAAGGATCAATGTTTAAGGGTTTAGGTATTGAAAAGATGGGGTTTTGAATGTGTTGGTGGGGGCTTTGATATTAAAACAATTAATTGATCATGAAATAAAGAAAGATAAAGTACTAGGTAATCATACTTAGGTTATTCTAGGCAATCACAGTCTGCAGAAGAAGGCAATCACACCCTCAAAGCTTAATATTAGCAGCTGGGATTTATTAAAAGCATTCTCGCTATCTCTTTTATAGGCTATACACTTTCTCTTATTTCTTAGATTTTATGGATCGTGGTCGTACTCTTAGATTAAAATCTTAATGTAGTGATTCACTTGGAAGCACGGACAGGGACATGGGTATGACACGGTGGACACGATACAGATATAACACGGGTACATCAGTCCAAATGAAGCGTCCGTGCTTCCTAGACTGATTCATCTAGTATACTTTTTGTGTACCTGATGTTTCTGATTCAGTGAACTTTCTGTACTTATCAAAAAACTACTCCCTAGGATAATGACTCTAAATGACCTTTTCCTAGAAAGACTAGGATTCCTAATAATAATGAAAAGAAATCAAGAATTTTAAACCCTATAGAAAAGAACTCTAAACATAAAATAAGACTCATTGGCTTGTCAAGCTGTCCATTCCAGAAAATCTGGTCTGAGCCCTAAACCTCCCTCTTGAGTTTGATAACAACATGAGTCCATTAACATGATGGAATTTTAACTCATCCACCAAACCACCCCAAAGGAAATCTGTCTGAATTTTCTCCATAGGATAGGCCCCATTAGCTGGGAGAGGGAAGAAAGTCATAAAGTAGGTGGGAAGACTTGAAAGTGTGCTTTTAATTAAGTAGGCTTCTCCCTTTTGAGAGATAAAATCTTTTTCCAATTTGCTGATCCCATCTTTATTCGTTCAAGAATGCCATCTCAAATAGCTTTAGTTTTGAATTGAGCTCCTAAAGGCAAGCCCAAATGTATCCTAACTATGGTTGAAATTTGACACCCTAGGATGTCAGCTAGTGCTCCCATATTCTCAACTTCTCCTATAGGGACCATTTCAGACTTATTCGGATATATCTTCAACCTTGAGACTGCTTCGAATGGCAAAAGAGTTCACTGAAGATACCACAATTGTTGTGGCATTGCATCACACATAATGAGCATATCATCTGTGAAATGTAAATGTGAGATCTTCATCATAACATTGTTCGCCTTTACTGAAATCTCTAACAAAAAATAGTCTTTACTGAAAAGCAAATGTTAGTAATTAATGATAGATTGTTGGTAGCTTGGATATGGGTTTATTAATGAAGGATCTGGTAGTGTTTATGTAGGTATTTGGATGCGATTAAGCACTCTCTCAGGGTATATTTTTATTCATTTTTTTATTTTTATTTTAAAACTGTGTCTCATGTGGACTATATGGAGAGTGGAACCATTGAATACTTGAGGGGGAGGATCTTTCAATTCTGGAGCTGAAACCTTTTTTGTTGCGTACTTTGTATGATTGGATGTCTGTGATGAGTGGCCTCTCATTTTCTTTGCTTGTCAAATTTTTAGATTTGTGAACTTTCTGTTGGTATTCTTGGCCTTCCCTATTATATGCCTGTGTGAATTGGGAGTGGTCTGTACTGTTTCTTTTTCTTTTTTTAAATAAAATTTTTATTTTTAATAAAGGTTTCATTAATCTATATATATGGAAAAAAAACTATTTCCCAATATGCTAGACATTTCAAGATTTCTCTCAATGTGTTTGTAACGGGGACTACTTATCAAAATTTAAGAAATGATAGTATTGGTGGATGTCCGTCAATATCCTGACTTTTTTTTCACCATTTTGACGGTTTAAAGTGTAAACAGGAGTTAATTGGCACATGACGCATAGTATGATTTTACTCCACATATGGGAGGCATACAATCACATAATGATGGATCCCAATTATTGCAAAACCAATTGTATTTGTACAATACTCCTAAGTTGATTTTTGCAAATTAAGTGTGTCAGATAACTTATGTAGTATGATTTATGTCTCTCATAATTTACTTTCCTTAGGCTACAGATGAAATTCATTAGCAAGAATATGCTGTTTTAGTTTTTGACTGTGTCTTTATGTGGACAGAAATTTTTAGATGTTTCTATCAACATATGCCTAGAATAGACAGCGTAAATATGTTGTTTTTTTTTTTTTACTAGGAGTGATACATTGTTGAATGGATGATTCATGGTAGTATTGTCAAATCAGCTCTGATTTAATCGTCTTCTTGAGCTCTATTAACTTCCTTTTTTTATTAAAAAAAAAAATCTGAGTGATTATGGTGGAATGGATGATTAATGGTAGTATGATTAAATCGGTTCTGATTTAATCCTTTTTTTATTTAAAGTTCTGTTTAAACATTTATCTTAAATTCCCCATCCCCTCCCCTTGGGACAAGGAAAAGGGAGGAGGAAGATTGTCCAGAAAATATGGGACAGCTATTGGACCATTATTGATTTATCATTCTTGTATGAATATGAACTTGATGTTCTTTTATAATAGCGTTAGATTATTATCCAAGAACTTGCTTTAGACATTTGTGCAATTTTTTATTGCTCATGATAAAGCTTTATGATCTTGTGCTCTTTTTCCAGCTATGCTGTCTTATCGCAGCGGCACCAGCAGCAGCCACTTGATGAGAATACAAGAAAGAAGTTTAAGGATATTGTGAAGCGTTTAGAGGAGGGTTTATTGAGATCAGCTCATTCAAAGGTTTTTGTTGCCCTTACCCTTATTTAAGCAAGTGGGTGTCTTCACTGTTTCTCAAAGTCACGCTAAAAGCATAGCACCTTTCTTTCCTTCTGCTATTATAATATTTCTTTTTTATTTAAAATTTTTTGAATTCTTGCATTGTATTCAGGAGTTTTATATATCTATCTGACTATATTGTTCCTCTTATCTAATGTTTGTGAATTCTGTCATAGGAGGATTACATGAACCTTGAAACACTTGAGAGCCGTTTGCATCAGTTGATTAAACGCTCACAACATGTGAATCCTCGGAACCAATATTCACAGCTTGTTAATTCTTCCTCCCCTGTTGGTACAATGATACCAACACCTGGTATGTCACACAGTGGGAATTCAACCATGATTGTTGCATCTTCTGTAGATGCTTCATTGATCGCTGCTAGTGCACCTACGACTGTCAACCCTGGAAGCCTGTTGCCAAGTGGTGGCATACATGGTGGTTCCTTTAATAGATCTGATGGTAATTAAAATTATTTTACAAATGTTATTTCTTTTTGCTTCTTTGCGGCAGCATCACAGTCCCTACTCTTGCAGGTTCTTTGTCTAATGGATATCAGCAGTCTCCTGCCAATTTTTCCCTTAGTTCTGGTGGAAACTTGTCATCAATGGGTGCTCAAACAATTACAAGCCAAATGATTCCCACTCCTGGATTTAATAGTAATAACAATAATGGTAATAATAGTAACAGTCAGTCTTATATGAGCATGGAATCTTCTAATAATGGTGGTGGGTTTTCCAATGTTGAGTCAACGATGGTATCACAACCACTGCAGCAAAAGCAGCATCATGGTGGTCAAAATAGCCGCATATTGCACAGTCTTGGTAGTCAAATGGGAAGTGGAATTAGGTCTGGCTTGCAGCAGAAAGCTTATGGGTTTACAAATGGGGCTTTAAATGGTGGTGGGTTAGGGTTGATGGGGAATAATTTACAACTTGTGAATGAACGTGGCACCGCTGAGGGCTATCTTCCTGCCACATCTTATACTAATTCACCCAAACCTTTTCAGCCTCACTTTGATCAACATCAGCAATCGATAATGCAGGGTAATGCCCCTCCTTACCTCATTTCTTGTTTGTGTTTATGGCTTCTTTTCTGTGTATTACATCATACTTTATGTGGGAAGATGTATGTTAATTTTGACACAAATCAGCAATCTCACAACGAACAATTTAATGATTAGGTGATGGATATGGAATGAGCAATTCCGATTCTTTTGGGTCTGGAAACTTCTATGGTGCTGCAGCATCTGTTGGATCAATGATGAATACTCAGAACTTGAGTTCGGTTAGCTTGCCATCTATATCCAAAACCAACTCTTCTCTGATAAGCAATCAGTCAAATTTGCAAGCAACTCAACAGGCTACCTATATAAAGACTCCATCAGTTGATCAATCAGAAAAGATGAATCTTCAAGCTTCAATAACTGCAAGAGACAATCTACTACACTCTCATCAACAGCAGCAGTTTCAACAGCAGTCCCATCAGTTTCAACAGCAGCAATTTGTTCAACAGCAACGCCAACAGAAGCAGCTTCAACAGCAACAGAATATGCTAAATAATGATACTTTTGGTCAGTCTCAACTGACATCTGATATAGGCAACCAAGTGAAACGTGAACCTGGAGTGGAGCACCACAATGAAGTTATGAACTCACAAGTTTCTGAACAATTCCAGTTGTCTGAGATGCAGAACCAATTTCAGCAGAACTCTGCTGAAGACCGATCCAGGAGTGCTCAACAGCTCTCTCTTCCATCCTCACAGCATGATATCTGCTCGCCAATGTCTCAAAATTCTCAACAAATGCAACAATTGCTACATCCAAACCAACTGGTTACGGATTCCCAAAGCGATTATAGCTGCCTTTCTGTTGGAGCACAATCAGAATCTGTGCTGCAGGGTCAATGGCATCCTCAATCACAAGACAGGAATCATGTACCGAGGAGTATGCCTCTTGAGCATCATGTGCAAGAGGATTTCCGTCAGAGAATATCTAGGCAAGATGAAGCTCAGTGCAATAACTTATCATCAGAAGGATCTGTTATTGGTCGAACTGCTGCTTGTAGAAGCACCACTGAGCCCCCTAATTTAACTGGTGCTACCTGTAAATCTGGAAATCCTAGCCTTGAAGCGATGTATAGAAATCAACAGAAATGGCTCTTGTTCTTGCGACATGCTAATCGATGTACGGCCCCCAAAGGGAAATGTCTAGTACCTCAATGTGTAATTGCTCAAGAGTTGTTGTTGCACATTCGTAAATGCAATCTGCCTTTATGCACATATGCTCGTTGCCGTCATACCAAGGACTTGGTTGAACATTTCAAGAAATGCAGGAATCCCAATTGCCCTGTTTGTGTTCCTGTAAGAAACTATATAATGCGACAACAATTGAGTGTACGATATATTGCACGTTCTCGAACAGAGTCTGCTTGTTTGCCAACTTCAATTACTGCGTCTAGTAAATCCTATGATACCGGAGACACTTCGGCTAGATTGATGCCAAAGACTTCCTCTATTGTTGAAACCTCGGAAGATGTACTACCCTCTTCAAAACGCTTGAAGATAGAGCAGCCCTCCCAATCTCTTATTCCTGAGAGTGAAAGTTCTGCAGTATCAGTTTCTGCATTTAGTGAACCCCATGGGTCGCAGGATGTCCACCTCCAAGATAACCAACATAATGAGATTTGTATGCCCGTTAAATCTGAGTTTCCAGAGGTAAAGAAGGAAATTGCTGAAAGTTCTGTACAAGAAAGTCTTGGTGAGATGAAAAAGGACGATGCAAATGATAACTGCAACCAAAGGCCAGATGGTGAATCTATTGCATATAATGAACCTTCTGGTTTGTCTAAGCAAGAAAATATTAAACTTGAGAAAGAGATTGATCCAGCTAAGCAAGAAAATGTGACACAGCCTGCAGAAAATGCAGCTAGTACCACCAAATCTGGGAAGCCAAAAATAAAGGGTGTGTCATTGACTGAACTTTTCACTCCAGAGCAGGTTAGGGAGCATATTACAGGTCTCAGGCAGTGGGTTGGCCAAGTAAGTTTTTTGGATTTCCTTTGCAACTAAATTCACACTGTTAATTTTATTTATGTAAATGGTTTATTGAAAGGTCATTAGTTTACATTTTTTTTAAGGACTAGTTTACAATTTTCTGAACTTATTTTTTTGTCTTGAGATTCACTAAAATATCATCATTGAATTGGTTTATAAAAGAAATGAGGCCTGCTTTTAGAGAGAAAACAAGGGAGTCCATCTTTGAGGTTGTGAGATCCTTTTTTTTTCCTTCCTCACTACCTATCAGAATAACTTTTGGTTATAATATATGTTCGTCATGTTTGTTTACCTCCCGTACAACTTCTTTTGTTAAAGTGAATATTCATTAAAACATTTAGTCTTCTATGATTATTACATGGATTATTGGTGTTTATCTACATAAAATAGTTTTAATTGTTGTGCACTAGAAAATATATCCTGTATATTTTACCCTTGGTATGCCACCTTGTCCTACAGCCTTCTCTTACGTATAGTAGTATATTTTTCTAGGCAAGTAATATGGACTATAATATTCCAATTATGATTTCTGGGGGTCTTTTGCTGTTGGACCTTTTTCTTTATAATAACATTGTATGAAAAAGTTTAGTCCAATAAACTAGATGAAAATAATCCCAATTAGATTATAATTCATTTTTTTTTTCTATTTACAGAGTAAAGCAAAGGCAGAAAAGAATCAAGCAATGGAGCATGCAATGAGTGAGAATTCTTGTCAGTTGTGTGCAGTTGAGAAGCTCACTTTTGAACCACCACCTATATATTGCACTCCATGCGGTGCTCGCATCAAGCGAAATGCAATGTATTATACCATGGGTGCTGGTGATACACGACATTATTTCTGTATTCCATGTTATAATGAGGCTCGTGGAGACACCATAGTTGTTGACGGGACTGCCATTCCAAAGGCAAGGCTAGAAAAGAAGAAAAATGATGAAGAGACTGAGGAATGGGTATGTTCTCTCACTTCAATTTGCTTTTATTGATTCATTGCATGAGTTTATCGACTGTTCTTTTGTATTAAACTGTCAATGATCATGTGCAGTGGGTTCAATGTGATAAGTGTGAAGCTTGGCAACATCAAATTTGTGCTTTATTTAATGGTCGAAGAAATGATGGTGGACAAGCTGAATACACTTGCCCAAATTGCTATATACAAGAGGTTGAAAGAGGAGAGCGTAAGCCCTTGCCACAAAGTGCTGTTCTTGGGGCCAAAGATTTGCCAAGAACAATTCTTAGTGACCATATAGAGCAGCGGTTATTTAGGAGACTGAAGCAGGAAAGACAAGAGAGGGCAAGGCTTCATGGAAAAGGTTTTGATGAGGTGATTGCGTGTAACATGCTCTCATTTATTTATTTATTTATTTTTTTTCTGGTGAAGATAATATAAAATGTTGCATTTCATCATGGCACGATATGGGGTTTCTTTGCTGAAGAATGTTAAGTGAAAGCTGGCTAGCCATCATGTACAACCTTTGATTAAGTCAGCTTTCAGTTTTTGATGGCTGATTCTAACTAGTGCGTACAACAACCAAGCCTTAATCCCAAATTTCTTAAATGTAGAAATTGCAATATCAGGTTTTGAACCTGGATGCAAATAGTCCATTAACCCATTCATAATTGTGACTAAATTTTACAATGGCCGTCAACCCACTGCAACCCTCCATTTTCTGGGCTTGAGACCGGTTGTGAACAAATATATGACACTCAGCACAGATGCATCCTCACTAGTGTATAGTTTTGAAATTTCTACTAAAAATGGATCAATGTTACTGTTTGCAAACACTATAGAGGTTAAATATTATGAAACACTCATAATGCATTGAACATAACCCGAATTTCTGAGGTGAGGAAGTTGGTTTATTTATTTATTTATTTATTTTATCTTTATTATCAATGTTATTTGTATTTCTGTTTTTATTTTTATGTTTTTTGGGAGAATGAAGGATTTGTTTCTGAGTTAGTGAAGTTCTGATCTAGCTGATTTAGTTACCATCCTTTCCTTGAAGCATGTTTTACAAGGGTTTTCTTTAGGAGTTAATATAATGCTGAATTATTTGCCAAGCCATTAGCTTGATCTCCTGGCACTTTCTTGGAATTTTCTCTCCTGATATTTACAGATTTTTCTTGGGTAGTTACTTTATTCCTGTATGTTTCAGAGCTGATTACTTTCCTGTCTATACTAGATGCTACATAGGAGGTAGCTTTTTCAGTCATTTAGGTGGGAATATAATGTCTTAGGGGATTTATATATTTATTATTTCTCCAAGAGGGATTTTAAACAGATTGCCCATAGAAAGGGAAAATTCCCAAAAGAGTTTTACACTCTGGCGCAGGTCAACTAAATGGTCTTCCCATAGCAACTGGGGTTATGGACTTCCAGTTTATGGGGGGTACTGTGAAAAAAGTTGGAAGTGATATTTTGCTAGGTTCCTGGAGCAGAATCTCTTGATATTGCTAGCTGATATTTGTTATTAGCTAATTTCAATTAAATTGATATTGCTAGGTTCCTGGAGCAGAATCACTTGTAATTAGAGTTGTTTCATCTGTTGACAAAAAGTTGGAAGTGAAGCAGCGGTTTCTTGAAATATTTCAAGAAGAGAATTATCCGACTGAATTTCCATATAAATCCAAGGTATGAAGAGTCTCCATTGAGTTGGTATGTCTCTAATATTGACAGAGGCTACACAAAATTGCTATAACAGTAGTTATTCACTAACTAAGTCTTTTTTGTTCCAGGTAGTTTTGTTGTTTCAGAAGATTGAAGGTGTAGAAGTATGCCTATTTGGCATGTATGTTCAAGAATTTGGATCTGAATCTCAATTTCCAAATCAGCGTCGCGTCTATCTCTCGTACCTGGACTCTGTCAAGTATTTCAGACCTGAGATTAAAGCGGTGACTGGAGAGGCTCTTCGTACATTCGTTTATCATGAAATTCTGGTAGGGTCCAGACTTCACTTGTCTCATTACCTTCTAAGTGACCATTAGTTTGGAATCTTTAATCTAAGCTATTGACCTTGATATTATGCTCTTTTCAGATTGGATACCTTGAATATTGCAAGTTACGAGGTTTTACAAGCTGCTATATATGGGCTTGCCCTCCATTAAAGGGTGAAGATTATATTTTATATTGTCATCCAGAAATTCAAAAAACACCTAAATCTGATAAGCTCCGGGAATGGTGAGCCTTGTAACTCTCAGAACTTAACTTTTTAAATCATTTTACCGATTTTTCATTCTTATTTAACTCTTGCTTGGAATGCTTTCTGTATCAGGTATTTAGCAATGTTAAGAAAAGCAGCCAAGGAAAATATTGTGGTTGATCTCACTAATTTGTACGACCATTTCTTTGTTACTACTGGTGAATGTAAGGCTAAGGTAACTGCTGCTAGGTTGCCATATTTTGATGGTGACTACTGGCCTGGTGCTGCGGAAGATCTGATTTATCAGATGCGTCAAGAAGAAGATGGCAGAAAACAAAATAAGAAAGGAACAACTAAGAAGACCATAACAAAGAGGGCTTTAAAAGCTACTGGTCAGTCTGATCTTTCTGGTAACGCGTCAAAGGATCTGCTGCTCATGCATAAAGTAATTTTCTATTTCATATCTTTCTGCTTACCGTTTTTCTTGCTAATCAGATTTTCGGAGATCTGCTGATTTTCAAGTGATTCTTATTAAAAAAAAAAGGATGAATTATATCAAAATCTTATAGATTTCTACAGCATCAAAATGGTATTTTCTTGTTTGTTTGGAGGTTTTATCTTTTGTTCTTACAAGGCTTTCCTCCACCCCAGCTTGGTGAAACCATCTGCCCAATGAAGGAAGATTTTATCATGGTTCATTTGCAGCATGCATGCACTCACTGTTGTATCCTAATGGTATCTGGAAATCGTTGGGTTTGCAACCAGTGCAAAAATTTCCAGCTGTGTGATAAGTAAGAATTCTGCAATCTTTACCTTCATCATTATAGCTAGTTTATTTAATGTGACCTATTAAAAAAAAAAGATAGTTTATTTAATGTGCGATATATGTAAGTATATTCATAAGGGTTTGCTCATGTGTTAAGCTACAATTTTTTCAAAAGAATCAAGTTTACGAATACTAACATTTACAGAATCATTCAGTTCCCAAGATATTGATACCAACAATACAAACTACATAAAATTTATAAATATTTTTCAAACTTTTTTTATTATCCCAAATCTGATATACCAGTGTACAGATATTTGATCGTAGGCGTGGAATATACTTTAATAAAAATGCTACATATATGCCCTTACTTCCCTAAACCTTCTAGGCACTCTTTGTGGCAAAACTGCTTGTAAATCTGTTTTCTTTTTCTCAAATGCTTCATAACCTATCAAAAAAAGAGTTTCATAATCTCATGCTCATTAATATGAAAAATGGACTTCTTGACTGGTTAATTTTTTAATATTATATTTTCAAGACCTTTCTTTTCAGGGTGGGTTTCATTTTAAGTAATATTTGTTACTGCTGGCTTTTAGGAAGTGAACTGATGTTTCTTGCTTAAGTCTGAAATTGAAAAATGCAGATTTTCCTTAATATTATAATTTTGTTTGCAGAAGATAAGAATTGAATGGTCTGGTTTATTTTTGGCTGATGAATTATCTTTTCTTTTTGGTGAGTAATGAAAGAGCTGTTTAATAAATGTTTGCTTCTGACTAGGAATTAACAGAAGTTTTTAATAGTTGTTGGATCCTCTATTCTTAAAACTGTATACATGTTGTTCTACACTGCAAGTTTCTTGTTAGGATTTAATAATATGTTCCTATCTGCATATCCTGTTCCCTTTTTACTTTTGGTTCCAGCTTGGTGGAGTTATTGTAAACTATATTGATGGGTTTGCTCTTTCTGTTCCTTGAAAATTACTATACATTTTCCTGAGATGGTTTTTTTTTTTAGTTCTGATGTTTGCATATATCTCACAGATGTTATGAATCAGAACAGAAACGTGAAGAAAGAGAAAGACATCCAAACAATCAGAGGGAAAAACATGTCCTCTATCCAGTAAGATCCTTTACCACGAAATACTTCGATTTTGAAAATGAGTGGTTTTAAAAACAGCTGAGTAAACTGTATTGGCAATTTCTTAACTGAAAAATGGAACTTTGCTAAACCCTGCAGATTGAAATCACTGATGTACCTGTTGATACAAAGGATAAAGATGAGATCCTTGAGAGTGAATTCTTTGACACTAGACAAGCATTTCTGAGTCTTTGTCAAGGAAATCATTATCAGTATGATACCTTGCGGCGGGCTAAACATTCTTCGATGATGGTCCTTTACCATCTGCATAACCCAACTGCTCCTGCATTTGTGACGACATGTAATGTATGTCATCTTGACATTGAAACTGGTCAGGGTTGGAGATGTGAAGTCTGCCCTGAGTATGATGTATGCAATGGATGCTATCAAAAGGGCATTGATCATCCTCATAGGTTGACAAACCATCCATCCATAGCTGACCGTGATGCTCAGAATAAAGAAGCAAGGCAAATACGAGTTCAACAGGTTCTGCATATCATTATCTTTTTTGTGATTAAAGATACAGTGAAACAATATTTTTAGTCACTTGCTTTGGTCAATCTTTCAATGTTTCATGGCAATTTTCTTCTGCACACGGAGTACCTCTACAAGCTGCAATGCTTTAATATACTTGTTTTGTGTTTCCTTTACCTGAAAACATCACATTCCCCCTTTCTTCCCTCATTGTTTAGTATTATCATGAGTCACTATGTCTATGTGGGGTATTTACGTGACAGTTTGTTACATGTATAGTTCTTAGTCCTGAATTATTGATTTGGCCTAGTAAAGTATGGTGATGGGAGGGAATTAAATATTTCCTATATTTGTCTCTTGTTTTTCCAAAATTTTCCCCATCTTTCACCCGGAGCCTTGTAGCTCAATTGGTTGTCACCTCTTAGTATTCCCAATGGAGACATCTAGGGTTCAAATCCCTCCACCCCCAATTATCAAATTATCCAAAAAATTTCCCCATCTTTCCTTGCGGTTTTGCATGTCCAATCAAAGTAATCGGGATGTTTTTGTCTAAGGTTTTGCAATAAGTTCTGTTAATTATATCTATCATATATTGACCATATGAACATGCAATTTGGAGACCTTGGCATCTTTATAGATTTGGTCTGACATCATTGGTTATTTCACATTGCAGCTTAGGAAGATGCTTGATCTTCTGGTGCATGCATCTCAATGTCGTTCCTCACATTGCCAATACCCAAATTGTCGCAAGGTGAAGGGTCTTTTTCGCCATGGGATACATTGCAAAACCCGTGCATCTGGAGGTTGTGTTCTCTGTAAGAAAATGTGGTATCTCCTTCAACTTCATGCTCGAGCATGCAAAGAATCTGAGTGCAATGTACCACGTTGCAGGTTTATAAATCAACCTTTTTACTATTATCAATCACTTGCCAACTTTGCTCCTTTAGCTCTCCTATTTTTCATTTTGTGTTTGGGCGTTAAAAGAGTTCTTTTTAATAATTTTTTCAGAGATCTAAAAGAACATTTGAGGAGGCTACAGCAGCAGTCTGACTCTCGCCGAAGAGCTGCCGTGATGGAGATGATGAGACAGAGAGCTGCAGAGGTTGCCAGCAATGCTGGATGATCAATTTGTACATACTAATATGGAGTTTTGAAGAAAACCCTCTAGTTAGAGGGAGGTAGACCATAGTTTTTGTGCTGCTCCACCACTACACTGCTGGAAACCAGGCAGTGATGGTAAAAGTGGTGGGCATAGACGGTTGGAAGGGGATAAGCATAGAATACTACAACAGATTGGTTCGTATTCACTTTTTAGGGAAATATTCTTTTCATTTACATCTCCACGACTCATTTCTCCCTCAGCAAGTGAAGTTTATAGACCAGAGCTACCCTATTCAACCACTTAACAATGCTGCTCGGGGTATTAGAGTACTGATGCCTGCGTCTCTCACTCTCGCCCGATTTGGTGATTCTTTGATTTTATGATCCTCTTGTATTCTGTAAGAATGTCATCCTTGGGTGGCGATTGTACTATAATTGTTCTAATCTTTCTAGAAAAATATTTTCTTTACAAAGGAATGTCAGAGGGATGTTAGTTTCCAAATCCCTCCTTTTTTATATTTTTTGTTTTATATTGACCCTTTTTTGTAGAATGTCTTATTTAAAGGAGGAAAAATAAGTAGTGTCTCCAAAACTGAAGCATTCATTTTGATTGAAACAGTTATGTTTATATGGTCTATACGTAATTGAACAAGTAGTTTTTGATTGTTACTCATTCTTTTGCTGTGTTGGTTGTACTTTTATAGGTTCTGCACAGAAAACATTTCATTCCATGATTATTGTGCTAAAATCCCATAGCTCCTGTAACTGTAAGCTCATCTAATATGAACTTTGAAGTACGTATGAGCCACAGAAGCTGCGATGTCTTAGCAATTTTTGGTACAATTTGGGCCACCTGTCCTTGGAAATTCCAGTACCACATGGACTTAAATCAACCTTGAAAATCTACACGGAAGTCTTTTCGCATTTCATTGTTTCCAATGGACAGACATGCCGAATAAAATCACCTGGCTTTGCTCTTCACTTTAACTCGTTATTCACTCTTGCATTTGCACTCAACACTAACGAAATTTATATTCAGATATGACGGCTTCAACTGTGTTTTACTTTTTTACCTTGAGTTACTTTGACAATTCCCAAAATTTTCAGTTTTGGTTTGAAATTTATTTTTAATCCCTAAAATTTAGAACAAGATCGATTTTATAGTTGTGTTTTTTATTTTTTTTTGAAAATATAATTTCATCCTTTCATCTGTCTCCCATTAAATTATTTTAAGTTTTTTTTTTTTTTACTTCTTAATGTGCCGTGTCAACACTCCATTTGTTATATATGAAAACGATTCTTTTTTAAAAGACAAACAAATTGCAACAATTTAAATTTGAGATATGTGAAAATATTAAAGACTAAATTAAGTTGAAATGTTTTAAATTTGAGAAATGAAAATCGTATTTGGATTAAATTCAGTGAGGAAAAATGCATTCTTACCTTTTTTCTTTGACTGTGCGTCAGATTTCATTATTAAAAAAAAAAAAAAAATTTCATTATCTGATTCATAAATTTTCCTATTTGGTGAGCATTTCTCATGGTTTTTCAACTGAGCACACATTATCTGAAAGTATTAACCACCAATAAAATGAAAGTAAACAAGAGGAAAGTGGGTACTCTACGTGGCACATTCTCATGCCCTCTTTCTCTCTCTCTCTCTTCTTTCCCTCTCTTACAAACCACAAATCACATTCTGTGATCTATATTCCATCTTCCTCTGTTGGCTTCCTCTCTCTGACTTAGATTTCTCTTTCATACACCAAATTCAAATCCTTTCATAGAATTATCCACTTCTTAATTATTCTCTTTTTTTGTTTTTTTGGTTTACATTCAAAACACATCAATTTGAGAGTTTGTTAATGGTTGAAGAAGCATCATTAGCAACACCATGAATGCCACTACAAGAAGTCCCAGTTTCAGTAACAGCAATACATACCATTACCAAACCAATCACAAAAGACCCACATCCAGTTTTCATGGCACCTTAACTTTCACGAACTCCAGCTCCTACTACTACATTACCAGTAGGTGCACTAATACCAATCGTGCCCAAAACAACCGTCATAACCAAAATAACTTCCTACTAGTTCCCAAGGCCACTGCTTCCCAAACTGGCAAAGACAACAAAAACAAGAACAAGAAAAACAAAACAGAGAGTAACAAGAAACTTGTACAGGATGAAAATGCTGTTCCTGCTAATGAAAATGAAGCTGAGCCCATAAAACTAGAACAACAACAGCAGCAACAGCAGCCTTCAGTTTCAATAAGTTTGGATGATGTGAACCCTGTGGGGTTGGGGAGGAAGTCAAGGCAGTTGTTTGATGAGGCGTGGAGGAAGTTTTCAGGGTTGGGACAGATATCAGGAACAACTAGAGCTGATGACAGGGATGCCCTTGATGCCCTTCTCATTAGAGAAGGTCCTATGTGTGAGTTTGCTATTCCTGGGGCTCAGAATACTACTGTGCTTGTTGTTGGAGCAACTAGCAGGATTGGTCGTATTGTTGTGCGCAAGCTCATGCTCAGAGGCTACACTGTCAAGGTCTGTCTTTTTCTTTCTTTCATTACATCATTCTTTTATTTTGATATAAGTGCTTACTCTTCTGCTTTTTGTTAGAATGATGACTAAATGATTTAACTTACCATTTCCTAATAGCTTTCCTTGGGAGAATTGGTGATTTACCATTTCCATATTTTAAGTAACCATTTCCATTGTAAATGCTTAAATTCACCCTTTTGTAATAGCTGAGGCTTTCGCAAGAATTGGTAAATTAACACTTTTGATCCCCTTTTTTGTATGTTGTGGTATGTATATATGGAGTGAAGGTTTTTATTTTCTAGTTTTACAATATGTTAGTGAATTGGCTAGTCCTAGTTAAATAAGAAGCAATAGACTATTATACATGTAGGAGTGATGATGATTTATAGGATCAAGTAAAAAAATTTCTCAAATCAAAATCATGATCTCATAAATAAATAGACAGCCTTTCATTGAAATCCAATTGGAAATATCATGAATTGTTTTGTTGTCTGATTTGAAGTCCTGTAATGTCTAAATCTGGCTGTATATGGCTCATTAATCCAAAATCATGATGTGAGGAACCTTTTGTGTACCTGGTTCATGTAGCTAGATTTTTTTCTAACTAATAGAATATTATGAGCGAGTTCAAAGTTATTCATTAAGAGAAAGCAAGCAAAGGGAACCCTGATAGTATAACATCTGAGAATGGGCTTTTATTGTTGGTGGATTGAAAAAATCTAACTGATTATTTCCCTTCAAATATCATTCAGATAGTGTGACTTAATAATGTACAGAATGAACTTGTTCAACTGATATACTAATACCAAAAAACCATAACTCTGTCTCATTCATTGCGGTCTCTTAGTATATATGAAATCCTTCACTTATTTCCAGATGTAAATTTTTATGAATTTAATGGAGTCTCTTTGTACACGTGAATTGTGAATTTGGTTCATTGAGTTTAACCTAGTAATACAAAATTTTATAGAAGGCCTCCATACAGGAGGTTTTAAGGTTTCTTATTCATGATTTTCAGGCTCTAGTGAGGAAGGCGGATGAGGAAGTGGTGAATATGCTTCCAAGGTCAGTAGAGATTGTGACTGGGGATGTGGGTGATCTATACACACTCAATGCTGCTGTGGAAGGATGCAGCAAGATAATATATTGTGCTACGGCCCGTTCTGCCATCACTGGGGATCTCGTCAGAGTTGATTACAAAGGGGTTTGCAACCTCACCAAAGCATTTCAGGTATGGCCTCATACTGAAACGTCATAACCTTTCTCTGGAAATTCTGTAAATGCGGTAAGCACACACATTTATTCTGTTAAAGTTTGGCATAAAATTGATGCCTAATTCGAAACAGGACTACAACAATAAACTAGCACAACTACGAGCAGGAAAAAGCAGCAAAAGCAAGCTTCTGCTTGCAAAGTTTAAATCTGAAGATTCATTGAAAGGGTGGGAAGTTCGCCAGGGAACTTACTTCCAGGATGTGATTGCTTCTAAGTATGATGGTGGAATGGATGCTAAATTTGAGTACACTGAGACTGGAAACGCTGTCTTCTCAGGTAATAATGGTGGACATTAGGCGACCATGATGTATGTTCAATTTGGGGCAATTAGAACTGAAAATTACTAGATTTGCAAGTGCTACAATGGGGAGATGATATCAAAAGAATCAGTATTTATTCTTTCTTTAACTTTGTTTATCATATTCTACTATAGGATATGTTTTCACCAGGGGAGGGTATGTTGAACTGTCAACAAAGCTTTCACTTCCTTTGGGTCGCACTCTTGACAGGTATGCCATACTTGAAATCTTGATGGAAACTTGCTCTGAATGATGGCTATTTTATGGATACTTTATGACTAATTATACCTCAACTGTAAAGGCTTTCATCCTTCCACACTCAAAACTTTCATGTTTAGGTATGAGGGCCTTATTCTCTCTGTTGGTGGAAATGGAAGGTCTTATATTTTAATTCTTGAAGCTGGTCCTACAGCAGATACAACTCAAAGCAAATTGTACTTTTCAAGATTTAGTACAAAGGCAGGATTTTGTAGGGTAGGTCCTTTGTTTTATTTAGTAAACTTTGTTTCTTTTGGTGCCAAAAAATTGTGTTCCCATTTTTTCTTTTATAAGCCTTTTGACAAGTCAGGACTGTATGTAATTGACAGATCAGAGTACCATTTTCATCCTTCCGCCCGGTGAAACCAGATGATCCACCATTAGATCCATTCCTTGTACATACAATGACCATACGGTTTGAGCCTAGAAGACAGGTTTGTTGATTACCTTACTGATTGCAGGGATTTGAATTTGATTAATGTGTTGTTTCCTTCATTTCTGTTTATGGCTTCTAACAATAGCATGGGATTTCTACATGCACTATCAACACTGTTGTGATAAAATTACTTTTGCATACTAATTGATTCTCTTTTATTACTCTAACTTGAATTTGGTTTATCCAGCTTAGAACAGATTAGAGTAGGTTCCTATAGCTTAAAAATATAAAGTTTGGTGTAACAAAGTTTTATTATAATTGTCAGGGTATGGCAAATACATTGTTTACACTATCCTTCTCATTCTTGGTACACTGTCGCTATGACGTAATAGGTCATAATATATTTTTTCTTGGCAACATTCCAAGTAGTTTTGGCCTTGCCAATGCCCTTTCACCGCATTCAATTTGAAATGTGTCATTCCTTTTTAAAAACATAATATTGTCTTCAGTACATATGAAGGAACCCTCTGAACCAGCTTTGAAGTATTCGGTTGTTGCTTTTTTTCACCTTTACGCTTATTCATACATGTTTGTCTTTTCCCCCCTCTAATATCTTATATTTTAAGGTTATCTACCTTGCCATATTTTTTTGGAAAACCGTGAGGCTAAGTTGTACTAACTGAGAAATGGTTTGAATAGATCACTAGCTATTAATGTTATAGAAAATCCGTGAATTCTGAAGGGCCCAGAACATTAGATAATTTTCTAGACCTACTTCTTTACTAGCATAGAGTGATTTCGAATGGTATCCTCTATCATAGAATCACCATAAACCACTTCAAAAAGCGACAGTGTCATGTATTTTATCTTCTTTTTTTTTTCCCTGAAAATATTTTAAATATTGATTACTTACATATTTTGACAAACTGTGTATGCTATGCTACTGCTTAGAATTTCTTCTTTTAGCTTCCTCTGTCATCATCATTTGAAATTGTTTTCTTTTGCATGGAATTTAAATTTTTTTTTTTTCATGCAACCAGGATCACATACATGTTTCCTAGAAGTAAGGTCTCAAAAGTAATTGATATAGTCTTGATTTCCATTGTGTTTTACTTGCATTACCATATTCTTTCATATTGTTACATTGATTCTAGCATCTGTTAATCACTGCAAAAATGCATTGACTTTTCCTTTTATATTATCTTCAAAATACCCCTTAATTGAACCACTCATACAGTGCAGTCTCCATATTTTCCAATTGTGAAAGAGAGCAGTCACAACTTAAGCCGTATAAGTCCTTTTATCTCTTCGTATCTTTTGGTGTAGCTTGTGTATTTTGGGGACCATGACTTCCAATCATATAGCCTATCTTTTGCCCCTTGATGGAATAGTACTTTTTGTCCACACACTGATTCAATTTATTATTCTTGTTGCAGAGACCTAATGAAGGACCTACAGGACCGAAGCAAGACCTGAGAAGTTTTGAGCTTATATTTGAATATATAAAGGCCTTGCCTGTAGGTGCCTTTATTTGTTATTTCTTGCAAAACAGAAAAAATCAGTTTTCCTTACAAATTAGTTAAGGACATTGTATGCTATACCATCCGTTGAAATGTTTGCAAAATAATGTGTTTTAATTTTCACCGTTTCTAGTCATTATTATAGCTAAAATAGCTTCTTAATTCTTTCCTAATATTGCTTTTCGTGGACCTTTCTTTTATTTTCTCTCTTATGTATGATGTATGAAGGAAAATATATAAGCTTAATTCAGTTTAGAATTGACCATAACACACACTAAAAAAATACTTATAATGCTGAATAAATCAATATCAAATCCCTCACTTCTCACAATGACTGGAAACATAGATGGAAAAGTTAATTTGCATTGAAAATTCATGACATCAAATTCAAATAATAGCTCTTGTTTTCACAATTACAGATTCTCCTTGATTTGAACAAACCTTGTTGAGAACCTAGTCAATCTGTTTTTATGACTTTTATGTTGATTAAGCCCTTTTTTGGTCATCTAGCTCAAGAAATATTGTGAAGTGAGTCAGCTCTTAAAATTAAACTACAGAGGAAACAGCACCATGATTATTATTCTCTGAACAATTGTCCAGTAATCTGAAGATGCATTGCCATATATGTCAATCATGCAATGCTGGCTTTGGTACCTTAATAAGTGTTTGTGTGGCACATATCTTATCATTATCTTTGTTAAATTACCAATTTTCCCAAAATTTTAAACTATTGATTGTCCCAAAAGATTAAGCAATTGAGAAATAGTGAATTTGAATCATTTAGCCATAATTCTAACAATCTTAATTAGAAATTATGTTTTGATGTTTTTTCATGCTATACTGTATCTATATTATGTTTCCATCAAGATGGAAAAATGTGTCACTCGCTGGACAATAAATATTTTACAGAACTTTCTGTATTGACTTCATATGGAGACTAGGATTATATATGTATTTTCAACGGGCTGTTATTGAGATGATAATTGATGTATTGCAGACTGGGCAAGAAACGGACTTTATCTTAGTTTCATGTACAGGATTAGGGATAGAACCCACCAGAAGGGAGCAGGTTCTTAAAGCTAAGAGGGTTAGTCGGTTATTTTCTTTTGTTCCTTTTACTATTGTAATAGATAATGTTCACTTCTACATTTGCTCACGTAAGTAATGTTCTCTTTCTTAAAATGTTCCCAGGCTGGGGAAGATTCATTGAGAAGATCAGGCCTCGGATACACAATCATTCGCCCTGGTCCCCTAAAGGTAAAGCCAATAATTGTTACCCAAAATTTAGGCAAGTTTGTCAATTTTCTTTAACTTCTTTTATTTGTATTTCCTTTGGTTTGGAGAATGTGTGTGTATCTGTTGCATGTTTACAAAACTTTATTCAATGCAATGGAAGATTGATTCCTCAGAATATTTAACCTTAGAGCATTGACACTGCTAATTTCAGTTTCACAGCTTCTTAGGCATTTGGATGCTTGGAAATAGATACATTGATGACTACCTTTATTATGCTAATGCTGAAATATATGCTCTCATGGTGGCTGTTTCGTGTTGCATGTGGAGATGTGGAACTTCCGAGTTCCTTTTCGCATTAGCAAACTTCAAACAAAATACTTCCACTTGCTGTCAAGTTCTATGGAAAATGCTCTTTAATGTATGAAAGATTAAGAGGTTAAGAAACAAAAAGATTTGACCATTCAGTGTGTGTAGCATATGAGACGGCCCTTGTAGTAGGAGTGGACTTTACAAATGACAAAAAAGATAATGTAGTATAGGTGGAGCATCTGTATACACAAGCTATATTACAAACCCAGGAATGACCTTGGTATTGATAAGCTGTATTCCATTCAGCCTTGGTATAATGTTTTGGGCAATAATATTCTAACAAGGATGCACTAGAAAGATTGTATTGGGAAGTATTTAAAAAGATCTCTGAGGATACCTAGACCTAGCCAATATATTTGTGCTATACTTTCTATGATACTTGTGAATTTCACTCCTCAAGTTATGTAAATGTTGCCACTCTGATAATCTTATCTAGTTCTATTATAGATTGTTTGGTTGGTTCCACTGCAAAACTGATCAGCAACATTAGTAATTGGTTCTTGCAGGAGGAACCTGGTGGTCAACGTGCCCTCATATTTGATCAAGGAAACAGGATTTCTCAGGTGAGAATGACTTAGTTAGGAATGCCTTAATCTTTTCTCTATATGGTAAGTAAAATGAATATTTTTGGTATAGTGAGAATGATTTATCCTCTGAAGTCATAAAAAAGCATTTAACTGAAACTACTTTCATTCTTAATGTAGGGCATCAGCTGTGCTGATGTAGCTGATATCTGTGTGAAGGCACTACATGACTCAACAGCAAGAAACAAGAGCTTTGATGTGGGTATCACTCTTCTTCTTCTCTTCTTCTTCTTCTTCTTCTTCTTCTTCTTCCTCTTCCTTTTATTTTTTATTTTTTATTTATTTTATTTTATTTATTTATTTTGTGTGTGTGTGTGTGGTTAGTTTAGGTGGGATAAATCTAATGTGATTCTTTGACATGTCCAGGTATGTTATGAATACGTTGCTGAGCAAGGGAGGGAACTCTATGAGCTAGTGAGTGAAAATCGCTAATATAAATTCTTTTTTCAGTTCTTCTACGGCCACACATTTTGTCACAACTTTTGCCACAACTTGATCGCATGTACAATTATCGTTGGTGAATCATCAGTCGCACATAGACCCACTATTGTTTCTCTACCATTCATAGTTGCACATGTTATTAAGTTATGGCCAAGTGTGTAACAAAGTGTATGTCCATAAATACTTTCATTTTTTTCCCCCTAGGCTTGGCTTAAATTTAAACTAATAGTGTGTTTCTGTCATCTGTACAGGTAGCACATTTGCCTGACAAAGCAAATAACTATTTGACACCTGCGTTGTCTGTTTTAGAGAAGAACACTTGATCATTCTTTTAGTAACCTTGTTTGATATATGTTTCTTAAATATAGTTTTCTTTTGCAAAGTTGTTAATGAATTTTATCTTTGTATCTTTTCTGGCCACCTATGTAACTACCCTGTCATACAATGTGTATGTATTCTTATTGTAAATCCAAATGTAGATGGACAATAATACAAATGATGATAAGCACAATCTTACAACATTGAACATTCAAAAGCTAAGTCCGGACATTTTTCAATAGGATATGGATATGAGCAAGGCTGTTAAAACCAAATTGTGAAAAAAAAAAAAAATGAAGAGGTTCAAGTTTCAAGTTCAGAACCATGACAATGTCATAATAAATGAAAATTTAAATAATCTATTAAATTTATAAAAATTAATGTATTGACTAATCGAAAAAAATACAATTCTAAAAATTGATACTTTACTAAATGAAAAATATACAAACATACACACCGTAACACAACCTTTTAAAATGTAATTTTATTTACAATTTGAAAAAAAAGAAAAAAAATTGTTCTATTTTTTATTATTTAATTTTTTAAATTCTCCCAATCTATCTCTAGAATTCATTGCAATGTCATGTGAAGCGGCAAGTTATTTCTCAATCCAAACTTTGATAATACACACTTCCAAGAAGACCATCACTTGATGAAACATTGGCCATCCTAGCATTCAACACCAACAGGTTTTTGCCATTAATGGTGCAAGACTTTTCCTATTGAGCTATGTAGAAAACAATTACAAACAACATCTAATTTGCATTTTTTTCTTTACTTAAAGTCACAAAAATTCCTTTTATTTTTTTTGCATATAATCCCATCCGACGGAAAAATAAATCTGGTATATTAGGGGGCTCCATTATTACAGTGTAATCACTCCATTCCATCATCAAATGGGTTTCCATCAGAGACGTAGATAGGACTATGGTTGTAAGCATAGACCCTCAACATGCTGGCAACCAAAGATGACACGTAGATCAGCACAGAGACACAATCTAAGAACATGGACCCCGTTGGCCTAGGACCACAAGCACTACGTTGTTAAAACTGAAAAGATAAGGAAAATCTGATAGAGGGGGCTTGTTTCTTTCCTCTTTCTTTGGTTCTATACCAACAGAAAGAATGCTAATTCATAGCCCATGTCCAGCAATTATTCATAGAACCTCAACATATCTTGGAAGTGTCAAATGCAATATCAACAATAACACTCTAAGCATCATCAACAAGAGCACTACTAGTTGTAGTATTAGCATCATAAAGAACACAACAACAAGTCTTATTGGTGCTTGTAGAAGCTGTAGAGTGGGACTAACTGGCTTTCTTGTAGCTGCTGTAGTGATAAGTTCTGCAGCAGGAGGATTAAGTGCAATTGAGGCACCCCAAGAATCTGAGACTTTGTCTAATATACCGCAAACACTTTCAGGTGAGTGTGCTTTGCCCAAGGATTGCAAGAAAGCTAGGATTCAAAGGCCTAAGTCAAGGAAAGCTGAGTCTTGCACCATCAAATGTGTCACCACTTGCATCCGGGGTGGTGAAGGCTCCCCTGGTGAAGGCCCTTTTAATGTCAGAAGGTACAAGGTTTATCCACAGTATAATTTCCTAAGTTTGTATTTTTGAATTTTAGATTCAGGAAAAAAAAAAAACTCTTGTGCCATTTATTTTTGTATTCTCTATAGCGTTTCCTTTTTTTTTTTTTTTTTTTTTTTCTCCTTTGTTATAATAGCATTTGCAAAATTAATGATCATAAAACTAAACTTTGTTATGTTTTAAACTTTCAATACGTTTCCATTGCCATTTTGTTGGTGCAGTTCATGTAATTAACTGATAAATAGCATGAAAATTTTCTTGTAATCAATACACTAAAATTATGTATTATGGAGCACATAGATAAGGATTCCCTTTTGGATAGATACTTATGAAGACGATGTTGATAGCCTTTGACTTTGGTCTAGATTCAAGAGGCATTATATGTTACAAAATTATAGCAAATGTGATCTCATGCCTGAATTTAGCCTATAAATATAAGGGGGAAAAATGGACAGGACGAGCAGAGAAAATCATAAACAAGGATTTCTGTCAGACTTTTAATTATATATTTTGTCCATGTTAATGTGTAAATATAATCAATTAAGGCTATTTTTAACTGTTATTCATCTTCATATAAGCCAAGGCTTTGATAGCATTTGTTAATGCACCCAAGATTTTTTTCTTAGGAATAAAATGTGATTAGGCTTCATCCATTTGTTTTTTTATTGCTTGTTTGACTAGAAAATTTTCATACTTTTCTCTTATTCTGAATTAGTTATTCAACCGAATTTGGTTGAATAGTACTGGGGAGTAGTGAATGTAGGTGCTGTCTTCAACATGTAAATTAAGGTGGATATATTGACTGTGATCCCTTTGTAATTTCTTGCAGACCTCTAGTTGTTTTCAAGCAAGGGTTTCGAACCCGGCAATACTGGTAATTGTTCTAATCTTGACATCCCATTTTACCAAATGCTGATTGCGTTTAAAAGAAAGCCAAAGTAAATAAAGAAGTTTATGGTCTTTATGAATCATGTCAAACTTCAAGAGAAAAAGAAAAAGAACTATATCAGTTATCAAAAACTTGTTTTTTTTTTTGGGGGGGGAGGGGGGATGCTGTGAATCTAACACTATAAAAAGCATAACGATACTTAAAATTTTAAATGACGTGATCACGTAACAATGGATCCTTTAGATTTGTAATATTTAATCTAAATTATAAAATGGATGCATTTCAAATTGAGATGATTCTTTTCTATCCTAAGGAATTGATGAATGTATTTACTTCAACAAGATAGTTAGCGCATATAAAGACAGGACTTCAAAAACTTAACATAGGGTAACATTTAGAACCTTAATGAAGCCAAGGCTTATATTGTTCTTTTGTCATTTTATCCCTCTTCTCCTTCACTTAAAAGAAAAAGTGTGCTTCCAATAATAAATTTCGAATTCACAAATCACAATGTCTAAAATTAGTCACCAAATCTGAAAATGTTTAGGACTAATTTTATATTTTTAGTTCTTCAGCTATTCTTTGTTTCTATTCACATGATACTTCTGAATACTCTAGTTTTAACATGTTTACATGTAATCTGTATTCTATGTAGTTTGGTCGAGTGCTCAGATATTTGCAATTTGATTGGAGATGGTGATGATGGACCTTAAAGACTATATGTGATTTATTTAGCGGAACAGTAGAATCTTGATTGTAGACAGATTCTTTTTTCCCACTGATAAGAATGTATAGAGGTACTTTTTTGAGTTCTATCAATTTTGCAATGTTTATATTCTTTCTCCAGACTTCAACTTGGTACTATGGTTGAAATGATGAAATCCAAAATTAAAGTTAAATATGAATGCAGAATCATCAAATCGGAAATATTAATTTGTATCTTTTAAAAATTTTTCTATGTAGCATGAAATGCATTTTTTTTTTCCTTCCAAAAAAAAAAAAAAAAATAGGAATAATAATAATATATTATTAAGCATAAGAGGAAGGTGGGCCAAGCCCACTTCAATTCTATGTTACTCTGAACAAAGAGCAAATAAGGGAGAGAGGAAATGGGGTGAGGCCCAACCCATTTATGGAAGGCTGCCTAGCAAAGCCGAATTGTGGGTCAAACATTTACAGCTCGTCCCAACAAAAAGAAGAGAAGAGCTCAAGAATTAGTGGACTATCAATGACTTGAAATGAATACGAGCAATAACTAATGACAAAGCTATAGTACATAGAATAATAAAAACAATAAATAAATAAAGTAAATTTCTCTCTTTGTGGTCAGAGTAATTATAAATTAACTCTATGCTTTTTAGAAACCATCACTAAACGTTCATGTGATAATTTGGAGTAAAAAAAAAAAAAAAATAATAATAAAAATTTTTATCCCGGTTTATGGATTGATTTGGACCTAAATAAATGGTAGTAGATTGAAATTGACTAAAAAGACCAAAATGCTTTGTTGGTATGGCTCAACAGGAGTGTAGCAGTAATTCAGCTTTTAGATATTACAAGTAGCAGACTCACGCGATGCGTGAGAATAAATAATTATTTAGTATTGTAATACAAAGTGTAATTTTTTTTCTCTAATTTTTTTTTTGAAAATAATTTGTTCTCCCTAAAAATTAAACAATTTCTATTTGGTTCAATTTGGTCCATTTAGTCAATTTCAATCCCCCTTGAGTCCATTTTAGACTATTTGGCCTTAAATTGATTCTTTTTATAGGTTTTTTTTTTTTTTTTTGAAGTTTAGCTCAAAAATTCAAATTTTTTTTTTTCATTTTTGGTTGAAAAATATGAAATTTTATTATAGTTGGACTAAAATCTTTAGTTTTGAGTTAAAAAATACAAAGAAAAATACTAAAATAGACATTAGAAATTGGAAATATAAGTCCTAAAAATGCAATAAAAATGATAAATATTCAAAAGTCTTATTCAATCCACATTGGTTCTATTCAGTCCATTCTATGCTCTTTGGTCCAATTTAGTCCTATTCAGTCTATTCGATCCTATTTAGTCCATTCTGTCCACTAAAGTTCTATTCGGTCCAATTCAGCCCATTCAGTCTCATTGAATATGCTTTGGTCTAATTCAGTCCATTCAGTCCACACTGGCTCTATTCTATCCACATTGGTCCAGTTCTGTCAACTCAATTCGGTCCATTCAGTCCACATTGGTTCTATTCGGTCCACTTTGGTCCTAGTTGGTTCATTTTTCTCACTTTAATTCTATTCAGTCCCTTTCGGGTCATTCGGTTCATTTTCATCCTATTTGGTCCATTTTTTCCACTTTAATTCTATTTGGTCCGTTATTCCCACTTCGGTCCTATTCGGTCCACTTCAGTCCACTTCGGTCCTATTAGGTCCATTCTGCTCACTTCTGTCCTATTCGGTCTATTCATTCTTATTTGTCCTATTTTCTCCTTCAGGTCCACTTTATTCTATTTGCTCCAATTTGGTCTATTTAGATCATTTTGGTTCATTTTGGTCCACTTTGATTGGTAGGCTAGTCACGTCCAACATCTTGCATAAGACTTAATTTCTTATGCCATATAGCTAGGAAAGCAAAGAAGAGAAAAACATGTATATGAAGATAACATTTTGCCATAGCGTTATTTAATGAGTAATAATTATGACACACTGGTTATTGTATACTTATTATATACACATTACCATGTGAGTTGAAATCGTGTTTTGAAAATATGATTTCAATTGAAAATGTGTAAAATGAAAAAAAGATTTTATTATTTCTTAATTTAAATTGAAATCATGTTTTTTTCACCGAGAGTGTGTAATGAAGCTCAATGCCACATAACTCACAAACAAAGAGACATTCAATATATATGTGTCACTCACCAATGAAAGCTTACAATGACAACCTCATCTCTTGCATGGCTATTCACTACAAAACAATATATGTATATATAATGCTAAGTGGTGTTGAAACTGCCTTGGTCCTTCCATTGCCTTCTAAAGACACGAAAATCACATCAAACATTAGAATTAAGACAACCCCATCTCTGTCAAAACAAAGACCTTGACAAAATCGATTCAAGCAAAAAAACAAGATAGCCACATAGATGGTTAGATAGATGGTTAGATAGATAGATAGATAGATAAATCCCATGGGAGAAAACACAACCACTAATAATAAGACTACTAAAAATAGCACCAACACAACTACCAACAAAAACCAAGATGGTAATTCAACTTCAAAGTTTGTGGACAAGAGCAAGAGCAACAAAAAGGAAGAGCAGCAGGAGATAACAGAAGGGAATACTAGTGATATGGGTGTGGCTACTGACATAAGGAAGAACTTTGGAGTCATAAAGGAGAGGGTATTGGAGAAACTAGCTGCAGCTTCTGTCCCAGCTGATGCTTTGGACAACGCGAGACACTTCTTGGAGGGTGTGGTTAGAGATGTGACTGTGGCAGCTCAAGGTCTCACCAAGGATGCCTTGCATCGTATTAAGACACATCTTGTTGATATCATGCCTTCCCTCTCCCCAGCCATCACCAGAAAGGTCTTCCTCTCTCTCTTTCTCATACAATTATGATGTGTAATTGTGATTTTTTGATTGGGCCAAATGTGGTGTTAGTTCCTAAAATTAAATTTAATTCAAAGACTTGAAGTGATTGATTTTAGTCCCTACCAAACTTAAATTGATGTATTTTAGTCCATGTGAAGTGATTATATGCTAGTTTTTAGTTTGACCATGTTATTTAGGGGACTAAAAGCTATTAATTTAAACTTAGGGGACTAAACTCCCTCGTGAAATAACTATAACAGTGTATTTAAGGATTTTTTTTTAGTTTAATAAATATAAGCTTATCCTATTTTCAAGTAGACTGAACATATTTAATTATTTATCTGGTTTTGCATAGATGTTCAGCAAATAACAGTGAATTTCTAAATTCATCAATAGGATTTTGCAAGTAAGATGAGATAATATAAATGAATGAACAGAAAAGACTCAAATCCTAGAGGTGAGGTGACTAATACTTTCAAGATGTGAGAGGGCACGTGAAAAATTTGTCCCATTAAATCTATATATTAAAAAAATGCATTACAATCATTTTTTTTTCCTTGACTCTTTATAAAGCAACATTTCATAAGTGGCTGACAATGACATGGATAAATGGCGTAAAAGTTGTTTTAAAAGTTTGCATCGACCCTCTTCCTTTTCTTTCTCTCCATTTTGGGCAGAGTGTGTATCTAACTCACCAATTTGATCCAATTTAATTCAATTTGCTGCCTTGGATTGGTTTTTATGGGTTGATACTTTCTTTTTGTCATGTGTTGGCGAGTTTGGATTGATAGTTTAATATACTCATCTGATCCAATCTAACACAACAAAAATTTATAAAATTATTATATTACACTTATTTCTAAGAATTGATTTTAATGTGTAATTGAAAATTTGGAATATAATTTTAGCACATTATGCAAACTGTAATAATTTATTAATAGAAAAGTGTTTTAAATAGTGAATGCAAATCTTTTTTTTTTACTAGTGATGCAATGTTTAATCTAAAATCTCCAACCCACTTTGGTTGGCTTCTATGCTTGTGACGAGTTGGGATGAGTTTTAGTATTTCTCTTCCCAATGAGGTCGGATCAGGTTGGAAATTCTGCAATCTGATTTTGATCCAACTTGACCCATGCATGCCCCCAATTTTGGGGAGATTATGTTTTGTGGGCTTGGGTGGAAAATCATTCTCTATTTTCTTTTTTCAACCAAAAAAAAAAGAAAAAAAGAAAAAGAACAAAGAAAAAAGAAGAAAAGAAAAACACCTATCTTCCCCCATTTTTCATCCTTCCCCTTTCCATCCTAGTGTACTTTTCCTTTTAATCCTATTCCTTAGAGGAAGAATATATTTATTTTAATATTTCAATAAAATTATTGTGTTTGATAATATTATTTTACCAGATGATCATCTTTTCTATGATTCTATTCAATATGAACTTAGTCAAGTGATTGCTTTAAAAGGTTTTTAATTTGAATCGAGTACATTTTTGTTCATTGCATAACCTATCCATAAAATTTCTAATTTTTATAGCAATTCCAAGTAAAAATTAATTTTAGTTTATTGATGTTTATTTAATTTTAATGTAAATATTGTCATGTTCATATGACAAAGAACAGATGGTAGATGATGCAGAGAAGGAAGCTAATGGAGATCACACAGAGTCTGCAAGTGAAGAGGATGGAGCTCATGATCAACCACCACATAATGGCAAGGCCCCATATATGTCCCCATCTTCCTCTCTGTTTGCTTCTCTGGTTAATAAACCATTTTCAAGGCTCTGATGAGAATTTGAATAGCCCCACCCCAACTTTTTTGTTTTCCTATCTTTTCTTAATTAGTTCAAATATGAGGTATATATAGCATATACAGTCAAATAATGGAATAAGAAAAAAGGAGAATTGTTCAAGTTGATAAAGGTCCAAAGGATGAGACTGAGGTGCCAGATGAGGAGCAGCTTTTCTTTCAAACCTTCTTTTAGGTTGTAACAAGAATAATGGAAAATGTTTGTTTTCATAAATGTGTTTTTTCTCTCTCTTTCTTTGATTTTCTGTGTTAATAAAAGTCTTAAATGATTTTGAACTTGACTTTCCTCACAAAGGAAAATTATTAGATGTCACACAAATTTTCTTGTAAATTGTCACATTTGGTTTTGGAGATGAGATGATATAAACAAGGAGATACATGTGGTGAGGAGAAACACATAGTACTTAGATTGATTCTTTGTTTCTTTTTCAAATTTTTTTTTTTTTTGCAATTTGATATGGATTTTTGATATTTGACCAATGATTACATTACCCCATATGTTTCTTCTTGGGTTGAAATTTTATTATTAAGTTTGATTAGCAAAGTTTAGTAATGTTGTAATAAATCTGTTTCATTGGTATATTTGATAATAGCACATATTAAATTTATTAATATATATATTTTTAACTATCTAAAATAAAAAGTGCATGATAATGATGTGGCTCATACATGCACTAGCAATGAAAGCAATAAATTAAAAGTAGAAACTTAAATGTTTTTTTTTAGAAATTGAGTTATTTTTCAATAATTATTTTATAAAATTATCTCATTTTTCCATATTTGGTAGCACCTGAACTGAGTTGAAAAACAAAATTTTAGGCCCTGTTTGGATCAAAAAGTTTGATCACTCAATTTCCATCACTCAATTTTTATCACTCATCACTCATCACTCATCACTTAAAAATACTATACCCGTTTGGCACTATCACTCAGTTTCCATCACTCATATTTTTCACACTATTTGTGGGTCCCATGTCTATCAATCAGTGCAGCTTTTTCCTCTTCTTTTTTATTTTTTTTTCTGGATTCGGTCTTCATGTCAGTATTTTTTTTTTCAGTACCAGATCATCCAAACCCAGAAAAAAAAAAAAACACTAACGTTAACATTGAACCCAGAAAGAAAAAAAAAGAAAAAAAAGTGAAGACCGAACCCAAAAAAAAAAAAAAAAAAAACTATCGTTAACATTGAACCAAGAAAGAAAAAAAAAAAAAAACGTGAAGACCGAACCTAGGAAAAAAAAAAAAAAAAAAAAAGTCAGCCGGTCAAAAGTTGCGGTTGTGAGTCTCCCAATGTGTGTTTAATTACAAAAATGCCATTGAGTTATGAGTTATGGAAACTGAAAACAGCTAAAATGTATTTTCAGTTTCCATAACTCATAACTCAAAAATCAGAGAATTGAGTGATGAAAACAGAGTTATGAAAATTGAGTTATTTGCTCCCAAACAAAGTTCTTGTCATGGGTCCCACCATTTTTGAGTTATGAGTTATGGTTCTTATATATGTATTCAAAAGTGTGATATAACCAAAACGATTTTAAAATTACACCAATTAGAATGTTATATTTATATTTAAAACTCAAAACTCCTGAGTCTTTCTAATAATCTTTTGGAAGTTTCATAATACCTATAATTAATTCCTATTTTCACATTTTGTTTTGTTTCTGTTTTTGTGTTTTTGTGTTTTTTTTTTTTTACAAATTTCAGTTTACAAATTTCAACTCATGAATGGCTCCCTAACAGTTAAAGATAGAGAGATAAAAGAAGATTTTATTTTGATTTAATCAGATAAAAATGCTATCTAAAATGAAAAAGAAGTCGTACTCGTGGGGTTGCTGCCATTACTAGCCAATCCATAATAAATCTTCTTTCTCCCTTTTCCCACCACCATTGTCGAGTCTCCTACCTTCCATATAAACTAGTCTAGCGAGCAATGAATAGAGTATTAATATTACAACTACATTTTCAGCCCTAAAAAAACGACTTCATTGAATTCTCCTACCTACTACCTTCAAATTTGTGTAAAACTGGTCATAGCAATGAATGTAGGAGTACTAGTGTACTACTACATGTTCACATTGGGATGGTCCTTGGTGAAGAGCTTATTGTGGGGTTTTACAGTTAGAAATGAAGGGGTTTGTGAGGTCCGACGAATATGCTGATAAAGATCCTCTTGTCAGATTTCTAGTAACAATTTAGTTAACAAAATTGATGGCTCGCTAATAGGCCTTCCCTTTCACACTATAGGCTTGCATTGTCTCTTATAATTTGAACACTGACGGTTTTTTAGTGACGTTTTTAGTAATTTTGCTTGTAGTTACTTAACCAGGTTTACTAATCATGATAATATATCTCCAACACTCCAAATACTAGCAAAAAAGAATGTATTTACATTAAGTTGTGCTTAGTTTCCATCTAACAATCAAAAAAAGTTCATATATAAATAATATTTGAGTTTAAATTAAAAAAGAATCTGTAAACAATTTATTCATGCGTGTATGTTTGGGCTAATTTTTATTATTATAACTTGGGTTTTTTACTTTTTATTTTTATAGAATTTAAGGAATATATTTGGGGGGTCAAGATTATTTTTGTTGAGCCCAAATTACTGAGATCCTTAGTTAGGTTGTTCAATATTATTTTTTAGAGTAGATAAAACAGATTAGTTTAAAAATAATTATATATATATTTTACAAGTATAATTTTTTTTAATTTATAATTCAATACATGGAAGAGAGTGGATTTAAATTTTAACCACTAAAAGTGTTTTTTAAAAATACCAAGAAGTTTCAGTTAAACTTCAAAGCTAGTGACAATTGAAAAAAGAAAAGAAAAGATTAAAATGCTCCAAAACATGCCTGTGAATAATCCTTAAGCAATAAGCATATCTAGTACAACTCAGCATAAAGACAAAAATGCTATCCGAAAACTTGGACTAAATGCCACCGCCCACCTTTACTAGCCAACCCATAATGAATCTTCGTTCTCCTTTTTTCCACAGCCATTGACTTGAGTTGATTCTACTAACTAATATATAAACTAGTCTAGCAAAAAATTAGAGTATTACTACATATTCACAATGGGACGGTCCTTGGTGAAGTGCTTACTGTGGGGTTTGATAGTTCTGGTTCATCTTCATGGGCTCAGAGGTTGCTTTGAAGAAGAGAGGATGGGTCTGTTAGAAATCAAGGAGGAGTTTGTGAGGTCCACCCCCAATGAGACCATCCAACAGAGCATCATATTTTTGCTCCATTCAGGGGTCTATCCCCGCTCCGGAGGTCATATTCTCCCTTCATGGGTCGATGACCACAAGAGTGAGTGTTGTGAGTGGGAGAGAGTCACTTGCAACTCCACCACAGGTCACGTGACCCATCTCTCTCTCCACAATATCTGGGAATTCGATATTGAACCGGATGATTATTCCGTTTACTCTTCCAATTTCAAAGATATGGTCTGGTTTCTAAACGTTTCTTTATTTGAGAGTTTCAAGGAGTTAAGAAGTCTTGATTTATCTTTAAATGCAATTGGTGGTTGGATTGAGCATAAAGGTATGTTAATATATATATCCTTTCTGTTTCTTATTATCAGTTTCTCCACTTACCTACATCGGTCTCTCCTCTTCTTCTTTGTCTTCAGTTCGTTGGCCTCTTTGTCTTGTTATTTATGTGTGTGTGTGTTTGTCTCTTAAATCCAAAGTTTTTTTTTTTTTTTTTTTTTTTTTTTTTTTTTTTTTTGTGGGATTTGGGTGCACTCACGTGAAAGCAAAACGTGTGGAGGTAAAAGAGAAATGAAATTAAAAAAAAAAAAAAAGAATAAAAAAAAGAGAGAGGAAGGGTCTGTTAGAAATCAAGGAGTTTGTGAGGTCCATCCCCAATATTACAGATCATCATCTTCTCCCTTCATGGGTTGATGAGCCTGAGAGTGAGTGTTGTGAGTGGGAGCAAATCACCTGCAACTCCACCACTGGTCACATGACCCAGCTCTCTCTCCACAACATCAGGGATTTAGTTATTGAGTTTGACTGTGATGATTATTACTATTCTATATTCAATATTGGCGTTTGGTTTCTATATGTTTCTCTGTTTGAAACATTCCAAGAGCTCAAAAGTCTTAATTTATAATGTAATAGGTGGTTGGATTGAAAGCGAAGGTATGTTTTATTTATTTATTTATGAGATAGCATAATGAAGTTATGTTAATTGTGCCTCCTATTTATATTTATTTGTTTCTTATTTTAATTTCAAAAGATTAAAAAAATAGCTTTATACAGAATTGGTGTTATAATACGGCTTTCACTAACGAATCTTTCTACTATGATAATTACAAGTTTTACTTTTATCATGTGAATTATACTTGCTTTTCTTTGATATATCTGTTTAGTATTTATTCTTAAATAATTTTGAATCTTTGATGATATTTTAAGTTTTTTCTTATTATTTAACAATTTTTAATTAGTTAACTTGTGCATCATATACGTGCATATGAGTCGTAATATTAAGTAGTTTTATCCTTTTCTCAATAAAACAATTGAAATTTGCTTACATGTTAATTTCACATTTCTTCAGCGATTTTTTTCCCATTTAATTATGTATCAAATAAAATAGAAAAAGCATATGTAATATACTAAAAATTGGTCTTTGAATTCTCTTCAATTGACTATATCAATAAAACTACTTATTGGTGTTTGATATTGTTGCTATTGTGAATAAAAAATATAATTACTCTATTTCTTACCATTTCATTGTAGGATCAATAAGTTTGTTGAGGTTGAAGAAGCTGGAGAGGTTAGACCTTGGTTCTAACACGTTCAATCCAAGTATTATACAATCATTGAGATTACTTAAATCACTCAAAACTTTGAGTCTTCGTCATAATTTTTTGGAAGGATCGTTTCCTTTTAAAGGTATGCCTATACATCATAATACCTACAAAGTATATAAACAATTCCTACTTTTCACTTTTTTGTTGTTGTTGTTGTAGAACTTTCAGTTTTCGAAGACTTGGAGATGTTGGATTTAAGCAACAATGAACTCAATGGCTCCCTAACAGTTCAAGGTAGAGAGATAGAGAAGATCATATTTTGATTTAATCAGAGATACTAGTTTATAATAAAGTAGTAATCTAATTAAATTGATTGCTTTATGATCAATATGCATCTACATCACCTCTGTTTTTGCCTTATTGATCAATATGCATCTACATCACCTCTGTTTTTGCCTTATTGATCAAAAGTGACACGCCCCCATATTACGAGCGATTATTTGATTCTCTCTCTATTGATATTCCACATTAGTAGGAAACACATTGTTTGGGTTCAAATCATATATTCTTTTTTAAATATTCTTTTATATTAACTTTAGTAATTGCTTTAATTTTAGTGAAAATGGTGTTTTGCTCTGCTTATTACCATACAAAAGTGTAATTAATTTAATTGCATACAGTAAGGAGTTATTATTTTCATTGTGTACTGATAGGCCACAAACGCGTTGACCCCTAGTGATGAATTAAGTTGATTAATTAGTCAAGTTATTAATTAATCAAAATAACATACAGATAGCGTGGTAGCACAAACAAATCACCAATAAACTAAAGTATGCAACGGAAAATAAATTGGCATGATGATTTGTTTATGAATAGGGAAAACCTACACGGCAAAAATCTCACCAGGTGATTTAAGGTCACCACTAACGAAACTCCACTATTATCACAACAAGCGGTTATAAGTAAAGGAATCCCAAGTACCTTACCAACCTACAGTTGAACCCTTACCCCAGTACCCAATTGGACTTGTTTTGTAGTGACAGTTTCTCCTTTTGATGCACGGCTCTCAGTACGTGACTAACCAATTTGCGTAGATCTTAGTACGCGACTTCAATCACTAACTAGAGAGAGTTGTTGGCTGCAAAGTTCTTCAATTCATCCATAAGATGTAGATCAAGAAGATACTTGGTTACAAAACCCTACGGTGCACATTACACAACAACTTCTTCACAAGAGATGAACTAGGGCAAGAACTTTGTCTCTGGTCACAAATTACTTGAACAAAGGTTTCTCAATGCTTATGCAACTTGTGTACTTTGACGGCTCTTAAAATAATCCTTTTATATGTCTAGGTTTAGAAGAAAAGAAGTCCCAAAGACACATGTACGGATTGGAATCAAAACAGAACTTAGAATCTATTTTTCTTAAATCTCGACAGCTAGAGGTGTCGAGGTGCTGTCGAGCAGGTGTCGAGTCTCGGGGCTGAACAACTTCTTAAAGCTCGATAGATGTAGTTGTCGAGCCAGGTGTCGAGCTTTAAAATCTAACACTTCTTCAACTTGAATCTTGGACAACTTGCATGGCTTTAACACTTGATCTTGAAACCTTATTTCTTGAAGTATTAAAATCATCCTAGAGCTACCCAAATACAAGTTGAGTGTGTATTGTCAAAGGATAAGCCAATTACATAAAATAATGACATATGTTCAAAACAACTTGAAACACATATGTCCTAACAATCTCCCCATTTGGCAATCCGTGACAAAATCACAACAAACAAATGAACATATGAGAGAAGTCATAAATCACTCAACTCATATTCACTTGTTGAATTACAATAAAATCTATCCTAATACAAACTCTTAAAAAACTTTGCAAGAAGAGAGTTCATGACAAGTAGACTTTGACAACCTGTATTTCTGAAACACTTTAAACAAAACTCATCAAGACATCTTTGTGTGTAACAGAAATAATAGATTGCATACAAATAAAGAAACATGTGTATAAAGATAGAAAAGAAACAACACATGTAAAGGTAGGTGAAAGAAACATACATCATCATCATATATATATCAACGATAACACAATGTATGTAAACGATGGTCACAAGACCTAAGGTATAAGAACAATGTATCTCCAAAAAGAAAGAAAAGAAAAGATACATATAGTCCTTATTACATCCCTCAAAACAACAACACTCTCCCTATAAAAAATGTCCTATACAAGCTCTCCTCCTTAGTATGACTATTTTTATAACCCAAAACTACTCCCCCTTTTTGTCACGAGCGACAAAGGGTAGAGTGTCAAGTAGATATCTCATCGGTAGAGCTAACATCATCATCATCATCATCAGAAGCATCATCTTTATCACCATCATCATCTTCAGACTCAGAAGCCACAAGAGGTGGTGAAGGAGAAGCCTCAAGAGCAAAACCACCCATGGTCGCCTGTCGCCGAGCAATGCGACCAACATGAACGTTCACCTGATACAACTTTGTAGAGAGCATATCGAGGCGAGCATCCATGCGCTGAAGCTGCGCCATGATGTCTCCTAGTGACACATCGCTCGAGGAAGAGGAGGGAGCAGATGTGGCTCGAGCAGATCTAGATGGAGCTGGATGGGAGGAAGGAGCTGCTGAATCCGTCTGTCGCGACCTAAACTACGCCTCACTACGTTTTATGATAGCGGCGTCTATGGCAACCATGACATGGAAGGGGTCGGACACTGGAAAGGGGATGGAAAAATGGCGTAAAATTCTCGTGATAGCAGAAGAAAAGATGAGCTTATCATGGGTAACTGTATCCCTATAGACATCTATGATAGAGAAAATGAAGTGTGAAGGAAAGTCTATAGTAAGATGCTCTAAAAGAGACAACAAAAACTGAGCATGAGGCTTTGTGATGGAGTTATAGTGAGAGAGTGGGTGTAGAACAAAAGTCATCACCATGTTCATGAAATGAGAGCTTTTAGCAAAAGGTTGACATGGTGTAATCTAACGCTCACCCCAATCAGAAGGGCGCTCACTAACAACAGACATCATCTCGTCTTTGGACATAGTCCGTATACGCTCACAACCGGGGTAGTCAAGATGCGCAACCCTCGGAACATGGAGCACATCGAAAACCAACTCCGGTGTGACTACAATGCGCATACCTCGAACGCGAGTGTGAAAGAAAGGTACTGAAGAATCGATTCCATGCATGTTGGAATAGAACTCTTGTATCAGCATGGAAGGACAAGTGACCGGAACGTCACACAGTGACTCCCAACCCCAACTGTGAATGACATCGGGTAGGTTGGTGTCGGCAAAGTCTGCCAGAATAACTTGGCATTCCGAATGAACATCTCATTTAGAAAAGTTCTCCGAGAAGTCCTGTTGGGCTTTTTCATCACAGAACTGAATAGAGGAAGGAGTAGAATTAGAAGACGAAGATGCCCTAGAACGAAGAGGGTTCTGGGACGGAATGGACTTACATTTTGGTGCCATAGACACTACTAATGCAAACAGAAAGAGAGGGAGAAAGAGAGAAACACTCAGAAAAGTCCCAAACACA
The DNA here is from genome assembly GCA_032878915.1 of Castanopsis chinensis. Taxonomy (NCBI): domain Eukaryota; kingdom Viridiplantae; phylum Streptophyta; class Magnoliopsida; order Fagales; family Fagaceae; genus Castanopsis; species Castanopsis chinensis. The sequence continues at coordinate 8,432 of JAVQMG010000080.1, read as the reverse complement.
ATTCAATATATAACAAGTATATTGAAAAGAAAGGACGTATGTATGGGAATGCATGAACATGTGGCATGCAACATGAAAAACATCATAGGCTCAGCCCAATCCAAACCTATCAGCACACAACAAAACTGCACACATCTAAATGCATGAGAATATTGTTAGAATGCTAATGTGATGTGATGCAATGCATGGAGTTTTTAAGATCAAATCTATAAAACCCAACCCAAAAATTGCAACAAAAACTCATCAATTTTGAAAAACCCCAAAATTTTTCAAAAACCTAAAACCTAGGTTGCAAAAACATGAAATGCATGTAAATGAATGAGATTAGAAGCTTACCAATAGAGGAAAACTTGAAGGAAACTTGAAGAAACCTTTGGGAAGAGGTTTGGAGTGAGTGAGAGAGATTTAGGAGGTGATAACTCAAAGGTATTGAAAGAGAGATCGAGAGAAATGAAAAATGGATCACACAGAACCCATATATAGAGCTTCAATAATTCTCGACAGATGCAGGTATCGAGAGGTGTCGAGCCATCTGTCGAGGTAGGTGTCGAGAAAAACAACTTCGACAGATACAGTTATCGAGAAGGTGTCGAGGAATCAACACAAAGACACAAAAAGAATCTCGATCGATCCGCCAGCTGTCGAGAAGCTATCAAGGGGACAGAAAGTTCCTCGATCGATCCACTAGGTGTCAAGAAGCTGTCGGGATTGCGATAAAAAAGCACTCGAGATATATTGAAGGTGTCAAGCTTTTATGCAGATATGAATACAATCATGCATGCAACTTAAACAATGATCCAATCAGCATATTAAGCTCTCAAAAACATCTATTAACAACAATTTTAAGCACATGGATCCCAAAGCGCACACACACACACACACACACTAAACAAGTCTAACCAATTTTATATTTCAAAAATAAGTTAAGACAGTTTAGTGAGTATACATTAACGCATGTAAACCTTGTGATGACCAAATCACATTGTACCTGCACATGTATCAAAAGTAGCAAAGAATATTGCGTGTTGTATGTGAAAAATATTGTAAGATTACATAAGTGTCTCAAAGTTATGACAATTTAAGATATGAGAAAAGCATTTTAACTCACACACAATTATAACCGTTTGATGGGGACTATCACCTTCGAGGTACATTCTATAACTCCCACATCTCCTAGAAAATACGCTTGCAATTATATTTTAAAGCATTTTGTTCTTTTTGCTTTTATTTCTTTGCATATTTTCTTTTATTAAGCAAACCATGCATAGGCATGTAAGATAGAAAAGAAATACCCAATTATGTTAAGCTTTTTAACATTGCACTTTTGCTATGCCGAAGCATACAGATGTCATTTTATGATTGGCTAGTAACAGTGGTGAGATGGTTATTTATGCCTTTCTCTTACAATTTTCTAGTCCTCTCCGTCAAAAAGAGTGATATGAGTGTTACATACAAGAGATTACTTAACCTTACTCATCACAAACAAAGAGCCATAAAGCTCACTTGTTTAGTTGTGCATAAGGATGCTCATCTAAGTTACAAGTGATACAAAGTTTAGAAAACTTTGTTTCAATGTTCATTTTAAGGTTCACAAAAACCAATGTATACAAACACACACTGCTTTTGTATTTTTCAATTTTTATTTCTATTTTTATCTGAAAAGCAAAATAAAATAAAAACTGAAAACAAACAAACAAACAAAAACATGTTAAACAAAGTAAAACAATGCATAAAACTAGACTGACTCAAAACAGTAAAACAACACACACAAATAATGCGAAAATAAAAACAAGATGGGGAGAGAGAGAAAACATGAATAAATCACTTGGAACCCTTTTCCTTTCACACCTTGGAAAAATCTTTCCTTTTTCCAAACCCTTGAATCGGTGATGAGAGGGAAGGATTGAAACCGTTCAAGTTCAAAAGGAACATGAGGGCTTTGAGAAGATCTCCAAGAGGAGCAAGAGAGGTTCGAAGCTGATTCTGATTCCTAGATGCTATCATGCTATTACTCTGTTGAGTGGCTAATCACTTATAGCAATTTGGTCGAGTGTGACTGGCAATACCACATCGATGACAGAGATGCTACTTGTTGCTTCTTCTGCTTAGGCTTTTGAGAGTTAGCCTTCTTAGACTTAAGGTTTTTAGTTTCCTTCTTCTTAAGCTTAGGGGGTGCTCCTAAGATGGACTTACCCTTGTCTAGGTTCTCACTAGCTAATATATTTTTTTAACATCATTGTTCTCAATTTTAATGTTATTAGTAGGAGGAACAAAAATAGCAGTACTATCAAGAGGAGTATTAGAGGAAGAGAATTCATACCCCAATCCTGTTCGATTAGAAGCAGATTTCTGAATGCTAAGCATCTCATCCAGCTTCGCACTTGATGTCCTTTCCAATTGAGCTCTAACTTGAACCAGTTCTGCTTCAAGTTTCTTGGTCTTCTCAGCCAGGAAATTGTTCTTAAATCTCAGTGCCCCAATAGTCTAATTTGCATCATCAAACTTAGGGGAAAGCTCCTCACGGTCAAGTTACACATCACTAAGCTTCTTGGTGGCCAGCCTATAGAGTTTCTCATGCTTCTTGGAAAGCTTGTACAGTTTCTCATAGGCGGTATGGATATCATCTTGATCATCCATCGTTTCAAACATAACATCCACCAATTCTTTTTCTTCATCTACATCTTCAGTAATCCCTTTAGTAGGATTGACAGTGGTAGTGAAGGTATTCAAAATTCCATCATCATCATTGTCGGAATCATCCTCAGGCTCAGTGTCACTCAAGGTAGTAGCAAGTGCCTTGCTCTTTCCAATGCTCTTGAGATATGTGAGATACTCTTGTTTCATGTGATTGAAACCTTGACACCTGAAGCACTTAGGTCCAGAGGGAACAGTGTACTGACCGCCATCCCTAGTATCCTTCTTCCCTTTATCTTGGCTCTTGAACTGAGAAAAACTAGATTGCCTACGGTCCTTGTCCAAGCCCTTTCCATTTGCATTTTTCATGAATTTCTTGAATTGCCTGGTGATGTAGGACTTCATCTTAGAATCTTCATCGTTCGAAAATTCATCTGTATCACTACTTTTGGCTTTCAGTGTCATGCTTTTTCCTTTACTTAACTTGCCCATTCTTGTCAACCCTAGCTCATAGGTTTGCAGATTACCAACCAGCTTAGTCAGAGGAATCTTATCAATATCCTTTGATTCCTCTATCGTCGTGATCTTGGCATGGAATCTCTCGGGCAAAGATTTAAGCACTCTTCTTACGATCTTGGGTTCAGGAATGGTTTCCCCAAGATTGAAAGCAGAGTGCATTATGTCTTTGAACTTGGCGTAGAACTCATCAAATGACTCATTCTCCTCCATCTTAATTTCTTCGAAACTTGTAGTGAGCCTCTATAGCTTCGAATCCTTGACAGCCTTTGTTCCCTCATAGGTTGTCTGGAGAATGGTCCATGCTTTCTTCGCAGTTTCAGTGGAGGAAATTTTCTTAAACTCCTCATTAGTGATTGCACTGAATAGGGCATTTAATGCTCTGCTGTTGAAATTGGTCACCTTGAGCTTGGCATCATCCCAATCGGCCGGCGCTTCTGTAGGCTTGGTCCAGCCTATCTCCACAGCTTGCCACACCTTCTTATCTAGTGACTGCAAGAAAGTTCTCATACATACTTTCTAGTATGCATAGTTAGTACCATCAAACAGTAGAGGTATAATAAGAGAATGACCTCTATCCATGACAAACAGGGGTCAATGGAGGATTAAACTCTAATCAGAGTGTGCCTGCTCTGATACCACTTGATAGGCCACAAACACGTTGACCCCTAGTGATAAATTAAGTTGATTAATTAACCAAGTTGTTAATTAATCAAATTAACATGCAAGTAGCATGGTAGTACAAACAAATCACCAATAAACTAAAGTATGCAGCGGAAAATAAATTGACACGATGATTTGTTTACGGATGGGGAAAACCTATACGGCAAAAACCCCACCAGGTGATTTAAGGTCTGATCTAGCTTGTAAGTACAAAGAAAATAAAGGAATAAATTCAGAAATATATATATATATATATATATATATTTCAAAGAAAAGAGTGGTTGATGGGAGAGTGGGACTTCTAAAACGTTACTCAAAGTTGTTTGGTCTTCCAAAAATAAACACAAAAGGACTTGTTTGGGAAGAAGTTGACTGCTGCCTTGCCTTTCAATATATGTTTTATTTAATGTCGCAATACATAATGCTCTGTTTCTTCTAAATTAGCTTTGGGTGCATGTCTATAAAATGGTCATGTAATAAACTTGTATTTGATGATTTTTTGTTTTTGACAAATCCACACTCTGAATACATTATTTAATACACACACACACACACAATTCATAGTTTAGAAATATATATTAAGATAATCAATAATTAAAAAGAATGAATTCAGAAATATATATATATATATATATCTAAGAAAAAAGTTGTTGATGGGAGAGTGGGACTACTAAAACGTTACTCAAAGTTGTTTGGTCTCCCAAACCACTGCATGATAATCTAGAAATTGATCTTGTTTTCATGGAAGATATTCTCATTGAAATGTCTATTTTAAAATCTAAAGCATGCTCGTCTTTGCTTTCCTAAATATAAAATTAAATCAATTATTCTTGCACAAGAAGTAACACCCCCCCCCCCCCCCCAAAGTAAAAAAAAGGAAATTCGGATTGGGAAATTTGTCAAATTTTGAGGCCCATGTTGCAAGGTGATTTTGGCTTAGTAGAAGTGAGAATCGGGGCTTTCCATAAACTACAAAGGTGTAGCCCTTTGAGTTAAATTTCCTCTCCAACTTGAATCATTGCAATCTGATATCTGAACTAAGAGTTATGCCCAAAATACTGAGACCCATGCAGAAAAATCCTCCAATTGGCTTCTTTTCTTAACCGATTAAAATTCTCCACATCTTGTAGGTCTTTAAGTATGAGTTGGGTTCAGCCCACTTTAGTTATAGTCTATCCTTCTGCCTAAAATAAAGTCCATTAGCATGTAAATTCTCAGTTAGTCACAAATCATCATAATAATAAGGATAAAGATACAAATATGAGTACTTTATTGTATTTATTTCATATGTATTAAAACTTAAAAAACTAGTAAAAATATTTCAAAAGAAAAGCCACTGCTATTGTTCCTCCTATAGGAACATTTTCTTCTCTCAAAATCAATCTTTACTTTTGGTGGGAAATGGCATTATGGCTCTTTACCAACTCAGTGTATGTATTTACTTGATTTGATGTAAATATATATATTTGAAATGAAAACAAATTTAAAAGACCAATATATAATAAGATGGGGCCCATTGTATTCTTACAAATATCATTTAATAATGTTGAAGACGGCAAAAATTTTTTGTTATTATTATTATTATTTTATTTTTCTTTTACAGATTTATGTGGATCGAAGAAACTTGAAGAATTAGATCTTAGTGGGAATCATTTTGAAGGGATACTTCCTTCTAGCCTATACAATTTAACATCTCTTCAATTGTTAGATCTCTCTTGGAATGAGTTCACAGGAAACATTTCGTCTTTGATGGCTGGCCTGACATCCCTCAAGTATATTGATCTCAGTTTTAACCATTTTGAGCGTTTCTCATTCAACTCACTCGCTAATATCTCAAGGCTTGAATTCTTTCGGCTTGAATGTGATAGCAAGAAGCTCGACGTAGAAACAGAAAATTCAGGCTGGGTACCTTTGTTTCAATTAGAGTTCCTTGTGCTTTCTAACTGTAATCTGAACAAGCTCTCCAATCAAGTGCCAACATTTCTGTTTCACCAATACAGCTTGAGAGTACTTGATCTCTCTTACAATAACTTGAAAGGACCTTTCCCTAATTGGTTACTTGTAAACAATACGAGGCTAGAATTTTTCTCTCTTAATAATAACTTGTTCATGGGTCCTCTTCATCTGTCACTCCCTCTTAACTCGACCTATGCAATGGATGTGTCAAACAATCAGCTCAGTGGTCATCTTCAAGGAAATATAGGGAATATCCTACCAAAGATAAGGATTCTTCATTTATTCAGAAATGATTTCGAAGGTTATCTTCCATTCTCAATTGGTAACATGAGTCTCTTGGGCATACTGAACCTGTCTTTTAACAACTTTTCAGGAGAAGTACCAAAGGAATCGCTTGCAGGTTGCTTCTTACTGCAGATTTTGGACTTATCTAATAATAAATTCAGTGGTCATCTATTGTCAAGTACTTTTAACTTTACTAAGTTGAAGGGTTTGAAGATAAATGACAATCAATTCTCTGGAGCTCTGTCACCCAAATGTTCTCTCATGTCTTATTTTGACGCAAGCAATAACGAACTGTCAGATAAGATTCCCACTTGGATATGCAACAAGACAAATCTTGATACACTCTTTTTGCGGAATAATTTTTTCAAAGGTCAGATTCCTTGTGAAACAATTCAAATTCGGAATTTAGACCTTTCTCAAAATTCACTTTCAGGTTCTTTACCTTCGTGGTCAAGTGAAAGGTTAGAAGCTGTGCATTTGGGCCAGAACAACTTTTCAGGGTCAATACCAAAAGTTTTTCTCAATATTTCGGGCCTTGCAACATTAGATATCAGTGACAACAGGTTGTCAGGCAGAATTCCCAGTGCAATTGGTGAACTTTCGGGTTTATCGGTTTTATTGCTTAGAGGAAATCGTTTGAGAGGCATAATTCCAACTCAGTTTTGTCAATTGATCAATATACAGTTGATGGATCTGTCCAACAACCTCCTTTCGGGAACAATACCTCACTGCTTTGGGCGAGTTTTCTCTAATGATTTTACTGTACTTACAATTGATATAGTTCATATTTCAACTATGCCTTACGAATATAGAATTTTCCAAAAAGTTATTAATGTGCCTATTTCGGCTCAAGATTATCTCAGTAACAAAGTTGGACCTCGTTATGAATATTACCCACAAGATGAATTTGATTTCATTGCAAAATTCAGGCGTAGCTCTTACAAGGGATCCATTTTTTACTACATGTATGGTTTGGATTTCTCTTGCAACAACTTAACAGGTGGAATCCCAATCGAACTTGGACAACTATCTGAAATTATTTCATTGAATTTATCTTACAATCAGTTAACAGGTCCCATTCCAGAGACTTTGTCAAACATGGCTGCATTAGAGAGCTTGGATCTTTCTCATAACAATTTGAGCGGAGAAATTCCTCTCAATCTTATTGCTCTTTATTTTTTGGAGGCGTTCAATGTTACTCATAACAACTTATCAGGTAAGACGCCAGATATGAAAGCACAATTTGGAACTTTTAATGCAAGCAGCTATGAAGGAAATCAATTTCTTTGTGGACTGCCATTGGAGAAAAACTGCACCGTTAAAGATGATTCACCTCCAACGCCAACAAAATCCTCACATGTAAATGACGGGAAATGGTACAAAGTAGATCAAACAGTCTTCTTCACTAGCTTTTCGGTAACTTACATCATGTTCTTCCTAGGAATAATTACTGTTCTTTATATCAACTCTCATTGGCGACTGCGATATTTCAATTTGGTTGAGGATTGCATGTATTCTTGTTATATTTATGTTGTCATTACTCTACGTAAGTTAGCAGTCTGTTTGTATAATTAGCTATGGTTGCTTTCTCAATATTTGGGAACTCTTATTGTAGCAAACTTCATATCTATGCTTATCAATAATGGACCTAAATAAGTTTTCTTTTCCTGTTTTCATCCTCATTGTTGTCTCATTTATTCACTAAAAATGTATGTAACTGCTATTATGTGAATTCTCTTTGTTGTGTTGAAACAACCTTGCCAATAGTTATCCAAATATTGCGTGGGTGATAGGCTAGTATTTAAGAAATTGAAGAGCATTACAAGATTTACACAATGATACAATATCAATTGAAGTAAAGCTTGTGAGTAGAACAAAGAAATTAATCGAAGAAGAAGATGAAAACAAAGAGTGATAAAGTAGGAGAAAGAGAGAAAAACTAAGAAGTTTAGAAGCAAAATTAATTACTGTAATTGATAATTTATATGAGGCTTGGATGAAGATCTTTTAGTCTATTAAACCTTGTAGTCTCTTTCTCACAAACTCATAACTGCCAAAACGAATTATGTTAACAGTCCAACAACTTATAGTGAAACAGTTTTATGTATGCTTCATTAATAAGATTGTTATAAAATGGTGTCGTGTTAGGCAGTAAGCTTTAATAGCCTAAAGTGAAACGGTGCCGTGTTGGTTTAACAAGTTTCACCATATATATTGACGGAGATCTATAATTACAGTTTAGAAAAAGCAAACGAATAAGGAATAAGAAAACTAGACATAGAAACCATAAAAAACCAAAGATCAGAATCCAATCAAATTGTGTCACTTGCAAGAAAGAAACTCTATTCAACACCATCAAAAGTGTGACATAACCAAAG